>OX465245.1:10858153-12336844 GCA_949987775.1 Aproaerema taeniolella
ACTGGGACACTGGTGTATGATTTAAGTACAAAGGAGAGTCATAAGTAACAAACTCGATTTTTTGAAATAAGTATTTATCCCAACATTTTTTATTCATTGTTACCCTAATTCACGAATTTAATACAAAAATGAAACCTCGATATCTCCTAAAATACTGAATGTTTCGCATTTTTTTTAATACTCACCTTCAGTAACGGAAATTCTCTTCATTTGTAACACCTTCGCAACTTATGTGATGCAGTATTGGCTGAAGCAGAAGGTTTTGAACGTGATCCACACAACCAAATGCTTCAGAATTTGATTCACGTTTTCTCCTGATGAGAGTTTCATAAGAAGATTTTTGCCGCTATATTGCTGTCACATATTATATGTGATAGAGCCAGCGTCGTTAATTTTTTATCTCGGGCTGCTGGTTTACCAGATATGAAGTGGGCCCTACGTAATCCTGTGGCCCATAAATAAATGTAAATATTTTCCAAAGTATTAGGTTTTTTGGGTTGATTTATAGCCAGATCCGATTTTTTTATGAGTTACTGTAGATGTTAATGATAAAATTGGGGCTCCGTCAACCGGTTCATCTTATTTCATTACTGAGAATCGCAGGCATTTGGTTGTGTGGCCCATACTTTTTTGCCAATAATTCTTGAAATATTGCGTCACAAATTATTTCAATATGCAAATATGAAGTCTTTTATCCATCACTGAGCGAATCTCTCGGAGTTTTCATCCTAGGATTAAGGGCCACACATCCAAATGTACATTGAAGTTTGAAGTCAATCAACGGATTTTGCTTGAACCAAAATACAGATTTCACGTCTACTTCATGTGGCAACACTGCGTGTACATACTTGAGCCATTTAGGAGTCATTGTGAGCTACTATAATTTGCTTCAAAGTGGATTTATTGTAGTTGCTTTGAATTCATGTCGAGTTGTTCTGTTTTGTGCAATTTTCGTACGTTTTTCTTTTGTTTCTTGTTATGTTTGTTTATGTTTCTTAACACGACCCTCTGAGCATAAGTTGTGGCAGTTGGCAGAGGCAAATGAAACAAATCCGATTCAGTCGCCGCTGATTATTTTGTTTCTTGACCACCTTAAAGCATCATGAACAAGGAGCATATAAATCTAAGTCTTGCGACGGTTGTTTTTCTGAGTGTTTTTAGGTTGAAACAAGGAGTTGGTTGAAAAAAAGAGGTTATTTTTTTTTACAATTTTCTTTGTGAGACTGGAATGTATAACTCCTTTAGTTGCCATCTTCCTTCGTTCTGCGCGAGTCCGACTCGGAGTTGGCCGGTTTTTCTTCTATGCTTAAGACTTTGATGACTTACAAAAGTTGTAATTTACATTATTGAAAACAAATATCAATGTACAAGTAGAACAGACACACACAGATAATAAAAATAAGAAAATGTAGGGTCGCTGGGTCATGTTAGGGGTGGTTACGGTTAGGGTGTCGCACGTGGGCTGCCCCTTTTCCGACACGCCGACTGTGGTTACACTAATTATGATAATAACTAGCTGACCCGGCCAACTTCGTAACGCCTTTTTTCCATATTTTCTCACCTTTTAAACCTTCCCTGGACTTCCACGAATATTTCAAGACTAAAATTAGCCAAATCGGTTCGGCCGTTCTCAAGTTTTAGCAAGACTAACGAACAGTAATTCATTTTTATATGTAAGAAGATTAGTGGAACTTTCGGCAAATTTTTTGAAATAAAATAAAAAAATCTTTAGAAAAAACAAATTGGGCAAAAAGGGGTATGAGTATAACTGGCCAGAACACACAGCCAATGAACCTAGCTACTCGACCTAATCGTTTGACACACTCTTTCTAAGGCCCTGTATAATATAACAATATAAAACCTACTTGACTATTGACTATTCATAATTTCATTACAGTGCTTGTTAAATTCGAAAATTGGACGCAATTTCCCTGAGATTCAATCATCATATCCTGATTTGGTAACAGTTCGAACAAAAAATATTTTTTAAAATCGGTCCACAGACCTGGAGAAATCGGTGACCATACTTAAAAACATAAATAAAATAAAAAATAAATTAAAATAAGCCTTTATTCAAAATTTAACCTTTAATTATGGACATTCTTTTTTTGTCATACCTACTACCATGGATGCGGGGTCTCACAGACGCTATATTTCATGGTAAAATTAATAATTACATTCTTGTATTTTTATTCAGACGCTATATTTCATGGTAAAATTAATAATTATATTCTTGTATTTTTATTAGTTTTATATGTATTATTATTATCAACTAGAGGTCTTAAACTTAAAGACTTTTCATGTATTTAATCAAAACTTATTTTATTTTTTATGAATTTTAATAAATACTCATTTTAAGGCACTTTCAGTCAAAATTTTACCTGAGATCACATAAAGGAAGAAAAAATTAAACTTCAAAGTATTTTGAACAATTATCTAAAATATCTTTAAATCTAAGGTTTAACGAATACAAAAAACAAAAAATCTACTTCTCAAAAAAAAACATAAAAAAACTGACAATGGTCCAATATTGGTAACATTATTGGCAGTCTTTGCATAAGGGCTTGGAACACTGCAGGCATATTGCTTGTTTACAACTTACACAGACGTAGTTAGTCTTTCGTTTTAATTTTGAAGGACACAGCCTGCATGTCTTATCATTCATTTCTGGTGTAGAGGACTCTCCAACAGGCATATCTGCACCTAAAATTCGTGTCAATGCCAGTTGCAACTCCTTTTGCAAATTTGAATTTAGAGCTCGTATTTGCATATAAGGAACTACCAGAGACCGTGCTAATGCCTTGAGAAAATCTCCTGTCTCGATTTCTTTGACCTGATGCTGGTTGTGTAGAACGTAAGCATTTACACCACACAGATCGAGGATTCTATAAAATATCACCAGAGGCCACCTCCTTGATCGTCGACTGCTCAAATAAATTGAACACTTCTTATCTGTCTCATCCACTCCTCCCTTGGTGGAGCTATAATATTGTATTACCTCAGGTTTTTTGGAGGCCTCTTCTACCGTGTCACTGTGATGCGTGGAAGATATCAAGACAACGGCTTTATTTTTCTTTGGGACATGTGAACACAGAGTTTTATCTTTAGCCCATATATGCCCCCCGATTCGAAAACGATCAACATCCTTATCTGCCCAGAACTGTTTTGGACTTCCGATTCTTGTAAATTTTGGATATGTTTGTGTTAATAGGTATTTATCGACGTTATGACTAGTTGAATGAAGGTTGGTACTGTATAAATACCTATTTTCTAACGGTTCGAAAACGAAACATTGGGCACATCCCTTACTTCTACTGAATTAATAAACAATGACATTTTTTAAATTATTTATTAAGAAATGACATATTTGTAGCCTTTAATTAGAAACACTTGAATTAATACAACACGAAAGGAACAATTAATCTTAAAATTTAGGAATGAAAAGCAATAAAACATTTGGAATGTAAATTCACTAGACATTTTTGACAAGAGGTAACCGTCAGACTTTTGCAATGGGCACATCGGAGTCGGCTGGGTGCTTTGCCGATCATGTGCTCAGCATTGTGCTTTCGCACTGAGGGAGGAACAGTGCTACAAACTCTTTTAGACGGACCTGGCTGCCGCTTATCAATACCATACTTTTGGAGTAAAGTTCGGGCAATACTACGCCGAAATTCCAACGTGTCTACGTCTTTGCCAAATTCTCGTGCGATGAGTGTTGCATTGTTTACTGTCACATCGATAAGCCAAAAAACTATTGGAATGTACCATTTTTTGCCTCTAATTGCAATTCTGTACGTCCCCACATTTGCATCCAATCTATCTACTCCTCCCATGAAACGATTATATTGATTTACAACGTCAGGTTGTGGCACATCGACTCTAGATTTTTGCGCTGCTGAATACCTTCTCGCTGTTCGTAGAGGTGCCACGCCATACTCACTGGATAGCAACGTCACAACACTGTTGTCGTGCCAGCGTACAGCACAAATGCCACTGTTTTGGTCTAGCCGATTGTCGTGATAGCCTCTCTGTTGCTTTTTGCAAGATTTGATATCTTTCAAGGGGCACTTCTCAATTCTGTTGTTTCGTACTGTTCCCGTAACTAGAACATTTTGTTCCTTCATTTCAGTAATCAGGGGTAGCCCTGTGAAAAAATTGTCAATATAAACTGAGAATTTTATATCTTCGTAGACTGCTTTGATCTCAGACATAAGTTTTTGTACAACGTGTTGGCCTAATCCGGTCCTGACTCTTTCAGATTTTCCTTGGTAAAGATCAGCGTGTAAGCAGTATCCTAGTCGCAAAGCTGCTACCCATGTTTTGAATCCGAATCGTATCGGTTTTCCTCTAATGTGCTGTTTACAGCCATGTCTGCCAAAATAAGGGATCATGGACTCATCAATGCTAATATCTTTTTCAATGATCCCGTATTGTAAAAACTTTTTATTGAGCATATCACACAAAGGGCGCACTTTGGCCATTTTGTCACCGGCAGTTAAATTCGAGTTATCTGCAACATGAAAGTATCGCAAGATTTCTTCAAACCGGTTTCGTCTCATAGATTTAGCTACCAACAAATTGTGAGTATCCAGATTACTCTCCCAATACATACGACGTCGTGGAAGTGGACAATAGCCTGATAATATAAGAATGCCAATGAAACAATATATTTCATCATCAGACAGGGTAAATGCCATATTTCCTTTCTCTGCGGCATATATAACTGTATGACGGACTATGTGAACTATCACTTCATGACTAAAAAATAATTCGAAGAAATCAATTGGTTCCGATGCATCTGATATCGTCACTACCGATCTTAGAGGTGGTGCAATCCACTCATTGTTTATTACAGGTAAGTCTCGTTTTACCCACTTACGGATTTGTGGCGGTTGTGGTCTACTCGACGAGGGCATATCCGACGTTCGTTCTTGTCTGGTTTGGAACTCTGATAGTGGAAGATTATCCTCGTCATCGGACTCACTACCATCATCGTCGTTAACGCCGTGAAGTACGAGTTCCGCTGGTGCCAGAAGTTGTCTACCCGATAGGTTTTCAAAACTTACATTTGTCTCATCGCCAGAATCTGAATCCGAAACTAATCCATTGCCAGGAGGGTCAATATAAATATCTAAGCCTGTCACTTCATCGTCCGAATCGCAGTCATTGATAATATCAACTATTTCATTGGTCGTCAATGGCCTACTTCTTCTGAAATACAAAAAAATAAAATTATAATCTTCTTCTTCTTATCGTGTAGGTATAGCCATGTATGTGGTGAACTCAAGGAAAGTACTACAACTGGAAGGATCACTTGTTCAAATAACGCGAGCCGAACGAGAAAGAGTATTAACCCTTAACTACCTACCTCCTATTTTTGTAACATAACCACCTACCACCCGTCTTAGAGACGTGTGTGTCAAATTACCCTCGCCATGTACAATATAACTTAGAGGTTTTGGAAAATAAAAAACATGTTAATTATGTTAGAAACTATGTATTATAATAAGAAACACAAAATAAAAACGACTACGTTTTCCATAAACTAAATAACAAAAACCAACTTACGTTTGTTGCTACAAAAATACAGTCTTTGGATAATGAGATCCATAAAAAAAATACAAAAAGATAATGCTTATTTAGTACTAATTTTCAATTATTCAATAATCAACAATAATAAGAAAATTTTTAGTTACGTTCTAGAAAAACTCAATCAACAAAATTGCAGACCATAAACTTTACATTTTTTCACGGCAATTACTGCACAGTTTATTAGAGCATTCGAGGCAAATGGGTGCCTTACACTCGAAACAAATATATTGGGTTCTGCGTTCCTTTTTTGGGTCACAAGTAGAACATGTCTTGCGAACAGCTAACCTTTCTTCAGCATAGCTGCCACCTGGAACTTCTGCTGGAGCCGCCTCGTCTTTGTGATGGAGTATACGTCGAAGAGCGACTTTTATATCCCGTTGCATCTGAGGATTATTTTCAAGCGCTTCATATGCGGTCTTGTGAGCTGTTCGGCTAATTTCTTCAGGAATTTGAATCTGCTTTCAGTTTTTTGAGTTTGGCCTTTAGCAGATAAGCTGACAATGTAACAGTTTGAAGCTGAAATGTCCAGCAACCTGTAAAATACTGCCAACGGCCATCTACGAGTGCGACGGCCTGACGAGTAGTTGGCGCATCTCTGATCTAATAAATCTACACCAATTTTGGTTTGATTATAGTATAGTATTATTTCCGGTTTCTTTGTAGTATTGTCAACATTTGCAGTATGGTGCATACTTGAGACGGTAATCACTGCTTTGTTTAGTTTCGGCACATACGATGATATTGTAATATCTTTTGTAAATCCAAATACAGTAGAATCAAAATTTCTGTTACGAGCGGGCAAAAATTCTGGGGGAATTTCTCTTTGATTCTTTCGCAACGTACCAACAACTGTCAGCTGCTTCTGTTTCATTTGTTCCAATAGCTCTATAGAAGTGTACCAATTGTCAGTAGTCACATTTCGATTAGAACCTTCAATCGGAGGTATAAGGCGCAGAACTGCCTGAGTTGGTTTTTTCAGTCTTTGATACTCTGCAGACAAATTGCACCCATCGGAATCCTTTCCCAAATAAATGTAGGCATTGAGCAAGTAGCCCGATCTTGCATCTGTAAGGCACTGTATTTTTATACCATATTTGGCTGGTTTTTTTGGCATATACATCTTGAAGCGGCATCTGCCACGAAATGCCAGTAACATTTCATCGATACATGCACAACTTCCGATCGCATAAACAGCTTGACAACGGTTTATGAAAGAATCAAAGAGTTCAGAAATAGGAGCAGAAGGATCGTGCTCTCGACGTGCCAGTCTGGTCTCTGCGTCATCAAAACGAATGGTTTTGAGCAACACTTCAAATCGGTTTTTACTCAGAATACAACGGTATATTTCCCTTCCTGTACCGTCCATGCTATACCACGACGTATAGTGTTCGTGGTTTTCCTTGAATATAGCTGTATAGAAAAGGAATCCTATGAAAGCTTTCAATTCAATGAGATCAATATCTTGAACACAGTTTTGCTTTTGATATTTTGGTCTAATCTCTCTTATTTTCTTATTAGTGTACAAAACAATTTTTTCGAGCATTTCGTCAGTAAAGAACAACTTCCATATGTCCAGGGGAGAAGATGAAGAATTTATTTGATCTCGGTATTCGGGTTTGATACCCTCACGCTCCCTGACAATATTGTGCTCTAATGTTCTTGTACGTGAAGACGAAGGAACAGATGCCCAACGGAAACGATTCTTATTAAAATAGTTCTTCTTTCTACGAAATTCTGCCAACGGCAAGTCGTCTTCCGATGAAAAGTCAGAGTCTGCATTTACAGAATCAGTACAATGTGGAGATGGTTCGCTATTACCTTGTTCCGATGACGCCAGATCTTCCTCAACATCAATTTCTGAATCCGATCCGCAATCTTCTTCTACTACTTCCTGTTCGCCAATATTACTTTCAACTTCACTGCATTCATCGTTAGGCAGATCCTCTTCATCTGACAACTCATTTTCTAACAAATTCTCAATATCCTTGTCTCGTAAAGCCATATTTCACTGAAAAAGTAAAAAAAGGAACACTTGAGTTTAGTCACGCAACCACCTACCACCCGTCTCCGAGACACTCGGCGATAGTTTTTTACTCACCACAGGTAATCAAGCGCACTACCGGCGTCGACAAGCGCATGCGCGACACTGAGGGACGCGGGGAGAAGGTACTTGAACGCGCGGGATTGTACAGTGTAAGGGCGTAAAAATATTTGTGATTTTAAAGTAGCTTCCGTCTGGTAGACGGGTGGTAGGTGGTTAAGGGTTAAGGAGTATCGTCTCTTTTTAAGAGGGTGACCATGATTTCACAACAGAACAGGATAAGTGTAAAAAGCAGTTTTATTTTCAAGTTTACAAAGTAGGTATAAGAATAGTAGGTATAAGGTAGTAGAATAGTAGGTATAAGGTTGTCTATTTTTAGGTGAATTTTATTTAAAGGGGTTCGAAGATTTTAATATGGGAGCCGGCCTGTGGCCGCCATCTTGGATATTTTTTCTCGAATGTGATGTCGCAGTTTGAAACCCAGTCAGATTGATAGAGTATGTTTAGGTGATCAAAAAGTAAAGAGGGTCATTTTTTCGTATCATCACCGGGAACCGAGATATAATCGATTTTTGTTAAACATGTGCTGCCATCTAGATTTTGTTTTAAAATTTAAGTTATTTCACAATATTGCGAGTGTGATGATAGATACGCGCTATTTGATGACAATAAAGCCTAGGAATTTTTATTTTGTTCTTTTTTAACCGACTTTAAAAAAGGAGGAGGTACTATGTATCTTTTTTATGTATGTTTATCGATTTCCAAAATAATTTTTTTGTTCGAAAGAGTTTACTCTAGAGGTGAACCCAATGTCATCACATCAGGATCTGCTGATGGAATCCCAGGAAAATCGAGAGAAACCCTCGAATTTAGTAGGCACTTACATAACTCACATACTTTCTATTATTTGAAGGCGGTGCCAAGTCAAATGAGTTTGATAGGCCATACGTCTCCAAACGGATTAGTAGGTACGTAGCGCATTAAATGCTAGTCTTTATTTTCGCTTTTTGAAGTCGGTTTATTTTCTTTTTCTTATAAAATTAGTACATTTTTATTTTATTTTAAAGAGTATAAGCATCTTTCACATAAATCCCGTCTTCGTGACCATCCTCGAACAGTAAATACACCACAAAAAAAACATTGTCTTCCACCAACGTGGTCTGACATTTTAACTTACCAAAAAACTTCAACAACAAAAACTTAACAAAAACACAACTTGAACAACCAACAACTAAAAGCAAATAACAACAGAATGACTTCTTCTCAACGAGAAATAATCGCGACGCCTGCGCACAATGCGAAAGAAAGTGGCAAACTGACGTTTCTTGTTATGCAGTCTGGGGAGACGGGGGTGACCCCTCCCTTCCCCGATCGCCGATTCAGATGCGGGCGTGCTACCATAATAAGTTGAAAACGATGTAAAGTGTAAACTCCATGTAACGTCACTCGATTTAACGACTCCCTAAAGCATCGAAATCACTCTGCTTTGGTTGGTTTAGCTTATTTTACATACAATGATACACTATTTTATATAGCATTACACCCACTCTCAATAACGACAACAATTAAATAGCTGTGTACGTGCACAGTACGTAATTGTTGAACGGGCTAGGATAATAAAGCGACAAAAGAACATTTTTTGTCGCTTTACTATTCTAGTTCCTAGCCCGTAATAAACTCGACTGTCGACAAAATACATACCGAACTTTCTAAGAATTATGTCATGGATTATTAGAGATATAATTGATTCATAAATGTAATGATATTATATCTAAAGGTTTTATTTCAATAAACTACCAGATAAGGTAATTCATCCATACACTCACGCCCATAATCTCTAACGGGGTTTATGAGAAAAATGCCTATCAAACTCATTTGACTTGGCTCCGACTTCAAAAATATCAGTAGGTATGTAGCACATATTAAATGATACTTTACGTCTTTATTTTTAGCTTTTAGAAGTCAGTTTATTTTTTTTTATAAAATGTTTTTTTGTTTTTCCATTTTGAGTTTAAATAATAGAAAGTACGTGAGAATAAATGTAAGTGCCTATTAAATTCGAGGGTTTCTCTCGATTTTCCTGGGATTCCATCATCAGATCTTGATGTGATGACATTGGGTTCACCTCTAGAGTAAACTCTTTCGAAAAAAAAAGTTTTTAAAAATCGGTCCATAAATGGCGGAGAAATGAATGAACATACATAAAAAAAGATACATAGTACCTCCTCCTTTTTTGAAGTCGGTTAAAAAAAGAACAAAATAAAAATTCCTGGGCTTTATTGTCATCAAATAGCGCGTATAGGTCGCGTCATGTAAAAAGAACGCTGGCGTTGAAACTGCGCACTAGGCGATTTATATTATATTAAATTACATGATAGTTCAACGTACCTACCAATAATCAATATATACGAAGCTGCGAGCGACGGCTAGTTCAAAAATAAAACAACAGGCCTAGTACTTTCGTGCGCAAGTGTACCCATGCGCAGACACACCCCCTCCATTTTCTTCCAGCGTTCTTTTTACATGACGCGACCTATATCTATCATCACACTCGCGATATTGTGAAAAAACTTAATTTTTAAAACAAAATCTAGATGGCAGCACATGTTTGACAAAAATCGATTATATCTCGGTTCCCGGTGATGATACGAAAAAATGACCCTCTTTACTTTTTGATCACCTAAACATACTCTATCGATCTGACTAGGTTTCAAACTGCGACATCACATTCGAGAAAATCGGCAGCCATCTTGGATCACAGGCCGTTTTTCTTCGAACCCCTTTAAACTCGTATTTTTAATAACCTCGTTTACAATTAATGTACATTCGAAAAGCCCAAAAATGTAAATAAACGAAGTTTAATGAAAAGCATCGGAATCACAATTAATGGCCAATCATAAAAAAATTAACTAAATTGCGATTCAATCAAGAATAATTAAAAAAACAAAATACCCGACTGCACACTAAAATAAAATGTATCCTATGACACTCCCGTAATCAAGACAAATCTAACGATACCTCATACATCAAAATCCATCAAGCCGTTTAGGCTACAGGAGGTCACAAAGGAACAGACATACATACATACTTACATACACTCGAAAAACATTACCCTCCTTCTTTGGCAGTCGGGTAAAAAGCAAAAGGTAAACAAACGCTTAACAATATTTGATAAATATTTAGGTTGTAAATAAAACAACACAATTATATTATATAATTATATTAATTATTATACATTGCTAAACAGTATAGTTTTGTGCAATTTTTGTCGTAACGTTGCACGATTGCCTATAATGTTCAAAGTCTTGTGTTTACCATATGTTGTCATCCTAAGAGTTAAATATTTATTTACTAAACATTTAACAAGTGCCACATCATGCCTCTCGTCACAAGTAATTGAAATGGTCGGATGCGGCGGGTCCATCAAAGATTCCAATTTACTGTAAAAATGTTGAATAACTAAAGTTGTAATATTATTTTTCTTTGTTTTGAGCATTGAAACTGAGATCATGGTTGTAAACATTTTTTCAGTGTAACATATAACTTCAAACACAAATTTTGATACGTGTTTTAGTTTTCCTCTGTCAATAAAAGATGTAAAAGATGAATATTTATTTATATCAAGGGCATAGCTGTGTTCTCTATTCATTGATTTGTTACTTAACAGAGCGGATTCACAGTATACGCATGAAAGTTTATCTAAAACTTTTTTGACAATGCTGCCTGCAATATAGTATAATACATTATTCTTATACTCTGACAAGTGAGTTGACTCTACAAGCGTAAGTAAACACTCAATCTGCTGTGTTTCTTCTTCATTTTCGATGGAGTTCGAAACAGAGTTATCTAACATTGTCTTTTGGGAACTTCTGAATTCCAATACTGGTGTAGTTTCGAAATCATTACTGGTGCAATTTGCATTAATACTAGGAGTCACACTATTGCGGAATAATAATTTCCGCAATGCGTATCTTACTTGCAAAGCACTTGGGTTGTCGTTATGTCCACCAGCCGCGCGTAAGCATGAGAAAAACATTTCTAAATTATCCTGCGATGTTTTGTATGTTAAGAAATAATTAACTGCACCAGTTTGCAATAAATCAGTGGCCAAATTTGCAAAACTTTTTGTGTCTATTATTAGGCCAAGAGCAGGGGTACGACGTCTGTGTTTCAAGATATTTTTTCCAGCAATTTTCAGTTGGCTGAGATATTGTCTTGTTTCCTGTAAAATATTGGACCATGTTTCCTTGTTTTGTAGTCTCATTGGCGATTTGAAACCTTTTCCAAAAGGATTTTTACAGTTGAAAATATCAAAAACACGATCTATTATTCTGATAAATTCAACAGTCGCTTCACTTCCGTCAAATGCGCTATTACCACTTAGTCTTAAAAAGTCTATCGCATCAGCAACACTTGAGCTCAGCAATTGAGCTGCTAATCGAACATTCATCTTTTTTTTATAAAACGTTACATGGGTGCTGGAAAGTTTGTTAGCTAGTTTTAAGCCTTCATCTTCCTGCACTTTGTGTAGTTCTTTTATATATTCGAAATCTATATGTCCTCTTTCTGAAGCTAAATTAGTTTCTGCGAAAACATTTCTAAACAGTTTTAGCATATGAGGCGGATCCATTATGCAATGAATTTCACAGTTTTTTTGCGGATGTGTGAAGGAAGTTTTTATATCGGGGAAAGTAAAATTACACCCTAATTGTTGGAATGTTTTTAAATTTTTAACAGTACCATCGCAAGTTATAGATTTGACTGTAATGTTTATGTCATCCAAAAATCGTATCGCTGCTAGAATTAAGTGGGTTTGTACATCAGCTCCTAATTTGTTAGTTTAAAAATATGCAATTGGACATTTAAATTTTGCAGTGTAAGATACAATTTGAAATATTAAAACTTCAGTTGCCAAGGTTTCAGAATCGTCCGACATGATGCCACCATAATCAACGTACCCCCAATACTTATCAGTTTTTAAGTCATATCTTAATTCTGTTCGTATGGACATCGCATCGAAGATTAGTGCAACATTTTTCAAACTGTCATTTTCACTTGCTACTATTTTTAAATAATTTAGAACTTCCGACATAAAGCCAACATTACAATTAGATGTTGACAGAAGTCTTCGGAGTGTCGATGGATGGGGAAGACACAAATAGTTCCTCAAAAACCGGTATGCCCTTGCTGAATAGAAATAAACAGTCAGAGCAAACGATTTCACATTATCGGAATACCTAACACCCCGGTCCGATTTTCTTGTATTCAATTCCTCAAATATATTAGGAAAATTTACATTAATCACACTTTCTATCTCCAAGTAATTATTACATTTCTTTTTTAATAAATTTAATAATTGTTTCAAATTTTCAATTTTCATATCTCTTCTTTTCAATTTTTGTTTTAATATTTTAACATCACGACGCAATTTAGCCTTTCTTGGCGTAGCAAAAACTTCTGTCTGAGTACCTCTGTTTATCTCTGCTTGCAACTTAATTTTTTTACAAGGCGGTTCTCCAGAACACCCAGGCTCCGTGTTTTCTGGTGCAATCACTTGAATTGAACTCAGAAGTTGAATTTTTTTACTATCTGGAATCTTTGGCAAAAGGGAAGGAACTGCTTCAGACCTTAACCTTTTTTTGGCTTCTGTTAAAAAGTCATCATCTTTGAAATGTAAGCTGCAAACCACTGCATATTTAGATAAATTTCCAGAAATTTGCATAGTCTCCATCCATCTTCCTCTAAGATCTTTATTACCTGGAAATCTGAAACACAACGAAATTATGAATAGCTATCCTGCAAGGCCTGCAAGATATCATGGACACACTACATGAGCTAAACTAAAATATGTTTATTTTGTTTACGATTACCTGTGAAAAGATATCCCACATCCGGGATACGCCTCTTTCTTACACACAGCACATATTTGAACCATTTTTACGCGAAATTTCTAATTATTTTTATGATGCCACAAATTATCCACCATGTTGTTTAGACCGTTTATAGCAAGTGTTACCAGCTATATAGCGGCACAACAATACTATCTCCAAAACCTTTACAAGGAATTTATCAAAATCTTGAACAAAATACACGGAATTTACATACTAATATACCAAAATATAAAGATAAGACTGTTCTGTATTAGGTAATGAATAATTTAAAAAGTCCTGTAATTATATTTGCTACATTACGTAGTTCTCGGTGTCCTTTAATATTTCTACTATTTCAACTAAAATCAGACGTTGGCAACTGTGCGACAGAGACACAGCGACTAAAATGTAAGTCTCTCTCTAGACCATTTTCCTTACTGGTGATATTATTTAAAAATAGTACTCTATTTTCTAGCAATAAGGTTTAAATTCTTTCTTCTTTAAACGGGAGTAAACCTTCCAGTTACGTAGTATACAAATTCCTTGGGTGAACTTGGCTAGCCCTGGTGTCAGAGTTTTCAAACTGTAGTCAATCGGCAACAGTCGGGACCGACAGCTTAACGTGCCCTCCGAAGCACGGAAATGCTCATGATAAATTGCCACTTTGGTCACGCATCAGGTTCTCTGCCTCTGTGTGCATTGCTTAACCTCACTGAATGGTTGAGATCAGCAAGAGCTACTAGGCTCTATAATGATAATGAATTGCCATATATTTTCCCACTGTATCGTTTTCGAAACACTGTTTATTTAAGTGTTTTTTAGGTATCCAAATAGAATAATTCACACATTACAATTACACAAAAACATGCTACTATTATTTAACTTTATTATTGAATACATAAAATCTCTAAATTTAAGTAAATTTGGATAAATACTTACTTTTTTGCGGGAGGCGCCATGTTTTTGCAAGCCAAAAGCAAGTCACAACTTGCACTGATTGAATACCTAACAAATACGTTAGAATTGTCGAAACAAGACATGACAATTAGAAGAAAGTACATTATCCTTGACATAGATGGCGGTAGGATGCACCTTTCGAGCGAATTATAGAAGCTAATGATCTTTAATGAAAGCTCCACTTTTGTTTCGTTTTCGAATCAAAATGCATATATGGAACCAAATAAAAAAATAGTTCTGGGCATATATGGGTTAGTGAAACCAAATAAAGTTGACTGAATTTCTCGAGACTTTCCTGGCTGGAATTCTTTTGGTATCTCTCTCTTATTTTTCTTGACAGTCCCAACATACGTCAGTTTTCTCTTTGACAGTTCATCTACAAGTTAGATGGTCGAAAACCAATTGTCTGTGGTCACGTTGCGATTGGTCCCTTGAATTGGTTTCGTCAAACGAATAACGCATTGAGTAGGAACGAGAAACTTCTTTTCATCTTCTGATAACCCGATGCCATCAGAACCTTTACCAGAATAAATATAGCCGTTGTAAAAATAAAACGTCTTGGCTGGTTTCTCCCTGGTTCCTGGTTTCTTTGGCATGTACGAGATCATGTGGCTTCTGCTACGAAACTTCACCAACATCTCGTCAACAGTGACGCACTCGCCAACTTCGTAAAATTTTTGAGAATTTGTGACGAATTTCTCAAAAATAGGAGAAATAGCTGCCAGCTTATCATTCTTTTGTCTTTCTGCACGATTACCCTGGTCATCAAAACGTAGACATCGTAAAATGACTAAAAATCTAGTTTCAGACACGCAACATCTAAATATTTCGCAATCCGTACCATCTGTGGCGAAAATATAACTTGTACTTTCATGGTTAGACTTCAATAAAGCAGAATAGTACAGTAATCCCAAAAAAGCGTTCAACTCAACCACATCCA
The DNA here is from genome assembly GCA_949987775.1 of Aproaerema taeniolella. NCBI lineage: Eukaryota > Metazoa > Arthropoda > Insecta > Lepidoptera > Gelechiidae > Aproaerema > Aproaerema taeniolella. The sequence goes on from OX465245.1 coordinate 10,873,557, forward strand.
ATTCTTTCAATTCGGGTCTTCCCTGCCTTTTGAACTTTCCTCTAAATTCAGCTATTTTCACATTAGTCCAAGTCAAAATAGTCTCTCTCATTTCTGTATCAAAAAGCTTGTCCCAAATACTGAAAGGTTCCCTTCTTTTATCTTCAGCCAAGCGTAAAACGGGTCTGCTTATAACAATGTTATGCTGAGCAGTCCTAACCCTACTGGAAGGTGGATTAGTACTCCATTTGAAACGATTTTTGCCATAATAATATTGAGATCGTCGTTGGCGTTGTTGAAGTTGTGCAATGGGCACATTGTCATCTGAGCTGTCATGTTCAGATTTAGAACTGGAATTTCTTTCAGATTTGGCATTACCTACAAAACTGGGATCTTCTTCATCTTCTCTTTGGTCATTTTCATGTATTTGTATGAAATGCTCTTCAGATACTAAACAGTCAACAATATTATCTTCAGAATCGGATTGGTCCGACTCTAAAAGTAGTTCGTTTACTTCATTTTCGAAAGTAGGATCATCAACTCGCAATATTTTTCTTGGCCTCTGTTGCAGTGGCAATTTTTGTGGTCGTTTTGATCTTTTAGTATTTGATGGATTATTTTCTGACATTTTGAACCAATCTAACCTAAAACAAACACAGTATTGAAATATTAAAAAAAAATATTGCATATATGGACCCGAGCTCTCACAGACCGCGATCAAAGTTTAAAGTCAAATTACTCACCCGATTCGCAGCCAACGACGCAACCTCCGGCTTCAACAGTCGTTTCGTTACTAAAACCGAAGCTACTCAGCGCGTTAGTAGTTAGTAGTGAGGAGGGCGGGGAAGTGCGTGAACACAAAAATTAAAAACTGCGAGCGGTCTATGAGACCGCGCGTCCATAGTTAAAGGTTAAAAACAAAAATAAAAAATAAAAAAAATAAATTAAAAAAGGCTTTATTCAAAATTTAACAATATTGAGAGTTTACTGTTTATTACTTATATTTATTCTGATTGTCCTTCGGCAAAGGCCTAGTGTTCTCCAATTATCCTTGCAACTTCTTTTATTTCGTCTCCCCATCTTTTTCTCTGTCTTCCTCGCCTTTTTTTTCCAACAAAATATACATACAGTTAAACGTAGAACATAGAATCCCCCCTTTTCGAAGTTGGTTAAAACTATTCAAATTACAACAATGGCTTAGTAAAGTACTTGGTGGTCTCGCTGTGGCGGTACATAAAATAACCTTTTTTTGTTACTAACGAAAACACAAACGGGTATGTATATTGCCACTTATCAGCCGTTATGGGTTCGCTCAAGGAGCTATTTTCGAATATTTCACGAATACTTGTACCGTCTAATATACTTTGGCAAAACAAGAATTTTCTTGCATTATCTCCGTACGTAAAACAAGCCTGGTATCTCTTCGACCATTATTTTTGTATAACGATGTTATATGTTCGTGAATGCTATATTCACTTTAATCGTTATTTTATTATTATATTATAAGATGGGTTAACTCTTGACCTCAATCTTGATAAGGTCAAAGATGAGGTCGACGATGGGTCACTTTTATCGTTATTCTTGATGCCAAAATAATACGGATTATTGCATCAAGAATAACGATAAAAGCACCGTATTTGACCATATCCGTTACTTGTTATTAGAGAATACAATCCCGAGCATGTTTTTCAATCCCGGGATTACGGGATTTTTGATGGGTAATCCCGGGATGCCGAGACTATCCCGGGATCAGCCTTATGTGGGAATTGGGTTCTAATTAAAAAAAAACTTAAGTATAATTTCTCAAAAGATGTTTTTAATATTGTTAGTTGCAATAATACTAAAATAAAAATAAATAAATATACAAATTCAAAGCACTATTTAGAATTTCGGAAATATAATCTTAGAAATATCAAAGCATCCAATGTTTGACTTCCTAGCCTGCTTTGTAATTTATTTCCAACAAAAGCAGCAGCTGGAAACGCTCGCTCAGGTTCTACACTCGTTGGAGGTATAGATAATAGATACTTATATGCTAATTCTAAGTGATATCCATGAACTCCTCCATTTTCAAACAGGCTCATTTCACGTCTGATACTATTTGTCAATCCCGATTCACTTTGTAGTTGTACTTCAGGATCTGGGCATTTCATACTCTTATCAATTTCCAGCTGCAACTTTTCCTTTAGTGTCAATTGGGGTTGGGAGGTTTGTGGCGTTAGCTCGTTACCTTGTGGTCCTGACCTTTCCTCCTCTTCCGTGTTATCTCGTCCATGACGTCTTTTAACAACACTCTTTATTTGCTTCCTCACTAAAGCCTGTGTAGGAGCTGGAAATAAGTCAAGCCATTCGAAATCCGATAATGACTGATCGTCATCTTCTTTTCGTGGATTTTGTAAATAATTCAACACACCAGTTAAATCATCACTTCGTCGTTGCTTTATACGTTCCACTAAGGATGTTTTCATTTTATTAGCAAGTCCTGAGTTTTTGCTGGATAGTTGTTTTATAAGAAATTTTAAGGCGACATCAGCAGTGTATAAATTAGCATCTCGCCGACAGATTGCTTCTACTGTCAATTTAATTGGGGCCAGCACATCAACAATTTTATTTAACAATTCAAAATCACCATCTTCTAAACGAATTGGATGATCGAGATCTATAAGAGATTTTTGGATGCAGGTTTTTAAAAGAGAAAATCGCTCCAGCATGGTTAAAAGACTGTTCCACCTGGTTTCACAGTCCAAAAGAAGTGACAGCTCTTTGCAATGTTCAATCTTCACATATTTTTGAAGTACTGTTTCATTTTTTAATGGTGATCTTTTGAAATACACTACAACTTTGCAGATTTTGTTTATCAGCTCATTAATGTTTTCATCTTCTGTTAACTCTGGTATGTGTTCTCGCTCAAGATCATTTGATGACATTAAGATTAAACCTGATTCTAAGTCTTCTAAATGGTCATCATCATCACTGTCGTCCATATAATCAGCAGTCACAGCTGGTTCATTTATAGTATCATCTGCGGCTGTCTTACATATAATTTTTATTTTTGTAAAGCACATCACAGACGGCCAAATTGATACCATGTGCGAGACACAATTGTTGTTCAGTGCAAACAAGCCGTCCAACCTTTATCATTACGTTCGGTCCATCGGTTACAATAGCAACGACGTCAGTTTCCAGGGAAATATCAAATTTACTTAGACGCTCTTTTAATATGCGAAGACAATTTTCAGCTGTCATATTTCCATAAATAGGAACAAGTCCTAAGCTCCAAAATTTTTTATATGAATGAACGTTGACTGCCATGTATCGTTTATTGGACGTTGAAGTCCACTCGTCGAAAGATAGACTGAATCGTTTACCAGCACTTTTCAAATGTTTCAGTTCTGCAGTTACTTGCTTTCTAATTTTTTCACTGTAATTCATAACACGTTTTCGAATCGTGACGGCTGACTTTGGTAAATCTGTGTATTTTGCTAACAGCAATTTTCCCAAATCGTCTGAAGTTATAAATACACTGAATGGAAATCCATCTAATGCAGTCATTCTTGCTACAACATCATCCAGGCTAGCGTCGTTGGTACTTTTAGTAAAATAATCATCCAACTTTCGCTTGGCTGGCGGAGGTGCTGTCTTCTGATTTTCAGAAGCTTGACTTATTGAAGCTGTTGTACGAATAACGTTAGCTGATACAATCTTGATGTCATGTTTGGATGACAAATGTGTATGTAATCCCTTAGTTGATCCACCCATAGTCTTGAGATTGGCTGGGCATCGCTTACATTTAGCACTATTCCCGTCTTTCGCAACTAAAAAATTACTCCACACTGATGACGTATCACTGTCTTTTTTATGTTTAACAAAGTCTCCCGCCATGGCCGCCGTATAAAATACTTAATTTCAGATAATTTGCTTTCAAATTTAAATGACGTCACTTACGTAAACTTGTCACTGGCAGAATAATAAATGAAAAAAAAATTGCCTGGCGTATTTATACTTTCGTACAGGGAATCCCCGAAAGGGAATTACCCCGCAACAATATTTTGATATGAGGTGATCGGGTGATTCCCCTGTTAGCCCGTCGGGGAGTTACCTTAAGAGAAGGGGAATTACCTTATTGAAGTATTCCGAGTGGGAAAGTCCCTTCTAAGGTCTACGAAAAAGATATTATTAGGGCCGTACCTGTATAGTCCGTATCCGTATCGTACCTTAGGTTTGTTTTTTATCGTTATATAATTTTATGCTAAGGTATAATCTAGGCAAGGTCATAGTCAAGGCGCAACGGATCGTAGAATGCAAAATAGACCTGTTTATATCAATCCCGAAAATAGCGGGATTAGCCAAGTACAGTCCCGGGATTTTCGGGATCAGAAAAGGGTCGGGATCCCGGGATTGTATTCTCTACTTGTTATGTTTCCTATTTTTCCACTTGCCAACAGTTCCCGAATGACGTATGTCTTTGTTTTAATCTCCTGACATAATAAGAAATATCATTCTGTAAAGATGAACGAAAATTGTGTTATTTTTGTGCTATATTTTCTTCTGTAATGTGATATGCTGGTTTTAATATCGTCACTGGGCCGCCGCTTTAATATGTTTTGCCGGTACATATATTCCCCCGTTTACCATTTGATTCGCCGCGCGCTCCTGCATGTTCGGCATTGCCGCTTCAGTTCCAGCCACTGCCTTTCTATAGTGTTGGTGTGCACCTTGCAACCTATTTAATTAGAGCACTAGTATGGGCACACCAAGGCTAGGGTCCACCGGAATGGCGACCGTCCCGGCTACGAATTACCGGCTGTGGTTGACGGACGAATGTCCTCGCATTCCCAGCCGCAGGTGGACCCCCATGTACGACCTATGTAACGAAATTATGTAAGAATCAGGCTGAACGTTTTCTTGGATGATGGCGTCGAGTGTCGCCCTACTTTTATCTCGAATCAATTCGACATGTACTTGTTTGCCGCTGTCCCTGCATCAACCGACCCCTGTGATATTTGTTCGGGTAATGAGTAAATAAAAATAAAAATAACAACAAATAAAAACTAAAAAAACTGCCCCTAATATGACCCGTCATTATCAGTATTGTCCTACATTGAGGCGGCCAACTGCAGAACACTTGTGCATGACTATTCACAAGAAGTCTGCCGATGTGTTGGTGGTGTTCATTAAAAAAACTATACTGAATCAACATTTGACCCCTGCTCACACCTATACAGATTGAAGATCAAAATAAGCTACACGTGATAAATATCAAGCCGCAGTGAGTGACATTGATCATTTAATTTTGTCATGTCCGTGTACTCTGTTTAAACACTGATTCTAGCGAGTGAAATAACAGACTTAAAATTAAATATTTTTTTCCCACCAGTTGTGTGATTTACTCAAAGTGAAAGAAATCTTTTTCTTTACAAAATCTTTTGCTGTACAAATTTATTAAAAATACTTTTGATAAACTCTAAAACTTGTGAAGTGTTGTGAACTATAAGTTTTAAATTTGGCTTAAAGGTCTCTGAAACCTGGCCATAAATACAAAAAAAAAAACCCGTGCAACAAAAGTTCATCTTAGTGCAAGGGTCACAAAAAAGCAGTTGTCAATTTCCTACTTTTTGTTCATCCGTTTATATATCTTTTGATAACTTCCTTTTGGTAAACTTATATTAAATAGTTTTCGCGTGTGCGGCATTTTTTTACTACTTCTTTGAGTTTTGCTTAAGTTTTGCATAGCGTGTAACTTTTCAAATTTATCGTTTTTGCTTTTTTGTGGTTCGTATTTTTTATGCCAGGTGGTGCGAAACGAATAAAAAAAAAGGAATCTGGTACGTGCAGGAAAGTAGTTATTGTGGTAAAAACTTTGGGTTGTGTCTAAAAAAAATAATGCTCTCAAGTACACATTAACAGAAAAGATGATATTCTAAGAAAAAAAATGAATTTGTTAGTTCCAAGATTTTCTGTGTTTGTTGTCTCCATATGTGTCTTTTGGGTTGAGTTTTTGATGTCACGACATCGAAAAAATTGTGCGGTGATCCAGTCTTCCAATGCCAAAAAAAGAACAATGGGCAAAATGTGCAAAGTATTGAAGAAGTGCTTCAGAAGCACTTATTGTGACATTTATTTTTGGACTTAATAAATGTTACATTACATGTCATAATAAACACAGTCACTAATTATGATAAAGACTGATATCAGTCTGCTAAACAGCCCACAGTCGATCCTGGCGCGAAGGACCTCATAACACTGCGGCATTGCCACGCTGGATCGCTATGGCCAGCCTTTGCACCAAGAATGACTGAGTGCGATAGTTCCCGGTGCTCTCTCTTAAGCGTCACCCTAGCTCTGCCACAAAACTTTTAAGGGAGGTTCTTGGACTTTTATTTACACACACTCCACTTCGCTTGTGTTTAGCTTCAAATTATAAAATGTCTTCCGAAATAAAAAAAGTGTCATCCTCTGACAGCATTGATAATATGTACAGAGGCCAGCGCATCAGGTTACTCCCATTTTCATTGCAAAACCGCTCTTATCACAACAGCACAGAGTGCACGCGCGGGGTAACCTGAGTTGCAGCCGTCCGTACATTGATTGATGACTCGACACTTGTCTGTTCAAATTCAAAGAGCCTTTATTACCAAATTAATTTGCATGCAATAATTCATTTATAATTTTAACATAGCATTCCATTTTATTAAAATTCACTTGTCTGTTAATGTTACCTAAATATTTTCTATATAAAAAGAAGTCTATGGGGTTTAAATCGGGTGGACGGGCAGTCTACAAAATTGTACTACCCCGCCCAATCCACCTATCGGGGTATTCTTGATTGAGGAATTCTCTAACCGTGGCTGCATAGTGCGCTGGGCAGCCATCTTGTAGATACCACATGCTGCCGTAAATGTTCAGTGGCACTTCTTCCAGTAAGTCTGGTAATTGTTTCCGTAAGAAGTCCAAATAAACCCGTGCATTTAAGTTCTCCGGCAAAATAAGTTCTGCTATTCGAAATTCCTGTCCACATGTTTATTTTAAACTGGTATTTGGATCTCTCTTCCCATACTTAATTTGGATTTTTCACGTGCCGTTCATGTAAATTGTGGAGGTTTATGTAACCACCCTTTTTAAATGTCGATTCTTCGGACCATGGGATTTTTGAAAGAATCGTGGATTGTCCCGCTACTTCTGCAACATCGTTCGACAAAATCGCACTCTCTCCGGTGGTCACGGGGTAGCAAACTTTGTACTTGTTGTACATGTACATGGTATGGATGAAACTCATTTCTTTGTAAAATACGATGTGTACAAAACTTCAATGCTCTCTACAATACCACATACTGAGATACTTGGGTTTTCTTCAACTCCTTGCAAGACTGCGTCCTCGTAGGGAATGACGGGTCTTCCCTCGCTAACCATTTGACTAGGGAATCGACTCTCTGACAATGACCGATGCACATTGATACATACTCGATGATCGGGATGACGCTCAGCGTTTGGGTATCTCTCGGGATACAATAATGAGGAATAAATATGTTAAACACCTGGTTTCGAAAGATTTTGAACGATTAGAACATCCGCGGAGTGTCATTTTTCTAGGTGGCATATGCGGCATAAAGCCACAGCCGTCTATTGTCGGGGTGAAGTATCAAAATCCTCTATCTAAAATGAAAGCATCATTTTCATGTAGAATTTTTGTTTGGAAAGAAAAATGAAGTAAAATGAGTTGAAAAATTAGTATTGTTCAAAGTCCGTACAAAATGTAGCTATGCTAGTGATATTGGCTCCTCTGCATTTAGGGGCTTAAAGTGATCCATTATGCTTTGAGAGCTATATGGCAAAGAAAGTTTTGATACCCATAGTGGCTATAGTAAATTAATGCAATATAAATACCAAAAAAAAATAGTACTTACGGAGTAGTTTGGTGTAGTACCTACTTAAGGGATATTCATCTAATAAAAGAATGCTGGTCGATTAAGATTCTTGCTACCAAATGCTAACATAGCGAATAAAAAAACCCATTAAAAACTGTATCTAAAAATTGGCGCTGGCTGCAGCTGGGCAGCTTTGGTAATTTCAATTAGAAAACTATTTTTTTTTCTCTCGTTACTAAACCAATACTCGAATATCGTCAGTAAGGTAAAAGAACAGATGTATAGAACCTAAGAGAACAGAATCGCACTTGACAGTGTAACTTGTTTATCAAATATCGATTGTTGTTTTTCCGTTTGTTAACAGGAGTAAGTGTTAGGTAAACAAATTGCTTTTACTAATAAATCGGGTTATACATAAATTCCTTTCTGTGTGTCATTGAAACATTCAGGCAGTTGAAGCGTAATTTAAGCATGTGATACTTGCCAGTTATGTTTCTATTATATTGCTTGTGTTTCTGTGGTAAGATTGTTATCTTGATTTTATAGATGTTTTTGCGGAGTTACGTTGAGTGTGTAGACATATCGTGCCATAGGAAAAAAGCTTTTTAAAACAAATTCTTAAAATTAAAACTATTAATTCGTTTGGTGGTCGATGTAAGACTGTTATTTATTTCAGTAAAATTCTACTCAATTCAGTAATACTTTAATCAGGTCTAGACACTACTGAAGCATTTTTGTTTGCCACCGGCCGTTACTTTCTTGCTACAGCATTAACTCTAACTTTCTATAGAGAGACGGTGTAACTAGGTTTTATGTGTGTTGACGACCGCTTTTATTGATTGTTCGCCTGAGAGTTAGTTGATTACTCAATACTCAATTATTAATTGCATTTCATTGTGTTTTTATGGTGACAGTTTTTTAAATATTAACAGTTTTTTAAATATAGCAAAAGTGGTCTTATTACTATTCTAACTTGAATTTAATGATTATTTCCGTGAAGCGCATCATTCCAGTCTTATAAAGAATAACTTTACAAATAATGTACCATGTTAACTACGGTATTTCCGCCTCTGCCCTTATCTCCTACATTCTTAACTGTCCCTGCAAAAGACGCGCGTCGTTTTGTGCGTGTCGGCGTGCGCGTTGAAATAGCGAATAATAAGACATTTTGTCTTCAGGCATCTTTTCTATTCTAAAATAACATTGTACTCATTTGTTATAGTGTTCCCAGTAGCCCCGGTTAAGATTGACTTGGTAGACTGTGGCGTAGATAATGATCCTTCAGTCCAATTGGGAGAAGTGGGAATCGCGAGACATCCGTGGCTTGGGATGTTTTCTTATACCGGTAAGAAGCCTTTGCGTTGGAAAGATCATCATTATTAAACCATACGTAAAATGAATAAATGGTGAAGCAACAAAGTTGCAAACTTACGTTATAAGTTACGCGCGAAAAACTGGTTATACATGAGTTATTTGTGTTTCAGTACACCACTAATTTAAGATACAAATACTGATTCTAAAATAAAGTTCCTTTAAGCCGCAGCTCCAACCTAGTGTAGGTTAGTAGTATTACAATGTTTCATTACGATTCGTTCAGTAGTTTTTGCCGGTACTTAACTGATTAAATTTTTCTCATAGCGTAGATCAGTATAGTAAGTAGTTAAAAAAAGGGTTTTAGGTAGAAAAAATCATGAGGTTTTTTGCGACGGCATATAGGAAAAAAATACTTTATCTTTATTTTTATAATAACCCATCTTATTCTCTTATTCTTAACTCTTGACCTCAATAGCAAAAACCTAGAAATTATTACATTTCCGTATAAAGCCGTCTCGTTCCGCTGATCTGAAAAGTTGTTGATAAGGGTGTTCGAATCCCGGCCCACTTTTCGGGAATGCCGTTTGAGTTTTTTAAACACGCTGCAGTCCCGGTAACTTTGTTACGTACCGTTGATCAAACATGTATTATTTAATTCATTACCCTGAGCGGCATTGACATAGTTTTGTACAAGTTGTTCACATATGTGAAGAATATAAAAATAAAAATATTCTTATGAACCTAGTGAGCACGTTGGGGTTCCCGTCGCATTCCGGGACTAGGTGTAAGGCCTTAGAAATTTAGTTAATATAAAAATTATAAATTAAAATCGAAATCTAAGTCCCTTTCTCTATTTACTACACTACGGCGAGCCCGGCGCGATGCAGGGTCTCTGCGTCGACGCTTTCCCGAAGGGTGGAAATTCTTGGAAGCGGAACTTGAAAGGAAAGTAATCCGCTTGATGGCCCCGACCGGCTTTTGGCGCGGCACTAAAGGAGATGACCCAAGCTCCATACAAAATTACCCAAGGCCCGGCGCAGAAGAGATGTATCTCAGTTATTTGTGTATTTTAAGTAAAATATTTTTTGATAGTTGTGTTTGCCGCAGGATGTGGCTAAGATAAAAAAAAAATGCTTTTAAATTATTTTCAGGTGCAAATGAAAATTACATTTCGTTGAACATATTGAGTCCAAAATGTTACAAAAATCATATTTTTATAAGAATTATACTGATTTATCTATCTTCTATATATATAGAAAAAGATAGATCGAGAAAATAAATAGAATGAATAGATACATTGAAAATATGTATATAAAAGTGTGTTTTGTATAACTACTTTCTGTTTTTGACGCACATGATTCAGAAATAAAACAATATTATTATTATAAATTGTTCATTTATTTGGTTACACTTCAATATCTATCAATACTTCGTCTAAAAAGGCCGCAGGATGCTCTAATTCGTTGTTATGACGGGCCCAGCTAAGATAATATAAGACACTTATTACATGAGCGCAACTTCCGAGTGTCCTGCGGCCGTGAATGCATGAACAATAATATTCTTTGATCGCGCTTCTGCCTTGTTCTTCGCCGTTGTAAAGGATGTATGTATCTCTTTGAGTCACAGATTTAGGATAAATAATATTCTGAACTTTTGTTTATTTTTTTGTTTACTATAGGTTAGTCTAGCAATAAAAAATAATAATAAAAAAAATGTAGGATTTAAGGCTTTCGAGGAATGAGGTGGTTAGCTACACTAACCACCATGACTTTTTGACAAAAACAAGATCGACTTTTTCTAATAATTTATTTTGAAAGAATTCTGTTTTATTTCTGTTTTATTATACATTTATTGTTTTTTATGAAAATCGTTGAAACATGTTTTACCTTTACGTATACAAAGAGGGACCTGACAGGTACTACACTGCCAAACCGTGCGTAGGGGAGACAGGGGCTGGTTCTAACAAATTTTGATCTTAGCTTTATATCTTCTAAATTTTTTTCACCCGACACCTGGTTTTTTGGTATTTGATGCTAAATTTATTCAGCTTTAGGTACAGTATAACATAGTTTATATAAAACTAACCGTATCTGAAAAATAACAATTTTCGTGAAAGAAGTCGCCTGTTAAATCTTACCCCTGGTTTGGGGTTGGTTTTAACACCGCTGGGGAAAGTTTTAACACCAGGGGTAAGAATTAACATGCAATAAAAAATAGGATTTTGGTGAAGATAAACAACAAAATAAACAATAAGCAATACTCAAATAAAATGTAATTTATTGGCTCTTTGCCGTTTTAACGGCAAAGAGCCTTAGATTCTTAGATTCTAAACCTAAAAAATCACTAAAACAGCCTTAATCAACAAAAGGAACAAAAACTTACACTTCCAATAAATCAAACGTTCATTAATAACTCAAATAAAATTAAAGTCGGCTTTGCCGTTTAAACAATCAACATGAAACTTTAATTATAAATCTTAGACTTAAAATCAGTCTTAATCAAATTAAAGAACAAAAACTTACACTTCTAATAATGCAAATTTATGCAAAAATTAATAACTAAAATATAAATGAAATCGGCTCCTAGCCGCTAATACAATCAACTTTCTTCTTCTTATTCTTCTTTGTCTTATTAAGTTATTCGCTAATCAGTCTTAATCAAAATCAGTCATCGTAATCAGAATCTGAGTTGCAGTTTGTGCAAATATAAGCGACTGCATCCCCTTTTATGCAGGTTGCATGCGACCATAGTTTGCAGGACATACATTCGACCCAATCTACACCAGATGTATCTTCAAAATATGATGAGCCACAGCCTAAACAAATGGTATCGTCATCATCGTCCTCTTCTGAACTGTCTTGTAATATTTTCTTCTTTACTCTATCCTTAGGCTGTTTACTAGATTTCCTTCCTTTTTTCTCCACTTTGCCTTTCTGAACTCGTCGATTTCCCTTATTAACTTTTCTATTCGCGGTTTTCTTTTTCTTTTTGGCTTCTTTTAATCTAGCTTCTTCTTCCTTTTTGGCTTCTTTTAATCTAGCTTCTTCCTTTTTGGCTTCCTTTAATCTAGCTTCTTCTTCCTTTTTGGCTTCTTTTAATCTAGCTTCTTCTTCTAGAGCGGTCTTTTCCGGCGTGTCTGTTAATATGGCGCATTTTCGCTTGCGGCCTTGGTTAGACGTAGTACGAGGTGCCGCTTTTGGTAATGACCGTACAGCTTCAGGGCTAAAAAATGTTGCTCTTGGATGAGGCGTTACTGCCGGCACTGCATCGAAGACATTGGACGAAGAGGGTATATTCGAGTCTGCTTCTTTTGCTGCGGCTGATGTTCCAGGAACCGGACTCCTTGACATTTCCTCAATAACTTCTCCCAAGCTTATGTCAACATCAGGTACACTTCTCTCGATTTATGGTATCAGGGACGGTTCCAGACCTAAAGTTAGGCTAAGGTCTGGTATCTCATCTTGTCTCTCAGTTTGCAGCAATGATGGCGATGGATTGTCTAAAATAACTTCTTCGTTTTGCTGAATCGAGGGAATCGTGATGTTCAACTCAACAGATGCAGCATTAATGTTGTCGTTCTGCTGGGATACTGGCAATGGCCGATCTGTTACGAACGCCGGAGCATAGTCGTCGTCACTAAAAACAAACTCATTGCATGGCCAGATACCAGCTTTTCTAAACGAATGAGCAATATTGTTTGGAGTGAAAGCTAAAGGAAATGCTTCTCTTACAATTCCAGGTAGGACATAAATAGTCATCGTCTTTCCGGGGTTGTTGGTCATCCAATTAGTTTGTAGTCTGGAAATGTAATTCTTTAATGGTCCATAAACTCCGATATCTAACGGCTGCAGCTTGTGCGAACAGTGCGGAGGGAATGAAAGTAGAATCACATTATTTTCCTTCGCTTTATTTATCACTGGCAGATTTACATGCGAATGATGATTGTCCAATAAAAGAAGCACTGGCTCATCTTTTGTGGGCTTCACGTGTTTTATGAAGTGATCCAAAAATAGCAAAAACTCTGTCTCAGACATCCAACCTGAACTGTTTCCGGCGCCAATAGCTTCAGGCGGGCCATTTTGAATGAAAATCTGATTGTATCGGATTCGTGGAAACACAAACATGCAAGGGATGTGATTACCTCATGCATTTGCTGCTGCCGCCAGGGTTACCAAGGTGCCTCTTTCAGCAGAAGTGACTGCTCCAACTTGTTTAGAACCGCGCTGCGCGACAATTTTCTTTGGTTTCTGCACTGTTGTCACCCCCGTTTCGTCGACGTTCCAGATTCGGCTCGCAGTTAGCTTGTACCTCTGAAGAATTTCTTTATATTTTGCAAACAACAGCTCCACATTTGTTCGGTTGAACGATGTACTCGTAGCTCGGCTTAAACTGGTTGCTTCCGGGCTACGCAGTGACAAATTTGGGTTCCTTTTCATAAATGCTGTAAACCAATCATTACCAGCTGACTTGTCTCTTTCCCAACTTTCAGGAATGTTAGGAATCTTGTAATACACGGCAATTTCATGCGCCATTTTTTTTACATCACTATGGAGTAAGCCAAAATATATTGCAGCACACTGTAGCAGATATTCTGTCATCTTGGTTTCTTGCTGGGCATTGAACACCTGTCTATTTTTTTATATCCCAGTTGCACTGGTAAACCCTCTTTCTTCTTTTTGATAAAAAGATGAAGTATTACATGGTATATTTCGAAACTTCTAGCTACTTGTCTCAGGCTCTTTTTATTTTCCAACACTTCCTTAGCTGCCAGTTCAAACGTCTCTTCCGATGTACTTCCCCGCGTGGTTTTTCTTTTGTAATTCCTCATCCTGAACGAACAACATTAAAACATGAAAACATTAGAACCTTAATACCACATAGAAATATTGTCTCCCTAACGTGTTTAGCTTTAATTTTTTTTTATTACGTACGGGACCAAATCGAGCTCCGATACCTCATAGAGAAGCAAAAAAAAACTTAATTAAATTATATTATATAATAATAATAATATATAATAATTATATTATACATAATTTTCAATCCTTGTCAGCCGTTAAGTACAACCTTTCCCTAGTGTGGGGTAAGTATTAACGCGTTAAAACCTGCCCCGTGCATTTTGTTTAAACCAGCCCCACGGCATAATTTTACACAAAGTTATTATTTTTGTTTTACTGGTTATACTTTTGAATTAAAGTATAACAGTAACGAAAAATACAATAAATTAGGATTTATGCAATACCAAAACTGATTCTCTACGTTTAATATTCAAAGAGCAATGCAAAAAATTAAGCTCGTAAAAAAGTTCATTTACCTGTGAAATTGGACGAGACTCGCACAACCTGCTCCCGTGACGGCAACTGACAAGTCGGGACGTGTTCGCGCGTATAAGTAAGCACAGAGTTCGTTAAAATTAGCGCAATATGTTTTATAGGTAGGCAGCAATTCAGCTGTTAGTATTTACCCCCGTTAAAACCAGCCCCTATCTCCCCAACTGGCGCTTCTTTACGTGGTTCGCATAGGCTGATGATGACTGCTCTCTAGCCTGATTTCTACAGGAACCGTTGGTTTGTGACGCTTGATAATAGCTGGCCCTGGCGAAGGAGTTACTGAGCTGCAGTTGCTATTCACAGAGCCCGGTCTGAACCTGCTGACATACGACGGCGCCAAGAGTCCCTGATAGACGCATCGACGGAATTCTTTTAATTTCAGGCATTCTAAATCTGAGCGAGAAGATGCTTGTAGCTCTTTATAAATCAAAAAAGAATTAACGATAGAGCAGTCCAGGAAATGAAAGAAAACTTGTGAGATTTTCTGTCGATAGCGTAACTGCTCTTGAGTTGATCTAATTTATCGACAAAATTCATGTGTGCGTTGTAGTCTCTCACAGCTTCTGGACAAGGGACGTCCACACTGGCGCCATTACGATCCCTGCGTTTGTCTACCCTGGGGTCGTGATAGTTGGGCATAATATGTACCGTTCTTTTGTCCTTCTATTTTAGGATGCTGATCTTTTCATCACTGATCCTGTAGTCATGTTGACCTCGTTGCAAGTGCTTGTCAGTTTTTAGAGTTGGCAAGTACTTTCTGTTGGGATTGACAGTACCGCAGGCCAGGATATTGTCCAGTTTCAATTGGACTTGTAATGGGTAACTGTTGAAAAAGTTGTCAAAATAGACTTTATAGTTCTTGCCTCTCAAGTTCTTACAAAAATTTATGACAACAGACCCACCAAGATCTTTCTGGACGCTGTCGCCTTGCTTTCCAGTGTAAAAATCATAATCCAAACAGTATCCTGACTCTGCACACTCCATCCAGATTTTATAGCCCTGTTTGATTGGTTTTTTAGGCATGTATTGTTTCAAATAGCGGTTAGAGTGTCGCAAAAGGGGCAGCCATACAAAAAATAATTTTTAAAAATTTTCTAAGTGTTCTGGCCGGGTCGATGTGTCGGAAAAGGGGTTATCCCAAAATTTTCTAAGTCCCCAAGCAAAAAAAAAAAAATTTTTTTTGACCCCTTATAATAAGCGGGGGCCCCAAAGACAGAAAAATTTCGAGGGGTTGCGGTGTCAAGATGACCCCCAATTTTCTTGCCGGAAATGGATAGAGGACCCTTCTAGGAACAACGTTTGTATGGGCCACTTTTTGATAGGGCCCCAACTGGGGGGCCCAGGGCCCCCCACCCTGCTCGAGACCTAGGGCCCTCCCAGTTTTATTGCGCGAATCGACGTAGTTTACGACGCTGATCAACCGCCCCATACATCACTTTGCGCTCCGGGGCCTCCTTAGGGCCCCACGGGGCCCTTGCCCCCTTAGAGAAATAACTGCCGTTCGGCGGGACTTAGAAAAATTTCGAGGAGGTGCGGTGTCAAGATGACCCCCCATTTTCTTGCCGGAAATGGATAGAGGACCCTTCTAGGAACAACGTTTGTATGGGCCACTTTTTGATAGGGCCCCAACTGGGGGGCCCAGGGCCCCCCACCCTGCTCGAGACCTAGGGCCCTCCCAGTTTTATTGCGCGAATCGACGCAGTCTACGATGCTGATCAACCGCCCCATATATCACTTTGCGCTCCGGGGCCTCCTTAGGGCCCCACGGGGCCCTTGCCCCCTTAGAGAAATAACTGCCGTTCGGCGGGACTTAGAACAATTTCGAGGAGGTGCGGTGTCAAGATGACCCCCCATTTTCTTGCCAGAAATGGATAGAGGACCCTTCTAGGAACAACGTTAGTATGGGCCACTTTTTGATTGGGCCCCAACTGGGGGGCTCAGGGGCCCCCCCACCCTGCTGAAGACATGGGGCCCCTCTGGTTTTATTGCGCGAATCGACACAATTTACAATGCTGATCAACCGCCCCATACATCACTTTGCGCTCCGGGGCCTCCTTAGGGCCCAACGGGGCCCTGGGCCCCCCAGTTGGGGCCCAATCAAAAAGTGGCCCATACAAACGTTGTTCCTAGAAGGATCCTCTATCCATTTCCGGCGTGAAAATGGGGGGTCATCTTGACACCGCAACTCCTCGAAATTTTTCTAAGTCCCGCCGAACGGCAGTTATTTCTCTAAGGGGGCAAGGGCCCCGTGGGGCCGTAAGGAGGCCCCGGAGCGCAAAGTGATGTATGGGGCGGTTGATCAGCATCGTAGACTGCGTCGATTCGCGCAATAAAACTGGGAGGGCCCCAGGTCTCCAGCAGGGTGGGGGGTCCTGGGCCCCCCAGTTGGGGCCCAATCAAAAAGTGGCCCATACAAACGTTGTTCCTAGAAGGGTCCTCTATCCATTTCCGGCAAGAAAATGGGGGGTCATCTTGACACCGCAACTCCTCGAAATTTTTCTAAGTCCCGCCGAACGGCAGTTATTTCTCTAAGGGGGCAAGGGCCCCGTGGGGCCGTAAGGAGGCCCCGGAGCGCAAAGTGATGTATGGGGCAGTTGATCAGCGTCGTAAACTGCGTCGATTCGCGCAATAAAACTGGGAGGGCCCCAGGTCTCCAGCAGGGGGTCCTGGGCCCCCCAGTTGGGGCCCAATCAAAAAGTGGCCCATACAAACGTTGTTCCTAGAAGGGTCCTCTATCCATTTCCGGCAAGAAAATGGGGGGTCATCTTGACACCGCAACTCCTCGAAATTTTTCTAAGTCCCGCCGAACGGCAGTTATTTCTCTAAGGGGGCAAGGGCCCCGTGGGGCCGTAAGGAGGCCCCGGAGCGCAAAGTGATGTATGGGGCAGTTGATCAGCGTCGTAAACTGCGTCGATTCGCGCAATAAAACTGGGAGGGCCCCAGGTCTCCAGCAGGGTGGGGGGTCCTGGGCCCCCCAGTTGGGGCCCAATCAAAAAGTGGCCCATACAAATGTTGTTCCTAGAAGGGTCCTCTATCCATTTCCGGCAAGAAAATGGGGGGTCATCTTGACACCGCAACTCCTCGAAATTTTTCTAAGTCCCGCCGAACGGCAGTTATTTCTCTAAGGGGGCAAGGGCCCCGTGGGGCCGTCAGGAGGCCCCGGAGCGCAAAGTGATGTATGGGGCAGTTGATCAGCGTCGTAAACTGCGTCGATTCGCGCAATAAAACTGGGAGGGCCCCAGGTCTCCAGCAGGGTGGGGGGTCCTGGGCCCCCCAGTTGGGGCCCAATCAAAAAGTGGCCCATACAAATGTTGTTCCTAGAAGGGTCCTCTATCCATTTCCGGCAAGAAAATGGGGGGTCATCTTGACACCGCAACTCCTCGAAATTTTTCTAAGTCCCGCCGAACGGCAGTTATTTCTCTAAGGGGGCAAGGGCCCCGTGGGGCCGTCAGGAGGCCCCGGAGCGCAAAGTGATGTATGGGGCAGTTGATCAGCGTCGTAAACTGCGTCGATTCGCGCAATAAAACTGGGAGGGCCCCAGGTCTCCAGCAGGGTGGGGGGTCCTGGGCCCCCCAGTTGGGGCCCAATCAAAAAGTGGCCCATACAAATGTTGTTCCTAGAAGGGTCCTCTATCCATTTCCGGCAAGAAAATGGGGGGTCATCTTGACACCGCAACTCCTCGAAATTTTTCTAAGTCTTTGGGGCCACAAAAAAAATTTTTTTTTTTGCTTTTTTTTTTTTGCCCCTTTACGATCACTCTAACGCCAACCAGAAAACAGCAAAAATTTCGAAAATTTGCTAAGTCCCGTGGGCTGCCCCTTTTCCGACACGCCGACCCAAATAGCTTCTCTCCTTGAACTTGATCATGCTCTCATCGATCGCAATTTTTTCGGAAGGGATGTAATTGAGCTGGAATAGTAGTCGCATTATGTCGAGGAGAGGACGTATTTTGTAGAGCTTATCATAATTTGGGCTGTTTCTGTCAGGCATCAGATGGTTATCATTTAGATGTAAGTAATTCAAGAGCCAACTAAATCTGTTTACTGACATAAACTTCGAAATATATCCATCATGCAGATCTGGAGCTAAAGACCAGTAGTCTTTATAGCTAGGCATTTTTTTAATACCCATCACCAAATTCAAAGCGAAAAACACATCAAGTTCTGCGGTTGTGGTTGGTGTGAAGGCTTTTCCAGCTTGAGTTGCAAAAAGGTTAGTTTGGAAGCATATTATTTCTGTCAAAGCGGCGTAATGTCATCCAAATCAAGTATGTGCTCTGGTATACCGACTCTCTCACAAAACTCACCAGGTAACTCCATCCTATAATTTTTCTTCCATTTTGGAGGTCTTCTAAAGGAGCTGGAGGGCTGCTGTTCAGGGTTCGTACTTATAACATATTTATTTATATTTTTTCTTTATTTCACGTAAAGCCCTTTATTTGATTTGTAAAGATTTTTCAAAACTAATGCTCGCTATAGACTTGTAATACTATCCCGAAATTGCCAACATGAATTCACGAGTTTAGCCGCACTGCAAAATTTTTACACGAAATAGCATGCAAATGAAGGGTCGACAAGAAAATTCATTAAAAAAAACCAATCGCTTTTCGATCGTAAAAATTTTACGCATCTTTTCCCAAAGAACTATTCTTTCTTAAATATAAGCTTTAATTCCGATACTGTATCCTGAAAAATTACAAATCCACCTGAAAGGTGCAAGACCCAACACTCCGAAAATACCCACACTTACCTTACATAGGTAGGTACTAACAGTTCAGTTTCCCTGAAACTTACTTTAATAGTGACTGATCCCCTGCACTTATTCTTTCTCACACTACTGCAGTTCCAAATTGCGCTTCCATTTTTGTATGAGCGTTGTTTACAATGTTGGCGGCCATTCAATAATAATACTGTTCACTTTTTCCTATTAACGAATACAAATTCTTCAATTTTTTCATTTAAAATACAAGCTTTGGAACACGGACGTTAGTTTGGAATTAAACAAGATTTTCCGAACCTTAATAGTCAGTCGTATTACCTAAATGACAATATAAATTTAAATCAATTCTGTATTTTCTTCAATCTGTATGCAGAAAAGTATTTATACATACAGGACGAAGTAAAATCTTTTTACTAAAAATAAAATGTATAGTATGACCACGAGGACATGTATATCCTCGTAGTCCTACTGGTATGACAAAGTAGTATGACCACGAGAAAACAGCGGTTATGGCCAGGGACTGCAAGCGGACTGTAAGTGTGTGGCCTTTACGTTTTTCATAATACAAAAAATATATGGGGTGGGATCTTTCACAATGTGTGTCTATATATATATATATATACAGTTGTGGTTTCATAATATTCTCATTCAATATCAAGCGTCTCCTTCAATTTGAAGATAATGAAATTTGTGAAACAACCATTAAATTTACAAGTCGAGAAAATTTGTCCTGATCTTAAAACCCATACATACCGTCACGGGAAACTCTTACCAAATACTATTCGTTGTATAATTTGTGGTCCATCCAACTGTGGAAAGACTAATCTGATGGTAGTACTTCTTTTACATAGAAACGTATTGCGATACAGAAACGTTTACCTATACGCTAAAACTCTCCATCAATCTAAGTATGTACGTTTTTTTGGAAAATGTCTTATATCAGGTACCAGACGTTACATTTGCAAAATATGGAGAAAATGAACACGTCATTAGTCTCCGGAAAGCAAAACCAGATTCCATCATAATATTTGATGATGTGGCTTGTGAAAATCAAAATAATATTAGAGACTTCTTTGCAATGGGAAGACATCGAAATGTTGATTGTTTTTATCTAAAACAAACCTACAGTAAGGTGCCGAAACAACTTATAAGAGACAATGCAAATTTAATTATACTATTTAAACAGGATGAAACAAATATGAAACATGTCTATAATGAACATGTAACAACGGACATGTCATGGACTGAATTTCGAGACATGTGTTCGAAAATATGGAGTGACCCTTACAATTACTTGGTAATAGACAAGAACTCTGAAAAAAATAAAGGTTGCTATAGAAAAAAAATTAACTCCGACCCTTTAAATAAAATTGTTCAACAGAAAAGAAGGATCATAAATAAGCCCCCTCTTGTAAACAATAACAATCGTGAAAATGATAAAAATTCTGAAAAAAGTTATAGCAACACTGAAAGTGAGAGGGAGGAAGAAGAAGAGGAAGAAGAGGAAGATGAGGATTTTAAAATTAACAATTTTAAAAATAATGAAAGTTTTAATACTAGCAATGAGTCGTATAAATCAGTTATTGATACAACTGCTTCTCAAAATGTATCTAACTGGTCATTGTCTCCTGAACGTTTTAAAGATGTTCCTTATGGTATTAGGAATGATCGAGGAAAACTCAAGATGGGTGCAACTAATGTTTATATTGCTGAAAACAATAGTTTTATAGTAATAGCAGGTCGTAAATATAAAATAACTCCTGGATTATCAGAATTGCTCATGAAAAAGCAACCCGACTTATCGTTAGTCACACAAGAGGACAAGTCATATTACAAAATGATGTTATTAGACACAAATGCACATAGACGAGGATATGATGCCAAAAAACCTATTAACAGTAATAAAGGTTCCAAATATAATTTTATTATAAAACCATTATTTAAACAACAACGCAATTATTCTGTAAGTACAGGCAGCAGTACTAAAGGCAAAGGTTTATCATTGCTAAAAAAATGGAAAAAGAATACAGATTATGTATACTGGGATGATCCTAATGAATTGGTGGAAAGACTCAAACTTTTGATTGCTTCTCATGATGCTGGTAACACTGGAGTTGAAAATGAAATTATATCTATCTTAGAGAAGTTGAAAGACATCTTATCTTAGAGGAGTTGACAGAAGACATGTTATACTTAAAGGGATTGATGATTTATGGCAAGCAGATTTAATAGATTTCCGAAATTTGAAACAGTTCAATAAAGGATTTAAATTCATCTTAGTCGTTATTGACTGTTTTTCAAAATTTGTGTGGACTGTACCAATTAAAACAAAAAATAAATTAGATGTAATGTTTGCATTTAAACATGTGCTTTCTACATCTAAAAGATGTCCTCATAATTTACAAACTGATATGGGAACAGAATTTTATAATGAAAGTTTCAAAAAAATTATGGATTTCCATAAAATTAACCATTACTCTACATATTCTATTAAAAAAAGCTTCTATTTTTGAAAGAGTTATCAGAACAATAAAGTCTTGGCTTTTTAGGTATTTTAATTTACATGGTAGTTACAGATGGTTGGGAGAACCTCTCAATGTAGTTGTGAAGACTTACAATAATAGCAAACATCGCAGTACACAATTCAAACCCAAAGATGTTAATAAATTAAAAGAAAAATTGGTCTTGCAAAATTTAAATTGCATGCAAAGAAACAAAAATGTTATTAAAAAAGTTAAATTTAATTCCGGTGATTATGTAAAAATAAGCAAACATAAAAGTTGTTTTGACAAAGGCTATACTCCTAATTGGTCCACAGAATTATTTCAAGTGGGAAGTGTTAATAATACATCTCCCATAACGTATAATATTGTAGACCTTAAGAAACAACCTATATTAGGGTCTTTTTATGAACAAGAACTGCAAAAGACAGCATATCCAAATGTTTACTTAATAGAAAAAGTACTAAGAAAAAAGAAAAATAAACTCTTCGTGAAATGGTTAGGCCTTCCTACTACTGAAAATAGTTGGATTGATATAAAGGAAGTACTATAGATAATGTTATCATATATTTGATAGTAATGAAAGGAGAAGGACTTATTAATAGTTTAATCAATAATTTACCTTTTGAGTTACTTTTACCTGGATATAACTATTGTGGTCCGGGCACAAAATAAAAAAAAACGATTATTAAGAGGAGACAAAGGTGTCAACGGGTTAGACGAAGCTTGTAAGCACCACGATATTGCTTATTCTAATTACTCAGATCTAGACAATCGTCATAAAGCTGACTTAGAATTACTGAAGATGAGCAAGCAAAGACTCAACTCAAAAGATGCAGGAAAAGGTGAAAGGCTTGCTTCCTGGTTAGAAGGGAAAGCTATGAAAGCTAAAGTGAAATCAGGTGCTGGATCCAAAACTTTTGAAGCTATTATTTCCAAAATACGTTCTGATCTGAAAAAACGAAAGCCAAGTAACAATAAGTCTGCAATTAAATATGAGTACGGTGCTGCAAAGAAACTACTTAATGAAAATAAAGTCAGGTTGCCTCGTGTTATACCTTTACCTAAAACCGGAGGCATCCTTCCCTTGATCCCAATTTTTGCTGGGCTATCTGCTTTAGGAGCCTTAGCTGGAGGTGCTGCTGGTATTGCGAAAACTGTAAATGATTACAAAACAGCCCAACAAAGTTTACGAGAAACTGAGCGACATAATAGAGCTATGGAAACAATGTCAATAGGAAAAGGTTTATATGTTAAACCTTATAAGAAAGGGGCTGGATTATACATAACAAATTCAAAAAACTGAAGAAAAGGCTACCAAGGAGAGCTCTTACAAATTATGATATTTTAGAGAATGCTAGAGATATACCAATTTTTAGAGGTGTTTTTATGAGACCCCAGTACGGTTTGTGCTATCTAAAAGAAAACATCAAAAACGAAGCATAAGTTAACTAAAGAAAACAGGAAATTTCTTCAATTACTAGGTCTATTAAAATGAACATATTAAATCTTACTAGCACACCTAACTATGATAACTCAATTGAAGGTATCGAGTTTCATTCATACAAACCGAATGTTACTAGTTTTAACAGAAATAATGAAATTCGGATTGCAATCAATCAGCAGGATTTATATGTTTACCATCAGCCAGCACTCTTTATTTAGAAGGCATTGTTAGAGTTGTTAAAGGTGATACACAGAAGAGTCTTGATACTGTACATTTCACTAACAATCCGTTAATGTATCTTTTTCAAGATATACGATACGAATTGAATGGGATTGAAATTTATAAAATTAAAAATGCAGGTATTACTACAACTTTGAAATCCATTCTGTCAATGAACGATAGCGAGTCTCGGATGTCTAAAGCATGGGGGTGGGATATAGAGGGTAACAAAAATATTCACCATGGAAACTTTTCAGCATCTATTCCGCTAAGTAACATACTAGGATTCGCTGAAAATTATAAGAAAGTAATAATAAACTGTAAGCATGAACTTATTCTTCTACGCAGTAACACCAACTTAAATGCTCTGAAACTTAACACCGGTGAAGTAGTGAGTGATATTGTTGTGAATAAAATTGTATGGCGAGTTCCACATGTCAAGGTGTCTGATAAGGAAAAAGTCAATTTACTGCGCTTGTTGGATAAAGATCGCCCATTTCAACTAGCCTTTAGAAATTGGGATTTATATGAGTATCCTTTATTACCTAAAACAACAAAGCATACTTGGTCTATTAAAACATCTTCTCAAATTGAAAAGCCACGGTTTGTAGTCTTAGCATTGCAAACTAACCGAAAAAATAATGCAAGTGCTGATATGTCAAGATTTGATCACTGTTACTTACGAGATGTAAAGGTGTATCTAAATTCTACATACTTTCCGTACGAAAGTCTTGACATTAGTTTTGTAGAAGACAGAATTTCATTATTATATGAACAGTATGCGAGATTTCAGCAGTCGTACTACGGTCGTGAAAGAGTAGAACCGCTTCTAACGGTACAACAATTTAAAGATATAGCACCTCTATTTGTAATTGACTGCTCCAGGCAAAACGATAACATAAAAACAGGACCTGTTGTCAACGTGCGCATTGAAATAGAGTGTGATACTGAAATTCCTGATGAAACTTCTGCATATTGTCTTATTTTTAACGATTGCTTGATAGAATACAAACCTTTGAGCAGTATAGTTAAAAAAATATCATGAATGCAATAATTGTGGATGTACAAGGTTTTAAACACTTAAAAAATGAATTCATTATTAAAGAATGTGCTATTGCCACTGAAGAACACACTCAAGTATTTTTAATAAAACCTCCATATCCATATTTCAAATTAACAAAAGAAGAAAAGAAACGTGTGTTGTGGTTAGAAAAGAACCGTGGTATTTATTGGAGTGAAGGATACATCGACTTTAGGGAATTTGAAAGAGTGATAAAACCTCATTTACAAAACAAAAATATTATTGTTAAAGGAGAAAAAAAAATATGGATAAAATGTATATGCGAAAATTGTAACATAATCGATATAGGTAGTAAAGGCTGTCCTAATATTGCAAGTCTTCATAAAAAGTACTGCAAAGATATTACAAAATTTAATTGTATAATTCATTTAAAAGAATGTTCTTTAAAAAATGTATTATGTATTAAAAAGTGGTATGAAAATAATAATATAGATCAATTTAATTTTTTTAACTAGTTTTTATTTTTAAGTTTAATAAATTACGTACTTATAAAACAATAGCCTTTTATTTATTTTAACTCATCTTAACAAAACTACTCTTAATAGTTACATAACGTCAAAATGCATATTTTATTGTATTTACTATCATTTGATACGATGAAACAATAAAAAAATATAATTATTCCTAAGTAGATACTATTTATTTACAATCTAAACAATTTTAATAACTTAAGAAATTACAAATATTAGAACTAACTTAATACTATAGAGGCTGCAACAGAGGTTGTTTCCTGTAGCACTGCAGTTTCTGGAAAAGAGAAAATAAGATTTTAATTAACTTGTACTATGAGGTACGAAACGGACAACACAAAATCAAAATATATTTATATACTTACCAGCTTATAGTCCAAACTCCGATCGCTCTCCCAACTCCTTGCACACGTGATAAAGCAGCTGCACCAACTGTCTGAGCACCGGATCGTCTTCATCGTGCACGATGTAATTGCTCTTCAAAATTGTACGGCAAATTTTCTCGTCGTCTTCAAATTGAGATAACTCCACCTTAACTCCAAAACGTGGAGTCTTATCGTCTCGATACACGCACAAGAAGGATGTGAGATCGACTTTTTCACTCATGTTTAAAGCTATGCACTGCTTTGCTTGAAGAACTAAACGTAAATGAACAACACAATAGATAAAACGGAGTCATGTAATATAACACCTCCTTTGTTCCTGATATTTATTTGAACATGTTGAAACTTGTTCAATTTTTCATCTCACGTTTCGATTCGTTTTTGCTGTGCTAGTATTACTTACCAGTAATTTAAAACTAGAGAACATAACACCTCATTGTTATTGTTAGTAGATGTCAGAATTTGTTAGAACATGTTCAAACACGTTCATGTTAAATTACTAGTATGCAGGTACATTATTTTGTATTTCTAGTCAAAAATGGTAGGTAATTGTATTTAAATAAAATAAATAAAACATTTAGTTTAGCTACATTTATTGATATAAAAATAAAATCAATACATTAAACTTAGTACCTAAAACTAATACTTATTTCTTAACTTACTATCTAACATACTTAGTTGTTACAAAATCCTTATAAAATATGCACTGGCTGTAGCTACAATTTCTAGCTCGATTAAGGAAAGGGGGTTGGCGAAACAAATTAAATAATTATTTATATTCTGAAAAGCTGACAAACAGTTAAAATCCAAATTGCTTTCTACCTTTTTAACGAAATTAATTGCTTCAACATATTCGTTTTCAAGTTGGAATACTCTCAATTTAATACAGTCAATAAAATGATAAATCGCTTCGCTTACGAGATGACCAAATTGTAAAGAACAACGTTTATCACTATATATTAACACGGTTAAAGTTTGTAACGCTGCCTTTTTATCTGTAAATTTCACCGTGCCAAAAGAATAACCATTATTTAACATTTCACACACTAGATTCCACTCATTGATAGAGAAAAATAGACTTACTTCCTCGTTGAAAATATGAAGTTGAGGCATGAAATCATTTAAAACCCAAAGTCCAGATTTTATATTAATACCGTTGTCGTGTGTATACACTCGCATTGAAATGACACAATCAGTTAGGTAGCTCTCGGCCATGGTGAATTATAAAGTAAAGTTTCGTTACAGTTGTCATTTTTAGGATAAAGTATCACAGTGTCCCCAAGAAACAGTTGAAATGCGGTCTTTCAAAATAATGCGCTTGTCGTCGTTTGCTGACAATGCAATCTTATTCTGTTCTTGTGTAAATATTTTATGTTTTAGTGATTTGAAAATTATATTTTTCTTACGAATCAGCTTATTCTCCATTAAAACTTTGCTATAATCTGAAAAATGAACATGTTTTATAACGTTCTTTTGTACACCTTTTGCTTTTTTTAATTCGTCTTGTGTTTTAATGCAATAGAGCTTTGACCTTAACCCCACAAACTCCGAAATAACGGTCCCACCCAATTCGTCTTTAAAGAGACCTGGTACCTTTTTATTCAATAAAGGTATATTGTTACAATTGTTTATATCATAATTACTAGTATCGAAATATTGTAAAAAATGACTTTTCAAATCTTTATAAAAATCTTCCGTATCTATAGTATAAAGAAAACTGTCTGTGTCTGTATAACACAATCTCAGTCTTTCGCCATAAAAAGGTTTCATGACAGAGTAATGGAAATCGAACATGTGACTTTTAGAAATTTCGAGAACCGCAAAACCTATATAGATAGGTTTATTTAAGGTAACAGTTTCAGGTTTCATTTGAATAGCTACAAAATTCTCTGTAAAAATTGAAACACTATGGAAATTAGGACGTGCGATTAGTTGCTCTGCAGTAATATTTTTTTTGTTTTGTTCCTAGTATCAGTCCACTGATTAACTAATTTTATATCAACTCGTTTTTCTGTGTCCTCTAAAGTTTTACCAAAAATGCTATTATTTAATAATTTGAAAAAGTCCTGCTCAAACGTAGATTTAGCTTTTTTACGCAATTCTGTATTCATGTCTATATATTCTTTTAGATATGGTCCTTGTTTGAATTCAATCACCTTATGCACTTTCACTAATTTCAACCCATGTTTCAAACAAGTCTGCAAATGAACGAAATGAATTACGTAGTGGAACTTGTCGTACAAATTTGGTATTAATTTTTGAGTTTTGGAACCTGGTGGTGCAAACTTTTGTGCGCAAAATGGTATATCGTTATGAAGGTCGTGTAAATGTTCTGGGTATTCTATGTCAACCATAGTCACCATCTAAAGAAATATTGCAAAAATTTATACGATTAATTTCTTCTTCGTTGAGCAATTTGAAATCGGAATATGGTAGATAAGCACACATAGCGTACCCGTATAGATTGTTGCAATCGATGTAAATCAGATAATTGTTTTTTTGTGAGCTATTGTACTCAGGCAAATATTTATTATTTGCTTTTGAATGTCTAGTGGAACATAAACAAATCCCACCACGTATACCTTTTTGAATTAATCTTATAATTTCCAAATCATTAATAAGCTCTAATTGCACTCCGGTTTTTAAAAGCATAGCATCGAAACTCAAACTAGGAGCTGTTAAGTAAAAAGCGGGATCTAACTTGTAATTAACTTTACACGTTTTGCGAAAGTTTTCAAATACGTCCGCAAGTAATAATACATCTGACTTGAGGTATAGATCGGTGTATTCTCCGAGATTCCTTATTTTAAACTGATTCGAAACATTTCGAGCGTGTTCATGGTCCGATTCAGAAATAATGTCATTAGTTAATGTACTGTAAAAGCAATGACGTGGTGGTAGGTTAACTTCCTCAAAGAGTTCCCAGCTAGTTATATACTCATAAGGATACACCCCTTTGCGTTTCACCAAATTAAATTGTACATTTGAGGGAAAAAAGCGTTTTAAATGAATAAAATCATTTGAATTCAAATTAGACACAAGTTTTTCTAAACTAGTACCTAAAAACTTAAACGAATCTACGAAGCGAACAGGTATTCTATCCTCATAGACTTGAAAAAATTTTGCGAATGAAATGTAATTTTCTTTGTTTTTCGCGATTAACTTTAATTTACCGTCTATCTCACCTAATTCCCTTATAAATAAGTGACAGTCGTATCCTGACAAGTTGTGGAAAAATACTGGGATCAGTTTAGGCAAGTGAAATCGGATATTACAATACGAATGAGCAGCTCCGCGATAACGTCCCGTAAGATGGCAATGGTCTCGAACCTTATCGTCAAATAGTATTTTATCGCAAAGGAAACATAAGTCAGCGTTAGTATGATTAATCAAATCCTCTTCCGTGAATGTCATTGGCACAGGGGTTTGTAATATTTCATAGATTTTCGTAACATCGGATTCACTGAAAGAATTATTTGTATGTATGTAACCAAAATTTGGTTACACACTACCAAAAAAAAGTGACAACCGAACTTTTAGATACCAGTAGCAAAACACATTTTGATTAAACATTTTACCAAACTTTTTATATAATAACTACTTATCAGCTTGATCACATATAGACTAACTGGTTTCAGTGCTGACTAAAGATATTGGTTATTGTTGATTGAAAATTTTGTAATAGTTAATTGTTTATAGATGTTGGTGTTAATTAAACCATGTAAACAATTATAACTTATAAGTAATGTGCCTGTCAACTAATGTAGTTGGCTACTATCAATTATTATTTTTTGTAAACGGCACTTAAAAGTTAGTACTATCATGACTAAACTTGTTTGCTGTTTGTATCATAGGTGTTTTGTTGATTGTAATGTAACTGTTCGTCTACTATCCCATTTTCCCTTGGTTTGTTTGTTGCCAATGTGTTTTGTTGATGGTAATGTAACTGTTCTTCTACTATAGCACGTTCCTTTGGTTGTTTGTGGCCAATATGTGTAGTTATGTGTAACATCCCTATTTAATTATGGATAATCATTAGGTTTGATTAACAATAACCAAACTCTTTGAGTGCTCATAAATGTACTACTTTGTTGTTATTAGGCAAGTTATTAATTTAAGAGGATCCGCACGAAACTAGCGCCGGCATCGTTGAAACAATCATAACTTGACAAAAACACGATTTATCAAAAACCCGTTCTGTAATTTTAAAGTCGAGGCACTTCAGTTTATATTAAACGTAAAACACATTTAAAAACAATATACTTAACTGTAGTTTGAGATAGCGAAAGTGCTAAAAGCGGCCGTTTTTCACACTTTCGCTATCTAAAATTTCAGTTAACTATATAAATGTGCTAAGTTTAATATAAAACTTCGACTTTAAAATGGCAAAACGGATTTTTGATAAATTGTGTTTTTGTCAAGTTATGATTTTTTCAACGATGGCGGCGCTAGTTTCGTGGGGGGATCCCCTTTAAAGGGTTTTTTATTCACACTGGAAAATTTTCGATCTTATCCTGGCCATGAACCTGAACAAGTTTCCTCAAGAAACGTTGGAGGAAACATGAAAAAAAATTGAGCTTCACATTTCAGTCAAATGATAATTCACTATGGAAACAACAATTTTCTTCTATATTATAACCCAATCTTTCTTCGGGAAAGTTGTTAGTTTCGTGGACACAATGACCCAAAGTTATGCAGGATGAATGGAATACGATACTGTAATTTAATTTTGTTACATTATTAACATTACAGTCTGACAAACTTATCTGACCCGGTGACAGCGTCGCTAGTTTGTTATTTTTTTTAACATTAGTTCCAGTTTTGGCCACCGGGTCAGATAGGTAAGTTTGTCAGACTATACATTTGAATCCTGACAACATTCAAAAATAAAAATGTTGTAAATAAGATTTTCATATTTATCAGTTATTTTTAGTGCAATAAAAAACATATTAAGTAATTGGTTTTATTTTATTTTATGATATTTAGAAATAGTAATTAAAAATTATTGGTTTAACCAAAACCTTATTTAAAAAAAAACGAAACTAGCGGGGTGTAAGGGACAGGTCTCCGAATACTTTGCAGGCGTGATCAGTCCATGAAATTGAACAATTTTCCACTAGGAACTTATATCAGGAAAAGTAAAAAAAATTCGACCTCCCATACAAAATATCCAAACAGCTGGCTGACTTTCTATGGGAGGTAGTTTTTTTTCGTTTCCTGACATATGTTCCTAGGGGAAAGTTGTTCAGTTTCATGGACTGATCACGCCTCGGAGACCTGTCCCTTACACCCTGTATAAGTATATTTTAAATTAGGTACCTACGAATATTTAACATGAAAAAATATTTAACATGATATTTAACTAGCAATTATTGGCAATATACAAAAAACAAGTTAATTCTTCTATGTTGTATCAAAGGTGGCGACCAGCCAACTATACCTCAGGATGGCTGGTCATTTTTCTATTCCCGATAATACAACAAATGTAGGATTTTTACTGTAAACTAGCAAATAGGTAGCAATTCTTGGCACAATCTTCATAGTTGTAAGCCACAGGCGACCAGCTATTCTGACGCTAATAACAAATGACGGTTCTGAGCGCCAGAAAAGGATAGCAGCAGGGGAAAATGCTGTTCCGTGCGGCCAGATGGGTCGTAACCCTTAATCAACAAGCCTTAATACTAATTAATAATAATCTCCGACTTATATAATTCTTACTATAGTTACTATTAATCAACAATACTTAATATAAGGTGTAAAAAAATTAGCTGACGGAATTTCAAGGGGTGAACCAGCCCGTGAAACTGAACAACTTTCCCCAAGAAACATTGGTTGAAATATGAAAAAAAAAAAAATTGGACCTCTCTTACTTATCTTGGTTGGTTACTACACTTTGTATGGAAGGTCAAAATTTTTTTTTCATATTTCGACCTATGTTTCTTGGGGAAAGTTGTTCAGTTTCATGGGCTGGTTCACCCCTTGAAATTCCGTCAGCTATTTTTTTTACATCCTGTATTAATTTATATAATAATTCTTTGAGTTATATATGTCTTACCATTAGAAGCGACACTCATGTGATGAGGTACATGTGAGATAAGACATTCTTGAAAAACATAAATTTTGTTTTCAATATCAGGCACTTCAACTTCAAAACAGTGTAAATGACTATCAAAACCTATAGTTAACAATGCGTTACAAGTAAAAATAACATTAACATCGTTATAAGAAAAAATCTTTTTGATTGCCATGAAAGTAGGTTCACCAATTTCTTTAATGTCATTTGTGAGTATTGTGCCAGATTTATAAACTGTGCCTTTTACTTTGGCCCATGTAACAACAGTTAGAGACATATTTGAGTCAAGGTTCAATGAGTTTATGATCGCTTCACGATCAGTTTCTGAAATTGGTTTGGTCGAGCCAAAAGAAATTAAAGGTTCTAACGATCCTCTCATGAATGTATGATTAAGCTGTAACTGGTGTTTGACTGCAAGGGTGTGTGTTAGATTGCGACGATTGAATGACGCCCGAGCAGCAATTTTTGAAAGTCTATGTTTGGCTTCGAAACGCATCGTCCAAAAGTTCGAGACTGGACCGAATTTCCTCATCATCGAATGGTAATGTAATAGGAAATGAAATTTAGGTTTCAATAAATCACCAGTCAATTCTAAGTAAAGCTCATTGAGTTCTGCGACTAGACATTGGAATAAATCACATCTGTCTTTATTCACTACAGGTGACATCGCCAAGTCAAGAATTTTTCTAAGGGTAATATAAATCATCCAGTAATGGTCATTTTCAGGAATAAATTCACCAACAAGCAAACCAAAGTATCGCAAAAGAGTCAACATTTCCGAGGCAGAAAGTCTTATGTTACCATTATAAATATGCTCCCTTGTCAGAGTACATGGCCTGCTACTATTATCAGGGCCGAAGTCAAAATGCTGAAGCCTTTGATTAAATACATCCAGTGTATAATATTTTAAGTCACGAGTATGTTTCGAAAGTATAAAAGATAATACGTATTTACTAACCCCTTCAAGAATATCGTGCATCATATCAACACCCGTTTGATCAAACAATCGAAAATCTTTTACGGCCAGCCAAACGCATTTTTCTTTTATACCGGTAGTAGCTGGACAATTTCTTTGAAGCTGTAAATTGTATTCTTCAGCATTACGATATAAACCCTGATCTTCATAGCACTGCCTTTTCATGACTTCTTTAGAAACATTGCATATTCTACACGGGTAGTTTGAAGAAAATGTTTCATTAAATCCTATCAGGGAATGAATACCTAAATTGTCTCCAATGATTAGCGCTAATAAAAATAGAGTTTTCCCTTAAATGACGGGACATTTATATCAATGCCAAATTCAAACAAATAGTTAAACTCTTCGATTAAAGGTTGGAATATAACATTATTTCCAAATAATGTCCGGTCCGATGAGTGAAACAAAAGAGCCAAAAATTTATCTCCTAGAACAGAAGCTCGATCAGGAGGAACACAAGCAACACTTACGTACA
The DNA here is from genome assembly GCA_949987775.1 of Aproaerema taeniolella. Taxonomy (NCBI): domain Eukaryota; kingdom Metazoa; phylum Arthropoda; class Insecta; order Lepidoptera; family Gelechiidae; genus Aproaerema; species Aproaerema taeniolella. Next base: position 10,906,386 of record OX465245.1, read on the forward strand.
CAGCTCCGAGTTTATGGATACCTGAATGACTACCCAAAACATTTCCGCTCTCATAATCATCAAAGAACAGAAACATTGGAAACACTAGCTTATCACCGTGGCGTTTGATTTCTTCAACCCAAAAACTGCCTTGTATAAAATTTGTTATATGATTCTGGTTGTCAACACTTGACGTCTTTTTAATGTAATCTAAAGTTTCTTTCATCACTCCCTCCAGTGAGAAATATTTCTGTAAGACACATCTCAAAGGCACAAATTGTTCCGTACATTGTATCGGTTCAGTTACTACAACGTCTCGCCTTCTGATATTGCCCATACGCTGACCTATGATTATTTCTTGGGGAGGTACGTAGGTACCTTTTGTCTCAAAATATTTGAACCTTTTGTGTTCTGTATCTAGATCTTTAATTGGAGATTGCGCAATGGACAAAAACTTGTCCCTGAATGTAGATATATTACTACCTTGTTGAAAAGCATTATACATTTCAGTAAAAGTAGCATCAATTTCACCCGACAATGTTTCCATATATTTTTGCATTTCATTTGCCATACTTTGAACACCATTTCTAGGTATTAAAGGATTTGCGTACTGTGCTGACATAAATTGTGCAAGTGAATATTTATTTGCTACAGTTGTGTTAGACATACTAGGCCTAGACCTCATGGATTCAGAATGCATTGTTGGTTCAGTATGAATAAAGCTATCGGTGGTTTCAGAATGCGTTGATTCAGTATGAGTTCTGTCCAGAGGTCTGTCTGATCTGTTGATAATATTTCTAGCAACATGTGTGTTAATATGTTTACGGAACGTATTTTTTAAATGAAATGTCCTACCGCAATCATCTTCGATACAATGATAAGTTCTGAAAGAATGATTTTCATGAGCGAAAGTAAAATGCTTAAATAAATTGTGAACACTACTTTCTATTCTATGGCACAGAAAACATTTAGGCATCTTATCTAGGTATTAATTTATATAATGTCTATACCAAGATCAGTCATGAGAGCAGCTACTGCTGTGTAAGCTCTGTCATATTTCGTATTCAGCTTGAATATACCATTTTGTAGGAACTGCCACACTTGCGCAGATTCACTGGGGTATTTGGCGTTCAAAACGAATATTAATTTAAAACAAGCGTCAACTGCTCTCGTGATTGACGTTACTGGATAACGCACACTGTCGACTATCACAAGTGTTTGTGAGATCTGTTTTACACTCGGCCCCACTACCATTATAAACGGTTGCAATGTAAAGTCTAACTCACGCAGTTTATCTTTCCGGCGTGTGATTGTCTCCTCTATCTCGCAGGTACTTTTTACGTGCGTAATAAATCCGTCTAAGACTTCCTGTTTTGAAGGGTACCACGATTTTCCTTTTCCTTTCTGCTTCTTTATGTTGGACGTGGCCATCAGAAATGGCAGGCACATAAAGGCAGCCAAATTCACTTGTTCTTCGTTGCTTTCTATAAATAATTTTAAAAAAGTTTTATAGCTGCTGGTTGTTTATACGTGCGTGTGTATGTGTGTGTGTGTGTGTGTGTGTCTGTGTGTGTGTGTGTGTGTGTGTGACGAAAAACATACTAAGTACATTAAACATTTCAACTTACTATTAATTTCTCCAAGTTCTATAAGCAATGGTACAGTATCATTGCTACGTTTTTTTTTCTCCAGCAAAGCCAGCACTTTTTGGGCAATAGCTGGCCATGTAATTTCCAAATCTTCAGTAACCTGTGGGTACAGCTTTCTAAAATCTTGCAAAAGCTGTAACAAAATAGACATATATTATTTCGGTGTTGAAAAAGCACTTGGAGTACATTCCATTAACTCTATATATCATAGTTTAAGCGTGCAGAGGGTTTTGCGCCTTGCACTGCCGCTATTTAAATCACTTACCAAAAATATGCCTCCTGGTTGTTTCAAACATATGAAATTATTTAAATAATTCGTAATGCAAATGTCAGACTCGTTCAATAGTTTCATTCTATATTTTGAAGTTTTTTCCCAATATTCTTCAACCTTCTGCCACGGAGAAGTATTATTTTTGAGCCACTGTACATGTTCTTCAACGTCATTTTCTGTCACTTCACTGTTATTTGAGTCTTCGATATTATTAATTGCAGCTTGCCTAAGAGAATTTACTGAAGGATTTTCCCTGACGCTTTTTTCGATCACGCCTGATTGTATGAATTCTCTTCTTTTCTGGCGATAACAATCAAGAAGCTTGCCTTTGGCAGCTTGCTTCTGTGGGATATAATTGGCGTAAGGAATAAAATATACTCCTTGCTTCTCTTTCTTAAATACTGAAGTTATTTGGTGTGCAAGTTGATAAAATCGAGAACTTGTTATTTTTTTTCCGGGATCATCTTTGAGCTCGTGTGTTATAATAACATTGCAAAGTTTCCTTCTTGCTCCATTATCTAATAAGCCACTTTTCTCATATTTTAAGAGAAGACTCTTCCCTTCGTTGGTGGCATTCAAAGTATTGTACACCTCCTGTAATAAAATATCATCAAATTATCTTGTTAAATATATCATCATAACTCTGTCTGTCTGTCCTGTATGCCCTTTAATAAGTTCGTCAGTTTTGCACCTATTGACGCTGATTGATAGTGTTGACGCAAATTTACAAATCTCAGAAGAAGAAAAAAACCGGTGCAAGTATATTATACTCTCTTTTTATTGAAAATACAGCTTTAATAGCTATTTATGCAACTGTTGCATAATGAGGGGTATTTAACACGCGTTATCGCTGCGCTCGTTTCATAAAAGATACACGAGTGGTAAATACTAATTATGCACAGTTGCATACAATAGTTTATCTACACTCATACAACAAATTTAAAGACAAAATAAAGTAATCATTGTTTATTGTAATAATTATTGACATTTTGTATGGTACAATTATTAAAGGTTATATTTGCGGATGGAACCGATCCTTCTCGAGCAGGGAAGAAAAGGATATTTTGGGAAAAGGACATTTTGGGAAAGGACATTTTGGGAAAAGGACATTTTGCGAAAGGACATTTTGGGAAAAGGACATTTTGGGAAAAGGACATTTTGAGAAAAGGACATTTTGGGAAAGGACATTTTGGGAAAAGGACATTTTGGGAAAAGGCCATTTTGAGAAAAGGACATTTTGGGAAAAGGACATTTTGGGAAAAGGACATTTTGTGAAAAGGACATTTTGAGAAAAGGACATTTTGGGAAAGGACATTTTGGGAAAAGGACATTTTGGGAAAAGGACATTTTGGGAAAAGGACATTATGAGCTGAGACGCATTTATAGTAGATGTAGATGGGATATTTATATTTAATGTATTTAAAAAAAAATAAAAAAAAAACTTCATTTTGTTACAACTTTGCGATAACGAAATACTTCATGAGATATAGCCTATTAACAGACAAACAGACAGCGGAGGCTTAATCATAGGGTGTAGGTAAAATAAAAAGCATACTTATTAAATTAATTATCTTATGCATACACACACACTAAGGACTGAACCTACTTAGGTAGGTAGGTACTACATGCTCATACATCCTACTACCTACATTTTAAATACATACTTACACAGTTAGGTTTTTCTTCAGAAAAAATGATTATCCCATCTGTTATTTGATACTCATTACTTTCCTGAATTTTAATACAAACTGGTTGGTTTTCTAATGCATCATGTTTAAGCTAAAAAAAGGGAAAACCAATTAGTTATTAATAAAAAAAATATCGAATTCCAATTTTGATAATCAATTAAATAAATACCTATGTACTCTTACTTTCACATAATTTATCAAAAAAATTGATCATGTTTTGGTTGGTACACCAATCCAGGTTATTTATTATATTTTTTATCAATTGTATAGTTTATATGAAACATAATTTACATTGAATTGCGTGGATAGGTATTTAGGAGGATATTTCTTCCTACTAAAATTAGTATTAAACTGCCAGAATAATACCTTTTTGACCACCAAAGCAAAATAACTTACTCAAGTACACCTCCGCTTACACATATTTTACTATGCAAACATACCTATAAGTAAGCTTTTCATACTTGCATATGAGTAACCAGAGCATATAACAGAGACAACCTAGGAATCTACCCCCCTGTAATTTACCTCTATTATAGTATGAAAATGACCTTGAGAAAACTTAAAATTAGTACCAATTTTACAACAATACTTATCTACAGTATCATCTGGAAGTAACTATTATATAGTTAGTATTAAAAATTATATTGAATGGGATTGCAGTTTAATAGTCATTCTATTATATACCTTCTAAATTTTAGAGTTTAAACCATACTTTGCATTTATACTTCATCCCAGGAATCGAGCTTCAAGGGAACTGAACACTGGCAGCTCATTGGTCAATGCGAGCGGATTTAGACAATAGGAGTCGAACCATTCCTTTGAAGCGGTCCGTCTAATGGCCGACTTCTATTGTTAAATCCGCACACATTGACCAATGAGCTGCCAGTGTTCAGTTCCCTTGAAGCTCGATTCCTGGGATGAAATATAGGTACAGGTACTTACATGTGCTTCTGGTGACTGACTAATGCTATTGTTTTGGCTCATTAAACTTTGTAAAGTTTTTATTTGAGCAATCATTTTCACTCTATGGCCAATTGATGGCACCAATTCCTTAATATTTTCTTCAGTCAATAATTGAATACAGTCCAAGTCAATTGATTCCGCTGCAATAATTACCAAAACCTAAGTAAGTTCACGAGTTTGAAGTAGCCTACTTACCTACCTATCTACCTTCTTTGCCTCATTTACACTCAGACCTGTTGGGCAGAAAAGTGAGCATCTGGATTGAGAGCAGGGAAGTGGGCAGCGGCAGAATGTGAATGCCGATGCCATTGCCCGGCGCTCCTTTGATTGTCAAAGGACGGGCAGCGCAAGCGCGAGTGAGTGTTTACATTCAGCTCAGCCCTCCTGCAGCAGCTATCGCCGCAACAACCTCGATGTCAGCTATTGTTTTAAGTCGCTCCGAAAAGATGTACCTCACTCGCGTGGATATTGCCGCAGAAGTATGTATTTATGGCAGTATTTCCGACAGCGACAGGAGCAGTGGCAGGGGCTGAGTGTAAATCCGGCTTATGGCCGGCGAACTAACCTAATACTATGTAGCTTCGTTCACAAAACGAGACCAAGATCGGCATTTGCTCGGCGTTCAAAATGTTAGAGAAATTGGTACAAATCCTCTCCTCACCTGTAAATTTCGGTATGTACATCTCGAGTCCCCAAGACTTGAGATAATTTTCCATCGACTCCGGTGGCGTCGGCGCGTCGTCGTTGTCGCCATCGGTTTCTTCTTTTTCCATATCTTTTTTGAACTTCACTGTTTTAATTATAACAGTAAAAGAAAGATTCACTTGCCTTATGTATTATTTTGGCAAATAATTCAATAAATAGTCGTGTCAGGTTGTCAATGACGCTAAACGAACGAAACGACGCGACGCAACGGGCGGGCGGGCGTTGGCGGGAGGAAATCAGTGTTGCCGTTCCATAAATTTGAAAAGCGTATAATTGTCTAAAAAAAAATCGCCACTTAAGACAAAAATATAGTTTAAAAGCACTAGAAAGCGCTAAACATTTTTACATCGTGTAACACGACCAGTTTTTTGTACTAATTTATGCATTATTGCATATTGTTGCGCTAAATTATTCATTTATTAATTCATACAATACTGGGTGTAAGGGACAGGTCTCCGAATACTTTGCAGTTGCAGGCGTGATCAGTCCATGAAAATGAAACTGAACAACTTTCCCCTACCCCTAGGAACATTGTGTCAGGAAACGACAAAAAATCGATTTTCCTTAAAGTCAACCAGCTGATTAGATATTTAAGGTCGTAATTTTTACAGGCGATAGCACAAGGCAAATATGAATGAATGAATGAATGAATGTATTTATTTATCTCTTTACAGCATTCTTAAATTAATATATACGGTTATTCCCACTAGCATCCGCGTCTATTCCATATTCCCCGCGGGGGACAGTGGAATAAATTCCCATAGTCCCCCGAATCTTCAGTCAAAAAATAAACGGCGGACAGTGGAAAGGTTTTTCCCACTGTCCGCTCAATCATTACTTATTATATTATTACTTATTAAGTTATTTACAACAATTTATATAATTTCTGCATGTTTTACACGACTTTTTTATACCTACGATTTGAGAAAGGCATAGGTAGGAATCACAGCCATCGTCTTTAGTTATAACGCCCACCATCTTGAAATTTTCAGTTACCGGCCCGATTGCTTTGAAAATTGATATCTGAATATCCGCGTGATCTCTGACATCAAATCCGTTATCAGATTGAGTAAAAGTGGCCGCCATCTTGAACTTTTCAGTTAATGGACCGATTGCTATTAAAATCGATATCTGAATGTCCGGGTGGTCTCTGACATCAAATGCCTTATCAGATTGACTAAAAGTGGCTACCATCTTGAACTTTTCAGTTGATGGACCGATTACTATTAAAGTCGATATCTGAATGTCCGGGTGGTCTCTGACATCAAATCCATTTTTAGGTTGACTAAAAGTGGCCGCCATCTTGAACTTTTCAGTTAACGGACCGATTGTTTTGAAAATCGATACCTGAATGTCCTGGAGTGTCCGTGCCTGGACAGCATCTGAGAGACGACGTAGTCCGGCTCCACCCACCTACGCTCCACACGGTCCCTGATACTTGGGAAGAAGCGATCTCGCCTTTTCTCCGTCTGATCCCATCGCTCCTGCCACAAGCGCAGCACCTCGTGCCGCCTTTTTGCGTGTTTGCCCCTCTTTAGCGGTACATAGCTGCGATACGCATTGCTCCTCCAATTTGCCAGCACTTGCCACCTCCAAATCCACCGGCAGCACTCCGGCCAACACCGACAAGCCATCGGTGCTTGTCGTGCGGTAGGCCTTAGTCAGAAGGACTAAGGCTCTCTGCTGCGCACGCAGAAGTTTCGTGCGCTCCACATGAAAACCCACCCGATGATGACAAACTGCATTTGCGTACATATTAGTCTGATAGGTATAGTAGTATTAGTCTGAGTGCCCTATATTTGACGCGCCACGCAGACGCTGAAACGCGTGACATCTTCCCGAAGCAAGTGGCGGCACGCTCGCCGATGTCTCGTGAGTGCTCCGCAAATGACTGGGTCTCATCAATGGTGACCCCCAAAAGCTTTACGGCCATGGCAGACCTGACAGAGCATCCTCCCATTCGAATAGTAGGCAACCGTTTGAACTTCACATTGACTCCGTCTTAGCTCCAAAGAACTGAAGACGGTTATGACCCCCCAATCTAGCGCCATTGCTAGGGTCGTTTGTGCCTTGCTCTCAATCTCCGCCCTCGAGTCAGCCTCTATCAAGACCGTCACGTCGTCTACGTGCGTTCGCTATTAATTTTACACCACTCGGAACCGATAGCCTGGGTATGTCGTCCAGCAGACATATTTGCGGCTTGAAGACTTTACAATCTCCAGGACCGACCCTAACGCAGTCACGGTACTTCTCCCCTTAACGAACCCGTGCTGGCCGTCTGATATGCGACTGTACAAGCCTGGTTTGCACTCACATATCACCTCCCCAGGGTCTTGCCCATCAAAGGTAGAAGTGTAACGTGTCTGTAAGCTTTTGGATCCGAAGCAGCCTTCCCGTTACCCTTCTGGATCACGACCAACCTACCTACTTTCCAGACGCTGGGAAAGACTCCTTCGCGCACACATGATCGAGGGACAGTGGGAAAAAAACCACTATCCTCCGTTTTATTTTTTGAGTAAAGATTCGGGGGACAGTGGGATCTTTTTTCCCACTATCCCCCGCAGGGATATGGACGCGGGGGATAGTGGGAATAACCCATCAGCTGGAAATTGTTTGTTTGGTGGCTTCACATTTTCAAACTGTGATCTTTTTAGATCTATGGTGCCATACCCTCTTCTTATGACTTCATTCATTCATTTGCATTAACTATAATCTACCAAAAATAATATGTAGTATTAACAATGTAGTGCTTTTACACTTAAGCTTTAAGTACTATTCAAGTTTAATGCCTGGTCAAAATTTTTTGGAAATAAAAAAAAAACAAGCTCCGTACAAAAAAAAAGGACATCGCCTTTGAATCCTACATATGTTTTCCAGGAAAAATCCGCCAGACACCGCTAAATATGTATTTCCCCCTAAATTCTTTTGTTTTCGCCCGACTTCTTACAAAATCCACCAGTTCTGCCCGAAAAGCGCTAAAACGGCAACACTCGCGGGAACCAACATGTATGAACTCGCATGCAAGCGCCCGCGCCATGTCCGCGCCCCCGAGCAAGCGCGCGTTTTGATACGCTTAACTAAAGTTTGGTGAGAAGTGACAAATCCTTTGGTTATGTGATAGCAAAACTTTTGATTGAACTTCTAATGTTTATTTCATTTAATATTAGAACAAAAATTAATTTAATAATAATCTTAATGGCTGGTTAGATGTAACTAAAATAATATAATTTCACCTTGAATTAGATTTACCTAATGATATGCAAACATTTTGGTTGTTTGTAAACAAAACTTCAGTTAAAGACAGATACCCAATTTTGTCAACTATAGTCAAACATGATGTTAGGGTATCGATATAATTTGGTTAGTGATATGCAAACATTTTGGTTGTTTATAAGCAAAACTTCGGTTATAGACAGACACCCAAATTTGTCCAATACAGTCAAACATGATGTTAGATGTATCGATATAATTTGGTTAGTGCCTGTTTATTAAATAGTAGCCAAAAATTTGTCGTTGGCCAGCAAAACTCAGAGCTGCTAATGTTGGTTTGTAATGATTAGCCTTATAATTTTGTTATTAATATGCAAAGTTTAATTAATATTGATTAAAGTCTGTCTTAACCAGACTAGTTTAGTTACTTTTTTTTTTGAGTGGAAGTGAATGTAAAAACTTTGCAACACAATCTGGTCCTCGATAAGTAACATACCTGTTAAGTGAACTATCATATTTTATGAACAAACTATATAATAAGCAAAAGCAGCTGGCACGTGTTGCTGTAAAGATGTTGTACAACTAGATGTGTTATCAGCATTGTTTTCAACGGGCTTCAGCAGAGATTCGAAGTCAGCATAGATAACGAAGGGCATATCCTGCATTCGTTCATAGTTTTTGAATTGAATAAAACTTCCTGCCTCAGGCAGAATTGTTTTCACTTGCCCACAAGTATGAGATTTAAATTTTTTTAAAGTATCAAAAAATAAAATGCAATCATCACAAAAATATAACTTTGCATGGTGATTTGTTACTTGTTGACGAAGCAATTTAGGCAAATCTTTAATTAGACAGTAATGAGAACGATTATTGTCTTCTAATAACAGAAGATTAATGTGATGTTTTTTTCGAGATTCACTTCTGTACAAGGGACCTACTATATTTTTATTATTTTTGAGACCGTAAACATTCACACTTATCTTTGGATTATTTTTTTCAAATACTTTTATTTTAAAAAATCCTACAGGGAAAGAATTAAATCTAGTAAGAAAGTATTTTCGAATCGAACAAGGTGTAACTTTTACCTACTTTTTCTTTTTTGCTTGGTATAACGTTCCTTCTTCAGTAAACTTTTCTTTAGCCCCCTTAATAAACTTTTTCAGTAATAAAAACTCGGGATCTTGTTGATCGCCCTGATAGCGGAGCCACACGAACGCTTTCTCGCACCTATCTAATCCCTCGAGATCTTTTATTTCTGCGCAGTTGTAGAGTCGTAACTCGGCTATTAAACTACCACTAAGGAACGCTTTTCTCCGTATCGTACCATCAGCCACGCGCTTTGAGTAAATGGACGGCGTCTGCTGCGCCTTCTGTCGTGTTTGTGTCTCGTCCTCGCTGTCCGACAGCCAGCTAGCCGGATCTTCTGACTGCGACTTGGACGGTGCGCGTGACGGGGTAGCTGCTTTGGAAGCACGGGGCTTCGGGCCTGGCTTGTTTTTCTTCTTAGCACTGAGAAAAGAAAAAAAATATATTAGTCTTTAAACTTAATAATTAAAATTTTTTAAATTAATTAATTAAAAATATAATTTAAAAATTTTCAACACAAGTAATTTGTGATCACGGTTTATGAAGGTGTTTAGAAAATAAGAGAGACAACTAAACTAAAACATTAAGGTAAAGGGAAATATCGTATAAACTAAAACATTAATTTGCTTTAAGTAGAGTAAAATATTTACCTTGAACCCTCTCGTCTTCTGAATCGAAGAAGTCGGTCTCAGCCTTCTCGTGTTTGGTACGTTTGTAGTTTGATTCAGACCTGTAATAGAAAAAAACAAATTGAAAATATCGGTTATGACAGGATTAAAAAAAGAAAATCAAACTAAATCACTTTACTCAAAATTTAAATAAAATTAGGAAGGTATTTTTAAAATTAAGTTATTTTGAACTTACATACATTATTTTGATGCACGGGATCCGCATAAAAGGAAGTTTTGTTGAAATTAGCGCACAGCACCACAGCACAGTTAGGGCTTCCAATCCCGCATGCCCTTGCGGGATCTCGGTATCGGCGGGACCAAGATTTTTTTCTGGTGCGGGATCCCGGTATAACGGGATCCCGCGTTTGTTGATAAAAAAAGATTAAAAGTGAAACAAAGCATGGTAGGTGACCTAGTGAAACAAAGCATAGCATGAAATAGCATTTATTAAAAAAAGTACAAAAATGTTAAAAGTACTGCAATCACTTTGCGTTTTGGAAATGTTTTCGCAGAAAACACAACATCCCTAACGTTTCGTCACCCAAACTGCTTCGTATCTTGTTGGCAAGATAACCTGCAGCAGAGAACGCTCGCTCTGCTTCTACGCTTGTAGGCACTATTGACTCAAGAGCGCCGTGAGCTAACGTTAAATATTTACCCATCGAGCCTCCTGATTCATAAAGAGTCATCTCTTTCTTTATGATGTTTTCGATTAGAGGTATTTGAGCTGGCGATGGACAAAAACTTGTCATGGCAGAATTTAAAGTCTGCTCTAGTTCCTCTTGCAATGTCAGAGCTTGAGTAGCCGTGTTATTTTGCGTGTTGGATGCATCAGCAGCTTGATATTGGACATTTTTTTCAGACAAAACAGAAAGAGGCGCATCAGCGTCATCGTCTTCGACGGGAGATAACGCATTAAATTTCAAATTCTGGATTAAGCCCTTTATTTCCCTCCGAATGACACTTTTTGCTGGCAAACCAAACGTTGCATTGGCTTTTCCGAAGCATGGTAGGCAATTGGATTTTGTAAGTAAATTAAAACTGCAGTCATATTTGTTCGTCTTTCTTCTATACGTCGTCTTAAAGAATCAGCTTACTCTCTGGCCAGCATTGAGTTACTATTTTCTTCCAATTTAGTTATCATAAACTTCAAAGAAGTTTCCGCGGTTAAAAGATTAGCATCTTGACGGCAAAGAACCTCTACAGTCAACTTTACTGGTTTAAGTATGCGTTCCAAGTCGGAAAGTGACTCCAGTTCATGTTCTGAGAAGCAGTAGTCATTATTTGTTCCAAGGCCAATGTCAATCAAAGTTTTAGCAACACATAATTTCAACCTGTTAAAGGATTCAATCATATTACACAAACTGCTCCATCTAGTCTTGCAATCTCTTATCAATTCAATTTTTCTTCCGAATTCCTTCTTTACGTAATCCTGTAGACTGTCATTTTTGGTAGGTGAGCCTTTAAACAAAACGACGACTTTCCGTACCTTGTTGATTAATTCTTTGAAATTTGATGATAGTTCAACTTCTTCATTAGGAGAGGATAGTGAGGAGACTATAAAACCTTCATTTTGTTCGTTCTCCGAAATTAATTCCTCTTCATCTTCAACTGTCTCCTCGTCATCACAGATTTCGTTAGAATTTTTAGGCTTATTGTAAATAACATCTAATATACCCAACTGCAAGCAATGGGCGTAACAGAGTTGGTGAAAAGGTGTAATAAGTTTTCCAACCTTTACCATTACGGCCGCGCCGTCCGTTGTTACAGCAACGATATCTTTATCTAAATCGAGATCGTATTCATTAAGCTTCTTCTTTAAAATCTCAATACATATAACAGCTGGCATACTTCCATGAACTCTTACAAGTCCCAAATTCCAGAACATATTACGATCATTTGCGAAAGTGTGAATGTTAATGTTCATATACCTGCGGTTGCCAGTAGATGTCCATTCGTCGAACGTTAGAGAAAACCGGTAGTCATTTTCTTTTAATTCAGCTAAATCTCGTATAATTTTCATTTTAATGGTCATACCGTAGTTCATGATCATCATTCGAATAGTGGTTGAAGAATTAGGGAGTACATGTCCTCTAGTCTTAAAAAGTTCTCGTAAATCTTCTGATGTCACAAAAACACTTAAAGGAAGCCCATCTTTTGCTGCCATACAGGATACTCTTTCCTCCATCGAACAGCCTTTATTATCTTTAACTGAAAAGTGATCTGTTATCTTAGATTTTTTTGAACCTGAAGGCAAATCTGCAGTCTTCTCAGTGGATGTGGATGGAGTCGTAGAAGCGCCGGTGTTAGTGTCACTTTGTTCACTCACACACAAATCTTGAATTCCATGTCTAGATTTCAAGTGCACGTGTAGTCCTTTCGTGGATCTTGCAGTAGTCTTCAGAATTGCTTTGCATAACAAACACTTTGCAGTTAGATTGTCCTCCGACTTATGAAAATACTTCCAGATTTTGTTAGAAAAAGGAAATTGTTTATACCCTACTGTATTTGAATTAGACATGTTCAAAGTGTTATTTAGTTGTATTAAAGTTTATTTACTTCAATTCAATTTAACAAACTAACATTAAATAAGAAATCAATTAAGATAAGTTCTCTTAACAAAAACAATCGAACGATTAACCAGGCGGGCGACCACGCGCAACGCATCTTAGCTGTCAGTTTTCACGCATGCGTAGTCCGTGTGCGTTGCGCGCGCCGCGCCGCCGGCCGCCGTCTCGTCTCGCTCGTCAGTGTCCGAGCGACAGCGCTCGCAAAAGCATGTGTCCCCGTTATACTTTTCAATCCCGCAAATCCCGCGGATCCCGCATGTCTAATCCCGCAGTAAGCGGGAGTGAAAAATCGTGCGGGATCTCGGTATACCGAGATTGGAAGCCCTAAGCACAGTATTCTTGAAATTAAACAACACTTAATAAGCACGAGCGAAAGGTTCGGAAGCACGAACAGCTTTACACAAAGTGAATGAATTTTAGAAATTAATTTGTGGTATTTATCCTGTAATTTTTCCGTAGTAAGCAAAATTTGTCAGGGATCGCAAACTCATGGAAAATAATAATAATATTGCTACATTTTATTGGTTGTACAGGTACCAAACTTAAAAGTATGTATTTACTAGTAAGTATTTACGGGAACCTAATAATTGAAAAGTTACATGTTTTGCAGTGAAAAAATAAAACAAAAATATTTTTTTTATAAAACTTCTTGTATTATATAGATAGATAGATATTAGTAAATTTTGGTATCTTACGTATTTAAAAATGTCTTTAATAAATAATTAATATGCAAACATTATGTTAGAACAAAATGTTAGGTTTTTAAAATTTATAAAACCGTGTAATGTTTACTATCCCTGAAAATTAATAAAGTCAGCAAAAGTAACTTCTGCTGTTAGAAATAGTTTGCGACAGCAAATCACTACTTTCCCATGAACCGTGGAAAAGAATCTGATACTTAGTTCTCATTCGACTAATACAACTTAGGGCACGTTCATCCTATAATGACAATTATGAAACTTACAAAAAACGTTCTGCATTACCTTTAACCTTTACGTATACATAACTTTATATACCTATTTCAAAAAGATATTTCCATGAGTTTGATTCAGAGAATTATTTTGACATCATGCATTTCGGAGAAAACAAGACAATACTTGACAATAGTGGACATTAGATGACAACAGTAAACAGTAGCTGACAGTAGGATACAATATACATTATAATAAGTTCGTAAGTAAAAAATTATTTTCGATGTGTGAAAAGTAAATTCGACTTTTATTAGTTTAATAAAACTATTAAAAATAAAATTAAAATGTATTCTTGTCTTAAATTTGTCTACCTACCCTTTTCAAAATATCTGTATGCGTGGTTGTTTTACAAATTTCATTATCTTCAAACGTGTAAATTCCATTAACATACCCTTTTACTAGTTGAATAAAACTACATACAAAAATAAAATGTTCTCTTGTCTTAATTTTCCCTGCCTACCCTTTGAAATACCTGTATTCACTACTTATGTGAACTGAGTCTTATTATTTATTTGTCCACCTGCGGGTTTGTAGACTAACTGCAACGTCTTAGTAATTTAATCTACAGGTAAAGCTATAATACTTACGAGTATGTGGAACTCTCGATGACTCTTGGGAACTAAATTGTGAGATAAAGCTGGGATACACTAAGATAAAGCTATTTTTTAATATATTTTTTATATTGATCATGATTAGGAAAAAAATAATTATTTTATTAGTATATATTTAAAAAAGGTTTAGTGGGGGTTTGATTGAAACTGTTTAAAGTACTAGTGACATTTATTTTTTATACAATTATCATAAATAGGTAGTTAAACATATAGACATTATTTTGTTGATATTACGTAAGACAATAAAAGGTATTATTTGATTAAGAGATTTTAAATAATGTTTATTATCTAATGATAATCCACTGAATTGTTAAAAATAACTATTATTGAACATGTTAATATACGATTATAGTGTTTACACAAATTCAATTTTAGTAGAAAATAAATAGAAATAATGAAAATCTGTGAAACAAAAGCGTGAAGAAGATAAATTATCGCTCGCATGTGGTGTGTGACAACCTTTATTGTAAATAGTAACTCAAATGCTAACTAATCAGATTCGGGAAGCATAGCTGCAAAGCGTTAGTGTATTCGTAACTCCAACCGCGTCGGTTTCTAAATTTCGTTTTCGTTTGAAAATACAGTCAAAAGCGTGGGAAAAGCACCAGGTTTTAGATTTGAGAGGAACCAGTTCTGGTCGGTTGAAAAGCCTCAACAATTGATGTTAGGATCCAGTTTTGATTGACCGGAAACCCTCATTCAATATTAAAAATCTTTGTAATGTGTGCCGATATCGTTTTTGATTTGCATTTTCAAGAAAATCATGATTGTGGAGTTACGTGAAATCTCGCGAAATTTGTGATTGTGTAATTTAATATTTACGCGTAAGTACTTGTCTAGGGTGGGAAAAGCACAAGGTTTTTATTGAGAGGAAACAGCTCTAGTCAGTTGAAAAGCCTAAACATGTAAAGTTGGGATCCAGTTTCAACTGGTGAGAGACCCTCATTCAATTATGTAAACCTTGAAAATGTGCTTAGTACCTGACATAGAAGGTATTTACGTAATTCAGTTTTCCTTAGAAAAACCAACTTAAATTGAGAGGAAAGCATGGGTTTTTGATTTGAGAGGAACCAGTTCTGGTCAGTTGAAAAGCCTCAACAATTAACGTTAGGATCCAGTTTTGATTGATCAGAAACCCTCATTCAAGTATGAAAATCTCGTAAATGTGTAATACGCTTTAGTTGGTTTTTCTAATGAAAATTATTATTTTAAATTTTATAGTCATACATCTCGCGAAATTTGTGACTAAAACCTAATATTTCCAGTTTTTATGAAAATAATGATTCCTCGAGTGTTCTCGCAAAATTAGTGATAAGACATAGAAATAGACAATTATTGTTGTTGCTGCTGTATGGAAAATGGGAACGGGTCGCCGGGAGGAAACGCATTCGCTGCCGTTTGATGTGGTAAGTGTTAGCATAGGTTCATTTCATAATTGTATTATTGGGCTTTCTAATTCACTTTTTTTAAAACACCAGTTCACGAAACGGAGTGCGAAACGAAGTGGAGCAAACGGAGTGAAGTGAACTGGTTTTTGAAAAAAGTGAATTAGAATGCCCAATAATACCCTACTAACTTGTATGGCCGCCATCTTGAATTGAGGGGGTTGACGCTCCGGGCTTCGCCCGACGCGGAGTTGGGCTCAGTCTGCGACCTCGCCTCAACGTTAAAATCTTAACTCGCATGGCAGCCATCTTGGATTGGGGGAGGGAGACGCTCCGGGCTTCGCCCTATGCGGAGCTCGGCCTTTGGCCTCGCCTTTTACCTTGCTACTTAATCCAAATAATGAGTCTGATTATTTAAATTGTTTAACATTTAGTTTATTTGAAGTTAAATGACTATAATAATAAAACATTTGCAATCAAATATGTTTGTATTACTCTGCCCAAAAGGTGATGGGCATTATGTATAATGCCCGGTCAATTTGATTAATTATTATCAAATTGCCCTCTCATATTGGGCATTTTTCATAATGCCCGGTCATTATGAATAATGCCCAATTTATCACTTGGTCCATAATATCTACACTCTACAAAATACTCTTGAGTATCCTGCATTTCAAACACATCATCGGGCGAGAGTTGGTATTTAAGTTGTGAACTCAAAATTGATTGACTCTCCATACTTTCTAAATTATGTTTTTAAGTATTTATATATTTCTAAATACGATAGTAATAACACAGTGAACAAAACATAAAACAAGTGAATTCAGAAACGCCACAGTGACATACTTATATTCTTTAATGTCATGTGCTAGCATTATGGAAACATTAAAAAAGTTTCTACTCCGATTTACCCGATGATGTGATACTCTGTTTAAATAACCTCTATCTGAGTTCATCTAAAGCCTTGGCCACAGTAATATCACCATTGATTAATTGTATTTGAACATCAAGTATAAAGTCATCATCCACAATGTATTTACTCTGCCTTTTTTCTTCTAAAGCTTCCATACCTAAGTATTTATTCATTTTATTCATGGTTCTGTACAAAGTAACTGTTGTCTTGTTAATTCCCTTTATTAGTTTCGAATGAAAACCTTCGGACACATTATCGGTACGATGTCTTTCACCATATACGCTAAAAACATCTGGGGAGTGAAATTTTAACCAATAATTTTCGATGTAACGTATAAATCTGGTCATGTTTATATTATTAATTCTATAAATTTGGGTTTTGATATACTCCCATCCTTCTAAAGTAGATTGTGGTAGCAAGAGCGTTAAGGCCGCTGTTAGAGCGACAATTCTTTTTTCCGGTTTGGTTTGATTATTTTTAAACTTTTTGGCATTTTTCCAAATATTTTTGCACCAGTGTTAATAGCAGCCTTTTATTATTACATTTGGATTTTCTTCTTTTATAGCGTTAATTGCTGCGGACTCATAGTCACAATGTACTTTATAAGGTTTAAATTCTGGCAATTGTGATTGAATCATGTGGAATAATAACTTATAGCTTTTCTGTGTTCGATTAGTCATAAATGCACTGATAAGTGGTACCACTTTTGTTTCTTCAAAATTGCTGCCTATGTCACCAAGAATATTGCAGATTTGTTGGAAGGGAGTCGGACAGACTGCAAAAGTTCCATCAACGAAATACTCAGTGATATTACAAATCATTTCACGACAACGTATGGGACAAAAAATCAATATACGAGTACCATCATAATAGTAGTCCGCTAATATAGACTTGCGAAATGTTACCGGTACAGTGACCTCATTGATAGATTTAAAAATTGTAGCGGGAACTCCAAGTTCTTTATTTCTTGCATTATAAAGCGAATGTTTAATATTTTTAAACTTTGGAATCGCATTCAGTAAATCATGACTTTTTGTTTCAATGTAAACACATTATCTTCATATAAGGTTGGTATTGGTTGGTCAGAGTTAATTACCTTATTTCGTAATGCGTTAGTTACCAGCAAACGGTCATTTGCAAAGGCGTCTCTTCCGCAAGTGTGATCTTTGGTCTTAGTAATTATGTCATTCTAAAAAGTAATATTAAAATTTATTCTAGTAAAATAAGTAAAGGCTATAGAATACTCGAAAAAAATCATATGAAAAGGATACTTACCACTAAAGTTATAGTACCTGGACACTTTGTCCTTTTGAAGCTAGTGCATCTCCATAACACTGAGCTGTTTTTATATCCCTTGTGATGGTGAAATTTATACGTTTGCCAGAGCAAAGCTGTTCCGCCATGAGTTTTTATGTATTTTATGTCTTCAGTATTAGTATCCATGTCCATTTTGAAAAATTAAAAGATTAGGATGGAAAGACAATGATATGCAAATTGCAATGAACAATGTCAAGATGACCATTTGAGTGACAGATAAATACTTATAAATATAAACTTTATCAAATGACCTCATTAATAAAACTGCTTGAACTTAAATGGAGTTTTTATATCAACAACTTTGTTATGTAACCTCACTAATAGTTGGTGGTGTCATATGGACTAGAGATTCCATACGACACCATATCTTCTATACAGGATTCTATACTATATATGTTATGGACCAAGTGATAAATTGGGCATTATTCATAATGACCGGGCATTATTCAATTCGTCAATTCGATATAATTCAATCAATTCGATATAAAAGACGACTCGTAGAGAATTCAGTCGTAGAATACATACTTTAAAGTATTTTCTTTAGATGTAAGTTTAACAATGAAAAAATTCCTTTCAGTAAAATTTGCCGTCATAAATATTAAGGGTACTTTCCCTCAAACCACGGCCTTTTTTTTCCAGCCTGTATATGGGCCATCCACCCTTACGATGTTATAGGCTTATCATATATTGCATGTAAGATCTAAGAATTTTTATTTATTTGCACGTGTGGGCTAGGACATTGTTAAAAAAAAATTCTTATCAACTTGGCACACCCTGTAAATATTTATCTATCCAAAGGCCTTATCTGGGCCGTCCAAGCGGTACGCTGTATCGGTGGATTTTCCTCAACTCTCTGAACTGGCCCTGGAATTTGAAATTCTTGGGCTAACATTATAGCAGGAAAGTTAACTGTAAACAGTTGGATTTTTTCTACAGGCAACACCACAGTAACCTCAACTTCAAACAGTGGTGCCAAACCTGATTCAGGTGATGACATTCTAGGATAGTCCTTATAAACGGAGTCTGATGCATAAATCACAGGTTCTTGATGGACAAAGCTTCTTATATCTAAATAATCTGCATATATATTTGCAAAAATATAAATATTGCACGTGAGGGGTCATTTGTACAATTTTCAGTTTCACAGTGAACGTTCGGGGTACAATTACGGGATTGGATTTTGTAGCCAAAATTCTTGGTAGCCATTTTTGAATTAGATTTTTGCTTCCTCGTTGGTTGTCTGTTCTGTAAGTTCTTTCATCTGAGGTGATATTGCTGTGTTAACATTTGAAAAAGGATCCAAGACCCGATCTGGTTTTCAATTTCAAAATGTCCTGGGGTCGTTCTATGAAATCACTGGGGAGGTTTTGCAAATGTTGGCAGTGAATTGGTAAAATTTTGGAACTCACGTCTGCCGATATTCTTCTTGTGTAAGAGCAGCTTGGCTACGAAAGCAGCAACGATATTTTTTGTTTTAATTAATTTAAACATGGAGATTTATATCATTAAATAATTTATATAGATCTTACAATACAAAAAAAAAATATACTGTAAAACAATTTTAGAAATAACTTTGTTGCTTTTTCGGACATTTTGGTGTTTTGTTGACAGCAACAGAACATCTCTTTTATCCTTCCACTTCATTACAGTTATGCCTCTTTCTGCTTTCCTTAGCTGTGATTTGGCCTCCCTTGAGTTTAGGATTTACCTTTGGCAGATGCTTCCGGTTCTTTCGAATCGTGCCTACGAGGTGAGTATCTGCGTCCAGAAGTTTTTTGGCACGATCCGTACTGGTGTAACAGTTGTCGGTCACTATTGTATGTCCCTTGTATAGAAGATCGATGCATAGAGACATAACGATGTTCAAGGGTATCGTTATTCTTTCCTGCGTATACATTTATTTTAAATGTGTAGCCCGAAATGGTGCACAACTTAAACTTTTTTATACCATATTTATTTGTTGTATATTTTGTTGTATTGCCGAAAAATGATTCGTCTGCAAAAAAAAACACCACGCTCTCATCTATAGATCTTTTCGGAAGGAGTATAGTTATTTGGAAGTCTTGCTTACTACTTCGAGTTATTTCTCAATGCTTTGTAATCTATATTTATTTTTTCGTCCTGCTAATGAATTATACTTAATTGCCAAAATATGATACAAAGATACTGCTGGCTAGACAGTGTATCGCCTTACGTGGTTGTTGCTTTCAGGTAAGGTTGCCAGATGATAATTTGATAAAGGTGCCCTCCTTTGGGTCTAAAAAAGAGGATTTAATGTAAAAAAGGAGGATATTCACAATTAAACGTTTATTTAAACATTATTTTACTTTATTTCAATCATATATATATAGCTGAGCTGCCAATTTTTTTAAGTTCTTGGTTTTTCAACAAATTATTATAAAAATCTTCACATGTCATGATTTTAAAGTTGAATTGAGTAAGAAATAAAGATTTAACTGACTGCACACAAAGTCTGTTCCTCTCTTTGTTCCACCGAGTATTAATAAAATAATAATAAAATCATATATTGTCAGGCATCTAAGGCCCATAGATAAATACCTTACCGACTAACATACATATGAAGTAAAACAAAATAAAATAAAACTAACACTATTTCCCGGTTGTTTTTCCGGGGGTGTCTGCAACCGGGAATCACCCTCGGAATTAATCAGCGGAAAAACTCTTACCACATTTGCGTTTTGTGCGCTTATACAGGGTGGCGCAATAGAACGTACATATTAAAAAAATACAAAAAAATAAATACAACAGGTATAGTTAAAATAAAACTGAGGAATTGTTAAGTAAGAACTGAAGTTTATTTTATTAAAAATAACATCATCTAAATGATGACCCTCTCTACGGCGGCACTCCTCTAACCGCAAACGGAAATTATTGAAAACTTAGTTCAGTAATGCTGGTGTGATTGCTGCCATTTCACCACGGATATTCTGCTTGAGCTCGTCGATGTTTCTCGGATTATTGTTGTAGACTTTGTGTTTGAGGTATCCCCACAAAAAAAAGTCAGGAGGCGTTAAGTCCGGACTACTTGGGGGCCATGGGATATCACCTCTCTTTGAAATCACTTTTCCAGGGAACATCTGTTTCACAACCGCCATGGAGTCATTAGATGTGTGACAAGTGGCTTCATCTTGTTGAAACCATGTCCTAGAATTCCTTATTCTTGAATTTTCAAGTTCTGGAGCCAAAAAACCTTCCAACATAGCAACATAGCGTTGGGTATTAACAGTGACGTTTTGTCCACGCGCATTTTTAAAGAAAAACGGACCCACTATTCCTTTGCCCGAGATTGCTGCCCATACTGTCACTTTAGGACTATGCAGTGGTTTCTGATGTTTAAGTTTAGGATTCTCACTGTGCCAGTTACGACAATTTTGACGGTTTACGAACCCATTCATGTGAAAATGAGCCTCATCAGAGAAAAGGCTGTTGTCACAATTGGAAAACCGATTCAGCATTTCATCAGCAAATGCGAGCCTTGCTCCGGAGTCAGAT
Source organism: Aproaerema taeniolella (assembly GCA_949987775.1). Classification (NCBI taxonomy): domain Eukaryota; kingdom Metazoa; phylum Arthropoda; class Insecta; order Lepidoptera; family Gelechiidae; genus Aproaerema; species Aproaerema taeniolella. The sequence goes on from OX465245.1 coordinate 10,927,888, forward strand.
TCTTTCAATTCTTGTGTTAATTGCAGCTTGTATGGATGCAGTTTAAGATCCAACTTTAAAATTCGTTGCAAACTTCGTCGCGATAAGTGTAAGACGGACGATCTCTTGCGAGTAGACATTTGTGGTTCTCCTTGTACCGACTGCATAACTCTCTCAATATTGTCTTCGGTCCTAGATGTTCTTGGACGACCTTTTGCTTTGGGTTTTAACGTTGAGCCAGTCTCTTCGAAACGCTTTATCCATATTTTAATTATTCAGAACAATATAGTCGTCTAATAACAACGTATGAACGAGAGGTCTGGTAAAACGCGCGCACGCAAAATGCGCGTTGCTTCCCGTCGAAGTGACTCATAGTGACTAAAACTCCACGAGCCCGCCTACCCAACGAGGTAAGGTTCCCCCCGCCCGCGCGCTTTCCACCCCGCCAAAAAAAATTATGCAATATGCACGTTCTATTGCGCCACCCAGTACAAAAACAAAACTCCCAGATCTTGAGCAGTTCTGAGAATCTTTTGAAGTAGGTTGTCCACTGCTCGTGCAACTTAAAATCATAATATGCTTCATCACTATCTGATTTTAATTTAAGAAATGAAATCAGATTACAAAATCAATCATGTCGCTTAACATCGTTTAAACACTGTAAAATATTTTTTTTAAAGATCCTTTTGCCCCGAATGACATTGCGGCGGCAACCCCGGTGGCGTTGATCCAAAAGGAGTACTGTATTGGTGCCGCCGCTGAGATCGCAGAGGTACCACGAGATAATTTGGTGTAAGTAGGACAGTGATCAGAGAAACAAGTGAAAATTAAACAAGTCACTAAGTCCGGATTTAGTCTAATTCATTTTTTGAGAAATCGTTTCACTTTTTATTTACTTTTGGATTCAGTACCTGATTTCCTTTCCAGAAAGCAAAGCCGTGTATTATTCGGCGTGGATTGGCGTGGGGAAAAGAGACGGATATTGTCAGTAGAGATACATCCACACTACGAAGAAACATACAATACCCTAGCGCTAATACATTTACGAGATCCTATACGAATTCCAGGTGAGTTCAAGGCGTCGAGGCACCACGTAAATAAGTTATATCTTACTCAGCCGTCTGACCATGTATAAGTACTGACATATGTTTCTTATTTTTTTAGAAGTTGAGTCGTTTTCTTACCTCCTTTGAGGTGGTTAGTTGAGAAAGAGGTTATGTTAAAACGTTCATTGCCAAGTGTATCACCTGGTATACCACTCAATGGTTTTGCCCCAATCGTGAAAAGTATATTTATCCTTAATTGGACAAATAGTTCTGACCGCCGCTCACAATTTTATTGATTTGCGCCTTTATGCTACCCTAAGACTGACTGTGGCGACATTTGCCATGAAGTAAAAAATGTCTAAAAGCTTATGAGACAAGCTAGTTTAGACGATAACGCACTCGCGCAACTGCACAAACTTTGTCAATTGATTTTGCTAGACCAATATAAATCTGTAGTCGCTGCCAGGGTTAGACTACATGACAGTAAAATCTACTTGACAATGAATATTCATTTCTGTGGAAAGCACTGATTTAACACGATGGCTGCTGCGCGCGCACCTACTACGTAGGTGCAACGTGCCAGCCCGTCATACGGGTAATCCCGCCACGTAGGTGCAATAATTTTATATGTGACTTGGGTGCGGCCCCTAAGTCGTAGGTGCGCTGCTACCAAACGCGTATGCGGCGCACCCACCGCGTAGTGCATAAGAATACGATGCTATAGTGCGCGTGCACTCGCGTCGTAGGTGTAAGGTTTTTAATAAGATATATTCATAAAATCAAACTAAATGAAAAATGGCCTTCCTAAACGAATAAAATAACATGAAATGAAGTATAACAGCTCTGGAAAAACCATATTCTTGAGGGTGTTCTATTTAGAATTACTAAATTCATAGTATATAAGGACGTACCTACTATATTATATATGGAGAACAGTGGAGAACCTAACTATAAATTTTCTATAAAATCAGGGTGGCTAAAATAAAATTCATATGCTTATAAAAGTTCATTTATTTATTTTTTGGGAGCTCTGTGAAATTATTTATTTCACATAGCTCCCTTCCTCTCCATGGCGGCCTCTAATGCCGCCGGCCATAGTAAGTTTCATTCTTCTATTTCGGAGGCCTTTTGTTACATTTTGTAAATTTTTTTTTGTTATTTTCATTTGGTCACTAAGCGGGCAGCGCGGCGGCGGTGTTACGGCGCGGGGGAACGCGGGCTGGCGCGCTTTGTGCCACGTGCTCAAAAATGACGCAACACCTAACAATACGGGACACACGTCTATATGAGGATTTCATGATCATAAAGTTGCATGTAGATAACATTATGTTTTACGATAATATTTAAACTACTTTTTCATTGTTGTACTTAACTTTCAGAGCTTATTCGACCACTCTGCCCGCCCCCAGAGATACTAACAGATCTCGAACTATATGTAGTGAGATTTAAAAACGGTAAGACATATATATGTAATATAATTGCCACAATAATTATGTTTTCCACTAAATGCACAAATTAACAAAGTATGAGTTCATCTGGTGAATGAAAAACCGTATTTTAGTTAAATTAAGGGATGAGAATAATATATTGTATGGCCTTAATTAATTTTCCAAAGAGACGGTAAATAATTCTATTTGTACCCCCCAGAAATATTAAATGAGCCAATCAGTGAGATCCTTTTTGTTTTCTTTTGCCTGAAAGCTTTTTTTGAGTCCCTGCCACTGGCTTTCTTTCCGTTGAGTGTGCCCCACTTTTTGTGTATTACTAAGATTCACCCATTTGTATATTACGAGGGTGGTCCCAGAATTAACCGACCTGACAAAGAAAACAAAACGAAAATTGAAAAATTATTTATTACTTCTCTACTCCCTTTTAGCCCGATACACTTTTCCCAGCGATGTTCAATAGCTTCTATGCCCTCTTTATAGTAAGAAGCGTCAAGCTCCTCAAAATAGCCACTAACCGCAGACTCTACCTCATCATTATTGGCAAATCTTCTCCCGCCGAGCCATTTTTTCAAAATTGAAAATAGTCTGAGGGAGCCAGATCTGGCGAATAGGGTGCGTGAGGAAGCAATCCAAACTTCAACTCGTTGATTTTCGCCATCGCAATGACGGACGTGTGGACTGGTGCGTTGTCGTGATGAAGCAGCACTTTCTTCTTCCTCAGATGGGGCCCTTTTTCTTTGATTTCATCATTAAAACGCTGCGATAAGGCTGAATAATATTTGCCGTTTGTTGTTCTCCCTTTTTCGAGATAATCAATAAATATTATTCCACGAGCATCCCAAAAAACGGATGCCATAACCTTGCCAGCTCATTGAACTGTCTTTGCCTTCTTTGTTGCCGATTCACCCTTTTCAGTCCACTGCTTTGATTACTCCTTTGTCTCAGGCGTAAAATGGTGGACCCATGTTTCGTCCATAGTTATGAATCGACGCAAAAACTCGGCTTTATTGCTGCGAAACTTTGCCAAACACTCGACGGAAACATCCTCACGATGCTGTTTGTGTTCTACTGTGAGCAAACGCGACACCCATCTTGCGCACAGCTTTCTCATGTCCAAATTTTCTGTTAAAATTCGATGTACAGCACTTTTTGAAATGCCTACCATGTCTGCTATCTCGCGCACTTTCAGTCCACGGTCATCCAATACCATTTTGTGGATTTTTTTCACATTTTCCGGCGTGGTGACCTCATTTGACCGCCCACTGCGGTGTTCATCTTGACAGCTCGTACGACCTCGCTTAAATTCAGCTACCCAATATTTTATTGTGGTAAATGAAGGAGCAGACTCCCCCAGAGTAGAATCCAACTCGGCTTTAATATGGGTTGGAGTTAACCCTTTCAAATGGAAGTATTGAATGACGTACCGATGCCCAATTTTTTCCATGTTTGCAAAAACACTGACAATGTTCACTTTGAATAGCTTTTTGAAAAATAATTATTTAACAAAGCGCTATAAATTTTTGAGGTTAGGTCAGTTGACAGATGGAATTATCGATCTCAATTGTTTAAAAAAAAATACCCGTTTTTGTAAGGAGGTCGGCTATTTCTGGGACCACCCTCGTACTTGTCCATAATCAGGAAGGCTCAATTAGTTGAGTTGTGTGCCGACGTCTAATTTTTTGGGGACGGCGGCGTCATCGGCGTATAGTAGAAATGAAAGTAACATTAAAAGCATAACACATTCGAATCCAGTAACTACTTTTCTTTAATAAATTTATTGTCTTCATTGTCACACACTTGTAGCTAGGCGGACGGAGGTCATCACTCCCATTTTCTATAATTCCTATTACCTTGTGGGCATCAGTATATCTACCCCTATAATATTTTCGCTTTCCATAGTTTGATTCATCTATTTGCACTATCTTATTAAGATCCATATTATATTTTCGCCTTCCAAAGTTTTATTCATCTATTTGCAATATCTTATTAGCTCCTCCAATCTTCGCTCTCTTGTTGTTAAAGCTCTTAAATTACAATTGTTTCTCTGCAATAAATGTACCAGTCATCAACTGTTTTCGCTGACAGTACAGAGTAGTCTTTAAGGACTGTCTGCTGCTGTGTCTGATGATACAACAGTGCTTCACTATATACGTTCATCAGCTGTAACACCATTACTATCGATAATCTCACATGTCCTCCCAGTACGACTGTAGGTTTTACTCCTGTATGTTGATTTCCTTCACCTAAACTTCCCTAATTGACTATCAAAAATGACACTTTCGGTACCCTGCTAGCGTGGTATGGGCACTTATTTCGACCGGCTTGTATAAAATGTTTTATAGAACCGATGTGGTCATATTTTTATCTTAGGAAATTAACAGACAACTCTTATTTTCTTAGATTTCACTACGCTCACCAAAGAAGTGCTGGCCATGTATTATGTTCCCCCTAGGATGTGCCGAGATTTTTATGTTGCCGCTAACGTAAGTAAAGCTGAAACTGCAATATCTTCCACTAATAACCTTTACTACCAGCCATCTATAAGTATATTGATAACTACCTAGCGACCCCTACTGAAAAAGATCCCATTTGTAATAATAGAAGTAAAGAAATAAAGTTATATGTGTTCAGGGGGCGTTTCAGTATTACGTAACGCAAATTTGAAGACTTGACCCTCCTTCCCCCCTATGTAACGCGCCGTAACGTTTTTCTGTAATCTCCGTTTAGGGAGGGAGCCCTAAACGTTACGAAACACCAAAATGGCCATTTTGACCTAAAAATATAATTTTGGTTTTATGTATACCAGTAATGTAGTATTATTACATTTTAATAATAAACTTACTTGTGTAAAAATCAAAGCATTGTTGCTTTCTTCTAGTAGAGACATTAAGCAGATTTACATTTTTCTACTGGATTAAAGCAAGCCACTTGGTATGATTGTTCCTTAGGTTAAAATAAGCCGATAAAGATCGGTAGCCCTCGAAAATATCCCCTCTGAACCGGGAGGGGGAGGGTCAAAGAGGTGCTCCGCCCGGCGTTACTTCAAAAAATATTACCACTCACTTGTAGCTACCAGGTTGAGTTTGGTATGGTTTTCGTATAAATCAATAACGAGGAATTTATTTCTGTTATTTATTTTACACATATGTGCAATGGTTTTTTAAATAATCGCAAAAATATAAAATTGTAATCCCAAAAAAAAACCTTTCGCAGCCTATATTTTTTTATTTAAGAGACATATAAGTGTTAAAAAAATATCCAAATGTAGCCTGTTTAATGAAAATTTATAAAAATATAACTTAAGTAGGGGTTTTTATATAGAATTATGACACGAAAAAATGTAGAATCCGACGCGGCGGACGGATTATTTGAAAGAAGGAAACTTTTTTATTTGAATCATATAATAATTTTATGATCTGGTCCTTTTTATGATACCGAAGCGTTTATTTGCTTTTTAATATATTTTTTAATTTTGATATTTTGTGTTTTTTTTAATTTTTTTCAGTGGGTAAAAAATACGATTTTTAAAGATTTCCACGCAAAATCAAAACTATTGAAGCTGTTAGTTTAAAATTTTGCATAGATGATCTTCAGATATTTTGGAAACTTACCTAAAGATATTTTGGATACTAGGTGACACAGAGTTCCCACGGGAAAGAATTATAGGGCGTCCATTTAATTGATATGTACATTTGCTGTTTCAGTCGCAGCCCTATATCTTTCAAACTATTATAGACAGCGTGTCCAAATTTTCAGGAAATACGTATTTTGATAGTAACTATCGTAAAATATGATAAATAAAATTAAAAACCTAAACTAAAGTGGGGTTCCTATACGACAAACGTCCAAAATATCGTATTTTCGAAAAAATAATTGTTACTGATCTATTTCAAAAACCATTCAATGTATATCCTTCAAAATTAGTACACATTGAAAACATACCTTACATTAATTAAAAAATATATTAAAACTGGCCAACTATGAGCCAAACTCAAGCAATAAAATTTTAAAGTCAATGTAAATAAAAACTGTTTTTTTCACGGTTTTTGGTTATTTACTATGGAATTGGCGTTTATAGTATGATGTGAGGCAAAAATGTTTAATAAAACGAAGACACATACATCAAAGGCACGGATATTAAAGTTTCCGAGTCATCATATAAATAATAACAGTAATTCCATCAAAAATAACCAGGTAAATGTCACAAATACAGTTCGAGTGAGAGTTTGTTTAAATATATTTAGCTTGAGTCCGATTCACTCTTGACTGTCATTCATATATTTTTTAACTAATGTAAAGTATGTTTTAAATGTGAACGAAGTTTAAGGTGTATGCATTACATCGTTTTTGAAATAGAGCAGTAACAAAAGTTGTAAAGGAAATGCGAAATTTTGGACGTTTGTCTTATGGGAACTCCATTGTTATTTCGGTTTTTAATGTTATTTATTATATTTTACGACAGTTACTATCAAAATACGTATTTCCTGAAAATTTGGACATACTGTCTATAATAGTTTGAAAGATAGAAGACTGCGACTGAAACACCAAACGTACATATCAATTAGCGGACGCTCTACAATTCGTTCCCATGGGAACTCCGTATAACCTCATTTAGGTAAGTTTTCACAATATCTGAACATTATTTATGCAAAATTTCAAACTTACAGCATCAATAGTTTTGATTTTGTATGGATTTCTTTGAAAATCTGATTTTTTTACCTACTGAAAAAAATCTTCTTTTGGATTGGGAATTCCTCCATACCAGATAAAAATCAGATCGGCAAAATTTGAGGGTTAAACTTTTTTATTTATACCTCAAACAATGTAATAAAAAATGTTTTACGAAAACCCTTTCAGTAAAACCGGGTTCCGAGGCTTTGACATTTTTTGGTCTTACGGCACTCCACTACTGGTCTTTGACATTGGAAAAACCCAATAAAATAAAATTAATAAATAGATTATAAAGCAAGTAAACACTTCGATATCATAAAAAGGACCAGATTATAAAATTATTATATGATTCAAATAAAAAAAGGTTATTTCTCTCAAATAATCCGTCCGCCGCGTCGGATCCTAATTTTTTTTGTGTCATAATTCTATATGAAATTCCCTACTTAAGTTATATTTTTATAAATTTACATTAAACAGGCTACACTTGGATATTTTTTTAACACTTATATGTCTCTTAAATAAAAAAATATAGGCTGTGAAAGGTTTATTTTTGGGATTACAATTTTATATTTTTGCGATTATTTAAAAAACCATTGCACATATGTGTAAAATAAATGCCAGAAATGAATTCCTCGTTATTGATTTATACGAAAACCATACCAAACTCAACCTGGTAGCTACAAATGAGTGGTAATATTTTTTGAAGTAACGCCGGGCGGAGCACCTCTTTGACCCTCCCCCTCCCGGTTCAGAGGGGATATTTTCGAGGGCTACCGATCTTTATCGGCTTATTTTAACCTAAGGAACAATCATACCAAGTGGTTTGCTTTAATCCAATTTCCGAAAGTCAACTCATTTTTTCCCGCTTACTGACTCTACTATTCTTAGTGGTCTTCACTTTGAACTCTTGTATAAGATCATTTATATGTTCTATAAACTTTAGTTTTTCTATAGCCGTTTTCCAAATTTTGTTAGAATTTTCTTGGTACAGTTGCGCTGGCAAGTCAGTATGATAAGAATCTCCTTCTTTCGAGGACATAACAGTATGAACTCACTTTAACAACTCTGACACCAGGGTTAGCCAAGTTCGCCACACACTTGACTATACTTACACGATAACAAGAAGACTACAGCAATCTAGTTGTTGATGAATATGTAGTGTTTCTGCTTAGGGGACGTTTTAAACTGTTTGTAATAGAAACCCCGCACTAGTTATGATGAATTTTATTTAATTGATGCAACACGAGTACACTGTACGAACGAGGGTTTAAAAGAGAGCGAGAGGGGGTGAGGATGCGTTCACAAACCAGTTGAAACATTAGTTTTAGGTTGCGTTCTCCATTTAGTAATTTATTTTAATTATAATATTAAACACTAGTTAAGCTTTTCGATTCGATAGGAACATGGTGGTGGCGCTTCTGCAATAAAACTTTATAACTTTTGATGACTATTTTTTATTCAGATTTACAGAACTGGATAGTGAGGTTTCTGTAACGTGGTTTCTGCCGTTGCATACGAAAATTAAAAATTTTAAGTTCCCATACAAACTTCATCAGCATATAGCGTTTTTTGTATGGGAGATCAAATTTTTTTCTTGTATTTTGACCTATGTTCCTTGGGGAAGTTGTTCAGTTTCATGGACTGATTAACCACCCGAGAGGTTGAAAGAGAGATACCTGAAGCCCTGTATATTTCCCTCATTTTCATGTAGGTTCACGTTGAAATAACGCATGTTTTGATGGCTTGATGAAGGAGGTAACTGTGATGGAGTGAATTAGGGTTGGGATTGAGCTAGATTAATCGGAGTTGCAGTGACTTCGGCAAAAGATTATCTTGCTACTGAAAACCGAGCTGAGGCCTCCTGGGAGGAGATGTTTTCTTATTATTTTTTGTTTAATGTGCGACTGGCAAATCTTGTGAATGGCAAAGTGTTTGCCAGAACATAACAAACAAGTCCCTTCTGTTGGCAAGACAAGAGTCTGCACACTAATTGGTGTTACAAAAGTTTCTCCACCAAAGCTTGTCCAGAGCGTTCTAAAAATGTGGATAAGTGGATTCTGCGTTTCCCCGGCGACCTAGTTTTACGGAAAATTATGTAGGAATTGACTGTTGCCCTGGAGAACAAATGGAAAACATCTTCTTCCACCATGGACTTTCGGCGAGGTGAGTTGTAGGCAACATATTGATCGTTCAGATCCACACCCTCTTTGTTCACATTATAGTCTAGGACACAGAAGGGTTTATCCTGGTTGTAAGGCCGCCTTTCGCTTTCACATTTACCTCAGTCCACGTTGCTACATGCTTTTCTGTTGAGCATCACGGTGCCAACTGCTCGTCTATCCCGCAACCACAAAAGGTCCATGATAGTATGACTTGTAAAAATCTGTCCATTTAGACGGTGTGCCATTTGTGTAAATGTCCTTGCAACAATTAAAATACAACTTGTTCTATTGTCTTCAAGTACCCCACGTACGGCACCATTTTCAGAGCATATCCAATTTCAGATTCGGCTTGCCTTTGTTAAAGACCCAGATCGTGAAATCAGATCGTCAATCGTGAGATTGTCCTTAGGTAGTAAATAGCTCTTGCACTGTTCCGCTAGCATGGCAAAGTAGGGCCGCAGTTTGAAAAACCCTGCGTCGTCGTACTCTCAAATAAAAAATCTAACTAAAGTAATTTATTTGCCAGAAACATAGTACAGCTGCTAATAAAATAAGAGTTTTCCGACATGCTCTGCCCTTAACTATATGGCGTGCAAATATTATAGTTATACCTATTAAAAATTATTCACATTTCACAATAAAATACCTTAATTTAAAAATATTCTCAATGTCATAACAAAATAAAATCTAAACATGTCAAGATTGTCAAGAGTGGAAAAAAACCCAATAATTTTCAAGCACTTACCTCTTCTCCTGGAGGTAAGTAGTTGGTATTGTTGTTCAAGTGCAAGCAGCTGTAAATAGCACGAAAGTGTCATCTCGTCATGGCTATTCTGGGGAAGGCTAATATTTAGTGTCTTTAATGCCTATGTTGATCTCTTCTTTAATGAGATGGATAAACACAATTCTAAAACGACTGATAAGACCGTTGTCTTGATTACACTTAATGTTGCTATTAATATAGAAAATTTTTATATAGGAATATAGTTCCTGTAATGCTTTTACTATGTAAAGTAATTGATTTAAAATCGTACGATGTATAATTTTATTACGAATTCCTTCTGGGCTTCTTTGACGTTGTTGGTGGTGTTGGTCGGCTGGGCCACAAATTAATATTTTGTGCTATCTGCATATTAGCTTTAATAGGCTTCTAGCGGCTTTGAGCACAAAAAAGTCTTATTTCAAAAGAGCTCACAGATCTACAGGTGGATATTTATTAAGGAAGGATAGCAGTAGCAGACTGCGTACGGTTCCTCCCGATTCTGCTGCAGGAGTATAAAGTTATATCCACTATGCATATTTTTTATTCAATTCTCTGGCAAATTTTGAAGCAAACTCCATAAATTTAAGATAAGTGTCACACTGACTTCAACGGTTTTAAAACAGAATTATAGTCTGTATTTTTTAAATAGACCACCAATTAAAAGAGCTACTCAATTGGTTACTTTTGGGCTGTGTAGTGCTTGCAAGTGTTTCAATAGATGTATGTCTCCTTTTGGCGCCCAAAAGCGACAGTTTTTCTATTACCAAATCAATGAACATGTGTTTCATCGTTCAGCTAGATAGAATATACACCTTTCGAAATTGGCTTAGCATGTTTTAAAGAACTCCTTGCGTTTTCTGAAATCATTTGATTCAAGAACTAGAACTAATTGAAATTAAAAGGGTGAAGCTTGATATTCTTAGTTAAACTACAGTCCTGAAACTCTACTGCACAAGGCCGACGTAGATTTTCTTGCACGCTGTTGTTCAACAGTTCGACCCATCGATTTTAGTGATATTTTCCACCAGAAAGATCCCCTTCTCACCTGTGGAATAATTAATTATTTACTTGGTCTTTATGACCCTAACAACAGGGATGCGAAATCCTGCCGCAAGATGTTTTTTTTATTTGCTAACCCTCTTTCTTATGATTATGTCCGCTCCGCCAAACATTTTGCGACCGACATTCTGCTTTCCTTCCAGCTATATGCAGTAAAAATGCGACCTCCTCATGTTGTGTGTGCTTGTACAATGGACAACAATGAGATTTGTGTGTGGGAAGCTGGCGCTCTGTTGGTCACTCGTGATGTATGGGGAAGATGGCAGCTGGTAAGAACCATTACACTGCAGAAGCCTGTAAATAGGTTCCCAACTCTTTAAGAAATGTCTTAAAATGACATCACCCTACTTATGATAACATCCTAATGCCTTAAGAAGATCTTCAAACACCTTGGACATAAAGGACCATCAGGTAGAGCCAGAGAATCGTCATTGTCAAACGACGTTTGTCAAGACGAGAGAAACGTTTTATTTGTCAGCTTCTTTTTTTACTTTCCGGGTTTATAAAAGCATCGCTTGGCACTGGCCCAGTCCGTTAGGCAGTGCTACAGGCATAGGAAAAAATTGAAAATAACTATACATTTGGGGAAGATTGGAAAATGCGGTTTTGCCTTCTCTATATTCAAAATGAAATAGTTTATTAAAATAAACTTATTTCACACTTTAAACTTTTGCGATTTGAACACATAATTGAATACGAAAACCAACAATACATAATTTGAAATAATTTAGTTAACTCAAGCTCAGTCAAGGTCCCTTTCAAAGTAAAATTAGTTGTAGTCGTTCACAAAAATGCTTATACAGGTTGAAAAAGAACCTCCTAGCTTTATTGAAAATCCTGAACCAGTATTACTGAAAACTTTTTTTTTTTGGGGCGGGGGATTTTTTTTTCTTAAATGTAGACACCACTCGGGCGCACCCCCGAGCGCTACCCGCACCCCTCGCGTGCCTCGTGTAGGAGTAATGTCTACGTTTAGGCAAAAAATGAACTATTCCCATTGAAAAAATATTAAAAAATTTTTTTTTTTTGATAAATGTGTTCTTTGAGTGATACTGGTTCAGGATTTTGAATATAGCTAGGAGGTTCTTTTTCACCCAGTATTTAGATAAAACGTGCTAATTTGGGGAGGCGAACCAGCAAAAGTAAATTTGAGTACTACTAATTTATCACTGAAATGCATTTTCCGGGGGAGATAGAGTTTGTCGACCAACCTCAAGCGCGGGCAAGAATACCTAGAGCACAGAGAACTCGACAGGCTCCGGCGTTGTGGGTTGCTTTACCGTTGGAAGGCTCCACAAGCATGTGTTATGCGATCTTGCGGCTCTCCTGCTCCCGGACAAAGCGGCGTGCAAACTATCTCAAAATAGCACCAAATCATGATATTTTTAAATTACCACTGGAATAGGGAAACAAGCCAAATGAGATATGTTTCATATGATATTAAGTGTCTGTAGGACAGCAGAGGGCAATGCAAAGAGGTTATAAATTGGAAATGTTTTTTACCCAAATTAATGAGTAATACTTACCACGTATTCCTTAAAAGTATCCATGTTTCCGAGATGTCCCTCCATATCCGAAAGTGGCTATTTGTTTCTCAAATCCTAATAGAAATTCTCGGTATCTTTTCGGTTTTCTTAGTTCTTCGATAAAAATGACATACGAGTACGTACGGGTTCTTAAAAAACATGGTCTTAGTAATCAAACATTACTTTAAAAACATGTTCTGTCACTTTTTTTAATTAAATAATTCGTCAATATCTCATAGTTGGGTTTTGGTGTCCGTGGCCCGGGTTGTGCGAGTCCCTCACGCTATCTGGACATGATGAGCTACTATCCCTGGGTTCATGCCCAGCTGCACAAATACCAGAGGTTCCACATGTCTACGTTGCATAACCACAAATATGTGCTTCGGTCAAGTAAGTAACCTTCAAATTTATTAAAATCAAGTCAGTAACACCATAGAAAATCAGAACTATTTATCGTCCTGCATCGTATCGTAGATCTCTCACTTTGCTTCTTAGAAAAAATATTTTTCAATCAAGCAAGTTCCGTGCTGGAAAAAGTTTTTAGGACACCCTACCAAGAAGGTTGTATAAAATAAACCTAGAGTCCTTTTTTTCCATCTACGAGTAAATTATCGAGTAAAACTGCATATCGATGGTGAAAGAGGCCCTTTGTCAATAAAATGTAACCTTCTAAATGTTGTCTTTAGGCGAAGATAACGATCGTGTGCGTCAAAATTGGGGCGACTGCATAGACAGAGAGTATCTTAACGTAATTTACAAGGACATCGTGTACTTGACGGCCGATAATAATCAGATGCAGTTTTTGACTTATAACGTGAGTATCTTTTCGGCGCAGAGAAAATTATACGAGATTGCCGTATAAAGTCTTAATAAAAAACTGGCTCATTCACTGGCACGTCAAACCTTGTACCGCTGAAGTTCCCTTTATAAAAGTCAAGAAATAAAGCTGAATTTTATAAAATCCCGGTAACCGCGATTTCCCCCTCCTTTACCCCTACCTCCGAAAATATTTCCCAAATTGCAGTTTTTCCTTTTGTTTAAAAGAAACTAGAACATATTTTAAATCTGTTAATGTCTAGGGTAGAAAAAAAATCTGAAATTACCTACAACATGCGTCTTAATTTGTTTTGGTAAAAACTTCAACAATTTGTTTTATTTTGTATAAAATAACTTCTATTGCATCTATGAAACAACTTTTTACTAGTTGGGTTGTCTAGATTTGTTCCAAATTTCATGCAAATCCTTTAATGAGATAATACAGTATAGTAATTTTTTTAAATGTTTAACATCGTCACAAAAACCACTTTGCAGCTAACAATATTAGAAGAGATGGAAGTATCGTGCTTGAGTATAGAGCTAATGAATGCGTCGGCTACAGCAGATATGAGGATACGACACATATGCCATCGCCCTTCTACCACGGCTCCTGCGTGCTATATTTACAATGGTGGGTACTTACAGCTCTTTCGCAATTATTGATTCATTTTGACGCATGATCGCCATTAAACTGTTGTATAATTGAGCCAGTAGTTCAATGAAAATGTCTTCAATTTCCGCGAGATCCTTCGCGTCGACGGACTCGCTTGCTTGAATTGCACTACTTTGCGGTTTTGACCGTCAAAAATTGATACTATTGTCGTGATTCATGATGAAGAAATAATCCAAGTATTTACGAGTTATGATGGGTTTTACTGATTTCCTGACATAATATACAGTCGTGTTCAAGTAATTAGGGACACTATATCACTAAAACACAAGATCGTCCCTCCAGTGCTAAAAAAAAATCTCTACGAGGTTTTGAAGCTCGTACCAATTAATATCAAGTAATTTGGCTAGTATTCTAAATATTTAAAGGTCAGTAAAGAAAATAGCCAGTTGTGATCAATATTTTTAAAATAAATAAATCATTGCCACTTACACATAATTGACTTATGGATGGACAACTAATAAGGGATACGTAACACTTTAACTGTAAATATAAATAAACTGGTAATTATTTAAGTGTTTATTACATAGATAATTTTCATTAATAAAAATCGAATACAAAACAAATCATTAAACGTATTTTTAATAATCAGCATGGTTACCTTTGTTGGTTATAACCATTTGACATTGGCGCGGCATCGATGCAATCAAATTATTACAGGTTTTTAAATAAATATTATTCCAAACACCTTGAAATGTCTCGAAAAGCTGAATTTTAGTACCAGTGCTCTATCGGGTTTAGGTCTGGTCTGTTTGCGGGCCAATCTAGTACCGTCACTGACTGTTGCGCAAGGAACGATTTAACAGAGTGCGCGGTATGTTTTGGGTCGTGATCGAGTTGAAACGTCTATGAGACTGGGAAGACTTCTTCAGCATATCGACGCTGGAAAGGCAACTTTGCTTATCCCCCATTTTGCAACTTTACAAGAGAATGATGCAAAGTTTAAAAAAAAGAAAAAAATAAATATAAAATTGATTTTTTGTCGGAATCGTCTGAAAATTGGTGAGAATATATAGAATAGGCTTTGTCACAGACACACAGAACCCAAAGCAATTGAAAACGTTACGAGACAAAGTTAGGTGGCGGTTAAGCAATAAATGCCCAGACCTCTGGCAAGGCTAATTTTCTGATAGGACATATAACAACATGTAGTGTTGCTGCACTTCTTGCTTGTTAATAAAAAAACAAGCTATTCGTATCAGAGCAAAATGTATTATTTCTGTAGTTATTCAGAAACGTCGACGATATAATTGAGTGATATTATCAAAGTACCCAAAATAGTCTTCCCAGAATTTCTGAATTTCAAACTGACCTTTAAATTGTACCACAGCTTATTTTCTTATGGAATTTTCATATCTCAAACGTAGAGTGCGATTCAAAGAATTATTGCCCTTTCCCATTGTGGCAGTATTGTGAATTATTGAAAAAGAATCCATATCCATACGTCCTTATAATTCTACGGACATCCTTCAATAGTAGCATTCTAAGGACGTCCTTATTGTAAGGACATATGGATTCCTTTTGAACAATTCGCAATGCTGCCAATATCATGGAAAAGGTCAATATTCTTTGAAAAATACTCTAGGCTCTAGGAATTATAAAAGTAAAAAGTACGTTTCTTTGCTGTAAGTTTCTTTAATAGAAAATAAGTTTCTCTACTGTTTTACATTTTCAGGAAATACAGTTTTTTTGTTATAGAAGGCTACGCTATAAAATAACACTTTTAGTCATTAGTATTATTTACTATACAAAAAAATGGCATCAAAACTGTGTGTCAAAAACATCACAATATTATTATATAAAATCCAAAAGTCTTATTATTATTCACTATCTTCTACATCTGTGTCTAGCAAAGTTGCTTTTACATTTCCGTGAGACATCTTTAAGTACTCATCATGAAACTGTTGGGGAATTGCCGCAGTGGTCCGCCAAATCCCTGTACTTAGCTTCAGGAATAGGTAATGGTTTTTATACAATTGCCCGGAAGGCATCCGGCTTTTCCAAAGAACAAAATTTTTTCAGTTCTTACTTCATTTCCCATAGAATTTTTTGTGAAAACATGGGTTGGGTCACTCTTTTTAAAAGTAATCACACGACTTTGGTTAATTTTTCCTGCCATGTTGTATTTAAAATATTTGTCCGATATGGAGTGCCAATCAACAAAGTCAGGATATTTCAATATTTCAACGTTATATGGCTTAGGACACAATGATAATGGTTCTGCTTGATTCGCTATCTGGTCACTGTTTAGTTCGTTGGATGATAAAGCAATGTCGTCCTGGCTTATTGCGTTGTGATCAAATTGTGGGAATGTTACCAAAGTAGGATCCTGTAAAAGTTACAATATGTATTAGAGGTTGGTAATTTATAGACATCTACCAAACAATATAGACAGTATTGTAATAGGTAAACGTTTTTCACAAAAAAAAATTGTTAACAAGTTTTACGAAGAAAAGTCACTTTGAGCACCATGCGGTTCCATCATAGGCTAGCTCCAGGGTAGGTACAATAATGTTATTATTATCAATATTATCATAGTAACAAACGTATTTATAAAGTATACAATACAGAATTTCAACGTTATAAAGTATAACGTCATCCATGAGGCCGTTTAAAAGTGTGTAAAGAGCAGATACCACCACAAATGAGGAGTGTCTTGTCTAACGAGGATATCTGCAATTCTACATTGTTTCTTATTTTTCACAAAATGGGAAACTTAAAATGGAGGAATTTACAAACTGCTTATTTTATGGGTAAAGTATCCCCTTTTGAAATGGAATCCCACTTTGAAACTACTTTACTTGGAGAATATCCTGTTTTGATTAAGATCCGAGTGACAAAATTGTGTATTTTAACACTTAGGAACAAGACTGCATTCTCAGTTAAAAAGTTAAGAGAAATGTAAATATCCCCTTTTGGAAAGACACTCCTCAAATGATAATAGCTAAAATGAGCGAAAAACAATTATATAAAAAAGCATAGGTCTTATTTTTTGGAGCCTATCGTGATCTATGTGATCACGGGTAAATGGGTTGTAATATCACATGCATGTATGTTCTCCAGAAGTTTCTTAAATCTTTTGCAAGTCATGGTACTACTAATTTCAACATTGACGTAAAATGGATCAGAACTCCAATATAGTTCAATATCTGGCAAAGGGTTTAGGCCCATAAGAATTATTACAGCAAGAAATGCTTTAACTTCATTAACGTTTGTGTCTCTCCAAAACTTACTCTGTTTTACTGCAGCATATTTATTCGTATTTAATACAATGATTTCAAAAAGTTCTTGTGGAAAAATATTATTGAAATATTGAATAGGAGTACTTCTATGATCATATTCTTTTGCTGGTGCTAAACCTTCGCTGAACTGAGGTTCTACCCAATTTTCTGCATTGGTGGTCCATATTCTGTTTCTGGATTGTAACTGAGAATATGTTGGAAATTCAGCAACATCTTGAGAAGAAGCAGGTAAAAGCAGCGGCATCTCTCTATCAGCGGCAGAAGCCTAGGCTTGAGAAGAAGGTAGCGGCAGCGCCATCTCTCTATCGGCGGCAGAAACAGGGCCTTGTGAAGGAGCAGGTAAAGCCGGCGGCATCTCTTCATCGGCAGCAGAAGCACGGGCTTGTGAAGGAGCAGGTAAAGCCGGCGGCATCTCTTCATCGGCAGCAGAAGCACAGGCTTGAGAAGGAGTAGGTAAAGGCGGCGGCATACCTCTATCGGCGGTAGGAGCACGGTTTTGATAAGGAGCAGGTAAATGCGGTGGCATCTCTCTATCAGCGGCAGAAGCACGGGCCTGAGGAGAAGGTAACGGCAGCGGCATCTCTTCATCGGCAGCAGAAGCACGGGCTTGTGAAGGAGCAGGTAAAGCCGGCGGCATCTCTTCATCGGCAGCAGAAGCACTGGCTTGAGAAGGAGCAGGTAACGGTGGCGGCATACCTCTATCGGTGGCAGGAGCATGGTTTTGATAAGGAGCAGGTAAATGCGGCGGCATCTCTCTATCAGCGGCAGAAGCACGGGCCTAAAGAGAAGGTAACGGCAGCGGCATCTCTTCATCGGCAGCAGAAGCACGGGCTTGTGAAGGAGCAGGTAAAGCCGGCGGCATCTCTTCATCGGCAGCAGAAGCACGGGCTTGAGAAGGAGCAGGTAAAGGCGGCGGTATTTCTTCATCGGCAGCAGAAGCATGGGCTTGAGAAGGAGCAGGTAAAGGCGGCGGTATCTCTTCATCGGCAGCAGAAGCACGGGCTTGTGAAGGAGCAGGTAAAGGCGGCAGCATCTCTTCATCAATACCTTCTTATATATATAACAATTGGGGGGATGACATACCCTGCATGTCATCCAACAACATATCTATTGATTTGGGTACATTACATAGTCTAAAGCTGCAAATTCTTCATCTTCTTCATCATCTTCTGATGATGAGTCCCAGTCTTCCAGAATATCTTCTATTTGTTTATCTCTAAGCGGTTGCAGTCGCTGTTGGAAAAATAAATAAAGGTATTCATTTCTAGATAGTAATTTGCATAGATTTTGCAATAGAATCCCGAATTTAGTATAATTTGTGTATACCATAATCGTAATAAATTTGTGTGTAATCGAAATGATGCGTAGTTATCAGTAAAGAAAATATATTTAAAAAAAAACACAAAAAACGTCGGGTGCAAAGGCTAGTATAAAAAAATGGGTGATTTGAACAGGCAAAGAATATATAGCTCCCACAAATAAGTTCGACTCAACAGGCTTTGGTCACATGTTCACAACATTATTATTTACCTTGTTTTAGACAATTTGGCAAGAAATCAACTAGAAATAATGCAAATCCTGTTAGGAAAACTTAAAATCTCTAACATATCAAAAAATTGCACGACTTACCTTTCTTTGTTTCGCCATAATCTGAATATAACTACCACAGTCACTCAAAAACACGTCTCTAACGGACCGACGAAACTCGAATGGCTGTCAGTGTTACATATGTTCGGATACACAGTTTGCAAATTTGGAACCATAGAGTATGTATTTACGATTAAATTTTGACAGATTGTGGGCTCTTCATTACCAAAACCTGGCTACAGCATCGAAAAATCTATGTGGGACGCATACGTCCACGGCCTGCTTAAGGGTTAAACTTCATTATAAAATAACGATTTTTCTTTTTTGAAAAATAATCAGAGTATCACTTAAAGTGTCATATGTTGTAAACTGTTCAAGTTAAATTAACCAAACAAAATCATGTTTAATAGTAATAAAATAGACTATAAAATGCATATTTTTTTATCAGCATCATATCCTTAAACATCATTATAAAAAACCATTTTTCTTTTTCTTAAAAAATAATCAAGAGTATCACTTGAAGTGTCATATTTTGTAAACTGTTAAGTTAGAATAATAAAAAAGTATGCATTTTTTTAGTCTATTTTATTATTTTTAAACATGACTTTGGTTGATCTAACTTGAACAATTTACCCTGATTTTTCGACATTATCCTAAATAACTCGAAAACAAAAGAAGATCGAGGACTGATATTTAGCATATAGTGATCTTAGGGCCTGCCTGTACACCACCTGAAAGAATTACCAAATCCGTCGTTAAGGGGCCACTCTTGTTCGCTTAGCCTGCATGAATGACGCTTTATCCAACTTTGGTGAGCTAAAGCATGAGCACCGGTAGTCCAATAAATATGAATTTGGTCTTATCCTATGCAGGATTAAATGCCCTCCAACTTTTATGATGGACAGTTGTCGATATTGTAAATCCTTTACTTGACATAAACGAAAAATTGCAAAAATATCCCTTTTGGGGTACATTTTTACCCCCCACCACTTACGCACACCTCCGCCGAGGGGGAAAACTAAGGATAGTCTTATTTGGCAACAAATGAAGCTATTAATAGTTATTTACACAACAAGAGAGGAAAGTTAGATTTTGCTGGGAGCGACGGTGAATGTCTCGATACGAAATTATCGCTACGCTCGTGGCTCAACACACTGACATAATATTTCGTATCGAGACATTCACAGAGCGAGATACAAAAAACTTCCTCTCGTGTTGATGTACAGAACTTTTCACCTCTCTAAGCGAGCAAAGGAAACAGGTAACTAGGTAGTTAAATGAGTACAAATCAGTAATTTAAATAATAAGTATCTATATTCTACACAGAAAATTAAAAGTTGAAAGTAAAATTGTTGCAGTTCTTAATATTAAACACGACAGATTTGTTGGGGACAGAGATAGTGGTAGTAGTGTTAATCTGTGTATTTGTTGTTTCTTCTTCTTCATTCCGTTGGGATAATGGAAAGCGAGGTGACGGAGGAGAGGCAGACGATGGTGGACGGGCCGATGATGGTGGACGAGCCGGTGATGGTGGACTAGTCGGTGATAGTGGACGGCTCAGTTTAGAAGTAGACGGACCCATGGGATCTGAGGAACTTCCAGGCTGCGTCCAAAGATTTTTAGATTTGTTCAGGTGGATGCCGCTTACAATATTCTGGCAGATTTTAGATTTGTTCTCGATACTATCTTCTATATAGCTTTCCGCAACGTTATTAGCTTTCCATCCTCCGTGGCGTTTTAAGGTAGTCAGGTCTGCTCCAGCATTAGCAAGTAGAGTGGCTGACGTTCTACGTAGGCAGTGTCCAGTGTATAGGTTCGGGTCTTTCAATTTCAAATATGTCGCTACTTCTCTGGGAAATGCACCTATTTTATTGATTCCCATAGGTTGTGCAGTGCATTTTCCGTTTCGATATTGTAAGAAAAACGCGATCTGTTTTTGCTGTTTTAGGTCTTAGTTGCATATACTTTTCCACCATTTTGACATACTCTTCCCGTATAACAAACGACCTGTCAATATTTGTTTTAGTTTCTAGTAATTTGATAAGCATCAAACAATCAGAGTGTCTCTCGATATCATTTATGGTCAATTTTAACATCTCGGCCGTCCTACAAGCACCACTTATTCCAATTATGAGGCCAACCTGTAACAATTGAGTTTTTCACATAAATAACTGCACCTAAGTACCTATATAGTTACCTAAATAGCGTAGATAATCAAAAACACTTACTTTTGTTGCCAAAAAATTGTAATCTGGTGCTTCATTTATAAAGTTTTGAACATCATGTGCAGATAGAACTTTAGATTTCTTTGGTTTGTGTCCAATATTAATTCGTTTCAGGTAAGCTATCAGCTTCGGGTATAATGAAATGTTGACATTGTGCTTCATTTGAATGACTGCTTTGACCATTGAATATATACTCCAAAGGCTGGATGGTGCTTTGGTTTTAGATAGTTCCATAAAGTAGGAGAGCAACACATTTTCTGACTGAGTTTTGGCTCCTTTAGCGAGTCTCCATTTGTTGAAGTTGTCATATTGTTTGTAGTATTTTTCCTTGGACTTCGTTGGTAAAAACGTGAGTTCGGCAGCTTTATTCACTTCCTCTCTCAACTCACTAGGTGTCAGTTGGTCATTTTCATCCTCACTAGAACTGATATCCATCTTTTCTTGCACAAAATTTGATAAAATCCAACACAAAAGTCACAAATTAAATAGCGCCCGCCAAACAACAACAAAACAAAACACGACGAAACGAATGAAACGCATTTTTCTTTTTTTTTGGGGTGCGTTCTGAAACTTGTTTCCGATAAAACTTTTACAAAAAGATGTTTTGATATTTAAAGATAATATTTTATTTATATTCATAATTATCCATTATTTTAGGATTTTGACGTAATTCTAATAATACCTATTCTTTGGAATAATTCCAGGAAAGTGAATTTCCAGACTATTTTTTCAAATATTCTGCTCTGGTGGCAGCATAATGGAAATCCCAACAATAGTTTTAGAACGTTTCCAAACTAAAAACTTTTTTATAAAAACTTTTCAAACAATTTCAAACCGAAGCAAGGAGGTTTTGAATCTTTTTGGTTTTGAATTTGAATTGACAGCCGGATATCCGGTACTTTAACTCACTCTTTAAAACAGTGAGTAAAAGTGGACTTTACTCACTAATTTCGGTGAAAACGATGTTCCTTTGCAAGGTTAGAGACGTGAAAAACAATAAAACCTTTTGTAGGAATTAAATCCGATTTGAATTCTAAGCCAATTGGGCTATCAGGCAATATTTCCGACTACTTCAAAAAAACTTTTTCTCCAATATCAAAGCCTTCTGTTTAAAGTATTGAGTCCCCTTTGAGTTACATACACATACATACGCTCATGCCCATAATCCCTCATGGGGTAGGCAGAGCATCCGTGGTTCTAAAACCACATAATCTCAAGTTTTTACAAATTGTGAGGGTTATCAGATGGAACAAGTTGCATAATGGTGAGAGGTGGTCAGCCTTTCGCCCATTATACAGCAAAACCCTCGCATCCCTCTTACAGACTTTTACTTTATACCTGAGAAGAGTAGGTAGCTGGCGCATTTTAAGTTTTTCTTTTACTCCCAGTCCAGCATGGAAGAGCGATACATAGAATCCAGGGCACACCATGTGGGGTTGTGCACAAGAGTTTGGTTTTCCTCGGACAAACTGCCGCATAGCGACTTGACCCCAAAAAGATATCATCTGCTCATCAACACTAATATATTGAGTTCTGAGTGTATCCAGACAAGCTTTTCTTACACAACCAATCAATAATTGCTTTGTTTAGAGCCATCATATACTTCAAGATCGTTAATTAGCTTCTCAGAACGAAGTTTGAAGTACCGGTGTCTAGTCGTTCAGTCAGCTATCTTTGGTACCCTTGTTCTATTATCCCAATACATTCGAATTCTTGGCAAGCCCAAATAGCTCAAAGCTATAGTAATTTCGAAAAAATTTTTAATTTCTTCCCTAGTTGTGTTTAGATTTTGACCCTCCTTTAACAATACAATACAATACTCTTTATTGCACACAAAAAACATAACAACAAAACAAACAAAATGTTCATCATCTAGTGTACAATGCGGCGGCCTTATTGCTATAGAGCAATTTCTTCCAGGCAACCGGGCCAAACAAGTCTTTTAACAAGTATGTCTGGCTAGCATGTGAGCTGAACTTTTCGTATATATCCTCTGAAATATATCTAGATAAATATGTTATTGGATCTTCTAGCACCCGTAGACGACTTGCAGCTAAAGGTTGTACGTACTGGCCTGGTGGATATGAAGCAAAATGATCTTTGTGCAAAGAGTATATTTATACCAGAGGAAAAGAGTGACGTCTCTGGCCAAATCGGCATGTAAGGAGCGTGCTGCAACTGGTAGACAAGCTAAATTATTACTATGCATAGCTGTAGATAAGAACGCATATGTCTATACATATACGTACTTACTACTATTAGTATCGTTATATTCAAAAGTTTTGAAGGGAATCGAGAACTTTTCTGAAAAACTTTAGGCAGTGCTACTTAGATTGCAAGGTAATCCATAAATCCATAAATTACGAACATTTATTAAGCACAGACGTATAAAAGAGGGAAGCAGACCCAACATATCGATAAAAAAGCGTGCCAATTACCTTTACATGCTAATTTTACGCAAACATATACAATTCACAGGGCTGGATATAGGGACTTAGAAAATTTCGTATTATATATGGCTACAGACATATTGATCACTATTTACCTAGTAGGTATGCCTGACTGCGTTGAGTTGTAGCCCAATTCGCTTCAAAATGTTTAGAAGACAGCACACTAGCAGATGTGGGCTGCCAGATCGGTCTCTTCATTTTAGAAAGCCACGCATTTTTTATCTTCTCATCTTTTGGAAAGCTGCAAAATAGTTATCGCAACATCCACATTTTAATATAATTTATATTTATAGCAAATTGAACTAAATGCGGCCCCTCAAAAGTATGCAAGTACGTAGAACGTCAAACACGATCGGAGTTCAAATAAAAATTTAAATATTTTGATGTTATTCATTAAAAGAAAAGGTTGAAAGCCGACATTTACGAGATTGCAACATAAGTCAGTCATTGAGACCTTTAAATTAATCGATAGTTACCTAGAAAGAACACGATAGTGAAAAGTATTGAAACGTATTAAAATATGCTCAACAAACTTACTGATGAAAAGTAATTTCAGGTGTTTTCCTGTAAGTAGCGTTGCCGCACAGAGGCGCACAACACTTCACCATTTTATTTAAGTCTTTGCAAAAAATTAATCACACGGATTCACTAAAACAATAGGAACAATACACGCACGACGCTTATTTGTTTACATTCGCTTGACGCCATATGTCACTTACTTTGTTGCTTAACAAAATGGCGACTGCCTCACCTAGAATTTTGCTTATGTCTGTGTCAATGAATGTTGCAACAGTAAAAAGGGAAGAGATGGAATAATTTCAGATTCGTTTGAGAAAAAGAAATGGGGGTATTAGTTATTCTTATCTATGTGTGCGTGAAAATTATGTTGAGTCTGCTTCCCTCTTTTATACGTCTGTGGTTTTAAGTACCTAGATTACACTGCCTAAAATTTTTCAGAAAAGTCCTCAAAGTATTGAGAAGACAAACACAATTTCACATACTTAATACATTATTTATTAAAATGAACTTCATCCCGTTGTGTATACAGATGTATTTTACATGGAATGTAAAATATTTTAACTAACAATTCAGAATTAAGTATTATTGAATTCTGTTATTGGTAGAGCACAAACGCTAATACCAAAATATTAATACATACTTCAGCAGTAAATTGCCACATTTCTATTATAATGTATGTACAGAAGCCAGTATTTCAAGAGCCTAAATATACAGATTCTAAACGAGTTACCAAATCAGTGTTCTCTACTCTATGCTGTTCCAATAAGAATAGTTTTATAAAAAAAAAGGATATGAAGGTCTGGCCACCGTAGTAAGGTTTACATCAAGTTATGATTTTAAATCTTAATTCTAAAACATTATTTCCGGCTTTTATGTGTATTGTAGTATTCCTGTGCTGCTTTTTTAAAAGGATCAACTTCGCTGTTATATGTAATTCTTCCACTTAATATACGGTTCACGTCCCTACACCAGCTATAAATGATAATATTTATTGTAGTTTCAATTAAACATTTTTAATTCATTATGCTGCAAATCGCAGCTTAAGGTAAAATTTTCAAATATATCTATATGACTTCTAATTTGTTCTTTTAACTTTTTTCCCTGGCGTTTGTTTGCAAGAACGATATTGTGATTTTCTGTACTTCTTTAAAATATGATAGAAGATCAGTTGACGGATAACATAGCCATGTTTTTCTTTTATTGTATTCTTTTCCTTTTATATACTTATATACGTCTTGTTGGGTATCATTCGAAATAAGTTTTTCTTTACATATTCCACATCCCTTCACAACTTTTCCCGAGCATTTTGTTAGGACCCACCCACAAAAATAAGCCCTATTTTGATCAGCCCCTACGTCTGTTTTTAAATTATCTGTAAGTATTGCTTGCAGAGAGTGATCAATTACAATGTGTTGACATTGGGAATGACTATTTTCTTTTGTGTTCTTAGATGTTTCTTTTTCATTATTGTTGTGCAAATAAAATCTTAGGGATTTTAGACAACAGTTGGATTTTATGGAACGATGGCTGCTAAAATTTTTAAAAGTTCCTTCAAATCCTAAAAATTTGGTGCAACATTCCTAACACCCATACTGCTAATACTTTTAAAAAAAAATTAGTGGCTCCTGATTAAAATTTCGTGTCAGAATAGAATCAAGTAAATATTTTACTTTTAATTTTTTTCAATTTTTGAAACCTTCTATAGTTTTTACTAAATTTTTAATTGATGGTACTGTCCTCTCAACATTCTTACCTTCATAGTTTTCAGTGAGATATTTTACAGTGTTTAAAACTCTCAACGCTTCTTCCCATAATTGATGGTGAGGCGAATTTTGCTTTACAGCAGCTCTATATTTTTTTTCCATTTGGAATGGTGAAACTAGAAGAATTTAGTGAGTCAAAAAGTTTATCTATAAGTAACACAAATGGCACTAAATCTTGGCATTCTTTGGGTACTTCGCCTCTTGCCACTAAATTGTCTGTGGCAACAGCCACAGTATGAGAAAACACTTGTACAGCATTACTTACCCGCATTTTTCTAAGTTTTGAAGGATTTACATGTTCATCTGTGAGCTTATATAGCATTCTTAAATCTCCATACGATCTGTATTAAATTGGCGTACGTCGCGAGTCAGGGACTTTGAGATCTGTCGGTTGAGCTGCCGATACTGGACGGCTTCTTCTGGGGACTGCAGATCTATCACACGTCATTCTTCCATGAGCTTCAGAGTGGGCTCTGAGATCTTACCACTACGTTTTATTGTACGGCGGGGTCTAAGAAAATCAGACCCCACCGTAAGGACACCTTCCACGAACCTGTCGTTATACGAGTATGTGTCCACGTCAACACACTCAGCCAGGCAATCAAAGCGGTTCTGGAGTTGGACCTGAAAGTTTTCCAGGTTTTGCATCTGAGGGGGAGCTGGACGGAGCGTAGACTTCATCAACCGGGACCTCTCGAATTTGACATCCAAATTCAATGAGCCTCTTACCATTCGGTGATCGCTTCTAGTCTTAAACCTATTGGTCACTAAGACATCATTGAATATTCGAGTCTTGGTCGACATGATGAAGTCAATCTCGTTTTTAGTCCTCCCATCGATGCTTCTCCAGGTCCATTTTCGGTGTTTCGGTTTCTTGAAGGAGCAGTTCATCATGTAGAGTCCCTCCTTCTCCAAGAAACCAGCTAAAATGTGGCCACGGTTGTTCCGCACCCCAGTTCCAAATTCTCCTACTTTCAGCTCATTGCCGCATCGTTTGCCCAGCTTTGCGTGAAAGTCCCCCATAACACCAGTGTAGTGAGTTTTTGACGTATGTATGGCTTTGGTGATATCCTCATACAATACCTCTACTTTCTCGTCAGGGTGTGTCGAGGTGGGTGCGTACACCTGTATGACCTTCAACGAATACCTCCTGGAAATTCTGAGTATAAGGTACGCTACCCTATTTGATACACTCCCGATCTGTACAATGTTGTTAACAAGGGACTTGTGGACAATAAACCCGACACCACCTACGGACAGTTCTTCGCCCTCCCGGAAATAGAGTAGGCTACCAGACTTGAGAACTGTCGTGTCCTCTCCCTCTCTTCGGACTTCAGGTAGTCCCACAATGTCCCATCGTAACCTACTCAAATCTTCCTCCAGTTCGATAATTTTCTCCTCGGTCCGCGGTCTGCGCGTTGTATGTTGCCAGGGCCAGATTCGTTTGACGGGAGATCGTCGCCGCCCGGGGATTCTTGGCACACCTAGTCCCAGCGCCAGGCCGACTTCCGTCAGAGCCTGCTCGAACACCGGAGCCGCCGGGCACTTGGGGCTGTATTAATTGTGTACTATCCATATTGGTGGGAATGGGCCGTCACCACGCTGGCCCAGTGCAGGTTGGTGGGGAAGTTGTCGCCAGAGCCTCTTTCGTTTTTCAGCAGGGTGCACCACAGGCAGGAGAGGTTGACTTGGGTCCCAAAGGTGGAATTTGAGACCCCTTATATCCTTCTTTATTATGTAGCTCAAAAACTGAATGTAAATTTAAAAATACATTAAAGTATACATTTAATAGAGTTTTTAATATTTAAAAAAGTAATTTTAATAAAACAAGCTGAATCACGAGTTAAAACTTTTTTAAAGTATTACAACACTTGTGAAATTAGTCGTAAGAGGCGCTAGTTTCTTTGTAAATCTGTCATATTGATTAAGTGTACCCCCCCTGTCTTCGTGTTTGAGATAAAGCTAACGACTAGAGGTCTGACAAGCAACAATAGTCCTTCTTCTTATCTCTTCATCCCTTAATCCTATCAAAAAACATAAAAATTACAAAAATCTGACAAATAAGTATAACAATGAAAATAAAATAGTCTTAAGAGATAAAGTCCCTTCCAGGAAACAACCATATTTTCTATGCTATTTTCGCGTTAAAACTTACAGAAAGATAAAAATATTAACATATTCATGCATCCCATATCTCTAACTTATCAAATTGTCGTCGTTTTAATTCTTAATTGCGTTAATTTCAACAAAATCAAATAAAATCTTACTTCGAGAAACCATGATTTTCAACTTTTAATTGTCAAAAACGATCGAAAAGTGGCAGTAAATTCAAAAAACAACTTTTGAACGGTGGCGTCTGTTCTAAAGCGACTTGACTCAATTTTATGTTTTAACTAGCTTTCCGTCCGCGGCTCCGCCTGCGTGGACTACAGGTTATATCGTGCCCAACTGTGGGATAAGATGTAGTCTATGTCCTTTCCCAGGCTCTAATCTATCTCTGTACCAAATTTCATAAAAATCGGTTCAGTAATTTAGGCGTGAAATACGGACAGACAGACAGACAGAGTTACTTTCGCATTTTTAATATTAGTAAGGATTCATGCAATAACCGCTAGATGGCACTATTAGAAACATGGTCGCCTACAGGAGACGTCGGGTCTGAGGATTTTGAGCGATAAGAAATATTACTGCGAAACCTTTATGATAAGAAAATAAATACTTACATTATTGTTATAATTTCTATTTAGACGACCACTTGGTACAGATTATAAAGATAACAATGTTTTTTTCCAGCATCTACGTTCGACATATCACTTTTTATTATGTTTTCTTCTTCTTGCGAGTTGAAGATATTTGTCTATGGCTACCACAAAAATATGACACTTATCGATATTCTGGATTGGAAATGGGAGGAAGGAACTTATTATGACGATTTCAATGTGCAAAAAATCGATTACCATGGAATACCATTCGTACAAGATTTCGGGTAAATTAATCTTTGTTCTTACCACTAATGTTAAACATATAATCCAGTAACTTTGTACATTTATAGTATGCGTCAGATCTGGTAGTTATGATTTTTTGCAGACTTGTTTATGATGTTGGCCCAATGAATAATCCAAGTTTGTGACCTCGAGCGCCGAACGCAACTTTGTCAAAAATCGTAAAAACTGCGAAATAATCGTTTTTTTATTTTATTTTGGCGATTATAACCCTAAAGGACTAGTTTTTGAAAAAACTTTCTTTAGTCGTTTTTAAAGTAGACTAAATTTGCTACAATATGATACTAGAACTACCTCTGTAGACCCAATAGTTTCTGAGATTAAGCCTTCCAAAGTTTATCATTTTTTTCGAATTTCGCAATTTTTTGCGAATCTGTCGTTTTCAATGAATTTTGGTCCTGATTATACTATCGAAGCCCTGTACTTTTATAATCAGATGTTAAAAAAAAAATGAGAAGTGTGAACGATGATGTTTAAGCTAAGCTACGAATAATGAAGTAAAAAAGATAGGTACTACAAAAGTTAATAAATTTATTTGTTAGGAAATTGAGTAATATTCAAAACCAAAAAATTAAATTAATTTAGCCCTCTTGGAAGGTCCCGGTTGAGGTTCGTCCGTATCTGGATCGACGTATTGGGATGGCATATCCCCATCAGGGGATGGTGATGAATTGTCGACGTCTTGTGCCCACAAGTCATCCTCCATTTCGACATCGGACAGATCGTCGCCTTCTGGGATATCTACTACTGCAACATCAGGTATATTGTCACAAGAGGCCCCGCTGCAGTGCCTGCAGACTAATGAGCATTTTAATCCTGCCTTCCTGCAGCTGCACGCGTTCCCACAACCCTTCGTGCAGCCGCAAGAAATCATCCGCAAGAGGTGTTGTGGGGCTGCATCTCTGGTCATCATTTTTGGGTTGAGGCCTTGTGACGTAGATATCCACCCCCAGGAGAGAGGGTTCAGTGTGACTCCCAACCACGCCTGTACCTGTAAAAAGATTGTACATAAGAATAGAAAATGATGAATGATATGTAATGTGTATGATGCAAGGACAAATTTTTACCTGATGGTATGTCCGCAAGGAGTGAAATCGAGCAGAGTCTCGTGTAGGAGGTAGCCTGGCTAGATTGAAGCTGATTTTCGTCGCAGCCCTGGCGAATAGTTGGTACCGCAGCTCGTCAAGGTTATAGGTGTTGGGGTTGCCTCCGTATAGAGCAATTATGACTCGCTCTCCTGCTGCTGCTATCTCGTCAGGTGTAGAGTTGGTGTCGAGAAAAATCGCAGCTTGCTTTTCAACGTCCGGATTTTTTTCGACTATGGACATCATTTGCTTCTTCCCTAAGCCAAAGAAGCAGGACGTCGAGTCACAACCACTAAAGGCATGGATGAAGAGGAAAAGCTCTGGTTTCAAAGAAGATTTTGAAGAAGCGATGCTGGAATACATGACATCGGATGCTTTGCCTCTTCCACATTTATTGTAAAATAATTCACGTTGGTTTGAGATCGCAGTAAGGATGATCAGCAAGTCAATGTCCTCACCAACGACTACCACTCTATCATAGGTAGAGGCAGCAGTTACAGCTGTAGTGATGATGAGCCTATCAGCATCTTCCTCTGCTTGGAGTACTTGAATGTTGTGATTTCCCATTTTTGTTGTCAGCAGCTTTATGAAACGAGTCTTGTTTTTGTCATTTGACAAGAATTTCTGTTGAGGAACCTGTGCCATGGTTTTCTCATCAACGATTATCTCTCGCGATGAGTGTGACTTGGCTCTTCGAAGACGATCAGAGCTCTTTGTGTTTTTCTGTACAGCATCTACGGGGTAACCATCGAAAACTACTGCCACGTTTGAGCCATAGTGAGCAGTAATGTACTGTATGTATCTGTCAGCTATCGCACCAAATGATGAGCTTCGAGGCCACACAACTTTGTGAAGTAGATGCCCTCCATCCACTACTACAAATTTCGTTAACCCTTGCTCCTCATTTAAGGTTACAGGTTGAAATACTGAATACAAGGTGGATTTTGTGCCCTTTCTCATTCCCTCTTCAGAGAACAATGACATTGGGATTGGTGACAGTTCGTAAGTGAAGAACTCTCGCAATTCTTCGTCCGATTGTTTTAAGACACACAACCTGTGAAACAGTGTTAGAGGATCAACAGTTACCTGTTTATTGTCAACAGTAATAGTTCGTACAGCTGAAGAAAGGGACACCACATTGTTTTTACGTTTGAATTTCACTTCCTGGAAGTTCTGGCCAACCATCTTTAGCATCGATTCTCTCCCAATCTCTAGAGCCATGTGGCTGTTGACAGTAGATTCTCCAACCAGGCCACTGCTGATGGACATAATTAAATCTGTTGTAAGGAATGGAGGGTGCTGTGCAAACCAGCTACAGAGTTTTTCAGTATCTGATTCATCTCTGGTGATACGAGATGGTCGCATGTCAACATGTTGTTCAGTTGTTGCAGTGGTAACCTCGCAGTATGTATCCACTTCATGGCAGATATTATGTAGATACACCATGCCTAATGTCCATCGAGAGAGTACACTGTCAGTCATACCACGTCCTCGGGTGAGCCCTCCATAGCTTTTCATAGATTTCATCAGTACTTGCTCTATGGTCATATCTGACCATATACCCGACCAAAATTTGTTAGTGCGCCGGATTGTGAAGTATCCCTTTTTTGTGAATTTATCGTACTCAAGAGGGTCCATTTTCCTTTCCAATTCCAGCATATCTTGCAGATATAATTGTGCGCACTTCGCATAAAAGAAGTGGCCTGCTGCGTGAAAGAATGGGAGCATTTTCTGGACGGTGTCCAAATGCAAATTCCAATCGCCTGTCCGTTCTGCTTGGATAAATTGCTTCATCAGTGTCACCATTCGAAAATAAAGAACCCACAGCTTTGCGGTTGGTCCATTGCTTTCAAGCTTGCACAAAGCATCCGTGAATTTCGTCATTAGTGTTTGAAACTGCTCATTTTCGTTAGTTGTTAGAATTGCAGATCTGTCAGAGTTTGAAATAATGTCTTCAGTAATGCTTTTTTCCTCTTCAGTCAGCTGAATGGTTTTCACAATTTCATTTGCCAAGGAAAGAGATACCAAATTGTGGGCTCTCACTGCTCTAGAATAAGCATGGCCAGACAACATCTTATCAATGCTGTTTTCAGCATAAATTGTCGAGAGCAGTTCCTTTAGACCACTTCCACTCATAATCATACCTATTGATCCTAAGAATGACATTAATAGGTGAAAACCTCCTAGCCTCACAACGACGTTGCTCAAATCAGTGCCCTGACAGTTTGCGACTATCTCTTTGGCTTTAATGTATCGGGGTTGGTCAAAAGTTACAACGCAGGTTTTTTGTCCATGGGCTCGGCATTTATCATTTGCGAACCGAAGAGATGTAAGAACTGTGTCGTAATTAGACGGGAGATGGTTGATGAATGGCAGACATATAATTTTGGATGTTTCAAAGTGTTTCTCTACTGTTGCTTCCTCCATGAACCCATTCCATCCCGGGATGTTCAAATTTTTTTGAACTTTCCCGTATAACCATAAGATATCTGAAGGGAGTGGTACAATTTCTTCAGGTAGCGGATGAATATTGTCTAAGTTAACAATATTAATTGCCGACAAACCCTGATCAGATGGCATTTTTTGGAAGGTTTCCAGCTGAATAGGAGGATTTCTCTGTACAAGTTCAGAAGCAGTGCACTTCGTCAAACGGTCTATTTTATTCTCGGGACATGAGGAATTATGGGGAGTCACAATCATTATACCTCCCATTGCGTGAAAAGTACCCGTCCCATCTAAAGTGTTGACATTAAAGTCGGCGTTATCAAAAGAAAATTGCACAAACGACATTGAAGGGTCCTTCAACATGAGTTGGTCTGGTCGCATGATGGCCGAGGTTTCCAAAATCATAGTATCCTTGTAACTAGCTGAGAATCCAAGCGTTGACAATAACTCAACCAGATGTTTTGACCCGAACTTGTGATACAAGAATACACCAATCCCATGCAGTAAACAAGAGATGAACGAGCGAGGCCTGACTGCCGATATTATTGAATGTGCAAGAGCAACGCACTTCTTTCTATAGGAATCCAAGCAGCTTCGTTTGTCTTTTAAAATTACTGTTTCGAGCAACAGTTTCAAAGAATCCGGGATAACTGAATTTACATTCTGGAAGAAGTCGTCGGATGGTGTGAATTGTGTTGTGTCGTACACTTGCGACCGTATATCCTCTCGTATGACTTCAGCAGTTGCTTTCACCACGCGTTGTCTTTCTGCTTGAGGATCTGAACTTCTACTGTCATACCATGTACTGGTGAGAATTTTGTGACCTGTGTTTTTAAAACAAACAATCGTGTGTTTGAAGGGTCTCTCAACGATAAAAATGTCCTCCCCATACTTAGCAAACAAGCGATTTTTGACTGTTCGTAGTTGAGGTCGTTCTCCTTCTATCTGGTCCATGAGTTCATCTAGAGAGAACTGACACTCCTCAGCTTTCTCTTCCAGAAATGAATAAATCTTTTCCATGGCCTCATCAACTGTGGGATGCTGACGATTTCCCCTAGGCTTTCCTGTTGGTGGTGCCTGGTAGAGCTTAGTTTGGCAAAACCGATGATATCTGGCATCAAGGGCTACTAAATCTGTGTTCTCAGATATACGCTCTTTTATTTTAAGAGCCCATTCATCACCACGTTTCTCAGCTGCTTTCAAGATTGATGCACTGAGAGACAACTTTTCCGCAGTAATGACGTTGTTCCGTTTCTTCTTCCTTTCTGCCACAAGGAACTCTTCAGTTATTTTGTCTCCACATAAACAACAGTGTTCTCTGAAATTGAACTGCTCAGAGACTGATCTCGTGGCCCTTAATGGCGTAATATTTGATTTTCCACTACTAACAGCTGCTTTTATCAACTTCGGATTGTTGTATTTTATCTGACAAGCACTGTGCACATATATCTCATTTACACACTTCAATAAACGCTGATTTTCTATATTCTTAAGGGAAATACTCGACGCAAGAAGGGTTTTTACACCTCTTTCCTTCACTAGGCGCACTTCACCTTCACTTAAAGTCTCCTTACATATAAAACACAAATCCACGCTGGGACTGGGATCCGACATTCTGTAGATTTTGAGTTCAAATGCACTCACGTGATGGGCCAGTCAACAACTGAAAAAAAAACAGGGTAGGTTAAAAACGTGCTACAGGTGGGTCGCATTCGAGACTTCACACGAGCAATACTAGCACACTCCGTCGGAGGTAATTGGAACTTCATCCCGCTAGAGTTGTTCGAGTGACGTCTAAAAAATTGCAAAAATTGCGAAGTTCGAAAAATTTAAAAACTTTGAAAGGCTTAATCTCGAAAACTATTGGGTCTACAGAGACAATTCTAGTATCATATTGTAGCAAATTTAGTCTACTTTAAAAACGACTAAAGAAAGTTTTTTCAAAAACTAGTCCTTTAGGGTTATAATCGCCAAAATAAAATAAAAAAACGATTATTTCGTAGTTTTTACGATTTTTGACAAAGTTGCGTTCGGCGCTCGAGGTCACAAACTTGGATTATTCATTGGGCCAACATCATAAACAAGTCTGCAAAAAATCATAACTACCGGATTTGACGCATACTACTCCATACTTACAGGCGACAAAGTTACTGGACTAATATGTAAAAGAGGAAAGTGAATGAGTATTTGTTTAGTGGTTCCATTACCAGCTCTAGATACTTTGGAATTGACTTGACCAATACGCGTAAAGAAATTGTAGAGTTATATAATTGACGCGAGTTGTGTATATTTATGAAATAGATATGAGCCCCTGGATCCAAGCATATGGGTCCCGGAATACGATCTTTACACTACGACTGAGTTCGACGGTCGGACAACTACGGAACCTACTTCGCCACCGCCTAAAGAAGGTACAGATTGATTTGTTTAATTAAATCTAGGGCTCTGATTCATAAAGCTACAAGCTTTGTAATGAGTGATACGAGCACTATAAATCCCGCGCTATGAGCACATCTGTGTTGGTACGTCTGTGTTTTTTAACATGATAACCAGATGCCTTAGCCTACGCAATGAAATTTCTCTCATTAGAGTATACAACGTGTTTCAAAAAAACACAAAAAAAGATAATTCAAAATTAATTAAAATTTAACTTTTTACGCAGCTCTATTACAAATATGTCATATTCATTATATGAAATTTTCATTTTGAAAGATGTCAAACCGTGCAACTGATTACTAGAGTTGCGACTATTTAACTTTTAAAATTAAATTTTGGAATTTCTTTTTTTTTGGTTTTTTTTGAAACACCTTGTAGACTTCCTAACCAGCACAAAGAAAACAGATCCCATTTGTATTAGAAATATATTTTATTTCTCTTGCATTTTAATTTGGACGTCCTTGTAAGTATTAGTCAACGTCAATTGAATGTTAAAGAAGTGCAAACATCTAGCAAAATATATAAGGTTGTTTTTCTTGGCAATCTATTCTCGTGAAGTCTCATTGCGTATGCTAGGGCAACAGTTCTCGACACTACCACAATAACGAGTTTTGTTGTATGAGCTTTTCGACAAAGTTTGTATGTGTATTCTGTGATATGTAAACAATGTTCATTTTTCAACAAAAGGAAAGTAATCGATTTCGCCTACGGCATCGGGAATTGCGTCTTTTCTTCAAGTGATAGATAGTACTTTTAACTACACCTACGAGGAATTATGACATAAGTCAATAATTTAAGTTCATTTATGAATGTGTCTAAATAAAATGAAAAGTTTAACCAACAAATCACTGCGCAATTTCCATTTTTTAAAGGTTAGTGCTTAAAAAATAACCCAGAATGAAGAGAAATAGGATGTTGCTAAAATTATAGTGATCTTACATGATGGAAATACAATGTGTCTCTGAATACACTGATTGTTTCATGACATCCCATAAAGTAATCTAGAGGTATAAAAAAACGTATCCATATTTAGTCGCATAACAACTTTTGTAATAATTTAATTAGGCATAACGTTTTTAAGACCAATGATATTTTACCATAACAACTATACGCATAACTGTTTCGCATAACTGTTTTGCATGTATTTGCATATTAACCTAACCTAATAAAACCTTATCACAGATCGTTATGCTTAAAAATCTTTATGCCAAAAAACTATTATGCAAAAGCTTCATTATGATACTATAAATCATGCTACTACGCCAGTTACATTTAAAACGAGAAATGTCAAAAAAAAACAAACTAACGGCTAATTCAGATTTTAATGTACATATGTTGTTAGGACCACCACCAGTTTCGTATATCCAAGTTTGCAGCTTCGAAAGACCTATGCTAACTTTGCAGCAATCGAAAAACCGCGAAATTTTCGCACTATTTTTAGTATTCTCAATTGAAGTCCTATAGTATGAGTTTAGAATTAAAATTTATACGTTTCTTAAGTAGACGAAAATTGCGAAAACCAGCTCTGCACTAACCGAGAAAGTACAATCAAAATCATAAAAGCTGATAAGACCAGGTGGCTTCCGTCTTCGTGTTGCCGAACAAAATGTTTCGTTTAACGGAATGTTTTTAACCAAAAAAATTGCGAAAATTTCGCGATTTCCCGAGTAATTTACCTAAAATCTCGAGAAATTAGCACAGGTCTTTCGACGCTGAAAACTTGGATATACGATTCTGGTAGTGGTCCTAACAACATATAAAAAATCAGAACTAACCGTTTGTTTGTTATTTTAATATTCGATGTGACTTATACATTAATTATGTCAAAGTAAATTAGGAAGAAAAAAACCAGCACTTACAAATTTTATGTTTTTTCTCCTGAACTGGCACCGATCCATCCACTGCGACTAAGCACATATTATCATGACAGTGACACAGATTATTGCTGTTCATGGTTTGAACTTGTCCAAAAATGTAGATGGTACATCGATAATATGTTCGAAATCGAAGTTGTTTCGACTTTCTAGAACCTTAGTGTACATGTTTGTTAATTCTTGGACATGTCCAGTCCAGGATTTAACTGTGTTTCTGTTTATAGTGTTATACTACGAAGGGGCACTATGGGACTGATATTTACGCCATGTAACAAGTCCTTCATAAGAAAAAAAAGGATTTATTCTTAGATCTGCTTATTTTTATGTCTATGGCCTTAGATCATGTTGACAAATGCGAGAAAGCGGCAGTATATTAAAATGAATAATT
This sequence comes from Aproaerema taeniolella, assembly GCA_949987775.1. Taxonomy (NCBI): domain Eukaryota; kingdom Metazoa; phylum Arthropoda; class Insecta; order Lepidoptera; family Gelechiidae; genus Aproaerema; species Aproaerema taeniolella. The sequence continues at coordinate 10,965,044 of OX465245.1, forward strand.
ACATAAAGATTAACTTAGAGTTTGGCAGAGCTACAGGTTTTGACAATTGTTTATCAGCTATTTTGTGAAAATAGCCACCGAATTTGATGGTGGTGTTGGCATATACACTCGAAGGGTCTCATAAGAAATACCCGAAAATCTCGGAAACTAAGAATGCTAGCTATTAAAATAAATTGATCTTAATAGGCAATCAAATATTCTTTCAATTAACGTTTGTGTCATTTTATATTATATTCATAAAAAATGATACAAACAAAAAAAAAAATTGACATAAAAGCAGGTTTTTTTGACATCTTTTAAATATTCTTGTTTTATTATCCCCACGAGCTGTCATCAACGCTTCACAATCTGACCTGACCAGTATGAGGCCTAGCATTGCCATGCATAAAGATACAGCGTCGTCCTCTCCCAAATGCCTTAAATGTACCAAAAGGATTTCTTGCACGTACGAGTATCTTTCGCTAGTTAAAGAGCTTTTTTCTGTAAGTACCATCTCTGTGTGAATTATTACGAATCCAAAGTGATTGGGTACTTTCTCTTCTACGAGGACTTGCTTGAATCGCTCCCCTGGACTATATAAAGTTAGGCTTCGTTTTATAGTTAGGCTTCGTCTAAGACAACCATCGCTTAAATGGTTCTAAGTGGTCTAGATTAGCTTTGCCCTAAAGCTTTGCACCCATCTCCCAATCACCCTGTATAGTATCCTTATTTTTTTCCAAACTTGTAGTCAGTTATTTTAACGGGGACAGGTATTTCATAAAATTTCACAGTATTTCTGTAAAGAAGGTAAGATAAAACCCTGTCTGAATTGTTCGTAAGCGGATGTAGACCTGATAAAACAGCTCAACGAAAACGTTCATAGTCGTTGTTCATCGTCGTTGTTATAGAGCACACATTTTGATTCGTCTGAGAACATAACTTTTGATCAATCTTCAATACTTCATTTCGGATATGTCATAATCTTAAAATACGATACCAACGCTCCAATTAAGCGCCGTTTGCCGTTCTTAATGGTTGTAAATTTGCTGCAGCAAGACGTCGTCTTACAGTCCAGGCACTTGGGTTACTTCCACCGAGGCGTCGAAACATATTTTTAAGTTGAGTTCCTCTGAGAAAGCGATTTCGAAGTATTGTGTTGACCAAGTATCGATCTTCTCGTGCCGTGGCACACCTGGCCCTGCCAGTTTTGTGTAGGTTAGAGCTGGTTTCCATGTAATGTCAGAGAACTCGTACATTTGGCAGCGACACACCGACTGCCCTTGCTGTATTAAGCTGACTCCGGCCGTTTTTGAGCATAATGAGAATTCTGGTGCACTCTTCAGGTGTAATTGACATCATAACAGCTTCAACAAATATTGAAAATCAGAAACGCTGTCTACCTACATACATTTTCATATGTCAACGAATATAAAAAAGCAAAGATGCGGCAAAGTCGTAGATCTATTTGCAAAAGTTTAGATTTTTTTCTTTTGTAATTTTTGGTAGCATAACTTTACAGTAACTAAGAAGTTTTATTACTTTCATTTAAGGCACATTTGATGGTCTATTAAACACAGTTTATTTATTTAAGCTAGTTTCCGATATTTTCAGGTATCTTTATGTGACTTTTGCTCTCGAGTGTATTACATCATCTAACATCAATATATTTTTTGTTACTTCTTGTATCTGTTCAGCCTGGGTTTAATTTTCATACTTCCATGAGCAATTTTTTGTCCTTAAGAATTTAAGTTATGCAGAATGTTATTTCGAAATAGGAACTTTTTGAATTTTTACTAAGGTCTTCTTTCATTTCATTCAAAATGTTAAAACAGTAAGCCAACAGGCAAGATGTGGCAATTAAGACGTACTTTCTTCTCTGTTTTCGCGTAAGTACCTATGAACGTACTTTCCGAGCAGGTATAGTAGTAGTTACAAAAATCCTTGTCATTTTTACGGCTAATATTAAGACTTTTATCTGTTTTATTAAACCAAATGTCACATCTTTTTTCAGTGCCCGAACCTCCCTATAAGGTTGTGCAAAACAAATGGAAAAAAGGATTCTTTTTTTCTAAGAAAAGACCCTGGTGGCTGTTTGGCTGAAATGATGTCGGCCAGCTCCCATACTGTGATGGACCTGACAATAGACATTATAAGTTGTGTTGAATATAAGACTAAATCTATTTTTCGCTAATAAGGCCAGATTTTTTAGATTGGCTGTTTCAACTTTTGAGGTTAGGTCTTGTTTTGAAATATAGTTACTGATGTATACCTTTATTTTTATAGGATTAGAATAAATCATCTAAATTGTTAAATGATAGGTTGGAACTTTTCATTCTAAATTAGTACTAAATGTAATATACCTAGCTGGTTTATTTAAACTCCATTTTACATAAATTGCCTTTGAACAGTGCTTTAGCCTGCTTAGACAGCCTGCTTATCCTGCCGGCGCGGGGTGCGGCGGGCAGCCCTAGCCCCCGACTTAATTCAAAAAGTAAGGTAAAGGCAACAAAAAAAAACTTTTTTTATTTTTTTTTATTCTTCATCTTCTCTTACAATTACACTATCTAAAAATTCAGCTAGTGCTGAGATAACTTCCACATGGTGCCTAGCCCACCTAAGGTACCATACTAATAGACGTATCCAGATATTTCCAACATATCGTTGCCTTTATGCGATTTTAAAACATCACACAATACAGGAGCACTCATTTTTACAGATAAATTATAGGCGTACTTCATGCAAATGCAATCACATTTAATTTTAACTCAAAGGCTTTAAGAATAAAAATTAAATTTAAAAAATTACCTACAATAAGAAAAATAAACTTAGGTACCTATATCAATAATACTAACTGAAATGCATTTGGACACATAATATATATTATATTTATACCATAACTAGTGTTCTGTCGGACCAGCGTTCGTCGTAAACTCTTGCGTCGAAATTCAGTTACGGAGTCAACATGTGCACAACATCCGATTATTCGCCGACTCACTAAGCAATTGCAACAATATTCTGCTATTCCTTCTCTTTCAGGCACATTATTTTCTATTATAATGTATACATAATATTGTTTGCTATTAATGTGCCTGGATTTTATTTTGCCCCTGATTAGTGTATTGTCTGCACTACCTCTCAAGCTATACTCGGATACATCAATATTTTCTCGAGAAACTTCAATTCTGTATCTGCCATGGAAACGAACATGCTCTCCATAATAGGAACGAGCTTGACGAATCTGTTAGGTTCCCAGGGCAAATAATATTAGCTCATTATATTTCAGACGGAGGACTGTTATTAAATTATCACGATCCGCAGTAAGACTTTCAAAGCCTGACGTTCTTCTATTCATATTTAAATCAGTAACTAAGTCTGATAAGTTATTTTGGTAATTAAATCTTTCTATAATGATTTCTATGATTTGTGAAGCATCATTTCTATTTTGTAGTCTCACACCAAATCTGTTAATGAGGCTTGCAGCTATTAAAAAGTTTTGAATCATATAAGGCACAGTTCTATTAAAGTAGTCTTTGCGGAATATCTTAAAAACCTTTTTTAAATCCCAAACGGCAAATAGTGACACAACGACTTCTATTTGCCTGTTGGGTGGTGAGTTGATGTTCACCCTGAAGAAGAGTATCTGGCATATAGGTTTTGTAGCCGCAAGCCTCATAAAAGTATACGACGCAATGTTTCACGTAAGCCAGTAAAATTAATACTTTCCCGTAGGTCACTTAAAAGGGACATTAATGTTGGTTTTTTTTTTCACCATATAAAACTCATTAATTTTGTTTTTAATAGCATCAATATTAAAAGTATCCAAGCCTGATATTGTTGGTCTGTGTGGTCTTTTTTTTGCTGGTATGTTCCACATGCCTTCATTTATTTGACCTTCTTTAATTCTCTTAAGGGTACAAACACTAACAGCTGAAAAAATCTTAATAATAAAGTTTGAAAATAGTTAATAATAAAGAACATGGAGTTAGTATAATACATTGCTCGACGAGAATGACAAAGGGAATTTCTCAAAATTGTATTTATCCTACTAATATTGTAAACGCGAAAGTTTGTTTGGATGTATGTATGGATTTTTGTTCCTCTTTCACGCAAAAACAAAAACCACTGGCCTGATTTTAATTAAGACCGGCTTTATTCAATTCGCCTATGTGATCTACACGCTATTGATACTAAATCAGCCATCCTAATGATAGTTTAGTTAATCCGTTGTCGCCTCTAGGAATATTTACTGAATAAGAAACAAGAGATCTAGTAGTGATAGCCTGCCCCTGTCTGAATATGCAAATAATTTCTTTTTTCTTTGCGTCGTTGTGTTCGACTGTCAATAAAACAATCACTTTATTGTAAACATTTATTCTTATTCATTTAATTTTACAAGACTTGTTCAAAATATGACACTCTGTTGCGAATACAAGCGCGACACCTTTTTCTTATTTCTGTTGTGGTTGTTTCTATCCGCATTTCTTCTTTGTATCAATTCGTCTCTTGTAGGCACTTCTATGGAATAGACTAATTCTTTGGCCCGTCCCCAGACGTAAAAGTCCAACGGGCTTAGATCTGGTGATAGTGCGGGCCAAGGTATCGAGCTGCCTTTGCCTATCCAGGATTTCGGAAATGGGTTATTGCGGAAATCTCGAAGTTCTCTTTGAAAACGCGCTGGACTACCATCGTGTTGAAATACAATGGTTACGTCTTCTTCAAATATCGGAACCTTGGCCAGTAATTCGGGCAAAACAGTTTCCAAAATCTCTAAATAGGCAGGCCCGGTCATTGCGACCGATGAGGTTTTTTTCTGTCAGACCAGCCCGAACATTCACACTAAATTTTCGCTGGAATCCCCTTTGTCTTTTCACGTGGGGATTTTGATATTTGGATGCCCAGTGGTGCAAATTGTGTAAATTTGTTATGCCTTCTCTATAATTGGATTGACTCATCCGTCCACAGAATACGTTTTGAAAATTCGCCGTCGTCAACATCGGTATGTAGTAGAAGCCGACAGAATTCCAAACGCACATACAGGTATTTGCACGTTCTACGCGGGCAAAATTATTTTAATGTTTACACTGAAAAAAAAATTACGATTATTGTAATCAAAATCTTGTTAAATTTAATCAATCAACTTATTTATATACGTGCACATAAAGTTAATTGATAACTGTTATAAAGCTAATTTGATTGAAGAATTTACAAAGTAATATGGATATTTAAACAAATTGATTTGTTAAAATTATAAAACATTTTATTCAATTTGTCATTTCCCTTTGTAACCGTCGTTAATGATCTTGATAAACCCAGTCAACGTGGCTATTCTCTTTGACACCCCATTCCATGTTTGCAGCTGGGATTTTTGAGATTAAGTGATGTATATGTGGAAGACTGACGCCTATTTATGTCACAATAAAACAAATGAACATCATAAGATAACTCAGTTTTAAAATATTTGACATTAGAAGATAAGGACAGAACTTATGGCCAGACTAGGTATACCGTTAGAAAGGTCATAAACTACAAAACTTTTTAAAAGAAAACAAAATTCTCAATATCAGTTTCTTTTTTTAAAATGAATTTCAAAGTTGAATTCCGTTCATACGTTCACGAATGTTTTTTTAAAAAGGTAATTTCTCCTCATTTTGAGTGTGGAATGGGACAAAAAGTGTTGTTTTTATGAAGATGCATACGTTACAGAATGCAATTAAAAAAAGAATTGCTTTTATAATAAAAAATAAATAAAAATATGGGGTTTTAAATTTTTTATTTTTTATTTATTTATTAATAATGGGTTTGCTCTTGACCACAACCTAGCTCAACGGAAAAGATGCGGTCGAGGATGTAGCAAGCTCCCCCAGAAGAAGCCTATTCACTCGAACTTTAAAGAGATTCGGGTTATATGAACTCTGAAATACAGACGCAGGCAGGGAATTCCATTCCCTAGCAGTGCACAATTTAATTGTGATATTTTGGGAATTATTGAAAAAAAAGGGCAAAAAATCTCTCCACAGCCGTAACTCCTTGGACCAGGGACTAAGAATGGAAAGGTAGCAAATAACCCCACCAGCACCCCAAAACATTTTTACGGTCCATGCGCCTAACATCCTGTATAATAGCTACATATAAATGATAGTAATAGAAGCAGTGGTAGCCTACCGGTTAAAGAAGAAATAAACGAAAATCACGATGAGCACAAGTGTCATGACGGTATCGGTATAGTATATACGAATTAATGACTGCGGCTTCTAGTAAGTACCAGAATGTTCTATGCCAATTCTTATTAGATCTCCGGCCGATGGGATACGAAGACTTTTAATGGTCGAATTTATCGACTCCTCCCATTGTCTCAGTGTATTTTCAAATAGCCTTCGGACAATACATGTCTTTTTTAGTTCCATCTTTTTGAGTTCTCTGAATTATTTGGACTTCCCTTGGATCAAATGCATTCGTCATTACAAAGACTTCTTTAGAGTCGTGCCATTTGATGACAGATATCGGGGAATCATATTCGTACTTAAATTCTCCAGGTTTTAATTGTTCTATTTTTCTTGTGGGCTTTTCACTTATAGATGGTGGTATCCCAACTCGGTTCACTCGAAATGTACAAACACAAAATAAACCCCTTTCGCACAGAGCATCTAATAGGGGCAGGCTTGAAAAGAAGTTGTCGAATGCCAACAGTTTGCCTTGTGGCACTTCTTCACATATTGATAATACTACTTTATGAGCAAGCCCTATTGATTCTTTTTTATTGTCCGTTTTTCCTTTATAAATGTCAAAATTGTACAAATAGCCAGTTTTGGAGTCGCAGCGTGCCCATACTTTATATCCTCGTTTAATTGGCTTCTTCGGCATATACTGTTTAATAGAGCTGCGACCTTTTAATTTAATCATGCTTTCATCTATAGACTGATGTTTTGATTGCGTTGCATTTTCTGAAAACATGCGGTTCCATATAATAATCATATCTTTGATTTTGGACAATTTATCATGCCCCGGATGACTTCGAGGAAGAATGTCGTCATGTAAGTTTCTAAAATATATTTTTTGAACCTTTTACAGGTTATAACTTTTTGAATGATGGAGTTGCCATAGAATTCGTCAGTTGACCAGTACAATTCTAGGCTTGGTAAGGGATGAAGCCCCATTAAGATAACCATACCAAAAAAGCACACAATTCATCATAGGATACATCGACAAATGTTGCTGATCCTTTTTGTTTTGCATAAAGATTAGTGTTTAGTACAATTAACTATTCTGGAAATAAGTTGCAAAAGTAATCAAGAAGTTGACTTTTATTTGAATAGTCCTTAGATGGTATTAATTCTTCGTCAAAGTTTTTCTCTATGTACGAACCAGTAGCTCGTTCCCAATTTCTTGATTTGGTTTGTCCCTGCATTAAGGTTGATTCATTTTGTTGTGGTCCTGTTTGTGTGTTTCCTGTCACGATACTCTCGATTTCATCAACATCGTAATTTACCGCTTCCATTTGATCCAGCATATCATTTAAACTATATGATAAATTGATATTGATAGAAATCTCATTGTCACTATTTTCATCTGAAGAGCCAAACAACTGCCTCAAATTGTTTTCTATCTCGTCGTTTTCACTTTCGCTCATTGTCTCAAAACTTATAAACTATACACATATAAAACAATGCAAAATAAGTAAATAATTCAGTATATAACTACAAAGCGCACTATAAAGAAGTGATGGATGACAGATTAATTATTATCAATTGTTTATTTCCGATAGACGTAAAATTCAAATGCGAATAGTTTGCAGTACCTACTTATCCATGTACCGTGGAGATTATAATACACATTAAAGTGAAACATACTCGTACTACAACGATAGCAAAATTGATAGCTCTTCTAAAAATACTCAAAAATCTGCGTATAACAGGCCTGAGCTGCGTAGCAAAATATCCTAGATAAGTAAGTAGGTATAATGGAAACTGTTACTGTAACTTGCTACTCTTGACGGGCAGAGTGCATATATTTACCACATATGTTGAGACATTATTTACCACAAAATCATAAACAGAAAAATAAAATTAAAATACGAAATGAAAGGTAGACGTTCTAGTAATAAAATAATATTTATTTCAGCTTAAAAATTAGAAGGATTTTTCAGTAAATTCATTTTAATTATGTGGTTTTTAAATAGCCTCTGCCTTAGTAAGGGTTAAGACAACCACAGTCGAGTCGTTTCTGGCACTTCGCCGGCCGCTGCCGCGGCACGCTCGCTCGGCTCGTGCGTTGAGGGTCGCAGTTCTAATCTAACCTAACCCAACCAACCCTAAACGGGTTGGTTGGGTTCGGCTACTAACAAACCTAATTGTCGCAGTTCTAAGTGAGACATTCAACTAATCAGCAAACACCTCGAGTTTTCAACCAATCAGCGTACACATCGCGTTCGTCGGATCATTTTATCGCGAGACAACGTAAATTGATCAATTGCCGGAAATGTATTCGTTAAATAATACATTTCAACTGCCGTGTACGATTTTCCGATAGTTGATAAACTACCTCGAAAGTTGATCAACTTACGATTCTTATTATTTTCCGGTGACATATATATCACAGCAAATTGAGGATAAGAGATCACGGTTAGTTTTGATTTCAATTATCTTTGATTGATGTTAGGATTTTATTAACATTTTAGTATTACTATGATAAATACATTCGCAAGTATTTCGATTTTCATACCTGATGTACAGCAGTCGTTTATTGCATTCTGTTCTTTTACTGGAATTTTATTCAATATAAAAAATGATAGCGTCGGCCACTCGCTATAAAGTTGCCTTACTGCATCAAGATACAAATTACCAAAATCCATTTCTAGCTGTGGAAATTAACATTGAAATTGATCGAAATTTAGCATTCAAAAAAATACACTCGGGAACATCTCGGAAACAAATATAGAGGAACTCCTATAAAACAGTATAATTTATTAACCTTTTGTAATTGCCTTATTAAAACTGCGTAACTTTTTTTACGCATTAAGAAACATTATGAAATTTATGTTTCTAATTTTGTCTAAATGTATGTATAAACTATAAATAGTTGTTAATTACCAATCTATAGCCATAAGAACATTTGAGAGCTTCTGGTATTTTGCCGCCAGCGTACCAAGTCGTCATGGTCTTCTTCTGTAAATATATACACGAAAAATAAAGTATTATAGAAACACAAAGTAACAACCGTTAATTTATCTATTATTTATTTATACTTTATTTGCACACACACAAACATATAAACACAGACAAATTAATAACAAGAACACTGTGTACAAGAAGGCGGCCTTATTGATAGAGAGCAATTTCTTCCAGGCAACCTTAGGGTAGGAGTGTCACAAATTATATATGAGCAGGTGGTGCATTTTCAAAAATATACTACATAGATACACGTATAAAATTCATATATAATACATACATTAATACATATGGGGTTGTGTATAGTGGTTTCATAAGTAAGTAGTCCCTCAATTGCAAGAATCTACTGGAATTGGAATGATCCGTCAAATTCTCTTTGCATTGTGCGCAACTTTAAAAATATTTTCTTTTGCCTTTTTGAGCACATAACCACTGACATATTGAATCTGGGCTAATATTCTTGCATTTTGTGCTTTTTGTTCTAAAGGAACGAATACATCATCAAAGTTTAGGTCTAGGTATATCATAGCTGGTGCTGGTGCGCAGAGGTGACATTTTGTTTTTAACTAATTTTCTCAAGCTCTTAAACATAAGTTCATTTGATCCTGGTGAGTGCTGGCCGGTTATGTTGGTAATTAGTACAGACGCAAAACTTGATTCGAAGCCAGCAGGTGTCGGGTTTACATTTCTGCACCTGTAATTACATCAATTCGTAATGTAATGAATGATAGAAATGCATACTTTATTGTATTGCCGCATTTTATAATGCGAGAAATAATTGATTTATTACCCGAGAGGTTGCTAGAGATAAACTAGATCCTGTATAATTCAGGCACTATACAATACCTGGAACAGACCTTTACTAATCGGATTGTAGACATTGCCCGTAACACAAAAGATACATCACTTATCGTGTGCGTATGTTATAATCTGTTTATGTGTGCAATAAAGAATAGATAAATATTGAATTGACCTACCTGCTAAATATCCAAGTGCAACAGTCACAGTCTGACTTAATGTTTGGGTGGCATATTTGACTTTCATTTTTTCGAAATGATCAGGGTTTACGTGGTGTACAGTCAGTTTCTTTGAAAGCCGTAATCCTCTATAAGATGGATCATTTTCATAGAGTTTCGTGATATGGGCCCATTTCGCAATTTTGTCTTCGCCATCAATTGTGCATTTTAAGTCTTTTTCTATTAAATTATTCCTTGCACATTTAATCAAATGGGGTAGGTACATCAAAAAAGGGAATAATTTCTTTCCCATTTATTTCGAAAATGTCTCTTCGCAGTTCTTTATTTTCTCTTAAATACTGGGCGCGTGCAACAACACGAGATGATTTATTGCAATTCTGTTTGAAGCCCCCTGATCGCATAATGTCGCTACTACTTGCAGTCCTTCCTACATTTTGCAGATTATTTATAACTTCAGTTATCAAGTCAGCCAGTTGAAATTTTTTTATGCTCCCTGAACAAAATGTATAAGCGACTGGTTGCTTGTAGTTTTTTTAATATTCCCCTTATCATAAAAACCAGAACGTGGTCAGCTATTGTTGCCATTATTCACAAAGCCAGTTATCGAGTCTGTTTTTATGCTGTAATCAAAATGAGGAGCAATCGACATTTCGTTTATTTAAAAGAATGCAAACCTTTTCATAATCTTTAATCTTTTTCACTCTTTTCCTTAAAGCAGTTAACTGCTGAAAAAGATTTGCATTAATGCCAGGCTTCAAATTTGTTTTGGAAAGCACTCGACTCAGTGTTGTAGGGGATGGCAATACAAATATTTTTGAAGCCATTTGTAGCTTCGTGGACTTCGCTTATAAAGACTCGAGTCTTTGAAGCCATCAGTTTTTCTGAATCTGAATCTTCGACCCATTTTTTGTTTCTTCACTTGTCGAAACTGCATTATTGTAAACATGGCTGCTATAGTTGAAAATGTTTTTAATAGGCTTTGAAAAGTCTTGTTTTCTGACAACTTTAACGCTTTTTTAAGCGGAATGGCATAGCTGTCGTTTTTCTTCACTAATTTAGACAGTTTTCTGCAGCAATTGGTTGTCTTTATTTAGACGCTTTTTTGATGATGGAGATTCACCTGTAAAACAAAATGATTATTATTCATTAGTATTCTTCTAGCTCATATTTCCAAATGTTTTATTCTTTCTATCCTTTTCCATAGTTTAATTTATCTCTGAACCAAATCATTGTAATTGGTTCAGCGGTTTAGGCATTACATTAATATTATTAATTTAAGTAGGGTTTTCCCGAATAAATAATATACCTTTATGAGCTTTCTCCTCATAAGCCTGTGGTACATCGATCAGTACAACATCAGGAGCATCAGGTTGTTTCGATCCAGAGCCTGAAATGAAATAACTCTTTCTTTGAAAAACAAATATTTGAAACATCAAAATTTTTTTGGGTACTTACGTATTGCAATGTCTAAAATTAAAAATGTAACGTAAAATAACCTACGTTCAAAATACCTAATATTTTCAAATACCTAAGCAACTAACACCTACCTACGAATTATCTAAGATTACAATAGCCTAAATATCTAAAAAAATAGACTAAACTATCTTATTTTTAAAATATCAACAGTTTTACGTTAGTTTTTTTTTAATTTTGGCATTGCATACTTCAGCGATCAATTTACGGGTGGTAATCGCCGAAACACAAAATGAATAAAGTAGACGAGATTTATAGAAATACAAGGTTTAATCAAATATAAACATTACAAAAATTCGACATCGGGACCAAAAGGGATAAACCAAAATTACACAATAAAATTTAAAAAACTAAAACTTAACAGTAGGGTAGGCCTGTCCATTTAAACTGCAAATTACGATTGGAAGTTTTGTTTGGGAAAGAAGAGCTGGTTAATTTAGAACAGTAATTATAACATACATAAAGCGAATCTTGTGGCTTAACTATGTTTAATTGGTATCTGAACCAAATAGGATGATGAATTTAATTCGTCGACGAACAAAATCCCTACCTATTTGTCAGATATAATTATAGCTTTCACAATTATGAAAATTAATGAATATAGAGAATGGATCAATGTGACTTAACTAAAAGGTCTTCTTGGGGCCGCCGGAGTATCCGCAACTTCTTGGTTCAGGTAGGAGCGAACGTAATTTGAGTGATCATCAATCGGACTTCACTATGGTAATTTTCTGCCCAGCCTTTTAATAGGTTGTCATAAAAACACTGAAACTACAAAAATTCCTAATTGGACTAGGATACCTAAAAGGCCACTATTCCCGAAAGGACACCAAAAAGGAAAAAAAAAAATATGAGTATTTTAGTATAGTAAGAATGTCAAGCTAGTGTAACCTATACAAGAAGGATATTCTCCCCTTGCAGGTTGTGAATTAATCCCCCCAGATCAAATGATAAACGGATTTGATTTAAACCACAAGACCCAGGATTCTCGTAACTGTTGCAAGAACAGCCTGATAGTGTTTTTGTCTGAGCGTGAAGTAGATGTTGTAAAAAGTGTACTGTATTAAGGTAGAGAACAAAAAAAGGGAAAAGTAAAAAACGTACATTTTGATAATCAATTAGATTTCCACTTTTTAAACCGAAAGAATAATTTATGTCCTTTTTCGTTATAATTGTTGGCCGTCGTTAGTAATATATATTCCACATCTAAATATATAAAAGGAGAAACTGACTGACGACTGACTGACTGACTGACTGACATATCAACGCACAGCCTGAACGGCTAAACGTAGGCACTTGAAATTTGGAAGGGACGCAGCTTAGGTACCGTAGAGGTGCACTAAGAAAGGAATTCCCGAAATTCCCACGGGAACGGGAATTAGCGGGAAAATCCTTTTGTATGAAAAATCTAAACCGCTTAAGTTAGGCGCTTGAAATTTGGCATGCAGGTACCTTAGAAAACTTAAAGCTTAGTTGCAACAGGATATTGCAAAATTCCCACGGGAACGGGAGTTAGCGGGAAAAAACTTTTGTATGTAAAAATCTAAATCACATAAGATAGATGTTTTCAATCTGTGTACTCTGTACAAAAAAAAAACTCGCAAACGAAGTAGCGGGCATCAGCTAGTAAATCTATAAAAGCAGTCTTTTTTACACACAGAAATTCGTCCTATTAACTCAAAAAAAATTGTCGAATTAAAATGACAACTTCAACCCCAAACAAAAAGCAAAAATGGAGCAAGTTCTAAAATTTTGAAATCTATTGAATAAAAAAGAAAACTCGACCGGAAAGAATTAGTGAACATAAAAAAGATCGCAAGCAGAAATGCTGCAATACGTACCCATTTTTTAATACTAGTTGTGAAACTCATCGGGTTGCTCTTTTCAAAAATTCTTTACAATAAACGATGTCCAAATAAATTAATACACTCCAAATTGATTGACACATACACATCGCCATCAACACTGACACAGAGTACTGACTTAGTGGTGCCTATATTTTAGTTGCGGATATTTTGAACTACCCAACTTACACTATTTTACCACATATTCATGTATCAGGAATAAAGATTCTTTTTGCTCTAAATATTTATATTAAATAATATGATAACAATATAAAATACCTTTGCTTACAGTAGATCCCAACTGCAAATTTCCAGAAGAATTTTCAAATTGTTTTGTGACATCCATCATTGGAACTCTTTCCCGGCTTGAACCTATAATAACAAAGTCTATTTGTTGAATTAATAATTTTTCATATGTTCTCATAACATGACTTGAATATGACTTTGTCTCTGGTAAACATAATTTAAAAATACCTGTTCTTGTAGAAGGTGCCAAGTGCATCACAGAAAGACTGACCTGTTGAAACATTTTGCATGACTATTTTGCATGTAAATAAAAAATACCCTTGCCTTCATAAGGCCAATACCAAGAATCGCCCGCAATAGATATATCTGAATATAACTATGTTATGTATTATAATGTGAACAACATGCATAATTGCAAAATCACAGTACGATTCGAAATATTAAATTATATTATGCATTATTATTAGGTACTTGGTTAACGCTATTATAGAAGAAAAATATCTAAAAAGGCATGAGCAATGTAGGAACAGCATTTGCAGAGAGTCTTTTCGTCCATATCTGATATTTAGTTTCGAAGTGGTCGTGACAAATTCTGCGATTTTGATAAATATATTGGTCATCCGAAGTTGCCAAATTGTCACCTACAGCATGCTTGAAAACGATTAGCATCTTTCATAGGATTAGGGAATAAATGCAGTATCGTATCGTCGGCACCTAAAAAAAGAAACAAGACAGATTTAATTTTCAGACTTAAATAATAGTACCTTAATGACCGGGCTTTGAACGGTTTTATAGAAATGAGACTTAGCTAGCTCGATTTATCGCCCCCGAAACCGCCAACACACCACATGGAAATCGTTGGAGCCGTTTTTGAGATACTGATTACATATATAAAAGAAGAATTAGATTAGATAGATAGATTATAGCATATGCATCACAGCTAAAAACAACAATGAGACAAAGCAATGAGAAAAGAAATTACTTGCCTTATGTCACAGTTGTTTACTTTGACAAGACACTCCTGATTAAATTATTTTTGGTAAAAAGGTAAATTCAAAGCAAAGTTTAAGTTTCTTGGCTTTTTAATAAAAAATTTGAGCCTAACTTTTTGTGAACAGAATGATTGAACAAAAAAAAACTGAAGTTAGGTTAACCTCACGTAACCCTCACGTATTAGTTTAAGATCAATTTGTCTGTAGAGCAATCGTTACATTATCATAAAGATTATCAATAGAATTGAATAAAACTATTTTACGAGTAATAATAAAGCTTTATCAGGGTCCGGTAGGCAATGCGGGGGTCAGTCGTGGTAAGCAGGGTCTTCAGGGTCCGGGGGAATCGCAGGGTCGTGAGGGTCAACAGAAAAAACAAAAGACGAGCAAAAAGACGCATTCGTAACACCAAACGGATTCGGAATGACTTTTTTCTCAATCAGGTTTATATCCATGGCTAACAAGGGAATTAAAATCCACAACGCCAACACGTCAGTTACTAAAAACAAAATTAATTAATTTTCCTAATTTTTTAATTAGATAAAAAAAGATAGATAAAAACATTTATTCACATAATCACAGCACACGAACCATCAACATAAAGCATTACAACTCACAAAAATAAATTGAACATGGAACACAACACAAACTAGGAAATACTTTCGTTAATTAGGAAATACTTTCGTAAATAAATTTACCTATTATTTTTAAACAATCCTTTCAAATAGATTATAGTTTATATTAGCTAGACTGTACAATTTCTGTGTAGAACTGATAACCATCTTGACGTGCGTAAGTGAGAGCGCAGATGTGTAAGAAAGAGATAGATTATCTATATCGGACAGCGACGTTACCAACGTATTGCGAAACTTCTTGAAATCAAGAGAACCCGTAGACAAAACAAATGTACTAACTGAAACGACTCTGCCATACTGTTTTTATTGACACGTGATAGGAACGCCACGTTGTGATTGGTCAATTTTGTTTTACCGGCATTTGAAGGGAACTGGATATGTTTTAGCGGTGTTTGCAACAAACTTGCATTTTTTTCAGCCTTTTTCAGAGGGTATTAGCGGAATTTGATGAGAACTGATAACGACAATCTAAAGTAGCATCAAAAAAGGTTCATATTCAAAAAAAAACTTTTTTTTTTTCGAATAACGTTTTGGCGTATTTTTAAACTATCCTCCTCAATATAAGGTTAAATTTTTATGAGATATAAACAATCAAATTTAAGTTTTTGCTCTTATAATCGAAAGCTTGTTTTTTACCCAAATCATTTTGATCAAATTTCATTATTTTTCCGCTCAAAATTCGATTTACATTGTTACACCTGCTGCGAATAATCAACTTACTTGCAATCATTTTAATGAAATTGATTAAAGAATCTTTACGTTTGCTACACAGGTGATCGTACTAAAATCGCATGCACAATCAATTTAAAATTTGACTTTTTTGTCAAATTTTCTGATTGAGGAACGCAGGAATGCTACAATCACAAAATATATTTCATTCATTAATTCATAAACTGATCGCTCGGATGAAATAGTGACCTTTTTCTACAATCAGCTTCATAATTAAAAGAATCAACATCAACATTACATCTGCATATAATTCATTATTGCAATTACTACAATTTCTAAATATTTTTGATTTGCATTTCTTGATCATGTATTTCAGCGAAAAACTACTTTTGTTCGCGGCTGAATCACAAGTTATAAAATGAAACTCACTTTAAAAAAATAAATGTTATAGATAGATAAGAAATTTATTTCCATCACAGTACACACTTACAAAGAGTCAGTACAGAAAGAGACAAACATAAAAGCAACGATATTATAAGTTTAATATATTTTAAAAAATAAGAAGTTGTCAATAAAATAGAAAGAATGGATGGTGGTTAACAATTTAGGGGAACAGGCTGGTTGGGAATGGTATCTCTAGTGTGTAAAGTTCAAATAAAATCATTAATAGTTCCTAAAAACTCATGTATCAATTTATAAAATCAGAAGTGTAATAAATTTAGGAATTGTAAGGCGGCCTAAACTTAGTCGCGGAACGGAAAGTCCCTATTCGACGTCGAATGGAGCCCGTTTACGGAAGCGCGACTTAACAAGTAAGGCTAATTAAAATTAAATAAATCGAATTGAACAGTTAAATAAAACGCTAAAATGTTAAGCTCATCTGGAGATCGTACAGGCGACGTCCGCACGTCGTGTTGTACTTGGCTTCCGCCACAGGGAATGTATGCGCAGACCAGCTTAACAGTTAACGCCATCGCCGCCGAAGCCACGCCGCCGACGCACGCCAGACGAAGCCAGGGTCAATTTCAGAACGGGAACGGGTCCGGGGACGTAAAAATCACTAGAACTGAGAAAAAATACAATAACCGAGCTATGGAAACGAAAGTGGGAATACCGCCACGCACAAAAGAGAGTCAATAGGAAAAGCTAAAAAAACTTACATTTGATTTGTTGAGGAGAAATGATGGCCCGAGGCTAAAATAATCAACAATTTCTCCGAATAATCATCAGCAAAACGCACGAAGGATAGCACCGAAACAGCACCTTGTGCAACTTTATTTATATACTCGAGGATATTTTACTTTTACACACTTTTTTACAGGTACAATTCTTGTTCTTACAATGATGCTAAAAAAATATTTTGAAGACAACTGCCAATTTTTTCCCAACAAAACGATTTCAAATTTGAAAATTATCCAAAAAGAATACAATCAAATTACAAATTACAAAAGAAAATGTATGCAGGAATACTGCATCATCCAGTACATATTTTTTTGATTCGACATGCAGCAAAGAAAAAATTCTATCGATTTTGATATCAGAAATCACATCAAGCAGAGAATCGATTTCCCATTCAAAATCAGGAGATGACATTTCATTATTCTCATTCTCAGTAATGAGATTTTTTTGTGATTGCATTCATTGATTATCATCATTTTCGCTATTAGCTTCAGGAGAATGGGCAGAGTTCAAATGACTAACAATCAATGTTTTAAAAGTGCTACTAAATTGATCACAAGTTGGATTTATGTTCCCTCGCCCCATGGCTCCAAATACTACTGAAGAAATTTTCTAACGGGTCCTGATCCAAATTTCTTGTTAACAAATTGATTATACTATGATTTTTTTTTCAAATCATCAAACATTTCAATAAAGAATTGAATATTATGGATCCAGTTTTTGATTGACGGAATCGACTCATGCACAATCACAATATCATTTTTTTCTTTATTAGTTTGGAAATGTGATTGATTCTAAAATTGGCAATAAATCAGCCCATTATTTAAAATGAGGAGAATTAGTTTTTAGGCATGATTTATAAATTTTTGATTGATCTTGATGTGCGAGCTACCATTAAATGAATCAAATAATTTGTCAAAAATCAGCAGTGTCTTTACATTCAGCCGGAAGAATGCCGCGTTCTGAAAAAAAGTAAATACGTTAAAAAACATAGCAACTCGCTCTCGAACCGAAATCGGCACTGAACAGAAGTCTGAAATGTTGGCAATCGCTTAGAGATACCCTGAAATCCCCACAGGAGTTCAATTCTGGGCACTAGATAGTCTTTGCACACCGTGTTCCAGAGGATATCCATTAACTTAGGCAAACAGTCCTATAGCATTTATGCTTCAAAAAATGCTTTATTTTAATGTTACTTTAGATTAAAGAAAACACAAATTAAATGAACTCTGTAATTAATGGAAAGTAATTGTGTACAAGTCTGAGTTCGTTCATTCTCAATGCGAAAGCTCCAAACATATCTAAATATGGCCCCATGGTACCATACCAGTTTTCTTTGTCTCCAGAAGCAAAATCTATGTATACCAGTCCTTGAGCAGTTGTTATATCCGTCCCAATTTTCAGGGTAGTTGCATGTGCGATAGTATATTCCTTATTGCCACACATTTCTTTAATTGATGTTTTCTAAATCTCCTCCATATTCAGTACTTTTCCTGGAGCCCTGGCTTTTTGTCTCGAGATGTTGTGCACTATGAACAATATACTTGCGATGTGATTACCTGCACTGATGTTGAGACTCTTGTCAATTGTGGCTTCTCTGTATCAGTTTCCATTTTCTCTCCTTCCTTTGAAAATTGAGTTTTTGCGATCTTATTAAAACGCAGTTTTATGAAAGTCAAGTATCTTGTGTTTCATTTAAATCAATTTTGGGTTTCTTGGGATCTTCAAGCACCGCTCCAGTTTCAGGATCCACCAGTATGTCTTCATTCTTGCGTTTAAAGAATTACAATTTTTACATAAAATAATAAAATAACTTTTTACAAAAAAGAAAAACCGACTTCAAAAAGCAAAAATAAAACTGTAGCATAAAATAAAAACGTAGCATTTAGTGTGCTACGTACCTACAAATCTGTTTGATGTAACTGAACTGGCTTCCCCTGGTAGCACTTTTTTAAGCAAAAGGATTGTGTCTGGCTTTAAATACGCCAAAGCAGGTATTTGTTTGATTTTATATGCGAATGTCGGTTCCATACGTAATGCGCTTTGTTGGATATGTTTCGAAATCGATAGGCGAAGATGAAAATAACAATATTTTTGACTAAAATCCGGAAATACTCTTTTAAGCACTTTTGTAGCGGCAATCTCAAAATTGGTCAATACATATTGTGGTTTCGAGTTCAAGACAGTTGCAGGAGATACTTGAATATTTTTAGAATCTGTATAAAATACGCTTTATTAGACTATTTTTTGTTGTGAAAATAAAAAGTTATTAACTCTTAAAGCAAAAAAAAAAAATTGCAAACTTTTCACTTTTTTAAGGTTATTTGAAAAACTACTATTAAAATGATTAAAATAAATATCAGAAATGAATTCTACGTCTTCACTTTATACGAAAATGATACCAACCTTGCCACAGTAGCGACCTGGAAACGTGTAGATTTTTTTAAAAGAAGGGGGCGGCCGGCACCTTTGTTGCCATTTTTCTAGCAATTCTCTCGTTACATCATCCATTTTCAGGATACGGGGGACTAGACGAGAGGTCTTCGGAGGTCTTCACTTGTCTTGCCGGTCTGTTTTTGTAAATGCACAGTGTACATCAGCTTAGAAATTTATTTGCGAAGTGTAAGGAGTACACAAATCTGGTTCGGTTGGTAAAGATAGCGTTAGATCATTGTTTGGTAAATCACTATGGTCAAAATTTTGGAGAATCGCTGAGGGCATAAAATCCTCAAACCTGCTGGGGAAGGTGCTTTGGGGATTGCCTGCATTGAAGAAGAAGCTAAATTATAGTCTGGCAAATGATTATTGTCCAAACTCTGAGGAGTAGTTGACCCCATAAAATCAAAAGCTGCTAAGTAAGGCGTTGTGGGTGTTGCCTGACTTGAAATACAAAAATGTTTTTGAGATGGAACGTGTTTTTCTGTTTTGAGCGTGAGCGATCCATCAGATTCGCACTCATAGTTAAAATAAGAATAACAGCATCCTATTGTATGTTCTTCATTTTCTTTGTGGATCCATATCCCTGAAACAAAGAAACCATTTTAATTACACTAATCTGTAAAAAAAAACTAACAACAGCAAACCGTCAAACAGATTCGGAAAAACCTTTAAAGTAACTACAAGTTAGACAAAAACCGCGAACAAGCACGATAGTCAACGAATAGTCGAACTGAAAAGCAGCAACCTGACAGAACAAAATAAATAGGCATGGAAGTAATAAGTACTACGTACAACTGGAATGTACACTGCTACTAAAAAACTGTTCGAATGAGATAGTAGGTAGGAAGTCAGTTTATCTCACTCTTTTACGGTGACCAAATATTTGAAAACAATAAATATTTTCTCGTTCTTTTTATTATAAAATTTGTTATTATTCTATAAAGTAACTCATAAATGCGTAAGCGTTTAAATGCGTAAGCAATAGAATATTTAAGTTTTTAATGTTCCTCCCAACATTTGAAAGCTACGAGTAAATATCTCTTGTTATATATCTGCCCTTGAGAGCCTCATATGCACATGAGTAATTATCTGCTGGCAAAGGATTTGGTTGTATCAAAGTAAATGCATGTCTTGACAATGACAAAAGCAAGTATTGAATTTCTATTTCACTGATAGTTGATTTGTTATGTATCAAGCTGTCAAAAAATTGAGACAAACAATCGTGTTAAGACCATAAACATTGACTCTGGCGGGAATCGAACTCGGGCCTGCCTGCGACTTGGAAAACAGGTGCACTAGACACGGAAAGACATACCTATAATATGTTATCCACACAAATTTGTCCTGAGTGGCAATAACTTTAATGAAAAGAGATGATAAGTAGAGGGTGTCTCAAAAGAAAGGTGACATTGAAGAAATCGATAAAAAATTTAACAAGATTATTGAAAAAATGTTTATTACATATTAAAATACACTTTTTGGGAATTTATTTCTTGAAAATGATATCGTCCAAATGTTCTTGTATCCGTGATGGCTGCCATTTCGTGACGAATATTTCCTTCTAATTGTGCCAGGGAAGTCGGTTTGTTGGCATAAACTTTAGATTTAACGTAACCCCACAGGGGTTAAATCGGGACTTCGTGGAGACCAATTTATGTCACCTCTCCTGGATATAAATTTGGATAAAAATATAGTATATGTAAAGTCGAATTAAGGGGGAGGGGGGGGAGGGGTTCCTCCCCTCCTGCGAAAATAAAGTCGCGGAAAGCAGTAGTTTAAGAGAAAACAAAAAACAAATTTATGAGGTTATGTCCAAGGACTTAGCCGAATGTTTGAAATTGTTATAAAAAAAATCCACCAAACTTTGTTTACTTTGTATGAACTAGCAGCAATCAAAATCGTTCCCACTTCGTACACTGCTTTTCCTAAAAAATCCCGCCCTATCATACCTTCGGGATCCAGGGGAATGTGGGAGGTATTTGTGCACGCAGAGCCTCCGCGCCCTTGAAAGTAAAGGTCATCATGACTGTCAAGGTTAAGGACGTGACCTTCGTGGTCAAGGTCGTGACCTTCATGGTCAAGGTCGCACAGTTCATGGTGAACGCGGAGCCTCCACTGCCCTTAAAGTTAAAGGTCATGACCTTTATGATCAAGGATGTGACCTTTAAGGCGATTCAAGGTCAAAGTCATGACCTGGACCTCAAGATAATCGTCAAGGGTGATTAACCTACTTGACCTGGATAAGTGTTTTTTCATCACTAACTTAAGGGGTAATTGGAATAAAAACAAAAATGACCAATAAATGTTATTTATTGAATTGAATAAACATATTTAATTACAATTATCAGCTCCTCGAAGGGATCCCCGTGACGCACTTCAATTTTTCTGTGCCACGAGGTCTCAATAAGCCAATCAGTGAAATCTTTCTTATTTTGTTTTTGCCTAAATAATTTTTTCAAATGTCTCCACTGCCTCTCAATCCTCTGCGTGTGGGTTCCGTCTTCAGCTATGAATCTATGCTCTGGATCACTGTGGTTTATTTTTTTATGAATGTAACCGTGCTCCGGCAGACTGAGATAGGCTCTCCAGTAATCCTTGTGTACGGTAGAGCCTACCTCCACATGTTTTGATATGAGTGGCATCAGTATATGTAAAATAAAAATAAGTTAACCATTCAATAGCCCAGTTGGTAATGAGTTAGACTTGTAATCCGAAGGTCGTGGGTTCAAATCCTGGTGCGGGCCTGTACCACTAAATTCGTCTTTTCGGATTTATGTACGGATTTCTAATTATCACTTCCTCAACGGTGAAGGAAAACATCTTGATGAAACCCGCCCCGTCTAAGAAAATTTCCGAAAGACGAGCGGTCCATCAACCCGCATTGGGCCAGCGTGGTGGACTATGGCCTTAATCCCCTTCGTGTTTCGAAGGGAGGCCCGTGCCCCTCGGTGGGGACGTATATGGGCTGGTAAGAACCATTCAATATCACATATCATATTTCATTTTTTATCACAAAATATTCCCAAAAATCTCGCCTCTGCAATACGCTGGTTATCCGGGCATACTTCAATTTTGAGGTCGTCATTCTGGTCCTCGATCATACCGATCACCCAGTGGCCTTCAATTTGTCTACCTCTGTTGTATTTTCTCTTGCCGAATTTAGATTCACCAATCTGCACTATTTTTCCGAGCCCACCAATTTTCCCCACAGCATCTATATGTTCCAATTCATATAAAACTACTGTATTTGGGGAAAGGGCAGGTCCGCCATCCTTGGCAACTTCCTTCCTTATTTGGTGATAGGAACAGTGTTCACTAAATGCAAACATCAATTGAAAAACCACGGCGATCGGTAACTTAACATTTTCAAACCAGGTTTCTGTAAAAGAAGATAATTGCTTATTTGTTTGTACACACGGTAAGACATTTAAAGATATTTACACTCAACATATATAGGTATATAAAGTACTAATAAACATGACATACCTGCTGCTCTGCTGATGGACTCGTTCCTGAAGTTTGATTTTCTGCAGCGAAATTTGCCCAGATGACCTACTCCAGTAGTAGTGAGTGTCATAGGACTCCTTTGATAATTGCAATTTTTTTCTTTCGGTATAAAGCCTCTCTCTTCAGCAAAGGCAATACAAAGCGATATGGTGCCCAAAAGCCTGTACAGCCATTCCAACAACATAGGTTCCTAAAACAAATTCAAATTCCTGTAGCATAATTTTAAACAGTAGCCAATTTAAAATATAATTATTGTTTTAAAATGCTCGCAATAGCAACATGGAAGAGTTGCGCCTCTGGTTAGTTTCTAGGTAGTTTTAGGACTATTGACCTAATTCGCTTCTGTTGTGGCTCCAAGACGGAGTATCGCGGCGTTTGCACGCGTGTACCTAGTTCGCAGGCAGGGTCGATTGAGCCGGAGCGGCCGAGGCTGGTTGGCGAATTATTTGTGACTGGCCATGACTAATTCGCATCAAGCGGCTAAAAACGGCTAGCAATAAGATAAGCATTGAACTAATATTTTCAGTTTTGTTAAAAAAAAAAACACTCGTAATATTACAACGGTGAAGTGAGACTTCATGTCGCACTATGCCACTAACGCCAACATGGCGTAACTTGACTCCAGATAGTGTCTAAACTATAAAGTAGATAGGATTAAGGCGTAAAAAGCACTGATATCTTCAGTTTTGTTAATAAAATACTCGTAACAAAGCTACAGTGAAGTGAGCCTTCATGTCGCACTACGCCACTTACGCCAATGTGACATAACTTGACTCCAGATAGGGTCTAAACTATAAAGTAGATTGGATTTAGGCGTAAAAAGCACTGATATCTTCAGTTTTGTTAATAAAATACTCGTAACAAAGCTACGCTGAAGTAAGACTTCATGTCGCATCCCGCCACTAACGCCAAAATGTGACGTAACTTGAATCCAGATAGGATCTGAACTATAAAAAGACAGGAATTAGGGCGTAAGAAGCACTAATATCTTCAGTATTATTAGTAAAATACTCGCAACATTGCCATGGTGCAGTGAGACTTCATGTCGCACTATGCCACTAAAGCCAACGTGACGTAAATTGACTCCAGATAGGATCTAAACTATAAAATAGATAGGATAAGGGCACAAAAAGCACTGTTCTTCGGTTTAGTTAATAAAATACTCGTAACAATGCTATGGTGAAGTGAGACTTCATGTCGCACTATGCCATTAACGCCAACGTTACGTAAATTGAGTCTGGTTAGTGTCTAAACTATAAAATAGACAGGATTAATGCATAAAAAGTACTAATATCTTCAGTTTTGTTAGTAAAATACTCGGAACATTGCCATGGTGCCGTGTAACTTCATGTCGCTAACGCCAACGGACCGTTAAAAATAGTCCCATAGTTTCAGTTTTCTTATTAAATACGCGTTAAGATAATGACGTATAACTCGATATGGATGTACTTTAGAGCTGAGCTGCAATAGTAACTATTGTTTGCATGTAAGTACTCTACACGTCTAACAAGGTGGCGTAAAGGTGGCACTTCACTTGGCGTTGCGTATTTGCGTAGCGTATTCGCCGTATTTGCCTAAATATTTGTACGTAGTCTAAACAGCACAAACACGACGTCCTCATTTGGGATGCCAACAATAAATAAGGTCTAAATTTGCCTATTTGTGTGTTTGTCATATTTGTTCAAATATGGCAAATATAGACAAATAAATCCTCCACACATGGTAGTATTTGGCCAAAAACAGCAAATACGCAAACACGCAACGCCTAGTGAAGTGCCACCTTTAGTGTGCAGTCAAAAAAAAGGCACCAAAACTAGGTATTGCCCTTTATTTTACTAACCTCAACTCGTCAGCAGTATAATGTTGTCTTGTCCCAGACGAATCTGATTGAGGAGGAAAAAATTCCTCATCAGATTCCGACTCGGACTCAGAGTCCAATGGTGGGGGACCGGTATCGGGCCTCCTACTGGGACCAGCCACGGGACTGTTGCTCCTCGGTTCGTCTGGGTCGTCGGGCGCACTACCACTGAGCGCAAGTGGCTCATCAGAGTCTAACACTTGCACTCCCGAAGTAGACGGCGACTCGTCATTATGAGCTACTTGTCATTGAGTCTATCACTTGCATCACGCCACTATCACCAACACCGAGCACAAGTGGCTCATTAGAGTCTAACACTTGCACTCGCGAAGTACGAGTAGATGGCACAAGTGGCTCACCAGAGTCTATCACTTGCACCATACATTCTTCATCACTCGAACTTGAAACCTGGGGCTTCGAAGACGCCATGATAGTCGCACGTGTTGTCAAGCTACAGGAGTATGTAAATCGATCTCAACTGCAAAACGGACAAACGACGACTGAATTTAGAAGATGGCGTCGAAATGTCATCGCGTGTTGCGTTTCGTTATTGAGCAAAATTGACTTAAACTTTATAAAAAATTCAACTCGTCTTAAAATGTTTGAAAAACATGTTTGTTTTCTTAGTTGATGTTATATAATTTTAATGTATTTAAAAAATATATAGACAATACTTTAATTATTTTTTAAAGAATTATAACTTAAAGTCCATCCATAAATAAAACTCTTAAAAGGTAAACGAATATGGCGGAATGTGTAACCATAAACTACTATAGTGATGTGGTGTATGTCGAATAATGTCGATGTCGGCAAAATTACTATAGTGCATTTCTGCTGTTGCTATTTAAGGCAATAGAATAGGTGAATAAGTAAAAGAAGAACACAGATGAAGTAAAATAGATTTATTACAAACAGCATTTGTGCGAGGTGTCGTTAGAGTTGTAGGTGTTTTATTATGGTTTGTTCTACATAAAACAGTCATAAAAATTGGGGGTTAAAAATTTTGAAATGTTGTCAATAGTCATAGTCATCATCGTCGCTAGATGAATCGTCTGACACAGAAATAAAAAATGGTCGTGTTAGAGTGTCAGTCGCTTCATCTATCAACCCATCTAGCTTCATCATTTTATCTTCTTCTTTTATCACATGATTGATGCAGTTTCTCCAAGATGTTGCATCAATTTTCGTCAAACCTTTTATTAATTGCTTCAACTCGGTCATTTCATAAGTTTTGTTATTTCTGCCGAGTGCCGACATATGATTTGATTCGCGCCCATACCAATTCAATTGGGTTTAATTCACAATGGTTAGGAGGAAGGCGTAAAACCGTAATATTTTTAGTGGCTGCGTACGTATCAACAAAATACTTTTTGGTGTGTTTTGTTTTGTCTATTTTTGCTATTAAATGTGCTTTTGTCTCTTCTTTTTTGAAGCTAATTTGTTTTCCACGCAGCCACTCTTGAATTTCTGCCTTCCTCCAACCCATATGAGGCAAACGTTCCAATTGCCTGGAGTGATAAGGCGCGTTTCTTGCTGCGTACACTACACACTATCTTTTTTGATGAAAATTCCGGAATTCCGTCAATGTCCCTTGGGTTGCAGTTTTTCTTCAGCTTTAAAAACGTCTCCTCATTTGTTCGACTGATTCGAAATTATGACACACTTTTTCTGTACACTCAGTAACTGCTATAAAATCATAATTGTCAATTTTCTCCGACATACACGTATGAGAAGAAGATCGAAGAATCTTAGTCCGATCATTATTTAGGGTAATAGTAGAGCTGCAGTCGTTTCTATGAATGCATCTCCAGCGGGATGTACCGTTTTGGTTTCGAAGACTGAAATTGTACCTGTACTTATCGAAAAGTACAGTATATTTTCCTTTTTGGTTCAATGCGAAAATTAATTGTCCGACCATTTTGCAGTAGGCACCTATCTAATAAAATTACAATAAAGGAATTTTATTTTGGCAGTCTTTATATATAAATTATAATGACAATGTCACTTTAAATAAAGAACAACAAAGACTAAGTGGCCTGCATAATAAATACTTGTAATAGACATACTTAAGGAGGTTGATTGCAATTTTCTAAGTACAGAATGTTCACTATCTGTACTTTGTGATTAACTGATTGATAAACCTTTAGAACATTTGATATTCTACCTTATAATATCAATAATAATGACTAACTAAAGCCGAAATAGAACATATGTAAACAATGCAAACTAACCATTATTTGTTTCTTCGAGATGCTGTGTGAAACAGAAATTGTGATTTGACCTAGCTTTGAGGAATTTATATGCTTTCATGGACAGCGAACGATGGCCCTCGTGGCGGTTTCCAGAGGTGATCATTTAAAGAACTGGTCATTTCAAAAGTGGTAACTAAAAAATAGACATTTCTGTATATGGACAATTAAAGCTGTGATCATTTTATAAAGTGGTTATTTCCAGAAATGGTTGTTTTACATAGTGGGCAATATTAGAAGTAGGTACTACTTGAAGTGGGCATTTTACTATGTGGGCATTATAAGCAGTGGTCATTATAAAAGTGGTCATTTTTATTTGTGGCCCTAAACCGCCGAAATTAAATAAACTATATACCTATTTTAAGATGATTTCTGTGGCCGGTTTAGATATAATAATTTCACAAAGACAAACGGTAACCTTTTTCGTAATATAAATGAAGATCTAGTAGTCTACTCCTTGCACTCAGAAACAAAACTACTTGACTAGAACGTTTAAAGACGACTGGTGTAAACAACTTTCACAAGATGATACAAAATTCCAAGCGATGTATAAGATGTTAAAACTAAGTTATCGTGAACTTCTGTGTTTAATTGCACCCCTTATTACGAAACAAAATACTTTGATATGCCGGCAAAGAGTCAGACTGGTAGTTGATCGGAGCCAGAGTTTCACTTTGATAGTTTACTGATGCTGCAGGTTCATTTTGAATATTTGGTGCCGGAGTGTCAGCGGATGATACTGGAGAATGTACATAATAATTCTCTATTGATGTACAGGGAGTGGAATTTATTGAAGAACCTGAAGGTGCCGACGACGGTGCCACCTTAATATCATCAGTAAGTTGTAAACCTTTAATTTTGAAAGATCGGATTTGTTGGGCATCCATGTCATGTAAACTCTGGCAGCAAACTCAAAAAGAAGAGGTTAATTTGTTTATAGTTTTTAATACATACTGTTTAATTTGCAGCACTCAAGAGGCCTTGTTTAAACTTCTATACTCACAAAGTTGCAAAAAAGAATTAGTATGAAAAACAGAAAGAGCGCAGCAGAAGGATGAAAAAAAAAGTTGAAAACTTTTGTGACATAATTGCTGCGTTAAAAAACAAGCTTGATGAAGAACAAATGTCTATAATGTCAAGTATACCAGTCAACAACAAAGATACTACTTATGGCAAGATACATGAAAAAGGTGCAACGCTTAACAGTTGAAAAATCGTATCCACCTGAAATAAGATCTTTTGCTCTTCAGCGGCGAGCGTCTTTGGTCAGTTTAATATTTAATAAAACGTCCATTGTTTTCAATTTCACCAAGTAACCGCCGATTTGACGAGATGTTGGAACATATTACAGTGCCTCTAATACACCCTCCCAAACATCCATGCAGTGAGATTCTAATGCTTCTGTAGTTCTTTCATTTCGCTTGTCCCCCCTTTGCACCATGAAGCCCCATAAGTTTTCTATAGGACTTAAGTCCGGAGATCTGGCTGGCCTAAGAACTACTCTGAGATCTGGGTGTTGATTAAACCAATCATTGACGACGTGAGCTCGATGCACTGGACAAATATCTTCCAAAAAAGGGGATTTGTTTAGTATCTTGGTGCACGCAAGTTAACCCCCCCGCGTAACTCCCCCAGTGCGGAAACCAATATTTTTTTAATTTTGAAGTTATGTTTCTTTGGGTAGTAATAGGATTATTGAATGAATTCTCTTATGGCCCCCCCACAGAGTATCGCGGCGCTTACTTGCGTGTACCTAGTTTGCAGGCAGGATCGATCGAGCCGTAGCGGCCGAGGCTGGTTGGCGATACCGCTCCACCGCGTTTCCGCGTTCCCGAAAAAATCTAGGGGTAGGCCAGACAATGCTACGTGGGTACTC
This sequence comes from Aproaerema taeniolella, assembly GCA_949987775.1. NCBI lineage: Eukaryota > Metazoa > Arthropoda > Insecta > Lepidoptera > Gelechiidae > Aproaerema > Aproaerema taeniolella. The sequence continues at coordinate 10,994,131 of OX465245.1, forward strand.
TGTTTCGGTTTGTCACCTTATTCGACCTATACTACATAAAGTCAGGGTGCCCTGTTTAGATTTGCCAGCTTTTTGTGATAGAAACAAAATAATTATATTTTAAGTGGCGTCAAATTTAAATAAAAAGTCAGAGGGATGTAAAAAGAGGGAATATACCCAAAAAAGATTTTTTGAATTTCTCATTTCTCTGTCTGTTTGTACGGGCTAATCTCCGAAATGGCTGGAGCGATTTCAATGAAGACTCATTGCTTCGTCGCCGCCTAACTATAAAATAAATGTTTCAATTTATTTGAATTTATCGAATTTATAAATTAATCGATTACTAGGTACTTAAGTCGGTTCACACTAGCGTAGTGGGTGGGTGGAATCGTGAATTACCCGTCCACCCACCAGTGGGAAAGTGGTGGGTGGACGGGTCGGGACAGAGACGGGACGGGAATTTTCGACAGAGCGACTTGACGATGTGATAGCTCAGTTGGTTAAAGCAGTGGCACGGTACGCCATGGTCGCAGGTTCGAGTCCCGCTCGCATCGAATTTTTCTCCCTCTTTTTCAATTTAATATAAACAGCCAACACGCGATGAGTTATAAAAAATAGATATTTCATCAATGACAGTAATGACGTATAATATGACAGATCTGTCAGGTGTCACAAATGTGACAGTGACAGAGGTCAAAAGTGTGACAGATATGACAGACATGACAGATATGACGGACATGACAGATATGACGGACATGACACAGATTAAACAAATTGAACAATGTGAATGGTCCATGCGGGAATCGAACCCGCGACCCTATATCGAGAGACTATCTAACCACTGGACCACGGGGCTGTCCATAAAACTAGCCAGAATATTTTTACATACATAAGATGTAATGCACATAGGACGAGGACCATCACATTTATACCAATTGCACTTGAACGTACCTATAAGAGCAACAAATCATTCAAAACTAACAAATTATAGAAGCTGTAAACGCTTACCAGGTTGAGGAGCATGATTATGTGTCGTCATTGGTGTTTTCAGTACGTGATTGCTGGTAATAGAACAAATCACACTGGTTGCAGTACTTCGGCAATGAAAATCTGAGTTTTTACCAATAATAACTTCCTTTATCACTGACTTAGTTCTTCGCCATCTTATTAAACCCATCTATAATTAAACAATCACTGCTTTTATCCGTTTTAAATTATTTAATTTCACTCATCCTTCTCAGCACACGCTTACGGTTTCGTGGCAAACGCAAAGAATGAAACTAGTTTACAACATTTTTACACTAGTAAATACTTTTCAACGAGGGTAGATAGAAATATATTTTGACTTATGTGCGTACAAAACACGTGGGCGTAAAACGGAAATCATGCAGTTGATTATTTAATACTAAATGAAAAATAAAAAAATATTTACTTTATTTGTTTAAATGCGTTTAATTGGCAATATTTTTACGTGCTTTTCTTGATTTTCACATCCATATTTTTTATCAAATTTAGATTTATATTGTATTTTATGTATTCGAACCTACTTCTTATTTGCTTTGGTTTTCGACGTCATGGTCAATCTATACTGTGATCTTTAGATGTCAAGTCAAGATATTTATTGTGTTTAACATTCGATGCAGTAATTGTTCGACACCGAGAAATTCAATGTCGCGAAATTCGATGTGGCGTACCATCGCTTTGAAGACCAGTCGGCGCACCGTTTTCGCTGTCGCAGCTTTAGATGTAGCAACTTTCGAAATCAAAATTAATTCAAGCATTTATTTTACCGCAAAGCTTCTAAATAGTAGCCAACTGAAATTTAGCCCTAAACTAGCTGCATTTGCGTATCTCAAATTTCCTTGTACGAATTTTTGTTTTGTTGGAGCACTTCAAGGAGTTTTGCCAACGTCACATAGTTTTTGTTTATGGACTTGTTTAATAAAGAATCCCAGCTTTCCATAATGTTATTTGTCCTTTGTCTGTCTTGCAAAACATACCATCCTGCTAAGTGTTGGAGATGGCGAAGAAACTGCGATGGTTTCCTGTCAATAAGTTCCTCTTGTACTACCCAGCTAGCAAACTTCTCTTGGGATTAAACCTCTATAGGAACCAAGTCATTATCTCTAGCACTTGTTTGGATATTATTTTATCATCTCAACTGCGTATTTTGGATTTTTTCCCTTTTCCTTTGTGTTGATCTACTGATTTGTCAGAAATTGGTTCTGCCAGTGCTCTGTGTAGCAAATTGTTAGGGATTAACTCTTCAACTCATCACTTTCTTTTCCCTTATCCATCGTTTTTGGTTATTCTAGCAATTCGTCAGAAATGGAATGCTTTAGGTTTTTTTGGTCTGTGTCTCATTGTGGACATTCTAATTGGTCACTGCGCTGACGAAAATTTTTTTAGATCGTCTTTATGAACTTCTCACAATCAGGTTTTTTTAAAATTTGAGACTTGAGTTGTAAAGAATACAGAAAAATAAATGAATATGTTTGTATAACTTTTTAGACATATTTTGAGCTCAAGAACACTAACACAAAAAGCTTCGTTCAAAAAGAACATTAATTAGAGCGTAAGCGTTATTGATCCCCCTATTTTAACCCTGGCCACATACTACTTCTATTTTGTTTCGAAACTTTGCTTTGAAACCGGTATCTGTTAATTGAAGTTCCAGCTTCAATAAATTTCTTGCATTTTAATTATTTTTTGTTACTTACTGGCTTTACATCAACTATTTTGTTTTCTGTTGACCTAGAATACTACATACATCAACGTTACGTAGGATGTATGTACTATGTACCTATGTGCGTCAAAATTTGATTCGATGTAACATTTGTTAACTTTTAGCGATTTCAGAACCTGTTTGTATTGTTAAAATAGATATTATAATTTTTTTGGGCCACCAACAGTCAATTACAGATATAAATATTATGTACAAATATTTAAAGAAAGGCTAAATATTTGTGCTAAAAAAAACTGATGTAACTCAACAACTTTCCCCAACTAAAAAGTTTTCGACTTCTCATACTATATTGATCAGTTTCCTACTTGTATAGATTTTTTTTGCAAATAGCATGTCAGTGCTGCCAGGTACCCGGCGTGGCGACTGGCGAATCGAATTGAAAGAAATCAAAAAAATGTTTACTGTTACCAGAAAACAAAAGTTTTTAGAAATAAAGAGAAAAAATATTTTATTATCAGTGCAATATACACTTTTCGAAGGTCATTTTTGTCTTCCTAATACAATTCCTTTATTTAACTATGTATGAATAATGAAAATAAAACAATAGTAATATTTATTATTTTTATTCGTCACGATTAATTTAACCGCTCTCTGGGATTCGTCACAATCGTGCTATACTGCACGTGATTCAGGAGGGCAGGATCAGCTGCAAAGAATCGTTGAATGTCCGCTTGATTATACGCATTTTCAGCGTTTGGAACAAACGGTGCGAAGATGTTGTTATTTACAGGGTAATGAACCCTGTACTTAAAGCAACTGCTAAAGTAGACCATTGCTCCGTTTATTTCGTAAGGGGCTTGTACCGAAGTATTTATCAGTCCATCAGGCTCGTTAGTTAGCAGTTGAGCCAGAGATCCTTGCGCCTCAGTAGGAGGTTTCGCCTCCACTATACCACTAATGGCGCTGATATAGCGTCCAATAGCGTTCATAAGCCCTATATTAAAGGGAAGTATTATGGATATTGTTCTGGATTAAAAGAAACCTTCAATTTTTTCCATGTCCATTTTATTCTTCTTGACAAATACAACATATATCATTTTTGGAACACCATAGAGCTAATGACACTCCCGGCAAAAAGGGACCGGAAGGTCCAAATAATCTTACATTATAGTTAACACCACTTAACAATATTACAAATTTCACAACCTAGTTGGTTTTTTTACAAGTCTCCCAGAACGCGTTTTAGTAATTATCTCTCTCGATGTGTCTCTTATGTCGGGAACTATTGAAGTCGAAGGAGTCGTAATGGGAGATGCACTAGTGTCACTTACTGTCGTAGGTCTGAGTGGACGTTTTGGGAAACTGTCAGAGGAAACTTCTAGCGGGTAAAGTCTTTGTAAAGGTCGAACCTTTTCACCGAGGGCAGTGCGGACTCTAGCCACTCTCGAAGCCTCATCCCTCCCCTTAAGAACCTCGACAACAACGCCAATGGGCCAGTTCACACGACGACGATCTTCAGTTTCAATAAGTACAACATCGCCTATCTTAAGTTCTTGTGATTTTAAGCTCTTGGATGGTTGCACGAGAGTACTTAAATACTCACTTCTAAATCGTTGACGGAACTCCTCACGTAATGTCTGACAATATTTGACTCGAACATTTAAAGATTTTCCGTCTATCTGGTCTAGATCAGCGACGTCATGACAAACCAAAGGCTGCACGAACATAGACGGCGTTAAAGGACGCAAACCATCGACTGTAGAGTCCAAATAAGTGAGAGGACGATTATTTACAGTAGCCTCGCAATCGCAAAGTATAGTTATAAGCTCCAACAAATTGACTGACGCACGTCCTAAAATGCGACGAAGTATTGACTTAACCACACCAATCAGACGCTCATAAAAACCACCCCACCAGGGTGCGCTAGGAGGCAAGAAATTCCACTTGATTCGCGTTACACATGAGAAACAAAGAATCTCATTCCAATCTAGAGCGTTAAAAGCGTTATCAAGACCGCGAAAATTGGTCCCATTATCGCTGTACAAACACACGATCCTACCCCTTCGGGCAATAAAACGTCGCAACGCCATGATGAACTCAGCGGTTGAGAGTGACTCTACAACCTCTAAATGTATTGCTCGGTAGGTGGCACATGTAAAGAGCACTATCCAGGACTTGCTGCCCGACTTTAACATAAGAGGACCAGCCAAATCTACACCTGAGACTGCAAACGCCGAACTTGATTCCATGCGCCCTACAGGCAAACTTCCTGTTGGTGGCTGGAGGGACTTAGCTTTAAAACGTTTACACTTCACACAAGTGTCAACTGCCTTCCTGCATAACCTGCGTAAACCAACGATCCAAAACCGTTCGCGTAGATTACACATTAGTGTACGAACACCTGCATGCTGTAAAATCAAATGACGTTGGTACACTAAGCGCTGCACTATCGGCTCACTGCCTGGTAAAACAATGGGAAATTTAAAATCCATACTTTCACTGCCTAGACCTAATTTAGTTTTGAGCCGTGCTATGCCTTCGCTGTCGACGAAGGTTTGATAGTTGTTACCCAACATATTGTTACCATAACGCCTTTGAATAAGTCTAATAAGAGACTTTTCGGCACACTCAAACTCATCATAAGAAAGCTCTTTTTCAAACAGCACTGGTTTTTTTATAAACCTTAAAATCCAACCAACTGTTCTTACAATCTTCGTGTATACAGAAAAATAACGAAGTCTTTCTAGAAAGGAATCGCACTCAGTGAGCATAACGTTAATTTTCTTACTTCGCTCCTTCTCTACTTCGTTGAGGTTTGTCTCGAAGTCGGCAATCGGCCAATCTTGTTCATTTGACCGCAACCAGTCAGGCCCTTCCCACCAGCGGCTTGCAAGCAACCCTTTAGGACATATACCCCTAGATGGTAAATCCGCTGGATTAAGATTACCCGGAACGTGTCGCCATTGAGAAAAAGTCGTAACAGATTTAATTTCACGTACTCTGTTCGTGACAAACACGCTCCAATCACCGCTTCCTTTAATCCATGTTAATACGACACTGGAATCCGTCCAATAGAAAACCGGACAACCTAAGGCTAAAGACTGTATGACCGTACTAGCCAACCTGGAACCAAGCGTCGCTGCAATTAATTCGAGGCGCGGTATGGTAATATTACTTACTTTGTTTATCGGCGTGACCCTAGATTTAGCTTGAATCAAGCTCAGTTCAACTAGTTCGCCGTATTTTGCTCTTAAAAATATGCATACTGCATAAGCAACTCTGCTTGCGTCACAAAAAACGTGTAACGAATTTTCAGATTCGTCAAGGGAAAAGGTAGCTAGACGTCTTGGAATTGTGACCTCATTAATTAAATGTGCTTGATCCAGCCACGTTTTAAACTCAGTCGCTATATCTGTAGGTAAACTTTCATCCCAAGACAGCTTCTTAGACCACGTTTTTTGTAGTATAATTTTAGGTACGATTGACGTAGGGCATACTACCCCAATAGGATCGAATACTCTTTGCATCACGGATAATAAGGTCCTCTTTGTTAATTTCCCATCCGTAGTTCTTAGAGTGTCAGCATTGGAGCGAAGAGAATCTTCCTCAACGTTCCAAATCAAACCTAACACAGCTATGTATTTGGTTTGATCGCAAACTCTAATGGGACTCGAAACCCAACCTCGTAAATCAAACCTTCCGTTTTATTTACTGTTAGTTAAATTAATTATATTTTACGTATTTTTCACGGTCGCCACGTATATTATGGATATTGTTCTGGATTAAAAGAAACCTTCAATTTTTTCCATGTCCATTTTATTCTTCTTGACAAATACAACATATATCATTTTTGGAACACCATAGAGCTAATGACAGGAAGGGACGTGTTATCAGTACCGAATTCTTGTGCAGTAATTCCGTTTGCAAGCAAAAGATTGTGTGCTTCAGGGCGTATACGTGTCACCGGCTGATATCCGAGGCATGTAACGTTCAGAGCTAAGCCAGGGTTAGTAGGTAGGCTCCACTCTGGAACATTTTCTGGGTCAGCGCCTTCATCTGTGAAGCGGATGTCTTCCATCATCCGCTGGGCGTAGACCCCCAAGCTAGGGTAGGACATATAGTCCCCCGGGTAATCAACAATCGAGCCGAAGAATCCAGGGAGTTGACCTCTCTCGACTAACTGCTGTTTGATCATTTCAAACTCGGTTTCCGTAGACGATGGGATCGAGGTGTTTCCAAACCCGGAGCTGGTTTTTGACAAATGTTTTGACAAATGTTTTTGACAAATGGAGGACTGGCATCCGTCATCGACAGTAGTAGTTTAGGATTAAGCCTCCATTACCATTAGAACTACATTTCAATACATCGTTACAGCATAATTTTTTGAGAAATAAATTAATATTACTTACTTTTTTACCAGTAGCTTCATTTATGTACTGACTTTGTATAGTCATCCAGTTTTTCCTTGAAAGTGAGTTTTGGTATAGGTTTTACAGGAGATTTAAATTGGCTATTTTCCTTGCATTCTTTGAGGACACTGTAGACCGCAGTCAAACCAATTCTTAAAATTCTGCAGTTTTAGATACACAGTCGCTGGTTTTCGGAGACTCGTAAATCGGACACGATGCAGAAGATTCTCCATTTACGTGTTTATACACATTGTGTATCATTGTTTTTTCCGTGGCGCTAAAAGCAACACGCTGCCTCTTTTTTTTGGAGACATATTGTTATTGGTGTGATGTACTTGGTTCTTTTTTTTTAATAAAATGACTTTACAGTCTGCGGTCTCTCTGGCGCGCACTTTTTTTAGTTTAATATTGTTGTGTGTTTATTTGTGGTTGTATTTACAAATTGCTTCATGTATTTATAAGCTCGTCATGTTTTTTTTTAATCTAAACTTATCTACTTATTGTTTTTTTTTACATATTTTAATGTAAGGATATGCATCGTATTGTTTTTTTTATTAATTTATTTTTTTGTTACTTAACTAAACTTAACTACTTTTACAAACTATTACAGTTATACACTACACAACTAATTTACAATTTTTTGTGAATATTAGCATCGGTTTTGTTTTGTTGATCGTTCGGTCAGATGAAAACGGAGACGAGGGTGTTTGCTCCAGGGTTGCAATGATTGCATCCGGTACCGGCTCGTCTCCGTTTTTTATTGCTATCCTTAGGTTGTAGTCCATGATTTTGGAATCGGTGGCATTCTCCGCACGGGCGATTACCTCCTCAACCTCAGGGACCTCACTGTCCTCTTGGCCGAGTATACGCCCTCGTAGATCTCGCTGAGGGCATACGCTACGTTCAGCGGACATCTCCATGTACACAGCAGCTCTTTCGTGATGTTTGTGACCGCGTGTGGGCTATTGTAAAACAGCTTGAAGACGTTGCCTCTGTCAATGTAGGGGAGCTGGTTATTATCCCAAGAGGGCTTAATCGGGTTTCACGATTTGGGTAGCAAGCACTATAGCGCCGAAATGGTTCATAAGGGCCTCATCCACCAAAGTAAAAGCTTTTTACACATGTACAAGGTAAAATAAAGTCTACATATCATAGATTCACAGTAAAAGACTATTTTAATGTGGTTAGTTGAATTTATTATAAAAATAAAAAAAACACAAATATGTATGTATGTAGGTACATTATTACACATGTTCATCATTTGTGACGTTTTCAGTTGCGGAAGAGGAAAATGACGTTTTGGCCAAATAATTGTTAATTTTCGCTTGCTTCTTGCCATAATAATTGTTTTTAATTATAATTTCTCTTAACTTTCTCAAATTCAGTAAAATGTCGTTAATAGCGTTATTTTCCTCTGCCCAGCGGATACTGACATCTATTGATTTCAGGGCATCTTCAGCCTTCACTGAGGTGTTCGTGGGATTAAGAAAGGTCATTTCCAAATCATCTTGTTCAGAGCTAGAAACAGCATCATTTATTATTTCTTCATCGGTCATTACAGGGTGAGAATCCGAGTTTTCCGCAAACCATTCCTCAATATCTTGTTCAGTCAACTCTGTCTGATTACTTTGGAACATTATTTGCTTCAGTTCTGCAAGAGGTAATTCGTCTTCTGAATCCCACTCTTCTTCAGAATTTTGGTTTAGTGAAGGCCACAATTTTTTTCACGACGATTGAATCGCTTTTTGAGGTACCATGTTCCACGCTTCAGTTACGTTAAAGACCGCATCTTCAAGGTTCATGTCCTTTAGTAGTTTAGTGACATCATCATCCCGGATAACTGCATTCAACAAGAGTTTCTTCTTGTAGTTACATTTTATCATCTGAATTACATTCTGGTCCATAGGTTGAAGTAACGGTGTGCAATTAGGTGGCATAAAAAGTGTTTGAATCTTACCATCCCTAGATGATAACTTATCATTTGGTCCATGGGCAGGTGCATTATCCAACAACAGAACAGCTTTAAGCGGAAGATTCTTGCTTTCTCGACAAATGGAGCGACGGCTGATGTGTCACTAGATAATTTTTCGCCGGTTACAGTCAACAAACGTATTCCATATTAAACTTAAAGTTTCGTGTTTACGTTTTTTGTCCGCCATTTTGTCAAAGCGACGCTGCGAAACAAGAAAAAGCAAAACAAACACGTGGCTTCACTATTAAGGTTAGGCCCGGACTGCCGAGCGAGAGAAACTACTCGAACCCGCTCAGTAGTCCTGCGTTCAGCTGTGTAAAATGCCGGATTATAGAGCTGGGTACCTGAGTCCCAAAATGCCGGACTACTGAGCGTGCCGGATTGGCGAGCGCCGGATTATCGAGCGCCTACTGTATTTTGTTGGGGACAACGCATTTCCTTTGAAGAAGTATTTAATGAGACCATATTCAGTGAGAAACTTGAATATGGTCTCATTAAATACTTCTTTTATCTAACTATTTTTTGAAACCTGACTGTGCACTGCCTTGGCAGTGGAATTACTGTGTGATTGAATAAATAAAAATTTATTATTACTTACCTTTGTTTTTTGTGCCACTTCACTCCAAGCTCTATCCGTTATATCTTTTCTGGAGTATTCAGACAGTTTATTGTTATATAAACATGGATATTGTTCGATTAGTTGAACAAAATTCACCGCCGCGCCCGCCATTTTGTAATACAAAACCACAACCATGCGTCTCGGGAGTCGGTCGAGTAGTGACATGTTGCCGCACGCACCGCAAGACGAACGCATGACGAGCGGCTAACGCGACGTTGCCGCTCCGTGGACACATTTTTGCTTCTTTCTATGCAAGATGCAAGCATTCGTCTTGCAATCGTCAATTGACGAAAGCGTGCGTATGACGTGCGGTTACGTGGACAATGGGCCTTACATCTTACCTAACACAACAAAATAATAATTATATATATACAGCAAGGTGGCAACTTTCAGTGGGGCACTAAGGGGAAGTAGGTACCTTAACCCATGTAGCTAAATGAAAATGATCTTAGGAGACTATCCATAAATTTTGAAACACATTCACACGGTACATACATACATACCCGTCAAAATCATGTAGACATTTACAAATAAATACTTAATTACTGACCTGAATATTGGATAGACACTTGGTCTTGGTAATCTCCTTTACAAGGTGTGAACGTCTTATTTTGGGCAGCCAGTCTTAATTCCCTCTTCTTATTTTGGAGGCAATCGTAAAGTTTACCCTTCGCCAGTCTTCGTATTTTTAGCTGTGAATTGCTGATGTACGGTATGAAGTATGTTGAAATGTTTTCTTTTATGAAAACTTCAGTGATTTGCTTGGCGTAATCCAAAAGTGTGGAGCCGGCGATTCTTGCGCTCAGATCTGCCTCCAGTAGATGTTCAATTATTAAGTTACATACTTTTCTTCGCCCATTATTGGACAGCAGTCCACTTTCCTCATACAGATTAAGCAGCCCTCGCCCATCGAGAGTGCTCCGCAGCAAATCTTTAGTAATTTGCAAAAATGCCCATCATTAAATTCAATTTGGTTTAATTTTGTCCCGGACAGAAACTTAGCTACTTTCTTCATGTTTCTTCTTAATATAATTGATTGTTTGAGAACTTACATTTAGATTCACAGCTTTCGCCAATGCATTCCAGTCCTCCCAATTTTTTACGAAAACAGCTCGATCTCCAATAGGAGGGATGGGCTCCTTAATTAGCTGTTTATCTAGCAGTGGAAGGACATCTAAAGTAATTTTATTTTCTAAAAAGAAAAGTAGTATGTGTTTAGTATCTTTTCTATGTTGATCTGACCATAAAAATAGATGCACAAGGTCAATGTCCGAGTGCATCCTAACGATAGATTAGCAGTTTCATAGATAATAAAACAAAGTAGGTTTCAGGGTTCGTTGCAACTTAAACGTCCAGTGCTGAACATAGGCCACCCCTAAAGATTCCAAATTCCATAATTAGTTGGGATGTGGGCCGCCACCCGCCACGCTGGCGGGTCACTAGAGCATCGTTTGTATGTCAGCAGGGTGCTCGGCGAGCAGGGGCGGTTGGCTTGGGTCCCATAAGATGGAGTTTGGGAACCCATAAACTCCGGTATCAAAGTATAAGTTTTGAAAGTCACTCGGTGACAATAGCAAATATAAATCATTGCATTAAACACTTACCAATAAACTTCGGGATGTAAGCAGATAGCTGCCATTCGGTTAATATTTTTTTTATATCTGTATCTTCCTCCATTTCTCGACACTAATAAGATAATTTTATGTGTAAACTGTAAAAAATGCTGAACACTGTGTGTAAATCGCATATTATATGAATTGAACTCACGCACAACCAAGGAAGAAGAACCGCGAACGAAAGGTGCCTGCACCAAAGAACACAATTACTCCTAGCGGAGAAGAATGTCAACTTCATAGAAACTTTGTCAAAGATAATTTGAAATCTGTAGTTGCCACTAACGCACTCTACATGTGACCCACAAACTAATTTTCTAGGCGGGAATTTCAAAAGGGTTTTCGTTTTTCTTAGATAGTAATTTTGCTGGTAATTCTGTCAGTCGGAAAACCGACACTAGATTTATTTTTCCCAAGAAAGAAAAATAAATCTAGTGTCAGTTAACCGACTGACAGAATTACCAGCGCATGAAAAGTTATTCTTGAATAAAACACAATGAGGGATTTTCTTTTTCTTTTTTTTTCTTTTTTCCCCAGTCGCCGGATAGATGGCGCTAAACTATGTACGTTACTGCAAGGAACGGAACGTTAAATTATTTTTGATTAATTCACTTGAACGTTATTTTGAGATCATAAAACGAAACGTTATAGTCATTTCACATCAATATCACGTCTACCATACGTAGTTAGGCGATTTTACGAAAACAACGAAAAAACAAAACTGAATTATAACAAAGCGCGAGAAAACTAGGATGATTGGAAAGCCAAAACAAACTCAGAATATTTGATGCAATGTTTTTCTCCAAGCCTTTTGGCTTTGGCACCTAGTAACGGAGTCAGTTCAGCGCCATCTAGAGAGCTCTGGGGAAATACGTTTTTTTTTTAATACCCAAAAAGAAAACCTCCCATTGTTACAAATGTTTCAAGGTTTTTATTTTGTCTCTTAGAGCATTTCGAGATGCTTCCTGGGCGAATTCTCTATTTCTGATAACACAAAATATTTTGACACAAATGTGCCAAGTGCTTGTTGTAATATGTTCAGACACTTTTTCAAAATGTGCCGCACAACTTATAAAATTAAAATTAGTAGATATTTAAAAAAAAAATTAAATCCTTTGTAAGCCCAGAGTTTTTTAGGTATTCATTTATTGGTGTGGCACAGCTTTCGACCGCTTTAATAAAGGGAAGTGATGCATATGTCAGCGAGTTCTTCAGACTATTGTATTCCTTGAACTCGACAAACATATGCACCACTTCAGATCCTGGCGCAGTCAGGTTTTGTCTGCAAGTCTCGCAATTTAAGTTTAATTTTTTGAGAATGAAGCCGCAAACATATACACAGGCTTCTGTTTCTGCATTATTTTCAAGTGCATCGGTAAAGATTTCATCAATTGTTTAATCGAATTCATGCACAAGCATTTCATCACTACCATCATTCTTGTTGGGAGATGCATCAGGGGATTCAGGGGTTACTATTAACATTTTAAAGTATGATTGCTTCATTCTCGTCCTTTTCGCAATTACCAATACCAAGGTGGGACAGGTTGCTAAGCATTGCAGTTTTCAAACCGGCAACAAACTGCCCCACCGTTGGCCTGGTGTTTGCGCCGCAGTTTCCCCTGATGCATCCAAACAAATTCTCAAGCGGGTCTTGTTGTAGGCGCCTGGTGCATAAGCTTTTGGCTTCATTCTGCATTTTCATATTTCGCCATAATCTTTCAACTCTATTTAAGGTCCACACCCATCCTTCCTGGGAAGGAGGCGGCCTTGCAGCACCAACAAATTACATAACGGAAAAAAAACGCACCGTAGTGTTGCCAGATGGCGAATTCAAATCAAGTGTAAAAGTGGCATGATTTTTGTTTTCAATTGATTTAATTCTTTTTATTTTATCCCTTCTTTAAAGCTCACTGGGATATATCAATGTATATATAGTACCACGGAATAAATAAGCCAAGGGAAGTGGTGTGGTTGTCAATTTGTTCCGCTGTCGACATACTTACGCAAACGCACGATACCTAGTAATATTTTGTACAGCAAAGAATTATCTTTACTGATTGTTTGATTGTGTTGATATTAAAATGGTCTATTGTATCTGCCCATTCCTTTAAAAAATTCACTTTTGGAGCTAGAGCAAAAATAACTTATCGTTGCGGGTGTCACTTCAAGGTTTCTCTAGTGGCCCGGCCAGAATCAAACGGTGAAAAATCTCGTAGAGCCGGCTTCTGTATACCTACCTACAACAGGTATGTATGTGTTCAGGATATTATTTAGATGACGAAACTGCTTGTTATAATGTTTGAAAGTGGTGGAGGGGATAGCTATGACGTCATAAACATGGCGGCTGACAGTTTTTTTGTTAATAACACCGCACCTTTTAAGTCTATTTGCTCGTAAGTATATGGTGTCGTTTGAAAGTTTATAAAACGTCCTTTAATTCATTCTCTGATACCTCAAACGTATCTCGTATACTAAAAGAAATACAAGACAAAATAAGTTTTTTTAAAAGATGTTTCAAAAATACTCTTTTTTAACCGAGAAACCGTTCAACTTACAGCAACTTGGCGTATTATGGAATTATGCCAAATTTTATTACCTATTTATAAGTGTCAGTTTCATAAAAATAGGACTTAAAACGACTGAGCTATGTCTAATTTCGTGGCGAAAGGAGTATGGTGTTGTATTGTAATTATGTCACATACATTTCAAAAATGACCACATTCATACATTTATTTTATTGCTTCTAGACCCCCATCATGCGGCACCCTTCCCCCCTTAAAAAGTGTACTGTTTTCCAGTTATTTTTAGAGAAGCCATACAATAAACATACATACAATTACGCCTTTATTCCCTAATGGGATAGGCAGAGCATCAGTGGTTCTAACAAACGATTTAATGCCACATTTGATATAAATAGTGAGGGTTGTTAGATGGAACCTGTTGTCTAATGGTGAGAAGTGGTCAGCCTTTCACCCATGATACGGCAAAACCCTAGTGTCCCACTTACTCACTTTTAGAGTAGGCTGGCACATTCTGAGGCCCGTATTACAGAAGGAAGCCTTGATCTTTATTTAAGTATCGATTGTCTCTTTCTCTCACTATCAAACTGATAAAGACGACTGCTACTCAAGTATAGATCTGAGTCTGATTTTCCTTCTGTAATACGAACCTAAGTTTTTCTTTCACTCCAACAGGAACTAAGTAAAATTTCAACTTTGGTTACGTCACCGCAACGTGGTACCTAGACCGAGCGAAAAAGCGGATTCGTAATTATCATCAAATACTACCGAACATATTTGTATGAAGCCTGGTATACCTAAACTCCAAGGTCTCTTTTATAATATTAGTGTGGATAAAGTAAATATTACAACAGTGTTTTGTGTTGAGTAAAAACATAATATTTTAAATTAAGCAATAATAATTTTCTTCAGGTGGCCAGTAGTGAACTGTTATATTCTTGTGGAATTATTATTAAATCAGACAGCCATTTGGTAAGGGCGAATATGTTTTATTGTTCACATTGTTAGAATAAAGATTAATTTGCAAGGCGGCATATTGGGTCTGTGCCTGTCAAGTTATCTGACAATCAAGTTCCATCGCAAGATGGCGCTGTTTCCTACGCTACGTTCCTAACAACGCAGGATATCCCACATCTCTCTTTTTTTATAAATCGTTATAACATTGAAACATTATAAATATTATTGAAATTGCCAGCCCTACATCATAGTCCAAACATTACACATTATTAAGTCCTGACATTAGATATACAATTATAACTTAGTTTTGTCATTTAATAAACTTGTCATGAACACTATTCAAAAAACATTAACTTTGTAAACTAAAACATAGACATTACAATATTTACCCAAATAAACATGTAAGTTATGTAGCCTTTGAAAAATAGTTGTCAAATTATTAATACAAATTCAAATAATCTTTAGAACATAGTTGTCAAATTATTAATATTAATTCACATTAATTAAACATACATAAACTGAACAAGTTGTTCAGTTTATGTATGTTTAATTAATGTGAATTAACTAATTTAATTAATGTGAACATACACAACCATGTGTATGTTCGAGTAGTGCTTGTCACAGTGTGCATTGTATGTGTGAGTGTATAGAGAAAAAAAGGTGCCCAAAGCGGGAAAATAAAAAACCTACATATGATGTGATCGGAAGCACGGATCTACACAGAGACCTACATCACATATGGTACACTGATAGATAGCTTTCTTTCCACACTGCCGGCAACGGCGGTGCTGACTTCTACCCACCTGGTACTGAGCGAAGTGAGAAGGCCAGTGTTTATTATTTGTCTGATAATTGACCATCGGGACCGGTCCGCGTGGTTTGGGTACGCGTTGAAAATGGTTTTGCAAAATTTGCTTCACCAAGTTCAATCTGAAAACTATATGCTCAACTCTGTTATCAAGTGAAGCTTCGTAACAAATGCGAGCATTCAAAATGGAAACATTAAGAAGCCGCTTGAACAACTTCATCGTCCACTTGGAGCTCTTTTTCCTCTCAATTAGGTAAGCCTCGAGCATGCAGTCTTAAAGATCTACACCGCCCATACTTTTGTTGTAGTCGAGAACCAGTTGTGGTTTCCATAAAGCAGTCCGGAAGGATTTTGGAGGAGCCAGAGCAACCTCCGTGCCGTGATAAGTCGAAATAAGTCCAATTTTCTTCCTATCATGGTAGCCAAATAACCGTCATATCCTGGGAATGACGACCCACGAATTGACCAGGCTGCAATTTGCATTGCGAGATCAATGGTGGTACATTTTGACGGTTTGTGTTTAAGGAACCCACAACGTCCGTTTTGTTTCTTTTCAAGTACCTGGCCAACAGCGGACGGTTGAACCAATTGTCCATGAAAAGAATATACCCTTTGTAGGCGATTAATCTTCAAGACGGACGCCGTGCTTTTTAGCAACGACGACGGGATAGTAGGATCGCTGACTCTAACCTTACTGGTATAGACCAGTGTTTCCCAAAGTGGGCGATAACGCCCCCTTGTGGGCGCTGGAGGCCTAGAGGGGGGCGGTAGGGGGCCTTGAAAAAATTGGGGGGCGCTGAGGTGATTTGTAACTTCAGCTATGGGTGATTTGTAACTTCAGCTACTTCATATTTTAAAATTCACTGAAATTAAAATCCTCTTACGTGTAGTAACATCCATTTATTAGTTCATATTTCTATCCTATTTTATTGTCAAAAATATTAACTAAAAATAAATTAAATATTTATTATTTTTAATGCGTTCACAACGCTATTTATATCTTAAGTAATTGGTATCAAACACTGAAAAATATTCGTGTCTTCGAGTGTCGCAGGTGAGGTCCCCACCTCCGAAGACGCGTTTTAAAAATAGGTATATCTATTGTTGTTAATATTGTAAAGTTGCATTATTATTGCTCTCTCTGGTAAGAAAAATCTCGTTTAGAATATACAGGGTGTCCGGTGGCAAAATTCGGATTTCTAATTCAAATTTCTCTGAAACCACTGGTCGGGGAAGCAGAAGAAATAAGCAATAAAGTAAATTAGCTTCGTCATTTATGCGGATTTTTAATCACGATGTCGCATTGGACAGGTGAACAACGAGCGTTCGCAATCCAGAACCAATGAAAACATTGAACTTCTAGCGAACAGCTTGAAAAAAATCCGCGTCAAACCGTGCGCAAGAAAACGGCTGCCTAGGGTTCCCAAAGACTATCGTGCATGAAATAAAGAAGAAGAATCTTAAATTCCTTTAAAAATTCAGATTTTCCAAATACTAAAGCCTAACGATTACAATTTGCGTAAAAGTTTCTGCGAGACAATGTAATAGCGATTTCTTACGGTAACACTATCTTTTGGAGTAACGAATCCCACTTTCATCTGAATGGAAGTGAATTGCCATTATTGGTCGCATTAAGGACAGAACTCACGTCTAAAATATCAGCAGCTTTTGCACAGTCCCAATGTGACGATTTGGTGTGCTGTGTGCATTATCATTTATCAAGCAGTGGAATAACCAGACCATTTTTTTCGAAACTCATTGGGAGCAAGCAATAAGTGTGGACGGTTTTTCTTATCAGCGCTTGCTGAACGATTATTTTCTGCCAATATTAAGAGAACTTCTCGCCTTTACTGCGCACACATGGTTTCAACAAGTTGGCGCCGCGCCACCCCTCACACTGCTAGAAAGACCCTGGAAAACTGATAAGCCATTTTGGCGACATTCCATGGTCTCCCAGGTCACCAGATCTGCTTTTTTGTGTTGGGGTTTTTTGTGTGTTACCTCAAGAATAAAGTACTCGAAACCAACCCAACGACCATCGCAGCGCTTAAGGAAAATATCGTTCTCGAGATTAATGCCATCCTATCACATTTGCTTCAGCGAGTGGCACGGAATACTGAGGCCAGATTTAAAGCGTGTGTCCAACGTGATGGACATTTGGAAGAAATATTTTTAATAAATTACTTGTTTACATCTTTTATTCTCTTTTTTCTTTTTATCTTAAATCCGAATTCTGCCACCGGACACCTTGTAGGTTTTAATTAAACGCCAGGCGAGACTCATGTTATTAAGGTTTTTAAGGTGAAAAAAAATGGGGGGCGCTACAAAATAACTGATTTTCAAAGTGGGCGTTAGACAAAATAAGTTTGGGAACCTCTGGTATAGACGAAAGAGGACCAAAGGTACCCAGTTGCGGACTCGCAAAGCTCGAAAGTTTTGATTCCGAACTAGGCAGCTTTGGTCCTTATAAATTGTCTAAACGAAAGGTTGCCCTTCCACAGGGTCAAGCTCTCGTCTATACAAATTTCTTGCCGGGGGATATAAGGCTGCTGGAATCGGGAATTTAAGTGGGCGAGGATAGGCTCGATGGGAAAAAGAGGTGAGGATTCATGAGTGCGGCGGGGATTATCATTGAAATGGAGGGCAGAGCACATTTGCTCATACTGGTCGCGGCTAAACATGTGCCGGAAACAAGAGGTAAATAAGAGGAAGTGATTGGAGAAGCATGACTTTATAGACGGCATTCGGATAATGCCAAGCATCATCCAGAATGAGAATAGCATCAGGATTTCGTGCACATTGGTATTATACCAATTCCTGATGCCTTTCGTGGCTGCATATCGATTCGTTTCCGAAACCATATGAGCCAGGATGTCATCATCCCAATACTGTATGAACGCATCATACTCGTTTCCGAAGGGGGCGGTTGGGCCCGTTTCTTGGGGAAGAAACATTTCCCTTTCAGCTTGTAAGGTATCCATTGGACGCCAATCAAACTGAAGAGCGTCCTCTTCACCAGGAAAAAGGGCGGCATCTCCACCCTCATTCGCATCATGAAATTCATCTTCGTCCACGGCCCTCGCTTCCCTCCTCTCGTTTGCAGCCTGTCGCGCTCGTCTCCTTGCATACACATCCATAATAGACCTACGCAAATCTTCAGGCACGTCGTCATCACTCACATATATCTCCGTGAGGGGGTCCCCCTGCCTCCAGGTCAAGGGAGCCTCCCTCACCACACCACCTCGGCCTCCGGCCTGCCGCGGATGCTTCCTCTCCCGCGTCTTTGGCTGTCACGCTGGCCAATCCTTACCACCGGCTCATCGCTAAAAATACATATCACATATAAATATGACTGGGTAATTCTTAACCTCCTAGTTATTTGGGTCTAGTGGGAAATTGATTTTAGTATGGAACAGTTTATTTTATCTTGCACTTTAGCTAGGTGATGGTCAAGAGCGAATCCTTTTCCTATAAAAAAATAATTTAGTACCTAATGTATAATAAAGATAAACTTACGCGCTCGGCGAGACAGCCCTGTTTGAAAGACACGGGGAGGAAGCCGTCGGCCGAGGGGAGAAGAAGAAGGAATTCTGTGAATAAGTAAAACAGCCACATTAAATTTATTTCAATAAAGTGAATAATTTTGATTTTGGCCATTAGTCTAGGAGCGGGACTCAATTACAACAGCAAACATGTAAGAAAAACAAAATGAATTATACATACGTTAGTGGAGAAATCGCTGCCGACGGAATTCGAGGGGAAGATGCAGGTGAAGAATTGCTCCTTCTGTGAACAAGTTAAAAAAAAATCAATTACTCAAGTTCAAGAGAACAACTTTCACAGATAAATAAATGTTTAGGGTAGAAACGTGATATTCCTTAATATAGTACGTGGGTGTTGTTAAAATAATTTACTTTGTGTAACTTAATATTATGTGTAAGTGCTCGAATGAGCTTGATAGTTACCGTCTTTTGGAAGAAGGTTCTTCATGCTCATCGAGCTCCTCCACCTGCACCTCCACATCTGCCTCCAATTCCGGGATTTTTTATCAACTAGAAAAACAAAGTATAATTGAGCATAAAAAACAGATCAAAGTAGATAACAGTGTTAGTACAATTTACATAGGAAAAATAAGAGAAAAATAATTGTTTGTAAGCCTAGTTTACAAGAAGATGAATTTAACAAACCTCTTCCTCTACCTCTCCCCTTTCTTCTAACATTTCACCCCCATCTTACACTATTTCGACCTCCTCCACTACTTGCTCGGTCACCTAAAAACGGAGTGTTAATACAATTTACATAGCAAAAATAAGAGGAATATAATCATTTGTAAGCCTAGTTTACAAGTAGATGAATTTAATTCTTCTTCTATGTCCCCTTCCCCTCACCTTCTTCCCTTTCTAACCTCCATCACCTAAAAAACGGAGTGTTAGTACAATTTACATAGCCAAAATAAGAGAAATATAAATTCTTAATCAGTGTTTGATATTGCGGTGGACTGTAATTAAACACTTAATTAAACGTATATTGTCGGATTTTACATCTTAATACTATTTTAAATATGAAATAACACAGAGCAAGTACTTTACGTGGCGGCGGCTATATTGCAAGAGAGAGAGGCAAGAAAGGGATGGAAGATTTGAAGAAAACTACCACACACTCAGTATATTTTACGAGTAATAAATCTTCGGTGGCTTGTTTTCGTGGGTTTGATATAAAGTTAGCAGATTGGTATAAAAACCGAGCGAACACCGACGAAGAGGAAAAGAGGAGGATTGTTAAAACATCTGCATTAATTGTGCTTCAGGACATTAGATCAACTGCTTACTGTAATAACTATCCGGATGTTTCCAATTTCATGGCTGATGTTGACGATCTGGTTCCAGAATCACAAAAAAAAATTCTTGAAATAATAATTTCACACCGAAAAACACGACCCGAAATAACCAAGAAGAAATGTACCTACTGCTATAGGTCATTCTATTATATCTGCAACGAGACCCCGTTCTTTCATTTCGCCGATACAATTAGGACTTGGAGTTTATATATTTCGAAAAGTAGGTTCAAAAAATCTTGTGAATGTTGTCAGCAATTTAGGATATTGTTGTAGCTACAGAGATGTCACACTTTTTGAATCATCTGCAGTACAGTCTTGGAAACCATCAATTGAAGAAAAAGCGTTCACACAATATGTCTTCGAAAATGCGGATTTTAATACAGCAACAATAACAGGAAAAGGGACGTTCCATTCTATGGGTGGAATAAAGTGTATAACACCTGGAACTGCTGTAAAACCTAACATTGAAAAAAACATAATGCCTACGGCTGAAGAACTCTCAAAAGCTCAAACAATAAAAAAATTGAGTTTTCAACTAAATGATCGAAGTCTCGATCTTATGATTTTGAAAAATGTTTACAAGACAGGCATTTTTGATAAAATGGCAAAATTTTGTAACCAAGATTTTTCATGGATTTTTGGACACTTCCTTGAAGTACCCGGACTTTCAGGATGGCAGGGATTTATGGAAAAATTGACAGCTACAGAGCCTTATGAGACGTCGAAAGTTTTAGCCCTGCCTTTTGTAAATCAACCTCCGACAGATCGAAGCACTGTGTTCACAGTATTAAGCCATGCGGCAGAAGAGACTAGAAAAAGTGACCAGCGAACATGCTTCGTTACATTCGACCTCCCCCTTTATATGAAAGCTAAGGAGATTTTGGCTATTGACGATAATGAATGAGCATAATGGTTCCCTATCGAATGTGGTTGCCAGATTGGGAGGTTTTCATCTATGTCCTTGGGATCTATTGGGGTTATCATGGTGGGAAGTGGACTCTCCGAACTATGGTCTACAGTATATGCTTCTGCATCTATCATTCACTTCAGGTAAATTATTTCAATTCATTTAATTGAATATTGACTTACAGTTTATTTATTTCATGTGGTTTAGGTGCAAATTCAAACCCTTATCAGTGGTACAATATTACACTACTTATCTTGATCAGCCCATATACGTCCCCACTGCTGGTGTACGGGCCTCCCGGTCGGCGTGTCGGAAAAGGGGCAGCCCACGGGACTTATGATTCTTTGCAAAACTATGAAAATATAGAAAGACTGAAACAGGATTTTAAAAATAATTTTAACCAAGTCGTAATTTAAAACCACTGCAACTACAAAAATTCCAAATTGGACTAGGATACCTAAAAGGCCACTATTCCAGAAAGGACACCAAAAAGGAAGAAAAATTAAAAATATGAGTATTTTAGTATAGTAAGAATGTCAAGCTAGTGTAACCTATACAAGAAGGATATTCTCCCCTTGCAGGTCGTGAAGTAATCCCCCCAGGTTTTTAGTTTTTATCTTGGAGTCGGAAAATGGCCATAGGAACTCCTCAACTAAATAAGGTAGCCATATCGTATTATGGGCTTTTAATTTTTACCTACAATGAACTTATGCCCAATGCCGCGTCCACACGCTTGGCAAATCTCAACAAACATTCACAAATTCAAACGTGTGAATTGAAGATTTGGCTTGGTTTGCGTAGGTTTACAAGCACTTGTAGCCGATCCGTCCAGTGTCTGTTTTTTGGTCACAAGTCAGAGAATTTGCCGCAAGCGCTTGCGACGCGTCCACACGTTTGTGCGCCTGTAAAAATAGGTAACTTAAGCCAAATGTATGGCCAACACAATAACTTCTACGTCTGCCATGCTTGCCTCCTCAGAACAAACTAAGGCACTGGCAAGCGTGTGGACGACCACGTTTGATTCGCTAAATCAAGGCAAAAGTTTGATGGTGCGTTTCCATGCTTGCCAAGGCTCGGCAAGCGTTTACAAGCACAAGCGTCCACAAATCTCGCTTGGCATTTGGAAGTCGTTTATACGCTTGTGAATGCGTCAGTGTGCTACGTACATCCAAGCATGGCGGACACCGAACTTGTATCGGCTATTACGTTTGGTTTAACCTACTTTTATTTCAAATACAAGCAAAGTAAAACAAAAGCAAGGAAAGCCCGACGACCACGAAGATGGTGGATGATAAAGATTCATAGAAATCGTACTAGGTAACTAATATGTTTTTCAGTTTATATTATACGTCTGAGTGTCACCCTTTTGGCATAGCGAAGTTTTTTGTAACACCTAATAAATAATGTATATATTTATATTATAGTGCAATTAATAAATAATTAAATTAACATAAGTGCTTTAATTTTTTACAGACAATTTATAGAAGATAAATTTAATGAACTTCTATATGAACCATCTGGAGAGTTCGATAATTTCTGCCGAATGAGTTATGCCGATTTTGAGTTTTTGCTGCAGAAAATTTCACCAATGATTTCCAAGCATGATACCGACTTCAGAGAAGCTATACTAGCTAAATATCGTCTTGCCATAACGCTACGATTTTTAGCATCTGGTGATTCTTACAAAAGCCTACACTACTTGTTTAAAGTATCTGTCCCTATGATATCAAAAATCATTCGTGAAGTTTGCCAAGCTCTTAATGAAGTTTTAAAGGATCAAGTCAAGGTAAGTGGTAAAATAAAACAACTGTTTTCATTCAGAAAGACGCTGATGCCCGTCTTTTTATTTTGCCGATGACTGAAAATCTTCGAAAGCTTTCAGTAAAGCCTCGTTTATAATGTTGGATTCCAGCGGAGCAAGCTGGATGATTTGATCCGATATGATATTAAGTTGTGAGGGTGCTTCTGAAGTAGATGGAGCAATTGGACGTGATCGATGTTCAATTATATTTGAGAAGGGCTCTGAATGAGAGGTTTGCGAGGATGGAAAAAATCTTTGAGTGTTAGGGATAGGTTCAGAATAAACAGTATTAACTGATGTTGGCCGACTCGGAATGTCTTGGAATTGAGGAGATGGCGTAGGTTGTGCATATGCGCTGGCCGTTGATGAAGGTCTCGAATAATATTGAGGGGATGGTGTAGGTTGTGCAACGCTCCCCATTGAAGCAGGTCTAGAATAATATTGAGGGGATTGTGTATAACCTGCATTTGACCTTTGATTGATTCTGTTTATAAACAACCCGTCTATTTGGTACATAATAAGTTTTCGTTCATCATTTGGCAGTTCGCGTAGCTTTATAGCTAGTAGCTTTGCGTACAAATCACAATCATCGTCTTCGTAAGCTGATCTACATTCACTTCGCCTTTGTCTTACATCATTCGTAAGTTGTTGAAATGCTGTTGCCATTTGCATTTCAGCCGTTTCAGTAACAGGGCGACGACGTTTATTAGTAGATGTCGATGGTCGGGATGGTGTAGTGACCGTATTGGTATGGTCATCCTGTGTCTCTTCCGTTTCTTCATGTACAACATTTTGTAACAAAAATAACAATAATTAAAACATATAGCTACAGTTTATTTCTTTTCTTTTTTACAGATGCCCACCACAGCAGAACAATGGCTTAAAATAGAAGAAGGATTCAGGACTAAATTTCCACATTGCATAGGTTCATTGGATGGCAAGCATATAGTCATAAACAGCCCATATCATAGTGGAACAGAGTATTTCAATTACAAAAAAACTTTTAGCATTGTCCTTTTGGCATTAATGGATAGCCAGCATAAATTTATATTCGCAGACATAGGAAGTCAAGGAAGAATAAGTGACGAATAAGTGGAGTTTTTAACAATTCTTTATTATGGCCAAAAATCTGTAATAACGAGATTGATTTTCCCTCGCCATGTCCACTTCCAGGATCGAATATAAATCTGCCATACATATTTTTAGGTGATGGTGCTTTTGCATTGAGTGAACACATAATGAAACCCTACCCTGGTAATCATGACGTTGGCTCACCAAAAAGATTATTTAACCAAAACTTATCCAGATCCCGAGTAGTAGTATAAAATACATTTGGAATTTTAACTTCTGTATTCAGAATTTTTAGACTTAGAATTATGGACTTAGATCCACAATGTGTGTCGAAACTTACGATGAGTTGTGTATTGCTACATAACTTTTTGAGAACAAGTAAAAGTTCCTCAAATCGATATACTCCTCAGGGATCATTTGATGTATATGATGGTAGTGGAAATATGGTGAACCCTGGTTTGTGGCGAAATGAAAACCATGGATATAATGCATTGCAAAATTTGCCTTTTGTACCTCGAAGGTCTCCGCTGAATGCCAGAAAAATCAAAGACGAAGTTTCTTCGTATTTTAGTAGAAATTGTTAAGTTCTTGAAAATAAAAAATAAAAATATTTTAAATAAAGGTGGTTTTAATTGTTTTAGAATAAACGTTGTTTTTATACTTACAGTTTCCGAATTTATTCCATCAATGCAAGTATATACTGGCAGTAAAAATGACTCCATCATTTCGTAAGCAAACCAAGTTGGTTTATAAATGTCTTCGGCACCTAAACAAAGGATATAATTTTAAAACTACATACCTTAAATAATACATATAAGTAACAAGAGCGAAGGTACACCTTGCTAACTTAATTTAAATAATAAACACTGTACAAACCTGCGCCAGAACGAGTAGAATCCTGTTTTTTTTTAAATGTTTTCGAAAAGTTGTCATCAATATTTCTTTTTTGGATTTTAATTCCTTTACTGGCTTTCCCATTAACTGAGCAAGACGACTCCAAGCATCTGCAACCTTGTTTTTATCTTTATGGTTAACATCTTTGGGGTTCCAGATACACGGTTCGGTCTGGTAATATTCCAAAAACAATAAACTCTCGTCGTTCGACCAGCCACTCATTTTGCAATCAGAACTAGATGTACGTGCGTACGTCGCGAGTTTACAACGGCTACTAAGCGCGCGCCAACATGTAAACGCGTCGCAAACGCTTGCCGCAAGCGCCCTTTGATCTGTGACCAAAAACCGACACTCGACCGGATCGGATACAAGCATCCACAAGCTCACGCAAGCCAAGCCAAACACCCTCTTTACACGCTTGTGCTTGTGAACGCTTGCCGAGCCTTGGCAAGCATGGAAACGCACCATGAAGGGATTTAGGGTTTGGCGCAAGTGTCAAGCGTGAGGACGCGGCATAACATATAAAAAGCTTGTCAAAAAAAAGATTGCCTAAGTAGCTATTAATTTTACAATTGTAACTTTTGCAAGATACCTCTACCTACTTACCTAATCAGAAAGCTAAATACTTAACGTGTTAAGAATTTATGATCTTTTGTGATGATTTACAAAAGTACCTACTTACAACAGAACTTTAACTTTCCCTCACACTTTTACAGGCTTTGGACTGTCAAATTAATACAACTTTAAAAATAATAAGTTATTGTAGGTAAAGCAGTGAACAAGTAGTTAGATACTAAGTCTAACTGTGTGTCATTTTAGGCAGGCAGTTAATTTATTTATACCTAGTCTGTCGTGTATAGACAATATGAAACAATTACCTATATGAAAACAATTATATTTGATAAGGTAGGTGCTCATACCTACAAGGGCGGGATGATAAATAGCTAGCTTAGCATAGAAAAACTTGCTCTAAAGCCTTGATGCCATCCCTGAAGTGGTTTTCTTCAAGCTCTTCAAAATAACTGTCCACGGCAGACATCACCTCGCTATTATTTTCAAATCGTTGTCTTGGGCTTGGGGAATAGATGAAAGTCAGATGGTGCCAGATCAGGAGAATAAGCTGGGTGTGGTAGCAAATCATAAGTTAATTCTTTGAATTTCGCCATCGCAGTGATGCACGTGTGAACGCGCGCATTATCCTGATGAAAGATTATTATTTTTTTAGCCAGGCCGGGTCTTTTTTCACGAATACACACTTGTACTTTATCCAGTAGGTCAGCATAATATTCGCCATTTATGTTTTGTCCTTTTGGAAAGTAATCAATCATCAATATACCCTTCGAATCCCAAAATACTGACGCCATGACTTTCCCCGCAGATTTCCCGGCTTTTGCTTTCTTTGGAGCCGGAAATCCTATTTTCGTCCATTGTTTAGACTGAATTTTTGATTTAGGTATATAGTGGTGAACCCAAGTCTCGTCTGTAGTAACAAACCGTCTCAGAAAATCAGTTGAATTGCTCTTAAAGCTTTCCAAACACTCTTGTGAAATTTGCGAACGAACGCCCTTGCGGATAATTTTTTTGACTGAAGAAAAACGAGTAATTCTTGAGTCAAAATGTAATGCACCCGTTCTTTAGAGATGCCTTCTTTAGAGTATCAGCTATCTCGGAAAGTTTCAATCTTCGGTCAGCTAAAACTGCATCATAAATTTTGGTCACAATTTCTGAAGTAGTGGCACTTTTTGGACGTTCTGGACGATGATCATCTTGGGTGCTAGTACGGCCACGTTTAAATTCAGCCACCCAATTTTTTACGGTCGCATATGAAGGAGAATTTTCTCCCAAAACATCCTTCATCTCCGAAAAAATCTCTCTCCACCTTTTAATCCTTTTAAATGCAAAAACTTTTTCACAGCTCGTAGCTCAATTTTATCCATTTTGCAGAAAAAACAAAACAATGCTTTTTGAAATGTCAATATTTTAAAGAAAAACTATACGTTCGATTTGAAATTTGGAACACTGGCAGTTAATGAACCAATGAGTAAAATACTACGGAGATTTTATATCGTCATTTTACAAAATATGGGTTGGGCTAGCTATTTATCATCCTGCCTAGGTACAAAAGCAGTTGTATTAATTTGGCGTGTTGAAAAGTTAAAATTCATTCACTATTTACAAATTTACAACTTGGTAGGTATTTACAATTATTTACACAGAGATATAAGTAGGTAGTTACTTTACCGCATTGAATGTTGAACGTAACTACCCCTTTGTCTAATGCACTGCATAGCATGATCCACTGTATGTCTTCGCACTTCCCGAAGCACTTGTGTCTCACTTGCCATGACATCAAAGGCCCTAACAATGCGTGCATGCAGTTCATCCACCGTTTGTATTGTGTAGCCGTCATTTCCATAAACAAGGTCCTTGGCCCTACCCCACACGTGGAAATCCAGCGGCGTGAGATCAGGAGAACGTGGTGGCCACGTGATGGGATCACCTCGCCCAATCCAGCGTCCCTGGAACTCCTCTGTCAGGTAATCCCGCACCACACGAGTGTAGTCCCGCACCGCCAGCGGCGGCTCCACAGCGGTACTTCTAGCAGCAACTCGGGCAGCTTCTCCCGCAGGAACCTTAAGTATGTGTCCCCGTTAAGTTGATCCAGGAACACGGGACCTAAGAGTGTCTCGTTTAATACTCCTGCCTACACGTTCACACTGAACGGTGCTTGAAGTAATCAGGACGAGTCACGCGCGGGTTCTCGTCACTCCAGTAATGAGCGTTGTGAATATTAAAAAGATCGACGCGCGTGAAAGTGCATTCGTCGGTCCAAAAAACATTGTATGTTCTATTTCTTCGCAGCCACCTGGAGAACTCCATGCGAGGTGCGAAATCAGTGGGCTGCAGCTCCTGTACCCGTGTCTAGTGGTACGGGTGCAGTCCTTCTTCGTGCAGCACAGACCACACGTAGTACCGCGAAACATTAAAAACTCGCGCCGCATCTGCGGTACTCGCCACCGGGTGACGGCAAAAGAACTCCAGCACTTCTTCCTTAAAGTGACCAGGTCTTCCCGATTCAGCCCGAAGTTAGTAGCTACCACTCTCCCGCATACGCTGCACTGCACCAAGTATTGTTCGGTACCAGATAAACCCATAAAATATTGTCTAATAAAAGCGACATATCTTTATTTTATTTTTTTATTTATTTATTTAAGGCTTGATTTTGGAAGAAGGGTAAATTATTTCTTTTTTCAAGCCTGAAAATGTCTACCCCCTCAAAATCTTATTAATGCAATTAACCCAATTAAAAATTGTTTATTTATTTGTAACAGTGAGGAAAGCATTCTGATTTGAGAATTTATTTATGCAAAATACAACCCAGATATTCAAAATCGTATTTTTCTTGGAAGTCTTTTTTAATTTATTTTGACAAATTTTCTTTATGACCATTTACCTCCAGATACTCATTTGTTTTTGAACAATAGTACCAAAATACCTGACTGAATACTCAGATGGGTAGGTCAATTTCCTTGTTTTCAGGTTTTTATACTCTTATGAGTGATCCATTTGTGTGTTTCAACATTTTCTTTAGACAGCATTAAATTTTTAAAATTTTTGCACTGGTGTTTTGAAAAAAAAATTCTAATGACCCACCCAGCTCTGTATGATCTCGCATGAATGATCATTCTTTCTCTCCGTGCCTCCACAATACTGTCCTCAATTGAATCACCACTCGCATGAACTATTTCTGAATTAATTATTTAATCATGCTGCTCGTTACTTTTTGAGTTTAATGATTTGAATAGAGCAGTTACACGCAGAAGTTGCTCACTGCAGTTAAAAGATGCATGATGGAATTTAATAAATCCTGTGATCAATAGCGACTTAAAAGTATTTGTGAAGGTGTAGCAATATGGTTTTTTTACATGTCTGTAGGTGTAGGCTCTTACTTGGCCAAAAAAAATTTCAATAGCATAGGAATGACTGGTGATCCAATTTTTTGTACTCGGTACTATTTTGTAGTTTCCTTCACAATCAATGAACTTAAATCGACCAAGTCGTTCAATGGCATTTGTCCAAAATGCGTGATGTTTGGATTTGTTGGTAACTGCTGACCTCAGCTCTTTACCCTTTTTCTTATGGTTGAAGACACTGCATGCACTGGCGCCATTCACACTATCAAATAGATCATCCAAGAAAGACACCACTTCTGCTGTATTCTTCAGAGTGGTGCTGACTGGTTTTCCATCAACATAGTGAGCTGATAATGAAAAATGAAACAATAAATGATGAAACTATGCAAAATAAAAAACTAATTAATAAGCATGTTGTTATTTTTTAATGTTGTGATAATTCAATGCTATATAAGCCAATTAGGTTATATCGTGCCCAGCCGTGGGATAAAAAGCAGCTTATGTTCTTTGCTAAGGTTTAATCTACCTCTTTATCGTGAAGTCTGGCAACTTTGCCAGTTTTGGTAGTGTATAAAAATTCAAGTGATGTTAACTGATAAAAAAATCACTACATACGACTCTTGAGTCAATTTTTATAATTATGTATTTCATAAAGGCTTCCTACGTGTTCATCAATTTACCGAAAATATAGTAAACAGCCAAAAACAAAATATGGCAAAGCTGACCCTACTGTATGGCAAGTTTGCCAACAGGTTTTGTATCTCATCATGAAAGGATTAACTATGACCGATTCAAGAATAACATTCTCTTAGGCGATTCAGTGTAGGTGATTCATTATATTTTTTGCATTTACGTGGTAGAAAGGCCAAGGTGGTAAAGTTGTTAACCTATAAATAGTTTTTTCATAGAAAACGGAGATTTGCTGATAGGGTTGTCCAAAACTTAAACAAATTCATTTATTTTAGAACTTTATTTATTTTTGAATGCACTTATTATATCATTGCACACAAATTGGTACTAATTTGTTAATAAGACAACTAAACAATCAATTATAAAATATGTTTATAGAAAAAATATATTTAGTAGATAATAATTATCAGGTATTCCTTCATTAGGTCTCTACACTTAAATACCTACTATAATGGTACTTAGTAATTGCCAACAAAATAACTAATTCCTTTTTTTAATGAGTGTTCAAACAATATTCTTTCAAACAAAAACAATCTTCAAAAAATAAAAATCTTCGAAAAATAATCAGTTCTGGATTGATACTAATCTAGGTAGACTAAACGTTAATTATGAAACAATATTAAAAATAAAAATAAATATTTTATAATGAGTGTACAAAACAAACAATATTCTCTCAAACAAAAACAATCTTCGAAAAATAAGATAATCAGTTCTGGATAGCAACTAACCTAGGTAGACTAAACGTTAATTATGAAACAGTATTAAAAATAGGTAATCAAACATCATAATAAACTTCGTCAGAACTATCTCTTAAATAGTATTCTCTTCCATTGTTTTGATTAGTAATTAATTCTACTGTTTTTATAATGGAGGAGGACGGGACAATGTCGCGGTCATTTCTCGTAACACTATTGTCTATTGTCTTGTTGATCTATATCAATATGTATTTCGTATCTCCGGAAAACGTAGAGCACTTCAAGTGCGAGCTGCTCCTGACTGGACATTACTTTGACGGCTGGTTTGTATTAGTGCTTGTATGTGTCCCATAGGACCCACGACACAAGGGAAACCTTAGTGTGGGCCCTTAAGTACTCTACAACTCAAACGCAGGTAAAAAAGTTTTGTGCGCACGTGCCGCATGACCCAAGACAGGAAGGGAGAGTGCGGGAGGAAGAGCAGTCTTCTCTCATTTGCCAATACAGCGCGTCTACTCACTTTCAATCCCTTTTTAGTGTTCCGTACCTCTAAAAGAAAAGAAGAACCCCTATAAATTCTTTTTGTTGTCCGTCCATCTGTGTGTCTGTCAAGACCCCTTTTCGACTTGATACGTTTCCCTCAGGAACGCCAAAGGTATCAAGTCGAAATTAATACAAAATCAAATATAAAAAAAACAGACCACTGGGTCAAAGCAATCAATAGATATAGCCATTTATGTTCGCAAAAAAAATTAAAACCTTTAGGGTACTTCCCGTTGAGAAAGATTCATTAAAATTTGGCAAGAAGCAATATCTTTTAGTCCAAGTATAGGAAAAAATCCTAACACCATAAATGGGTTGTTATATCAGTGTAAAAAAAAAATGAAAATTATTGTTTTGGAACATACAATAATATTATGAAACCAGAAACAAAACCCGTGAAAGTGAATAATAATAATATTTTTCTAGTAAAATAATTTTGAAGTTACAGAAATTTATGAAATATAAAAACACATTATATTACCTAATTATAAACTGCTGATAACTATATGGTAACTCAAAATAAAACTTATAATCATAACATTAAGGGAATGATAGCGTTTCCTATTATAGTAATTTTCTTATCCTGTACAGGTCAATGCATCCGACCATACCCGGGAATTCGAACTTCTGCATGAACTTTTAAAATAATTAAATTTACAATATTTATAATTCCTCTGAACTTATCATTGTGTATGTGTGTGGAGTGAGACCTTGGATAGTTAAGTGTTTACATTAAACCACGGTAGACAATACTGGAATCGGGGAAGTAACTTATGTCACTTCCCCAATCGTCAGTATTATATTAATAATAATTTAAAATTCAACGTCAAAGAAACTGTTTCTCAAACTCGAATTGTTTGGTTTACCCCTCAGCTACCTCTTCCAAATGTGCTGTCGTCTCCGGAAATTAATGAATTGACCCCGGGATTATCTTTGAGTTTAGTATATTTGTCACTTCTTCTAAACATCTAGATACTGAGGTTTGCGATAAACTCAAATGGTAAACCGCGCCTATGTTTTCTTGATAAGAACCATATCAAAGAAACATAGCGGAGTAAATAATAACGTAAAAAGTGATTAACGCTAAAATCTGAAAACAATTTTTACCCGTAAACTCGTGACGGTACCCATCACCATATGATACTCGCAACACAATAGGAGTACATCTTTGTTTAGCTTACACCAAAATGCTCATATTAAAGTTTTCTGCTTCGATATCATATGCAAAATTGTACACTAACACCCATAACTAAGAACTAACATCTACTTATTACAAAAATAATTGTTGTAACCGGGAATCGAACATATAAACCGTCAATTCAGAAGTTAATGTTATTAGCCACTTGATCAAACTAAAATGCTTATGTAAAAACCTTAGTCTACAGTTACATCCTCTTGAAAAGGACAAGGGAAGTGTGTGCAGAATCAAAATCGTGTCCAGCCAAGTGCGGTGTCGGGGTTCCGTAAGTGACTATTACTTGTTAACGTAGAAAAACAAATTAGTTGTTTTAGTTTTCCTTTTTCTTCATTGTATTTTTTATAAGTACACGAATTAGATTTTCTACTACTTATCCCTTTAAAGCTTAAGATTGCGCAAACGGATCGCTGGATCTAAAGATGCTCTTATAAAATTAACAGGAGTGGCGACATGGAAGAGGAATAATTCGACATCGCCATCCACCACTGACAAAAATCTATGCACATCTTAGTGAGACAATATGAAAATGTCTTGAACTGTTATAAAAGTAGGTACTCGGTAAGATTGATTAACCAATGAGCGTGTGAAGGAATTAAAAAAATTATATATAAATTTTTGTATATATAAATGCGAAAGTAACTCTGTCTGTCTGTCGACTGTCCGTCTGTCTGTCTTTCACGCTGAACCGATAACTACTGAACCGATTTTGATGAAATTTGGTACAGAGATAGATTAGAGCCTGGAAAGGACATAGGCTACATTTTATCCCACAGTTGGGCACGATATAACCTTTAGTCCACGCGGGTGGAGCCGCGGGCGGAAAGCTAGTACATTATATTTGTTCGAGCTCCTGGCATAGCGTAACGAATTACTTTTTCGATTGGCGGTCATCATATCATATCAGCCTATTGCAGTCCACTGCTGAACATAGGCCTACCCTAAGGTGCGTCACTTTGCACGATCCTCCGCTGTTTTCATCCAGCCACTACCCGCTATCTTCTTTAGGTCATCTGACCATCTGGCTGGGGGGCGTCCTACACTACGTTTGCCAAGACGTGGTCTCCATTTGAGAACCTGTCTACTCCAACGCTAGTCGGTTCGGATTGGCGGTAATATTGTCGAAATAATCCATTTGGCAATAAGAGCAGTCGACTTTTCAGCCTTAAATCCGCCTTTCCAGAGAGCACCTATTCTGGAGTTTCTCTTTTCAACTCTTGGCAAGTAGGCAGCCCGTGCCATTCTTAATCGCGTCTCAGTTTGGAGCGCTGCCGGACCACCCGCTTCAGGTTTGTGTGAAAGGGCTAGTTGCAGATTTTTGGCGAAATGATAAGATTTGTTTCCAAAGGTGTGCCTTTGGGCGTCAACGGTTTCCTATCCCAAAAATTTAATGAAAACGTACCTTACAAACCGTATAAACTACTATGTTTTTCCTGAAAGCAAGTATGGATTGGGCATTTTAATTCACTTTGCCAAAAATCACAGTTCACTTTACCTTCGTTTGCTCTGCCTTGCTCCGTTGCACTCCGTTAATTTATTCTCTGGGAAGTAATAAAGTACTCGGTCAATGTCGATACACCGGAGGCTTCCCTTAAAGGTAGCCGTTAGTGCGCTTGATGAATTTCACGCAGCATGGAGAATAGGCGTCATCAACCAAGGTTCTAGTGGATATCCACTGTCTCGTGTTTGAAAAGAAATTTTAAAAGATAAACAATAAATTGCTACCTAGCAATAAGGCCGCCTTGTTGTACACTATGTTTTATGTTCTGTTAATTTTATTTTATGTCTTTGTGTGCAAATAAAGTATATTGTATTGTATAAATACTATATAATAAATGAATTCGTTTTACAAAAAAATATAATTTTATTAAAGTATCCATGTTGGGTCTAAAACGGATCGACAGGGTCCGAAACACCGTACTGCGCTCTAAAACCCAAATTGCTGATGTGACACATACTGCGGCTAAGCTAAAGTTTGATTGGGCAGGCCACGTCTGCCCCATGCCGGATGAATTGTGGGCAAAGACCTCCACACAGTGGAAGCCACCGACCGATAGAAGACTACGCGGCAGACCGAGACGACGATGGCGAGACGAGCTAGACGCCTTTTGTAAGGCATGGCCGCAGGAAGCACAAGATAGGGAGTCATGGAGGGAACGGAGAGAGGCCTTTGCCCAGCAGTGGGCTACATAAGATAAGATTATTATTATTCCTTAGTCAATGAAGTATCGTAAGTGAATACCAACCCAAAAGAAAATGTCTTCCGATTTTGTTTTCGTGGAATCTTTTCATTTCTTCTTTTGCGTTGCTATGGTGTCAAATAAAAAAGTCGTGTACCCTTCCTGGGTTCCCTGCATTAACATGAGTTATGCGGCACTCTGAGTCAGCAATCTGGAAAATTTAGTAAATAATAAATTATATTTTAATTGATGGTATACCTAATGTTATTTTTTTTTTAAATTTACTGTTGTACAAAACAAAGTGCAGTAGTAGGCATCTACCTACTAACGGCTAGCAGTCAGACTTCCGATTTCGATCCCCAGTGCTGCTATGTATCAGTGAATCGTTTTCTGAGATATGTATTGTACATGAGTAGTAATGAGTACCTAGCACTTAACTCCTGTCGCCAAAAAACTTACTACTTTATTCATAAACGTACCTAAAAGTTAAGTGCCTCGCGGAAACGTTTAACAATATGTCTTTTATAAGTGCATGCTTTTACACGCTCCCGCGAGGCTTATCTTAGCAGGCGATTAATATATGTTGTAGACATACCTTGCATAAACTGCGTTTATGAACTGTGTCAGGTACTTGCTGACTGAATGAACCTGGCCAACTTGGTGCTGATAGCGCCAGGACAACGTCTGTCGGGTCAGCCAGTATATAATATGTATATCTACTACAATAAATGAATTAGAGATCTTTAAACAATTAACATAAATAAATTCTTTTTACAAAAAAATGTAATTTTATAAATGTATTGTTTTCCAACCCAAAAGAAAATATCTTCCGATTCGGTTATCGTGCAATCTCTTCATTTCGTCTTTTGAGTTGCTGTGGTGCCAAAAAAAAGAGTCGTGTACCCTCCCTGGGTACCTGGACTAACTTACTAACTGGACCTTGAGGGTGTGGAACCTCTTCCTCAAATTCTTGTATTGAACACCCTGAGGCACTGGGGGTGAAAAGATTTGTACGTTAGTACAGTCTATTACGCCCAAGACATCAGGCACACCAAACTTATTTTCAAAGCCCCCGGCTTGGATGCGATAAGACTTCTCAGTGCTCGGGAACCTCAGCCATCTGTTGAAAAGCCTGTAATCATCAAGTACAGAGAGTTAATTAGTTAGATATTAGAATCTGTCAAATAAGTGTATAATCTAAACATCAACAAAAGCTTTTGGGATGACGAGGGTTGGGTCTAATATTGATGTCCAATTCGGCGAGCAGATAAGGAGAGCAGATATAACATTGTTCCTAACATAATCATTCCATTGTACAGTGCTGCAAGTGTTATCAGAACATATCTGTTTGTTTTCTGACGGTGTTCTCTTAATTCGCCATTCAGAATACTCTTTAATTCGTAAAATTGCATAGCATACATAAGCTATGTGCTTACACAGTTTGTAAACGAAGTTTTTGCGGGCTGTATTTGTCTTTCAGGGGTCTTTTCTTTAATACAGTATGCAGAGGTCGAAGGTTGAGGCAAAAACTTGGTGCTCATTGGTGCCGCAGCTGCAGGATCGGCAGTAATATCTTTTTGCATTAGAATAGTTGGTTCGTCTTCGGGTACTCCCGATATAACTGGCATTGAAAGTGTTGGCTGAGATGTGGATTCTTTATTCAGATTTTCACGGGAGAGAGATTCTATGACTGATGTTAAAGCAGATGTAGATTCATGGGCAATCTCATTACGAGCTGTTATGGACGATATTTGTTGAGTTGCCTCTAAAGAAGTTGACGTCAAAGGGGTTGGGACTTGAGATATTGATTTTACGTTTTTTGTGATGGCAAAGTGTCGGTGTTTGTCTTTTCAGCCGCTATAAAGTCTGCTTCCGTGAAAACATTCCTGTCAAGTGGACATATTCCACATTTTCCAAAACCGTTTATAGCGGTTAACATTGTCGCTGCTTGTAATTATACTTGCCCGAATAGCTTTGTCGCTTGATAGGGTGAAACTACGTGTCCAGGGTGGTCTTTTAGCCACTTTTTCATTTCTGCACCATAGTAGGTGCTTAGCGGTTTCATAAATGCAACATCTAGTGGTTGCAATTTATGTGTGCAATGGGGTACATACAATAATATCAAATGATGCTCTCTGGCATAATCAATTAAGTCTATATTTTTGGTGTGTGACGCATGACCGTCCAGCAGCAACAAGACTGGTTTTTTTTCAGTAGGTTTTAGGAGTTTTACAAATGTTTTGAACCAGTCAATCCAGTCATAGAAAATTTGTGAAGTTATCCAACCGTTGTTACGACAGGTCCCCCAAAACTCCGTTGGTGCATCATCCATCAACTCGTTCTTCATTCGTTTTTGAGCAAAGATCAGCATTGGCGACGTATAAGTTTCAGCGGTGCTAAAACAGATTTTAGCCGTAACTAGTTTTCCTTTTTCTGCAGATGACAAGCAGCCAACTTGCTTCTGACCCTTTAGGGATAATATCTTTGAGTGACATTTTGGCACAGTACTAACGCCGGTTTCATCGACGTTATAAGTTCTGTCAGGCGTAAAGCCATGCTTTTCTATAACACTTTCCAACAATGTGAAAAACTCATTTAGTGCCACTTTGTTAAATCCCATAGCCCTCGCAGCAGACGTCTCGGCTCTGGTTGTCTAAATGATAGATCAGGATGCCTTTTTAGGAATGCACTGAACCAGTCTTCTCCAGCCATTCCAGTTTCTGTGTTGAATGGATTCTCAATACGGTTCCTCTCAGACAACTGAAAAGCTAAGATTCGAAGCTCTTTGCCAGTTATTCCAAAAAGATGGCGCCTCCATTGATTTAATGTACTTAGATAATTCTTCTTCCTGTTCTTTATTAAAAACTGTTTTGTAGCGTCCTAGTTTCTTTTTCCCGTAGTCATTGTCTGAATCAGTGTCAACATCTTCAGCACGTCGAGCCTTTCTCACTCGTCGTTCCAAATATGTAGCTGAAGAAATTCCATCGTCTCAGAAAGCACCGCTCTAACAGCTCTTCTCATATCATCTTCTTCCCATGTTTCTCGATCTGTCTTTCTTTTATAATTTCGTACCATTTTTAACCGACTTCAAAAAAAGGAGGAGGTTTTTCAATTCGACCGTATATTTTTTTATGTATGTCCGTGGATAACTTCGTCGTTTATGAACCGATTTTGATTATTCTTTTTTTGTTGGAAAGGGAGTATCCCAAGGGTGGTCCCACAGACATGCTTTGGAAAACTCATTCAAAACTAACAGTTTCACGTTTTATCCTTTCCTGGTCGCAAATACGTAAAATGAAAAAATAATAAAATATGTGATTTATTTGAACAACATTTTAAATACGAACGCTTAAGTGCGGCCCTGGGTTTCAGAGCACGCGTTAGAGGACTGTTGCTATGCGTGTATTTAACTTACTTTTCGGCTTTCTTCTGTGCTTCTTTTGTTTTATCTTTTTGCACCACTTTTTTCTTTGCCTTGTCAGGATCTAAGACGCGTATAATTTATTTTCTTCCATTTTTTCAATTAAAAACGTTTTAAAAGTAATCGCACACAGTAGTTGCGCCACGACACATCCGAGGAATGGCAGCCATCTTAGATGCCACGCTGTGCTCTGATTGGTCGACATGGACGTAAACGAGTTTAATAAAAAACTGTCACTGAACTTACCGGAATTTGAAAAAAAACATTGATTTTAACCGTAATTTTTAAATAGATTTCATTGACTTACCTGAATTTGAAATTCACAGGTCGAATCAGTTTTAAATTTGAAATTTAGCGCCATTAATAAGTCATTTTTGAGAAGGGGTGTGACTTACGGGTTTTTGATATTCATCGACTCAATTTCTGATCGTTTAGTTGCATTTTTTGTTACAATTTTAAAAAAAATTTCGTTGCTCTCACTAGTATAGACGGGGTCCCACGAATGAATCATGTCATAAAAAAAAACCAATACGTTTTAAAACCCTTTCAGTGGAATTTTTGTGGCATTTCCTCTAGTACCACCTGACCATGAACACTTGCATAAAAATTCTCGACTAAATAAGATATCAAGCAATTTATAAGCACAAATGACTCCATTTCCAGGTGCTGTAGAACATAAGAATTCAAATCGTTTTTCCAACTTTCGTTTTTCTGTTTCATCACATAACAGGCGTTCCAGTTCTTCCAATTCCTTTACACTGTTCAAGGGTTTGATTGTGAAAGAATATTTTTTTAAAGTTTCTGGCATCTTTGAGCGAAACAACATCTGATGATTTTTGATTTTGTCGACTTAATTTTTTGAAACAATCATCCACAAGAACCGCTAAATTTGAAATCTGGCGACCATTTTTATCTCCTTTCTCCATAATGGTCTTTTGTGTTTCTTGCATGACACGTTGATTTTGTAATATATATTTTTTTTGATTTTCTAACAATTCGTCGAAAATGCTGGTCTCAATGTGAGTATTGGGTTGGTCACTTGTCGATATAATATCACCGCTGTTGTAAATGACTTGAAATTCCGTGCTGGGTACATGAGCTGAAGTACTTGGTGTAGGATCTGGTATTTCCTCTTCTAGACGCCGCCGAGTGGTAGGTTGCTGAAACAAAATTAATTCAAAATTAATTCTAATAACAAAATTTTTCATATTTAATACCATTCAATAAGTTCTGTTTTATGTCTTGTTATTTTTATATAGGTAGATAGTTCTTAGACAGCTTTAAACTATATTTTTATTAAATATTAATGTATTTAGTTATGGCAATCCAGAATGTAAAATGGCTGATATGATGATGATAGTGTTAAATGACGACAGCCTGAATGGAAATCACATTTGTAATTTATTATAAAAACAATGAATATTATGCTAGTTTGCCAACCAGTTACAACCTATTACAATTAGCACCTTTTGACCAGAACCCTAAAATAAGGTCAAAGTTTGAAGAGGAAATAGACACTTTTGATCAATAATAAATACAGAGCATAATGAGATCTTGGATAGCAAGTGAAATTCATAATAAAAACGTATGAACTATCCAATACGTAGATAGCTCCTTTTGAACAGACGCTCCTTTGATATCATGTTTATAGGTCAGATTATACAGTGCAGTGTTTATTGATGCAATAAATCAAAAGAGCTCGACTTTAATAATGAAATTGAAGTCGTTCTGTCTCAATTACTTTGTCTAGAACTCGAATGAACAAATCAGGTACTTTATGTTGGAGTTAAATTAGTATATGTTGAATTTTGAGGAATAAAAGGATTTCGACAATGTGATTAATGAATCCAGCCTGACTTTGTCGATAAAATAGCTGCATCAAGTAATAACTGAAAATGCTAAGATTCAGTAAAAAGAGAACTAGTTTTATAAGATTGATATTGAGAGATTATAAATGAGGCTTGAGTTGTCTTGATCATGAGAATTATGAAATTAAACTGACCAGGACCTTTCAGAAGATTAATTAGGGTAATGCATAGGAAATCAATACATGTAAGCGAAGCTTACATATTTATTAATATTCAGAAATTGGTATGCGGTCAACGATAGAAATAATTCAATAAATGTGGAAAATAGCTCTTCCACCGCTACTTACTATAGCATAGAAGCCACAACAGTAGCGTTTTCTATTCTTTAGTAAACCCTTCATCTCGTCGGGGCAAGCCCTTTCATACGGAGACAAGTCCCCCTACCAGAGCTAATAAAATACCGAGAGATTCTACTTTACTGAGCCTTGATTAGGCATTATAGATTAAACTGACTTTAACAGTCGCATAACAATCTCTTGCAGAATACAGAAAAAATAGAACATCTTAGGAATACTACAGTTTTACTTAGCTTTTATTGCGCCGGCCGGACACAACCACAGGTTAAATTATGTAAATTACTAGAATACTAGATAAACACTATATTAGATTACACTATAGGGTTATTGCGCTGGTTTTCGTCCAATTATCTGAGTTGCCAGCTTTGTGATGCGAAATGAATGTTTTGGAGCACCCTTCCTTAAATATATCATACTTATTTTTAGTGCTTAATAGTCTTCTTTAGGTTAATATTACGAGAAAGTAAATCATGACGAATCTTTTTATTTAAATGATTTTTTGCAAAAGTAAGGTTTTTGTTAGTTTTCGTCCAAAAAAACTGGTTTTCGTCCTAGTGGAAGCTAGTTTTCGACCACTGTGTAGAAAAAGGAGGGTAGGTCAACTATTAAGTTAAAAACCAATTACAGGTAAATATGTATATACTTTTATTTGATCAACATTATATATGCATTATATATAGTCAACATTACATATAGTCTACTATTTAATAGTAGCTTCTTAGTCTTATTGTTAATTTCTCACTACCTTATAGGTTTAGTTTTTTACTGATAATCAACTGTAACTAGTCAACACTGAGATCTATCTAGCAGTCTCATATATGTTAGTCATGACTGTTTAATCTATTAAATTAAATAAAGTATTTCGTTACTTACAACGTAAATGAATAAAATATTACCAAGTAATTAATGAAATCAGAATTATTCATTCTAAAAACATATTGTTCATTCTAACAACACAAGTTTTTATTGAAATACTTGGTCTATCAAATGAAACGCACTTTATTAAACACAGCCATAATAATAAGTTTTAGCTACAAAAATAAACTATGCCTTACTGATTATTATTTGGCATTAATAATCACAATGGTTACATTTGTAAGGTTTACCCTTTACATCATCATATGACTGCCCTTGAAATAATGTGCACTTATGGTGGTACCACCGAGGACAGGCATCACATCCAATATTTTTATCTTCATTTTCTTCTACATCCGAAACTAAATAATTATCACATTCTGAACAAGATATTTTTCCAGACGCAGCTGTTAGAGCAACGTCTTTTTTTTCGAGCCCCGTGCACAATTCTTGGTCGGTAATCTATATCTTGTTTTTGTCTCGTTTTTACTTTCGAGCCGGGTTTTTTCTTGGAGTTATTTTCCTTTAATATTTTTGCTCGTTGTTGTTTTTCGATGCGTTCTAATTTTCGCTTTCTAGTTTCTTCTTGTTTTAGATTCTTTAATCGATCTCGCATTTCATAATACTCCCTCCACGCTGCAGAAGAAATGGCGGCGGGCATTTTATTCTTCGTTGGTTTTTTTGGTTTTACAAGCTGGTCTGGCAAATACAAATGGCGCTCAAAAGGATCAGTTACTATGGGCTCAGCCTCTTTCTGTGTGTCACTAATGTAAGAAGAGGTAATCGATGTTGATGTTGGACATTCCACTATTGTAAAGGACAGTAAAAAATGTGTTCCTTTGAATTTGGCTGGTCCAGCTTTTTAATTTATAACATTCAATTTGATGTCTAGGTTGTACCGTCACAATAGTTATGGGTAGATTACACCATTTAAGTATTTGCTAAGCTGTCCTTTACACCCTGTATTACGGTCATTTTCATTTTTTTTGCATCGTCAGTAAAAAGTCAGTAAATGGATTCGTCAGTAAAGTCACTAAATGGAAAAGTAAGGGCTGTTGCATAATGGTGGTATTTTCACATTTACTCAACGAATTTCAATCCGAATGGAATTTATCTTAATATAAATAAAGTATTATCAAATGACAATAGATGGCATTGAACAAGACTCAAGTGTCACTGTCAAAATAAACAAACGGTTTGAGAAAAATCTGTAGTTTCCATGTGTGTGTGTGTGTGTGTGTGTGTGTGTGTAGTGTATGAATACTCATAGTGTCAGCTTGTTTTTCTATGGCCTTTGCTATTGTACAGTCAAGAGCACGTCAAGCTTTACTCTGAGGCATCTTAAGAGATTGCGATAAAGCTGATAATATAACTAGGTACACTGTTACGCTGAGCTACTCTTGACTGCACTTTAATTATATTTGTAAATTTCTTTAATAAATTCAAATGTTCTATGTGTTTATGAGCAGATAAGAGAAACAGCTATATTATTATAACGTAATTTTTTTATTCGCAATGTTACAATTTAACTGCAAAACATATATGCGGTGGTCCCTGGAGACCAGCAATACAGGTTTCGATCTAGCGCAGGCTCCAGTCTCCTCCCACTCTGTCTGCAATATATTTTTAGTAAACTATATATGGATAAAATAAACCATTTTTATTATTTAACTTAGTAACGAAAATAATACTTTTAATAGGAGCTTTATTTAGTTCTATCAACTTAGGAACTTTTTGTCACCTAATTATTTAAGTGTATACAATGAACGAATTAAGACTATTTATTTCTCAAATACTTCCAAAGCCTCGTCAAATTCATAAATGGTCCGTTTGCCTTTTAATGTAATCTTTTGTGCGGGTAAAATCTTGACTATACTTTCATAAGGTTCGTGAGATATGTCATTTTCTACTATTTTGAATCTCCGGCCACTCTCATCAATCGTTTAAAAAAAATTATCTTCACTTCTCCTTCCTCATCTATTTCACTTTTTGTAATACCAAGATAAGTGTAACACTTGTTTCTTTACCAAGACGTACACACCATCATTAATTTTAGAAGGTTGTACATTTTCTTTATCAATTAGTTCGTTTTCATGTGTCCTTGAACAAGTTGGCTGTGTAAGAATTTTCAAATTATTTAATGGCTCGTCGTCTGAATCCGAGGCATGTACCATGTTTTTTTCACGTAAAATATGTTTTTGTTTGTAATTTCCATCAGTTTCACTCGCTGATATAATTTCTTCTTCAGTCTTCTGCAATAACATAATTTGTTTTTCTGTCTTGTCCTGTAATATTTCAGACTTGCTCTCTTGTCCTTTTTTAGTCACATCCAGTGACGTAGTTTATTTTTCAGTCTTCTTCGGTAACATATTGTCTTTTTCATTCTTATTTAGTGATATTATTTCTTTTTGTGACTTCTCTTGTAATAATATATCTGTTTTATTCTTTTCCCGTGCTATCACTTCTTTTTCAATTAGGTTCTTCTCTGTTTCACTGCTGCTGTAACTTTCTGACATTAAGTACACTTCACTGTCATCTGAATCAGCATAAGTTATATCTGAGTCTTTTCAGAATCTGGTGTCAAATTTTCTTTTTACGTATATTTTTTGGTTTTTTATGAGTTTGTCTAGGTGTGATTTTATTCTTTATTAGTTTGTGAGTTTTGGGGTTATGGCACTGGCATAATCCCTTCTGTGGTCCACAGAAACTGCTGATAATTCTGTGCGAGATGGAGGCCTCCTCAGTAGTGGTCCTGACTTGATGGATAAGCATCGTGCCAGTAACTGCGACCAAATTATCAGGAATCGATTCACGCAAAGAATTCACATGTTCTTCTGGTACATAGAAAAGATTTACAGCAGTATTTTGGCCTTTCAATAAATTAAACGCTGTCTTGGCGTCGGGTACATCATTTCCATGCGAGACCAAGCTATCTTAGTTCCTCTTAACTGCTGCACCAACGCCGTCCGCTAGGCCTTTACCGTGTGCCGATTCAAAAAATGACCATGTCGCATAATCAAAT
The DNA here is from genome assembly GCA_949987775.1 of Aproaerema taeniolella. Lineage (NCBI taxonomy): Eukaryota > Metazoa > Arthropoda > Insecta > Lepidoptera > Gelechiidae > Aproaerema > Aproaerema taeniolella. The sequence continues at coordinate 11,037,882 of OX465245.1, forward strand.
ACATCTTCTTCAATAACTTTATTAAACATATTAAAGTTTTTTTTCTGGCGATACTGTGACGCCGGACCGTCCGAAAAAAATGTATTATCCGTAAATATGGACATAATTCTTTGGCAAATTTTATCACTGGCTTTAAATGGGCCCAAATAGCTCCAGGACTATGATCAAGAGAAGGAGATATGGAACAGAATGAAATGGGCTTTATTACATTTTTAAATACATCACGCCGGTATGCAGGGTTATTTGGCTTTTACTAGCACCATAATTAGCGGCCTGAATCTCTTTCACTAGTTTACATCCGTAGTTTTCAGAATAATCACAAAGGATTACAGCTTCGTCGTATTCTATATTATCTATGCTCTGTCGAAAAGATTGACTGTGATGATTAATGTTAAAAAAATGTTTTTTGAAAGCCACTAGCTCCTCCTTAAATTCTCTAACAAGTTGTTCTTTATTCCCTTTAATAAGATCTTTGTTATATTTTTTGGTTACATGTTTTACTTGTTGTCCTTTCACAAGTTTCACGAATTCATGATCTTTTAAAACCCATTTTATCCAGCTTGCCTCCTCTTTGCCATTAAAATCTGGAAAAATCAACATTTCGGGAGCCATGTCACACATATCGCATTCTGAGTACATGCATTCTTTTTTATTCACATCACATGAAACGATTTCTGTTAGTTTTCGTAAGTCGCTTGTGTCAATTAATTGCAGAGTTTTTAACAGATCTGCTTGAAACGAAAGATTACTATGTTTTTTGCAGGCACAAGTATCGCGATCTTTTACGGTTGGAGTTTTAACAAAAAAAGGCCTATATCGTGTGAATGTTGTATAAGAGGACTGTCCACCTTCTTTTCGCTTTTGTTTCTTCATCTTTCGAAGCGTAATGGTCTCTTTTTTACCTGAGGTTGGACGGCTTATGTCATCTCGCAAAAAAAACTTTTAAATTTTTTTGTTTTGGGTTTTCACTGGTATTTTTCTTGACTTTTGTTTTTCGGATTGAAAATCCAAGTGCTGTGGAAACTCTAGTCTTCATTTTTTATTTTTCAGTGATTGGATTTTCAACAATAGTTTTAAATTGTTTTTTTTCTCATTGTTTTTTATGTTACTGTATGTAACTTTTACAGAATCCTTTATAACATTAAGGCCTGTTGTCCACGGAAGCGTCATATGACGAATGCATGCAACCTACAAATGAAGATAGGCGTATTTTGCATATTTGTTATGTCCACGCTGCTTCATGCAATCGTCAATCAAGCTACAAAACATCTCAGTTTTCTTTCAACTAGCATCGAGATAGCACGTCTTTTTGTTGTGAAAATGTCAAGTGATGATGATGAAGTGATTATAGCATACAACTTTATTAGAAGACGACGAAACAGGCGAAAAAAGTATTGGATTCATCCATATATCGAAAGAAATGTAAATTGTAGATTGTTTGTTGCTGCCAGAGAGTTATCAGAAGATAATTCTGTATTTCAATCAGTTTATCGAATGACTAAACATACGTACCAAAATTTAGTCTCCATTGTTGGACCACTGATACAAAGACAAAATACTGTAATGAGAGAATGTGTCAGTCCAGAAGAAAGGATACTTATAACTTTGAGGTAAGTTATAATCCCTACTTATATTATAAATGAGAAAGTAATTCTGTCTGTCTGTCTCGCTTTCACGCCTATATCGCTGAACCGATGTCGATGAAATTTGGTACAGAGATAGATTAGACCTTGGGAAGGACATATGTTACTTACTGCTGAGCATAATATATCTAATCTGCAGTCCACGCGGCCGAAGCCGCGGGCGAAAAGCTGGTACCTATTTTATGAAATGGGGCACAGAACTGAGGATACATGTAGTATAAAATAAAAAGTAATAATATATTTAAAAAAAATATTTTAATTATTAGGAATAAACCATCAAGAGGCGTATTTTAAAGTAACGATTACAAGTTTGCAAAGTTCTCCAGTTGTGATAAATCGGAAAGATTTTCATTTACAGAATAATTAATTGGAGATGTTGGAGGAAACGATAAATTTGTATTAGAATCAACAGAAGAAATTGGTGAATAATTATTATCCCTGTATGGTTGTGAGTGATAATAGGTGTTCTCATATTGTTGTGGCACTTGTGGTGGACGTGATTGGTTAGACTGAATTTCTTCAAGTAACTATAACACCTTAATTCTAAATTTTCTCATTTGTTCTTCAGATAAATTTTCTACATCTGGTAACAGACTTAGTAAAAACATTTTTCTAACACTGTCAGTCTTTGTTTATTTTTTTCTTATCCAATCGACAAATGCTTTATCAGCCTCGTTGGTAACCTTTCTTATTTTCGGCTTCTTGGGGGATAGCGTTTCTGGCGTCTTAAATGAGTTTGATTCATCGAGTATTTCCAATATATCTGTAGGACTTTGAGCAAATGGGACTTCATCAGTTATAGAACTTGATGCAGCGACGTTCTCTTCTGGTGGTATAGGTATATTCCCCTGTTCTTTAGTGTGAACAATTGCTTTCACAAAGGGAAGAAGAAACTGTAGTTCGTCATGTAGATAGTATAATTTCTTTTGTTTTGTGGATGAACCACTAGGAGTTGGTTTCAGGCTGCGGACAAATCCATTTCTTATATTTCTCCACTTAATTTGACAATCAGCAACTGAAAAGAAGATAAGTAGATAATGTCTTTTTTTTTCAGATACCTATCAACTGGATGTAGTTTTCGAGCATTAAAATTTTACTTTGCTCGAGGAGAATGCACTATATCTCGAGTTGTAGCAGAGACAACAGAAGTTATATGGAGCGCACTCAGAGACACCTACATGCCTGTACCAACTACAGATGAATGGAAGGCTATTGCAACCAGATACTATGAAGTTTGGAACTTGCCAAATTGTCTGGGATGTATTGATGGCAAACACATACGAATTCAAAAGTATCCAAACACAGGACACAATACAATACAATACAATATACTTTATTGCACAATTTGAAAAGAAATACAATGATGAGACAGTTACAAGTAACTTTACAAAAGGTACAATATAGGCGACCTTATCGCTTCAAGCGATTTCTTCCAGGTAACCTTTGGGCACGAAAAGTCGCATAGTGAAATCAAGAGCGGGCGCAATATATAAACCTTAACAATATATAAGGTCCTAATTTATTAGTCACTTACCTTCTAAGGCGTTATTGTATAGGTTGATAGTATTCCAAAAAACAACATAAAAATTAATTATCTGAAAATTAAATTTTGTAAAATTTTTTTAAAAAAAATTCCATTTCAAGATAAAGGAATGGTTCTCTTTCGATTATAGCCGTTCACTCCCCGCTCGCCCGCTCTTCTACTGCCATTAATATTTACGTTTGAATGGATGGGTTTATTCAACATAGTAATGAAAAAATATCATAACAAAATTTTTCAAGACCTTTTAAATTTAATATTATGCTTTTGTTTTTTGACTCAAATGATATATTTTGACCTACACAATAACGTGTTAAAAGGAAAGTGACTAATAAATTAGGACCTTATATATTAAACAAAATATAAACATATATTTAATATTAATACATATATATATAATATTAATACATATATATAATATAATACAGTTTAACATAAATACAGTTTTATATGTAATTATTCGATACATAAGACACACACACACATAGTTAAATGGAAAATGGAAACAGGGGAAAAAAAACAACTAAGTAGGTAAAAGGAATACGGAAAACAAGAGAGGAAAAGTAATTAAAAAGTAAAAAAGAAAATTAGGAAAGGAAACCATTTATTTATAGCCACATTGGGCTTCAAAGTAGGGATCTGCAAATTATAACTATAAAGGATATTATTTTGTTGGGATGTTGCGATGCAGATGGTAATTTTACGACTATAGAATGTGGATTTGCTGGAAGAAATAGTGACGGTGGTGTGTTTCAGGCATCGGCTTTAGGAAGGTGGTTAGAAAGAGGTGGTTTAAATATTCCAAATTCAGGATCATCTTTACCAAACGATGATAATACTGGAAATATATTTCCGTATTATTTTGTTGGGGACAACGCATTTCCTTTGAAGAAGTATTTAATGAGACCATATTCAGTGAGAAACTTGGACAACGTTAAAAGAGTATGTAATTACAGACTGAGCCGTGGACGAAAAACGATTGAATGTGTTTTCGGTATGATGTCACAGAAATTTAAAGTTCTTTTGAAATCTATTGTACGAGTATGTCGCAATTATGCCACTATAATTTCTATAACAAAATGCGTATGTATTTTACATAACTACGTACGTAAACAAGAAGGAATTCAGTACACAAGCTGTTCATTCAGTGAACCAACAACACAAAGACAAGGGCCGATTTTAATACCTAATATGACTTTTGTTAACTCACGTAATGGTTTGCGTAACTATTTATCTAACTATTTTTTGAAACCTGACTGTGCACTGCCTTGGCAGTGGAATTACTGTGTGATTGAATAAATAAAAACTTATTATTACTTACCAGAAGTGTTTGTTTTTTGTGCCACTTCACTCCAAGCTCTATCCGTTATATCTTTTCTGGAGTATTCAGACAGTTTATTGTTATATAAACATGGATATTGTTCGATTAGTTGAACAAAATTCACCGCCGCGCCCGCCATTTTGTAATACAAAACCACAACCATGCGTCTCGGGAGTCGGTCGAGTAGTGACATGTTGCCGCACACACCGCAAGACGAACGCGACGTTGCCGCTCCGTGGACACATTTTTGCTTCTTTCTATGCAAGATGCAAGCATTCGTCTTGCAATCGTCAATTGACGAAAGCGTGCGTATGACGTGCGGTTACGTGGACAATGGGCCTAAGTTCAAAAATTTTCTTTTTCACTCTTTGTTTTTCGTCTTCACACAATGATTGTAGACCATTTACAAAAGTATTTGTTTTAATCAATGGGGTGACTGCATCTTTGTTTACTTGGTCGATACTTTCAACTACCTGTGTATTTCTATCTTCGTTCAGAGGATCGTTTTGATTCCCTTGGATTATTTTTTCTTGGTTATTTGTGTTAGGTAGCATGGTATCAATTATTTTTATCAAGCTCCAATCTCTTTCTCTTGACCTATCAAATTTTTTTCTCAGACATGCTAATTTACGGCTTTTCAAAATCAACTGTTCTTTTAAATATTTGTTTTCTTTTTCCAGGCTCAATCTATGTGCTGTTGCATGGAGTTCTCGTTTTAGTTTAACTTTTTCCTGTAATAATTGAATAGTCTTTATATTTTCAGTGTACACTGAATTCAAGCAGTGCACTAATTCGAAGACTTTGCAGTGACATCTTCAGTTCAAACGTATGATCTGACGTTCTCTTTTTGAAGCTGGGAATTCGAAGAACCTATAACAGCTGTGAAATTATAGAGGTAAAGTTGTCGGGAATAGTAAGTAACTTGATCGGGCACTTTTGGTAATGGTAGGTTTTTTTGACAATCAAAGCTGATGGTGATCATGTCGTCTTCTTTCTGCTTCAGTTTGTCAAAAAACGCCTTTGCTCTCAATTTGTGGATTCGTAACTGTACCATCAGTCTTTGCTTTTCGGTTGTACCTTTTTCAAATTTATTGTTCCTGTAGTTGCAGACAGGTTGAACATACATCTTTTCTAGGTGTTCCAAATCCAATGTTGAAGTTTCGGTTAAATACTTTTCTGAAAAATGATTGAGAAACTGTCACTCCGGGTGCAGCTTGATCATTATACATGTAAAACATCTTTTTATGTTCAGTGATGGATCTAGAGTCTATCGTTGCCTAATCTTGTCGCGCGTGTAATGTTGTTCAAGAGGTTTGAACTTTTGAATGAATTTTATAACAGCTTCTTTTCTTGCCCGGAATTCAAACTCTTTTCGGTCTCCACCTCGATTTTGTTTGGCTATGTAGCCAGACTTCCAATATCTTGCTAGCACACCTTTAAGCCGATTAACAGTGATTCGTAGAATGCCTATAAAGGCCGGCTGGCACACTTGAACGTTGGATTTTGTCCAGTGTTTTCTGACAAAGTATTTAACAGTCATATGTTTGTTTCTTGTATTGTCTCTAGAACGCTTTCGATGTGTGTTAGTTGTGTTGCTTCAAATCTGCAAGTTATTTTGAAAACTAATAGCACAGATTTCGCTTAAATTGATGCAAGTTATTATAGGAGAGTTATTCAACACGTGCGTAATGCGGCCCTGGGTAAATTGAGGTTATGACAAGAAATTTGGACATGAGCTTACCGTTTCTCCTTCTGTCTGTTTCTCTCGCTTTGTTGAACCTTTTGGTATTTCTCGTTTCCTTGCTTTATCTGGAGGCATAATTGGTATATTTTCCATGGTTTTTCGTCAATTTTATTAACAAAATCGGAAAAAATATGTAACGCTGTCTCAACACTCAGTAGATGCCGGAGCGCGACTGACCGCCATCTTGGACCACGCGAAAGCTTTGATTGGTCGACGGGGACATGGCTGATTTTGGAAAAAGTTCACGTTTGGATATGGCTTCTTTTGTTAAAAAATTGTTGCTTTCGATGGCTGTTTGTATGAAATCTAAAGAAACTTAGGTTATATTGATAAAATTGATAGGTGCACAGTTTTTTTTTATACCATAGACAATTAAACAGTTAAGTAACCTAAAATTTTGGGCTTGGCTGGTTTTGAAATTTAACGACTCAGTTCTTCTTTAAAATGTGGTGCCAACACTTGATTAATAATAACTTGAGTACATTTGGTTCTGTGTAGTTTTAGATCTATTACAGCTTTTGAATCACCAAATATTTCTTTACATAGATCAGTTAGATGATCAATTTTAGAAATCGAACTGTTTTCCGCGATAAATAATGCCAATTTACCTTCTGCTTTCCGGCATTTATTAAAGTTTTCCTTTGGTACAGCCTCAAAACAAATTTGCCGATTTTTTGATACAGCTTCACATTTATTCTTATGTTTTTTAGCTTCAGCATGCCTACGCAAATCGCCAATTTTCGCAAACATTTTTGTATGGCATAGTAAACAGAATGCTTTATTTTGATAATTAGTCACCGATCTCAGCCAATTTTTAAACTCTTCCATGGCCTCCCATTCCGGCCGAAATTTCGGGCTATAAGCCTTCTTCTTTAGTGGAACTTCTATTTAAGATTTTTACGATAACACATACAATTAAACTAAAATTCTCGTAAGAAATTAACTTCGCTCCGCTCGCTGTAGTACGCAATATGTAAGATAAACCAGTAATTTTTTGTTTGCAATGCAAGTGAGACAGCGATAGTAAAATCCTTTTTACTGTAGAAAGAGACAAAATAATAAACTAAACTGGACATTATGGTTAGAGAATACCCAAATGAACTCGTATGTTTTTTTTCTGTTTTATGGCTCTGAGTTCTGACTTTTTGGCATAATTGGCGGTTGCCAACATCTTTTTAATTTTTCCACTAGATTCCACCAAATTTTTTTTGGCGCGTTGTTATTCGAAAAAAAAGCACTGAAGAGCCTAGAAAAGTGCTTAAACGGCAACACTGGATGCGGGGCAATACAAAATGGCGTCTCACACTTTGTTGCCAGATTAGAAAAAAACTATTAATTCGGAATATATTTAACAACGCACATCTCATCACATTTTTTTGTGCTTCCAAGTTTTTTTTTAGCATTCAATTCTAAGCACTTAGTACATGGTAAATAGTCCTCAAGTTTCGAATATTTCTTTTTCTTTGGTTTGAATGATTGTTTTTATGAATGAATATTAGTAATGCAATTAACCTTTTTGCGCATATCAGTTAAAATATTTATACGAAGCCTACTATTTTTAGGCACTGATAGCGCTTTCTGAACTTCGCTCTCCACAGAATGCCTTGCAAAATTTAAAACAAAAATTTCACAATTAAAATAAAAATCCTTTTCACGCTTTCTTTTTTCACCTTCTGGACTTCTTACCATTGATGAGGCGTCAGTAACAGGGGCAACTGCGGTATATTCAATTGGTTCAGCCACAGGTTGTTATCAAGATTAAACATTTTGTTACATGATTTTTTATAATTAAACCGACATCAAAACTAATATAAAGTACAAAATAATTATTTATAGACGGAATTTGAAAGCTGGTGCTAAGCCATATACTAGAGGTTATAGGTTAGGTTATACTATAGATCTATAGATATCTATAGTCTTCGAGGGAGGCCTATGAACATTGAATGTTGCCACGCTGACATGATGTTGAGCGACTCTCTCTGATATGCGCACAAATATTCGCCAAGGTTTCTTCGTAAATGTTTACTACAATAAAATCATTTTTGTATAAAATACATTTTCGAAACTTACATACCCGTCTATCTCATTATTTTTTTCTCCATAGTAGGCGAAATCAGCTATTGTCTGATCGATAGTGCCAGGCAAATTCATCTGAAATAAATAATATTTGTTGTTTTATCACGACTAAAGCAAATTAAAATGAAAATCTTAAGTATATCAAACTATCTTTCCGTCCCACGCTCCGAGCTTTCATCCGCAGAATCTGTTTTTTCTCGTGGGAATGTGATAGTTTCCCGTGAATATCCGTGGTTTTCCCGTAATTTTTTAAATTATAAGTTTTGCTAACGTTATGAGGATACATGTATCAGGTACATTAAAGCCTTTTTTTTGGTTCATAAAACTGAGTACAATTCTACAACAAGCGCTCAGTAGCTATGATACCGCATTAAACAATGTGAATTGACCCTACTCGATATGAACACAGCATGCGTCGAATTATCGTATGACAATCAAAATTAACATTAATTTGTTATTAGTTTAACTACTTAATAGTAGATTGTATGACAAGGGAGCAAAGAAGTATTTTTACGGCGAGGGCGCTACTTTGAACCTCGAGCGTGGTTCACAAGGTCAATAGCCTATGTGAAGTCGGTGTATATTGCATGCCTTAAACCTGTTCATGTCATTTTTTAAGAACTTTTGTGTTTCTCTGTATCAGATCCATAATATTCAGATTGATTATCTTAGGTTTCTGGTATATAAGTTTTATCATTGCTATTGTCTGATGAATGAGTGTCATCGTCGCTGGGAGCAGCAATAACTTCCGGTTCTTTTTGGTTTTCTTTTTGATCAGCAGTCGTAGCCACATCTTCTTGAACAGTATTATTTTAATCTTTGCGCGGACCTGACGTATTTTTTCTTTAACTCTGCTTTGGTATACAGCTTTAAAGCACCGGTGACCTTAAAGCAATAGATTAATTCAAGTGGGAAAGATAATTAGACAGGGCAAACTTTTTACACATTGAAAATGAAAATACATGGTAAAGGTAAGGATGACGCGGCATTTTAGTAGAGGGATCTTAAGGTAAAACTATCTGAAGGTATCTTCAGGGTTGGTAACGCTCAATAAATGGGGCACTATTTTATAACCAACAGATATATCTCTAATTTTATTTATTTTTTACCAGCCCATATACGTCCCCACCGAGAAGCGCGGGCCTCCCTTCGAAACACGAAGGGAATTTAGGATATAGTCCACTACGCTGGCCCAATGCGGTTTGGTGGAATATTGTTAAAATTTTTAACAATTTTCAGAATTTGCCAAACAAATTCTTTCTCAAGGGCTTGGTTAGCAAATCCGCCAAATTATCCTCTATTTTAACATATTTCAATGAAATGTCTTTTTCTAAAACCTTGTCATAAATGAAGTGATATTATGTCTACATGTTTTAACCTTTTGTTATTTTCATTATAATATGCCAACTTTATTACCGACTGATTATCTTCACGTATTACCACTTTATTGTTATCAAAGTCAAACAATAAATTTTTGAGCCAACAAGCATCAGTAATAGCCACACTTATGGCAATATATTCAGACTCGGTGGACAATAACGAAACACTGAGCGGTTTCTTACAACACTATAGTGTTACAGTTATATGTTACAGTGCAATCAAAACTGTTTATTTTTAATATATTTTACCTGTTTTATGGCCTGATAGTTTTTGATGCCAGTCAGACAAGTTTTAATATGACACTCCTACACAAGCATATTCAGTGGTAAACCTGAATTTCATCAGAGACAAAATTTCCTTGTAGATAAGCTACTAGGCCAGTGGAAATTAACATTAAAATCGCAAAGCTAGATGTAGTTCTGGTTTTTTAGTATGTTGTTTGGACCAGTCAGGGTGGTGTGAATCCCAATTTGCAATAGTCCCTATTGCAACGCGCTAAGTAGTTTAACTATGACTCCATTAAAGAACGCCACTGTACCTCAAACAGGTATAAGGTAGTTATGTATCCTTTCTTATTTTGTCCGCAACAATTGTCTGAATAAAATGTCATATTTATAGGTTCCTCTGAATTGTTACTGACATTTTCAAGGTAATTGAAAACACAGGAACCTAATTCATTTGCTCTACTATTTTTCCGTACAAGCTCGATAACCGCAGTGTTGCTATATTTATGAATAAAGCATGACTTGTCTGGATATAGTTTGTCAAAGTCTCGCAATAATAAATTATAGCCTGTGAGCTACTTTTAAGCAGGATATTCATTAAAATAATTCCTGACTCCAAATAATTTTAATAAGTCTAAAAATGCCGGTAGCATTTCAATACTTTTCTACTAAATGCCAGGGCTCCAGAGAATTTTTAAAACTGTATTTTTTTTTATTAATTAATAATGGGATAGCTCTTGACCACAATCTAACACAAGGGCAAAGGTGCGGTCGAGGATGAAGCGAGCTCACCCAGAAAATGCCTATTTACTCTAACTTTAAATTTTTCTTCTCCTTCCTCTAAATCCGCAAAATTAATGCAATGTTTATTGTATACCTACTTATTTTAAAACAAAGACAACCGTATATATCACATCATACCACATTACCATACATATTTACAAAAAAGAATTTAGCTTTTTATTTTTTTATTACAAACTAAAGTACAGGCTGTTATTTTGCTAAACAACACCCATCTTAGAGTAACATCAACTATGGGACTGTAAATTAGATAAGCTTACAAAAAAAAATGGATTACCGGTGACTCATTTAAAATTTGCTACAGCAGACTAAACTTTCTTGTACTTTGCGATGACGATGATGAAGATCGGGAGCAAGACGTTCCCTCAATTATCCCTTTGCCTCTTAATTGTCTTTGTCTGTTGTATAAATAACGTAGTAATTTACCCGATGCGTTGCGAGCTGTGTTCCTTACTAATGCAGAGACATAGGGGGTGTAGAATAATGCGGTCGACTCTTTCGGGAACATTTCTTGTATTTCTAGAGCCCATTTGAGAAGGTGGGTATTTTAAATTTATTTATTTTATTTATTTACTTAATACTTACTACTATCATTACAGGTAACTTATTTATCACACATTACACATGAAATTGTAACTGACATTTTATTTCTTACAGGTAACTTATTATCACACATTACACATGAAATTGTGTACATCTCAACTTATTTGAACAGACAAAGATGTCTACTATCAGCCACCAAATTATTATGTTAGGATTTTTTTCGAATAAAGGGCCGATTATCAATTTCACTAGAAAGTTCCTCTGAGAATCATCTAATTTTCCTGATTTTTGGCCTTGGTTAAGTATGGTATTTCCATCATGCGTAGATTTCAGTGTTTGAAGAACCTAAAATAGAAAATAGTTCAAAAAGTACAGGTAGAACAGTGCAAAGTATGTCTAGAGCCACTAAAAATAGTTAAACTCGCATGATCTAACTGTTGTGGGTACGGAGTAAGTAGCTGGCTGACTGTCTTGAATCGGAGTAGAAGTTCGTTCACCAAACAGAGGCTTACTGGTTGAAGGTACAGGCTTAGGCCTATCTTATAGATTGAAGGAGTTAGTGACCTCCGACATGATGGAGGTGAAATAAACCCGGTGAAGCTATGAATGTTTCTTGTAGTGGTTCCAGCCCTAGAAATGATGCAAATGCTAGATCTTTGTCAACAAAATCACTTACTGATAGAGTAGGCGCTTGAAAGGAAAATAAATTGTAAATAAAATTATGGAGAATACGAGTAATAGAGAAGGTCCACAAAAACTTTACCTGTGCTAAGCGAGTAAATAAGCCATTTCCTTGGACAGTGTTTTTTTTCAACATTGTTTTTTTCAGAAAACGTGAAATTTTATCTTCATATATTCTCTTACTCAATGAAAAATCTGCGTTTATATTTTGATAAAAGCCATTCAGTGCATTATATTCTTGTACTTCGTTATTGATATCCCATTTGACTGGGTCACAATCCACAATAAACAGTTTATTTTGCGACTGCCTCACCAACTTCTACTGCAGGCGGAGTAGGTGGCGTAGGGACCAACAAATTTTGTGGTTGTTTATAACTACGAGTAGTAGAAATTTCGCATTGCATAGGGTCGGCATCAGACGCACTTTGGATTGCCTTAGAAGATTCAGAATTATCACTTTTTAATTTTGAAAAAGAACGTCTCAATATTTTTCGTGTGCTTTATTACATTATGATGTTTTTCTTCTTTCTCGTTAGCCTTCCTTTTATATTCTGCACCACTAAGTTTTTTTTAATTCACTCATTCTTTGAGTAATAAACAAAAACTTAATGGAGTAATTAAATACACTCATAACACCGCAGCGAAAACATAAACAATCTTCTTATCGTGTAGGTATAGTCAAGCATGTGGCGAACTTGGCCAACCCTGGTGTCAGAATTTTCAAACCGCACAATGGCCTCTGACTTGGTTTTAACGACTGTAGTCAATCGACAACAGCCGGGACCGACAGCTTAACGTGCCCTCCGAAGCACGGAAACGCTCGTGATAAATTGCCACTTTGGTCACCCATCAGGTTCCCTGCCACTGTGTACGTTGCTTAACCTCACTGATCGGTTGAGATCAGCGAGAGCCACTGGGTTACGAGCACTTCACATAACAATAAAAGCGCGTAACCAACGACAAAAAAGTTGAAAGTCGTGACACTCTCCACTCCAGTGACACTGACATTCGTTCGCGCCTAACCGCTTAGCTCCCGCCCTTGCGCCGCACCCTCGTCCCCGCAATTTTAGAAGCAGTAACGTCCCATACCCAACTAGCAAAGCTCTCTTGAGAAAAGCGGGTTATAATGCAAAAAGTCTTAGTTTTGCACTGCTTAGTGTTTATCAAATGCCAAGAGTAATAATCTTCTAATCTCAGCCTCGAAAGCGCATTAGAGATTAAAAATTAAGATATTTTCAAGTGCCAGTCCTAGGGTAGCAAGATGTAAGACTTAGCTTCACGACAAGTTTTCTATTTTGAAAAAAGCCTCGTCCAAGACTAACACAGCTCTACAAAAGTGCGTCGTCAGGATTTGTACAAGACTCGTAGTCTTACTAACGCCATCATTGAACACGCTGTGCTAGTGATCTTGGAAAAGCAAAGACGCTGACTCTTACTAAAGTAATAGTATGTAATTAGTACTCTTTTGCTCTTTAAATTGATAAGAAATCTTGAATTAATCCTGCATCTTGCATTTTCAAAGTCTTAACTAATAAACAAGATTGACACGAGGCTAAAGATTATTTACGTATTTTTCTAAATAAAACTATAATGGATTTGAAAAAATGAACACAAATGAAGCGAAGTGGTGGGTTCTGAAGAAAAGTTATTGCTAAATATCAAAAATTGCAAGAAACAAGTAAAAACATGATTATCCAAAAAAAAGTGCGATATTGGCAATGAAACTAGTGGTTTCGTACATGTTTCTAATTGTCAAAATAAGTTTAATGTCCTGAAACGGATCGCAGCCAAGAAAGCAACTCATTTTCATTTTCTAGTGACCTAACAAAAACTTTTTTAGAAGAAGCAAGCGATGAAGACCAGGAAAACTGGTGTGAAACTCACACTGAGGACGAAAATTACGAGTTTCGTGAAAACATACGACAGTGGGCTCTTAAATTTAATATTCCTCTAGCACACTTGCATGATTTATTTAGGATATTAAATAAAAGATTACCTTTTGTTCTACTAAAGGATCCAAGGACTCTTCTGAAAACGAATGCTTCGGAAATATGTATAAGTTCTATCTGTTCAGGACATTATTGGCACAATGGTTTAAAAATACAACTAAAAACATATTAGAAGCAATAGTTGAGGTTCATACCCAAATTTCGCTGAATATAAAATACTTGTTAGCCATGAATATTTGTTAATGACAGACATCAAAATGTAAGTCTTTCACGTTTCCCTTTTTTTTTTCTCACACGCCTACTCTACCTTACCTACGCTATACAGTACACTTTTTACAACATCTACTTCACGTTCAGACAGATACTCTATCCAGCCTTGCAACAGTTACGAGAATCAGGGGTCTTGTGGTTTAAATCAAATCTGGTTATCATTTGACCTGGGGGGATTACTTCACGACCTGCAAGGGGAGAATATCCTTCTTGTATAGGTTACACTAGCTTGACATTCTTACTATACTAAAATACTCATATTTTTAATTTTTCTTCCTTTTTGGTGTCCTTTCTGGAATAGTGGCTTTTTAGGTATCCTAGTCCAATTTGGAATTTTTGTAGTTGCAGTGGTTTTAAATTACGACTTGGTTAAAATTATTTTTAAAATCCTGTTTCAGTCTTTCTATATTTTCATTGTTTTGCAAAGAATCATAAGTGAGATCACCACTTAGAAGCTGCTTAACATACAACTTGTCTTGGTCGCTTATTTCTATTTCTTCGAATATCAGTGTTGTGACGGCACATAATGTCAAGCAGTGTGCTCGTATTGCTCTTGCATATGCATGACCTGAAACAGTTCTTGCATATGCATGACCTGATACATTTTCCTTTCTGAAAAATCCTACATGCTACAATTTTAATTTAAAATAACTTAAGAAGTGTAGAGTCCCCGGCAGAGTAGAATAGGACCACCCTCTTTCTTACCGAGGTGTCGTACAAGGCGACTAAGGTAAATATGCAAGCAAGTTCATCTGCACACAGAGAAGGAAAACTCTGCAATTGTATCAAAACCCTCGCCAACCCGTCTGCCAAGCGTGGTGAGTATGGCATTTATTTACCCCTCATATTATTGAGGGAGGCCCGTACCCCAGCAGTGGGGACGTATATGGGCTGATCAAGATAAGTAGTGTAATATTGTACCACTGATAAGGGTTTGAATTTGCACCTAAACCACATGAAATAAATAAACTGTAAGTCAATATTCAATTAAATTAATTGAAATAATTTACCTGAAGTGAATGATAGATGCAGAAGCATATACTGTAGACCATAGTTCGGAGAGTCCACTTCCCACCATGATAACCCCAATAGATCCCAAGAAGGACATAGATGAAAACCTCCCAATCTGGCGACCACATTCGATAGGGAACCATTATGCTCATTCATTATCGTCAATAGCCAAAATCTCCTTAGCTTTCATATAAAGGGGGAGGTCGAATGTAACGAAGCATGTTCGCTGGTCACTTTTTCTAGTCTCTTCTGCCGCATGGCTTAATACTGTGAACACAGTGCTTCGATCTGTCGGAGGTTGATTTACAAAAGGCAGGGCTAAAACTTTCGACGTCTCATAAGGCTCTGTATTTTATATTCCATAAATCCCTGCCATCCTGAAAGTCTGGGTACTTCAAGGAAGTGTCCAAAAATCAATGAAAAATCTTGGTTAGAAAATTTTGCCATTTTATCAAAAATGCCTGTCTTGTAAACATTTTTCAAAATCATAAGATCGAGACTTCGATCATTTAGTTGAAAACTCAAATTTTTTATTGTTTGAGCTTTTGAGAGTTCTTCAGCCGTAGGCATTATGTTTTTTTCAATGATGTTAGGTTTTACAGCAGTTCCAGGTGTTATACACTTTATTCCACCCATAGAATGGAACGTCCCTTTTCCTGTTATTGTTGCTGTATTAAAATCCGCATTTTCGAAGACATATTGTGTGAACGCTTTTTCTTCAATTGATGGTTTCCAAGACTGTACTGCAGATGATTAAAAAAGTGTGACATCTCTGTAGCTACAACAATATCCTAAATTGCTGACAACATTCACAAGATTTTTTGAACCTACTTTTCGAAATATATAAACTCCAAGTCCTAATTGTATCGGCGAAATGAAAGAACGGGGCCTCGTTGCAGATATAATAGAATGACCTATAGCAGTACATTTCTTCTTGGTTATTTCGGGTCGTGTTTTTCGGTGTGAAATTATTCAAGAATTTTTTTTGTGATTCTGGAACCAGATCGTCAACATCAGCCATGAAATTGGAAACATCCGGATAGTTATTACAGTAAGCAGTTAATCTAATGTCCTGAAGCACAATTAATGCAGATGTTCTAACAATCCTCCTCTTTTCCTCTTCGTCGGTGTTCGCTCGGTTTTTATACCAATCTGCTAACTTTATATCAAACCCACGAAAACAAGCCACCGAAGATTTATTACTCGTCTTTGTAAATACTACTTCATCTCCATATTTCTCAATTAGCTTTTTTTTCAAGTTAGTCATACTCATTAAAGTATCCTCAGGTAAGTAGCTGGTAACCTTTTCCATTAGTTTAAGCATCGAAAATTGGCATTCTTCAGATGATTCAATAAACTCAAAGAGTTTTTCTAATGCATTGCTGAATTTCTCATTTTTTGGTCGACCTGCAGTTTTATTTTGTGGTGTATTTGTAGCAAATATTGAATAACACTTCTTATGATAGCATGCCTCTTCTGCTACCAAACAAAGTACGCTTTGAATTCGATTAGAAACGTCCTCTCCCTAGGAATCGGTTCTAGCGGTTGCTTTTTCTAATAAAGTTGTTTTCACATTTAAAGAACGGACTTGATAAATTTCTTTGCGTTTTTCGACTTTTTTCTTTCTTTCAGCAATAACATCACACTCTTGAGCGCATAGCAAGCATTGTTTTTTATAATCATATGATAGTTTTGATCGTTACTGTATTTCTGGTGACTTTTGTCTCTTCGAAGCATTGACTTTCTCAATATTCTTATCTCTCGTATACTCCGTTCTGCATTTGGTATGTATTATTACATTTGATAAGCCCTCAAGACTTACGTGTTTTCCGTCTTCTCTTCGTTTGCTTGCGCTTATCAATGTTGACAATCCCTTTTCCACTTTTACAGTTTCGCCGGTACATAACGATAAGTTGCATATGAGACAGTTTTTATCAGAATATGACATGATTCATTCATAAACTTTGTTAAAACAAAACTGTTCTTTACGAATCACACTCATAGACGCGTTACGTAAATCTACCAAACTATGCACACTTCAAATTGCATTGATGGCTGGCGGCGAACTGACTGACTATCGGGCGCCGCGGGACGGGAGGGGCAGGGGAACACCACGCTTCTCTCTCATACTATCTTGCCTCTGTGATCCATGATGCAGGTGCGTGCGTCTCACGCATTGTCGATGACCTGGCAACGTCGCTTGCGTCTACAAGCCCCCACACCGCGATTACGCGTTTATTTCCCGCCAGAATAAATTCATCATTTTTAAATAGTAAATAGGTACCTAGTACCTACCTAGACCACAGAGTACATTTTTAATATGGGAGAACCTAGACTGTAGATGGAGTAGTTTAGTTACGGGCGCTGCGCGCGCGGATCCTCATTCTACGACCTACACAAAAGTTATTTTAAATAACACGAAATGAAATACGAAACTAATTAAATTAATGATAGCTTGTTCTGTAGACGAAAATACAACTATTAATTTAGACCCTGAACTTTTTCGTATCTTTTATTAAGGTTCCGTACTTTTATTAAGGTTCCGT
Source organism: Aproaerema taeniolella (assembly GCA_949987775.1). Lineage (NCBI taxonomy): Eukaryota > Metazoa > Arthropoda > Insecta > Lepidoptera > Gelechiidae > Aproaerema > Aproaerema taeniolella. Next base: position 11,055,611 of record OX465245.1, read on the forward strand.
TCAAAGGGCAAAACGGAACCCTATTAATGTCACATTACTATACATCTGTCTGTCCATCCATATGTCCTTTGACCAGTTGTATTTTATTTTACAGATTGATGAAAAAACCGAGTAAGTGATGTAATTTTCGGGTTATAGTCAAGTTTTCCAAAATTTAACTAGCTATAACTTTAAAACCGTCAAGCCTATAAAAAAAATATGCATAACTTTTTTGTTTAGAATTTAATGAGTATCATTTTCGTCCTTGACACTTTTCTTGTATCTATTTTAGTTTTCCTAATAAATGTCAAAAACCGTTGACGGGGACACATTTTATGGTGGGGGGGGGGGGGGGGTGAAGCGTCAGGTGGAGGGGGGGGAGGGTAGTTAACTTTAAACACCGCACCCAAATGTATCATATCACGCAAGGTTTAAAACTTTATTAATTTGTTTGATTTTCCCATACATTGATTACATAGAATTACTCAATTATTACCTATTTATACAATTTAGGAACCGACACTATGTCAGATTTTAGAACCTGCATACCTACTTGCTAAATATCAAGTCAAAAGTTCAAAAACCAAAACGAAAAATAGTAACAAACAAACAGTCCTTGAGTAACCGAATCACGACACGAGCTGTACCTACTTATAATTATTATGACTGTTCTTGCTTTGGCGGAAAACCCGTGACTGACTGAATGGCCGCACGCTGCGCCGGCGGCGCGGCGGCACACTTGGACACGTCATGACACGTCCCAATAATTCTAGACTACATCAATAACTATAACAGTTTTGTAGTGAGATAAATAAATACCTAACCTAACCACGATAACAGAATTCACATTCGTCGGATGGACAGTGATCCATTTTCAAATTCACAGTTCCATTTTCAAATTCACAAGTGCTTTAAGGAACTAGCTGGTCTGAAAAACTAAATACTTCGTTATTTGTCCTAAAAATTTGGATTTTACAATAACTTTGTGCTTTAATTTTTTTCTGATGTATTTTTAGAAATAATGTTTGTATCTATTTGTCATTTTACTTTGTGATTGTTACACGAAAGATTTATTTGCCAATCTTTATGAGTCTTAGAGCTATTACTATCCAATGAACCAATTATGAAGTTATTTCCTGATGGTGACGATGTTCTTGAAGTGTTGACTGAACTTACTTGATTATTTTTGCTGTCTGTCTCTGAAAAAACAAAATTTTGCAAAATGGTTTTTCTTCTTGCAAATGCTGCAGGTCTTTTCCTCAGCTGGAAATTTGTACCGGTGCACCTGACCACATTTCCTGCATATGACATTGTTATTAGGTTTTTGTCGATTTGATGAACTATGTCGAGGTCTGATCGTAGAGTGATATCGTTTATTGTTTTATTATTTCTTTGTCTGGACCGATGTCTATGTTGAATTTCGATGACTGATTGCACTATTTCATTGGTTTCATTATTTGAATTTAATTTAGTTGATCTTGTGACAATTCTAGACTTTTTGCCAATTTTAAAGCTTTTTCTGTTGTTAAATTCTTTTCCTGGAGTAGTCTTTCCTTCTTCTTCTTAGCGAGTCGATGGCAAGTAACTATAAAGTTGTGGCCCAGAACGTAGCCCCTTGTAGTCTTTCTTTTATGTGAGTGTTTGAAATACCGATAACCAACATGTACTTGATGAGTAAGGTCATAGAACTCACATGTGGTAGCCAGGTTGTTAAGATTAGTCAAATAGTTGTCTAAAAATTCCTCGGTTTTCTGATATCTTGTGAAAAAATTGTACCTTTAAACGGTAACATTTGTGTGTTATTCTATGTTAAAACTGTTAATTATGTCGATGCCTTCGTCTCCAATCGCATTCAGAAAGATTGCTGTCTGTTTCGAGTCATTAAAATTGTTCAGCTCATTTGCATCGGCGAAATTTCAAAGCGTTGCTTCCACTGTCTCCATTTCTCAGCAGCATTAGCGCCATTTTGTATTACAAGCGGCTTTATGTGCGCTACGTATACTTTCTCCGACATTTTTCTGTTTTTTCGACTACACCAGTTCTGACACCATGATGGATGAAGCAGGAGCAGGCTTATCTCAATCAAAGACTTAATTCGCTTATGGAGCTTTATTAGACCGATATGTCTCGTACAGCGAGCCGCGTCAAGAAGGAAGTATGGCGGGCGGCAGTGTTGCCATATGTTAATTGTGACAGTAGTTATGGCCAGACTAAGTACGAGTATTTAGAGATAGAGGCTTCAGTCAAAAACCTAGTACAACGCCATCTGTCGATGTCTTGAAGAATCGAAAAATATGACTACAAACATAACTAGGAATAGATAGATGAACGTTATGGTATCTTGATTCAAATTATGTACTACCTATTATTTTTCAACCAAAATTGAAGTCAAAGCGGAATATTTAATTATGTTTTCTGAAATATTTTCTTTTGACCTCAGTTTCGATCGAAAAATAAATAAATATTAAATAAGAAGAATTAGAATTAAACGAAAGTACTTAGTTTTTGTTTATGATGTTTCTAATATCTTTCTCCGTCTCCGGGTTGGGAAACAAATGCAGAATTGCATCGCCGGCACCTGAAAAGTCAAAATGATTGAATTTTCAATTAAATATACTCTTTAATATTGCTTGAACAATATATTATCGAATCTTTGTGTTCGATAAATAATAAATGATTAAGATAATTCTTCTTCCTAATTCTTCCTAAGGACTTAGTAAAACTAATATTGAAAGAAAACAAGCAGAATAGGGATGTTGACTAATTTTTTTTATTGTTTATCTTAAAAAGGAAATGAATCCAAAACCCAAAACTGAAATAATTTTTGAAAACTATTGAGAAATAAAAAAGTTACAAGCTATTAAATTTCAATAGAGGGGGAAACTGACAAACAACGAAAAAGAGATGCACTTACAGGCATGTGACGTCACCGCCATTTGTTTGCGTAGATAAAAACGAGATAGCTAGATCTCCCCACAAAACGAGATAGCTAGTCCTTACGTTAATATAAATGCCAATAACTTGTTCATTTATAAACCAATTTTTATGCTGTTTTCGGATATTAATATATTTCTAGCATAATTTTTTGTTTCGCATACAATAATTCATAAAATCAAACACTGTCAACATCCCTATTCTAACAATTTTTTGCTGCACTTACGAGTTCTGCCACACTTCAGTACGCAAACAGTTTCTTTCTATGAAGCAGATATTTTCAAATCCGTTATGCAAGAAATCGATGCCTAGGGGACGATGCAGAGGTCGTGTTATACCTACAGCATTGTCTGAAACCGTGGGAACAGCCAAGTCGTTAAAATAAATCGAAAATAAGATAGGGACATATTCGTAAAACAAATCGTAATCGGAATGACGTTTCTGACAAGTTAGAAAATTTTCTGTGCGCGAACAGGAATTGCTCTATCTACTGGAGTATCGAAAAACTTCTTGAAGGTTTGTGTTTTCTTAGAAGAAATAAATGTACGGAGTGAAACGACCCTGCTTGCGGTCGACGTGACGAACATTGCAATGTTCCAGCGACAAGGTTGTTTGTAGGCGTAAGTTTTAGTCAATCCCACCCGTAAAATCTTTTGTTATAAATTGTAGCAAATTGCGGTTGTAAGCAAAAATAATAGTTTTTATTGTGTTAGTAGGTGGCTAACACAACAAAACTTAATTTTATGCTATATTATATGTTTTTCTTTATTTTACAATTCCGCCCGCGCGCCCCTTTGTACCCTCGCGCCCCTAGGCACATGCCTAGTTTGGCTTGAGGATAATTCGCCTCTGAGCTCTTTAATTAAGTGCTACCTTTAAGACATGAAACACTTTAAGACCGTTATGAAGTGTAGCCAAATAATGCAGCCTAATAGTTACTCATATCACATAAGAGTTTGGTAGTCCTGAGGATGATCGTCTATAGGCCAGTCCGTGAACTTAAAGTGCTTGATGTCCAATGTTGTTCCGGAGTCATCCATCATCTGAAGACTCGTCACGACGTAATAGTGGTAAGTTTTAATCTCTTTTGTCTCGATCTTGAATTGGCCGTAGGTCATCGTCAATTTTTCGATGGGATTCCAATACTGGTAACACACTTACTTATTTCCACCAAACGTCTTCGCCAACATGACGATCACTCGAGCCTTGTGGGTCCAGGCCAACTGCCAGAAGTGATAAGAAATTTGTTTTAGCGGTGTTTGACATCGATTCCTCTTAGTTTTATAGCGGTCGACGTAGACTGCATAACAAAGTCGCTTTGGTCACCTTCTACTGGTTGAACCTTGTTGTAATGGAAGATATCTGTTCTTGCAGAAGTTTTCTACTGTAAAAGATTCACTGTAGAAATTTTGAATATCATCCTTTAATAGCAGGTGGTGATCTTCCAGGAGGGCCGTTTGCCTAGCGATTCTATCCCACGGCTTAGTCAAGTTGACATGGGATATGATCTTAAATGACGCAGTTGTTTTAGATAAATCCGTTTTTCACGAGAAAATACTTTTAGGTTCAAAGTAGTCAGAACTGTAGCAACTGCTATATCAATAAATTTATTAGTAGAAGTACGAGTTGAGGCGTCAAATCCTCGTAGCAAACGCACTGGTTGTTTTCATCAACGATGTGACATTTGTAATGGCCAAAATTTTGATCTTTTTCCGGTTTTACGAATTCTATTACACCTACCAGAGCGTAAATTCGTCCTGTAGCCATCATCAGCTTGGGCTTGGCCACCTCAAGTTACGAAAATATTGTACATTTATTTAGTCCGGTAGTTTCAAATGAAATAAGTGTTTGTAGATTGGAAGTGTACTCAGCGTTGCTTTTGCATTTCGGATTTGGTCTTTGAAATTGTAACTTCAATTGGAATGGATTCCTCTAGAGCCGAAACACCAAATGAATGTAGCGGTTCAGAATTAAGAAACACAAAAGCAGTTAGAGCCCCGTTTTTTGCCTTTGAATCCAGTGGTTTAAAAAATATGAGTGGAAGCCCTCACTCCACGGGAGGCCCTCCTCTCGCGCCACGTGCTGTATTTCCGCGACCCCTTGGGGCACGAGGTTTGCCGGCAAGAGCGCCAGTGCGGTATACAGCCGCACCAGCTTCTATGCCTGTGATCCGCGATGCTGAGCCCCACGGAGCTCAGGCGTTGTCTTGGCCCGCCGCAATAAACACTGTAATCATATTGAAGTGAGATAAATGCCAGGATAGGCTATTTCATATAAAACGCATGTTGCTCCGCTTACCGACGTAAGGGCATGGGCATTATGTATTTTTACTTGCCTGAGAAAAGTGGAAGAAGCCTCCCTGGACCGCCACCCCGGCTACTTCCGATAATGAAGAGGCCAAAGCCTCTTCGTAATCTGTTACCATAAGCGACGGTCGAGGGTGTCCGGCGGCATTCCACATCATACTAATCGCCGCTAAATATAGCGCCCCCCGCACCATAAGAATAAATAATAACTAACCAGCGACGGTCGAGGGTGTCCGGCGGCATTCCACATCATACTAATCGCCGCTAAATATAGCGCCCCCCGCACCATAAGAATAAATAATAACTAAGTTATTATTTATTCTTATGCTCGCACCCCGAGACCTCCCAGGCTTTACAGCAGCAGTCAAGGATCACCCCGTGTACGGTGATTATTACATCGGGGTGGTCACGGTAGATGGGGCGTGGGCGGTGGCCCTGGGAATGCGAGGGTTCGGAGCGTGCCTTCGATCTAGTACGACTATACTAGTCGACGGCACGTTCTAGACCCTGCCGGTGTGCTTGGGCGACGCCCAGCTCTAAGGAGCAGAGCAGGGTAAGCCCTATAAGGGGCAGCGGGGGGCATTATTTTCACCCTGTGCTCATAGTAATGGCAAATCGGTGAGTATACCTAGTCGGTTCATAAGTTCTGTCACATGTTTTTGGTGAAATAATTAAGACACGATTGTATTTACTGTAACCATTTATATACCAAAAGGAACTTACTAAAACATGGATTCTTATATTAGTTAAGCTTATTCGAAATGACCCCCGCGATTTTGAATACAAGCCTTCAACCTGCGAGGCCAGTCGTCTATAGCAGCACGAACGACGTCCATATCAATATCGGCGGCTGCTTTGATCAAGGATGCCTTGAGTGAATCCAAATTAGGGTGAGGCTTCGAGCAGGCTTTTTCCTCTAAGTATTGCCATATTTTATAATCCAGCGGATTTAAGTCTGGGCTGGAGGAGGGCCAGTCTTCGTGCCGGATGAAGTCAATTTCATGAGCCGCCAGCCAGTTTTGCGTGCTTTTCGCTCTATGAGCTGGCGCAGAATCTTGCTGGAATACCCAGTGTCTGTTTTTGAACATGGTATGAGAAAGTGGTTTCACAAGGTTTGTTAGGACTGTATTTTGGTACACAGCTGCATTGGTTTTTACGCCTTTCTCACAAAAATATACCTCAGTTAGGCCCGAATATGAGACTCCTAGCCAAACCATGAGTGACGATGGGAAATGGCCTCGCTGGACACGCGGAATGCGGCTGCTCGCTTCTTCACTGTTGTGGGCGTACACTTTATCATTTTGTTTGTTGTAGCTCTCTTCCACGGTAAAAATTTTTTCATCCGAAAAAAGAATTTCACGGTGTTTTTTTCCCGCGTATCTCTTAACCAAAACGCTGGATCTCTTCAGTCTCAGGTCCATTAAACGCGCATCCAAACGATGTCCTGTTTTTCTTCGATAAGCTCGTAGGCCTAAGTCTTCATTCAACACCCTTTTCACCGTGGTTCTACTTAATCCCATCTGAAGGGCCAACAGTTTCTGCTTACGCATGGGATTTCTTTGGATCCGCGCCTTAACATCTTTTATCACTGCTGGAGTCCTAACAGTGCGAGGACGACCACTTCTTTTTCTGTCTTCTACACCTAAATCTTCATTATATCGTTTGATGCATCGATAAACGAATCTTTTAGTTATTTTTAAATTTTTCAGCAGATTGAAAATCTGGTTTGGCGCGTAACCGCACCGGTGCAAGGCGACAACCGCGACTCGGTCTTCCTTTCGCGTCCACTCCATTTTTAAAAATAAATGAAATTAGATAGAGTGTACATTTTTAAATTCATAAAAGATTCGAAATTCAAATTCAATTGAAAAAAAGTAGCCAGCATTCTAATTTAAAAAGTTTTGTTTATGTGACAGAACTTATGACCTGACTAGGTATATCTCTTCATAGCCACTTAACCAATTTCTGATTGTATGCTATTTATATGAAAAGATACTTAGTAATTGCGTAGTTTTTGTTAAAATCACAATATTCGTACTCAAACTTTTTTCGGTGTAAGTATGTTTTTTTATTAACAGGACACGAGCGCTATATTTAGCGGCGATTAGTATGATGTGGAATGCCACCGGACACCCTCGACCGTCGCTGATGGTAACAGATTACGAAGAGGCTTTGCCGGCAAACCTCGAGCCCCAAGGGATCGCGGAAATACAGCACGTTGCGCGAGAGGAGGGCCTCCCGTGGAGTGAGAGCTTCTACTCATATTTTTTAAACCACTGGATTCTGAGAGTAAGTAGAGTCTACAGCACTAGTCAAAGCATGGCCGCTTTCCTTTGACACTTTAACGGCATGCCGCCTTACCGCCATTTTAGGTTTTAGTGTTCCGTCAGTCAGTCCTTGTTCAGTCATGTTTGTCGTGAAACTAAATCAATAAAATCAATGAAAAAGTACTAAAAATACAGAACTATATATGTATTAAAACTAAAAGAAAATTATTATAAAATATAATTTTGCCTTGGTTTTAAGGTAGCATTATAAAAATTACACACAACAAGCTCTGGTTCTGAACAAATGTGTCCGTGATTATTTACTGATAAGATAGTTTAGATTTAAAAGGTAGATTAAATTCAAAGATGTCTAATAAGGATCTGATATTATAAATATGAATCTTTTTAATTACAATTACTTATTTTAAAGACTTTAAAATAAGTAATTGTAATTAGGCTGTGGCATTATAAATTTCTTTTATACAGCCCATCTGCTGTTTATTTCAAAATGTAAGTTTCCATTTAGAAATGGTAATAATAATCTATATATCTAGTTGCTACCTAATCTTAATTATGACCTTGAGACAAACACATTCATAATGTTGTTGTTTTCACATTTCTTCTGAATAATCTTGTCGATAACCTCGCGCTACAACTTTCTTTGTTCCGTCTGGTTAAGTCTTGAACACCCATTTTGTGTCTTTATCTTTTGATCCTTTTATATAAAATCCTTTGTTGGCAGCGAGTTGCAAAAAAGACCTTGTAGACAGTCCCTTTTGCGCCACTCTGACCAGTTAATCTTTTCAAGAGACTGAATTTCTTTCTTTGGCTTCTTTGCAATCTTTTCCTCTATCGATAGTTTTTATAGGATTGTGGGTCACCTTTAATTAATGCGTTTGCTTTTATCCTTCATTTATCTTTCACAATTCACGTCTTGTTTAGTTTTTTAGATACAAATTCGTTGTGCACTTGGTTCTTTCTGTAGATTTTCGTCTTGTGCACTTTCATTCTTATAATCTTTTTCTTCTGTTTCTGTATGAGTAAGGGTATGGGTCTTCTATGGTTTACCATATATAATATCCTTGGTCTTCTCAGATAGTTGCCTAGTCCTGATCTGTACTTTTTCTTTTTTAAACTTACAAACCTTTTTCTTCTTCTGATATTTCATATATCTACATTGAATATTAACTTCTCTTCTATGGTATCTTCTGTAGTTTTATTTGTAGTTATTTTGACTACTAACCATTTATTTGCTTGCAAAACAAGCTTAAAAAGAGTATATAGCTTCAAAATATTTTCAAATCAGTGAGTAGAATTCAAATCAGAGTATAAAATCACATAGCGTTTGACGCTTCTTGGTTTGAAACATATTATAAGTAAGCCGCCAAGTTAGCCGCCTCAACATAGTGATCATTCATCCGCAAGGAACTTATTACTCCCTATCCATTTACTCACTCATTAAAATTTTAGAACGCGACTTAACATGGTTGCCCAACCAAAGACAACAAACGTAGAGAGCTGTCAAAGTGTCCAGCGTTTGGCGGTGCTGTACAAAAATTGAACGGTGTCACGTGGCGTGGTACATGCCCGTGTGCCAGCACCACGGACAAAAGAAAAAAGAAATGAAATAAATTTTGAAATAAAAATATTGGGAAGGCTATCGAAAAAAAACACCAAAATGCGGTTTAGCCTTCCGTATATTGATATTAAGTTAAATGATTACAAATAATAACCAGCAATTTAGTTCGAGGTTAAGCTATATGAAACACTAGCTTAGCGGCAGGGGCCGTTTAAGAACTTACAAAAGGATTCTATCTTATTTCCACAAAACTTAAACACACTTAACACAAAAGTCTGATAAAAAGAGAGGAACCACCGTGCAGAAACTACATAGGGACTTTACACTTGACCGCGGTTAAACTTGAAAATTAAGTGACCAACCTCCAGCGCGGGCAACGATACCTCGTGCAGCTTGTCTCGGGCTGGTTGTGGCAGCGAGGCTGCTACCAGGCAGGTAGGCTCGGTACCGGCAGGCACTCAGAGGGCACACACTTCAGCGTGACGGTCACGTGCACGCAGCCAATGTCAGAACCAACTTCCAACTCCCAACGTGGTTTGCACGATGAATGCCCGCAAGTTCGGACGACAAATATTGAAATAATCCCACTGGAAAACAGAAACAAGACATCTAAGAAGCAATTCACAAATGATTACGCGACAAAGGGGAGCGATCACAGACCGTAGCACGTGGCCGTGCTTCACCCAAAGAACATGAGTTTTAGCGGTTATTTCGTGATGAATGCTTACCGGGTTCTCTGGTTGAGACTTCCGTAACACCCTCCCGACCCTTTTAGTCACGCAGTCCAAACTTTTGGGAAGACTTTCAAAACTGCTGAAACAAAATATGATAATGAATCCGCCGTACGGAATTTCACCGCACGCAACACGGCGAGCACTAATGGATATTCTAAAACGTAATTTGAAGTACTTACTTTTGCTATAAATAAAATCTCTTTACAGGAGAACAATGATTACTTGTTTCAGCTCCAAAATAGAAAATAAAATGACAATGGATGAAATCTAGGCCATTGCCATGTCCATTTTCGTGTTGTCAGCGCAACCTCCCCAAAATGCACTATGCTTTTTTTTTGATATAAGCAAATTTATTAGAAAACAAATCCACATTAAACAATTAACTAATGAGCAAAAGCTATATAAAATAGCGAAACGAAATTTACCTATAAACGATTTTTCTCGTAGATAAAAAGCTTTTCCGCTTTTGAAAATTCAAAGTGATTACCACCCACCCCAAACTGCGCTCACAAATGGCAACACCGAAGTGTAGTAGTAGTGATGTGCCATAAGCATAGTGAAGCGACGTGCTGGTATCGGATAGGTACTTGTTACAAAACGGAAAACGTTCCGTTACAATACCCCCCTCCTAAAAGAACGATGCTGCCCCCAGCATCTTGTGATTGGAATTTGGAAATGGAAAAAATAATCTTTGGAATGCTTACGGAAAAGAAATGGAAATGAAAAAAAATATATAGGCACCAATGGCCACCAGAACCTGCTACCCAAGCCAAACGAAATCCAAACAAATAGGTTACTAAGAACTGGTAGCCAATGCTTACTAAAAACTAAACCGCAGAACTTAAAGGAAAGAAATAAGAAATAGTGTCATCGACCTTGCACAAGGACCGGCCTAACAATACCTGGGATCCCTGAAATACTTCAAACCGTGTTTAAAGTACTCAGTTTTCCTATACAGGATCTCCGACTGAATCCGACCAAACGTGTCAACCTATTTCACTGATTTGTCGATTCCTATGGAAATGTAAGTAAAACCAAGTAAATGGTTTATAAGTTTTCCTCACCTAGCCCTACGACTAATGTCTTGGGATCGCTATAAGCACTAGGTAAGGGAAAACAAAAGCAAACTAAAGTAAACAAGGATAAACTAAGAGCGATGACTAAAATGTACCTAAAATTAATATCTCGAACCCACCAAAACACAGGAGTGTAAAATATTTACTAAAAAATTCCCTATTTTAGAGAAATTAAAAAAAACTCGAGTGTGAGCGCTCAAAAAAGGTATAGTCCATTGAAATGTTACATTTTTTAGGCCTTACCTTGCGTTTTTTAGAGGACGCAATTTTATTTTTTTGATGTGTAGGGGGGGTCAGTGTAAAGCTAAAACCAAGTTTGTGGGGTCGCCACCCTTGTCCCACGGCCGCCATCTTGAAAATAGGGGTTGAAATGGTTTTTACGGTATATCTCTTAAACTATGTATTTTATAAAAAAAATTTGTTAACATTTTTTGTTGCAAATTAAATTCTCTACAACTTTGGTCCAGTAACTTTTTGTCGTAGAACTATAAATAAAAAAGTTATAAGCATTTGCATCATTTTTTCATTAAGTCAATAGCTAAGGTTTTACAGCGCTCCGAAGTGAGTACTATTTTTCAGTACTCTTAACTATACCTATATTATACATGTGTACTAATAATATGTCATCAGTTATTGTTTTTTAAAAAAAAAAAATTTTTTTTTTTACTTTATTATAATTTTTTTAATTAAAAATTTTGCAATTTTATTAAAAATTAATTATTCACTTCCTCCAACACAAGACACAGCTCGCTTTCATACTTTCCGAGTCTACCATCAGGTCCAGTCGTGGCTTGGTAATTATAATGATCCTGAAGACTGGGGCTGGAAAAAATGTGGAAAATTATTGATGCCAGTGCAGAACTCAAAACCTCCAGCACCCCCTACCACGTAAAAAAAAACGCGCCTCTAGACTCTACTTCGTGGGTGGTGGGGAAAAGAGTCAATAATTAATTTTTAATAAAATTGCAAAATTTTTAATTAAAAAAATTATAATAAAGTAAAAAAAATTAAAAAAAATTAAAAAAAAAAACAATAACTGATGACATATTATTAGTACACATGTATAATATAGGTATAGTTAAGAGTACTGAAAAATAGTACTCACTTCGGAGCGCTGTAAAACCTTAGCTATTGACTTAATGAAAAAATGATGCAAATGCTTATAACTTTTTTATTTATAGTTCTACGACAAAAAGTTACTGGACCAAAGTTGTAGAGAATTTAATTTGCAACAAAAAATGTTAACAATTTTTTTTTATAAAATAAATAGTTTAAGAGATATACCGTAAAAACCATTTCAACCCCTATTTTCAAGATGGCGGCCGTGGGACAAGGGTGGCGACCCCACAAACTTGGTTTTAGCTTTACACTGACCCCCCCTACACATCAAAAAAATAAAATTGCGTCCTCTAAAAAACGCAACCCCAAATGTAACTTTTCAATGGACTAGTAGTTCAAGTGTAGGATAACCTACAAAATGAGTACAAAGGTTTCTGTCTAGCCGACGGTCCAGCTCAACCCCAAAATTGAACACAGAGCACACTTTTAACTGATCGTACATCTACTGACATCCTTCATCTTTCATGATAAGTAATGTAACAAAAGAAAATAAATACTGTCCATCACGTTCCTCTCACTCTTTAATGTGTAGTGGATCAATAGTAAAATCCAAAACACTATTTGTGGCTTTAACTTAATTTATGTTTTGAGGTCTTTTATATGCCAAGAACCAATTAATCGGCCGTCAGAAAGTCGCTCTAGTTCATACACTAAAGGTGATAACACTTTATGTACCTTACACTCTTCGAACTTTGGAGCAAGTTTAGCCATTTTAAATTTTTCTGCGTCACTTTGAATAAACGTTCTTTTCCAAACTTTATCACCCTCCTTAAAACGTGCCTGTCTACGTCTCAAATTGTAATGGCTAGCGTTTTCAGCATGGGCCTTAAGTAAATGTTCCTTGACCTTGGTGAAAATGTCTTTTAAATGATGGAATTCACCTGCGTATTCATCCCTAGGAACGCCCGGTTCGTAATTTTTATTAGGGTCCTTATAGAAGGAACCGCTAATGACCGGCTCTCTAGCGTGAACTAGGAAAAACGGTGTGAAACCTTTTGATTCGTTCACGGCACTATTAATAGCGTATTGAATCTTTGGCAAATTCTCATCCCAAGCTCTATGATTATCTTTAACATAAGACGCGACCGCTGTCATAACCGTTTTGTTGTAACGTTCGACTAAATTAACTTGAGGGGTGTAACGCGGCGTTAAGTGTAAATTTGCTACTTTATAGCGTTCTAAAAGCTGCCGAAATTCAGAGCCTGTGAATTGCACTCCATTGTCTGCAATTACAGTCTCTGGAACTCCGTGTGCTAAAATAACATTATTTTCAAAATGTTTCGCTACTAGTGCGCTAGTAGCGCGCCTAAGAGGAAACAAGAGAGTGTATTTCGAGAAGCAGCAAGTTACTACCAAAAGGTGAACAAAACCAGATTGCGACCTGGGTAAGGGTCCTACTAAATCGATTGACAGAACCTGAAACGGTCGGTGGCAAACCTTTGGTTGACCCATCAAACCTGGTGTGGCTTTTTGTGAAGGCTTGTAAGCAGCACACGTATCACATTTACTAATAAAATCAACCACGTCTTTATGCATTCCCGGCCAAAAATACCGCAGACATAGACGTCTATGCGTTTTGAAAATGCCTAAATGAGCAGCGGTAGGTTCGCAATGATTTTCTTTAATGACTGCCTCCCTACGATCCTTTCTCACTACTTCCTTCCATTCAAATTCTCTCAATAAATTATATTTTTGTTTAGACAAGCGATACAAGATATTATTTTGTATGCAAAAATTTGGCAATTTGGTAGGATGTGTTTTACACTCATTAAAAATCCTGTCATACCACTCGTCTTGAACGTGATCCACAGCATTTACTACCTCCTCCTTGACCAGCCTAGACAACGCATCGGGCACTACATTGTCCGTGCCTTTTCTGTGCTCAATTTCGAAGCTAAACTGTGACAGTCGGCAGGACCAACGAGCTAATCTACCTGAAGGGTTTTCTAACTTGGTAAACCATTTGAGTGAGGAATGGTCTGTTACCACTTTAAATTTACGCGAACCCAAATATGGTTCAAACTTCTCCACAGCAAACAAAACCGCCAAAGCTTCCCGCTCTGTGGCGCTGTAGTTACGTTCAGCCTTATTTAAAGACCTACTAACAAAAGCAATTGGGTGATCATGTCCGTCAATATTCTGCGACAGCATGCCGCCTAAACCATAGGACGATGCATCACAATGAACAGTAAAAGGTTTATTAAAATCTGGTACAGCTAACACTGGTGCTGTAACCAGAGCGTTTTTAAAGCGTTAAAAGACTTTTCGGCTTCGTCTGACCACAGGAAAGGTGGTGCGTTTTTACCCGTACTGGTTAACTTATTTAAAGGCGCAGCGATGTTGGTAAAATTTCTAATAAATCTTCGATACCACGAGCACGTACCTAAAAACATTTTAACCTCACGTGCTGAAGTAGGGGTTGGAAAATTTAATACTGCAGAAACCTTTTCTGGGTCAGTTCTCAAGCCATACTCGTCAACGACATAGCCCAGATATTTTATGGAGCTTCTAAAAAATTTTGACTTGGCAAAATTTACTGTTAAATTGGCCATTTTTAATTTCTCTAAAACTCGCTTCAATAATAATAAATGCGTTTGAAAATCTGAGCTAGCTATAATTATGTCATCAATATAACAGTAAACTATGCCCTTTTCGATATCACTACAGAAACCGTGTCCAAATAAAGAATCCATCAATCTTTGTTGACGAGCTGGAGCGCCACTAAGTCCGAAAGGCATTACTTTGAATTTAAAGAGCCCACGACCTGGAACCGTGAAGCTAGTTTTGTCTTGCGAATTTAACTGTAGCGGCGTCTGCCAGAAGCTTGAGCTCAAGTCGATTGAAGATAAATACCTGGCTTCCTTTAAGCTATCTAAAATTTGAGGCATGTAAGGGATCGCATAAGCGTCACCTTTGGTTACTGCATTTAATTTTCTACTATCTAGGCAAAACCTCCAATCACCGGTGGATTTTTTAACGAGGATCACAGGATTGTTCCACGGACTTTCGCTAGGTGCCACTACATCTAGGGCTAACATGCGATCTAGTTCGTCATACAATGCCTTCTTCTTCTCTGGGGAAAGAGGATACTGCCTAGTTTTAATAGGTGGCGAATCGCCCGTATCAATGACATGTTCAGTAAGAGTCGTTCTTCCTAAACCTTTCTTTTCGGTAGAAATGTTCTCAAATTCTTTTACAATAGAATCCGCTAATTCACTTTGACTTGATGTAAGTTTATTGTAAGCTTGAATTGCGGGTAATTGATCCGAAGATATACTATTGCAAATTTTTAAAATAAGTATCCGGCGTACTTCTGTAATCTATTTTGTCAAACAGTTCATGAGCTAAATGAAAACTTTTCCAAAAGTCGCATCCAAGAATAACGTCAGTGACGATGCTTGGAATGACGTGGAATTTGATAACTCGGGTTACATTATTAAATTTTACAGGGACAAAGACAAAACCAATCGACTCCAGCTGGATGCCGTTAGCAACACTACAAGATTTGTCCAACTGTGGTTGAAACTCGAGACCAAATTTAATAAATTGCTCATGAGAGTTGTTTCCCAAAATAGAAACACAAGCACCGGAATCTAATAAACCTATGATTTCAAAATCATTGACTAGAATTCTCAAATATGGTCTAATATCCTCCTTATTAGGTGCAAAAAGAACCGAAGCAATGGTGTCAAAAGACTTAAATTTATTAAATGATGATGTATTGGCTTCGTGAAATTCACTAAACAAGTCACCTCGGTTCAAATTATTCAGTTTTTTGTTCCGGAAGGATTTTCGTTTGATTTTGGATTACACTTCGGGCAAGTTCGTTTTGTGAAACCTTTTTCCCCACACTTAAAGCAGTGAATTTTATCTGGATCAGGAGTAGCCTGACATAGTTTGAAATTGTGGTTACCCTTTCCGCATTTATAGCATGTTCTTGTGCTTTTAGCGTTTGACGTTTTTGCTTGCTGAGGAGAAGCTCCTTCCTTACCCTTTTGGTCATTTTTAGTTTGTTTACCGACAGCATTAACCGATTTTTCTTTGGATTTACCCTTATACGTAAATTCCGTACTCAGACTACTGTTACTGGCTTTACCGGGCTCAACGAAAAGATTTGCGCGCTGGCGCGCTGCCTCTAGCTTGCGACAGATTGATTTTAATTCCGGAATGGTTTTAACGTCAAGTAAAGCAAGTTGTTGTGAGAAGTATGGCCGTATGTTATGCAAGAGTATTTCGAGCTGCTTGTCATCGGAAAGAGGTGTCTTTAAGCGATTAAAGAGGCACGACATTACCGAAAAGTAAATGTGGGTTGGTTCGCCCTCCCCTTGCGTTCGTAACCGGATTTCTCCCAACAGACGATAATCAAAATCGACCGGGTCAAACTCGTCCAACAATAAATTTTTTAGCTCACTCCAGCTGTTGACCTGTGACTTGACTCCTCTATACCACAACAAACCCTGGTCTGAAAACAACTGTGCCGCAGACTTGAACAGCTTGGCATCAGAAACGCCGTGCGACAATTGCAGCTCGTCGACTCGCTCTAAGAATGATCTGGGATCCGTCGTTCCATTGAAATGGAGGTTCCATTTGGACACGTTCTTATCGCCGGAGCACGCTACTTCGCCTTTCGATTCTGCTTCGCCTACAAAACGAGTTCTCAACGATTCGACCTTGGACCACAATTGTGTTAAAGTCTTTGACAGTTCTACCTTTTGAGACAATACCCCTGCATCCGTGGCAGAAAGACGCGACAGCCTGTGGTAAAGATGTATCCCTAAACAGCGACATCTATTGAAATAGTAAGTGTTAGGTGTTTTTTCCTGCTTGGAGAGCAGTGAGCCCAATTCGCTGACTTTTCCTGAGATAGCCTCGATTTCATCACTTTCTTTTAATTCGGTCTCAAACACTGACTCCGAAGGACTATCTTCTAGCAATTCCCTCAACTGTTTTTTTAACAAAGGAACCGTAGCTGCTGGTTTGTCAGACCTAATTGTCACTTCGTATATTAACTCATCCTTGATTAATGACTCAATAATAATTTCTTGCATGGTGGTTTTTCTTTACAACTCTTAGGTACAGTATAAACGGTTAAACAAACCACTCAACCGAGCGCGTAGCTCTTAATCCTTATCCTTCCGTTACTATTGAACAATTCTTAAAGTAAATTAGCTTAATGTTAAATTAAATTTAAGCTGAATGAAGTTTTTATTAAACTTAAATTTATTTTAAAGGAATTGTCTTGTTTTATATTAAATTAAGAATAGCTTATGTTAAATTCAATTTAAGCTGAACAATGTTTCTGTTTAACTGTAATTTATTTTAAAGTTATTTATCTTTTTTTTGTTTTTTAAACAAATTATATGTTTTAAACAATGTTGTTTAATTTGTAGAATATTTTATAATTGTAAGTGTTTTTTTTTACAATAAAAATAATTCACTTTTGGAAAAAACGTTGGTGGTTCCTCCTTATTATTTCCAAATCCACTAAAATTGGGGAAAGCACCTTTAAATTTGCAAACTATTTGCTCGCATTAATTAATACCACTTATAAATAAAAAGGGAAAGAAAACAACAACCCCATTATAAAATATTTTATTGTATGAACAAGGCGAGGCAAATAGTCTGGAAATCACAATATGGACAATTTACTGTTAAAGTTAAAAAAAAAATTAAAGTTAAACTTAAGTTATTGTTTGTCAAAAAGAAAAGGTAAATGTCCAATTTAAAAAGGTATTTCCTTCCAAGTAAGTCCGCAATTCCTTATTTCTTTCCTTTTCCCCGCTACTCTTCTCAAACCAATCTACCAGTAAATCACTCCTAAATAAAGCCAACAGCCAGGACAGGTGGTACACGCACAATAATCCCTGCGGTCCGTGCGGAAATTTGTAGCTTCCAGAGAAAAGAAAAGAAGAAAGGTGGAAAAAAAAAATTTGGAAATTTTTTGTTTTTTTGGAAATTTTTGGAATTTTGGAAATACTGTGGAAAGCTTTGTGGAAATCAATTTAAATCAGTTGGGCGCCATTTTTGTCACGTGGCGTGGTACATGCCCGTGTGCCAGCACCACGGACAAAAGAAAAAAGAAATGAAATAAATTTTGAAATAAAAATATTGGGAAGGCTATCGAAAAAAAACACCAAAATGCGGTTTAGCCTTCCGTATATTGATATTAAGTTAAATGATTACAAATAATAACCAGGAATTTAGTTCGAGGTTAAGCTATATGAAACACTAGCTTAGCGGCAGGGGCCGTTTAAGAACTTACAAAAGGATTCTATCTTATTTCCACAAAACTTAAACACACTTAACACAAAAGTCTGATAAAAAGAGAGGAACCACCGTGCAGAAACTACATAGGGACTTTACACTTGACCGCGGTTAAACTTGAAAATTAAGTGACCAACCTCCAGCGCGGGCAACGATACCTCGTGCAGCTTGTCTCGGGCTGGTTGTGGCAGCGAGGCTGCTACCAGGCAGGTAGGCTCGGTACCGGCAGGCACTCAGAGGGCACACACTTCAGCGTGACGGTCACGTGCACGCAGCCAATGTCAGAACCAACTTCCAACTCCCAACGTGGTTTGCACGATGAATGCCCGCAAGTTCGGACGACAAATATTGAAATAATCCCACTGGAAAACAGAAACAAGACATCTAAGAAGCAATTCACAAATGATTACGCGACAAAGGGGAGCGATCACAGACCGTAGCACGTGGCCGTGCTTCACCCAAAGAACATGAGTTTTAGCGGTTATTTCGTGATGAATGCTTACCGGGTTCTCTGGTTGAGACTTCCGTAACACCCTCCCGACCCTTTTAGTCACGCAGTCCAAACTTTTGGGAAGACTTTCAAAACTGCTGAAACAAAATATGACAATGAATCCGCCGTACGGAATTTCACCGCACGCAACACGGCGAGCACTAATGGATATTCTAAAACGTAATTTGAAGTACTTACTTTTGCTATAAATAAAATCTCTTTACAGGAGAACAATGATTACTTGTTTCAGCTCCAAAATAGAAAATAAAATGACAATGGATGAAATCTAGGCCATTGCCATGTCCATTTTCGTGTTGTCAGCGCAACCTCCCCAAAATGCACTATGCTTTTTTTTTGATATAAGCAAATTTATTAGAAAACAAATCCACATTAAACAATTAACTAATGAGCAAAAGCTATATAAAATAGCGAAACGAAATTTACCTATAAACGATTTTTCTCGTAGATAAAAAGCTTTTCCGCTTTTGAAAATTCAAAGTGATTTACCACCCACCCCCAAACTGCGCTCACAAATGGCAACACCGAAGTGTAGTAGTAGTGATGTGCCATAAGCATAGTGATGCGACGTGCTGGTATCGGATAGGTACTTGTTACAAAACGGAAAACGTTCCGTTACAACGGTCCCCGCATCAAATGACGCTGGCAGAGAATAAACTGTCCGGTACCTTTTTACTCGGCTCCTTCATTTGATGCCAATTTATTTAAAGCCATGGTTTTAAATGCCATGACACTGAATAACTTTAGCAGAGAATGGCCTGGCATAGAATAAAGGTGACGTGCTTAGCGGGCCCCCACCTGCTCGAATAAAATGATAAAAACATCTGATTTTTTTTTCAAGTAGGAAAGTTGGTCCCATAGAAAAAGTTGTTTCTTACAACTTTACATTTTTTTAATGTTATATTTGTACCACTAAATTCGTCTTTTCGGAGTATGTACGGATTTATAATTATCACTTGCTCAACGGTGAAGGAAAACATCGTGACGAAACCCGTCCAAGAAAATTTTAGAAAGACGCCGGTCCACCAATCTGCATTGGGCCAGCGTGGTGGACTATGGCCTAAATCCCCTTCGTGTTCGAAGGGAGGCCCGTGTCCCTCAGTGGGGACGTATATGGGCTGGTAAAAAAAAATGTACCTACTTGTAAATATTCTACTCAAAAAACCTAATCGCTAGGATCAGCTAAAAAGTATTCTTTTGGTCGTTTTGTGTTTTGTGTAATTTTAACCTGCTTAACTATTAAATCTTCAGTTACAGTGTCTCACATCTTTTATTTTGTTAATTACAAACTTTAGCTCCGGTTTTTTTATGGTTTTCTGAAACCGTATGGTAAAATAAGATGTTCCTTTTTTTAAATATCTTCCAAGATTTCTATACTTCCACGAGGTTCTTTGATTTTACTTTACAAGTTTTCGAAAAATAGCCTCCATACGTCTGAATAAATTTTTGATGTTACTTCCGAGTCATTATTTGAATTGTCAATTTCAAATTCCGAGTCATTGTTATTTTCGTTATCCTGCAGAGTCGTAGCAATCATAGATTGTCCAGCTAAGTCCAGGAGTACCAGTGGCTTTATAGGCATTTCCCCAATGCCCTTATAGTCGACCTCATCCCTGACCTATATGGTCAAGATTGAGGTCAAGAGTTAGCCCATCTTATAATTTAAAAAAATAAAAACAAAAAATATGCACAGAAATCGTCATATCTTCGTCTGTACTGCTCTCATCGTCCGTTTTAAGTTTCTTATTTTTTATTAGGTGTATGTCTTTTATTTTTCTTTTCTTTGAACATTTCTTTATTCTGTCATGAGATGGGCGAAAAATTTTTTTCGAACTTTTTCCAGCAATGTCTGTTTTGAGGTCTATGGCTCTAATAAAAATAAGACATGTTTTCTTGAGTATTTTTAATGTCAGCTAATACTGTTATAGACGTTTTAGACGGAATAAATTTTTCATTTAAAATTTCTGTTTGCTTTAGCAAGTCCGCAGATTTCAGATCGAGATAGTCTCAGAAACCTGGTCTAGGTCTACTCTTTTTGCAGAAGCCACCTTAACAACGGTAGGAAACAGAGTTAGCTGAGTCAACATTGTTAATAATCTAATGTATTTTCGTTGTGTTTGGTACTGGTACGAGTTCTACTGTTTTGTTCAGCATGGTATCTTCACGTATAAATAAAAGCTGTATTTTGGATTTAGATGCCTGTGGAAATTCATAAGCTGTTTTAGCGTCAGGAACATTTTAACCATAAGCGATAATTGAGTCTAACTTTCTTTAAATCGCTCCTCCTACGCCATCAGTGGCTCCTTTTCCGTGTGACGCTTCGTAAAAGTTCCACGTGAAAAATGGAAAGCCTAATTCTTTCGTCAGTTTTTCAAAATAATAAAAGTTTTTTTATTTGTCGATATTATACAGTTGGGCCATCTGAATAAAAATGAATTCCATCTACTTTGGGTAATTTCTCGTTGATCAATTTAAGCACATGTAAGAGATTTGCCCAAATGGCATCTTGTCCGTGGTCTTTGTTTGGACTTAAACTTGCAAGAGATTGACCTACAGATATATAACAACCCAGTGTGAAAACAAATCTGTTGTCTAGACCCATTAAAATGCATGGCTTGTGCAATGGCTAATTTGCAAGAATAATTTTCCGAAAAATCGATGTATACAACAACGGTACGGTCATCTAAATTTTCTATGCACTGCCGATATTGTTAGTACTGATGCACGATATTTTAGGAATTGATTTTGAAATTTTGCAGTTCTTCTTGAAAGGCATCTAGGAGCATTTTTAGTGAGCCAGTTTTTTTTCTATGTCGTATTTTTTCGTAGTCTTTGTCACATCGGATTTTTTTTTGTTTTTATTCATGAGACTTCAAAACCCACTCATCCAATGAAACACTATAGTTTAGATCTTTTTCATCCATAGAAAAATCAATACATTTGTTTTTGCAAAAATCACAGTCTCCGTAAGCACATTCCTTTGATTTTGAAGAACATACAACCATACTCAGTAACTCATCAAGATCTGTTCCAATAGACTTCAATGACGTGGCTTTCATATGCAAATTTTCGTGCCTCTTGCAAGCGCAAGTTTCTCATTTCTCGGCTTTTGGTGGTAATACATAAAAGAGCCTGTACCTTTTGAGAGTTGATAATGATAATTTTCCTACTTCTTCTCTGTATTTCTTATATAGTTCATGTAGAATGCCAAGCAAATACCTTCTCTGTTTTTTTTTGTGTCTTTACTTCGTTTTTCCCTTCTGTCATTCGACTCACATCATCCCTTTCATAAAAGTTTCTTATCTGTGTCTGTATTAATGGGCTTTTATTTTTCATCTTAATTTTGCAGCCATCTCAATTTTCATACTGTATTTATTAATGTTATCATATTTCGATCGTGGAAGAAAAAGCAATTTTTGCAAAGTTAATGTGTCGCAACCAATTTTAACTTCGCATCGTATGTTATAGAGTCATATTTCGGACATTGATAGATGTCATGATTCGCGTTGCATAAGAAGGATTTATTTTTAATTGCATTAAATTGAGCTGCTCTGCGAAATATCGCCTTGTGCAATGTAGACGACTCGGTCAGTGTGCTATTTCCCTTCCCTTTCTGGCACGTAGGCTCAAGTACCGCACTTCGCTTCTAAGAATCACATAAACTCATCAAAATCCGGAAGCTCGCGGGGCGTTTTCCGCGACTCTTTATAATCGTTTACAGTTTCTGGGTCAACTTTCTGGAGCATAAGGTACACCAGCAGTGGGTCCCAGCCTGATGTATCCACGCCTAAGTTGTGAATAGCGTGGATACGCTCCATTGTAGTGTCGTGAATGCGTTTCACCTCTTCTGATGATTGCTTTTCGATCGCGCGTCGATTAAGAAGCACGCCCGCGTACTTATTAAATAGCTTACATGTGCTTACATGTAAGCTGAAAACACTGCACCTAATATTATTTATGATCTATTTTATACTGTTTTCTTGCAAATAAATACTTCTTATTCTTATTCTTAAGAGTTGTACGTTGTTGTATCGGTGGAACAGTATATCCCATGCCGACTTATAATTATCCGCAACGACGGTGAGGTGTTGGATAAGGCGGTGCGCTTCACCTTTTAGTTTCCCCTTTAGATGTTGCATTTTTTGTGCGTCGCTCAAAGCAGGGTTGTCATGAATGCTGTTGTTGTAGAGATCTTAGAAAATTGGGCACTGTGAGTAGTCCCCAGAGAATGTAGGCACTTCTACTTTCAGCGTAGAGTCATATTGATGTTGCTTAGAAGATATTTTCTTATTCAAGTAACGTTTTATACTCTTGAACTTTTGCTCGTAACTGGATAACTTTTCTTCGTATGCAGTGGCGTGCGCGTCATAAAGACAGAAAAAAACTGCCTACCCTACCTACTTTTCTTACTCACCCACTCTTCTTTATTTACAATCTTATTTTATATTATTCTGATAGGTAACTTATTACTTATTTAATTTTCCAAATATTATTCTTAAAGGAATCAGCGCCACCTAACGAATGTTAGTGGTATCATGATAACGTGTGCCTACTGCTCGACGTGATTACGCATTGCCTGTGCCATTTGCGCTACACTAGCCCCGCTTCGTGCCGCGGCAAAGATACAACTATCTAAGGCCCGCCTATGTATGCCTCGTGGTCACACGGTTACAGACTAATGTGCATTCCTATAAATACGTCGCACACAATGATTCCCATAACGCACACAACTGTGCAGGGTAGGCAATGCCTTACTTCCGAGCCGGGCATACGGAAGTGGCCGAAGTCTTCCGCAGTTCAGGTAATTGACTACGCAACCACTTAAGAAAGTAGCGTTGTTTCATATAATTAGGTGCTCATAAATGCCATTATCTTTTGGTCGTATGTATTTGGAGAATTTATTTTATTTTATTTTCATACTAAGTTGCCATTGTTTGTTTGGTTTTGTTGTTACGCGTGTTGTTCAGACAAAACAGTGCAGATGAGATAACAGTGTGATGAAAAATGAATTATATTAGGTGTGAAAGTTGTTTATGAGGTGGTGTGTGTATCACAAAACTAAAAAAATATGCGTTTTCAAAACTCCTTTTTGGCGAAAAAAGCAAGTAATAGAGAAAGGCCGTTGTACTCCGGATTTAGAAATAGTTCAAACGAAAGGTAAAGTAAACCGCAAACTTAACACAAAACAGTATGATACCTATAATCGGTTAACGGATTGCATACACAGCAATCGGTTGTTCTTTTCCCCTTGCCTACTGTTTGCAAGCAATAAAACCGTGTGGAACGACACCGGTTACATAGATATGCATAATTTTCCTACGGCAGCTAAAAAGGACGAGCAATCTGAAAAACACTTAGAAGCTTCTCTGAAATATCACACCTTTGGAAAAAATCGTATTAAGACGCGTCTAAATTCCCAGTTACAAATTGATATTGATAGAAATAACGCGAAAGTTGATCGGAACCGAAATATCTTTCAGCGACTCATTGACATTGTTTGCTTCTTGGGAAAACAAGAGCTCGCTTTTCGTGGACATGATGAATCTGCTTTGTCAGCTAATAAAATAAATTATTTAGAGATGATTGACTTGCTCGCTAAATACGACGGAGTCTTGGAAAATCATTTACAAAATTGCACTAGCTCATTTACGGGATTATCAAATCGGATTCAAAATGACCTGGATCGCTTAGCGCGATCCAATTTAGGACCTAAACAAGTCTGCAACGCTTTTTCGTACCATGATGGCTTATAAGCGATTCAATTTTGGCGGTGTTGCGATTCAAAGGCAGACCAGCGACGATTTTTTTTTCATTCAATTTTGATCGCTGAAATGTCAAAATTGTCAAAACAAATATGGCGGTTCAAATTATTTTTTTAGCAAAATAACATAAAGTGAAGTGAAATTGGATAATAATAGAACAAAATGTGGAAGTAAGTAAAACTGGAATATTATTATGTGGTTTATTTTAAAAGTAATGCTCATGACGTGTGCATATAAAAAACGCATGCGTACTTTATTTTTCAAATGTTCAAGGAATGTGATGCTGATGCAATTTTGAATGAAGCCTCCTTGCCCCTTGAATACTGTAAAAGATGCTCTTAAACTCAGTGAAGACTCCGTGTTACAATAGCAAACTGTGTCTTTGTTATTAACGACGCGCGATATAGCGCTGACCTATAATATTCGTCTTAGAGTTAACTCTCACACTGGCATGTTTATGTAAGTTCATAATTTATCATTATCAGATTTTGTGACCATAAGTAAATTTTGAGGAAATTGACCATTAGTACCTACAACTTTCCACGGAGCCTATCCATTCAATTAGGTAAAACAAACAAACTAAGCTTTCTTCTCTTGCTCCGCTCGTGTTTACTACAAGTTGTGTTTTGCCTAGCAGTGGGATAAAAAGTAAGCTTTTATTCATTCCCAAAGTTTAATCTATCTTTGTAACTACCAAACTTTATCGAAATCAGTTCAGTGCTTTTAATTCAAACAAACAATCAAATAACTAGGTACTTACCTACCCTACATATGCCTACATATATTATTTTGTTTGACTTTAGTATGACAGTATAGATTCAGCCCGCAAGGAGTACGCTTTATTAACAGTCGGGACCCATCAAAAATCCGGCGTCCTAATAATGGGTCCCGACTGTTAAAATCTTTATGTTATTCAATAATATTCAATAACAAAAGTCTCGACTACTGAACTTGTTTTTTTCTTTTCAGTTTTTATAACGCAGTCGAGTGTTTTTATTTTTTAAATTAATTTATTATGTTGAACATATCATAACAGCACCCCTCACACCACTGTACTGACATACTACATCATTTAAACTTATTAATGATTATCAGAATTTGAATGTGAAAATAGTGCTCATGATTGAATGCTGTAAGTATATCCGATAAATAAATAATATTTTACTGCTGTTGATAAACCTTTGAATTAAGAAAAATAGACCCCCTATGTTTAAACTTAATACTTCTTTATTAATTACAAAAATGGATATAATACTACACTTTTTTGCATATACAATACAAGTAGACAATTCTGATATCTTAAGTTCTTACATGAAAGTTTTACAATATTATTATTATTTAAAGAGTTCGAAGGGTTGGGGTCAAGCTTGTACGCAGGCCCCCGTGTCACTGCGACCTTGCCAGATCTATTGTAACAGTACCCTTCTATATCACAGTACATCCTGGAGTCCTATGCCAACCGCGCATCTGGCTATGTCCTTAGCGGGCACATCCTTAAAGTCTTGGTAGGACAAGTTGTGGCCTCCAAGGTACCGATTCCTGCTGCAGTGCAGTGCGCTGCAGTCACAGGTTACATGAAGCGACGTTTCGTCAGCTTCATGGCAGAATCTACACAACTTGGTCTCGGTGAGGCCCATGTTGTGCAGATGTTTATTTAGTTTGTTGTGGCCAGTTAGAATCCTAGTAAAAATTCGAACGTAGCCTTTGTTCATCAAGCGTACTGTCTTTGACGATTTCTCATCGAAGCCCTTGATGAGTAATTTAGCTTGCACCTGTCCCGGGGTCTGAGCCCAAAGCTTATTGCTTTCGCTATGCCCCCAGTGTCTAAGTGTAAGCTTGATTGCGCACGAGGGAATGCCACAGACGGGTTCAGGTCCCATGGTTGCACTCTCTGCGCCGGCTTTGGCCAGACAATCGGCCGCCTCATTACCCGCGATACCAAGGGTGACTTGGTTGTTTGTGCCAAGCCTGTTAAGTATCGCAATGCACTCTTTTATTAGTTTGGAGTTAATTATGTTCGCCTTAAGGGCTAACAGAGCGGCCTGGCTATCGGAGAAGATGAAGATTCTCCTACCAGAGTACGCTCTCTCTAAGTTTTCGTAGGCACAGCCGATGATTGCGAAAATCTCGGCTTGGAACACAGTGGAATATGGCCCAAGATTAGCAAATTTCTTGGCCGTGGGGCGACCTCCAACGAAGCCCGCTCCGGCCACCCCGTCCTTTTTGGACCCATCCGTGAACCAGACGATGTCATTGGTTTTGACATCACCAGGAGCCCCTACCTCCCAGTCAGATCTATCTGCAATTAGAACTTTGTATTGCTTGGTAAAGTTATATTCCTTGGTCATTGCATCTGAGGGCATGCCAATAATAGGAAATTTCATGAGATCATCATAGGCGTTTCTCATGAAAGACGATTTCCATCTCGTCCGGCCTGCTGTTTTAGCGCGTATGAGTGTCATTTTCGCCTCCATCTGTACTTGGATATGCAATGGAGTCAAGTTGAGCAGCGCCTCCATTGCCATCGTCGGAGTGGACGAAAGAGCACCTGTTGCGATAAGGCAGGCAAGTCTCTGAATTTTATTAAGTAAGGTGATATAGGTAGACTGAAGGGTTTTCCTGTGCCAGGCTATACAACCGTAGGTGACCACTGGTCTGACTACAGTGGTGTAAAGCCAAAGCACTACTTTAGGGCTAAGGCCCCAGCGTAACCCAGCCAGTCTGCTGCTCGCACCCAGTGCTATTTTAGCTTTCCTTACAATGTGAGTTACATGCTTGTTCCAAGTGAGTCTGTTATCTAGGATGATACCGAGATATTTGGCCTCCTTGGAAAAGCAGATGGGGGTACCAAAAAGGGAAGGAGGCGTTAGGGCTTCAAGCTTCCTTTTCTTGGTAAATGGCACTATGATGGTTTTACCCGCATTGACTGACAATTGGTTCTCAGTACACCAATCCTCTACAATGTATAGTGCCCTTTGCATTAGGTTAGAGACAGTGCTGGGGCATTTTCCCACAATCACTATCGCTAAATCGTCTGCGTAACCATGAGTCTCGAAGCGAGCTTCATTTAGTTCGCATATCAAGTCGTCAACAACTAGGGACCACTCGAGGGGTGAGAGCACTCCTCCCTGAGGGCAGCCTCTGGTAATTTTGAACCATAGGGTGGTGTCCAGTAGGCTAGTTGACGCTATCCTATTCCGCAGCATGTTGTCTACCCATCTAGTGATGGTGTTCTCAATGTTGCGGCTGTGCATACTGCGCACTATGATATCGGTTGGCGTGTTGTCAAACGCCCCTTCGATATCGAGAAAAGCACACAGAGCTATTTCCTTGTCTTCTATGGCTTTCTCCAAAGTGTCTACCAGGTCAGAAAGTGCCGTTTCAGTGGACTTTCCTTTTTGGTAGGCATGTTGCCTTACATGCAGAGGTTTGGGCCCTAGGTGGGCCTCTCTGATGTAAGAGTCAATCACCTTCTCCATAGTTTTGAGTAAGAAGGACATGAGACTAATAGGTCTGTAGGATTTGGGCTGGGATTTATCCTTATCCCCTCCTTTGGGTATAAAAGTGACCCTGACCTTAGTCCACGCTGACGGTATGTAGCCCCATGCGAGGCTGGCTCTATAAATTTTTATCAGCGTCGGAAGTATCACCTCTTCCCCTTTTTGAAGTAATGCGGGGAAGATGCCATCTAGACCGCCCGATTTGAATGGCATAAAGCTGTTGATAGCCCATTTCACTCGGGCGGGCCTTATGATACTTGAGGCAAGTTTCCAGTCCTCTACCTTTGGCCTTTTGGCTTGAGGTGTCCGGGCCTGGAGTTTGCCTCCATCTTGAATGCAGACCGAGTCGGGGAAGTGCACTTCGGCAAGGCGCCTTAATGTTTCTTCCGGTGACTTCGTGTAGGACCCATCTGCCTTCTTTAAAAGGCATAGATGGGAGTCAGGGGCTTTTGATAGGATCTTGTGGATCCGTGATGCCTGCGCAGTGCTTGCGATCTCTTCGCAGAATTTGCGCCAGGATTTCCTTCTAGCCTTCCTGACTTCTTTGTTGAATTTTGTGAGCGTTTGCCTGTAAACATCCCAGCTCTTGTCCTTTTTGGCCCTGTTGAAAGAGGACCTGGCCTTAAGTCTGAGTTGTTCCAGGCTCTTGTTCCACCATGGAGTGTTCCTGTTTGACTCCATGGACTTTAGAGGACAGTTATTGAAGTAGGCGTCCCTGATGCTCTGTTCAAGTTCATCTGCCACCTCCTCCAACTCTCCTATCGACTTTATGGTCTTACGAACGGTAAGGCAACTCTGTAGACAGTCTTTATAGCCGTCCCAGTTTGTCGCCTTAGGATTTCGATACGTAGTAGCTTGTCTGGCAGAGCAGCTTGCCAAATCAAATCTAATGTGTCTATGGTCTGACATCGATGCTTCGTCTGACACGTGCCACATGTGTACACGGTGACTTAGAGGTCCCGTACTGAAAGTAATGTCCAAAACTTCTTGCCTTGATCTAGTAACAAATGTAGGTTTGTTGCCGATGTTGAGAGTAGGGAAGTTGTTAGTCAATAAGAAATCGAAGAGTAACTCACCTCTAGCGTTTGTGTCCGTGCTGCCCCAGGTCGTGTGATGTGCGTTGCAGTCGCACCCCACGAGTAGCTGGTTCTTCTGCTCGTGACAGTACTCCGCTAGTGTTGACAGTTCTCTGCAGGGGTCTCCATCGTTACCCGGCAAGTAGGCGGAACAGATGATAGGTCTGGTCCCACCCTCGCCAGGAATATCTACGTATGCAGCGACTAGGTCGTCTGTGCACATAGAAGTGATGGGTAAGAAGTTGATGCTCTTTTTAAAGAGCAAGCAAGCTCTCGGTCTGATGCCACTGGTATTGTAGAGGATCTTACCTGTGGAATTCAGACCCAGAACCGTATTGTCTTTGATGTACGGTTCTTGAATCAAAGCCATGTCGAGATTTTCGTTCTTAAACCTTTGACTCAGAGCCGCAGTGGCGGCAATTGAGTGTTGAAGGTTTATTTGAATGACTTTGAACATGATGTTAGGATAGGGAGTAGGATTGGATAAGGAGGGGGACTAAAGGAACGGGAGTAGGTTGTTTTGATAGGTTAAGTTTAGGTGTTTGGGTAGGTGGAGTTTGGGTCGAGGTTAGGGTGGGGGAGTTTACTGACGGGGTATGGGGTTACGAGCAGCCTTCTTGCTGGAGTGTTCCTGCGTCAGAGACGGTAATTGCACCGGCCTCCTCACAGGTCCTCCAGCGTAGGCTCCTCTCACTCCCGTACCCCGATATCCTGCACGACCGCGTTTTCTTCCCCTTTGGGGGCGGCCCGTGGGGGTAGTTGTCCTACCCCCTTGGTCATCCCCCCTCAGATTTGGCCTGATACCACCTCGGCCCATTGGTCCATGTGAGGTGGTAACTGTGTGGGTTGGGGGAGGCAATCGTGCAGGATTGATCCCTGGTGGCCCTGGGATGGGTCCACCGAGACCACGTGATTGCCCTGACTTGATCGGGCTAGGTCGTTCGGCAACTGAGTCGCCAAACGGTCCAGCCCGTGACCAGGGTGGTTTATGCAAGACGGCATTTAGGAGCAGCTTGGAGGGCCCGGACCGTTCCCCAGCGATGCTGCAGGACGGCCCGACCCTCGGCCAAGTCGTTCTCTTTGCCATCTCGGCATAGTTCGGCCATGTCGAGGTGGACGGCATAGGAGGCGGTGGGGGAACCAGCATTGGAAACACTTGTTCCCCTGTACCTCCGTCCGTCTCCATTTCCTCTAGGTCGAGGAACAAGGGAGGTTGCCTCTCCTCATCCTCTGGCCTGGACCTGGTTCCTTTGAGGCGAATATGAATCGTTCTGAGCCCCAGAAAGAGTCGGAAGTCTCGAGCTGCAAGGCCCTCACACACCGCGCCGTCGAAGGAAAAGGTCACTATCTGACCTTGACCATCGCGCTTAGCGTTGAGGATCCTCCAGCTCGAGAAATCGATTTCCTCATTCTGACGCGCCAGAAGATTCAGAATATCTGAGTTTGTGAGGTTGGCCTCATAAACCCACGCAACCGCTACCTGGGGTTTGGGCAGGTCTTTCTCGTCAACGACGATCAGGCCTGCACACTCCCAGGGGCAGAGTGTTGGGACGCACTCACGAACCCACTCACATGTGTGCTCGTCCGCGCATACCAACACAAGCCCCCCTGAGCGCGGTTTGGTGGCGAGAAACTTCGGACCAATCCCGGCCCCGCCGACCTTGATCTGCTCCAGAAGTTCCCTCTGGAGCATATCGATCTGCACGGTCGACATTGGTCCGTTCTCGCTCACAATCGCAATTCGCGGCGAACCGACAGCCTCCTTGTAGGACAGAGCAGGAGTGGGCACACCACGCTTGGCGGCCTTCCCTGGTCTCTCTTCCGAGGACGAGGGAGATGGCCTCGAGCGCTTTTTTGCCCTCTCCTGCTCCACCTGCACGTTTCTGGCTATCTGTTCGGCCCTAAAAATCTCGTTATCCTCCAGGGGAGTTTCGCAGAGGGCTCTTGCTTCCTTGAAGCTCTTGCCCCTCTCCATCCACCACGTCAGCCGTTTTTTGCTGGCGCCAGACAGACTTTTCCTTTTTTTCTTTTTCTTACGATCGGCAGAACACTCAGTGTCGCCGTCCGTGGGGGCCGAAGCCTCCTGGCCTGCTCCACTGTCGTCTGCAAACCTTATAGTGACATTGTCGGCCCTGGGAGCTTGCGCAACCTGGCCAACGCCGCCATGATCACGTACTGGAGTCACTAGGACGGCACAGCCGGCCTCGGGGGTGTTGGCCCCCTGGTCAGCACAGCCATCGTTCGTGACCCTAGCATCTGAATTAACGGTGAGTTTTATTGTAAAAACCTTGAGAACCGTGACACTCTGTCTATGTCTACCCCTTTGAGGCTTATAGGTGTGAGCCTTTTTTAAGCTGTAAAACTTTTCATTTACTTCATAAACAAAAATAAATAGATAACATTTATTTGTCACTTTAACACACACAATTACATCTTGTAACAGCACTGAGTTGAGTAAATCATGTGGTAATTTTGTAGTCTTTCAATAAATCCTATTTTAATCTGCACCAAGCCAAGGCAGATTACTGCTTCTGATTGAAATTGCCTTCTTCACTAATTCTATTTCAGCCTCTGCACTATTAATAATTAGGTACAGATTTAATTTTTTCTTTGTAATCTGTAACAAAACTAGTCCTAATTACTAAGTACTTAACACAAATTATTGTTAGTAAGCACTACCCTTTTGCTCTTTGTTTGCTGGTCGACTCTTTCAATAAACTGCCTTCTGCACCCTCAAGTAGCCCTTTTAGCAGTTGATCATTTGAACCATGACCCACCTTAAGATCATTTTCTTACAGTCAAGTTAGTACCTAGGTTAAAATTCATTTGTACATTCTGCTAATGACAGCAAAGAGAACCCTACTATATTTTAGATTACAAAGAAAAATTTGTCAAAGTATGTAAGTACATCATTATTTTAAAATATGTAAGTACTTATAAACAAGCTATATGACATAATTAAACAGTAGATACTTGTGAAAGTTAAAATGGAAATAATCTGTGTAAGAATTTATGAAGTCGAGTTTTTAATTTTACCCAGTTATAGAATACTTACAGTTCTGCCTCATTGTTCTGTAATATTCTTCTTAACACATTTATTCCTTTATGACTTGGTCCATTTGTACCACCAATACAAGTAGACCAATGACTATACTTAATCTGATTTTGTTAGTTTGCATTGAAACAGTAGGTAAAAAAGTGGAATAAATCATCATGTTATTTTTATCTTGCTTACTTACTTGTTTTTCTTGTTTGTTTTGTTTATTATGGCTCATTTGGGTTGATTATTAAATTGCCTGGATTGTCATCAGTATGCATAGGTTAGTACCCGTAGTAAGTAGATGTTTAATCAAATCAAATATATTTATTTCTGACTGCTGAAGCAGTAAATCTACTTTTCTTTTTATTTCGCCTCTGACAACTGCCTAGTTAGTTGATGTTTGCCACTTAATGAGATGAGTCCGATAAATATTGTATAGCAAATGAATAGTATTCTGTAACAAAAAAAAAATATAATAGATTGCTTACTGAAAGTCTCACAATTTTAATAAAGTCCAACTGACCTCTCTGACCCTGGAATTTGATAGGATTAGACCTTTCAGTTTTTCTCCCATGTAAATTAGGTTAGGTACTTACTCAAAAACAAGTCATTTGAACTCGAATACTAAAACTATAACTCATTGCAAAAATGCGTCAAGTGTAAATTTAATGATGTATAATTGTATTGGTCAGTGGGTCGGGGTCGTGTTAGGTAGGAATTTCAGTAGATTATTCATAGTTTGGTATTTAAAACTACACAGCATAAAGCAAACAGTGCAGTAAGTAGTTGACCCAGATAGATACTATCTTCTAGAACAAATGGTTTTAAGAAACTGGCAGAGACATTTTTATTTGTGATAATCTTTGAGTATGTAGTATTAAATTTGTTGGTGATAATACACAAAATTACTTGTAACGTTACATACTAATAAAAAAACTTACATAAATACACTTCAGTTTGTTCTTGTAATAGTTCTTGACTATTGAGAATACAATCAATGAGGATATAATCACTACGTTTTAAATACAATCATTATGTTTTGTTAAAAACAAATAGTAAAGTAATATATGGTTAAAAAGACAAAAATCAAAAAAATGCTTTTGTTGATATTTTTTTTTAATTTATTGAAGCTTTGTTTTTTGTTGATATCAAAATGCGTGTGTTCAAAGTACTTAACTTACGTAATTCAAGAGAATATTTTTTTCTGAACTTGATTATGATTACATGTTATTTTGGTTATTTTTTTCGTACCTATTACAATTATTAATAGTTTGTATGAGTATTATCTTGCTTTAATAATCAAGTCTTTATAACATTTAAACTCAAAATAGTTTTAAAATAAAATCTTAAAATAAACAGGATTATGGTTTCCGAACGCTTTTTTGATTATTCTCAATGGCGACCATTAGACGGCCACGGGAGTGATCATTCCATTTGAACTGTCATTCAGAAGGGGACAGAGCTATACTAGGAAGCGAAACAGATTGATCAGTTACACGTTTTCTGAATCGTGTAATGTTAATTCTTTATGATCTGAAGACCTTTGCCTATCCAAATTGGAGAAACCAAGAAAAAAAATGGACCACAGATAACCGAGCAGTTCAAAAGCAGCGCCATCATGGTACCATTTAAAAAAACATTCCAATTGCGAAGCAGTTCAAATTTGGATTCTAAACAGAAATGCTTTTACTCCAGTGTAGCATCTGTAATGATTGAAACAATGAAACTGCAAATAGCTGTAACTGATTTTAGGGCTTTAATTGTCGACGAAACTCCAGACGTAAGTGGCAAATAGCAATTAGTACTGGTTTTAAGATATTCTCACGAGTCAGAAGTGTTTGATCGATTCATAAAGTATATTGACGTAAGTTCCGACCGCACCGCGAAAACTTTAAGTGCCACCATACTGCAGATTCTATCAGAATTTAACTGTTTGTCAAAATTAATAGCTCAGACATATGACGGTGCCGCTGTACTTTTATCTGAACTCAATGGCGTTCAATGTTTGGTCCGTCAGCAATGTCCTCTCGCTGTATACGTTTGGTGCTCCGCTTAATTTGGTACTTTCCAAGTCATGCGAACGTATCCCCGAAACTAAACGTTTCTTCCATCTCATAAAAACTTTAGCCAATTTCTTTCACAATAATACTAAAAGGCAAAACCACTACAATAAAATGGCTGAAATAAAAAAATTGCCTCGCGTTGGTGACGCACGATGGACCTACAATTCGCGTACTGTTAATGTCATTCTTGTCCACATTTAATTGATTTATTTGAGGATATGACTGAAAGCGAAGACACCTGGGATGGCGAAACTTTAAGTCAAGTTTCGTCATTGTTGTACAATTTACAGGTCAGTTAACTAAAGCTGGCGCGTTCACAGTACTCACACTTATGCAATTTCACTATACAGGATGTTTAAAAAAAATGATTTTCAAATAATTGATTCATAAGTGTAGACTAGAGTTAGTTTTTAGTAAAATGGGTGCGTTGTAGATAAATAAATACAAATATATGTGTTACTTGTTTTTATTATGATTATTACATTATTGCTTTTAATCAGAATCGTAAATTAAATCTTCTACCCCACTAAAACTTTCATCGCTCGAAGAACTTGATGTTTCGCTGTCGGAATTTCCAACTGTTATTATAAATGAGTCAGTGAAATTATCCACTTTTGGTTCCAGTTTAATATATCTTTCCTATGTTCTCGCGTCTTTCTCCAAACGCCACTAAATATATCCAGAGTAATAGAATCTGCTTCTTTTCTAAATAATTCTTCCACAGTTGTCAGTTAAACTTAACATTTTGTGATGCAACTTTCCATTTAATTATACCCCACAGTAACTCTATTGGGTTGAGTTCTGGATGGTAGGGTGGTAGGCGCAATACACTGTGTCCGTGATCTTCGAGGATTTTATCAAGCACAAATTGTGTATGGTTTGGCTTGTTTTTTTTTATTATATCATGTAGTACAGGTTTTGTGTTTCTTTCTGGATATGATATATTATATTTGTCCAACCAAGCTAATATGTCACCTTTTCTTGAATTCGATGTGGGCGCTGGATCTGATACGACGTTGTGGTACGATGCATTATCGACTACTAAAACTGACTGAGGCGGTAAATTTGGAAGAAGTTTTTCTGTAATCCATTTCTGATAATTACCAGCATTCATATTACTGTGATAATCTCCCGTTTGCTTTTTTGCTGGATAGATAAGCAAAGCTTCTGGAACGAATCCTTGTTCCGAGCAGGCATGAACTATCACTAGCATATCGCCCTTGGAAATAGGTACTTTACAACCTTTGTTCGTTTCGTCGGCCCATGATGATGGCAATGTATGCGAGCTGTGTATATAAGTTTCATCCGTATATATTATAGGGCGGCCTTGTGATCTATATTCTTGCAGTTTCGAAAGATATAATGTTCTTTTGAGTCTGATGTTACCTTTTTCAATGAGTAGTTTTTTATTATTTTGTGTCTTTCTCCATCTGAAACCTAGCCTCCGAACGATCTTCCTTAGTGAAGAAATACCACCCTCAAAGTTGATACTTTCTTTCAACACTTCTAATAACTTTTTCAATGTCGGAAATGTATGCTTAACCAGATGGAAGTTGTAGATAGTTCGCCTTATAACTTCTTGGTCAAAACTATCTACTGTAGATTTTTTGCTAACCTTGGTCGCTTTTTACCCGGTGTTCTGAAAAAAACTTGATACGCCAATCTTTTGGATGCTCGCGGCTCTCCTTCTTTTGAGGTAAATGGTTGTGATGTTGCATCAGCCTTAACAGCCGCTGTTACTTGATTGCGTACTTCACAAACAATTCGTTGAATACTTCTCTGAGAAACACCAGTCGCCTCCGATGTCAAACCGTACAAATCTTTCATTGGAAGATATCCACCATCACTGTTTTTATTATGATGCATGAAATAGTTAAAAACATTGTACACTATTTCACGAGATTGTCCCTTTAAAGTTTTTCCGGAATTAATTCTTTCCGACGACATTTTATTCTAACCTCCAAATACAACACTCGCGCCGCGCGTCGATCACACGTGACTGACCACAGAGTACATTTTTAATATGGGAGATAGAGATGTCGCTCGTGTATTTAGACTGTAGCGTCATCTGGCGATTAGGTCCTAGTACTTTTACAAGCGTCGTTTACTTACTAGCCTTTTCACTTATTTTCCCGATTTCAAAATTGGATGTTGAAATTAAACAAATAATTTGTATTAAAACATTTATTAAGTTACAATTATTCAACAAATACAGTAGAAACAAATATAGTGGGCATGTTTACAAATCACAAGTGGACTAGTCACTATAAATATTTAACAACTAAGTACAAATATGTATCAATACGTAAACAAACACTATTAGTAAAGTTACATAAATTCTAGTACATTCAACAAACTAATATCGAATAAAGATCTAAATTTCAAAATAATTATTTTCTGTTTTTATGTTTAGTATAATAATCAATGCACATTTTTTGTACTTGATCATTGGCATCATAATCGGTTCTTGACCCTTTTAATAATTTATTGCAATCTCTGCACCAACTCGTCAAAAATATATTAATTGCTAAATCTTCCAATTTTTCTAGTAAATCTTTTTTGTGATTCTCGCATGTAATAAAACTATAATCAACAAAAATCGAGAGCATTGTTTTTATATATAATTTGATGTTATTTATTGTAATTTTATTTCTAATTATATAAATCACAATATCTTGAATATTGGAAAAGCAAATAATCATATTGATCGAGGGATATGTCAGTAATTTTTTATTAGTAAAATATTCCCTTGATTGCAAATAATCACTATCAACTTGTTTAGTAATCAAGCAGTTATTACATAAATAACAATTTTTGAATATTTTAATTTTTAATTTTCTGCATACATACCCAGTGACGTATTCTAATTGGGCTTTAATTTTTGCATCTTTTAATTTATTTCGATAATCAACAAGTGAAATATTCGTTATATCATTAAAATCAACTTCAATATTTTGATCAGCTTGATTTCGTTTCTGGAAAAATAATTTATTTAAAGATTTGAACACCCTACAAGAATCAACCTCACAATTTGCTCCCGGAGAATGATTACTACTTAAATTATTGATCAAAAGTGATGCAAAGGCTGCTTCGAAGCCAGCGCAAGTCGGCGATGTATTTCTATAGCCATGGCTTCGAATGCAGCCGAAAAAATTTTCTAAAGGGTCTTGATTGAAATGTCTCATCCATACTGATGACAAATCAAAATCAACTAATAATTTATTATTTAGTAATTCAATATTGTCAATAGTTTGGATCCAATTGACTATACAAGGCACTGCACCTGATTGATTATTTTTTACGAAATTCATTGATCTTAATACAATTTTAGAATCAGACCATACCTTTAAGTGATTCGATTTTTTTGTAACTGGTCCCAGAAGATATTTTCC
This sequence comes from Aproaerema taeniolella, assembly GCA_949987775.1. Lineage (NCBI taxonomy): Eukaryota > Metazoa > Arthropoda > Insecta > Lepidoptera > Gelechiidae > Aproaerema > Aproaerema taeniolella. The sequence continues at coordinate 11,093,210 of OX465245.1, forward strand.
GCTATTTTTTTTTGCCCCTTCATAACTACCATTAACTGAATCAAATAAATCATCAAAGAATAAAAGTAAATCAGCTGTGTCCTGAGATTCTGGAGGAATCACGCCAAGCTCTGAAATGAAAAAGAAAAAACAAATTTTAAAAACGTCATTTAAATAAAATTCTTCCACATTGGACTGGGAGTGAATGAAAAACTTAGAATGTACCAGCTGCCTACTCTTCCCGCCCATCGCGATAAAAGTACAAGATGTACACATTTGTAGCTAAATTATAAAAACATTCAGTAACTGTTTGAGGTAGTGTTCCAGCTGGCCAGCAATATGTTATACCTTATTTATAACTGGCATTCCGTCCGGGACTTCGTTGCCGTGGGAATTCGGGGAAATTATGTAGCCTATGTTACACAGGGATAATGTGGCATTGTAATGGTGAAAGAATTTTTAAATTGGTTCTGTAGTTTCGGAGCCTGTTCAATGCGAACAAACAATAAAATCTTTACTCTTTATAATATTACTAGAATCTCTCTCGGGACTTCGTTCCCGTGGAAATTCGGGAAAATTATGTAGCCTATGTTACTCAGGGATAATGTAGCATCCTAATGATGAAAAAATGTTTGAAATCGGTCGTGTAGTTTCAGAGCCTATTCATTACATACAAAAATACAAATCTTTCCTCTTCATAATATTAGTAGTATAAATAAGTGTAGATGTGAATGTTTGCATGAGATGAACATTTAACTTTTAAAATATCGAATTAGTATTGTGATGAAACCCGCACATCTAAGAAAATCCGTCTTCGAAAGACGAGCAGTCCACCAACCCGCATTGGACCAGCGTGGTGGACTATGCCCTATGTTCCCTTCGTGTTCGTGGGAGGTATGGCTGATAAAAAAAAGACAAATATATCCAAGGCTACCGCATACATACGAGGAGCTTTCAATAATTTATCTACCTAAGCCAGAAAAAGATAGTGTAATTAAATGAATTTATTTTTATTTTTCAATGTAATCTCCGCTTTACTCAATACACTTGGTCCACTTATTTTGCAATGAGCTTAAGCCCTTAAAAAAAAAATTCGTTCGATTGCTCTTCAAATCAAGTGGTCACAGCTGCCTTGACCTCTTCATCACAAGAAAATCGTTGTCCACGAAGGAATTTTTTCAAGTTTCTGAACAAGAAATAATCCGATGGGGCCAGGTCAGGGCTGTAGGGTGGGTGGTTGAGTTGTTGAAACCCGCAGTCTTGAATGGCAGCCTGTGCTTTTGCACACGTGTGCACCGGAGCATTGTCGTGAAGGAGCAGGACCTTTGATGACAGCTTTCCACGCCTTTTCTCCTTGATAGAGTCTCGTAATTCTTTCATGGTATTAGCGTAGGTCTCTCCTTTAATAGTAGTCCTATGAGGCATAAACTCCAACAGTAAAAGTCCTTCCTCATCCCAAAACACTGTGGCCATGACGTTGCCTGCAGACTTTTCAACTTTAAACTTTTTAGGGGTAGGTGAGGTCCTGTGCTTCCACTGCATGGATTCCATTTTAGACTCGGGATCACTATGGTAAACCCACGTTTCATCTCCTGTCACCAACCGTCGAAAAAAACTTGCTGGGTCCCCACCAATCAACTCCAAGTTCTCTTGAGAACATTTGCATCGGGCGTCCTTTTGAAGTGGTGTCAGAAAGCGTGGGACCCATCTTGCGCTGACTTTAGACATTAGCAAATGTTCATGAATTATATTCCAAACTGTGCCTGCAGAAATGCCCATTTCTTCAGCTATTCGGGAAACAGTCACTCGTCTGTCGGCTAAAATAAATTCTTCAACTTTTTTGCACATTTCTGGAGACGTGGCCGTCACGGGCCGCCCAGTGTGAGGGTCATCTTCTATTGACTCTCTTCCCCATTTAAATTGCTTGCTCCAAAATTTTACTTTATATTCAGAAGGCGCAGACTCCTTATATATCGCTGTCATGCGTTCAAATATTTCTTTAGGCTTCTTTCCCTCTTTAGTGAGGAACTTTATGACCGACCGCTGCTCTAAATCAAGCAATTTTTTAGTAGGCTCAGACATCGATGCACCTGCCATGCTCTCACACTGAAAGTATCAATCGCACTGTTTTGAAATTTGGTACGCGTCATATGAAGAAACGTAGCTACACGCGTAAACATGTCTCGACTTGTTCAGAAGTATGCTTCGCTCTTAGGTAGATAAATTATTGAACGCTCCTCGTACCGATACACAGTCAGTGTGAACGGTCAGCGCAGGCCAAGGGACTTAGCATATTTTTGAAACTCCACCAATATTTCAAAATTTTATACTCACGGGTGGTATTACAGTTCGGGACGCAACACCTTTTAGCCATTGTCGACAGGATCAGTAGTCACATGCAAAGTCAATTTCCAGAAGTCGAAGCCAAGGGTCAGTCGATAATGCGATAACGTCGAAGTCCAATCGTTCACAGCCGGGTCAATCGTGTATAGAAGAGTCTTCGGAGTCCAAGTGAAAGCCAAGTCGTGGGGTTCGTTGTAATAAGAAAAACAGCATCCACAAACAGTCGCAAGCGCACAAAAACAGACACCGAGTCGAATGAAACCAAGAAACACCACAGTGACGTGACAGTGACATTTGAACAAGATGGCGGATAGTCGGAAACGTTCCGTTCCAAAAATAACGATTTTACAAAATTTCCACTTTGCATTCAATGGAAATTCACATTAGTACATTATTTAACAAAAAAAAATTTTTAATGAAAAACACAAAATATCTTTCAAAACATTGAAGATTTTAAAAATGTTTTAAAATTAGAACTTTCACTTCTATGAAGAATCTGCTTAAAACGAAACGAGAAAATGCTCGTCTTACCAGACTAAAAAATGTTAAACGAATAGGGGTACACATTTGTTTATTTTTTATTGTTTCTACTGCCACCTGTTGTTTTGGTTTGGTACTAAATTTGACATATAATACGACCAGCTTCAGAATTACGTTGAAATGTATGGTATTATTTTAATTTATGTGCCTCCTTAATTTGTTGTCTTAATAATTCACAAATTTGTACGGAGTTATAAACCCATGGTTATAAACCCATGTGACTGACTGACGCTAACATCACGCTGTATTTATAAACAGTAGCAAAAGAAAAACAATAACTGTCCCCTTCACGCTCATAAGATAGACCGCGCGCGAGAGAGACGGGCAGACTTTTCATGATGCGTATGCAGTACGACGTCACGCCGCGCGCTTATTTACAGACACTACACAAACGGAATGTGTAAATGTGTTGAACGCGCCAGCTTTAGTTAACAGACCTGTAAAAGACCATAGAGTAACTTATATATGGGGAGGAATAGAGTGCGCAGCTGTCCTATTTAATAAGCGCCATCTAGTGATTTGTGACCAAACAACTATAGAACGATGATGTTTACTGCCTTATAATATTATTTTTTACTATTATTCAATTTGCTTGAATTACATATAAATTCTATCTGCAAATGCAAAATTTACATCATAGCATCAAAAGTAAATATCGCAGATAGAATTTATATGTAATTCAAGCAATTAGGTATGTGAAGTGAAGGGTTTGTAAAAGAAAAAAAAAGTCAATTTGTATTATTTTTATTTCTTCTTTTTTTTCTTGTTGCTGTTGTAAAGTTTTACAGCCATTTTTTGTACATCGTCTTTATTGTTTGCATCAATTTTGGTGCCATTTAACAATTTATTTACATCTCGGCACCAGTTAAAAATGAAAAAATTGCAAGTCAAATCAATAAAAAAATCAATCAATCTATCTTTGTGTTCCTTACATTTAAAAACTTCCATATCTACAATTGCAGAAATTATAGTTTTACAATAAAGTTTTAAATACGATATGTGGCTTCTGTTTTCTAAAATATTTGTTACAATGTCTTGTAAATCTGAAAAAATTTTTATTAAATCGTCAGATGGATACATTAAATTTTTTGTTTTATAATATTCTCTCCTGTTTATATATTCGTTGGTTTTTTCTTCGTCTGTTGAAGTTAGGCACTCATGACATTTCTTAAATATTTTTTTTTTTGCTTGTCTTAAAATGTATCCACAGACATAACTCAGCTCTGCGAAAATTTTTGGATTATTTTTTTTTATTCTGAAATTCTGTAATTTCTATACATAAATCGTTGCTATTTATTTCTATGTCTGGATTTGGATGAGGCACTTCTTTTCTTTCCTCGAACATTTTTTTCATTGTTTTGAAAGATTTACAAAAATCGTTTTCGCAATTTGATCCCTTGGAGTTTGAACTAATATTTGTCACTAATAAAGATGCAAATGCAGATTCAAAACCTAAAGGGCTTGGTGCGTTGTTTCTATATCCATGGCTGCGTATGCAGCCAAAGAAATTCTCCAAGGGATCTTGGTTGAAGTGCCTCATCCAAAATGACTTTATTTGATATTTATCAAATAAAATTTTCTTTAGGTATTCTAAATTGTCTAATGTTTTAATCCAATTATTTATTGTTGGCACCCTTCCTACCTTATTTTCAGTTATAAACTTCATGGTCCTTAAAACTTTTTTTCCTTGAGACCAAATCTCTGCATGCCTCGATTTAGGTGTTACGGGACCTAGCAAATCTTTCTTTTTTTTATTTGAATTATGATAGCTGCCATTCATGGAGTCAAAAAGATCGTCAAAGAAGAGAAGAATGTCTGCAGTTTCCTTTGCTTCTTCAGGTATGATTCCCTTGTCTGAAAAAACAAACATATTACATTTAAAAAAAAAAAAACAAGCCAACCTGGAAGTTGCACATGGAGACCTCAAAGAAGGTATTTGTCGAGATACTTTTTATTACTTTTGCCATGGGTTGGTCACTAAACTAAATGATAATTATCTGTACTGTATCGAATGCAGGTTTAATATAAAAGATTTTTTTTGTTGCAACATCCTTCCTTTTTTAACCAAAGAATCGATTAAAATTGATTCAAGAGAAAATAATTGGGAAAACTTATTTTAACAACATGAGTAAGTACATGTTGTTTTACTAAAATATTTAATAAAAATTCCAATTCTGTTCATTCACTGACTTTTCCCAGTAAGTATTCGAACTTGACTTTACATCCAATGTGAAATAAATAATATTTATTTTTTATGTTTTTATTAAAAATAAAACTCACCTGCTAAATATCCCATATTAATAGCCACTGTTTTACTAAAAATCTGAGTTGCATATTTGACTTTCATTTTGTTGATTTTCTTGGGTCTTACATGAACTTCGCTAAAATTTTTGATTAGTCGAATACCCTTGTATGCAGGATTCTCATTATATAAATGCAAAATGTGGTCCCATTTGGCTGTTTTTAAAGCACCATTTATTTTACATTTTAAATTTTTTGTTAGCAAATTGTTGCGAATCCCTTTAATCAGGTGAGGAGGGTCAAATAAAGGAATAATTTCCTGATTTCCAATTTCGAAAGTTTCCCTTCTATGGGTTTGATTTATACGTATGTATTTTTCTTTTGTCTCTTCAATCGTTTGATGGAACTGACATTTGTTGTGCCCTGATCACAAACAGTTGCAAGAACTATAAATCCACAACCCTGCAGTTCAGTTATAATTTTTTTAATTAGCAACTTTAGTTCAATTGCTGGTGTGCTCCCTTGGCAGAATGTGTACGCTATGGGCTGTTTATAATTTTTTAACACTCCTCTCAGCATAAAGACCAAAGCATGGTTTGCAATTTGACGTTTTGTTGCGATCCCATTTGTCACAAAACCCGTAACAATATCTTTTCTTTTATTATAATCAAGATGAGGGCTAATCGAGATTTCGTCAAACAGCAGAATACATAGTTTGTCATCATCTGACATGTTTCTTGCTTTTTCCTTCAGTTGCTTGAATATATTTGAATTTATACCTGGCTTAAGTTCAGCTTTTGCGATCACTCTGTTTAAAGTGTAAGGTGAGGGCAAAACAAATATTTTTCTGAGCCATCTGTAAGCTCTTGGGCCTTGCTTGTAAAGGCTTACAGCCATCATTTTTTCGTCAAAAGTGAATCGCCGGCCTATTATAGGTTTTTTAAATTCACGGAATTGCATAACTGTGAATATGGCTGCCAAAGTTGTAAATTTTTTCAGGCAATCTTGAAAAGTTTTATTTTCAGACAGATTGCGTGCTTTTTTAAGCCGAGCAGCGTAGCTATTGTTCTTTTTCGTCAACTGTGACACCAGTTTTTGTAGTTTCTTGACACTGTCAGAATCGCTTTTATTTGCTGGAAAAAAAAATGGTAAGGATTAGCATGGAAAGAACAAATTTTCAACAGGATAGGATCAAAATATTTTCTTTGAAAAAGTGACCGAGATGGAGAACATTGAAAAGTATTTGAGCCGTGGTGCTAGAGGATAGTCATAAAAATAAGTTTAACTGAGAAAAAAACAAATTTAGATGTGCTGGAATAAGTTAAAGAAAGGCGAACTTGATCAACAACTTCATAAAAAATATAATACTTAAAAGGAAAGATGAAAGAGGTAGGGGTGGATCTAGATGGAGCTATTTCAAGCAAATAAGAGAGAACGTTGAGGTGAAAAGTGCATGGAAATGTATATTATGATATTTCGGTATGATATCCAAATTAAACAACTTGGCACATAAAAAAACCTGATATAAACTTACTTGAGATGGTAGCTGTTTTCTTTGACTTAAATAGGGATTGAATGAGGCAAAAAAGCAGCAGATTTCTTGAGTTCAGTTGCTGAAAATAATGCAATGAAAACATTTTAATTGATGAAAGTAATTTGAGATATGAAAAAATATTTTTAACAAAAAAATTGACCCGCCTTCAAAAAGGGTGAAATAACTTTATAAAGCTACATATAATCACAGTGGTTACAGGTAATGTAGAAATATATTCATAGCAAAATGTGATAAAATAGAGAGGAACAATATTTTTTGACGTCGGCGCTGAACAAATAATTTATTTATAAATTTGTATTTTAATAAGATTTACAGAACAGAAAATAGGCTGTTTGAATGTATCAACTATAAACCGACAGTCAAAATGGATATTGCAGTCGTATGAACTGGGCATAGATCCTCGTTATACCTACAACACCAAGGAATTCCCTTAATGTTCATAAAAAATTGCAGCGCAATATACTCATCGTCATAATTCAAGTGAAATTCAAGCCGCAGCATTCAAGTGAAATCAGATTTACTTTGAAAGCACAGAATCGTTTGCCCTTGCTTTAGAATAATATCTACATCTACACTAAAATTGTATTTTTGTATGTACATATTTAACGAATAAGTAAACTTTATAAGTAATTGACCAATTATGATGAAATTTGCTACAGAGATTAGACATTAGAAGGAACAAAGTCCCGCGCGGAAAAAGCTATTCAGTAGATAATTCTGAAACCTATAAAGATATAAAATGTTTCTATGCATAACTTATTTTTTCGGGTACCTAGTAATAATTTCAATATCCATGTATTGTGAGTTATTGTTCGGCGCCGACGTCAAAAAATATTGTTCCTCTCTATTTTATCACATTTTGCTATGAATATATTTCTACATTACCTGTAACCACTGTGATTATATGTAGCTTTATAAAATTATTTCACCCTTTTTGAAGGCGGGTCAATTTTTTTGTTAAAAATATTTTATTTTATTCTTTTTAAAGGTTTTGATTCATCTGAGGATGATTTTTAGGCCCTGGAAAATAGAGAAAACTTTCATATAAAGCACTAAGTATGTATCACTCGAGCTTAAAGTTCGATAAAGAAATCAAAAACTTTCACCCCTCTTGATACCCACAGAATGATATAGGGGTGGTGATATTCTTAACCAGTCGTCAGAAGGTATGAAAAATAGGGATGGTACAATTCCCAAACCTATCACCAGGGGGCATGAAAGGTATGGGGTGGTAATATTATCAACCGATCACCAAAATCACCGGAAAGATGAGTGGTGGTAATATATTTTACCGGCCACTAACCGGTAGAGTCTTATTAGGACAAAAACCTCTTGATACCCGCGGAATGATATAGGGGTGGTGATATTCTCAACCAGTCGCCAGATGGCATTAAAAATAGGGTTAATACAATTCCCAAACCTTTCGCCATGGGGCATGAGCGGTATGGGGTGGTAATATTATTAACCGATCACCAGAATCACCGGAAAGATGAATGGTGGTAGTATATTTTACCGGCCACTAACCGGTAGAGTTTTAGGACAAAAACCTCTTGATACCCGCGGAATGATATAGGGGTGGTGATATTCTCAACCAGTCGCCAGATGGCAGGAAAAATAAAGTAGGTATAGTACAATTCCCAAACCATTCGCCATGGGGCATGAGCGGTATGGGGTGGTAATATTATTAACCGATCACCAGAATCACCGGAAAGATGAGTGGTGGTAATATATTTTACCGGCCACTAACCGGTAGAGTCTTATTAGGACAAAAACCTCTTGATACCCGCGGAATGATATAGGGGTGGTGATATTCTCAACCAGTCGCCAGATGGCAGGAAAAATAGGGTTAATACAATTCCCAAACCTTTCGCCATGGGGCATGAGCGGTATGGGATGGTAATATTATTAACCGATCACTAGAATCACCGGAAAGATGAATGGTGGTAATATATTTTACCGGCCACTAACCGGTTGTGTTTTAGGGAGAGAAATGTTACAAAAAAAACAATGTTATATGACAAATATGACCCTTTATAATGTAAAATTAAACTTCACATATTATATTTATTTTTTGTCATTTGCCAATTTAATTTATGGTTCTACGATTATGACCCGATGCTGGTATTAGGTATGGTTGAAAAAAAATTTTAATTGATAAGAAAATGCTCTAAGACATTAAGTTTCCTACATATTTGTTTTGTGTATGTATAACATCATTTGTCTAAAATGAATTTTTTTAAAGCTGTTTTTGTCCCACTGCTGAGTGTAGGCTTATCCTAATTCAGACCACCTACTAAATTAATAAAAAAGGTAAAATATTATTTTCAACTCACCAGTTGATGATGTAGAAGGTGGCACATCTTCTTGTACAGACACATCCTTGTTTATTGTTATTTCTTTAGTGAGATTGGTTTTTGGAAGTGGTTCTTGAAGAATTCCTTAAAAAAATAAAAAACTAGCTATAAACATATTGTAATGCATTGTTTTGTTACCATGAACAGTCGAACGATGAGGATCCATAGACTAGTAAAAATAACTGCGAGAATCTTAAAATCATTTAAATATAAAAATATGAAATTTAAATAATACTTAATTAAATTAATTAATTAAATATATCATTAAACATTCATTATTAAATTGTCATTATCATAAATATTCATATACTGACAAGTATAAGGCTCAATTTGTAGGTAAATTAATACAGTTTATACGACTAAAAGACATTGTTTGTGAAAAATGAATAGTTTTGTCCGTAGAGAAAAAATTGTGAAAAAAGTCCTGAAATTTTGATGTTTTCACTAATTTTCTCAATTTCCACAAATTTGTCTAAGGTGCCAATTTAAATTTACAGCACACTAACACACCCATGCAACATTCCAATAATGCAGAAAATAGAAATACATCACACTTTGTTTTAGCATCTTTTAATGTATACATTGGACACCCTGTAATGCTTTATTTGGAACTCACCAGTTTATGAAGTAGAAGGTTGCACATCTTCTTGAACAGACAAATCCTTCTTTATTGTTGTTTTTTTAGCAAGATTAGCTGTTGAAATGATATTTTGCAGAACATCTAAAACAAGGGTAATAACTAGTTATAAAACATATTTTAATGAGTTGTCATTCTAGAACGATCACTGCACTGCTAGAAACTACTGTTGCAGTGATGTAGGCATCTGCTAAAAAAAGATTTTACAATATAACTAGCTTTTCGCCCGCGGCTCCGCCCGCGTGGACTACAGATTATGCCCAGCAGTGGGATAAAAAGTAGCCTATATGTTATTCTGGGGTCCAATCTATATTACTGCAAATTTTCATCAAAATCGGTCAAGCAGTCTTGAAACAAACATCCAAACATTTAAACATATTCTCGAAATTAAACCGGACCTGTTTCCAGAGGGTCGTGGTTTCAATCCCATGTACCACTCTTTATAATTCGTCTTTTCGGATTAATGTATGGACGGAGGCGCCATCTTATATCACCAGGGCGTCTTCTTTCAAGACTGGTTACAATAGCTTTAAAATCCTTTTATGTCAATTATGTAGCCTATGTTATTTCAAATACTACTCTATCACAAAAACGAAAAAAACTTAATTCAAAGAAAATTATAAAATTTAAATAAAAAACAAAAAGTCGGCCCGAAGAGGAACTTGTTGAAAAAAGAAAACGAAAAAACTTAATTTAAAGAAAATTATAAAATTTAAAGAAAAAACAAAAAGTTGCCTGCCAAGAAAAAGAGACGTTGAAAAAAAAATCAAAAGTCGCCCGCTCGAAGACGAACTTATTTAAAAAAAAGAAAAAAAATATGCCCGCCCGGAGACTCGAACCCCTGGACCCTTGGTTTATAAGTCCAACGCTTAAACGACTGAGCTACGCCAGTTATACTTAAGTCGTCGAAATTAGTAAACACATTATTCGTAGGTTTAAGTAATAACCGTTCCCGTGGGAATTTGGGAAAATTATGTAGCTTATGTTACTCCGAAATGTTTAGTCTATCTGTGTACCCAATTTCATCAATATCGGTCCAGTAGTTTTTGAGGTAGGTTTCTGTTATTATCGTTCCCGTGGGAATTGGGTATTGAAAAATAGATGTTGGTCGATTCTCAGACCTACTCAATATGCTCACAAAATTTCATGAGAATCGGTCAAGCCGTTTTGGAGGAGTACGGGAACGAACATTGTGACACGAGAATTTTATATATAAGATAGAGCTCTACAAGCCCACATGGATTAAGTTGCGGGCAAGAGATTCTTATACTTCTCAATTTTTTTGTATATACAAAATATTCATATTATTCCAAGAGACATGATTTCAACAAGTATTTACCTGGCAAATTCAAAGTGGGAACAGCCGCAGGGCTTAAGGTTTTGGTCCATGTGTGAAACTTTGATTCAAAGTGGTTGTGACACACTCTTCCATGTTTATGGATATGCTCATTGTCCATCTGTAAAATGCTTCCTCCAATAGCATATACCCACAATCGAAAGCGATCAGGGTCCTTGGCTGGATGAGGAAAACAGTGCATTGTGATTTTGCTGTCACCTAAAAATAAGTACAACTTTTATTAAAAAAAAAAAATATGACTCGAGCAAAGTGAAAACGACCCACTGACCGAAGTGTCGGTCGGTTTGGCGGATCATGGGGCGTCGAAATAGGTAGGTATGGTAACTACCAAAATTTCTTTTTCTTTAGAAAGAAACATTACACATTTGAATGATCGGCATATATATAATATATTTGGATAACGTGAACGGGTACTTACGGGTGACTGTGCAGTTCGGGACGCAGCACTTTTTCTGAGAAGCCATAATTATCCAAATCGTAAAGCAATATCGGAATACCAAGAGGAGTGCGAGGGTCAGAAGTAATGCAAAGATCGAAGTCCGTAGGGGTAGCCGGGGTCGTCTTAAAAAATCCAGGAAAAGCATTCAAAACACCAAACAAACTCAAACAAAACACCGAAAACAAACCGAAAGTGCCGAAACAAGGTAACGGATTTTTTTTTTTTTTTTTTATGGCGTGACACGGTTTGTGTATTTGCCACTGACAGTATAAAAACGAGGAAACGTAATGAAATGAAAAAAGGAATTTGGAAAACGGAAAAAGGAAAGGATCAGGTTTGGATCAGTGTGGAAGGAAATATACAGGGAATAGAATATACAGGAATATACAGGGAGGAAAGGTAATTCTGAAAATAAGGTATTAAATAAAAATTCAAGATATAATAATATGTGAAAATAACAAAATACACATAACCTAAAAAACTATACTTTAATATTGTTGCAGATAATAAATGAAGAAATAATTTTATAAACAGTGTGATCATTAGTGGCGAGCAAAATAGGAACGGAAGAAGGAAATGGGATACGGATGGATTGTAAGGAGCTGTAGAAAAAGGAATGATCATGCAGAGGGCAAGAAAAGAAAACATGATTCAGGTCACAGACCCCCAAACCACATTCACAATCAGAACTTTGAATTATTTGCAGACGAGCTAAATGTTCTGGAATAGATGTATGTCCCAGTCTCATGCGGATCAAACATGATGTCGATCTCTTATCTAAAAGGACTTTGAAAAACCAAGGTTTCACTGGGATATTTTGTTGGATTTTTGCATAAAATTTACCTTTTTTAAGTTGACTGCTAGCCCAGTGTTCTTCCCAAGAGTTACGTAGAAAATAGCGTGGCAAAGCTGCCAAATCATGGCAATAATTCAAATAAGGGAAAATGTCACCATCTTCAACAGCTTCATTGGCAAGACTGTCTGCTTTTTCATTTCCTGGTATGTTACTATGGCCCGGGATCCAGGCAAAAGATACACTAAGACCAAGTTTCTCACATCTTACCAACAGATCTCTGATATTAATGATGATGGGAAAAGAATTTTTTGATTTAAATGGAAACTTTTCTAAGGCCTGCAGCGCGCTTTTGGAATCCGTGAAAATAATTGCTTTCTTCAATTTTGTCAGTAAAATATACTCTAAAGCTTTATACAGGCCAAAGCACTCCCCTGTGAAGACCGAAGTTTCCGGAGGAAATTTAATTTTTTGGATTATTTTAAACTGGGAATGAAACACACCTACCCCCACGCAACCGGTGTGCTTGGAAGCATCACAATAAATGTGATGGAAATCTTTAAATAAGTCCTCCTTTAACAAATTAAAAGTAACCCTGGCATAATCATCTCCTTTCTGAATATTTAAATCTAAGTATATGATCGGGGACTTTATAAGTGCTTCGAAATTTCCACAAAATAAAGGGAAAGAAGGAGATTTAAAAGATGGAGCTTGTAAAGCTAAATATTTCTGAAAACTTTTGACAAGGCAAGGAGGAGATTTATGTCGCCAGTAGCTATCAGAATTGACGCAGTCTAAAAGAAGTTGAAGTTTATGATGAAGAGGATGAATGGAAAATTGTAGTGCACGGAACAAAAATTTATCAGATAAATATTGTCTTCTAAGGTACAGAGGAGGATCAACACACTCAATCTGAAGGGCGTTAATCGGGCTAGATCTCATGGCACCACAAACAATTCTTAATGCCCTAGACTGAATGGAGTCCAGTTTGCTGAAGGCCACCGCACTACCAGGTCCCAATAAGAATGTACCATAATCAAGAGTGCTTCTGATCACAGCATTATAGACTAATTTAAGAGAAAATGGATGGGCTCCCCACCACACCCCCGATAAGCATCTAAGCATATTTAAAAGCTTTTCACATTTAGTTACAACATACTCACAATGAGGTAACCCAGTCAATTTACAATCAAGTATAACACCCAAAAACCTCACACTGTCTTTAACTGGTAACACTTCATTGTCAAAAAAGACCGAAAGGGCTGGTCGTATTCTCATTCTAGAGAATAGTACTACAGTGCTTTTTCGAACAGATAAATCCAGGCCATTTAGGTCTAACCATGACTTTAAGAGAGCCAAAGAAGATGTGACACTATCTGCAGCTTTTACCACTGATCTATTTTCGTGGTAGAGAAGTAAGTCATCGGCATATTGTAATATCTTAATAGTACCTTGTAGAGATTGCTCTAGATCAGAAGTATAAATATTGTACAGTAGAGGACTTAGCACAGAACCCTGTGGAAGACCCCTCCACACACTTCTAGCTTCAGTTTTACCATCTTGTAAAGAAAGGTTTATATACCTTTCAGACAAAATATTAACAATGAAATTTGAAAGCATAACGGGAACATTTAACCTCTGAAGTTTAGACTTAAGAATACTTATATTCACATTGTCATAAGCGGAATTGATATCAAGAAACGCTGCTACTACAGACCAATTATAAGAAAAAGCTACTCTTATATCTGTGATGAAAATAGCAATGCTATCCATGGTACTTCTACCCTTTCTAAACCCAAACTGACTATTACTCAGCAAACTATTACTCTCTATATACCATTCAAGTCGGTTTTTGACCAAATGTTCCGAAATTTTCATAAGCACAGAAGATAAGGCTATAGGCCGGTATGAAGAGTAGTCAGAAGGACTTTTATTCGGCTTTAGAAAAGGTAGAACCACCTGTGTTCTCCATTGCATTGGAATATTACCTGTGGACATTATAGAATTAATTAACTGAAGGAAATATAACAAGCAGTCATCACTAAGTTGAGAAACAAAGGAATAAGGAATTCCATCAGCTCCTGGGGCAGAGTCTTTTAAATTGGAGACAATGCCCTTGAGTTCTTGAAAAGTGAATGGCTGGTTAAGATCGAAAGGATCAATATTTACAATAGAAGGAATATTATTTATACAAGTGAAGTTTTCAGGGGCAGAGGGTGGAGCTAATTTGTCTAAAAATTTATTTGTTAAATCAGGAGGTAGAAAAGAGGAAGAAGACTCCTTAAAGCCAGAACGAAATCTTCTTATATTGCGCCAAACCTCAGATGGTTTAACATCTGGGGATAAAGAAGAACAGAATGATCTCCAACTATTACATTTTTTCTCCTTAAACAACTTACGGGTATTATTAATAATTTCAGTTAAATTATCAAAATTTTCTGAAGTAGAGCACATACAAAAGGTGTTTTCTGCCTCCTTTCTCCTTCTCACAGCATCTGTGCATTCAGCATCCCACCAAGGTGGAGAAGGAATTTTGTCTGATCTATTACTCTTGACAGGAAAGGTCTCATCAGCAACTTTAATAAACGCGTGAGCTAAAGCTACAGCACATTCAGACTCATTGCCTTGCAAGATAGACGGAAGAGACGACATCTCCCGATCTAGTCTTGACCTAAACAAAGACCAATCCGCATCCGCTAATCTGTACTTAAGGCGAGGTGGTTGTCTATAAGAAGATATATTATGAAAGGGAAAAGAAACAAGAATTGGATAATGGTCACTACCATGTGTGGAAGGTAGGGTCTGCCAAGAAAGAGTAGAAGCTAAGTTAGGGGTGCAAATAGACAGATCAGGAGCACTGTCGCCTTCCCCGGGTTTAGTGCGACGGGTGATGCTGCCAGTATTCAAAATACATAGATTATGCTCTTCCATAATATCAATAATTGAATTACCATAAACATTAGAAGAGCTACCCCATGACTCATGTTGGCAATTAAAATCACCTAAGAGAATATAAGGCCTGGGAAGGGAGGAGAGAATACCACTAATCTCACTAAATATACGACTTGCAGGATGAGGAATATAAATGGAAACAAAGCAGATGTCTTTAACTATTGCAGCAATTATTGAGAAACTATCACTATGGGAAGTAATATTTACAAAAGTAAAAGGGAGAGGATGTCTGATAAGTAAGGCGACACCACCATACCCATCAGATCGATCCTCTCGTAGACATGAAAAACCAGGTATCCTAAAAGAATATACTGGTTTTAGCCATGTCTCTTGAATAGAAATAAGAAAGGGATTAAATTTATTAATTAAAAAAACAAGTTCATTTTTTTTAGGAATTATGCTTTGGCTGTTCCATTGAAGAACCTTGGCAAGATTTTCCATTATTATTATTATAAGAGAGAGCAACTATGTTCAGTAAAGTGGCAGCGTTGGACGGTGTAATTATTTTATTCTGAGAAAGTAAACTAATTAAACTGATAATTAATTCAGCATTTGATGGAGAGTTAATTCCATCAACAGGAAAACCACAACCATTATGAGAGGGCTCTGGGCCACTATAATCCCTAATGAGAGCTGCATGTGCTTGTTGATCATATCCTCGTTGGGTTTGGGTAACTGGTTTGGGTTTGATAAAAACAGTTTTTTTGTATGAAGTTGTATGTGGCTTAGGAATAGGACTTGAAATCGACAACTGTTCTTGTTGAGAACTGAGGGTAGGGGAAGAGAGTAATGCATCAGCATATGACCGTCTTGAAATATTGGGATGAAGTTTTGATGCTTCGGAATAAGATAAACAACTTTTAGCCATTGTATCCTTAATAGCTTTCTGCCGATTGAATTCTAAACATTTATTGCTTATAGCCATATGAGAGCCTTGACACAAGCAGCACTGTACTTGATCATCAGGAATTAAGCAACTATTACCAGTATGACCCTCACCACATCTGTAGCATCTTGGCTTCGACCTACATAAATCTTTGACATGGCCAAATCTACAACAATTGAAGCACTGAATTGTTGGGAAAATGTAAATATCTACTGGAAGTGCATTATAGCACATGAAAATGCGTTTTGGGAGTACTTGACCGTCAAAAGTTAAAACAACTGACTCAGTATTTTTATATTCCGCTTGCCCATCAGTCACAATTTTTCTATTTAAACTTTCAGTATCGGACCACAACCAATTGGCACTGAGATATTTACTTTGACCTCCTCCTCGGACCAGGAAGCAGGTACACCCCGGACAATTCCCATACGGGTCACTGTAAATGAAGGTATGAAAACTTTGTAATATTCTTCACCGAAGAGATTGGTATTGTTTATAAACAAGTTGGCATCTTTGTAATCTGAAAAAGAGATAGACAGCTTGTTTCTACCTATACGTTTAAGACTCCCATTAATAATATTGTTCACAGGATGTTCTTTTAAGAATCGCCCAAAAGTAACTGGGTGCAAGGAAATTCCATCATTTTCAGAGGTTGTTTTTCTTTGGATATGGACAACATATGGTGCGGCATCAGAAGGTTGAAATAGCATTCTCGCAACTGAAGGTGTTGAAGACTCATTGGTGGATTTATTTTTTTCACTATAAGAACTTTGGTTTTCCACTTGTTTACGGGACATATCAGAGTAACTATTATTATTTAAAATTCGATTTGACTGAATGTGATTATCTGGAATAACAGTGGTTTCTAAACATTGACAATCTTTTTCCTTTTTACCCTCTCCATGTCGTCGCCTTTTCTTGTTACAATGTCTGCACACACGACGGGCAGACACTCGTTTTCTGTTTGCATTGCCACAAGTAATAGAACCATCGGTATCCATACTACCATCTTCATTGTTGGATATGATAACCGTGTGAGAAATATCAGGAGGCACGTCACCTCCACCTGGATCAGGTGGAGGATCCATGGTGAAAGAAAATTTTACGAGACTTACCAGATATTGAAGATTACACAAAGATTATAATAAATATATACACATACACTAAAATACACTACACTTTTCTACAAAACTGATCCAAACTACCATAAAATTACAAATAAAATTAAGAAAATTTTCCACGACTCAACCACCAAAACGAACGTTTCCCGCGCTTTTTCTAACGGATTTTTCTTTTTTGACAAGTTAGAACTGTCAAAATCAAATATGTTCCGTTCTACGAAAAAAAAATGATTAGACTTCTATTGTTAAGACTTTTTAATATTTTTGAAAGCTTTATTTAAATTTTATTGCTGCAAATAATATTTAGTTTACAAAAAAACTCAGAATCAATATTCTACAATTTCTAATATCACCTTCTGTAGTATCGTAAAACCGAAATTACTGCGTAAGAGGGAACGTTTTTCTGAAGCAGAAGTACAAGGGTGACCATTATTAAAAAAGACTGGAATGCATCTAGCACCATCTAGCGAAGTGTCCCTAAAATATTTTGAATGAGTTGGTCGAGGATTTTTTCCATACAAATTCATGAAGTATAGAAGTGACATGCCCCTGTAAAAGACTTTGAATTCCAGTTTTTACTGCATGTGTTTAACGAAATATTCGTAGAAACTGATGTGCTTTACGAAATTATTCAAAAAAAACTGAATTATTCAAATGTGGCTTATTGCGTAAAAAAATGTAAAGAGTTTGAATCGTTTTTGGAAGTATTCAGATTTTAGATTTGAAGTCATTTTCGAAGGCGTAAAAAAAATGATGGGACCGCCAAAACGTAAACGTAATGTTGTAGACGCAAAAATCAATTTCAAGCGGTTTTTTATTGAAATTGTGGACAATATATCTAAAAAATGTCACGACCGTTATAAAAATCTAAAAGATAAAGTTCTTTGAACTACTATCATGCGAAAATTTTAATCAATATATTGCTGAAATGTGTTTATAAATCCACCGAATTTGAAAACATCAATATATATAAAATTATAGAACATTTCTATGAAAATCGTCTTAATACAGTTTTTCCAGAAGTGCTGCGTTTGGCAAAATTAATGGTTACGATTCCCGCGAGCAGTGCTTATACCGAAAGATCGTTCTCGTCACTGAAACGCATACACACGTATTTGAGAAATACGCAAGGCCAGCAGAGACTTACAGATCTTTTCATGATTTCTATAGAAAAAAGCCTTCTTACAGAAATGAAACGCCGACCTAATTTTTACGATAACATACTACAGAAATGTTTAATAAAGCACAGACGTGTAGATTTAATATACAAATAAAAAAATACTTAAAATTTACCGTATCCTCAAACTTACCTCATTTGAAAAAATGTATTTAATCACATTTTCATTCCTATTTATCGAAAACTAAACTTGTTTATTTTAGCTTTACTTTTAAATCCGTATACGCACACTACCAACTTACATTTTCGCTGCTATTATTTAGTAACACAATAAATCAAACAAACGCACCGAAAGGCGACCTCGAATATCTGCAAATTGATCTGTTCATAAAATCAATCAATCTATGGATATTTGAGGTGGCAATGGCAAATCACATAATTACATCATTATTAAATCGAGAAAGCGACGAAACTTAAACCAACATGTAGTATTTTTAGTAAGTTTTTTTTTTCTGCCTACCCTGTTTAAAATCTCTGTGCACGCCACTGTTCGTATACTGCTTCTTCATCACGGAGAATATTATAGATTTTAAGGTGTAACTCGTCAATGGTCTTCCACCGAGACTGCAAGCACTTAAGTCGCTTTGATTTCATCTTCCAATTCCCATTTCTCCGTTATTTTATCAATGTCGATGTAAGTTATTTGTCGGCTCAATGCACGAAAATAAGTGCATTGTTCGCTGAGAAGGTCGTCCAAGTAAGGTCGCTTGGTGAAAGTTTCCTCGTCGTCCTTTGTGCTTATATAATTTTTCAGTATGACTCTTATCTTATCGTAGAGAACCTTGGTGTCCAAAAAAATGTCCTTAGCTAAGTATTCAGACGATGGGTCTAGGTTAGTGCGCAAGATGTTCGCATCATTTTTTTCAAATTCTGCCCAAAAGCTATCAATGGTATTTATCCGTTTTTGGAGATAGGATTCCGTCTTCCTGGAACTAGAATCTTTGTTGAAATTACTGTGAATCCTTTTGATGGTTTCAATTATCTCTTTTTGACTGTTAAGAAGATCCATGGTGCCTTAAAGGTCAAGGTGTTACTGAAAGCGTTAGTATTCTTTGGTAACCCTGCTCTCGTAGCACGAACGATACGCCCATCTCATCTTAGCTGGTGAGACCCGCTGGTGGAAGGCCAGACTAAGCCGATGCGTTACTCGTACGTGTGAGACACAAAGATATAACCAAATCTTTCAATTCAGTGGGATGTATCCTACAGGAACAATCCCATGAGATCCGGCTCGAAAGACCAATCAAGAGTTGCAGGGTCTCGTTCACAAAACGTCAACGAAGTCAGGAAGTCAGGCACTACCGGCGGAGTAGTTAGATACGTCACGGTTTCGTACCAATAAATAAAACCGACCGATAGAGCGGAGAGTCATTATTGCACTAATTAAAATACATTATGCTAAGTAGTTGCTATCTAGGTCATAGTGACGTAGCTACCTTGTACGTTGCATGACTCATACACATATGCTATTAAAGGTAGGACAGAGTCAAATGCAAACGTGTTCGTCAAAGTTATGGATTCAGGATGGCTCTTATACTTCATTAAAAGTACAGGATGTGGCTTTTTAGGCATGGTTATACTATCTCGCCCTTGACTTCTCCAGTTTTCAGTAAATGAAGGATTTTCGAAAAAAATGTAGTGTTTTGTAAAAAAGTGCTACGGGTTTCTTTTTCGAAGAATAATGTGTTTGTTGATGATTTGTTAGTTTTTTTTTCTTATTCTTTGCTGGGGTATATATTTTAGCTAGGTACAGTCATACGAACAAGGCTTACTGAATATACCCAGCCTAACGAATCTACCATACTCGACAAATCTATTTCCTTTCATACACTGAAAAAAAAATTTGAATGTTTCTACCAAGATCTTGTTTATTATAATCACACATCATGACTCCATATGAGCCTGTCAACATCTTGACTTCTGTGACTAAGAGATATTTGTTAAACCGTGTTAGTTTTTACAGCACTGTCCTAATAAAGGCTGTTAGTCAGTTTCATTCAGATCTTGTACAGTACAAGCATGAAACCGTATCACATTATCAAAGTACGTTTGTAGATTCAGCACTTACCAGAATTAAATCAACTAAGAGCATAATTCGCTGAACAATGTTAGTTAGTCATTTCAGCTTAATTCTTAGTCAGTCTAGTTATTGAACTTCTATAGACCAAGGATTTTACTAAGTTGCATCTATTAAGTTCTGTATTGGCTTTAAAAAGTCTGCTTAGTTGAGACAGTCATACCTTGATCAGTGTAAGCATGACCCCTTATAAAAGTAACAAAGTTTTTTTCTAGATTCAACTAAGCGGTGGGTACGCACAAAGCCAGAATCAGGGCGGTATCGCGGGCTGAGTCGGGGGCGTGGTTGCATGCATTACCTTCTCCGCAAATGGGAACCTTCCTCGACAATAACTCTCTGCGGGTGGCTGTTGCTCTTCGCCTGGGCTGCGATGTTTGTGAAACACATCAATGCATCTGCGGCTCGACGGTGGAGTCAAATGGCCACCATGTTTTGAGTTGTTGTCGCTGCGCGGGGAGGTTTCCCAGGCACCACGCTTTAAATGATATTATCCGCAGGGCGTTAATTTCTATAAATGTCCCTTGCGTTCTGGAGCCCCCGGGTCTTAGCAGGTCAGATGGGAAGAGGCCTGACGGTATGACTATGGTGCCATGGGAAAAGGGAAGGTGCTTACTCTGGGACGCCACCTGCGTCAGCACCTTTGCCGCCTCGCACCTTCCGCTGCAGAAAATGCAGCCGTAAAGAAAAGGGAAAAATATTCAGCGCTAGGGCAAACTTATATTTTTATACCCTTCGCTGTGGAGACCGCAGGGAGTTGGGGTAGTGAGGCCAAGGGTTTCATCGCCGAGGTAGGTCGGCGTCTTAGAGATAAGAGTTGTGACCCCCGCTCCGGGTCATACTTGGTGCAAAGGTTGTCCATTGCCATTCAACGTGGTAATGCCGCATGTGTTATGGGCACCTTTGCACCAGGGATGACAAGGGGCGGTTTATTTGACTGATTTTAATAATTTAAGTTTTTGACATAGTATGTTTTTGTAAATTAATAAACGTTTACAAAACTTTTTTTTAATTTTTTATTTAAAAACTCGATGTTTCGCTTCAAAACGCATAGACCAGAAACCAATAATAGGACCAAATTTTTGTAATGCACTGTGATAATGAATAAAATAGTGAAATTTGGGTTTCAATGAATCATTAGTTAGTGATAAATATAAAGTGTTAAGCTCCGTTACTGCTGCCTGTAATAATTCCTCAGTTCCTTTGGCAAATGCTGTAGAAAGAGTGATTTCTAAAACTGCTCTTAATTTCAGATACAAATTCCAAATTTCGTTATCTCTAGGTATAAATTCTCCCACTAATAAACCGAAATATCGTAAAAATGTAAGCATTTCGGATGATGAAAGACGTACATTCCCTTGAATTAAATGTTCCATAGAAAATGTACAAGGTTGATTTCGACAGTCAGGACCATATTCAAAACCATGAATTTTGTTATTTAGTTCAGTCAATGTAAAAAATTTAAAGCTTCTTATAAACTGAATAAGAATAAATTGCATCACATATTTAGCAACACCTTCCAACATATCATGCATACAATCGAAACCAACCTGATTAAACAAATCAAAATCTGTTACATCAAGCCAGACACATTTTTCTTTAATACCTGTCTCCGAGGGATTACCAAGACGTAAGTCATGTTCATAATTTGTCGGGTTACGTAAAATATCTTTGTTTTGAACGCATTGGGTTTTCATAACTAATTTTGGAACTTTACAAACTCGACAAGAATAATTTGCTGAAAAACTTTCAACAAATCCTGTTATAGCATGGATACCTAGGTTATCTCCCAATATCAAGCCTAGTTCAAAATAAATTACCCCTTCGAAATCCGGCAAATTGAACTGGATACCATGCTCGCTGAGATAGTTGAGCTCGTCAATCACACATTTGAAAATTACATTATTCCCAAATTCGGTTCTATCGGAAAAGTGAAACAGAAGAACTAGAAATATGTTTCTGATCGCTGAAGATCGACATGGTGGTAAACAGGGAATAGATGCGTAAACAGCACCTAACTTGTGTTGCCCTGCTCGAGAGCCTAATGCATTTCCGGTTTCATAATCGTCAAAAAATATGAAAATAGGTATCACCGTTTTTCCTTGTCTTTGATCTAACTTGCTGCGCCAGAATGACCCCTGAATAAAATTTTCTAAAGCAACATTTTCGCCTGTTCTATTTAGACAATGGGCTATGTACGACATTTAAAAATATTTTAAATTTCGTTTAATTTTTTATTTAACACTAGCTTTCCGCCCGCGGCTCCGCCCGCGTGGACTACAGGTTATATCGTGCCCAACTGTGGGATAAAATGTAGCCTATGTCCTTTCCCAGGCTCTAATCTATCTCTGTACCAAAATTCATCAAAATCGGTTCAGCGGTTTAGGCGTGAAAAGGTAACAGACAGACAGACAGACAGACAGAGTTACTTTCGCATTTATAATATTAGTAGCGCACAAAGCCAGAATCAGGGCGGTATCGCGGGCTGAGTCGGGGGCGTGGTTGCATGCATTACCTTCTCCGCAAATGGGAACCTTCCTCGACAATAACTCTCTGCGGGTGGCTGTTGCTCTTCGCCTGGGCTGCGATGTTTGTGAAACACATCAATGCATCTGCGGCTCGACGGTGGAGTCAAATGGCCACCATGTTTTGAGTTGTTGTCGCTGCGCGGGGAGGTTTCCCAGGCACCACGCTTTAAATGATATTATCCGCAGGGCGTTAATTTCTATAAATGTCCCTTGCGTTCTGGAGCCCCCGGGTCTTAGCAGGTCAGATGGGAAGAGGCCTGACGGTATGACTATGGTGCCATGGGAAAAGGGAAGGTGCTTACTCTGGGACGCCACCTGCGTCAGCACCTTTGCCGCCTCGCACCTTCCGCTGCAGAAAATGCAGCCGTAAAGAAAAGGGAAAAATATTCAGCGCTAGGGCAAACTTATATTTTTATACCCTTCGCTGTGGAGACCGCAGGGAGTTGGGGTAGTGAGGCCAAGGGTTTCATCGCCGAGGTAGGTCGGCGTCTTAGAGATAAGAGTTGTGACCCCCGCTCCGGGTCATACTTGGTGCAAAGGTTGTCCATTGCCATTCAACGTGGTAATGCCGCATGTGTTATGGGCACCTTTGCACCAGGGATGACAAGGGGCGGTTTATTTGACTGATTTTAATAATTTAAGTTTTTGACATAGTATGTTTTTGTAAATTAATAAACGTTTACAAAACTTTTTTTTAATTTTTTATTTAAAAACTCGATGTTTCGCTTCAAAACGCATAGACCAGAAACCAATAATAGGACCAAATTTTTGTAATGCACTGTGATAATGAATAAAATAGTGAAATTTGGGTTTCAATGAATCATTAGTTAGTGATAAATATAAAGTGTTAAGCTCCGTTACTGCTGCCTGTAATAATTCCTCAGTTCCTTTGGCAAATGCTGTAGAAAGAGTGATTTCTAAAACTGCTCTTAATTTCAGATACAAATTCCAAATTTCGTTATCTCTAGGTATAAATTCTCCCACTAATAAACCGAAATATCGTAAAAATGTAAGCATTTCGGATGATGAAAGACGTACATTCCCTTGAATTAAATGTTCCATAGAAAATGTACAAGGTTGATTTCGACAGTCAGGACCATATTCAAAACCATGAATTTTGTTATTTAGTTCAGTCAATGTAAAAAATTTAAAGCTTCTTATAAACTGAATAAGAATAAATTGCATCACATATTTAGCAACACCTTCCAACATATCATGCATACAATCGAAACCAACCTGATTAAACAAATCAAAATCTGTTACATCAAGCCAGACACATTTTTCTTTAATACCTGTCTCCGAGGGATTACCAAGACGTAAGTCATGTTCATAATTTGTCGGGTTACGTAAAATATCTTTGTTTTGAACGCATTGGGTTTTCATAACTAATTTTGGAACTTTACAAACTCGACAAGAATAATTTGCTGAAAAACTTTCAACAAATCCTGTTATAGCATGGATACCTAGGTTATCTCCCAATATCAAGCCTAGTTCAAAATAAATTACCCCTTCGAAATCCGGCAAATTGAACTGGATACCATGCTCGCTGAGATAGTTGAGCTCGTCAATCACACATTTGAAAATTACATTATTCCCAAATTCGGTTCTATCGGAAAAGTGAAACAGAAGAACTAGAAATATGTTTCTGATCGCTGAAGATCGACATGGTGGTAAACAGGGAATAGATGCGTAAACAGCACCTAACTTGTGTTGCCCTGCTCGAGAGCCTAATGCATTTCCGGTTTCATAATCGTCAAAAAATATGAAAATAGGTATCACCGTTTTTCCTTGTCTTTGATCTAACTTGCTGCGCCAGAATGACCCCTGAATAAAATTTTCTAAAGCAACATTTTCGCCTGTTCTATTTAGACAATGGGCTATGTACGACATTTAAAAATATTTTAAATTTCGTTTAATTTTTTATTTAACACTAGCTTTCCGCCCGCGGCTCCGCCCGCGTGGACTACAGGTTATATCGTGCCCAACTGTGGGATAAAATGTAGCCTATGTCCTTTCCCAGGCTCTAATCTATCTCTGTACCAAAATTCATCAAAATCGGTTCAGCGGTTTAGGCGTGAAAAGGTAACAGACAGACAGACAGACAGACAGAGTTACTTTCGCATTTATAATATTAGTAGGGATAAAGGAATAAGGTCCCGTTTCCTAAAAAAATATATAAAAAATCTATCTTTTGAAATAAAAATATAATAATTAAAAGTTTCTCAGTAGGGTAAACTAATCATAAATACGGCATTATACAATCGTGTCTTTGCCAAGCTGTCATGTCAATAAAAAAAAAACAACCTATTTCATTTTGTATTTGGTTGTTTATTTTTGAGTTTTATTTTTGCTTTTGGTTAATTTTTTCTGAAGTCTTTTACTGCTACCGCATACCGGATTACGATTTAACTTTGCACGGACTTGTAGTGCTAGATTTTGACTGATTTTCTCACGACTACACCTTATTCATACCGGACTCCGAGAACTGCTTCAACGATAGTGATTAATACTCTTCGGATTTGTAGAATAACACTAATAACGACAGCGCAGCAGGCTTTGCTACTCAACATGGCATCTGACGAGTTACAGCGGTGGAGAGAACCAAAAAATGTTTTATACCTCTTTGTTCAAACACTGACATTAATTCACCAGATTTGACGTTTGTTACCATTCCAAAGGAATTGAAAGAAAGTTGGTGTAAAATGGTTGACAGGAATTGTCCCAAACGTCCACTTTTTTTGCTGTAAGGATCATTTAAACGTAAGTACATTGAAACGTATCTCTAGTTAGTCTGTGATTGAAACTTAAATGTTGAACTTAACTCATAACTCTAATTATTAAAAAAACAAAATACCCGACTGCACACTAAAATAAAATGTATCCTATGACACTCCCGTAATCAAGACAAATCTAACGATACCTCATACATCAAAATCCATCAAGCCGTTTAGGCTACAGGAGGTCACAAAGGAACAGACATACATACATACTTACATACACTCGAAAAACATTACCCTCCTTCTTTGGCAGTCGGGTAAAAAACGCAACGGTATAGGTTATATGTCAACCAACTGTCAATCGTTTTTTTTTTTACTTTGGCAAAGGAGTTAATCTGTAGAATGCTGTAATAAGCAACAAATCGTAACCAAAATTTTAAAAATTAATTATTTTTATATCTATGATCAAAATTATTTGATATATTTTTTTATTTGAATATGGGACCTTAAACCTGCTTAAAATAGAAAATCAAATTATTTTAAAAATCTTGCACATAGCCCATTCATGTAGCTTAAAGTTTCAGACAGGATATGCTCAAGTGAAAAAAATGATTTTATAACTTTGCGAAGTGGAATTAAATGCTGTTCACAAGTAATTGGTTGGAGGCGGCTAATACCCGATGTTTTAACTTTTTCTAATCTTTGGCCGATAACCAATGGTACTGGTTTGATATATGTCTCCTTGTTTTTAAAGTATTCTAATCTTTTATGTTCTGCGTCTAGTTGTCTGAAAGGGTGTGTTAAGAGAGGCTCTATTGCATTTATAACAGTATTAAGATTATCTTGTGGAATAATGTTATTTGAAGTTAGACTTTCCAGTTGTTTTTTTATTGCTAACTAGCTTTTCGCCCGGGACTTCGTTCCCGTGGGAATTTTCCCGTCAATTTTCCAATGTTTTTAATAGTTATTCTGCTATTCGGGACGGAGAGAAATACAACAAATCAAAAACCATGGCAATCGGTCCAGCCGTTCTCGAGTTATAAGTTTTGTAACAAACACGACTTTCTTTTATATATATAGATAGAAATATAGATATAGATAATAAAGGATTGGCCATAAATTGACTAAAACCACTGACCACTGTTTGTACAACATTTCTTGGCAAAGATTGATTGGCATACAAACCCACTATAAATATTGAAATTCCGCTCTCAACTATTTCATCGCAGGACAAAGCCATTGGAGAGGCATTAACAGAACATGATAGTATATTATGCTGATCTGCAGCAGAATTCTCAAAAGATTGGCTCATCTCTAAGTGTACTGTGCTTAGAGTTGGCGATAAATCCGAAATGCTTCCATTGTTTGAGACGTTAGATAAATGTTCACGAACAATGTGCCTTCTAAAAGAATTTAACAATTGAAATTGACGATTACAGTCGTCTTCGATACATTTATATGTTCGTAGTTCTTCAGGCCTATGCAGTAACTCAAAATGCGATTTAAGAATTTTTATATTCTGTACTTTCATAAGGCAAATTAGACAAGTCAACATCTTTAAAAATAATTAAATAAAAATATAATCAAATAAACAGTCCACAAGGGATCTGTAATAATAAACAACAAAATGACAGTAGCTAGGTACTACTGTATAGTGCTTTGGTTTAAATAATCAATTTACCTACTCACTTATAAGCTAAGGACATATATGTACCCATTTTTAAAAAAAGACACGAAATGATACTGAAACGACTATTCTTGAAAAATTTGTAGTTATCAATCAAAATTTACAATCTGTTAAGAGAGATCAGCTGTAGTAGAACCTTTGTCGAACTTGGAAGTCATTTTATACATACCACGTTGTAAAAAGTACCAAATAGCATATGAGTCACATCCATACTCTGCATTTAATGCCCATATCGCCTTATAACATGTGTCGACAGCTTGCAAAATGTTAGCTCTTTGATAGATAAGTGATGAATTCACAATAACTAGGTGTGTTTTAATTTTTTGCATAGACTCACCAACTATCATCACATATGGTTGTGGAGGTACTCCTTTATTATTCAAAGTTTTAACACGAAGTTCGATTGTCTGGCCAATTTCAGCATCAGATCTGACATGCTTGATAAAAGCGTCTCGCGTTTCAGCTTTAGATGGCTTCCAACTGCATCCAGGCTCCGATTTTTGTTTCTTTTTCTTTTGTTTGATGGTAGAAGTATTTAGAAGACACGGTATAGCCAAAAAAGCTGCAAGATTTTGGTCTTCTTCTTTGGAAGCTGAAAATGAAATAAATACATACAAATACCTATATATTATACCTATTACAAAATAAACAAACAATGTATACATAAATACCTATCCTACTAATATTATAAAGGCGAAAGTTTAGGGGTAGGGGTAGGTAGGACAGGGGTAGGGGTGTCCTCTGGCCCTCGGGAGGCAGTGCATGCAGTTCTAGGGGGTCAGGGGAAGAACGGCGAGAAGGACACCCTAGGGTTTTTAGTGGGTTCGAGTCCCACATAACCCAGTCGCTCCCCCGGGCGGCTGGGTTTGATGGCGGTCATTTTCCCTAGGCTAAAAAAAAAAAAAAAGGGGGTAGCCCGGGTTCCGCGGAAGTAATGGCCCAGTTTTACCCGCGGGCCCGGGAGTGCGTAGAGTAGGACACCCCGGGGGCTTTAGTCGGTTGGAGCCCGACATAACCCCCGGCCACCCCCC
Organism: Aproaerema taeniolella; assembly: GCA_949987775.1. NCBI lineage: Eukaryota > Metazoa > Arthropoda > Insecta > Lepidoptera > Gelechiidae > Aproaerema > Aproaerema taeniolella. Next base: position 11,121,621 of record OX465245.1, read on the forward strand.
GCGGCCGAGGGTATGGTGACGCCCATTTCCCCCGGGTCACGTAGGGGAAGGGGTAGGGTAGGGTAGGGGTTGGATTGGGTTATGGTAGGAGTAGGGGTAGGGTTGGGTTAGGGTAGGGGTTGGGTTGAGGTATGAAAGAGGTAAGGTAGGGGTAGGGTAGGGTAGGGGTAGGATATTTTATGGTAGGTGTATTAACTGGGCAGGACGACATCTGCCGGGCCAGCTAGTTACAAATAAATAAAGATAGAACCATAACTACTGATTAATATACCTAAACTTGCAAGTTTGTAAGAGAGAAAGATAGTATGTAATGAATTACTTACAGTCAGCTAAACATATTAGCACCTGACAAAAATTATCCTTTGATTTCCGTTTTTTCAGTAAGTCCAAAATAGTTGTTTTTGCCACCGGAAAGTAAACAAACAAATTGTTGACGTGGTCTTTATAGAATTCTTTGAAGTCGATGTTTAGCTAAAAAAAGGAGATATTAAATAAAAAAGCTTACATGTGTTAAAACTTTCACAGCTAAAGCATTCGTAAAAACAAATAAGAAAGAAGTTATGTATGAACAATTATCTAAAAATATCTCAAAAAAATTAGAGTTTCTGAATTAGAATTTCTTATTTTACTACTTACAAGGGTATAACCGTGCGCTGTTTTCAAAGCTGGGTAGCTGTTACAGTAAGACTCTATGGTTTGGTCTTGATTGTGCAATGTTAAGATTCGCTGTTTGCTTGTGATCTTCCATTTTTCCATTTTTCTCAACCAAGTTCCATGGTTCACTTGAATTTTTAAGCCACAGTATATCATCATCAACATTTTCATTTACCAAGCCATTATGGCTATCAGGAAGTGGTCTTGGGGATGAAGATGATGATCCAGGAGTAGGGCTTTCTTGTCTGCTCCTCTTAATTAAGCATCCTAATTTTTGCATGCGTCTTCTTTTATTTAGCACTTGGTGCACTAGTTTCCCCCGAGCTTGCAAAACTGTTCCAGTTGCCGTTGTGCAAGCCGGAATATAATATGTTGTAGTTCTCTCACCGGAAAAGAGCTCTTGAATTAATTTTGTCCACTTAAAATATATACTTCCCACAATTGGGGAATTCTTATTTTCTTCTAATATTTCTCTGGCTATTACTGAAGCCAATAAATTTCTTGTCCCGTCCCCGTCCAAAGAACCACCTTTATATATGAGAAGTGAAGATGTTTCTAAGGTTTTTGTTAATATATTTTCCAGCAACTGAAAAAAAATATTTAAATGGTAAATATAAACAAATTCGAAGCAATTTAAAATAAATATTAATCCCTCTGTATTTCTTGTGTGTAATGAATATAAATAAATAAATATTTTAGTAGAGTGGAATAAGGTAGGGTAGCGTGACACAGTCTATTTTCAACCGACTTCAAAAAAGGAGGAGGTTCTTAATTCGACTGTATGTTTTTTTTTTTTTTTGTATATTTGTTACGCGATTACTCCGGCAACTGTTGTCCGATTTTCAAAATTCTTTATTTGTTCGAAAGAGTATACTCCTGAAGAGGTCCCATATAAATTTTATCGAAAATGATTCAGCGCTTTTAAAAAAAATCAACAAAAACAAAATATACTACAAACTAGAACATCATCTAAATAAATGAATGACATTTCTGTTTGTAGTTATTTGCTAATAGGCATTGTAGTCCGCAAAAAACTAGATATCTACTTTGTGCGAACTGTTGTTGGGATTGAAGTCGGTGACTCATACGTTTTTAACGTGGAAAATTATAACATACCTACAGTTGTGGACAGACAATTAGAAACACTGTCACCTTTGAACTACTCTCACTACTTAATACTCTTCTTTTTTTGGTTGAATTATGTAAGACCACAATATATTTTATTATGATAATAAACCTTTAGGTACCTATCAAGATTTCAATGAACTAACAATATTTGAAGTCACCTGAAAATATTTTTTACATGAAGTTCAAAACTATAACAGAATTTAATATCAACTTTGGCCTTCGGGCACCAAATTAGAAACAAATCTTTTTACAAACAAGGGACACCCCCAAATGAAGCTTCCTCCTATAGACTGACAAGCCTTCTTCGTGAATTATAGAAGTTGTTTGAAAAACTAATACTTCAAAGAATGGCACCTATATTAACTGAAAATAAAGGTAAATTATATAGCAAACAATTTAACATACTTACCCCAAACTGCGATGCCACTTCTTCTTTTTCTAATGGGAATGTATTTTCTTTTTCTAATGGGAATGTATTTTCTTTTTGTAATGGGAAAACAATCACATTCTGTAGATTATCTTGCTCAAAATTTGACAAATCCAGGCCCTAAAACAAAAAGATAACAATAAAAATCACTTTAAAAAGAATACAGAAAAGAGAGGTTATTAAGGTACTTTCCATTTCCTTATAAGTATTTAGTTACATACGCAATTATTTAATGCTAATCCAGGTCTACTAAGCCTCTTAACTACACAAAGTTTTCTTTTTAACCCGACTACGGCGAAGCCAAAGATTTTTACAGTCTATGTATGTTACACCGTAGCGCATAAACTACTGAACCGATTTTGATGAATGTGGTGTCAAATGACTCGTAATGATAGCGAGGGTGACAGACTTTAGGCTTTATACATTATAGAAATAAAACCTGAAAACCTCGAAAAAATTGTATTACTACGGAGTCGGGTTGAAGTTTTTTAATTTATTTATTTGTTTTACGAACTTACCGAAAAAGAAATGCTGTCTGAAGAAAATTCACTTTTCCACTTTCTCCAGCATCTGTTGAACAGGACCCTGGGTCCTGTGTCCGGAATAAGGTCTTTGACGTCTTCCGGCGTCAGAGCAGATAACGCCTGCAGTGTTATCTTTTGATCTAAAAGTGAATTTAGTTTTTATTAAAATGTTCCTTCGCTGGGTCAAATAGACCTGCAGCCCACACGATGAAAATGAAGAAGACAGGTACCTACGAAGTAGGTACTTAAGTATAAACAGGGCATCTAGATAGTTAAATTTTGTCAGTAAGCGAGACTAACAATGACATGTATTTATAATAAAATAACATTTTTGAGTTTATGAGGTATGGAAAAACCTGGATGGTAACTAGGTTGGTTTTAAAAGAATAAAAGAAAAGAGTGATTAATAGTTTTAGCATAGCAAGCGTCGTACTTACCGGAAAATTTAGGAATCAGCTCAGGGAGCTCCCATATCCTAAGGAGTTCACCTACGTCATCCATTTATACAACACTTGTCACTTGTCAGTCAGGATCAGGATACAAAAAACAATAAAAACGCGCCGCAACCTTTAAGCGCCGTATTCACGATCCATCTTGCTGTACGTCCCGCGAAGGCCGCGGTGCTGGATGCAGCATACTGACTATCGTGCACGCGTCCATCCCCGCTGTATGTCAGCTCAAGATCGCCGCGCTGCATCATTTAAAATCGAACCAAGTAACTCAGAGGACGTGTTTTGTTAAAATGCCACTGTTTTATCAAAACACCAAAAAATGGGAGTTCTTCTGCTGTTGTCAGCAGCAGCAGCTGCAGAAGATAGGAAAAAAAATAGAAAGAGGTTTGGATGAAAATAATTTATCATAAACGTGCAAAGTATACTCAAATGAATAATATCATGAATGATTTGAATGTGATAGATTTTCATACTTATCTTAGAGTGGACAGTGAAATATTAGAAATGCTGTTAGGTATGGTGGGACCCGAAATTCAACGTCGTGATACTATTATGAGAGATAGTGTCTCAGCAAAAGAACGTTTACTTGTGACCCTGCGATACCTTGCGACGGGAGAAAGTTATCCTGGACTAATGGTGTCGTATGCAGTTTCGCCACAGCTAATGAGTATAATTATTCCTGAAACTTGTTTAGCAATTTACAAATCTCTAAAGGATGAGTTTCTAAAGGTAAGTGAAAAAACTAAATTATTAAATATTTATTTATTAAAGAAAAAACAACAATGTATTTAGTTTTAAACATTCATTTATTTTTAATAATCAGCAATTGGTTTGATGCTATTCTTAAAGAGAAAACAACAATATATTATGCTTAGTTTTAAACATTCATTTCTTTTTAATAATCAGCTATTGGTTTGATGCTATTCTTAAAGAGAAAACAACAATGTATTATACTTAGTTTTAAACATTAATTTTTTTTAATAATCAGCAACTGGTTTATGATGCTATTCTTAAAGAGAAAACAACAATGTATTATACTTAGTTTTAAGCATCCATTTCTTTTAAATAATCAGCAATTGGTTTGATGCTATTCTTAAAGAGAAAACAACAATGTATTATACTTAGTTTTAAACATTCATTTCTTTTTAATAATACAAAAACTGGTTTAAGACGCTATTCTTTACAGTTTCTGTGTGTACTGGGGCAGAATTTTCAGTTTCACCATGACAAGATTGTGGAATTGAAGAAAATTGTGTGTTTGGTAATAATTCGTGTAATGTATCTTGATACTGGGAAGAAAGAACCGTCTGAGAAGATGGAATATGAGGGACTTGATTTGGGGGTGAATGCAATGGCGAAGTGATATAATGAGTAGAGGATGAAGAGTGTGCCAAGTTTTGAGAGATCGGTAGTTCAGAGACAGTCGTTGGAGTTAAAATATAGGTGTTTGTAGGTGAATGCACGTCTTCTGTGAATGGCGAAGTGATATAATGAGTAGAGGATGAAGAGTGTGCCAAGTTTTGAGAGATTGGTAGTTCAGAGACAGTCGTTGGAGTTAAAATTTAGTTGTTTGGACGTGAATTCACCTCTTCTGTGTATGGCGAAGTGATATTTTGTATAGGTGATGATGTGCATTCACTTATTGTGGTGGTTATTTGAGAGGAAGGGCGCGTGATGATTCGTGAAGTATGATTTAATTGGTTTGATCTTGCCAGAAACAATACATCTGACATTAATTTTTCTGCGATATTTCTCTGATCACTTGTCAGTTTTTGTATTTGATTGTTTAGATATAATTCAAATTTATTGTCCTGATTTGCAGCATTATGGTTGTCTTCGGCCAATAGTTTTTTAGCAACATTTACCAACTCTTCTTGAGTTTTTGTGCTTGTTCTTTTTTTTCTGCTTATTCGGCTTGGGTCTCCATCAGATGCTGCATTTGCCTAAAAGAAAATAAAATATACCATTGAGACTAAATCATTAAAATTTTGTAGGTTTAATGAGAGAAAACTTTTAACTCAAGTAGTTTCTCTGTTTCCTCTTCGGACAAAACGTAACGGTATTTATATGTTTTTAAAATTTTTGTTTCAGTTTCCATCTTCTACTGAGGAGTGGAAGCAAATTGCAGAAGAATTCCAGAGTAAATGGCAGTTTCCGAACTGCGTTGGAGCAATGGACGGGAAGCACATTCGTATAACAAAACCCAACTCAAGTGGATCTGTTTACTATAATTACAAGAAATATTTCAGTGTCGTCCTATTTGCTGTGGTTAATGCTAAATATGAATTTATTTACGTCCATGCTGGAATGAACGGTCGAGCAGCTGATTCTGGTGTTTTGAAAAAAACAAAATTTTACGAAAAACTAATTGACGAAACCCTTAATTTGCCCGAACAAAGTATTTTACCACGATCCCAAGTTACAGCTCCGTACCTTTTTATTGGTGACTCTGGATTTCCTTTATTGCAAAATCTACTCGTACCATATCCTTATAAAGATAATGATTATTCCAAAAAAATTTACAACTACCGACTATCTCGAGCAAGACGTGTTTCTGAAAATGCTTTTGGTATTTTAGTAACACGCTTCAGGTTGTTCTACAATACTATAACACTTGATGTGGACTATTTAGATTATGTTATATTGGCATGTTGTACGTTACATAATTTTCTATCAAAAATGTCTAAACAATCTGATATACCAGAATCACTGCTTGACCGGGAAGACACGACGACAGGAACTCGGATACCAGGAGATTACCGTCAATACTACCAATTTTTGGACATTGAAGAAAAACTTGCTTTTTCTAATGAACAAGGACAAGTGATGAGGGAAGGATACAGAAGATATTTTTGTCATGAAGGAAAAGTAGATTTCCAAGATCGAATGATTGTTTAATTATTTTACATTTATAATAAATAGTTTCGTTAGTAAAATAATTTACCTACCCATTCTCGAGTATTTTTTTATTAGTTACCCACATCATGTTTATCTTAAAAATACGCTTAGAAATAAGACTTCCGTAGATACTGTGGGCCACAATTATTTCATCGTTCTATTACAAGGAATCCTCGTTTGACCCAGAGCAAGAGGAAAAAATAGGGAATGAATAGCTAATTTTGAAGCCCACTGTACCTATTGTACTTAGACACTTGAATACCTATGAATAAAATAACGAAGTAGGATTTTACAATGAAAACATTTTTAATTGAATATAAAAGTGGTAAAAGCTTACCGATTCGTCAAGGACATCAGTTCCTGCTCTAGATACTTCTTGTTCTGACAAAAAGGACATTAAATCATAGTGCCACAATGTTGGCGTATAAACATTATTTGCAGACGATCCCGTGGACGAGCTAGTATTAACTTTCTTTAGTTCCCGTAAATAACAATTTCTAAGTATGTCTATTTTTTTACGCACGCTATCAATCGTTGCTGCTTCCCCTAAAATGGGCACCAGATCTTGTAATGCGTTCATTCTTTTTTGTTTATTCATATAGTCTTTGCTTGAAACACTCCACAGACATGTGTGGGACTTATATCTTTCAATAAATCTTGAAATTGTTTCACGATCCATTTTGTTGCGATTGCGACACGACGTGCATTCACTTTGCGACACAAGCTCTAAATGCCAATCTGCTGTACAGCAAGACTATTCACTATCAAGCACGCACGACGCAGTACCTCTCTGACGTACGTCCGCGCTATTCACTATCCATCTGCACGACGGTCGCAGTGGTGGGGGCGCTTGCTTTATGAAAAATTGCTCGTGCAAATCCAGCAAGCTAATAATAATAATTATCGACGTACAGCAAGCCTATTCACTGTCGTTTTTCATCGTGCATCGTGCATGACCTTGGCGGGACGTACAGCAAGATGGATCGTCAATACGGCGCTTTTACAATGTTCGCCGCGGAGCGCGTTCTGTTCTGCAGAGACATGCGTGTTGTATGCGTTTGCGCCGCGAACTGGTCGTAACAAGTCGTGCGTGGCGTGACCGTGAGCGATCGGGAATGGCTGGATAGATACCTTATGTACCTACTCTTGTTTGAATTTACAAAGAACATTGCTAATTTAACTACTTACTATTGTGTTACTACTAACTAACTTGATCGTCGCTACTTAATAAATTTATCGTTTTAAACATAGTTAAATCATTGATGATATCATGAACGTTAGTAGATTATACTTTGTGACTTATTTATTTCTAATTGGTGGATTGTTTATTTCAACTTTGCATCTCATTAATACAATTAAGAAAAATTGTTAACGCAAACACGGATTGTTCGTTAATTGCACTAACAGTAAATAATTAATTTAATTTATATGTCTTAACAAAATTTAATAAGAATTAGTCGTTTCTATAAAGAAGCTTTATAACATTGACAATTTATCGATGATTTGTTATAACTAAATTCAGCTTGTTGTAGCAACTACCCATTCTTATGTCTAGTAATCAAATAAAAGGTTATTCCAATCACTATTAGGCCAACTAAGAGAAAAAGTAACTTAGTTGGAGAGTAATTTTTTCAGTGTATTCGTGGCCGATGAAGCTTTTTTACTAGGCCCGAATTTGATGAAACCATATTCACAAAAGAAATGAGCAAATATTTAACAAACCTTTATCAAGTGCTTGGTGTACGGTTGAGTGTGCCTGTGGCATACTTGCTAAACGTTTTGGTATTCTTCAAACTACTATAAATCTAGAACCCAAAAAAGCAGTTATAATCATTTTAGCCTGCTGTCACTTACATATTTTTTAATCAAAGAGCAGCGTTCTGTATATTTAAACAGAACACAGAAAATCACTTACGGTTGAGTGTGCCTGTGGCATACTTGCTAAACGTTTTGGTATTCTTCAAACTACTATAAATCTAGAACCCAAAAAAGCAGTTATAATCATTTTAGCCTGCTGTCACTTACATATTTTTTAATCAAAGAGCAGCGTTCTGTATATTTAAACAGAACACAGAAAATCACTTACGGTTGAGTGTGCCTGTGGCATACTTGCTAAACGTTTTGGTATTCTTCAAACTACTATAAATCTAGAACCCAAAAAAGCAGTTATAATCATTTTAGCCTGCTGTCACTTACATATTTTTTAATCAAAGAGCAGCGTTCTGTATATTTAAACAGAACACAGAAAATCACTTATGCGGATTACAGTCTACTTAAAATAGAAACTATCCGAGAAACCCTAAAAAAATAAGAGAAAACTACTGCCAGTACCTACTTTTCCAACAACATACGTTCAATGTTCTAATAGAGAACATTTAAAAAATTTTAGGTATCATTTTTATTGTTTTATTAAAACTAGAGCTTAATAAAATAGGAGATCCATATATTTTTTTTAAATGGAAGCTCATTTCTATACAAAATTTTACACATATATACATACATACGCTCACGCTTGCAATCCCCAACGGTTCCAGAAAACCATCCAAAGCCACGTTTGACCACGTAAATGGCAAGGGTTATTAGATGGAACATGTTGTGTAATGTTGAGAGGTGGTACAAAATTTTAACTACGAACAGTTTGAATTTTTTAACTTTAACTTTACAATTTTACAATAAAACAATTTTGTGAAGTCGAAAAAAGGTTCTATATACCTAAGCCATGAGAAAGACACTCCGTCAGTAAATTTTACTAATCTGGCTTCAACTCATAGCAGAAATGAATAGAAATAGAATCAGTAGAATAATTAGAGATAACTACTGTCAGTATTTTTGTACTTATGATAACTAACCGTAGTAGTAAACTTAATATAAATTTAAATGATACTAACCTCGGTTGTTTTCTTTACTGGGTCTGTTGTTTTTCTTACCAGGTCTGTTATATTTACTGGTTGTTCATCAGCAGTTAAAAAAAGCAATTCATAATACGACCAACTCGAAGGGAATGTAAATTTCATCAGTTCCTTTTCCCGCTGATTTAGATTTTAGAACCTTCTTTAGTTCTTAGTGAATTTAACTTTTTTTTACGTCTTCTTTTGTGCTATTTTCTTATAAACCTCGAGCAATTTGTTGAGTGCAATACGTGCTTTGTCACGTACGATATGCACCGATGTGCGTATTCCATAATTCTGGATATATTTGCCACGTTCTTATGAATTCCAACAAGTGTTTTTTTTCATTGGAAGTAATATTTTCATGAGTATTTTCACCATATATAATATCTTTGTCTTCCATTTTTAAATCGGAACTGCGCGTCCGCCTGCCTTGAAATATTATTCTCAACTAAAATATTGACGCACACTCCGCACTCGACAATCTTAGTTTCAATATCCCGCCTCCCCCCGATATTGCGGGAAATAATTCAGAATTTCTAGAAATCTACAATAATATTGATAAATACATCAATATGGATCGCAAACGCACAATATTATTGACAATACGTAAATTATCGACAATATTATTGCGAGTGTGCGGCTAGCCATTCTTGGTTTTGAATATTTTAATTAGTATTACGCACGTGTCTAACAAGAATATTATTCAAGATTTTGTTTACGAAAACCATTACCAAAAAAGTTTTGAAAATACCAAAATGTATATGTTAAGAAAGAATTTCAGTATAACTACAACATTAAAATCATTACAACAACAATAAAATAAATTGATTAATAAATTACGTCTTCTTCATTAAAGAAAATAATAAAGCAGAAATAAAATATTATTTCGCCATGTTAGTTTTTTCGGTACTTTTTGAACGCACGTTCACGCGCAGGTCACGCCAGTCAAGGCCGCGCGCGCGAAATGGTCGCCACGGTTGTGGAAAAAAGTGTATTGTGAAGTAAAATTTGGATTTCCAGGTAAAATAAAAGCTATCGTATATTTCTGCTCACGTAAGTTTAATTATCTAATAAGAAACTTAATTGAATGCAATATTTTCATAGGGATATAATATATGTTGTATATGATTACATGTTTTTGAAATAGTAATCAAATTTTCAAAAACCTTTCCTAAAACAAATGTCCAGAAAATTTCGCGTATAGGGCAGTTTCACTTCCTGGACCTAGTTAGTGAGACGGGTTAAAGAATCGACTTACCTGTAGTCGGAAGTTTTATTTTACACACCCACCTTATTAACGTTCATGCACACCATAAATCACTATAGAATGACTGGTGTCCATGATCGGTTGATCCTATCATGCACCTCTCTACAATAATAATTAATGGCATTAATGATACCATACCATGCATGATTGATTGACCATTAAACCCTCGTGCAATTCTTGCACACCCGCAGGATTTGTATCGCACGCGCTGTAAACAAGCGCGGGACGGGTCATACTTATTACAGATGAGGTGCCATAAGCAAAGGTTATTTACTCGCTCGATGGGTGCAACTAATAGGGTCAATCGTTCATGCACACCATTGATTCCATAGAATTAATGGCATCATGGTGGGCTTGATCGATTGACCACTAAGACACAAGCAGTGAAAAGTAATCATTTGTAAACTATAATCATTTGCAAATTGTTATATGACGTCGTAAACAGTTAAGGCTTAACTTAACTGTTTACGATTGAGTACAATTATCCTTTTTCCATCATGGTTATAGTCCTCCATTAGAATGTTTTTAAATTTTGCCGGTATTTCCACTTCTTGAACATTTTTGTATACTAGCTTATTAACTTTGTATATTTTTTCTTTTCGCGTATACAGAGTTCTTGCAACTGTTATATGAAATGTTTGTTTTTTTATCGAGACACTTGTCATACAATGGTGTCATGACATTTTGAAAAATAGATGGGACGGGGGTCAGTTGAAGAGGATGCTATTGATTTTACTTCTTCAACAGCTAAATCAACAATATTTTTAGGCTCATCGGGCAAGCACGTAACTGCATGTTTGGTTGTCTTCTCTATCTTACCATCCTACACAATATAAATTAATTTAATATATCTGTGTAAAAAAAAGAACTGGATATGAATTTTAAGCCCGATAATATAAGTATCTTCTTCTTTTTATCGTGTAGGTGTAGTCAAAGTGTGGCGCACTTTCGCGATGAATAAAGATGTAAGTAAATAAAAAGCGTTTCAAATCAAAACATGGATAAGAAAATATTATGCAGCTTTTATTTATTAATTTTTGGTTTAGTTTAATTTAAGTACCTAATAATTAACTATTAACAGCGAAATATTCATAGAATATGTATGGGACAGTCTTCCGAAAAATAAAGGGAAGTCATGATCAGCCAACAAATCTAAATAACTTTTTCAAATTAACATTTTAAGGAAACAAAAAAAAAATTAACATAATCTTATTATAATCTTGAGCGGCTGCGCGAGGATGCCAGTAGGATTGATTGGTCACCTATTGCAGAAACTCAGTCAGTTGATGACCAAATTGAGGTTTTCAATTCCTGTCTTATCAATTTGTATGATGTGCATGCACCCGTACGGCCTGTAAGGGTCAAGCATCTTCCTGCTCCGTGGATGAATGATGACATCAGGGCTGTCATGAGTAAGAAAAATTTTGCAAAAGCTAGGTATAGGGCAAAACCTTCAGATGCGAATCGGGAGAAATATCACAATTCAAGAAATCGCTGCAACACTGTGATAAGGGACGCTCAAAGACGCCACATCCATAAGTCGGTCGAGAATGGAGATCCAGCTAAGGTCTGGCACTTCCTCAAATCACTCGGGATTGGTAAATCTCATAACAGCGTTCCTCCAGGTAGTGTAGACTTGGATAGCTTAAATAAACATTTTTCATCTGCTTCTCACCTTGATGACGTTACCAAGGCTCTTTGAACCAATGAAGCGTTGCCAAATTTGCATGAGAGAGGCGATATTCATCGAAAATTTGGAAACTTTGAATATTCCCGGTTAAATTGCTAAAATTCATTAGGTGGTGATGACTGAGCATTTGCGGTCAATCGATGTCAGTCTCAAGTTTGTAGACCATTAGGACAGCACCGTCCGCGGCCAGCCTTATCTCATTATTGCTAGTTGTTGCTAGGTTAGTTAAGCTCCTAGTTTGATTAACGTTCAGGCGATTAGCGTAGTGTAAATTGTCCCTCATCTTCCAAACTTTTTACTAGATAGATATATAGAAACACTATTGCACACAAAATTACAAAAAACGTAAAGTGAATTAAGGTAGGTATGTACAAGATTCCCTAAGTTAAGTGTGTTAGTTTAACTAAGTATTCAGTTAATTATTAATCTATATGTTAAGTTAGATTTATAATGTATATGTAGAATTTTGAAACCGCTAAATGGCTTCTTGCTTGTTTTGACGCACCCATCGACATACGGAAAAATTGTGATAAATTGCTGCTATACTTAGGTCCGTAGGAGACTCAAGTCTTTATCTATACTTAAGTATTGACTGTCGCTTTTTCTCACTATTAAAATGACAAAGACGACTGCTACTTAAATATAGATTAGAGTCTGAGTCGTGTTCTGTGATACGGACCTTAACATTCATAGGGGTAAACCGTTCTATTTTTTGCTTAACTTCACTGATTGATTCTAAACAGTGAAAGCCATTGGACTACGAACTCTAGTTTCAGAGGTATACTTAATACACTTAATTTTTTGAGCAAACAAAACATGGATAACAAAATCTTTTGACTCTTAATAAAAACAACAGCAAGTGGAATATGGAATATCATAAAATAAGGTGTAAAAGCTTTTTAAAAATCGTTCTGCAGCTTATCTAAAGGCAAAGAGACAAGTAGAAAATTCGAACGTGACTTCGAAAAGGCGCGCGAGAATTTAGCGAAGTAAAGACAATATGGTAAACTGACGACTACCGGGGCCGCATCCACTTCGGTCTTTAGGATCATTACCAATCCCGGCCTATCCCCCTTTCTTTCTTCGTCAATTCACTAGCAGTGATGTTGAGAGGAATATCCGCTCCATTTCTTCAAATTCCATCGGTGGCGACAGCATTAGTCGTAATATGATCATCCCTATCCTTGATATCCTTACCCCGTTATCACTCTTATCCTTAACACTTCCATCCTTACAAGTGTGTTTCCTACCGCATGGAAAGAAGCACACATTATCCCATTACCAAAAAAATTAATCCTTCAAGTTTTTCTGATTACCGCCCCATATCCATACTTCCTTTCCTTTCCAAAGTTCTTGAAAAGCTTGTTCATCAACAAATTACTAATTTCCTTCTTAATAACAATCTTTTCAATCCCCTCCAATCCGGTTTCCGCTCCGGTCATAGCACGACTACTGCTCTTGTCAAGATCACTGATGACATTCGGTTAGGAATGGAGAATCAGCAGCTCACTGTGCTCACTCTGCTTGACTTCAGCAACGCTTTTAACACGGTCGATTATGACGTATTGCTTAAGCTGCTCAGTTCTCTCAACATATCTCCTGGAGTGGTTGATTGGTTTCGCAGTTATCTGCTCGGGCGAAGGCAGCGCATCCGTATTGAAGATTCCTTCTCTACGTGGTGTGATGTGTCTGCCGGAGTTCCACAAGGTGACGTCTTATCACCTCTTTTATTTTCCATTTTCATAAATTCTATATCATCCTCTCTTTCGTGTTCTTATCACATGTACGCAGACGATTTGCAAGTTTACGCGCAATCCCCTTTGAACAATCTAGACGAAGCAATCCTGAAAACCAACCTGGATCTGGAATCTATATCCAACTGGAGTAGGAATTTTGGTTTGAAAGTCAATCCAGCTAAAACACAATCCATCATAATAGGTAGCCCGTGGTTTATTTCTAGGATTGACAATTCAAAATTACCATGTGTCATGTTCGATGGTGTCCCTATACCGTTCTCTAAAACGGTCAAGAACTTGGGCATCATATTTGACAACTGTCTTACATGTAAGCCTCAGGTGGCCGAAGTCAGTAGGAAGATGTTTGCCTCTTATTTTTCTCTGCGGCGTCTTCGTAATTTTCTTCCCACGAGGACTAAAATATGTCTCGCTCAATCGCTCCTGCTTCCTATACTAGATTACGCGGATGTCTGCTACCCAGACCTTTCCTCTGAGTTGCTTAATAAACTCGAACGTCTTCAGAATCTTTGCATTCGTTTCATTTTTGGGCTCCGCAAATATGACCATGTCTCCAGTTTCCGTTGTCTATTAAAGTGGTTGCCGATTCGTCAACGGAGAGACCTCCATATCCTTTCTTCACTCTATTCTGTCCTAATGCTCCCTTCTACTCCTAATTACCTCAAAGAGCGTTTCTCTTACCGATCCTTTTCTTTAAATCGCACACTTCGCACTTCTCTCACCCTAACGCTCGACATTTCTTCCCATTCCTCCGATTTCTACTCTCACTCCTTTACAGTCCAAGCCATCTGTAAGTGGAATGCTTTGCCAGAAGAAATTAGGCGGGCTCCTTCTCTGGATTCCTTTAAGAATCGCCTTAAAGCGCATTTCCTGAAGTAATTATTTATTTTATCAACTCGTGTTTCTCTCGTCCTCTTGTTTACATGTATGTGTGTGTGTATGTATGTATATATATAACGGAGGGTCGTTATCCGGGAGTTTAGCCATGGTGGAAATGAAATGTCGTAAAAATTACCAGATGCCTACGGATTACTTGATAGTAGGGAACGCGGCAAGTTTGACACGAACTGGCCGCAGCTCTTTGGAGCTGTTTACTCGACGACGACTTTTCGAATAATGCCTCCCGAGCGGTAAAACGCCAGTGTTTATATTCTCTTTGCGAGCGGTCACCTCCACTCGTTCCATAATCAAGGCTACCAACCGATTCCCGCTCAAAAATTCAACCAATCAGAATCGGTGTTACAGGTCTACCAACATAATCGACTCTTGCCACATTAAAATCAGGGTTGCTATTTGAAATAAAATTAATGTTGCCATTACAAAATTAGTCGGGCCAGTCGTGTCAACCTTACCCAAGCAAACTTGACGTTTCCTACAAGTTTAACAAAAAGCTAATAGATGGCGCCACAGTAGTTCTTAGCTCGTTCTTCGACATATATATATATATATATATATATATATATATATATATATATATAATATATATTTATATTTATATACTTATATTTATATTTATATACTTATATTTATTTAATATACTTACGAGTATATTCGATTAGTATGTCTACGTATTTTAAATAGGTACCTATTATACTACTTAAGCTTTTCATTTTTAATCAAATATTTGCACCACCCGCTTCTGTTTTACTTACTTATTATTTCTCCTTAGAGGTGGGTTATAACAGGTCAAATTAAATACCTGTTGCCACTGTTCTTGTTCCAAAAAAATAACAGGACAAAATACCTGTTCCTAAAAATACCTGTTCCTAAAAAAATAAGCGTTCTTAAAATTGCTTACCCGTTATGGCCCGTTCCTGAAAGTATTTGTTCCTATAAATTTTAGCTGTTCTTTACATGATCATTAAACCTTGTTACAGACAAAACTTAAGACAGTAACAGACAGAATTCAGATATTATATTAGAAAAAAAACTCAATCTCTCTCCTGTCCTGATATGTTTGTAGTCATTTTGTAGTAAATTATTAAACTTGAAAAACATTTTCAAGCCTACTAGGTACGAATTAATTGAACTAAATAGCTAGGAGAAAGGAAAACAAATATTACAGTTCTGCAGGAAATTTTTAAATTAATGAAGTAAACATGCATAATATGTGCAGTTCACAGATGTTTGTTATAGATAATATTGGAATTTAAACTGGTAATTTTACCTTTAGTAACTAAAATTCGTCTTTGATGTACCCCAACCGGGAGATTTTCAGATTTTTCAGCCAATGTTTAACATCATTTTAGGAAATTAGGTACAAAACATCATAGAAGTAACAGACCACATAAACACTGGGAGATTTTATAAACACCTTATCGCTCTCTTCTTATAATTCATACATAAACTCAAAACTAACTTTGTAACTTCAATTACTGCATTATATTTAATGAATTGCACTTTGAAAAACAAAAAAATAGGCCGGCAAAAATAGAGTTCCACCTAGTTGGTACTTCTTGGAGCAATCGCTTGGGGGTCATACCAGCTTGCTCCTGATATTTTTTAAGCTTTAACCACCCAAGGTTGCTCTTTTTGAAGTACCGAACTATGGCCTTTACCTTACCTACTATATCCTGGAGGTCCTCTCGCTTCAGGACGCTCCCGACGCTTAAATTGAGAGTGTGGCTGTAGCACGCGAAGTGCTTCCACCCAAGCTCCTGAGTAATGGCAGCCTTTATGTTGGCGCCATTATCGGAAACCGCCATCAAAATTTTGTTGCTAACCTGCCATTCGTCACAAATGGACTTAATTGACCTCGCCAAATTTTTGGCTGTGTGTGAGTCATCCAGGGGGACACAGTCCAGCAAAATCGACCGAAGTTCGCATGTGTCCTCCTGGATGTAGTGTCCTGTGAGACCCAAAAACGACTCTGCAGTGGAAGAGGTCCACACATCGGTGGTCACGCAGAGTGTGTTTACTTCCCGGGCAACCATTTCCTTCAGCCTGGCCTTTGTCTCTTCATAAGCTGCCGGCAACAGACTATTGGCGAAATATTTCCTGGTGGGTATTACATAATCTGGAAAGGCGTAGTTAATTAGCCCCCGGAACCCCCTATCTTCAACCAACCTGAAGGGCTGGAAATCAAGCGTAAATAATTTCATGATCAAATTGTCAATTATCTTTTTGTCATGGCACCTTCGTTTAGGTAGAAAACTCGAAATCGGCTGATGGCCGTATGTCCGCTTAGTAGTGCGGTAAGTGGGACCATTACCACCACCTGAACTCCCAACGTTAGCACTGCCAGCGCTGCTAGAACCGCTCCCACCACCAGTGTTGTTAGAACCATTCCCAATAGCGTTCCCGCCACCACCGTTACCGGAACTGCTGCCTCCACCAGCGTTAGCGGAACTGCTCCCTCCACCAGTGTTAGCGGAACTACTCCCTCCACTTGCGTTAGCGGAACTGCTCCCTCCACCAGCGATAGCGGAACTGCTCCCTCCACCAGCGTTAGTGGAACTGCTCCCTCCACCAGCGATAGCGGAACTGCTCCCTCCACCAGCGTTAGCGGAACTGCTCCCTCCACCAGCGTTAGTGGAACTGCTCTCGCCACCAGCGTTACCGGAACTGTTCCCTTCACCAGCGTTACCGGAATTGCTCCCGCCACCAGCGTTACCGGATCTGCTCCCTCCACCAGCGTTGCCAAAACTGGCTTCACCAGCAATACCTAAAAGTGAATACATAGGTAACTTAAAGATTTATTGATGTCAAAGATATATTATTGCAAAGTTTCACCAAAATCGGCCCAGTAGTTTTAGCCGAGTTCAAAAGTTAAACAAATATGAAAACCTAGTAATCTTCGCCTTCATAATGTACCAAATTAGATTTTAGTCAGATACTTTATTCTCACCAAGAAACGGATAGAAGTTTTATAACATTTTCTTACCTCCAGCCATCGCCTCCTCTTCGATTTCATTCCGATTAACCATCTGGACCGTTACGTGCTTGCGTGCGATATGTTTTTTTAAATTGGTCACAGAAGATTTGTAAGACAGCTTGGTTTTGCAAATATTACACACTGCCACAAAATTACCAATGTCCTTAAAGTGGTCCCAAACAATACTTTTTTTTGCCGCCATTGTACAATCACTTCGTATCCAACGAAAGTTTTTTACAAGTTCACTTTTACAACGTATTTACAACTATAATATATTACTAACTCTAACTATTTACAACATTTACAAGTTTATTTAAGTTTATATACATGTAAAAACCACTGAATATCGCAAAGAACGCAGAAAAACGCAGATAAATCATCAAAAAACAGTTCGCGAAGTTGAACTTGCAAAGCCGCGAAATTCAACGAATCTTTTTTCAAAAACCAATCTTATTCGTTTATTTGACAATTAAAGTGACATCTTTCATAAGTTAGACAAGGACAGCGCTATTTGAAAAAAGTATCTTTGTCTCTGTCTAACACATCACCTTTACCTATAATGTAATTTATAAAACGCATCCATCGTTCCGTTCCACTTTACATAAAAAATGCTTTTAAAAAAAACTAAAATGTAACGTGGAACGGAACATTTCAATCGTTCCGTTTCGCCTTACATTACGAAAATCTTTGAAAAAAAACAAAAATGTAACGTGGAACGGAACGATAAACGCTCCGATTTATTTTTATTATTGTAACTACATTGATTAAAGTGATTAAATTAAAGATTTTATCTAAATGTAAGTGAAAAAGTAAATAAAATAAACCCCAAAGCCTGTATATATTTAATCAATTTAAACAAATATTTTTTGACCTGAAATAAGATGGCGTCACGTAACAGTCATTTTGAATGTTTTTTCTCCTTCTTGCCTATGCGAATCAGAATAAGAAGAAAAGAGAGAGCAGATGTAGGAACAGATAACAGCCATAGACAAAAAATACGTTAGGAACAAGGAACGGGAACACTGGAACAGTCGGTCGGTTGTAAATGCAGTAACAGCCACAGACAAAAATATCGCCGGAACATTCGGAACAGCGGGAACAGACTTGGCCTTAGGAACAACAGGCCGGCCTGTTATTTTAAACAACAGGTATTTTTCCTTTAAAATACCTGTTGTTTTTATCTGTTCCGATAAATACGCCTCACTCCTATTTCTCCTTTACCCCAAGGTTGCCTGGAAGAGATTGCTTTTTAGCAATAAGGCCGCCCTTCTGTACACTTTCTTGTTTTGTTTGTTTTTGTCTGTGTTCTATTTATGTGTGTGCAAATAAAGAGTTAAATAATAATAATAATAATTATTATTATTATTATTATCGTTCTAATCCGACAGTTTGTATGGAGACATTGATTTTCTTGTCGTATCCTGAAATTGTTTTGAAAAGTTTTTCAATGTCTTTGACTGTACGTGTACTTTTATTTTTCGGGAGGTTGTCCCTTACACTTGATTAATAATCAATAACGAAACAATATAGATAAAGAAATATTATAATAAAAATAAACATAATGGTTCATCATACGTAATATAATAATCGTTTTTATCAAATTCTTAGTTTCTTATTTGTAGACGCTTTACTAAGACGAATGTATACTCGTACTTCAGAAACGTCTGGCATCCTTTCTTCACATTCGTCTGTGTCGATAACCGATCTCTTTTGTTGATGTAAAATATATTTTTGACAGATTGTATTGTGTAGATAAACAAATGACTGTTTTTTTACCTTTCTCGAAAATAAATCCCTTTTAGTATTTCTGTTATTAATTTGTGCCTTTTAAGTCTGAACCGTTAAATTATGGCGACCGTGGCTGATGGCGATTCGATGGAAATAGAATCTCTAAAAAGGGAGAGAAAAATAACCAGGTCCTTGTTCACGAAAAATGTCAACGTCCTCGGAGAAATGTTACGAAAATGTGCCGATGAAGATGGGGTTTCATTATCGATTACAACCCAGTATATTAAGGTACGTGAATTGCAAAGTCAATTAGTAGATTTGGACAAAGATATGAGACGAGTTTTGCGCGAATATGATGAAGAAGACTTAGAGAAAGACATGGAATGCGCAATGGAATATAGAACAAGATGGATTTCGATTGACTGTTTGTATAAAGAGAAAGAAAAGAAAGAAAAGAAACAGTGTAAAGAAAGTGAGAAACGTAATTTCAAGCTCCCGAAGTTAGAATTTATTACGTTTGACGGAAATTTAAAAGGATGGCTGCCATTTTGGGGTCAATTTCAGAAAATTCATACAGATGTCAACATTGACGAAAGCGATAAATTTCAATATTTGCTTCAAGCGATGAAAGAAAATTCTGAACCGAGATTGCTTGTCGAAACTTTCACACCTTTAGCGTACAACGAGTGCTTGTCGCAGCTGAAAGCAAGGTACGCGCGAGAGGAATTGTTAATCCAAGTATATGTGCGAGAACTACTAGCGATGGTAAATCAAACAGAATCCTCTAGTGTCACTGTACTTTTTGATAAACTGAGTGCCCATTTACGCGCATTAGAGACTCTAGGTGTGACGAAGGATAAATTTGCGGCGTTTTTACTACCCATGGTAGAGTCGGCCTTACCCTGGGAATTATTAGTCATATGGGAAAGAGCTAAGAATGAGAAAAATAATGATACTGAACTCTCAGATTTGCTGTGTTTTTTGAGAAAGGAGGTTGAATCGGAACAAAGAATTTCCCTCGCAAAGAAAACTTTTGAGAAGGAAGAAATTGTTGGTAAGGAGCCTACGGCGAGTTGTCTTTTGACTAATCTCAATACAAAAGTTAAGCAGCAGTGTTGCATATGGTGCGATAAAGACTCACATAACAGCTTAGAGTGCTATAAGTTGCAGAAGCTTACCGTAGAAGAGCGACGAGAGCTGTTGAAGAAGAAGAAAGCATGCCCTATATGTCTTAAGAAAGGACACCATGCGAGAGCTTGTAAGGCGTTCATAAAATGTGTTGTGTGTGGACAGCGACTCTCTGTTGTTTTATGTACAGGTCAGAAAGAGAAGGTGACAAAGCCTACCGAGGTACGAGAAGAAACTGCCAACACCTCGGCCTGCATGTCTGCTGGTCCTAAGCAGAGCACAGGAACGACGACGCTTCTCCAGACTCTATCAGTAATCGTAAGCAATGGCCAAAAGCAGGCGATAGTACGAGCTATGTTTGATAGCGGAGCTCAGCGTTCCTATATTAAAGAAGACATCGCACGCGAGCTCAACATAATTCCAGTCGGTAATGAAACATTATCTCATTGTTTGTTTGGCGGTGTAGAGGTAACCTCTAAGCAATATAATGTTTATAACTTGACAGTAATGGATGTAGATAATAATTTTTCTTTTAATTTGTCAGCTCTAGGGCAAAAATGCATCAGTCGTAATATTCCCACTTACACTGACTTATCAATATCACACTTAGTCAACAAACACAACATCACTCTTTCCGATTGCACCCAGAATTCAAACGAGATAGGTTTGCTCATAGGTTCTGATTTTGCAGGTTTACTGTTTACAGGTCATATTATAAAATTGCAAGATTCATTAGTTGCAATGAAAACCATATTAGGTTGGACCCTTCAAGGGAGATTGTCACACACAAATGCTCACGAGCAATCAACTCTTGTAACTATGTTTTGTTCCACAGATTTATCAAATTTTTGGTCTTTGGAAGCTTTAGGTATCCAGGATCCGATAGCAATGAAAACAAAACAACAGAACGAACAGGAGGTATTGGCGAATTTTGAGAATAATGTGACGATTAATAAGGAGGGAGGATATGAAGTTGTTCTTCCGTGGAAGGTAGGTCACGATGATTTATTAAATAACTACGACTTAACTTCTCGGAGATTGCAGTCTGCAACAAAAAAGTTACAGGCTAACGATTTGTACCACGATTATGGTAAAATATTTAATGAATGGCAGGATCTGGGTATTGTAGAGGTCGTACCGGATCCCGATAGCGACTTTGAAACTTCTCACTACTTACCACATCGACCCGTAGTGAGAGAAAAAAGTCTAACCACTAGAATACGACCCGTGTTCGATGCCTCGGCGAAAGACAAGAAAGGTAAATCTTTGAATTTATGCCTCGACAAAGGGATCAATATGTTGGATAAAATTCCAAAACTACTGAATGGATTCAGAAAGAGGTCGATTGGTATTACCGCGGATATTGCCAAAGCATTTTTACAAATATCAATTTCACCGAAGGATAGAGATATGTTAAGATTTTTATGGTGGGATGACAAAGGTAACATGATTACTTATCGTCACTGCAGAGTGGTATTTGGTTTGACGTCTAGTCCATTTTTGCTTACTGCGACTATTCAACATCACTTGAACCAGATCACTGGTAACTTAAGAGGATCTGCAGATATTTTAGCGAGTTCTTTTTACGTAGATAACCTCGTAACAAGTTTAGATAAAGAAGATAATGTGAGTAAATTTGAGAAAGAAGCCAAAGAAATCATGAAACAAGCGAAGTTTGATCTTAGACAGTGGGTGAAAGGTGGTTCGTCAGTAAAGAGCGATTTGATGGTCTCAGTGCTTGGACTTGAATGGCATACGGCAGAAGATGAATTAAGCTGCAATTTAGCAGACTTGCCCTCCTCATGCGAGTTAGGTAGGATTACCAAGCGAAATTTATTGTCTATAGCGCAGAGGATATACGATCCCATTGGATTTAGTTCAGCAGTCTCACTAGTACCTCGTCTAATTTTACAAGAGGCGTGGCGTCGGAAGTGTGGTTGGGATGAAGAACTTGTTACACCTAAAACAAAAATTTGTTACTTGGTATGAATCATTACATAACTTGAAAATGTGTAGGATACCAAGACGACTAACGTCAGCTCCGATCGATGAGTGTAATATTCAATTACACATGTTTTGTGACGCTAGCCAAGTGGGTTACGCAGCGTGTGTTTATTTAAGAGCTGAAAATAATGGCAATATATCCGTGCGAATCGTTTCAGCAAAGTCACGAATTGCACCCCCTGAAAAGCCAACCATTCCTCGTCTGGAACTTCTAGCAGCTTTAATTGGGTCTAGATTATTAGCGGAAGCACGAAAAGACCTAAATGTCACGAGTGAAGAATATTGCTGGACTGATTCAGGTGTAGCTTTTTACTGGATTAAGAATGAGCTTCCTTGGAATACGTATGTAGGAAACCGTGTCAAAGAAATTAGGCAAAACACTGACGCAAAGAATTGGTTACATATTTCAGGCACATGAAACTGGGCTGATATCGCTTCACGAGGCTGCGATGCTGCTCAACTGCTTTCTTCTCAATGGCTGGAGGGTCCGACGTGGCTGTATTTGAGTCCAGAGGAGTGGCCGAAATCGAGCATCGTCGTAAGTGAGACGGAAGAAGCGAATCGAGAGCTGAAGAAAACTGCTGTATCATGTAATACAACTACGTGTACTGAAAGTATGACAAAGAATCTTCTTTATTTTTCAAAATACAGTAAGATTATACGAACTGTGGCTTGGGTGTTCCGTTTTGTCTACAACACAAGAAATAAGAATAAAATCACGGCTGAACTGAGCTACGAAGAATACGAAGAAGCTGAAAAGAGAGTAATAAGATTGATTCAGTCAGAAAACAAGGAGTATATTGAGAAGAAGATACAAGGATTAACTTATTTCTACGACAAAGAAGGTATAGTTAAAATAAAAACTAAACTTTTACTAACAGATGTGCCAGAGAGCACGAAATATCCCGTAGCACTCCCAGCGACGAGCACTATTACGCGGCGCCTGGCCGAGCAGCGACACGCACAGCTACAGCACGCTGGACTTGGTACAGTCATGGCCGATTTACGTAGCCGGTTCTGGGTCATAGGTGCACGACAATTGGTAAAGTCTATTATCGCAAATTGTGTTATTTGCAGACGTTACCGAGCCAAACCTACACAAGTGCCGACAGTCCCTCTCCCAGTCGAGCGCACGCTATGTTCTGCCCCATTTGAAATTACAGGTGTCGATCTGGCGGGTCCACTGTTTCTACGCGATGGAGAGAAAGTATGGATAGTGCTGTACACATGTGCGGTCTACCGCGCCGTGCATCTCGAGGTAACGAAGTCTCTCTCAACAGAGGCATTTTTAATGTCCTTACGTCGTTTCATTGCACGTAGAGGTAGAGTCAACGTTATCATGAGTGATAATGGGACGAACTTCATCGGTAGCAAAAACTTGTTATCGTCTTTGAACTGGGATGAGATCCAACGTAATTCCACTATACAACGAATCAAATGGAAACTCAATGCACCAACGGCTGCTTGGTGGGGTGGCTTCTGGGAAAGGTTGATCAAGATATTAAAGGATTTACTGAAAAGAGTACTTGGTCAGTCGACAGTCACGTATGTAGAACTTGAAACAATCTTGTGTGACTGCGAAGCAACCATGAATTCACGCCCGTTGACCGACATTGAGGATGAAAAAACATTTTCTTTAGAGCCTTTAACACCCTCGTGTTTTTTACAGCCTATTTCTCAAACCAATGTTTCAGACATTGACCAGATTGATGCGAAGAGCCTGAATAAGAAGTTACGTTACATTCAGAAATTGAGAGATGATTTTAGACAAAAATTTAAAACAGAGTATTTAACTACATTGGTACAAAAAGGTAAAGAAAAACGTGATATCTTGAAGGTGGGTGACGTAGTGTTAATTGAGACGGACGAGAAAAGATTAAAATGGCCTTTAGGTGTCATAGAAGAGATATTTTCAGGAAGAGATTCTGTAGAAAGAACTGCAAAGGTAAGAACATCTTCAGGTTTTAAGATACGTCCTTTCCAACGCTTATATAAGCTCGAACTTAGCGTTCCTGAAATTGTTCTTTTAAAAGAACAAAATAAGCTTGTATCAAGCAAGGTGGATAAGGTTGTACCCTCTGTTTCGGAGAAGGAACAAATGACTCGTTTTGGGCGTGTCTCTAGAGTGCCTAGTAGGTATATGTTTTAAACTTTACATTTATTTTGACCTTTGTCTCTAACATAAGTAATCACTACCATACACTTAAACACTATCGATTCACAATCACACCTATTTTAAAGGACAATGGGCGATTTGGGCTATCGGCGGCCACTGATGAAATTAGTGTCAAATGAAAGTACTAATATTTAGGAACAACTTTTGCCTTGGACGTGTTATTGTATTTCATTTAGTTTAGAAAATAATTAAATACGAAATAATGTAATCGCATAGAAGAATATCGCTTAATAATTATTTATTATTCGTGTTCACCTAATGCTAATGCATCATTCTAAACTTCCAAATCATCAAAGGATTTATTATTATTATTATTAATACAATAGAATAGTTTGATGAGTTCGACTACCTGCTCAGGCGAATGACCAATCAGTGCCGAGTGATAACAATGACAAAGGACGGGTCGGCGCGCGCGTCGCTCTCTTTTTATTGGAGTGCTGCGCAGTCTTTCGATTACGCTTGCGTCGTTAAGTACTGTGCGATTTGTTTCTTTGTTATGCGCTTTCCTTTGACCTGTTTTTCCTCCCGGACTTTGTTTACTCCTCACCTGTTTACTTGGCTTTCGTTTTTGGACTTTGATTCTCTTTGTGAAGTGGACTTTGTTGAATATGGCACAAAATCGACCGATCTGTATTTTGTGCAATAGATCTGTGGTAAACAGAAGGAGGTTTGAGATAACTCACGCTCTTTTTGAGGAAAATGCCGCAAACGCTCAATATATTATTGAAGCTATTGCTCCACAACAAGTAAGTTTTTATTTTAAATATTTTATGTGCTTACTAATAACAATATTCTTAATAAAAATAATGTTACGTAGTAAAGAAGCATTTTTCGAACCTTTAGGTTATGCATCTGAACTTCTTCGCTGTATGTGCTTAACGTAATAAGGTCATTTTCATTTTAGTATTTGTTTAAATTAAAATATAACATGCTAACAAATGTATAGTTTACTAACTGTATTAGTTTACTAGCTTTCCACGCGCGGCTACACACGCGTTGACTACACGTTATACTGATTTAGCGGAGACCCATGCTCAGTAGCAAAATAAAAGGACTGTGTTCATCAGGGATAATGTAGGAATCCGATGGTGATCAAATCCATCCGTCCTGTAGTTTCGGAGCCTATTCAGTGCAAAGAAACAAACAATCACCTCTATAGTAGTATAGATATAGATAACAAGTCAATATATTTCCAGATTCAATACAACGGCCTGGAGTACGTTTGTAGACCATGCTGGCAGCGAGCTCAACGTGCTGTGCAGCCTAATGCAAACCCTGCCCCTCACGAATGTGTACTGCAGGTTGAAGAATATTCGCGAGTGCCTAATACCGCAGTCAGATGTATGTTTGGCAGATGTTTAAGAAATACACGCCATCGCGTTCCAGAAAACATTCGGGTATCGCTTTTGGTAGATTTCAACTTGTACATACCAGCAGAAGCCAGAATATGTGACAGACATCTATTATCCAATGACTGGGACGAGATCATTGACAGTCCAAATCTACTGCACGACTTCAATAGTACTCATTTCGTAGAAATGATGGGTCTCATGAAAGCAGCTGTGTCAAGAAGTGCTATTTTGGACTTTGAAAATATCGAAAACATGGACACAAATGAAATACATGTTCGCCTAGGTCTCAGTCGAGAAAACTTCACTGAGGTCTTAGTACAAACGCCTACTTTGTCAGGATCGAACTCAAAAACTGCTTTAGCCATTTATTTGATGAAGTTGCGTAGTGGCGAAAGCAATGAAAGGCTAGCAACGTTATTTAAAATGAGCAGAAGAACTCTAGAGAGACACTTAAAAAGAGCAAGAGATTGTTTATCGGTCGATTTCGTGCCTAGACACCTAGGTCTGGATCACATAGACAGAAGATTGGTGATTGAGCGTAACCTGTACGTGCCGAACGCCTTATTTGGAAACCCAAACTCACCTATCGAAGATAGAAAAGCAATTGTAATAATGGACGGAACATACGTCTACATCCAAAAAAGCTCCAATTACTCGTTCCAAAGAGAAATATATAGTTTACATAAGTTTTCAAACCTTTTAAAGCCATTTTTAATTGTGAGCTGTGATGGCTATATATTAGATGTCTGTGGGCCATTCGCGGCTACCGACTCCGATGCCTCAATCGTACAAAGAATGGTGTATGACGAGGAAGGTACATTCCATTGGTACTTTCGATCTGGTGATGTTTTTATTTTAGACCGTGGATTTAGAGACGTCTTGCCCGATTTAACAAGTTTCAACTACTCTGCCTATATGCCTGAAACTAAAGATCGCGGTGCCGATCAGCTCACAACCGAACAAGCAAATAGGTCTAGGTTGGTCACCATATGCCGCTGGGTGGTAGAAGTAATAAACGGTAGATTTAAGCGTGATTTTAAGTTGTTCCGGCAGGATTATTTTAATCGGGCTTTAAGCCATATGTTTGAGGACTTCAAAATAGCAGCATCATTAATTAATGCTTTCCAGGAGCCCATCCGGGACAGTGTGCATGCAGCCACATTTGTGAATATTATAAATGACCGCTTAAATCGACCAAATCACCTGGCGGATTTTGTTACTCGCAATAACATAAATAGACAAAGAGCGACGTTCGTGAGTATGACTGGTGATCAGCCTATGTTTGAAGATTTTCCAAATCTCACAGAAGAAGACCTTATTTTGTTTGCTCTTGGTACATACCAAATCAAGCTAGCCCGTAGTTATTATGCTGAGCATCTTGTACAGGGGTTGTATAACATTGAGGTGTACCGAGAGCAACAAATAAGGGGACTTAGCGAGTATATTGAAGAGCAGGACGTTTCGTTCCTACGAGTCCGAATTCAATCTAGACACGTGAGGTCCAGGGTTTATTATTCTTATATCGTCATTGACCGTCAAAGGAATGGACGAGAAGCGATAGCTCATTATTATTGTTCATGTTTGAGTGGAAGGCGCACGGTCGGTTGCTGCGCACACGTTATGTGCGTAGTCTGGTACCTCGGTTGGGCAAGAAACCAAACCGAAGACATACGCTTACCAGCAGCGGAATTAAGTGCTATTATAGAACACGAATAAGCACTAATAAACACTGGACCTCCTTATAAAACATAGTATAATATGTAATTATTATTGTAATCATGAATAATGTAATAAGTATGTACTGTGTTGTATTATTAAGTAATAAATACATGTTGGTACTATCTAAGATTTCTTATTTCATCTTACTTTCCCGTTTTTGCTCTAAAAATAAGCTAAGATACTTATTCAATTGTGCATATCGTCCTCAAAAATAAAAATGTATTTTATCCACTTTCAAGTATATTTCGGCGTTGAGATTTCTCCACTGTAATTGTAGGACTTCTTAATATGAATATATGTTAGAATTGTTCTTGGCCGCGGATAGCCCACGCTCCATACAATTTTGCCCATTCTCCTTTGATTGCATTTTTGCTAGATTGCTGCTAAATGGAATTTTGTATACATCGTATTAACTTGACTTAGTTAAATTCGATTGTTTATTTTACTAAGTTAACTTCTATTTGTAAATGTTACTAAGTTTACTCAGATTTGTAAAATTATTTAACTTTCCAAGATTTCAATTAACTGTTTAACTTAATTAACATTTATTTAACTTTCCTCGTGTGGAGGATGTCGATAACCGATCTTTTTTGTTGATGTAAAATATATTTTTGACAGATTGTATTGTGTAGATAAACAAATGACTGTTTTTTTACCTTTCTCAAAAATAAATCCCTTTTAGTATTTCTGTTATTAATTTGTGCCTTTTAAGTCTGAACCGTTAAAGTCTGGTTCGTCGATTATCAACGTGGCATTGCTGCATGATTGACCTTTGCAATTTTCACAAATGGGGTCCAGTGGGTTTCCCAACCACGTCTTTACTTGGTGGTAGATACGAAGTAAATGCTGTTGAGCTGCTGACTTGGTTGGAGGTAAGTTTGCGAAGTTCATTTTGCTTATAGTTATGCTTTAAGAAAATTTTTGATAACGCAAATCATTTAAGTTCCCGTCCACATCACCTCCGTATAATGCCAAGAATAACTGTTTTCCAGCTCTGGAAATATCATCTCTAGAAAAATTTCTGTCATTAAACACCTTTACAATTTCTTTCAGTTCATCTGAATTTTTAATTTTTTGAAATAATTTCTTTTTACCCATATTAAAAACGGCAGAAGTGGTATCACAGCTATCAAAAGCATGCACCTCATCCCATGGGTCCCTGTTCGATTTCAGCCAGAAACTATCCTGATTTTATGGGAAAAAAACGACAATTTATGTAGATACTTACTATATTAAAAATACAGGTTATAGGTAACAAGACTACACGTTGTATCGCGCCCACGCCCAGTAGTGAGATAAAAGTGTCCTTCTAAAAGGTTAAGTCTATCGGTGTAGACGCGTACCACCAACTTGATCGTTTCGCAACCCGGCGCTATTCCCCGACTTGCTCTTTTCGCTATCTGGCGCTTTTCGACAACTTGATTTTACCTACTAGCGCGATTTGCCTTCTTCATCTATTCGTCAAGAGCGTGGCTTGTATTTTATCGTATATTTAGCAATTGACGTACACTTAATTACGAAAGTGAAAACACAGTAGGTAAACATAAATTCTATTAAAGGGTGTCTCAGCGCCGATTTTAAATTTTAAATATTTATAAAAAACAAACAAAATGTGTTTGTAATATTTTAATTGCAGTAAATTATAATGTATTAGTGCGGATTTTATGTACGGAATATTACACCGTCAAGATGTCTTCCATCACGGCGAATGCACTCTTCCAAGCGGACTCGCGAATTTGCAGAGACACGCCGCAGAACGTCAACTGATATGGCTCTCACTTCTGTCGTTATTTTAGTCTTCAACTGGTCTAAATTCATAAGAGGGGTATCAAAAACTCTTGCTTTGAGATAACCCCACAAAAAAAAGTCAGCTGGGGTTAAATCAGGAGATCTGGGTGGCCACAATATGTCTCCAAAGCGGCTTATAATTTTTCCCGGAAACAACGCTTTTAGTGTATCCATGGACACCCTAGCTGTGTGGGCTGTGGCCCCATCTTGCTGAAACCATACACCTGACTTGTCAGTATCCTCTTCTTGCAGCTGCGGTACAAAAAAATTATTAATCATGTCAATATACCGCTCGCTCGTCACTGTAACTGTTGCACCTCGGTCATTCTCAAAGAAAAATGGCCCTATGATTTTCTTCGCCGATATTGCACACCATACAGTAACTTTGGGGCTGTGTAAGGCTTTCTGATGTTTTTGTTGTGGGTGGCTTGATGACCAGTAACGGCAATTTTGACGATTGACGTACCCTTCGAGGTGAAAGTGTGACTCATCACTAAAATAAACATTGTCCATCCCATTCTCCTCTGAAAAAATTTCTAACATCTTCTGACAGTAAATTTTTCGCTTTTCGTAGTCTTCTGGTTTGATTTTTTGGACTATTTGGATCTTATAAGGATGTAATTTTAAATCTAATGCCAAAATTCGTTGAAGACTTGAACGGTGGAGGCTCAAAGAGGCAGCATGTTTTCTGACTGATCGTCGTGGATGCTCCGCGACTGCAACGGCGACGCGTTCGATGTTTTCAATCGATCGCACAGGTCTATTTCGAGGGCAACTTGAATGATTCTGTAAACATCCTGTCGCTCTGAACTTTTTTACCCACGACTTAATCAACTGAATACTCGGGGCGTCACTTAAACGGCGGATTTCAAAGCGATTACAAAACTTGCGTTGTGCTTCACTCAACGAAAACTTATTGCAAAAGTACGCCTCTACTGCATACGCGCGATGCGTGCCAGTCCACTGCGACATAGCGACTAAAAAATCCGCACTCATCACCTACCGAACGGTACCACTCCCCTCCCGCTAGCCCCACGGGTTTCCGAGAAATTCGTGTTTAAACTTTAAAATCGGCGTTGAGACACCCTTTATTTAATTCAACACCTTATACAAGACATTGATTTTAAGCATTGTTTTAAAGAGGTTTTGTAATTTAAATAATCAGAAACAATATTATTTATACGTTGGTCTTTTTTTTCCGCATTTTTTCGTCGATTGTTTTTTTCTATTAATAGCTTTACTTCTGAGGATATAAATAAACTGAATTAGAGTTGTTTTCTTTCGATGACATTTATAATAATACAATATAATACGCTACACACTCGAAGGCCCACACTAAGGTTTTCCCTTGTGTCGTGGGTCCCTTGGAATACACATAAAAACAAACACAAACACCCATGACCCGAGAACAAACATCTGCTTTTTACACAAATGTTTGCCCCGACTGGGGATCAAACCCAGGACCCGCCGATCAAGAGGCAGCGTCACTACCACTCGACCAAACCGGCCGTCAACAGCTTGGAAGGTGGCATTTAAAGTAAACAACATTTGTTGTTTACTTTAAAATGCTATCCCTCCAAGCTGTTTATGGTGCGGTTTCGCTCATTGTAGCAGCTCATTATATTAATGTTTTTTGGACTCAGCCACTGGTTTTCAAAATATTGATTAAAACTTTCTGTACCACTCGGTGCATCTTCAAGAACATGAATCCAAGCTTCAGATATAACTACGACTGGAAGGTGTGCAAGCGCAGAGCAGCGTGAAATATGTTGAGCAATTTCTTGCGTTTCATCCATTTTTAATGAGCGAGCTTTTTTCCATAGGGCTTGTCCCAAATGGAAAAAACAACCAGTCACAGTAACAGTTGGAAACACTTCGCATATGACGTTGACAGCTGCGATTTCAAAATCTGTTTTAAATTTTAAAGGATTCACTTTCTTTTATTAGTTTAAATAGTCTTACATACGTTCGTTGGGTCTTATTCGGCAGTAATGCGAAAAAAAAAGGTAAAATATCGGTAGATGTATCTGTGCTATGAAAATCTCCATGTATTGAGTAAAGTTGTACAAACGGATTTGGAACTGACTTGAACGTGCCGTCGCCGAAAAATATGATGATAGTTTCCAGCATGCCTTCCATTTCTCTTAACATGAACACTATCATTCTTTCATCATCCTCAGTGTCATCGATACTTAAAAAATCATTTATTAAAATGTCCGGTAGTTCAACATCATTCAATGCATTGAATGTTATTTTTTGCAACGTTCAAAGCTTTATTTCGTGCTCTTCGTAAAGTCTTTTTTCTAGTAAAAATGAGGCAAGTATTCGACATAATCACTTTGTTTTTTTTAAATGAAGCGTCTCCTCATCAAAAATTGTCTTCAAACCTGCAAAGTCGTGCGTTATTCTTGTTTTAACTTTATCCATTATTTTCTCTACTTCGTTTTCTTCAAATTGTGGAAAACAAGTATGTTTATTCTCTCGAAGTATGCTTCTTTTGTCACATCTCAATGTTAAACTTCCGAGACAGGAGCGATTTGTCGAAACTTCCCCCAAGCGGGAAAATCGAAATCGAAACTTCCCCCAAGCGGATGACCGTCAACGAATCAAAACAATATCAGACAGCAAGAGCCTCAGCAACGAGGGTAAGACGATACAATAAATCAACATACAAAAAACGATAACTAGCATCTAAAGAATTATAACGGACGGACCGGGCCTGATTGCCAATCACTGCTGCGTAGGACTCCCGAATAGTATTTGATTGCGACTCTGTATAGTGAGTCCAGCGTACAACGGCATCATGATCACTAGTATTTTGAACATTAGCTCCTTCACCTGACACTATAGTGTTGCGAAACGAGACAGCAGCACAAAAATAATGTTGAGGCATAGTGGGTCGGAGGATTATACGCGAATTTGCTCCAACAGCTCTGAACTGACCCTCCAAGAGTTCACCATCATCAACCGTAACCACTGGACGAGATTGAACCTGAAAATGATGCAAAACTCCATTTTGTGATAGCAGAATGAACGGAATATGATCGAATGTCACTTCACTAGAATTCACGAACCCGGGGACGGCGAACTGAACGTTCGCGTCACTAATAGCAATGTATTCTTCAACTCCAAGTTTGTATATTGTATTAGCAGGCAAAAATCTTTCATTGACTTGTCGACAAGTACTAAGCATAACCCGGCTGCCAGGATCCCCCAAAAAACGCATCGCCCCGCGATGAAGCAAACCACCCAAACTTCTCACTGATTTTACATTATATAATTCAAAAACGTGCGGGTCGATAGCATAGCGGCTCAAAGACATTAAGACACTCTGTACTTCTCTGATAGATACATTCGGCATCCGAGGCGTAACGATACGAGTAGACTGATTAAATAATTGCGTGATGACCGCCACCATAAAAAGAACAAAACGGCGCGACTGCTGTTCATCAGAGGTTAGAGGATTAGGAACACTAACTGCTATTGAAGCCAAAAAACCGATCAGAATATTATAGCGGTCCGGATGAAACCCTTCTCTTGGACGGTGTAACGCCATCGTGACATCGCTCAATAGAGTCGCCAACGCAGAAGCAAGCGCCATATGCACGAATCGTTCAAATTTCGTTTTGAAAACAGGTGTCGGTGTCCGGCCCGTAGTAGTACGTCCCCGCCTCTCTTGCTTTTTACAAATACTATTTCCGGCGAAGTACTACTAGGTCCTGGGTCATTAATTTTAATTGAGACAAGGTAAATTATCTGATAATTATCCTTATAAAATAGTTTGATGAATCTAAAACTTTTAGTTTAAAATAATTTTTACAAATGTGTCATTCATTAGTGACATTTGAATACCTATAGTCATCTTTATAAGTGACCAGATATAATTTTCCTGTTATGAGCAAAGAGTTTATATATTTGCGCTTTTTCATGTTGCGTGTACATCATGACAGTATACAAACCGCGCTCTTGACGAATGGCTGAAGTAGGCGAATCGCGCTAGTAGACAAAATCAAGTTGTCGAATTGCGCATATAGCAAAAAGAGCAAGTTGGCGAATAGCGCCGGGTTGCGAAACGATCAAGTTGGTGGTACCCGTCCTGACCAGTCTATCTCTGTAGTCTGTACCAAATTTCATCAAACTCAGTTTATCGGTCTAGGCTTGAAAGCATAAGAGACAAACTCATAGTGTTACTTTCGCATCCGAAAAAATTATATAATGGTATAACATTATAACAATAGGGATTTGTTTTATTTCCTACATAACCATATTAATAGCTAATAAAATAATACAACTTGATAAAAATGATTTACCAATAACAAATCTTTATACACGACAGCAAATCAGGTTATACATGTTGACCTTAAGTTGCCCTTGCTGCGCTCGTAATAGCAACTGTTTTTGAAGTGCAACTGTTTAAGTTGATGTTCTGTTGTGTGTACAATAAATACAATTAATTAATTAGGGTAGAACAATACTGACCTTCTATCACAGATGAAGACTTTGCTTTTTTAGTCAGTTCTTCATATTTAAACAACAGGTTCCGCACCTTATCCACCAATTTGCCTCGAGCAGTGACAGGCCTCCCAGTTACTGATTTCTATTTCGGCACGGGATTTGTAAATTTTTTTCCAATTGACTCCCTTGGGAACAAGGTTACTATTTTGCTTTAGCCGCAATGAAATTGTATTCTTCATATGAAATTTTGCTGAAATAAACACATTTTCTTCACATTGACTTCAAATCAAAATCAGGAAGGCATCTTGTTATAATAGCTTCTATGCTTTCAGCAGATCCTTCCCTCCTTTCAGCAAATGATTCGTTTGATGTGCAGTCAGTGAACCCACTTGATGTATCTATTTCGAATGAGTTATTTGACATAGATTCGGTTTGTGCCTATGTAACATAAATATGTAAGCACTAGCTTTTTCCCGCGGCTTCGCTCGCGCAAAGAACTCTTTTAGTCACCCATTTTATTATTGACCCTTAGGGGATGATTTTCGAAAAATCGCGAAACACGTGTCCGTTTATTTGCTTCAAGGTATATCTTGACAAAGTTTCGAGTCAAAATAGTTTTCTTTTCTGAATGATATAATTAAAATTTAAAATATTTTATTCAAATTTATTACAATAACCACATTTCTAAAATTGCTACGGTTGAAGTGTACATCAAGTATACTCAAGAGTACATCAAGCTTGACACTGGACTTTGTACCGTTCCTCTATGCTTATGACCTTGAACAGAACTAAAATTAAAACTATAGCTTGATTCACATTATCTACCTTATTAAATATACTGGTGAGAGGCTTGGAGTGTACCTATAATAGGGAGCTGCTGGTAAGGGTGTAGTGTACCAAAGGGGGCTGCCTTATAATTTTCTAGTCCTAAAGTTCTAAGGTGCACCCCAATAGACGAGGGAAAGAACCAGCAAGAAAACTCACGTCACCATCGCTCAATAGCAGATTTTATTTTCGAGTACACCTACCTACCTAACAAAAATTTTTTAAGTACTTACATTTGCTGTGATTATTTAAGCGAGTTTAATTCTTGTTCCTATGTGAGGACAGAGCTCCTTTACCCCAGTAAAACTACGGTTTGGCAAAACATTAATTCGCAATAGGCTGTATTTTTGTATTTAAGCCTTTCATCCTATTTAAAATGACTGTATTTACGAATCCAACTAAAAAATTATATCGATATTCCTCAAAAAATAAAAATGCGAATAAAGACCTAGAATTTTCAGCAAAAATAGTAATAACTATGTGAACAGTTTTCATTATAGAGGTATCCGTAAGAAATATAAAAGTAACAGAATCCAACCAAAAAACTTCACCCTTATTTTTGTTTGTCAAAAAGTGTTTGTGACATACGGACGGACAGACAGACATGACGAATCTACTGGGTTCAGTTTTTTGCCACTCGACCACTACTTATTTCATATTATACGAGTCATATGATGAGCCCTGATATTTAGCACAAATGTTTAAAATAGATCACAATCACAAACCTGAAAATTTAAATTAAGAAAATTCACTTCTATCTAATTAACCTATTTCAGCCCACTGCTGGGTGTAGACCTCTCCCATATCGGATCAATCTCTCCGAAATCTCATCAAGTGTTGGCCAGCTATTTCAACAATCTCATCCCACCATGAAGCTACTGGTCTCCCTACTGCGCTACGTCCTTTTCTGGGTTGTCACTTAGTTACAGCCGTTGTCCATCTTCCAACTTTACCAATTATTGTTTTTTTTCCAAAGCCATAAAAAAGTATTTTTTGCTTACCACTTGAACATTTATTGAATGTAAACCTTTTCTATTTAAGTACACTGTTTCCACGGCTTAACCTCCAATATTTGCACTCATTGACTTTATGAACATGTCAAGTAAAGCTATCTCCAGGGTTTCTTCAAGATAATACATTGCGATATATTGAAGACTTACATAGAAGCGCAAAATGACAATGAAAGAGTTTTCGGAATTGACCAAAACTTTGAGACAGGTTTTATCTAAATAAGGGCTACTTCTAGGTTCCGAAACTCAGCACACGATAACGAAAATCAGGAAAATCCTATCTTTGATTATTATTGTACTTGTAAAAGTGGAACGAGAACTCTAGGTACATGTGGCCATGTAACATCATTCATGTGGTTTTTAGAATTAGCACGCTACGACAAAAATATAAAATATACGTAAATAGGTACACTGCAAACGATATTTAATGTAGGTGCCTAATGTATGTTCATTTTTACTGTCAACATTATTTAAGTTAAATGTTATATACAGGGCTTTAGGTAAATCACTTTCAACCTTTTGGGTGATAAATCAGTCCATGAAACTGAACAACTTTCCCAAGGAACAACGGTTGAACTATGAAAAAAAATTTTTACTTTCCATACAAAATGCCCTATCAGCTGACGCAGTTTGTATGGGAATTAAAAAAAATTTTTTCGTATTCCGACCTTTGTTCCTTGGGAAAGTTGTTCAGTTTCATAAACCTGGTTCACACAAATCTGAAATTTCATCCGACATCCTCATGGTGACTCCCAACGTTTGTACATTGTTCATTCTCTCTTCTAAAATTTTAAAAAAAAATTAAATTTTCAATGTGTCGCCACTCGTCTCCATAGTGTTTTTTAAGAAGTTTTTTGACATCTTCAATTTTGGATTTTTTGATGAGAACATTATTTGGTTTAATTTCTTTAGCGACTCGAGTGTCCGGCCGCGCAGGTGCGCACCTTTAAATGCCCCCCGCACACGAGCGCGACGCGACGATCGTGTCGAGTTTTAAGAAATTAATTCCTGTACATCTTATAGAAGTCTTATTAGAAAAACAATTACTGTTTTATGTAGCTGAATAAAGGACCAAAATAATAAAAAATAATCCATGTGCACTTGTTGTGTATAAAATTTATAAAAAAAATGGTAAAAGTTTTTGGTGGGGAAAATGTAGGAGTTGTCCGAGAAAATATTTTTTATTTTAACATTAGAAACAATAACACGCACTTTGTTTATTTTTATTAGAAAGTACACATATCATTATTCACTTGCAAAAAAATACGAACATGTAACTAGTAAAAAGTCATCAAAAATAAACCTACAAAGTAGGGCAAAATTTAACACATCAACGCGAAACTGCCGCGAAGGAAACTGGAACAAACTAGCCTATTTAAATGATTACTTTGGATCTGTTGTTTAGAAATATATATACTGTTAGGAAGACAGATGTCTAGACCAGGGATTCCCAAACTATTTTAAACGAGGCACCCTTGTTGCGCTAAAAAAAATTGGCGGCACCCCTACTCTTAAAGTGGTTTGACAACTTAGGAAAAAAGAAAACACAATGCAGTGTAATGCTCATATTTCACCTTCAATGCGAAGAATGAAACTGTTTTAATGATTTTTTCATTATTTCCTTCAAATTGATAGGAAGTTTTGTTAATTTTACCCTTAAATCACTTGACGCTGAAAGTTTGCTCCTGTATCTGTTTTTAATGTAGGCATACGTTGAGAATGCAGACTCACATAGATAAGTTGAAGTAAAACGCACAAGTCTCTTTATTGCAATCTTGCCAACAGCATTGTTTTCTGCATACACTTGCATCCAGAACTCTTCTTGGCTTCCGTCGTGGTATTTACGTTTCAAAGTGCTGTCTTCACTGATTTCCAGCAGATTTTGAAAGGCTTCATTTGTCAACCCTGTAGGTTTACATTTAGGGTTGCACGAAAACGGATTTGTCATCCAGCTGTAGACATCCTCAGAATCAATATCCGGAAAATATTCAACAATAGTTTTTTCCAAACCTACCAAGTGAGTAGTAATAGTTTCGAGGAAGTTCGGCTGAAGTTGGATCTCATTTGTTTTGACAAACTCTTGCAAACGCGGAAAGTTGGAGATGTCTCTATTCTTAGCACACGTCTCAAAAAATATAATTTTTTTGCGCAATCCTTTTATTTTGTCTAATTGTGGTGGTTTCATTTAGTTTTTAAAATATGTCGGAAAGGTATTCCAATTTAAGCAACCAGTCTACGTCAGTTCATTTTTGAATAAAAGGCTGCTCTGTAAATGTGACCACCAGTGCATCTTTTAGTTCAAACAGTCTGGCTAAAACCTTTCCCCTTGAAAGCCACCTCACCTCTGTGTGCAGCAAGAGATGGAAGTGATCCATACCCATATCTTCGGCGGTAAGTTTTAAAAGGCGTGCTTGAAGTGGGCGGCTCTTAACATGATTAATTATCTTCACAGCATCATCCAGTACGACTTTTAAATCATGTGGCATCTTTCTTGTCGCCAGAGAATGCCGATGGATGACACAGTGGCTGCTGGTGGCGTTTTTTGCCACTTGCTTCATCCTAGAAACCGCTCCCTTCGTTTTTCCAACCATTGCGGCTGCTCCATCAGTGCAAATATCCACACACTTGCTCCATTCCAAACAATTTTGCTGTACGGATTGATCGATAGCTTTGAAAATCTCGTCGCCAGTGGTGTAAGTCTCAAGAATTTCACACATCAAAAGCTCCTCTTCTATTTGCATTGCGAATGGGTACCTCACAAATACAAGAAGTACTGCAAGTCCCGCTACATCTGTACTCTCATCAAGTCGTAAACTAAAAAAATCACAAGTTTTTAATCTTCTCCAAAGTTCGTCCTCGACATACTCTGAAATTGAGCCAATTCGCTTGCTTATTGTATTATTCGATAGCTGCACAGCATCAATCTTTTTGGCATTATCGGGACCTAACATGCAACTAACAACATCCTTTCAGACAAGGTTTAATTAATGTCTCGGCTATTGTATGAGGTTTTCCAGTTCTTGCAATATGTAAACCGACAATAAATGAAGCCTCAGTTGCGTTTTCATTTTCATTTTTAGAAATTCTCTCCATCATAGATGACCCCGCCTGAAGAGATGAAGCGCGACGCTTAAAGATTTCCTCACCTTTATGCATTAAATCAGAATGATAGCATTCCAGATGTCTTTTTAATTTGGATGGTACTAAGCAGCCATTAGAAACAATTTTATGACAGTTAACGCATTGCCCTTCGGGCGCCTGTTCGTTTCCAACCGGAATAAAGCCAAACAGAGTAAGGTAGCTAGGGTCATATTTTCTTACTTTTCCTCGAATCTCCTTTGGAGCATGAGTTGCCTTTTCTCGAACTGAAGCAGAACAATCTGGGCTTACGAGTAGGCTGCTAGAAGGCTGCTGGCAGATTTCGTCACATTCATTGATGCCGGTTTTCTTTGATTCAGACGTTTCAGAAGCTTCCATAAGTTCACCACCTTTTCTTTTCAAAGACCCAGTTTTGAGCCAAGCGTCCATTATTCTGCAAAAAAATCGTTCATAATTGCTCAATCAGACATAAAAAAAGACATAATTAGGCACGCAAGCAATATCAGCTAGTTACTTAGCTGAAATTTATTTAAAAAATATAATATTTTGAGGTTAAAAAGGTTGATAGGTTATTATTAGGTTAGCAGCTAACCTTCATTAATGTTGAATGATTACATGTTATTGACGTCACTAATATTATAAATAGTTTTTCATAAAGAATAAGAAAATAATTGAAACTCACCGTAAAATCCACTTGAATCTTTTTCGCAGTGTTAATTACCTGGAGCTATTTGCAACAAAAGACGCACTATAACTACAAAATGGCCGACGAGTAGGTCGACGAATAGTCAGCTGACAGGTCATAATAATGGTGTTGCCATATTATGAAATGAAATTCTACTACTGTGACCTAATAATGGTGTTGCCATATTATGAAATGAAATTCTACTACTCATTTTTTTGTGAAAATGAAGGAGTGTATTGGCACCGCCGGCAGACTCTGGCGGCACCCCTGGCGTACGCTCGCGGCACCCCACGGTGCCGCGGCACCTACTTTGGGAACCCCTGGTCTAGACTATAGTAATCAAGTAAAAGAAATCACCCGGAATCAAATTTCGGACCACACCAATTTTCTAAACTCAAGTGGTCATAATTTATGCCCTAAAAGAAGGATACTACTTTGTGGTGGATTATCTTGGATACCGCATGATTTTATGTGGGTTAAATTAAACGACAAATACAACCAAAGACTATATTTTAGCCTAGTATATAAAACAAAGTCACAACTTTAATCTAAAAAATACAACAAAAACATAAAAACTAGCATTTTTCACGTTGTCGTGAATTCCTTCATGCCATTTTCGCAAACATGGCCGCCAAAATAAAGGCATGTGTTCACAACACCAAAAACATTATTCGTTTTGTATTGTATTGTTTGCATTTCAAGTAACTAGATGTCGTTACTAACTAAGAACTGTCTTTCACTCACGAAATCCTCGACTTGAAATTTAGTACACATACTAGGTTACATGCTGCAGCCAGGATCGACTCCTCACGAGGGAACTCCTCAACGTATTATAGTATCGACTTGAAATTTTGTACACATAGTTGATTAAGATAACAAAAGCTAATTATGACCGTGGCTTGATGCTGCAGCCAGGGTCGACTCTTCATGAGGGAACTCCTCAACGGATTATAGTATCGACATTAAATATTGAACACATACTTGATTAAGATAACAAAAGCTAAATATGACCGTGGCTTGATGCTGCAGCCAGGATCTACTCTTCACAAGGGAACTCCTCAACGGATTATAGTATCGACTTGAAATATTGAACACATACTTGATTAAAATAACAAAAGTTTATTATGACCGTGGCTTGATGCTGCAGCCAGGATCGACTCTTCACGAGGGAACTCCTCAACGGATTATAGTATCGACTTGAAATATTGAACACATACTTGATTAAGATAACAAAAGCTAAATATGACTGTGGCTTGATGCTGCAGCCAGGATCGACTTGACGGAAACTCGAACATTATTTATAAAACGCGTTATTCTTGGGTGTGGTAACCTTCGAAGCAAATATCTGTACACAATGTAACGGAACATTGTTTGCATATATATTTGCTTCGAGATTTTTTACACCAGACGCAGGTCAAATATTTCGATTGGCCTGCGCCAATGAAATGGTTGCCGCGAAGAATAGTCCTTTGGCGTTTTCCGGACTGGATAACGCGGACAACATCCACATCTGTTACGGGCGACGGCGGCACAAAGGCTGGCGTTTTAAATGCTTCTACCAATTCATTGGCGAGGCGCAACCTGTATTCGCGCTGCGTCATTGATGGGTGTTGCGTTTTATAAATAATGTAAGAGTTTAATACAGTTACATTTAAAAGGCGCCGGAACACCTTTTTATACCACGCTTGATTCCTACCCCTTTCAATGGGATGTGACGATAAAAGTTGGTCTTTTTTGTCGACACCCCCCATTGAAAGGTTATAATCAAGCACTGCCTTTGGTTTGTAACGGTACGTGCCGTATTTTTCTTTTCCCCCGATTTCCCCCCCCCCCGTGAAAAGTCGACAGCATGGCAATTACATTTTTGTCACGCCACAATAAAATTGAAATATCCCGGCAATAGGTTTGCACGATTTCGCCAGGTCGTAGCTCACCCTTGGACATACTTTTAATGGATTCAGGAACAAATTCCCTATTGACCCGGAGCGTCCCTAAACAATCCGTTCCATTTTTTTTTAAAAACCGGGCCAATAGAGGGGAATTATAAAAATTGTCCATAGTCAAAGTATGTCCCCGGTTAAGCAACGGCTTGACGAGATCGATAACGATTTGGGCAGCGGCGTTACTAGGTACCTGCTCATCATGTCGTTCTGTCTCTTCGTCTTGTCGGTCAGTCTGTGCGTCAAAATCCTGTCCGTGAGTCTGTCCCTTCCCTGTATAAATGAAAAACTTCCACAAATAGCCGGTGCTTGATTCGCATAGGTCATACGATTTTACGCCAACTTTCGCTGCTTTAGTTGCGATCTTCTGAGCGAAGTTCAAGCGCCCATGCCATTTGAGGAGAGATTCATCTATAGCTATTTCCTGCGACGGAAGATAAAGCCCACTAAATTTACTGTTAAGTACTGTTAAGTAAATTTAGTAAAGGCCCTAGCTTCCGCAGCTTTGCATCGTCAACTGTTGTCGTCGTCGCGTCATTGTTTGTGAAGTGTAAGAGTCTTTTCAACAACACAAACCTGTTAAAACTCATCAGCTTTTTGAAATAAGCAAGGGTGAGATAGCCGTTATGTCGCCAATAATCTTTTTCTACCGTTAAAGGCATAAGCCCTTGAAAAATCAATATAGCGATAAAAACGGCCATCTCTTCCCTGTTCGTTTCGCTGATGCGAGTAACCCGGCTGTATTGTTGAACAGGTCGTAAAATGTCCATCATATGCCGATTCGTTTCTGAGACAATCAGGTCAAGGACTTCAGATGAAAAAAAAATTAAAAAAATATCTATGGGCCTGGCATCCGTAGGGATAGGAAAAGTAGGCCCCGATTGGCCCCTGAATTCCTCGCGTTGTCCCAGAAACGAATCGGAATTATGATTCCAGTCAAAGTCCAGGCTGTCGGTCGGAATTAACTGCTGTATAACTCTGTCACCGTCCTTGTCATTTTGCGTCATCCACTCCCTCATGGTCCTGTCAATGTCGTCAGGAAGATGAGCAGGTGCCTCGTTAACGAAGTCAACACGGTGTTCTACTAGCTCCACATCCAAATCATCAACTTCGCCGTCGTCGCTCTGCTGCTCTAGCCATTCACTGACCAAGCGCTGGCCACGATTAGTTTCCAGATCTGAAACAAGTTTCTATCATTTATATTCACTCTTAAAGTAACATTTCATTTAAACTTTGAATGTCCAAAATACCTGCAGCGCGAACGCTTTCTGGTTGGAACACAGAGCCAACTGTTGTTGACAGTGAAGTCGAGATCTCCGAGGGGTGGAGGATTTCTGATTCGTTTCCTAAAATAATAATAATTGTTATGGGTGAATATGACATCATAATTCATAAATTTATAGATGCACCAGTAGGTTATTGAATGAATTAATTACAAATTATTATTATTTACCGCTTGGGTCGTCGGCGCTTTGCGATGGATCCGCGCCACCGGTAAGAGATGCCGACGTTATTGTTGCTGATGGTGCTCTGTGTACAAATAATAAAATTTTCGTTACAACCCATTACGTCTCCACTGCAGGGGCACATGCCTCCTTTGTCTGTTGGATGTATTCAAGCCGCCCATTCATACATTGACCGCGTGTGACATTGCTTAACTTCTGACCGCTGAGTACAATCAAATTAAATAATGCAAAGAGAAAAAATACAAAATTAATAGAATATAAATTACCTGCGGCGTGGTATAGGCGTGGCGTGCGGGGCTGTTGCATTTAACAACCAGTTTTCTTGCCCTAAAATTATTACGTAAATTTAAGTTCAACATTCAATAGAAACATACATCCATTACATATAAATAGGAAAAATCTTACTCAGGTCACCCGTCGTCCAATCACAAATTAATGGTGATACAGCTGACGACCTAGTCGACGCCGTATCTACTCCTTGCAACTGCCTGTACACAAATGAAAATTTATGATTGAACAAAAGGTCAAAAATTTATTTCTTAAACAAAATGTAAATGTATCTTACTGATATTGCCAGGGCTGCGGCTTTGGCGGCGGAGGTATAGCTGGTGTCCCTTCAACCAGCCGAACAGGCACCCTTTCAGGCGAGTTTTTTCTGCAAATAAATTAAAATGTCAATACAATAGGTTCAATAAAAATCCATAGCTAAATTCGAAAGAAAAACATACCGCGCGCGTTTCCTCGGTGGAGCATCTGGGAGGAGCATGCGCTCTAACTCCTTGCTACGTTTTAACGTAACATACTGCCTTTTTACCTCCGCCGGCATTTTCTTTAGTGACTGTTTAGTTTTTTGAGCATTGGCGCGCATGAGCGCCAAATTTTCTTCAAACGTTCTAGGATGAAAAAAAAAAATTTTAAATATCGTTATAATGCTAATATATGCATTAAACATATTTTGAGTATGTCAAAGCTACCTCTTAGAAGATTGCGGTGGCTCAGTATCATTGCCACGGCCACGGCCACGACCACGACCACGCCCACTCTCAATGTCATTATTTTTTCCACGTCTAAAAGAGCAAAGCTTAAATTGAATGCCACGAAAATATTATTGCTTTCATCAATTTACCAGGAAAAAGGAAACAAAATCTGCTAACCAAAAGCACAATTTGACGCAAATGAAAAACACATACATGAAGATATAAGAGAAATTTGCATGCAATTTCAAGACTGAAAAAAAAGTGTTATCCAGGGCTTAAAACAGGGTT
This sequence comes from Aproaerema taeniolella, assembly GCA_949987775.1. Classification (NCBI taxonomy): domain Eukaryota; kingdom Metazoa; phylum Arthropoda; class Insecta; order Lepidoptera; family Gelechiidae; genus Aproaerema; species Aproaerema taeniolella. The sequence goes on from OX465245.1 coordinate 11,165,820, forward strand.
AATTATTTTTGTGGTTACAATTTTCTTTTTGTCCAAAGACTGATTTGCGAAGTTTGTCCGACATTGATTTAGTAAATAAATATTAAATAAATTTGTTTAAAAACCATAATTAACCCTTTTCCAAGAGCTGGTTTTATCAGAAACAAGCACCAAACACGATTAAAATATGTTTTCGTGCGTACATAGTGAATGCATGGCTTTATAACAAATCCGTAAAGTGCCCTCGCAACTGTGGTTGCAAAATTTCACTTACGTTAATTACCATCTCTCGACGTGCATAATTTTCGTCATCCTGAGCTAAAAAACGCCAATTATTCAGGTTAATGTATTTAAAATCATTAAACGATCTATGTTCTAGGTAATTTTGAAAAAACTTATAGGTTTCCGTCGAGAAAACATCAGAAATTATCAATGAAATACGGACGACCCGCAAGTCAACAACGACAAGTCCCATTTGAAGGCGTTTTTTCTCAATTAAATATAGATTTCCGACTGAAATATTGCTCACAATAAACAAAAAGATATATTAGGATCACTTTAAATACGAAATAACCATCATTTAAGTGGATTAAACATTAATAAATAATTACTTACGGCATAGCTCCTTCAGCACTTCACACGTGTTTCAAAGATTTTTTCACTTTGACTTTATTTATTTTTTTCTCACTGACACTTTATTTTTTTTTTCTCACTGACACTGCGGCCTTGGTGTTGCCAAATTGTTCCAAAATACTCCCTGTACACGTTTGAAAAGGCTTGTATCCGAACTACCCATAGACAAGAATAAAAAACGATAAAAATGTGAAACCAAAATTATTGCAACCACAGTTGCGTGGGCACTTTGCCTCTGTGATTTTTTGCAACTGTGGTTTCACGGGCACTCCAGTCGCTAAGAGATATCATGGTGATTTTTTTTATTTTTCTTTGTTATAGTCTTTTTTTCGTGTGTTTCGTTTCTGTATGTTTCTTCTCCTTGAACTAAAATATTTTCAGTTTTCGTTCTTGTGATAAAAAACCTTTTCGATTTCATAAACTGAAAATGCCAAGCCGTAGTGGGTTTTATGATAGTCCCATAACTTTCTTTCCAATCAAGTACTGGTATTGATTGAAGATCTTTGCACGAACCATGTTGTTCTAATACAGCTACATAATCGGATGGAGAGACTACTACTTCTTTAGTTTTCAATATCTTTTCAATTCTGGCAAACAACCGATCCGGTGGGATAAAAGAATGCCCCACAACAGGAAAGATTAGCTCAATTTTCTTTAAATGTGACGGGGCTTCTGTGCATAGCCATTTTCTAGCATCGCTACCATCCCTGTATTTTTGTTTTGCACGGCGCAACCGTCGGATACTACTCGTAGAATTTTGATTTGATCTCCAAACTCAAAGCTTTTTAGAAAATCATAAACTGCGCTTATAATTTCATTACTACCTTTGCTGTGGGATGATTCATCCCAATAGTAAGAATGAATGTTATTTTTATCTAGTTTGGCCTTTGAATTTCCCACTACTATAGCGAAATGGTAAAAGTTTATTTGACGACTATAATAGGCGGATTGGTCCGGCACTTTAGGCATGGGTTGGTTTTTTTGGCAATCGAAGCTTATGGTTTGAATATTTTCATTCTCATCCTGCAATATTTTATAGAAGGCTTTGTACCTAAGGCGATGAAGCCTTTTTTCGACCATAAGTTCACTTTTCTTTGACGCGTCCTTCTCAGTTTTTATGCGTTCCGACAGTTCAATGCACGTTGAACACACGTCAGTCCTGGGATTTCCGAAGCCTATGTTATATTTTGTATTGAATATGTGCCTAAAAAAAGTTTGCTTTACCCTCAAATCCTCGTCACGGGCGGCGTTATACATGCGCCACATTTTGCGTATTGATAATTCTGGCGCAAGGTAGATTCTGTTGGCACTTTTTGAACGACAGTAGTGGCTGTCTTGCCCCTTAAAACTTTCGATGAACCACTCGACAGATATTCTTTTCGCTTCATATTTTTCTTTTTTTCTGTCACCTCCACGCCTTTCTTCTGGCATTTCACCACTGTTAGCTAAAAATCTATTCATGACACCCTGTATTCTATCCTTTTTTATTGTCAAGGCTCTCATAAAAGTTTTTTGACATACAGGAATTTTGGTTCCATTTCCCGTGAGTATACTATATTTAATAGCAACTTTACTTTTACTGTTTTCTGTGCTACTCTTTTTTGCTACTGTTATATTACAATATTGTAAAATAAAACAATCCTGCTTTATTTTGGTTCCACACTTAAAGAAATTTTTATGAAATTTCCTTAACCCTTTCCACCCGGCCGAGAAAAGTTTCGAATTTCGTAAAAAAAACACATGGAGCCAATTTATGATACCTAATAGGCTCTAGGAAAAATAAGGAAAAAAATCGGAAAAGCACAGTTTCCCGGAAAATGACATGCACGATCGTGCATTTCAGGAATAAGTTGCTATATGCATGATCTTGCATGTTCGAAAACTTGAAGGAATTATAAAACAGTTTTATCATAGAATCAACATTTATTAGCAAAAATCAACATCAATTATCAAGAACCAACATTTATTTAGTATTATAAGTCTTAATTTTTTTAATCATCCTCATCAGTTACTACAGTTTTCATCAACTTATGTCTAATTAGGAACATTTTAGGAAAATCACTATCAAAATACTTAGGTCTACTTAGTATTATAATCTTTGAAGCAGTTTTGGTTGCATGCGATGCAAAGATATGTGTTGCATTTGATGCAACGTATCTTTGTACGGCTTTTGCAAGTCTCATTTTGACAGAATCTTGGCGATTTCAAGTCATCTGACATTGGTAGATGGTCGTAACCATCATAGCGCAATGTGGTTGCTGGTTTGATAGCCTTGCGGTGCTTTTTTGGTGCAACAATCTCTAGGATATCATCATCACCAGATTCGCGACGTCTCTTGTCAGGTGTCTTTGTCAGAACATCTCCTATTTCCAGACGGAAATCCAGCAGGTCCATGGTATTTTTTCGAGGCAGATTGTTGGCTTGACAGTCAATTTTGTACGCCCGCCAAGAATTCACCAAGGCGAGATCGCAGAAGTGTATCAGAACTTTGAGAGTCCATTTATTTGTCTTTATGGACGTGCGATAATACTCCATTTGTTGGTCAAGCACATCCACTCCGCCCATGTGCTTGTTATAGTTCTAAATCACTTTTGGGGCGGGTATATCCACGTACTTCCTGGTTTTCTTGTCCCATCTCTTTACGGCATCATTGGTGGAGTTGCCTGTGCAGTTGGATGCTATGAGCACCGATTTGCTGTCTTTCCATTTCACAATAACAGCAGACTTCCTCACCATGTGCTGGCTCTCGCCTCGGGCCATCTCAGTATCCTTTTTAAATTTTAGGTTTGCTCCTTCGGGGACCCTGTTTACCATTATGGTTCCAGTGCTGTGAATGTTACGATTGTCCAATTCGTCGACCAGAGGAATCGTAGTGAAGTACCTGTCGTGATACAGGCAGCTGCCTGGGGGAATACTCCTGGTAAGGTGCAGCACAACCGAAGGCCCCAAGCCAAGTGATGTTTCTTCGAACATAGTTTTAGCACCTTTGTAGATTTCAAAATCCAACATGAGACCTCCGCTTGTAGTTAAAACAAAGTTTTTGAGTCCTACGGGACGGGGCTTATTTTTTACCACTTGGCGCAGGGCACATCTTCCTGTGAATGGTATCATCTGCTCGTCGAGTGAAAAATAACCAGGGACTCTTTCTTGCTTCTGACTTGGTTTATCATCGGCTGCACCTTCCAAAGACTGTTCGGAGTTTCATCGGGTGGCTGAGTATCAGAATCAACGACATGAAGAGCATTACGTAATTGTATGGAACGATCTCTACTCATTGTGTCGGCTATCTTTCCCAACGAGAAACCTGATCGCCAGTACATTGGAAGTCGTGGATATGAAATACAGCCCATGATGACATGAACCCCGATCAATTTCATTATCTCAGTCTTGTTCGTTTTCAGCTCTCTTCCAGTCTTTCGAAGGAAGTAGTTATTGGTGCATACACTGACATGCTCAAAGAACTGATCGTCAAAGTATTCCATGTAGTAATCCATGGGATCTCGAACTGGCCTAACAGGAGCGTCCTCATAATCATGTGGCTTGTCTTGGAAAGACACCGCTTTCCAAGTGTCAGGGCGAGAAGACTGAGGCTCGGATCTAGGAGAAGCAGCTGGACTACTTTCTTGAGCTGAAACATCTGCTACAGCCACATTTCTAGATTGCCTTAGTTGTATAGATACCAATCTGGAAGATGACTTGCGCCTGGATGAGCTTGAGAAACTAGGTCCAGGTTGTGCAGCTACAGCATTGGTGGATCTTGTCGATTTGGGTCCGGAAGACCTGGATCTAGCGACAGAAGGTGGGCCCGATGGAGAAGAAGGTCCCGGTCGAGATTCTTCACGAAGACTAGCAGACGTGGGTCTTTTTTTATTTGTGGAAGTCCTAGTTACCTTTGCAGATGGCCTGACGCTAAAGACGGGGCTTGAATTGCACCTGGGTTCCATTTCAATAGTTGAGTCAGGGATCCCCTCTTTGTCAGCCTCATCATCATCTTCGTCACAGCCATCATCCATCCTTTCGAAGAAAGAGGGATCGAATTGGGGATCGTCGCAATCCAAATCAGCAAATTCTTCAATTTCTGAGTCATTTCCTTCGCCTAAAGTCTCCAAAACATTCGAAATCTGGTCGTCGTTCAAGGTGATGCCTAAAAACAAAAATTAAAGTAGAAAAAAAAACATAAAACAACTTAAATTGGAGGAAACAAACCAAATAACAGAACCACACACTTTCAATCTATACCTCCGGCCAACAACCGAAGGCACACGAATGTGCATGTTTAAATTTCGGCCCTAGCCATTGCTTACTACTGCATGCTTTTATCGTACAGCCATTTTATTTTATTAGATAGGATCTTTGTCTATGCGAAAAGCCAAAAATAATGCCTATTTACCATAAAAAAACAAATAGTAAAAAATACTTACGCGAGGCGCGATTCCCACCGAAAAACGCAGCCATCTTTGAACGAACGCTGTGGTCGACTGGTCGGTCACGAGGTCATGTACTATCTTTTTTACGTAGGTACATAACATGCACGTTCGATCGACGTCGGTTGCGTCGCGGAAAACCTGTTGGTGCGTGCTCAGGATTTTTTCTAAGTCAGATGCACGATTGATTCAGCTCGGGTGGAAAGGCCGAGCTGAATCAATCGTGCATCTGATTGTATATATCTTGACATGTTAACTCAGCATATTGAAATGCCTTCTGTTTATGTCCACACTGTGGAAATTCCGGAAGTCTTGAAGGTTTGTACCTGAAACCAGATGACAAAGTATAATTAAGTTTATATTAAAAAATAATATTTGGACTGGCTTTTCCTATAAAAGCACAATATCAATCTTTAAGCCCAAAAATCTCAGGAACGTGACGGTTTAGGCAAAAATGTGAAGGAGTATTTTAGGTTTGTAGTTACATTCTCTCTTCAAAAATATAAGTTTCGTCATTGGCCGCGTGATCGGATCCCCCACTACCCACTATGCCACAAGGTTCAAACCCCTTTATAAATTAAAATTATATACTTTATTGCACAAAGAAAACAAGAGAAACATTCTTACTAAAAGCTTGAAAATTTTTAGAAGCACAATCTAGCTTATCGCGTAAAGTGACTGATAAAATACCTGAATAACAAAAGATACCTAAGACGCAAGGAAAGGACTGAATAGTGCTAACTAAATTACCACCCACAACCCTAATACTGCCGCTGGCTTTATACTGCATAATACCATTTTCGCGTAAGACAATGCTACTTTACAAGGTGAGAAACACTTACCGTTTTTCGCGTAGAATCTCACGTTTCCAGGTTGCTTTATTCACAGATCGCTTCCTTGTGTTTTTGGGATCACATTTTTTCACAAATTTCATTAGATCTTCCATTTTTTACACATTAAATCTCTAAAATAACAAACGCACATCCATACCGCATAGCAAAAATCGCCATAATCCGCCATATTGCTTGCATAGTCACGTGTCAGAAATCAAGAGCTGCTATTGGTCAGTCAGTTTATAGGGGCTTTTGTTAGTCACATAGTATGTTTTAGTGGGTTATGATTCCAAGTCTTGACTTTACATCCATATTTTAAGGTGTTTTAGGGCGATTTGAAACTAACTGATAGGTCAAATTTGAAGAACTTTTATAGCGCTTTCATATAATAACAATAAGTAGATTTTGGTCAAATATCGTTTTAGCGGGTTTTGAAACTAGATGACTCTAATTATTCTCTATGAATTTATATATTCTGATAAAAGTACTTTAGTGTTAACTTAAACCATGCAAACCATGTTTTTTTCTGTGGTGGTATTGCAAATAATTGTGTACAATTAGCTGTTCATAATTTTTTCTTGAAAAAAAACTGAAAAAATAATAATCACTTCATTTTTCTACAACAGTAATTATTCTTACAAACACTAAATAAAAACAGTTATAATAATGCAAAAGGATGTGGTAACGTATTCAATTCTGAGCTTTTACTAGTCATTCTTCTTGAGTCGCAATGACTAATGTTCCGGCTTTTTGTATGGATTCTGCTATGGTGCTGACAGCTGAGGCAACTCCTCCAATTTCCTTTACTAAGCTAAGCATGGCCTCAGCTTGCAGTTGCATTGCTTTAGCTAGCTTCGGCAGTGCTATCTCGAATGCCACGACCTGTCGCTCAGCTGCCTCAGCTTGCCGGCTTTAATCATTTAACATGGGGTCACGTTCTTCCTTATTAGATACAGAGCTTGCAGAATTTTCTTCTTTATAAATTGAGGGGGCAGTGAGAAGCTGTGGATGTGAAGCTCGTCTTCCCTGTGCACTAGAAATTAGTCTCCGGCAACGGTCTGGATACTTCTTGTCTCCTGTTGCTAGTGTAAGAGGACACAGGCTCCTGCTTTTATGTGGACGTGGGCTTTGACTCCGGCTTCTACGACCATTGCCCTCCTGAAAATCTAAGTAATCTGGTACATTTATCCCTTCTACTGCTACTAGCCCCATAAATCCTATCAACTGCTCTTCCAGCGGAGATAGACGCACAGCGACAGGTCCATCACCATTGTCGTTTCTGTGCGATTTTATTTTTCTGGTTTTTCCTTTTACATCACTTTTCCAGTCCTGCCAGGACTTATACCACCTGTCTGGGGTTTTTGTTGCTCCTTCGCCTATGGAATTGATACTACTATCCATTTCGAATAGGAGCCTTTTTTTTCTGTAGCCCCATCTGGGCATATTAATTCATCTAACAATTAAGTTAAAGAAATAAAATGATATTTTATATCTCACAAACTTACACATTACTTGAGCTATTTAATTCCTAATGGGGTTGGCAAGGCCTCAATTAGTTGACGTTTATAATTTATAGTAATTCAATTATTATATCAAATAGTGAAAAGTAAAAAATAAAACTTAATTTTTAAATATTACATACCCAAAATGCTTCATAATGTTATACACAGTGCAACACGCATAAATAATTGCGCTGGCCTTTGGGGAGTAATGAAGCACTCGGTCAATGTCGATACACCGGAGGCGTCCGTATTGCGCACCCTGCAAGTGCCACGCCGTGCACCTCTCTTCCGGGGAATTTTGCACAGCATGGAGAACAAGCGTCATCAGCTAAGATTCCAGTGGATATCCCCTGTCTCCTGTCAGTCAAGGTTCCAGTGGATATCCACTGTCTTCCGTTTGAAAAGAAACTTAAGAAGATGAATAGATGACAAATACCTACTAACTTTTAGGTATTTGTCATCTATTCATCTTCTGGACCAGTGAGTGACTAGATTTAATATCTGATGTGTATACTCGTACTAGGGTGGAGTGAATTATTTTTTTTACATTTTGGATACGGTGGAGTGCGGAAACGGTGCCCTGTACTGATACAATCATTATATATTAGGACAGCAAACATGAATTTTGACTGGAAGTACTGCCGCATGGCCATTGAAAATTTCAAAAATCCTGAAAATAAGGGATTTTGGTAATTGTAAAACAGGTACTCAAAATTGAGGGAATCTTATGTTTTATTAAATAATTCAACACTACATTATAGAAAGTTAAAAAAAATATATACATATCAATTAAAATTTCTAAAAAAAAAAAAAAAAATATTATTTTTTCGCCGTTTGGTGAGCTACGACTGTGGTCATGAACTCTTTTTTTATGTTGAAGACCGGCATGATATTGCACGATTTTAACTTGTTTCGGATCCATCCTTCACGTTTATCTGGTCCACACATAGCAACACATGACTCAGTGACCAGCTTACATCTTTCAGTAGCTTGTGAGTGGCATGGCATTTTGCGAAATGTAGGCAGAATCTCCGTTTAGACTATTTCAATATTCCGAATAGCTCTATAAATGACGCCGGTTTGTATCTGTTTGATGAGGGGAGGCTCCGACACATAGCTCCAATCAATCAAATCTGTATATTCGGCGGCAGAGAAGTTAAATGAGGGTAATTTAAACATTCGTATCGGTGCCAAGCCCGAACTCTGCTCTCGTATTTTAACAATGCGCCGGAGTGCTAATTCTTTGATATGGTTGCGATCGTATGCAAGCATACTAAGCAAAATGTTTTCGCTGTGGCCAAAGTACCCATTGCGTTGAAGCACAGGGTCAACTATTTTCATAAGGTTTGCAGGAAGGTACCTCGATAATGTAATCATTTTGTGCAGGTGTTGCAATCCGTACACGCAAAATGGTTTGGTTTTAATTTCAAACCACATAGGAGCATACACTCGGATGACGAAGTCTGCTAAGATACGCAAATTATGTGAAGGTTCGCTAGTGGAAACATATAGTCGAAGTATCTTGTTAGCTGATGTCAGCCACCGTGAATGAACAATCTTTCCGGGGTTTCGCTTGGATAAACTTACGTTACATTGTCCTCTGCTAACTGCGTGACATATTTCATACAAGTAAAGCTGATCGGTACTATAACACCTCTTCCGAAAAGAAACTTCATCGCCCTCTTCAATGGCTCGTGTGTCTATCGCATGCCAACGAACTTCCTTTACGACATCTGTTTCAGCATCTTGATGAGAAAACTACAGGACTAAGGAGTTTCACAGGCGTCATTGGTAAAGCTTTGAAGGGTTGTGAGAATCTTCCAGTGGTCCAATTTACACCCATTGCATGTGAACTACCCGAGATTTCAAAATCACGTAGTGATCTCAGGACTGTAGTATGCAGACCTTCATGGAGGATCTGGCATAACGCTACTCTTTTCCCAATCGGTCCTTTCGAAGAAGATTAAATATAACTTAAAAGATTTGAAATGGTGTTCGATGTCAATATTCGAAATGATTAAAGATCTGGTCTTCCGACATTTTTAGGAGAGAGATCGCGGAGTAATTTCATGTATGCGATCTGCAAATAGCACTTTTTCAGGCGTTTTAAATAAAGTGATTCGTATGTGATTAATTATAAAAGTGTAATAAAGCCAAATTGTATGGAAGTACTCGTATATCATTCATACCCGGCGCCTCCGCCACAATGTACACCTCTTCCGGGGGCAAACGCTCGGCCAATATTACCTTATATGGTAAATCAATGCGCGACTGGTAGATCAAAAATATGACGCCACAGGCCACACTAGTCATGGGTTATAACAGGGTAAAATAGGTACCTAGATTCAAGATTCAAGATTCAAGACATTTATTTGACACAAAACACTACAACACAAAGAAAATAAAATAACATACAATATAAAACACAGGACAAGAACACATACAGGAGACGACAAAACAATGTATAATTGTGCTGTAGTGCGATGTCAAAAAGGACACAGCTCAGCATGTGTTGAAGCCGAGGCCCCAACGCTGGTTTTCAGCCGTACCCTAGGTGCGCGTGTGTACATAGCCGACGGACAAGAGTAATCTACTACCTAATGTGTTATGTTTGTGTATGTGTGGTGTGTGTGTGTACTTTGTTTGTGTGTATGTGTGTTTGTAAGTATGTGTGTTTGTTGGTGACAGTGTGACAAGGATGACTGATAAATACAAAAGGTAAATAAATGTGTGTGTGTGTGTGTGTGTGTTTGTAGATATGTGTGTATGTTGGTGACAGTGTGACAAGGATGATAGATAAATATAAGAGATAAATAAATAAATAGTCTGGACTACTCCTTTAGGTATGTTGGAATAACCCGACCTCCTATAGCAAGTAGTTTTTGACAACTTATTAAATGCTTCTTGAGTTGGATCTTAAAAGAGTGTATTGATTTTAGTTCACGAAAGGGAGGGGTAGGTTATTCCAACATTTTGTGGCTGTATATTTGTAACCTCCACGAAAAGCCGCCGTGCGATGCTTTGGCATGGAGAGCTGCCAACTTGCCAAACGGCATGCTTGAGTGGAATTTCGCCACTGCAACTTCTCGTACAGGTACTTTGGACGTCCGGTTTTTATCACACCAAACAAAAGAGTAGCCAGATGGTGCTCTCTACGCAAAGGCATCTTGAGTATACCGGCAGCGTTGAAATAGGGTGTCACATGCGTGCGTGGGGGAATTTTAAAACAAAAACGGGCACACGCGTTTTGCACGCGCTGCACCACGCGATCAGTGCGAGCCAACAGCCGTGGCCCATACAATATATCCGCGTAGCTCAATTTTGATAAAATAAGTGCGTCGCATAATCGAATACGAAGGTCTACTCTGAGGAAGTCACGGATTCTATATAAAATTTTAAGCCTGTAAAAGCAGGTTTTCGCTATCTCGAGAACGTAACCTTCGAAGCGAAGACCCTCGTCCATTAACACTCCTAGGTTTCTTGCTTCTGAAACTCGTTCCACCTGCTCACCCATTACAGACACAGCTGGGCTTTGTGCTAGTATTGATTCCAGCTGATTTGGAGCTCCGAATACAATGAATTTAGTTTTTTTTGGATTCAATACTAGTGTGTTGGATTCCGACCAAGCTGCGATGTTTTCTAGATCCGTATTTATATTTTTCACAGCTGTGCTTGTATCCTTGGGGTCGAATGAAAGGTAGAGTTGAGTATCGTCGGCGTATACGTGATATTGGCAGTGCTTAATAACAGAGCATATATCTGCTGTATAAAGGATGAAAAGCAAAGGACCCAAAATCGAACACTGCGGGACACCTCTGGAAACCTCCGATCTCCGATCCGATCCGACCTGTTCCTGTTCCAGATAAATAACAGTTCCAAAAACCTGTTACTAAGTAACACCCTGTTCCTCGGCTCACCATCTGTTCCTCGGTTCACATATAGGTACAATGTTCCTTGCTGTTCCATGCCAGTAATAAATAAGGCTTAGTTTATTATCAATAAATATTGTTTGAAAATTAATCAATCATTATAAAATTTTGAAAATTAAGAATTATGTAAGTATGTTTAAGTATTGGCATCAGTCAGTACAGTAGTATGTGATTCTAAAGTGCTGAGTTTACATGTAAGAAACATATTCTAAGTACCGTTTTTTTCAGATAATTCAAACAAATGACTAAAAACTTAGGAAATTATATAGCACGAAAACTACAATAAATTCAGTTTACTAGTTTATTATAAATAAGAATTATCAAGTGATTTATTTCAATTGCCTTCATTCAAATATTTTTTAAGTATTAAGTATTGTGAAAAGATTTTCACTTGTTTTGTTACGCTTTTTACATTTATATAAACAACACTGCACTGCACTGCTATACATTCTTTATGGTTATCATTAGTCGCTAAAAGCAACAAACATAGTTTACACTGAAAGTTAAACATTTTTTATTATACAAAAAGTAAAATAAACCGCTTGAGAATTTCTTTCATTTTGACATTGACATCTCAGAAGTGCGTTCGAAAACTTTTTGACACATGCGTTTTGTTTGTACGTAAGTATAAGACTAAGTACGGTGAACTACGGTGTGGAAAAAAAGTATGATTATATTAAACCAAATAAATTATTATATAAATTATAATAACAGTATAAAATGAAATATGAACTTCCCTTCATGCTTTATCAGGCTTAGGACTGACAGTTTACAATTTTAAAATTTAGTATTTAGTAAAAAAAAACAAAAGCGGGGATTTCAGTAAACAGGCGCATTTAAAAGTTCAATTTCATTTTATGTACATAATAAAACTATTTACACTATACAAAAATAATATTTACATTTATATACAATACATGACAATGTATATTATACAAACCTATTTACAAATTTTGAATATTATTTACAGTTTTCGTGTAAAAACACTAACTGTTGTAGTTTCCGAATACCTAAGCGAGATCGACGGTCGGTCATCATATTTCCGGCCGTAGAAAACACCCTCTCACAAGGCACTGATGAAGCCATTAGGCTTAAATAATATTTACAACCCACTTTAAATATATTTGGGTATATATTACGATGAGTGCGCCACCATGTAAGTGGACACTCGTCTCTAGGTATAATAGCGTCTTCCAAATACCGCTGGACCTCCACTATGGCTTTAGATTGTGCCGTCCCTTCTGGCTGAACATTCTGCATTTTTGCATGAAAGTCCACCCAAATAGTTTTAACTGCGGCAGCAGCGGCAGGCTCTGTTGCTAATGATTCTTGAGGTTGCGGAGCTGCGCGACTGTGTTGCTGACAATTTATTTCCTGCGTCACAAGTTCTCTTATACGCCTTTTGATGTCGTCCGCAATACTCGCTTCCGGAAAATATAATTTGAATCTCGGGTCTAGGAACATCGCGCAACCAAATGTACGGCTGCGGTGGATAGAAGGAAATTTGATATTTATGGTGGCTATTAGATCTTGTCGTGCTTGGTCCACTGCCGGCATGAGGACCTCTGCAGAGCCTATTCTTTCCAGGGCCGCTAATAACCCCATCGTAATGGGAATGACCAAACTTGCAGATACATATTTTTGACCACTAATTTCTTTTGTAGCCTCTTCACAAGGCTTCAAAATTTGGCAAAGCTCCTCATAAATTTGCCATTCGTAGGCGGTCAAGTTTGGCATGTTCAGATTGATAAGCGCACTGTTAATGAATTCTCTTAAAGTAACCAGTCTGTGCAACATGTAATAAACTTAGTTCCACCTCGTTTGAACCGCTTGAAGAGGCCGTAGCGGGGTTTGGCCTGCTTGTTCCTGGTATGTTTTAAGCTTCTTCCATCCCAGATTACTCTTTTTAAAATAGCGGACTATTTCTTTGCCTTTTCCGATAATTTCTTCCATCTCAGGTTTTTCAATCACGCTTTTAACGGCAAGGTTTAAACCATGGGCATAGCAGGAAAAATGAAGCCATCCCAGCTCAGTTTGAAGTGCCCTTTTAATATTGGCTCCATTGTCAGATACGGCCATCGAAATTTTGCTTGTTATCTGCCATTCATCAGTAAATGTTTTAATTATGGCAGCCAAGTTTTCTGCTGAGTGTGACCGTTCCACCGGGACACAATCAAGCAAGACAGTGCGTAGTTCGCATTCCTCGTTTATGTAGTGCCCTGTCATGGCTAAAAAGGAATCATTGGAAATAGAAGACCACACGTCTGCTGTGATACACACATGACTTGCTTCAAGTCGAACTTGATCAATTAATGTGGCCTTCGTTTGCTCATACATCGCCGGTAGCAAGTTATTTGCGAAGTATTTCCTTGTTGGGATCACATTCCCTGGGAAAGCATAATTCATAAGCTCCCGGAAACCACGATCTTCTACCATGCGGAAAGGCTGGAAATCCAACGTAAACAATGGGCTATGTACGACATTTTAAAAATATTTTTAATTTCGTTTAATTTTTTATTTAACATAAAGGAATAAGGTCCCGTTTCCTAAAAAAACATATATAAAAAATCTATCTTTTGAAATAAAAATATAATAATTAAAAGTTTCTCAGTAGGGTAAACTAATCATAAATACGGCATTATACAATCGTGTCTTTGCCAAGCTGTAATGTCAATAAAAAAAAACATAACCTATTTCATTTTGTATTTGGTTGTTTATTTTTGAGTTTTATTTTTGCTTTTGGTTAATTTTTTCTGAAGTCTTTTACTGCTACCGCATACCGGATTACGATTTAACTTTGCACGGACTTGTAGTGCTAGATTTTGACTAATTTTCTCACGACTACACCTTATTCATACCGGACTCCGAGAACTGCTTCAACGATAGTGATTAATACTCTTCGGATTTGTGGAATAACACTAATAACGACAGCGCAGCAGTCTTTGCTACTCAACATGGCATCTGACGAGTTACAGCGGTGGAGAGAACCAAAAAATGTTTTATACCTCTTCGTTCAAACACTGACATCAACTCACCAGATTTGACGTTTGTTACCATTCCAAAGGAATTGAAAGAAAGTTGGTGTAAAATGGTTGACAGGAATTGTCCCAAACGTCCACTTTTTTGCTGTGAGGATCATTTAAACGTAAGTACATTAAAACGTATCTCTAGTTAGTCTGTGATTGAAACTTAAATGTTGAACTTAAACTCAAAAACGCAACGGTATAGGTTATATGTCAACCAACTGTCAATCGTTTTTTTTTTTTTTTTACTTTGGCAAAGGAGTTAATCTGTAGAATGCTGTAATAAGCAACAAATCGTAACCAAAATTTTAAAAATTAATTATTTTTATATCTATGATCAAAATTATTTGATATATTTTTTATTTGAATATGGGACCTTAAACCTGCTTAAAATAAAAAAATCAAATTATTTTAAAAATCTTGCACATAGCCCATTGCATCACCAGTGCGTCATTTTTTTTTATCTACTCGACGTTTTGACACATAGGCCTGAATGTTGGGTTGGCCACAAGTTCGTCTTAGTGTTCTAACGCTAACACTGTTGCCGCCAACAATGCTACTGCTGCTTTCACTTCGGCCTTCTTCATTCACACCGTTATCACCTGAAATATCAATACAAATGTAATCTTAATCTATCTTATACAAATCTTATTAAATATTGCAAGAGAAATTTGCTGACCGTCTAATCTAAATAAAATTTCTTTTTGAGGGAAGATTTTAAATACAATATAAATTTTACAAAAAAGTATTTGCTGACCGTACATGTTAATTACATATTGGCGGGAGGTTTAAAAAATAACGGTTCATGCGCCTTCAAATAAATAATTTATAAATTATGATTTTTGTATTACTTTTAATAACATTATTACCATTCAGAACTGGAACATTGTTAGAGCCGCCTTGAGATGGAGCTGCTGTTGAGCCAGCAGCTTCACTTTCAGGCCTCACTGGTCTATCTCCTGAAGTTTCGCCGTTGTTCTCGATGCGATTAACTAACGCAATCGCTACATGTTTTCGTTGCAGATGTTTTTTAAGATTAGTAACTGACGCTTTGTACGACAACTTAGCTTTGCAAATTTTGCAAACTGCATTGCTACTACCAATGTCTGTAAAATGGTTCCAAACAACACTTGTCCGTTTGTTTGAAGACATTTTATTTACACTTACACTAAACTTTTTAACTAAAACTAACACCGTAACCACTAATTACAATATTTACCCCAGGTATTTACACAATTACACATTTAAATAGACAAGAAACATAAAACGATCGGCAAATAGAGAAATACGACACAGTTGTATTTTTTTGAAAATTTTACTGACTGTAACTGACTGAAAAGTTTCAAACCGAGGCGCACTTAATTTGTACTTTTTGATAGAAACTTTAACTCGTAATTTATTAAAACAAGAGAGGGCATGATAACTTTTGTATTCAAATCTGTATATCTTTCTCTTTTTTTCAAAGTAACTGAATGTTTATTTACGTATTAAAATATGTGCGTTCCGCACAACGCAGACACCACAGGTCAAGTTTGGTTAAATTACAAAATTTTATACTACATGTCGATTTTCAGTCATATTTTAATTAGTTAAATTTAACGTTTTACCTTATACTTTAATTGGCTTTATAATAAAATTATTACTACTTTTTTAAATCAAATCTACGTCAAATGAGTCGTATACACCAACTAAAATCAGGAGTCCCGCTTTTTGACATTCTTGTTTGGAAGCGTTAAAATAACAAGCTTTGTCTCGCTTTTACTACTGCGTTCTCCATATGAGCGAATATAGAAGAAAGTGTTACAACGGTGACAGGTGCGGAATTAAAACACAGGTAAATTTAAATGGTATTTAATTATCATAGTCTTGTTCAATGTAACATAACTTCCGTAGTTGGTGGTTTAAAATAACAAGCCTTATCTCACTCTCACTCTAGCTCTTGTTGTGATGAGTGAATAAAGAAGTAGGTATACATAGAACAGGGTACAGTTGGTACAGTCACCAAGTCACGGAACAGAGAGGAACAGTATAGTACTAAGACTTAGAACTACTATGAACTTACGAAACTGGGCTGTTCCACTGAGTAACAGTTATTCTATATCAGTAGGAACTGTTCGGAACTGTTCCTTTTAAATACCTGTTATTTGTACGTACCGATAAATACGCCTCATCGCTAGCCACACTGTGTAACTTTTTTACAATTTATATTATAGTGGCACTTGCTCATAAGTGAATAAAGGCATTTTTTAAGAAAAATAATTTACTTAAAACCATTTTACTTGTCAAGACAGTATACATTTTTTTCCGCACATTTAGAAAACTTTGCGAGCTATGCGGCAGTTCTTCTAATTATATTTTGTATGAATGCTAATTTACGAAAATGTTATGTTAGGTTTAAAGCACCTTTTGCGACATCCGCCACTTCAATATTCCACAAAAAAAATCCCATACAAGTGCGCTCCACCCTAATACTACAATAAATAAATTCTTTTTATAAAAAATGTAATTTTATCAATCTATGTTTTGTATGTATTTATTCTCCAATCAATTTCGAAATAGTTTCAAACAAATGCTTCGACGAGACCACAACTTCCGTGGTGGACGAGACCAAAATTAATACTGCAAACAGCCGGTCTAACTCTACAACGTTGTTGTCCATGTGAGCGTTAGATAATGCTTAGGTCGGGGAAGCAACAGTGGCTAGGGTTTTTTCAATTTGCTGTTGCATGTAAAATACAAATCATGGAAATAGTTTATATAAAGCACAGTTCATGATTACACTAGATTTGCTATTTACTTTCACTAAAAAAGAGAAATCCTTTTTTTTTAAATAAAAAAAAACGGGAATCGAGCCACTGTGACACCTGTACACAATAGCTAGTACCCCCTAGTACTCAGTGGCTCTAACAGTACACAGTGAATCGAGCCACTTTGTACCAAGACATAATCACTGTGTACATAGTGGATCTGACATCATTAGGGAAAATTAAAAATGGACAAGGATTGCAAATTCTTTATTGTTATACAGTTGAAAAATGATTTGAAAACCACAAAAATGCACATACTTCTAGCAACCGAAAAAAATCTACTACCAAATTGGAAATAATTATATGTATCATAATATTAAATCACATTTTAGCACATGTTTAAATCAAAAAAACTTATTGAAAATTTATAAAACTGCCTTGAAGAAGTGCCATCTTTGAGCGAATAAATTTAAAATCATTTTCTTTTATTAAAGAAAGGTCAGGTTTATAAAGCAGAACGAAATTTTGACGTTTGTGTCTAATGAAAGATATAAATATAGTACTCTAAATCAAGGCATTTTCTGGGTTAACTCGCTCCATCGTCGACCTCATCTATGACCTTGGTCAAGATTGAGGTCAAGAATTAACTATCTTATAATAATAATAAAAAAACATTTCTTTCTTCCAATACTTTTCCTATATACCAAAATTTTCGTCTTTTTATTGCAACCTCGACCATCACGTATTCAACTTCATAAGGCGGACGAGGAAGTGGTTTTTGTAGATATTTTTCTGTTAGAATGATCATATTCTCTTGTTCTTCAAATTCATTTTATTTGTAAATGCAATATTTGTATTTTTTTTTCTCTTTTTATAAAATTATCATTTTTGGTGCAAGTGCTCCTGGACTAATACTATTTTTGTTGAGCGGATAGATTCCAGTTTTGCAAATCCTGCTTTTGCAGTTTTTGCAAATCTGGTTTGCGTGAAAGCTTTTTCAAATGCCGGCGTGAAAAAATTGTGGAAGTCAAATCTTGTCGAAATTGAATTGGGTTTGGAAGTCTTGTAGTTTTGCAATTCGTTTTTCCAGGTACATTTCAGCGGACAAAAAACTAACAACATCTAGAGGCTGAAGTATGTGACTTGTGTGCGTGGGAATCGTGAATAACACGATTTGGTGATCTTTTGCGGAATCCAATATCTGAGGGGCAATATGACTTGCATGAGAGTCCACTATTACTCCGGCGCAACCAGTAGGAAGGTTTTTCTCAAAAAAATGAAGTCGTTTCAGAAACAAATCAGTATTTATCCAGCCTTTTGGTGAAAGCCGTATCAAGCTATTTGGTAGCGCACTATGTTCAAGCCCTTGCACGACATGTTTGCCTTTGAAAATTATGAGTGGTGGGAGAAAGCATCCAGCGGCATTTATGCATGAAAGGACTGTGGTAGTCATTTTTCGGCGTACGTTCAATATCCAAGTATTTTTGGGGATTATCACGCAGACGTACTTCATTATCAATCATAGCGAAAACTCTGTCCGGTGGTATGTAAGAGTGCCCAACGACTGGAAAAACTAGCTCAATTTCTTTTATATTTTGTGGGGCTTCAGTCATCCATTTGGATAGTATTGCCAGCATAATTATGTTTTTGTTCTGGCCTGCACAGCCGTCTGCTATAAGTCTTATTTTTTGACATGATGATAGGTCACTATTTTTCAATCGGTGATATACTGCCGAAGCAATTTCGTTTGTAGCTTTAGGGTAAACATTTTCTGTCCAACAATAGGAAAATACGTTCGTCAGGGTTAGACTACTTTTTGAAGTGCCCTCCACTATCGTAAAGTTGTACAAGCAAATATTTCTCAGGTAATACGCGATTTGATCAGGGACTTTAAGTAAATTCAGATTTTTTTCACAATCAAATGAAAATTAAAGTTTATCTTCCTTAATTTTCTCAAAAATGCCTTAGCTCACAACTTGTGCAATCTTTGAGCTATTATTAGATTATTCCGTGCTACATTGTCCTTTTCACGTTTCATTTCTGATGAAAATTTTAACATGTTGTACAAACGTCCGTTCTTGGGCTACCAAAGGCGAGGTTATATTCTGTGTTGAATATATTACGAAAATAGGACTTTTTTACTTTCAGATCATGGGTCGCTTGTAAATTGTAGTGTTCCCATAATTTATTAATAGATAACTCAGGTGCCAAATACATATTAATCAGTCTCACATAAAATTAGATCTAATATATATGTAAGTTTTTAGTCAGTTCTTGATTATAGTTCAAGTTTTAAAGACCATGTGCCTGCAATGGTTCCGTAGTAAAGGAACTATCAGTTCTATTTCGAAAGGAACAAAAATTATATTCTCATTTACAATCACAAAAAAACATGATGTGCTTTGCTTAAGTTTGTTTTTGCTTTATTTCAAAGTAAAGGAACTTTCAGTTCTAATACAAAAGAAACAAAAATTTTATATTTTCATTAACAATCACAAAAAAGATGAGGTTTCTTTGCTTAAGATAAAATATTTCAAAGTAAAGGAACTTTCAGTTCTAATACAAAAGAAACAAAAATTGTATATTCTCATTAACAATCACAAAAAAGATGAGGTTTCTTTGCTTAGCATAATATCTTGCTTTTCTCTAGAATTTTTTTAGATACTGTACAGTCGCGTTCAGAGTAAAAAAAACTCAAAAAATCTTCAACTTTTTTTGAGTTTTTTTACCCTTCCCCTTGCCATTTTTTTCTGATTCGAATAGGTTCTGTTTAACTTTCTTGATATCTTGTTTCTTAACTTTATTTACATTCTTCTGACTTTTTAGATTCTCCTTTTCGGGGGTATCTGTATCAATCATACTCTTTCCCAGTTTTCGTTTTGTCGCTCGTGGCTCAGCTTTAAGAGGTGGCATAAATTGTTTTGGCGATTTGAATGATGATATTTCTTTTTTTGTATAACGTATTGTTTTAGGTTCTACAGTATTTGGCTGTTGTAATATTTTTCCAGAGATATATTTAAGGGTCAATTCTTTGAGACTCCTTGGCGAAATTAGATCGAATGTCTTAAGTTTAGAAGGTGACCTCGTTTGACTAAGAGATATTGCGGAGCTTTTATCTTGCAGATCAACTACTCTTGGTACTTTCTCATCGCTATCACCATCTGGCAAATCGATATTACTTGGTCCAGTCATTTCCATATCATCAGTATGAATATCACGATCTGTCACCAAACTTGGCATGAAGTCAACTTCAGTGAAAATTTTAGCATCATATGGAAAAATACCACACTTTTTAAAAGCGTTAGTAATATTACTTGGAGTCATTGACTTCAATCACGCTGAACCGACAAATTCCGCAATATTTTAAATAGTAATTGGCTTCCCAGGGTTGCGAAGCATCCAAGAATCGACAGCTGCATTATAAACCGTTTTAAAAGGGCCATGTAACCCTACGTCTAGGGGTTGTAACTTGGCAGTGGTGTGTGGATGCAACGTTAAAACGGTAACTCCTGCATCCATAGCCATATCTAAAACTTTAATAGACAAATGAATTTCGTGATAGTCCATTATTTCGTGATAGTTTTCTTTAGAAGCTCCAACACCAGTGATAAAAAAAATGAGCCATCACTTTCTCAAATAGTTCTCCATTCATCCACCCAGATGAAGCATCTAACCCTAAAGTACCCGTTGGGGCCCTTCGGAGCATTTCTGTTTTAAAATTGACTCTCGGAAAAAATATTGCTGGCGGGAAGGCTTGTCCTGTGGCGCTTACTATATTACAAGTAGTAACCAAAGTTCGGCTCAGCACTGACCACTTTACCAGCCTGCTTCCATTTCAAACCTATTATTTTTTCCGGTCTTTGTACAGTAGTGGTAGACGTTTCGTCTAAGTTATAGACTCTCAACTCATTTCCAAACGATGGATGTCGTCCCATAACAAGTTTCAAGTTTTGAAAAACTTCTGCACGTTGTCTTTATTGAATGAAATAGCTCTTGCCAGACTACAGGGCTCGGGCTTTTTCAAGCTAAGCTCGGGATGCCGTTTCCTAAAACTCCTAAGCCACTCATTACCGGCAAAGTGTTTTCTTTCCCAAGATTCAGGGGTTTCTATGTTGTTTATTTTAGCCATCTGACGCCACTTTTCGGCAATCTCTAGCTGACAAGCCGTAAAATTTATTTTCACACTCAATAATGTACGCATTCAATTCATCTTCTTGCGATTTCGTAAAAAAACTGTTTACCGAAAAGTTAGGCGTCAAAGCTGTGTCTGAATTCACTTTTAATATATAACGATGAACTGTAGGGTAAGGCAATTTACATTCTATTGCTGCCTGTCTTATGCTTAGCCCGGCTTTGTGTAATGACACCGCTTTACCCATTGCGTCTCCGCTTTACCAGTGTGACCTCCTTTTTTTCTTTCTTTCACCTTTTGTCGACCCATCCTAAAACATAACAATTAAAGGATAAATAAAATTTTAAAACAATGCACAATTAAAAACATTTTAATTTGTCGAAATGGCCATTTTGTAAAGATTGTCGATACCCCTTTGTGCCTAAAACATCAGGTTTTTCAAACTATTCAGCTTAAAACAATTTCAAAAAGTTATAATCAAATTAAAGCCAAATTCTTATATAGTTACAAGTAACGCTAACATAAAAAAATATGTTTCATTTAGCATCGAAAGGGTTAACAAAAAACTATGTACACTTTGAACCATAGCGGTACTCATTGAACCACGGTTCATTGTTGGACATTTCTTGATTATTCAATGTCAAACAGACAGACAAAGAATTTATTCATTGCTTTAAAACAGACACACAACATTCAAAACAGTCAGAAGTACAAATACACATAAAAGGTTACAGAGTTATTCTAGTGTTGTGTGTGTGTCAGAATTCAACAAAAAGGCCATAGCTCAGCATAAGCTTTGTCCAAAGGACAAAACACTGGTATTCTGCTATAACCTCATTAAGGTCAGTCACGAGTGCTCAGCAGCGAAGATAAACACTAAAAAAGAGAATGTAAAATATAATGTATAATATGTATAACAGGGGATAAATATGTGAGTTATGTGTGTAGGTATGATATTGCGTATTAATAGTTGAGTGTAGCACAAAAGTTTGTCAGGATTTAAAAACCGTTACATAGTAAGTGTCTGGAATACCCAGTTTTTGCTTCTCCAGAAGGAACGTCCTATACTTAATT
This sequence comes from Aproaerema taeniolella, assembly GCA_949987775.1. Taxonomy (NCBI): domain Eukaryota; kingdom Metazoa; phylum Arthropoda; class Insecta; order Lepidoptera; family Gelechiidae; genus Aproaerema; species Aproaerema taeniolella. Next base: position 11,188,096 of record OX465245.1, read on the forward strand.
CTAAAATACTCCTTAGACCTAAGAAGCCGCAGAGGGGGGGGGGGTATATTGTTCCAGCACTTTGTAGCCATGTAACGGAAGCTGCCAGCAAATGCTTGCGTCTTGTGTGGATGTACCTCCAATAAATAGCGTGTAGGTCTGGTGACATAACGGTCATGAAAACCAGAAAACTTTAATTTATCAAAAAGATAATTTGGCTTCCGGGTCTTCACAATATCAAACACCATACAAGCCAAGTGCAGCTGTCGCCGCGCCGCCATATTAAGTGTTGAGGTATTATTTAGGTACGGTGTAATATGTGTGCGAGGTGGTATACTGTAACAAAAACGACAGCAAGCATTCTGCACCCTTTGAATCATTCGCTCCGTTTTCTTAAACAGTCGAGAGCCATATACTACATCTCCATAGTTTAACTTTGACAAGATAAGGGTTTCACATAAAACTACTCGAACGTTTTCCGTCAACAAATTACGAATCCTGTATAAAATTTTTAATCTATAGAAACAGCTACGTATTAAACTCAGAACGTGTGATTCGAAACGCAATTCACCGTCAACAACAATACCCAAGTTCCTAGCTTCCTCGACTTGGGAGATCCTTTGACCAGATATCATGATTACAGGATCGCGAGAAACAATCGAGGATATTTGCCTTTTTGAGCCGAGAACCATGAACTTGGATTTTGCTGGATTGAGCACAAGTGCGTTTTTAGTAGACCATTTTATCACCCTATCCAAATCCTCGTTAACATTCAGCACTACATCAGATAGTTTATCGCGTGGAATATGTGCATATAATTGAACGTCATCTGCATAAAGATGAAACTTACAATGCTGAATGTGATGAGTCAGGTCTGCACTGTAAATGATGAAAAGTAAAGGGCCAAGTATTGAACCTTGGGGCACGCCCCTTGTAACCGCCTTGGGGTCCGAGATGACAAAGGATCCATCCTCTTTCACGACCTTAACTGACTGCTGACGATTCGTGAGATAGTTATTGAACCATGTCAACGATTGATGATTCAATCCATAGTATGATAACTTTGACATGAGGAGTGGGATGCTTATACAGTCAAACGCACGTGAGAAATCAAGCAATGTCATTATCGTGCCACTACCCATATCCTGTGCTGCAAGAATATTGTCCAAAACATCTAAGAGTGCAGTAGCCGTTCCTCTTCCCTTCCTAAAGCCCGATTGTAAATCAGGAAGTATATTGTGCTGTTCCACATATTTACTCAGTTGCACGAATACAATTTTTTCTAAAATTTTAGACAGAAAAGGTAGAACACTAATGGGACGCAAGTCTTTAAAATCAGATGGATTATCTACTTTGGGCAGAGGAGTAACAATGGCTGCTTTCCACAACGAGGGAACAACTCCTGATGTCAAAGATCTATTTACTATGGCCGTCAAAATAGTGAGTGTCCGAGGCAGTGTGAGCAGAATCATTTCTCTGCTTATCCCGTCTATTCCTGTAGCATTCGATTTAATCGACAAAAATGCTTAGCTACTTCACTTTCTTCTACCGGTAAAAGTGTCAATGTGGATTGTCCAAATTTCTGAAACTCGAAATAAGTAAGGTCCTATATAGAAACCGAAGAAGATCCAGGAACGTCTAAAAAATTATCATTTATCTTATTGGGATCACTAAGGAAATGAGGTAAGTAATTAAATTTTTTTGAATCAATTAATATTTTTTCTTTGAGATTTTTCCAAAATGTTTTAGGATTATCAAATTTAGAGTTAATAATGTGATCGTAATATGCTCGCTTTTCATAATAAATACTACTATTCACAAATTTCTTCAAGTCCTTGTAACTTTCTCGGTCACAAACAAGTTTTGACTCACGATACTTTTTAAGTGCGGTTTCACGAAGATCTATCATCAGCTTCACATTGTCCGTTATCCAGGGAAGATTTTGATGAGGTTTTACCTTTATAGTTTTAAGCGGCGCAAACCTATCAAATAGTGAAATGACCATAAAGTTAAATTTGCTAAGCATGTCATCAACACTACATAACTCAAGTATAGACTCCCATTCAACATCATCTAAGCACTTGTTAAACTCATCCAAGTCAATATCTTTAATTGGTCTGTACGTAATAACTTTTGGCGCAGGCCTATCCTTTTTAAAATTAAATATCACGTTTATCATGGAATGGCCAATGGAACCGGTGATGTTACTTACTGATACTTCACGCACCCGAGCATTTGTACAGACAACATCAATCAAGCTAGAGGTATCATTAGTAAAGTGAGTTGGTTCCTTCACCACCTGCTCAAGACCTATATACTGTAAAAACTGAATAAGTTTCACGGTTTTAGACTCCCTGGTATTTAACATATTGATATTGAAATCGCCAAGCAAAACCAAATGATCAGAACCCGAAAAATACATAAGAGAATCTGTAAGCGTATCGATAAAATATGTAGAACAAACCTGTACCAAAAATTTTTAAACCGATTTGTAGGCAGGAAACAGTAATAAAACTGTTCATAGCATAATGCGATAATACCACGATCATTTCAATATTACAGGAAATCAATTTACGTATGATAACATAAATAAACAAGAAGTTATAAAAGTCTGTATCCGCTAAAACAGTTTTCCTCACTTTATACGTTTACCTTCGGTGAGAATACGCCGCAAACTGATCGAGCAGTTAGAACTTTACGAACAAGTCCAAACCTGTGAGATGCCCGAACTGGCAACGTCGCTTTTTCGAGTTATTGCGATGGCTAACTGTGTCCGACTGGTTTACTGTTCAACAGCTGATCCTACATACAGCAACATACTGGTTCCTCTTTTGACCACTGCATGTGTCCGAAAATAAAGATACTTCAACTAAATTCTTTGGAACACATTCCGATAAATAATAACACAAAGTGGAACCAATTTCCGAACTGCCCTTTTTACCATTTTTTTCTGACCATGGAAAACAATAAGCTTCGTTGGGTGCAACACTTTCATAAATAGTAACCTACGTTTGTAATAGAGCTGCCCAACATCACCGCTAGGGATTTGGAGTATGGCTTGGAGGTCAAATGAAGCTGACAGGAATGTTTTTTTCTCTTTTTGCCCTTTCTTTGTCATTCTTCTTTATTTATTCCATGGTTTTTTAAATTATTTTTTCTTAACAATGGATTTGGCGGTGTTTGAAATTAGACGACAAAGATTTTGTTTAGATCTTTTACGAAAATAATAAAATTAGCTGCATATTTTAGGTTATATTTATGTTACATCAGGAATGTCAAAGTCAATGTCGTAGGTGGGCCAAATGCATACAGATCGTGGGACCAGTGGGCCGCAAAACTCAAACATTAAGAAATAAAACAAAATGCGATTGAAGTACGAAAAGAAATGAGTATTTTTAATAATAAAATTTAAAACAAGTTACATTACAACTTCTTCCCAGAAATTTGACATCTTTTTTGTTTAATTAAATTGTCTATTTGAGGAGTAATTTTATCAGCGGAAATCAATTTTAAAACTGAACCCAAGTGTGCATCGGTCAATCGTGATCTTGCGGGAGATTTGTTTCCTTTTATGAGGGAAAATAATTGCTCACACTTGTAGGTGCTTCCAAACATTGATATAATTTTACAATGGGCAATGGACAATGGGCAGATTGGGACCACCCTCCAATAGCAATAAGATGTATATCATTGGATAGGTCTTTTTAATAGAAACAACTTTTATTATCACAGCTTTGTTGTGACAGTTGTCCGTTCCAAGATACATGACATACAAGTTTCGATAAAAATATGTTGAAAGAAGCGTTTTTATAGTGCTTAGTACTTTTATTTTATTATTATGCTTTATTTTGCAAACTGACTTTTCCTCGCGTTTGCTCAAGCGGTTGGTACGGTGCGGGGTGCAACTATTGGGGAACTAGAGGGTAATCAATACTAATATTATAAATGCGAAAGTGTGATTGTTTGTCCACCTTTCACCTCGCAATAAAGCAATATTATGTAATTATTTTTTGTGTGGGGTTACTTGGAAGGTTGGAGTGACATAGGCTACGAGGGCTGATTGATAAGTTTCCGAAACGACAAAGAAAAACTGTAATAATCTGTTTAAAATAAATGTATTTCTCAATATAGTTTCCTCCTACCTCTATACATTTAGTCCAGCGCTTCTCTAATGCCGTTAAACCAGTTTGAAAAAATGTTTTCTCCAACCCTTCAAAATACTCGTCCACGGCGACAATGACTTCATCATTTGATGAAAATCTCTGGCCACCTAGCCATTTTTTTAGATTTGGAAACAAATGTAAGTCACACGGTGCCAGGTCTGGGGAATAGGTGAATGCGGTAGCAATTCAAACCGTAATTCATAGATTTTGGCGACTGCAACCATGGAAGTGTGAACAGGCGCGTTATCATGGTGAAACAATTTTTTTTCTTGACCAAATAAGGTCGTTTTAATCGAATTTCTTCACTGAATTTTTGCAATAAGCTCGCGTAGTACTCTCCATTTATTGTTTTTCCTTTTTGCAGATAATTCACAAAAATAATACCTCGAGCATCCCAGAAAACAGACGCCATCACTTTACCCACCGAAAAAACCGTTTTCGCTTTCTTCGGCCCAGGTTTTCCACTCTCAGTCCACTGCTTAGATTGCTCTTTTATTTCAGGAGTATAGTGATGTATTCAGGTTTCGTCTACAGTCACATAACGTCGTAAAAACTCGTTTGGATCTTGCTTATACAACGCCAAACACTCCGATGAATCGTTCACGCGACGTTGTTTTTGGTCAACGGTGAGCAAACGCGGCACCCATTGCGCGCAAAGCTTTTTAATTCCCAAAAGATGGTGTAAAATATTAAAAACGCGTTTAGACGAAATGCTCACCATCTCTGCTATTTCTCGCAACTTCAAACGACGATCGTTCAACACAATTTTGTGATTTTTTAAATCATTTCTGGAGTCGTGACTTCATTTGGCCGGCCAGACCTGTGGGCATCTTCACAGCTTTGTCTTCCACGTTTGAAATCAGTTACCCAGGTATGAATTGTACTCAATGCAGGAGAAGAACGGCCTAAAACAGTGCCTAGCTTGGATTTAATCTGGGTTGCTGTTTTCCCTTTCAAATAGTAAAACTTTAGCACTGCACGAATTTCGTTTCTTTACACTGTGGAGAAAAAGTACGACAGAGAAAGTTCTAGGAGCTCTCTCGAAAATTCTATCTGCTCGATTAAATTCAAATTTGGTGTTCCATATTTGAAAAAATGACAGAATAAAATAAAATATTTTTTTAATGTACATCTCCTTCTTAAGTTTGTCATTTCGGCCAGTTATCAATCAGCCTAAGTACTTTTTACCGTGGAAAAACATCTGATTGCTATGGGAAGCTCGACTATTTATTATTCCCAATGAGCACGCAGGCGAAGCCACGGGGCACCTCTAGTGATAAATATATTGTTGGGGAGTAAAATAACAACACTTATAATTATTTAGTTAAGTATTTATTGTTATAAATACAACAAAACTACTATATAAAAACCTATTACAAGATCTTTAGTCTGGTATTTAGGATACGTACGTGTGACCTAGGGATCATCTACTATGACGTCATTTAAAAATATTGCTGGTGCAGTAAACCCTTCATAAATCGCATACCCTAAATACCAGATTATTGAAACAATGTGTGCACATGTGCCCATCGTTCGCCTTCCCGATAAACATGTACAATAATGCTCAACAGTGTTATTTCCGTCATTTGATATCAAAATATAACAATAATATATTCTTTGCCTTACATGACGGGATTGGATACGTCCACGTAGAAGCCACGCGTTTTCTAGTAGACCGTAATCGGGCAAATCTTGTAACTGATTTTCTGTGTATGTTTCTATCAGATATAAGCCATTCTGTAGATGTTCGCTGCAATAACTTCTCGCAAGTTTTAACTGATATGTACCCAAAGCTAATACTATTATTTGATCCTCGGTGAGCCTTGGGAAGTTTTCTATTTGGTTTGCTTCGATTCTTTGAAAATCTGCGCGCCGGTAATTCAATCGTTTCCGTTCTACATATGAGTACAAAAGATTTGGCGTATCAACCTTGCGTCTGATAAGATTTAAAAAATCTTCTACATGAGCGTTGTCTCCGATGGGCACGTGGAAGTGGTTTATAACCGCTGCAGCAATTTTAAAATAAACAAACATATTAGGTAGCGCCCTATTAAAATATTCTTGCCGCAAAAGTTTAAAGTCGCGTTTAAATCGACCGTTTACCACTTCCACTACCCATCGACACATTGTTACAGCGCGCGCTTCGTTCGCTTGTTCGGTCGTGAGTTGTGTCTCTCGACGATCTTTAGTTGGTGGCACATAATATTCGTAGCCCCAAGCTTCTATGGATTCCAACCCATCCCGAAATCCACGGTCCAAGATGAAGGCGTCATTTTCTTGTAGTAAAATATGTAAAGGGTCTTCTTCTTTGGTCATGATATCTTGCATGATTTGCGCGTCAGTTTTGGTGGCCGCGTATGGTCCCTTAACTTCTATTATATAGCCATCAGTGGCAACAATCAAAAATGGTTTTAACAAGTTTTGGAATTTATGTAAACTGTATGACAGCCGTTGAAATAAAAAATTGCTGCTTTTGTTAATATAAATGTAAGTTCCATCACATATCAATATTATTTTGCTATTTTTTTCATTCCCAAAGAGGTTTTTTGGAATCGTTAGGTTTCTCGCCAAAATGTCATTTCTGTTTATGTGATCAATACCCAAGTGTTGTGGGACATATTCATTTTTTAGGCATTCGCGTGCTTTTTTTAAATACCACATATTAAATAAAGTTGAAAGCCTTTCATTAGAATCTCCCGTGCGGAGTTTTATTAATAATGTACCTAATGCGGTTCTTGAGTCATTACATCTCTCAGCCAATGAAGGGGTTTGTAGTAAAAGGCATCGAATTGGTCGTTGTTGAGACCGACCCAAAAATGCATTTCTTCATTCGTTAGGATTCCGTGAACGTTAAAATCGAACCTTGGACCACGTCGAATTGCTGCTCGTAGCATGTCGCAAATATCAATAAACTGGGCTGCAGTAAAATCGTGACATATATTGCAAAAATCAGGCAGCTCATCCCAGTTATTGCCCTCAAGGTGCTCTCTACATACTCTAGCTTCCTCTGGTATATATATTTTGTATTCACAGAAGATGTGGACTTTGATAGACTCTGGTATTCTGTGTCGAGTACCATTAGCACAATTGTTGAAAATACAATGCCTGTGGCTATTTGGTGCTCTCTTGTACTCAGGAACATGAAGTAAATGAACATTTTGTTCATTGTCTTGGGGAGCTTCAGGTACTTCTGCTGCAACAGGCGGTCTTACAGCATTTACAGCTCTCTGCCAGCATCTATGGCACACGCTCCTAGTGTTGTCCAATATCACCTGGTAATAATAATTAAAAATATTAAAACAAAATGTATTTTAGACCATATACTTCAACGCTTAGACTCAAACAAAACAGATATAAATAAATACAAAGTAGAAAATAGAACTTATATCAATGCCATACGGGCACATTTTGCATTCATAATTACTTGTATTTTCAACCTTATAAGACAACGTTTGACGTAGCAAGCAGATGTGAACAGTTTATCATAGATTAGGCAAAAATAAACAGACAGTGACATTGATACTATGACTGATATACCCACTTTTATATTTATTTTCTAAAAAAAGTACATTATTTAATGGTAAAGACATATTTTGTTATGTCATAGAATCGAAAAAATGCATTTCATAACAAAAAAACAAGACGAAACGAGAAGACACTCACCTCCAAAACTGCATTTTGTTGTATGAAAGCAGCAACTTCTGGTTGAGTTCTTGAGAGATTATCTGTCAGAGTATGTCGCTGATATCTGCCACGATAAAGGCCTCGCCTACACAAAACACAGTTGCGAAAATCTTCCATAACTATTATCCGATCGATTTGCAATTCAAAAGTCCATAGTGTTAGCCAATTCAAACAGAGTTCGCGAGGATAGATCAGTGTCCAAAAATAATGCCAAGGTCGATGTCGTAGAAAGAAGCGAGTGATACAGAAACACACAATAATTCACGCACAATAGCAACTGACGTGCGTGACGTTTTTTACCTGCTTCGCCCCAAGCGCACCGGCGGGCAGCGCAGCTCCACGTAACCGGTTTGGCGAGGGGAGGGGGGCACCCCGCACCGTTCCTAAGCACTTGGGCAGGCGCGAGGATGAGTCAGTTTGCAAAATGCAGCATTATCATAAAATAAAAGTACTAAGCACTATAAAAACGCATTTATCAACATATTTTTATCGAAACTTGTATGTCATGTATCTTGGAACGGACAACTGTCACAACAAAGCTGTCATAATAAAAGTTGTTTCTATTAAAAAGACCTATCCAATAACATACATCTTTTTGCTATTGGGGGGTGGTCCCAGGTCCCATACATTTTTTGCCCATTGTCCAAATCCTTATTTCTTGGTACTCAGGAGGTAAGAACTTGTAAAAATCGAGTGCACCAACACTGTCAAATTTTTGTTTTAAATGGGTCTGCCACTGAATTTCAACGACTTCCATCTGCAAGTGAACGGGTACTTTTTCGACATCTACAGAGAAAAGTCCTGTAAACAACGAAAAATGGTCTTCTTGCAGTTTAAAGTCTTGAAAGCGCCTTTCAAATTCTTCTTGAAGGCTTTTGATTTTCCCTGTATATTTTTTGTACGAAATAGGGTCACTAGTGCTTTCCTTAAAAGCCTTACAAGTCGGAAAATGTGACAAATTATCAACTTCCAACTGTTTTTCCCACAGCATCAACTTGCATTTGAAAGCTTTCACTTGATTACGTATATATATATCTGTTATCATTTGAAGTGGTCCTTGTAATTTAGTGTTTAATTCCGACAAGTGTTTTGTGATATCTACCATAAAGGAGAGATCTTGTAGAAAAGATTTATCGGATAGTAAGTTGACATCCTGTCCTTTCACTTCCATGAACAGGCGTATCTCCTCTTTAAGTTTCCAAAATCTATCGAGAACCATAGAACACGAAAGCCATCGAACCTCTGTATAATACGGTAAACCAGTGTATTCACTTTCAATATCATGTAAAAATGCAGCAAATTGTCGTTGATTTAAGCCACGCGACCGTATGAAGTTTATCATTTTCTTCACTGCTTTCAAAACGTACTCTAATTTAATCACTTTTGAACATAAAATTTCTTGGTGGATTATACAATGAACATGGTGTAGATCTGTTTCGATATTGTTAGTTTCCTTGATCTTTTTCTTTAATAAATTAACGAAGCCATTATTTACTCCTGTCATGGAAGGAGCTCCATCGGTTGCAACAGACGACATTTTTGTCACATTTAGATTATATTTTTGCAAAAGTTCATAAACGCATTCAGTATATCCTCACCAGTTGTAGTATCGTGCAAAGGCACTAACTCCCGTAACTCTTCATAAACGTTGATTTCTGAATCAACAGCACGTAAAAAAACAGCAAGTTGTGCCACACCACACACATCTGTACTTTCGTCACAGGCAATAGAAAATGCAGTGAAAGTATGTGACTTAGTTTTTATCTGATTCTAGCCAACTCAGTAACTCTTTCAGCCACAGTATTTCGAGACAAAGATATACTTTGATAAGCCTTCACGCTTCCAGGACTAACGATTTCTGCGGCTCTTACGAGACATTCTTTTATAAATTCACCTTCAACAAAAGGTTTTGAGTGCTTTGCTATTAATTCCGACAGTACGAAGCTTGCTTGAACAGCAGATTCATTTTCCTGCTTTGGACGCGTAAACATAAGTTGTTGATTCTTTAATCGTGATTTTAACTCATTTAATTTTTCATCTCTAATTAATCCCTTGAACTGGTCATACTTAGCTTTATGCTGGTCATAGTGACGTTTAATATTATATAACTTTGAGACACTGATGGTACTGTTACAAACTAAGCAGATAATTTTGTCTTTTACTTCGCAGCAAAAAAACTCCAACTCCCATTTTTCTCGAAAATTACGATGTTCATCTGTGATTTTTCTCTTACTTCCGCTTGGTTTTGAAAAAGACATTTTATTCTGCTTAATCTGAAACCAATAACACCTGTGTGGAATCGCGAAATTTACAAAGGCAATCTTTTATTTACCTATTAACTACCAACGAAAAAGAAGAAGTAAGAAAGACACACAAACTTCACATTTAGGTATAGTAAAATTTCATTACTACTTACATAAAAATATAACGATTCAATATACGTTAAAAACGCAACCGAAAACAATCTTCAATTGAACTAACTAAATCTCACACTGATCGGCTGACATATAAGATGGCGCGGCGCGCGGGCGGGGTTGGCCGAACACAGCCGAGTTTTACCGAACGGCCGCGTGCGGCGGCGGCGGTGGTGTGTCGGCCGGCGAGAAGATATTGTTCCAGCGCGCGCTTTTTTAAATTTTATTCGTGTTGGCGGGCTGCAACTGGAGGCTGTTTTTCAAATGGGATCGGGCCGCAGGTTAATGCTTAGAGGGCCGCATGTTTGACATGCTTGTGTTACATTTATAAAACTACGAAAACGATCATTTATTAAATTAATGTATAACTTACTTACCTCGCAGAGTTCAGTGAACGTAAAATCTGAATTAGATGCGAAATACGTGATCATCATAAAAACGACTATTTTAGGAAGATTGTCCGATTGTGCTTTGACAAAACCGATTTCAGTCAGTGTGTTAAGTCTTTCTTCACAAAAATTTAATACTTTAACACAGAAAACCAATAATTTAGTGTAAAACAACCGCGAAACAATATTACTAACCACTAGAAACCATATAAAAAGATCGAAGTTCGTGAAGTTCGGTCTTGATTATCCCTGTCTCCGTCGAAGAGATTTAGATGATTACTTGTAGTATCTCCGCTACGCTTCAATCCACTTGCATATAGTTAAGCGCGATAAGAAAGAAAAAGGCATATTCCCTTAGTTTAGGCGCTTGCCCAAGTATGTCATTAAGTTTAGAGAAAGCGAAATTAAAACTATGACATTGGAATTTAGGGGTAGTTCTGGCTTATTAAAATAACAAGGGTTGGGCGGGACTTTAAATCTCTTCGACGAAGTCAGAAAAATCAAGATCGAACTTCACTTCGTTTGATCATTAAATTATCCTGTCTCCGTCTTTCGTGATTTAGGTGATTAACTGATTACTTGTAGATGTTCAGCGAAAAAAAATGATCAATGTCGTAATTGTTTTTTTTACTAGCCTGATAGCAAAGTCGTCCCCTGCTTTACTCCATTTATCGCGGTCCTGTGCCAACTCCGACTAGTTCTTAATATAGGCATCCAGATCGCCATCGCTTTCGAGGTCTGCTTCGACGTCTTCGCCCATCCTGAGGCACCCATTGCGTGTTGATCTGTGCCCATCAGTATTCAAAATTAACTTTGTCGTAATAGTAGAAATAAAATTAACTTTGGTTGAGATTAACGACACAAATATATTCTGTATATAAATATAACAAAACAGCAACAAACTAATGAGGAGAAAAACTAACTTTTTCTCAAGCTAGGTGGCGCACAATCGACTGTACCTTCTCTTGACATAATAAACGTCAAATCTTATGAGATTTTTGTGGATAATTTACAAAAAAATTGGTTTTCTAATAAGAATGCCTCAGTGTAGTGCCTTAAATTGTAAAAATCGAGGGGTTCATTTATTTCCTAAGGATAAAAACCGAAGAAAGCTATGGGAAAATGCACTTCGTATTAAAAACTTCAAGGCGAGTGATACAGCACGGTTGTGTGCAGTGCATTTCAAAGAAGATGACTATTTTGGGAAAAGCATATATACAGGTAAGTGTAATATCAATCTGATATCACCTAAGAACAGAGTACTTTTTATATTTAAGCCCAAGAATGACCCAGTACGTTTATCAATCACACAATATCTATTCATTCAAATGGGTTTTGTTTGATATAATACTATAACAAGATGGTAACTGCTTAATAACTTGGGTTGTTCTGGTACCTAGACTTTACTTCATCATTCATCCTTCACACATTTTTTATTATCTTCATGTTCCAATTTTCAGATAGTGAACCACGTGCCAAGTTTCTGAAAAAGAATGCTGTACCATCTATATTCAGCTTCACAAAGACAAAACCTGTAACACCAGCGGCTCTTGAACGTCAATGTCGTCTTGAGAAAAGGAGTCAAAGAAAACTGTTCCAGGAAGAAGAATTTGTACAAGGACCTTCAAGTTTACAGCCTATGACAAGCAATGATTTGTCTCTAACAGTAGGTCGAGAGGAAGAAATATGCATGGTAACAGAAAATAATGCATTACCAGTGCAAATCACAAATCCATTGCCAGAATTTTCATCAAAGAGCACTCAAGTTGATCATGAGCAAATGTACGGCTCAATCAATAGATACAAAGAGGACGACAAGTCTATACAATTTTATACTGGTTTGGAAACATACAAGAAATTTTATTTTGTTTAATGTCCAATGACCCACATTGGGGTTTAAGTATGAGTCAACATAGACAGACATGGGGGTTTAAGTATGTATGGACTCTTAGTCCAATGACCCACAAGATTCAATATTATCGCAGCAATGTAATAAACTTATCTTGCGAAGATCAGTTCTTTTTGACATTAATGAAATTAAGGCAGAATAAATGTAACTTTGAACTTAGCAAGTTTTTCAATATCAGCGAAACAACAGTTTCAAATATTTTTATAACATGGATTAATTTTATTTACCAACTATGGAATAAATTAAATATTTGGCCCGATAAGGGGTTGATTCAGTACTACATGCCTGACCATTTTAAAAATTATGATATAAATATTAGAGTTATATTAGATGGAACAGAAATAACAGTTCAAAAACCCAAGAATCCTGTTTCTCAGCAAGCTTCTTGGAGCAGCTACAAGCATGCCAATACATTAAAAGTTTTAGTTGGGGCTACACCGGGGGGACTGTTGTCTTATTGTTCTCAAGCATATGCAGGATCTATAAGTGATCGTCAAACAGTAGAACGAAGTAATCTTTTGACACAATGTACAAGTGGCGATAGTATATTAGCTGATAGAGGATTTACTATACAAGATATGTTTGCAGAAAAAAATGTCACTATCAAGATACCAACTTTCTTAAAAGGAAAGTCACAGTTGCCAGGACTTACGTTATTAAAGGATAGAGAATTAGCTAGTAAACGAGTCCATATAGAAAGGATTATAGGATTAACAAAGACATACAAAATATTAAAGTCTGAGTTAGATCATAGCTATGTTCCAATAGCGAGTAAAATATTCTTTGTTTCTTTTATGTTGTGTAATTTTAGAGAATGTATCATGAACAAGAAAATAAAAAACATTTGATGTACTTATTGTTTTTTTTATTAAGGCAAGATAATCCCTGTACAAGTATTTGTTTAAAATTGCCGGCTCGAGATAATGGAGATAGAAGTTTGTTAAACTTGTGAGCATTTCATTTATATATGCATCATTGCGGCTCACAAATATAACTTTCATGTCTTTAAAAGTAAATACAATCAAGTTGCAGTATTTTCTATTTGCGCAATAAAGCTGTCCTTGTATTTGGGCATAGTATGGGTGTTTTTCTTTAAGTTGCAGGTGCCCATTCACCATCTCTAAATATGGAACAGTGACTGTATTAATGAGGCTGTACCGGGACGAGTATGGGCATTTTACTTCAATCACAGTCTCTTCACCAAGTAAACCATCAGGAGATGCCCCTAGGAATGGACATTCATTAGATATGAATAGCCCACAGGGTTTAACAATCAATCCATTTTCCGTCTCATATTTTTTAATGGCGATGGGCTCTTGAACTCATCCATGAGTCACTGCCCTTGTGTGCAAAGGTTTTGGATACAAAATCTGCTGTACCAAATTTTTTGCTCCAGTATTAGTGCAGTGGCTTACCACATATAATCTATATGCAGTGATTCGACATGATCGTAGCTTATGCCATTCGGGTGATTTATTTTGGGATCTTGTCCTTTCTTCAACAGCTTTTATTTTATCTACTGTCACATTTTTTAGAAGCAAATCTTGCAATAGATTTTCTTGTGGTGATTCATTAGTGTCGCAATGATCCCACTCCACTCCATGTGGGTTTGCTGGCTCATAGGTCTGCCGCAAAGGCATAGAGGTCTCTCCATATCCAATTGCCAAATTGCGAACATAATCCTCATAGTTGTCCATAACATCACACTCTTTTAAAGGATTATAGTTGCATAAGCTTGGCCTCTTGCTGGGCAAATTTTGGGCAGCTATGGGCGAATTATAAAATACTTTTTTAGGTTTCTTAAACATCATTAATTTCTGAGTACAGGCTTGATGAAGTTTAATAGATTTATTCTGCACCATATCAAGAGCTCCCAATAGCAACACAGCAACATGCTTACAACTTGCTGATGTACCGCTTCCTGCTGCACATTCACAGTGGCATTCTTCTATCGACCCTTCCTGAGTAAGTTTTACATCTACAACATAGGCCACCTTTTTCATGCTTGCCTTGCATTGTCCTTTTAAATAGATGTAAGTTCCATCAGAAGACACTCGTGCGGTTATAAGATGTCGGGACTCATATAGTAGTTCTCCTTTTGGATGGGTGTTGAATCTGGAAAAAAAGTGAATAAATTTTACTTCATTTAAAGTATGTGCGCCCGTGTGGTTCCTCGCCTTCTACTTGCATCAATATTGGTATACATATAATTATTCTGTAATAAATAACCATCGGACAAGGACATATTTTAGCCTGCTCTTCTTTTCCTACCTGCATAATGTGAACATACGTATGTATAATATATAAAAGTGATAAGGGTGATAAAACGAAGAACGATTATGTAACTAACACTAGCGTAAGTCAACATTGTTACTAACACTATGGGTTAAAGACCTGAAATAAAGATTTTGATTTGATTTGATAACGTTACAGAAAATGCATTACAAATAAAATTACAATCATAGATTAAGACTCATAATAAGGATGAGCATACCTTAAGAAATATTCCTGTATTTCATGTTTGCTGATAGGTGGAAGACTAGAATCCGCTGTGATATCTCTGAATGTATCAGAGGGCGGACATATGTATGAATTATCAACTTCGGCATCAATATTCTCGCCAAAGTTTTGATTTCGATCATACGCCTCCAATCTGGATAAGAAAATCACATTTAAGGATACAAAAATACAAAAAACATTATAAATACGACACATAACCTATAATATTTCAACTACTTACCTTTCTATAAGATCAGCTTTTTTACCAGCCACTGATGCATTTCTTCTGCGCAGCTCAGCTCGTAATTGCACTATCGTTAAAAACGAGTACATTTTAAAGTGAATATCACGATAAAAAACAGAAAAATCGCAACCATCTACTTGACACGAATCGTAAACAAGGTACAGTCGCCTAGAGCGCCATCTGTCTCAAGCTTTTAGTTTGGCACCTCATTTGAAATCTTCTTATATTTTTAAAAATTAAATGTTGCATTAACGAAATCAAAATTCGGTAACTGGCCTATTGTAAAAATTAGCGAAAACGGTGGATTGATTTGACTAACCGGCCGTTCTTCTATGGTTTCGACAGTGACGCTAACTCGGTGTGCTGCTGAGGAAGCAGCGTGTCGCGTGCAGTGCGCTGTGAACATGGCAGTATCGATACCACTAGGAGCGAGGTTCTGTTTAATCCATCGCCCTATGGTTTGCGACGAGGCAGCATGAAACTGTCTTTTGAAATTAAGCATTAATTTGTTTTCTTTTTCATTACGGTTATCTGTGGTTACAGTCATATACGCAATTTACGTTTCTGCCGGGAAAATACTTGGGCGCTAGCGAAAGAAAGGCAGATGTAAGATAGGCTGACTCCTACCTACACCTGAAGTTTTTATCAGATCAGTTATTTTTTTATCAGATAACATTGTTGTTCTGAACCTTTATGTTTGGAATTCTGATCAAAGATAATGTTTGATATCTCTGTGCAGTAGCTGTGCTAAAAAAGTCACCAGCTTTTTGCTTAGCTGCTCTGGCGATAGCGAATTATTAGGATCCTGATTAGCAAGATCATTTAGAACTGTTTCTGGATTTCATGTACCAATGTACTGCTCTGCCCTACCGTACAGTTTTTTTCTGTTGTTCTGAAATTTAATCCGACATCTTTAGTACCTTTCAGGAATCTAAGTCATTAAACTGAGATAAATAGCTAACAGCGAATTAGGGTTTATGCTCGAGCTTTCTCGAACTCGAGAAAACTCGAGAAATTTGGATTCATTCGAGACGAGAAAAAAATTATCGGAACTCGAGAATTCTCGAGTTTCAAACTTGAATTGATTTTTTTCGCTGCGTCTCAGTGCCCGCGCTCCGTGCTCGTTCATTCATTTGTTCACTCACTGCCACACTTCGTTCGGCACGGCTCTACCAGTAAACTAAGACCCCAGGGCTGCCAGACCTTAGTTATTTTCTCAGTACGTAACCAAAAGTGTGGGAAAGAGTAGTGCTAATATGTACTATTAACATATGAATACCTGCTAGCTTGGGCCGACGGCCAATTTTCAGCTATCAGGTTTTGAAGCTACTTCCAAAAGACAATGCAACTTTTCCCTTGATCCGTGGCCCAAGATTTTAAAAGGCATTGCTCAAGAATAAAACTTTTTCTAATCAATAGATCTAATAATTAGTGATGACTTTTACTATGGCACCAAAAAAATCGAACCCGGGGAAAAAAGTTATGATGGTGCAAAAGTCAGAAAATATATTTATTTAAAATAAGTAAAACAATTGAATTACGTGACTTATCAGACATGTTTTGGACACCTGTGCTTAACAAGTTAGTAAATTAATGATGCCATCACAAAAAATATGTACGGGGTGTTGTTAAAAAATATTTTATTTTTTATCATTTTAATAGACACTACTTTGGTCCGCGCTTACTGTACTTCATATTATTGTTGTGGCATGACGGGCCGCAAGCGGGATTGCGATTTTATTTGGATTGTTCATTGCGAATGTATGTACATATTCCTTTTATAGGTTAAGAAATAAATAAAAATTCAACGTCAAAAATTGCTTTATTTTCATAGAACATACAAAATGTTTCTTAAAAACTTGAAAATATAAAATGGATTACAAAAAATAATAAAATGGATTACAATGGAAATCTCTTCACATAATAGTTGAAAACGATAATGATTGACAAATACAATAACATAATAATTATAGTGGGATCCTACAGGCTAAGAAAAAAAAAATTATATTGATCAATCATTATCGTTATCGACTATCACGTGATCTAAGTAAAGTGCAGGACGATGAATCGTCTCTTGGTGTCTGGCCCATGAAAGAAACCAGACGACAGTCATTATATAAGCACAGACACCAATAGTTCTTCTACCAGTCAAGCAATTACAGTAGTAATTATTAATGCTTTCTCTTCCCTGTGCGTTCCCATCTATTAAAATGTAGCAAAAATATTTTCTTGCGGAACTATGTCGACTTTTGATTCGCGCTCTTAATCAACAGTCATTTGATGCCGGCAAGTTAAATTCAGTCAGATCCGTCAATTCTGTATCTAAACATATTTCTATTAGGTAATCCCCCCCGCGGACATGTTCGCTGTAGTAACTAGCAGCAAGTTTTATTTGATATGTACCTATCGAATATAAAATCATTTCTTCTTCACTTAAGAGAGGAAATTGTTGAAGATTTGGCAAATCACTAGTAATATTTTGAAATGCAGCTCTCTGTCGGTTTAAATTCTTGGCGTCGACGTAATCCGCTAAATAGTTGGGAAAATCCAATCGATCTCTTATTATATTTAAAAAATCTGCGGCATATGTGTTATCCACCAGAGGAATATGAAAAGCATTGATAAGAGCTGCTGCAATCCTAAAATCTTGAAACATATGTGTCATTGATTTATTAAAATAAGTCTGGCGAAACAGTCTATAGTCGCGCTTGAAGCGTCCGTTGACTATCTCAACGGGCCAGCGGCAAATAGTACACAATTGCGATTTGTTAGCTTGCTCTGTTGTCGATTGTGTTGCCGATCTATTATTTGACACAGGCATTACAGCCGTAAACCCATAGGTTTCTAAAACATTAACCGCGTCCCTAAATCCTCTGTCCAAAATAAAAACGTCTCCGCTATGTAAATACCACGGTATAACGCTGTCTTCCCTCTAATAATTCCTTTAAAATTGTCGTATCATTTTTTGTTGCAGAGTATGGCCCTGTAACCTCTACAATGTAACCATCGCAAGTCACTATCATTAATGGCTTCAATAAATTCTGATATTTATGTGGACTATAAGTGGTCTTCTGAAATGCAAAGTTGGCACTTCTTTGTACATATATATATGTCGCATCGCATATAATTATAGCTATTGTGTGATCTGGTCTACCAAACAGTGTGTTGAGTATCAAAAGGTTTCGATTTGCAACCTGCTGGCGATCTATGTGGTCAAAACCTAAATATAACTGCACGTAATCTTCTGTTAGACACTGCCTGGCAATTTTCAGTTTTTTTCCAGATTTTGTCGGGTCATCTTGAAAATGGAAGCTAATTTGTCATCAGGTTCTCCTGTTCTTATTTTGGCTAAGTAAATGCCTAATACCGTTTTTGGTTTTCTTGTTCTGCGCGACAAAGATGGTGTTTCTTGTAATATCCTCAGGAATTCATCTCGTGTACGACCTGTCCAGTAGTGTAATTCTGTTTCGTCAAATTCTTCTATTTTCTAGAAATCCAGGAAGCGGTCATTATGACGTTTAAGTAGCTGAATAATGTCCAGCATATATTGCGGGTTAAATTTTATCAGAGCATTTCGAGCAATTAGAATACCCTCTTCGTATATGATAAATACTTCAATAAGGCTACCTATATGCTATTTTAGGTTTCAAACATTTATTTATTCATAACTTAATTGAAAGACTTAAATTTAATATCTTAGGTAATAAGCATAGTCAACAGATTACTCTGGATTAGCAAATATTCGTCTGTTTAAAGGTGTTTTTATCTATGTAACAAACATGATTATTCTATTCAGCTTACGTTTTTAGTAAGTAAGTAATTCAAATCAAAAAGTTGAATTTTTACAGCACCATGGTATATATTCTATGTATACCTTTCTGCAGCTTTCTATGTAATACCTATCAATGTCAAGTGTATAAGATCTCAACTTTTATTTGTTTAGTTAGAAATCACCAAAATGGCGATGAACTTTACAGCACTAAGAAAGGATTTTTCTAAAGGGGGTGAAATGGGGGTTCAAAGTTTGTATGGAGAAAACAATTTTTTTGCACATTTTGACTCAAAACTTCGTCAAGGTATACCTCTAAGCAAATAAACGAACACGTGTTTCCCTATTTTTCAAAAATCATCCCCTAAAGGGTCAAGAATGAAACGGGTGACTAAAAGAGTTCTTTTCGCGAGCGAAGCCGCGGGGAAAAGCTAGTCATTAATATAATCTGTCCTGGTCTGTAAGCAGATGGTGTTGGATCGCAACTGTTGTTAGATGTCGATTCCGTAGTGAAGTCGTGACGATAAAGTGATCTTCTCTGGCTGTTGTAAACCTTGGACGACCGTTTCCTGGTCTTCTTAGATATTGTCCAGTTTCTACATATCTTCTCAGCACTCTTTGAACCGTGGAAAGCGTCACACCTCTGTTTCTGGCCACTCTGCGCTGGCTCAGTCCAAGCTCTAGCATGGTGATGATTCTGGTGCATTCTTCTAAGCTGAGAGGCATGATTTTATGCAAAATATTCAAACTGAATAATGAAAAATCATTTTCAAGCCCAATATTTATACATAATTCAAAACAAAGTCAAAAAAGTCAAATTTGAAAAAAGGAATCGCTAATTTAAAATGAAACGTTTTTATTTCGTAAGTATTTTATAATGTAATTTCAGGATAAAATGTGAAAAAAAAGATTGCATGTAGTCCGCATATCTTCTCTCAGTTTCATTTCATAAGCAAGACAAGTTAACTTTATGATTTCTTAAAGATACCAACTGTTTTCAGGGTGACGCTTGATTTTTGCGGACGAGTTTAGATTATTTGCGCTCTCGCCTTTCTAATCTTTATTTGATAGTCGTTCTGGAGAAGGGGTAATAACGTTCCGGGCTTCATCCTACGCGGAGCTCTATATAATGCTTTGTGTAATGGTAACTACGAGAGTTAATGAATGATTTTTTCTTGTTATCGATAAAATTATGATATACTTAGCTTACGAAACGAGCCGAAACACGAGGTTGGTACTAGAAACGGTTGAAGAGTTCCACCCTTCGTCTCCTGACTCCATCATCAGATCTTTCTTTTTTTCATAATATTGTATTATCACGGCAATTTATTATGCG
The DNA here is from genome assembly GCA_949987775.1 of Aproaerema taeniolella. Lineage (NCBI taxonomy): Eukaryota > Metazoa > Arthropoda > Insecta > Lepidoptera > Gelechiidae > Aproaerema > Aproaerema taeniolella. The sequence goes on from OX465245.1 coordinate 11,208,482, forward strand.
TGCAAAATTTTACAAGAATCATATGAGTAGAAGTAGGAGAAATGGGAGAAGTAGGAGAATAAACAAATTAACTAATATACGGGGTCAAGCTAAATAAAACCATTTAAAAATATTTGTGTTAAGTACTTAAATGTAGTTTTAGAAATGTGTTACAATCGTTTACTTTTTATAGAAAATTTTCTAGCTGTCTGTACCAAAATTCATGTTTTGGTATTTATTAGGAACAGTTCGTCCATTTATTTTAACGATTTTAAAAAGTGGTATTTGTTCGGAATAAAAAATTAATATGATTAAAACTAAAACCACTTGGTATTTGTTTGCGGTATTAGATCGGAATAGATCCTCCGAGGACCGCCGTCGTCGTAGCCCCTTTTGTCGTTGGAATCGAACGCCGATTAGTGGGTGCCGCTCGTTCGCCACACCGCCCCACGCTCGCCCGTTATTGAAACTCGTCGATTTGCTTAATGGATGATTGCCGCCATAATGCCGCTCGATTTCAGCATCGCCTGACAACCACATAAACTTGTTAAATGGGTGCCGCACCGCCCACAAACTCCCTTACCGTGGTAGCCCGCCGATATTCCTTGTTGAGTTAGCACGACTTCCCTCGCCGTCGCCGTGAAATTCTCCGTGGAAAATCGCAAATTCTTGCCCTCCACGCGCGCGTCCAAAATGGCCGCCCGTTGTCCACCGCAAATTTTGCTTACAGCAGATTTCAGAAAATACGCGTAGATTTCGACAGACCTCTGTCGCACTCGATGCTCTTGATATTTCGGGGTCACCAAAAAACTGTCGGCGACTGAGCGGGGGCTGAGAGTATTAAATAAAAATATAATATTGTTCTTCAATGGCGTCTATAATGGGGCGATTTTTCCAACAAAAAAACATGACAATCGAATTCAGGTTAGGTGTTCGAAATATAAAGCATCGTAGGTGGCAGCACACCAAAGAGTCTCGTAATGAAGCGAAGGAAATAGTTTCCAAGTGAATCGCCAGATGGCGTCAAAACCACATCAAAACGAAACACGAAAATAGTACTGTCTTCAGACACAAACTTAGTGCACACGATGTTCTAAATTCAATTTACTTTATCCTCTAGCGCAGGGGTTGCCAGTCTTTTTCAGACCGCGGCGCACTTACAAGTTCAGAATTTTGTCCCGGCGCCCTAACCTAACTAGCAAGTCAAATATATAGGTACAGTAGAAAAAAATTGTCAGAATGATGTCTTAGTCAAAAACTATAGCTATGCACGAAGGAGTCCGCAACATCCTCCCCTTCAGTATTGGAAACCAATACGGAGGGGACATCCAACTTGCATAGCATCGTCACTGGTCGTCGGTAAAGTTCATGTCCAGCCTTAACGTCAACTACTCTAACAAGTCCGTCACGTCTAGTCTCGTTAATTTTCTCTCATTCGTGTTGGCTTCGCATCAATGAAGTGGCCATGGCTCTTCATGGCTTCACTTGTCGGAGAGGATTTAATATATTCCTTTCACCTCGTACTATCTCCATGTGTAGGAACGGAGGCACTCTTTTTTTAATACCGCCCGTATTAAGTCAGCAAGTTCTTGCGTCTGCTTCTTTTTTCGTGGGGGGGGAATCAAACCTCTTATGTGCTGTCAGAAGGAGATGTATCATGGAGAGGTTTATCAAGGAATGGAATGTCAGGATGAGGTCTGTCAGTATAAGGTCTGTCAGAGAAAACAGGCTTGTCGTCGCGCCACAAATACCCGCCTCAATCTTGTGATTGACAAGAACGGTACCTAGTTTTTTCCAGACTGGCGATCGCCTTCGAAACAGACCACCTTTGTTAGTCCTGACAAAGGATAGGCGTCAATTTTGTAGAAAGGTTTATTTTTAGAAATTCAAATTACCAAAATTATTGCGTCCGTCCTCGAAAATGTCCCGTCGAATCATCCTTTGTTTCATCATCTGTTAAGTCTGAGTCAAAAAACTATGGCTATGCACGCAGTAGTCCGCAACAATACCAAATTAAAAGAAACCTTTTAAGAGAGAGTTAAGAAAAACTAAAATAAAATACAGTAGCTACTTAGTCGAAGTGCTGGGAGAGCTTGGTGATCTCCACACATTTTTCAAAGCGTGGCATTGTTTATTTCGAACCCGCGAATACTTAAGATTTCGGAGTATGTTAGAAACAATCGCCTCGCGGCGCCCCTCTGTACTTTCCACGGCGCCCCACAGTGGTTCCAATTTCAATATTCGTGGACATAGACCCCGAAGTCGGAATTTCGACCTGATTTTTTTTCTATGATAGAAAACAACATTTAAAACAACTTTTATTCTTTCACAATTCTTCGAAAAATTCATATTATTCAAGATATAAAATATTTGAAAAAAAAATTGTATGGAGAAAAACACATTTCATTTTTTTTCTTCGCGTGCCGTAGTTTGCGGGGTGTTTTGAGGCATAGGCGTGTTAGATAAGGTGACAAGGAATATAAAAAGCATTTTATCTGGTACCGCAGAGTGCGGCTGCGGAAGAAAATGATGTTTAAAAAATTTAAATAAAAACGCGTTTTTTACAAAGATTGTAATGTTTTTCGTGATGGTTCATTTATTTTTTGTATTTTTACATTTAATCCCTACTAATATTATAAATGCGAAAGTAACTCTGTCTGTCTGTCTGTCTGTTACCTTTTCACGCCTAAACCGCTGAACCGATTTTGATGAATTTTGGTACAGAGATAGATTAGAGCCTGGGAAAGGACATAGGCTACATTTTATCCCACAGTTGGGCACGATATAACCTGTAGTCCACGCGGGCGGAGCCGCGGGCGGAAAGCTAGTTACATAATATAAGAGTGGAATATCCCATAAAATACTTTAAAAAATGTTTTTTTTGAAAATCGTAATTTTATTTTATTCATAATTTTTACGAAGTTTAGACCCTTTTAAGGAATATTTTGTTACTTAGAAGCCTTGTTAGCGGGATTAAACGTCATGGGGGGTTCAAGCAGGGTATTTGAGAGCTCAAGTGGAGTTGAGGGGCGTCTTAGAGGTCCAAATTGCGCGCATTCTATTTAAAAATTCCTACTAATTGTAATAATCCCTGCAACAAAACCATTTTGAACAAATACCGTCTACGGATAGTGCAAAGTTTGTATACCCGGTCATAAATGATGATGGTTATTTGTTCAAATACTTTTGATTAGCTCTGTACGATCCACACATTTTCAATATTAGACCTAAATTCTTGAAATCTGCCCATCATAATTTACACCCTGAAGCAGTTCAATTGATGATAATAGAGAAGAAGAAGTTATGGTTATCGAGTCTGAAAACACTTCAGCCCCCCTGCTATTGTCATGATATAGCATTGTCTACAACTAAACAGCCCTTTGTAGGGCTACAATTACAAAACACCCCTTTTCAGGGCTACAATTTTATCTAATTATTTCTTTGATCAATGTCGAGAGGTGCAGCGGAGCAGTTTCGACTGTGGAGCAATTAATATTAACTCCTATAGGTATTTGAACAAATAACCATCATCATTTATGACCGGGTATACAAACTTTTGCACTATCCGAAGACGATATTTATTCAAAATGGTTTTGTTGCAGGGATTATTACAATTAGTAGGAATTTTTAAATAGAATGCGCGCAATTTGGACCTCTAAGACGCCCCTCAACTCCACTTGAGCTCTCAAAGACCCTGCTTGAACCCCCCATGACGTTTAATCCCGCTAACAAGGCTTCTAAGTAACAAAATATTCCTTAAAAGGGTCTAAACTTCGTAAAAATTATGAATAAAATAAAATTACTATTAAAAAAAAAATTTAAAGTATTTTATGGGATATTTCACTCTTATATTATGTAATGAAATGTAAAAATACAAAAAATAAATGAACCGTCATGAAAAACATTACAATCTTTGTAAAAAACGCGTTTTTATTTAAATTTTTTAAACATCATTTTCTTCCGCAGCCGCACTCTGCAGTACCAGATAAAATGCTTTTTATATTCCTTGTCACCTTATCTAACACGCCTACGCCTCAAAACACCCCGCAAACTACGGCACGCGAAGAAAAAAAATGAATTGTGTTTTTCTCCATACAATTTTTTTTCAAATATTTTATATCTTGAATAATATGATTTTTTCGAAGAATTGTGCAAGAATAAAAGTTGTTTTAAATGTTGTTTTCTATCATAGAAAAAAAAATCAGGTCGAAATTCCGACTTCGGGGTCTATGTCCACGAATATTGAAATTGGAACCACTGTGCGCCCCAGGGCGCCGCAGCGCACAGTTTGCTCTAGGTTTGGGAACCTTTGCTCTAGCGGATAAAAACGGCTTTTGCACTCAGATATCTTTTTTACGTTTATTTATAGGAACTCCATGAAAATCACATCATGGGCTGAAAATCAGTGTTGCCAGCCTGATAATCAATCTGGCATTAGTCGCTGAGCCCAGGCCTTTTTCCTCACTGCGGCAGACATATGCAAGCTTAAACTTGTTTATTAGGATAAGAATATTTTGAACTTTTTTTTAATGTATGTGTGTGCTGTTCTGAAGAAATAAACGTATTATTATTACATATATTCAATCATAAGCAATATTCACAATCAATGTAATACATTAGATACATGCACCAATTACAGGTGTACACAACATTTCCAAATTATACAATTAATTTAACACAAAAAGAAAAATGCATTTTCGCCTATCCTTATAATTAAAATATGATAATTTTTAAAATTTATAAAATGTAGTAAAAAATTAAACAAAAACAAATATTGTAAAAAAATATTGAAAGAATACACGACAAATGGATTTAAGTAAAATAAATAAATAAAATTAAACGAAGGAAAATAATTCAAATAAAACAATACAATCAACACAAGTAATAATAATGACAATTATAAAATTCAGCAAAATGCGATAATGATATATAAAATTGTAAATAATTTCAAATAAATTAAATTAATTGTAATGTCATGCAAAAATTTAAACAATTTAAAATACCACTTAATAATTATGTGTTACTTGATCAATGATTTTCACACAAGTACTCCAGTATTTTTTTCTTAAATGTCGCATATGAGTCAGAGAAAACATCCAAATCCGAGATCAGTCCATTAAGCTCATTATAAGTTCTAGAGATACTCGTAATAGGAGCATTAACACCGAGATTTGTTCGAGAAAACGGGCATGAAAAGATTCTCGTAATAAGCAGTCTAGGATACCGGGAGGGAATGCTTAAGCCTATACGCTCCAACAATAAAGGGTAATCTATCAAGCCGTTAAATACTTTATATAAAAATAGTATGTCATGTAATTTTCTTCTGTCGCGCAAGGATATCATATTAAAAAAATTTAAGCATGTGCTGTAAGAACACCTGTGCGAGATATCCTTGGACATAAAAGCCAGAGATCTGGTAAAGGACCTTTGAACTCCCTCAATCCATTGCGAATGGACAGCATACATAGGATTCCAAGCGGATGACGCATACTCCAGATGACTACGTACGTATGCGTTGTAAAGCACAATTCTGGTGACAAACTGCCGGAAGCCTCTAGTATTCCTTTTCAAGAAACCAAGCATTCGAGCTGCCTTTTTAGGGTTCCGTAGTAATCTACGAACCCTTATAGTTTCGCCATGTCCGTCTGTCCGTCTGTCCGCGGGTTTCCTAAGAAACCCTTGGTACTACAGAGCTGAAATTTGGCATAGTCATAAATATTAACTACGCCGTCAGAACTGTAGAGTGAAATCTTAGAAAAAAAATTTTTTTCGGGTGTCTCCCATAGACGTGAAAGGGCGATGATTTTTTTTTCTAGCCAATATCATTAAATGGGGTGTCATAGGACAGCTTTTTAAAAGACAGAAGGGGTTTACTAAGAACGTTTTTCGATTCAGCACTTTGTTTGCCTAATATAAATTTTTAAAGTGAAATTTTTTGTCAAACACAAGTGTCCCCCCCCCTCTACCAGCTAAACGGTTGATTCTAAAAATGTGAAAAAATTCATGGTGGTAGTGTATACAATGAAATTATAAGGAAAACTATCACACATAAGATGGCTCTTCAAGTTTGCGAGTAATAGTCGACCAAGTGCCAAACTTAGTTGGGATTAATAAGAATATATTTACTAATATTAGATCCTTGGTACTACAGAGCTAAAATTTGGCATGGTCGTAATATTGATTGCGCCGACAGATCTAAAAAATAAAATGGTGGAAAAAAGTTGATTTTCGGGTGTTTTCCATACACGTGAAAGCGCGAGGGATTTTTTTTTCTCGCCGATTTCACGAGAGTAGCATTCACGACGAAGTGTACACTAATCCAAAATGGCCGCCATACAAGGTTCCACGCTTAAAGTGAGGCGAGCCGAAAGCCAAGCTGTAACATATTGACATTTCAGGTGTCGTTTTATAGGTTTTTAGGGGTACTAAGTACGAAAATGATATCAAATTTATATAAGATCACCACGCGACCTGCTTTAGCAGCAGCTCGATATTATTATATTATCCCTAAAAATAATTTTATCGCAAAAAAAAAAACAAAAAAAAAAAACCTATTTAAAAAAACAAAAAAAAAATTCGCGCTCGCTTCGCTCGCGTATTAAACACTTCCATTATGTTATATTTAGACCAAAACTACAATTATTTCTGAAACTACAAACTTTTTAATACATTCCTTTTTGATACTATAGTATTTGGGGATTTTAACATCGACTATGACAATATGCTCGTAGAATTAAAAAACCAGCTGCATATTTGAACCATGCTGCTACGGAACCCTACAATGCGCGTGGCCCGACACGCTCTTGGCCGGTTTTTTACTACAGTGTTTATATTTTACTACAGATATCAAAGAGCAAGAATACTCTTTCTGAGCTGGGGGGATGAAAAATATTTTTCCGTCGATAGTTCCCAGAAAGCTTTATTTATTTAAACATGGGTTCCCAGAAAGCTTTATTTTTTTCAGACAACGGACTTTTAAAACCATGTCCGAAGGGAGACTTTGAATTAATAAGATCAAAAAGTCGATCTATCATTTTTATAAATTCGACTGTTGGTTCGCTACCCAAAAATAATAAATTTCTGCTCTGTCTTAAAAAATAAATAGCATCAGCTGCGGATGAACTTAAAACTTGCGCAGCGAGTTTCACATTCATTTTTTTGTTTTGATAATCAACATGTGTTGTACTTAACTTATTACCAAATTTAAGGCCTTCTTCTTTTTGAACTACGTGAATTTCACGTAAGTATTGGAAAGATGTCGTTTCTGTAGCCGATTGTATATTAAATTCCACGAAAACATTACGGGCTAGTTTCAACATGTGTGCGGCATCCAAGAAACAGTAAATATTATCTTGACTATTTGGATGTGGAAAGTGTGTTTAAAATTATTTTGATCGAGGGAACAACCCAAGCTTTCGTAAGCTTTAACATTCGATGGAGCGCCATCACGGGTCATTGACCCCACAGTTTTGCCAATATCATTTAGCATAATAACTGCTGTTTTGAGCAATTCTGCCAATAGATCACCGGACAAAGATTTTTTCTCTGTTCTCAGTAGTTCAATTAACTGTTCAATTGATTGAACTAGTGAAACTTTTTAGTATCAGTAGTTCAATCGATATTTAGTATTGAACTGATAATACTCAAAAGTCTCACTAGTACAATCAAACAATAATAATATAATATTAATATAAGTACTTTTAATTATTTATTATTATTATTTTTGGTGAAAATTTTAAATTTTCATCCTTAATAATCAATTACTCGAAAACCACTTAACCAATTGGAATGAAAATTTTGATTTTGATTGATTTGATTTCCAGTATTCCCGGCTTTGCATGCGGTGTAACTGGAATAAGTATTAAAAAAAAATGTCTTATGATTTGTAGATTTATTTACTGAAAAATATAAAAATAGGACACACACCATTGTAACATTTTCAATCAAACCAAAAAACTGTTTTCTCCCAGAACTAAAAATAAAAAAGAAAAATTACCTGCATCTACTTATTATTAGCACTTACTATACAAGGCAATTTTTTCCAAAAAAAGACCTGTTGAATGATAATGTACCAGCTGCATTTGCGATTGTTGGATAAAATTGTCTTTTTCTATATCAATTTTTCGGCGTTTTGGAAGTAACTTTTCGCCAAATTTTTGGACCTGATCACACCGCAACTCGAAATATATGGCATCATTTTTTAATTCATTTAAAACTTCCAGAATATTTGGATTTTTATGGAGTAATGTGTTCATTTTAAAATTCCACCCTTCCACGACGTTAGTAGTTCTATAGCGTTTTCCAAATGTACACCAAATTTTTATAAACTCGTCCTTTTTGAAGAACTTGTTTTTTAGCCAATATTCTTCAAAATAGCTTTTAAATTTCATCATAGCTACATCCGTAGGCATTCCGTCACATACATAATCCCATCCGTGCCATATTTGACTTTCAGGCAATAAAGGCAAAATACAACTCAAGTTAATAATTCTTTTATGCATTCTTGTCTTATCTAGTTTAATTTTTTTCGCCTTACGCCACAAAGCATTGCGAAAATGAAAATAGCAACCATTTATGTTTGCTTTTGGAAAACATTTTCTCAATTATTTAATTGCGGCAATCTCGTAATCAATTCTGATTTCCTGTGGTTGCCATTCCAGTATTTGCGACTTTATTAAATCAAAAAGTATAGAATATGCTTTTTTATTCTTGTGTGTTAAAAATGCGTAAATCAAAGGTACAACATTAATACTTTTATTAGTTATACTTTCTAAGTCGCCATGGATGGTGTATAATTGTTTAAACGGTAATAAATAATTAAAAGTACTTATATTAATATTATATTATTATTGTTTGATTGTACTAGTGAGACTTTTGAGTATTATCAGTTCAATACTAAATATCGATTGAACTACTGATACTAAAAAGTTTCACTAGTTCAATCAATTGAACAGTTAATTGAACTACTGAGAACAGAAGATATTTTTTTTATTAAAAAATATGCGATCGGGCATTTAAAGTATGTGGTGTATGATACGATTTGGAAGACAAGAGCTTCGGTGGCGAGTTCTTCTGGGTTAGTGACTGAAATTTTACCTAAGTCGACATACCCAAAAACAGATCTTGTCTTAATGCCATCCCATCAAATATTAGCGCTACGTTTTTTACAAAAGGTTTTTCTTGCGTTTCTAATTGGACTTTTTAATTTTTTAATAACTCCGTCAGAAACCCCACATTACATTTAAATGTTGATAGAGAACGCCTTAAGGTTTCTACATGAAGCAAAGCAACATATTTTCTTAGAAAGTCGTATGCTTTTGCAAAATAGAAATGCAGAGTTAGAGCAAACGATTTTACCTCGTCACTATACCTCACACTATGTGGTGAGTACTTTGGAGGTTTTTAAATTCTTTGCAAATATTTGCAAAATTCCCTTGAATAATATTATCAATTTCACTGTTACTAGCATGAGATTTCACTATATTCATTAGTGATTTCAATGTTTTGACTGATTTGTTCGGCCTCCGAACTTTTTCTGCCCAAAATTTATTCCTTTTTTTCAAGACCTTTTTCCCTTAACGTTCTTATTTTTGCCTGTATACTTTTATCCACACCAAACTGGATGGGCGAGGTGCTTTGGTTGTTGACCTACAAGTAAAAATTATAAAATTAGCATTAATTGAATTAAACTACCAAACCCTAATAAACTAGAAACGTTCTAACTAGCCCATATTTTTAAAGCCTTGATTGGGTTAAGAAAATTCTATAAATATTACAATATTAATAGGGTCTGCATAACCTTGAGCAAGATGGCATGCGACCACGGCTATCTTTTCGATTTAATTATTGCAGAGTAGGCAGCAGGGCGAACCAAGTTTTCTACTTTAAATAAAATACTGGATTCTATCTTAGTCTTGTTTTATTTTCCACAACACATTTAAATATTACACCACATTTGTCGGCCATCGTAGCAAGAAGAAGAGACATAGAGTATAAAAACTATACATAGACAATATTTTCGGCTTGGCACTTAGCCTTTTTATCCTTAACACCCCCCTTCAATCTTACATTTATTTATAAATTTATGATTGCTAACAAATTAGTAACAAAACATGAGTGGTGCCTTATAAAAAAAAACTTAAATTAATACTACAATTTTTTTCAACTCTATATATTTATTCAACTCTATGTATTCGCAACTCTAGACATTTACTGATAAGATGATATTTAATATGGTGTTAACAACTCTATATATTTACTGATAACAATTTAGTATGATAACAAAAAAAAAAACTGAAATTATTTAATAACATAGTTTATTTTAACTACTCAATCAAGTACTTAGCATTGTAATAAATATGTAACTAAGAAGTAAAAGTATTAGTTTAACATGTAAATTAAATTTGAAATTAACTTTTACATTAAGTTAAAACAGTTTGAATTCTTATAACTAAAATACCTCTTATATCTAATCTAACTTAAGTTTCTTAACAAAATATTGATGTTTTACAGCATTTAATGGCTTGGTAAATATGTCAGCCACATTTTCGTTGGTGGGAACATAAGTAATACTAAACAAATTCTTATTTAAGCAGTCTTTAATAAAATGATATTTAATATCTATGTGTTTAGTTCTTTTACTGTTTTCATTGCATTCTATAATTTTAATTGCACTTTGGTTATCCATGAGCAGGTAAGCAATATTGTCACAATGCAGGTCTGTAAGTGTACCTTTCAAATAGATGAGCTCCTGTGCCGCCATAGCTGCAGCAACATACTCTGCCTCAGCGGTAGACAGGGAGACGGAAGTTTGTTTCTTTGAAAACCAGGAAACAATATTATTTTTATAATAAATTGCACAGCCACTTACACTTTTGCGATCTTCCTTATCCCCCGCCCAATCTGCATCTGTGTAAGCTAATAGAGGGCATGACAACTTACCTTGCTCGTCACATTTTGTATATGTGAGCCATTTATCTGCCGTTTGTTTTAAGTATCTTATAACGCGTTTTGCGCATTTCCACAATGAACTGGTGGGTTTATCTAAGTACCTACTCAAGTAGGATGTGACGAAAGCTATATCCGGTCTAGATGTGTTAGCTAGATAAACTAAAGAGCCTATAAGTTCTCTGTAGGGAACATCCTTTACTGTATCCTTCTCTATGGTGGTAGGCATTCCTTGCTCCATTGGAGTTGAAACTCCATTAGCATCTTTCATTCCGAATCTTTCCACTATTTTATTTATTAATTTATTTTGGCTGATTTGTAATTTATCCTCTTCTCTTATGATTTCCATTCCTAAGTATTCTTTTATCTCTCCTAGGTCACGTACAGAAAATTCTTGTTTTAGTTTATTTATTATATCTTTTCCTATTCCCATGACTAAAATATCATCGACCCATATTAACATCCAAACATTGTCTTTTTTATATAAACAGTAGTCATATTTTGATTGTTGAAATCCTTGTTGTGTTACATAATTGTGAAATCTCTCATTCCAACAACGTGGAGCTTCTCGTAGGCCATATAAAGCTTTGCGTAACTTTAGTACTTTACCTTCTTGTGCTTTCACCCCATCGGGTACTTTAATATATATTTCTTCACTAATATGACCATTTAGGAAGGCAGTCGGAACATCTAGTTGTCGTATATGTAAGTCTTCTTGTACTGCATGGCTTAGCATTATCCTGATGGTTGAGACTCTTGCTACTGGTGAGTATACATTGTATTTACTGTCTGTCTGGAAGCCTTTAGCCACTAGTCTTGCTCTCTTTCTACCATCTTGTTTGGTTTTAAATATCCATCTTGTATCTATAGCCTTCTTTCCCGGTGGTAGTTCTTTTTCTTCCCATGTATCTAAATCTTCTAGTGCTTTTATCTCCTTTCTTATTGCTTCTTTCCATTCTTCTCCTCTGGTAATAGCTTCCTTGTACGTCTGTGGATCTTCATCAGCAATTAAACAATATGCAATATTAGCATCTTCAAACTCTACATCGTCTTCTGTGTCATATTCGTTCAGATAAGTAGGTTTCTTTCTTGTTCTTTCTGATCTTCGTATTTTCTCTTGATCATTTTGTATATTTTCTTCTCTCTGCCTTTCTATTATTAGTTCTTCTTGTTTCTCAAACTCATCGTTTTCTTTTCTTAATCTTTCTATTTCTTTTCTCAGTTTTTCTTTTTCTTTTCTCAGTCTTTCTTCTTTTTCTTTCCTATCTCTTTCTTCTTTTTCTTTCTTGTCTCTTTCTTCTTTTTCTTTCTTGTCTCTTTCTTCTTTTTCAGCATTCTCCGGATCTTCATATTCTTCGATTATGTATTCTCTCTCTTCTTTTTTATTATTTTCTTTTCTCGTTTCCTTGTATCTAGTGTCATTTTCGTCGAATCTGACGTCACGTGATATGATAATTTCATTTTTCTCCGGGTCCCAAAGTCTGTATCCGTTCGGTGCGTATCCAACCATTCTAACCGGTGTTGCTCTCTGATCAAATTTCCCTCTTTTAGGTACTATCGTAGTCCAAGCTTTGCTTCCGAAATTTTTAAGTCTTGATATGTCATTCTTTCCATACATTTTTTCAGCAGGAGTATTGAAGTTGATAGCCGCTGATGGACAACGATTTAGTTGGTAAGTAGAACACATTATCGCTTCACCCCACAGATGTTTTGGCAAATTTGTGTCTAGTATTTGAGTTCTTGCTTTATTGTAAAGAGTGCGATTCATGCGTTCAGAAACGCCGTTTTGCTGGGGTGAATAGGGTTGAGTGTACTGTATATCAATTCCCTTGTTACTACAAAATGTCTCAAAAAATTTATTTTTCAGTTCAGTACCATTATCGCACCTTATTTTCTTCACTTTTATACCTTTATCAGTCTCTAGCTTTTGAATATATTTTATTAGGTTTGGTGTAGCTTCATCTTTAGTCTTAAGCAGGTTAGTATGGCAAAAATGAGAGTAGTCGTCTATAATTACTTGAAAATATAACTCACCGTTAATACCAGGTGGTTTGCAGGGTCCGGCTATGTCCGTGTGGATCAGCTCTCCAATTCCTCTGGATCTTGGCTTTTCAGTCGGTTGAAAAGGTAGCCTGGTTGCCTTACCTCTCATGCAGGCATCGCATGTTTCCTCATTTTTAGGAAGTCGGAGTGTCCGTAGACCGTTTCTGTTGAGGTGGCCTAATCTTGTGTGCCAAAGATCTTTGCTGATAGCGCTGTTGCAGGAAGAAACATTGACTTCTGCATTTAAAATAAATAACTTACCTGAACATGGACAAGTCATACATTTATTATTTTGCTGCTTGTGAAAATTTTTTACATTATTTTCAGAAAATATAACATTGTAGCCGTTACTAACCATTTTTTTTACAGATAATAAGTTGAAAGTCAGATCTTTGAGAATTAATGCTTCTAAAGTTATTTCATTCCCTTTATGTAGCATTTTTATGAAACCTTTCTTTTCAGCAAGTATATGCTGTCCGTTTGCAACGTAAATTTTCATGGGATTCTCCAATTCAACTATTCCTGACATGAATTGCTGATATTTTATATTTATTAAATGGTGAGTACACCCTGAATCTATAACCCAGTCTATTTTTGTTGACCCTTGTATTGTATTAGCACACACATTAACACTGTCACTGTTTTCTGTTGTGATAAAAGCATAATCACCATCCTGATCGTTGGCATTGTAAGACTCACCCGCGCGTTCATGTGGTTGTCTTGAAGGTCGTCTCCTTCCTCTGAAGCCCCTACCACGGCTGCGTCCACGGCCTCTTCCCCTTTTCTGGTAGCACTCGTTCGCTAGGTGGCCGGGTTTTTTACAGTAATAACACAGAAATGATGATTCTTGTTGACCTTGACCTGATTGTTTTTCTTTAAATTTTAATTCTTCATCCAATAGGCGGGCTTTAACGAACTCTAACTTAATGTCAGTTTTATCTGTTAAAGATAGTCCGGAGTTACACTCAATCGCTGTTATCACGGAGTCGTATTTTTCGTTTAATCCGGTTAGCAAAGATGCTATCTTGTCACGTTCATCCAGGACATCTTTGGCTCCTTCTAGCTCCCTTACTAAGCTATCAAATCTTTGAAAGTAATCTTCAAGATTTTCACCTTTTTCTTGTGTCATATTTAGTAATTTTCTCCTAAGATGTATCACTGAGATGATGCTTTTCCGTTGAAAAAGATCCTCGAGAACCTGAATCATTTCTTTGGCTGTACTGCACTCTTTTATGAGATTTAAATGTTTATCTGGTACACAATGTACAATGATGCATCTTGCTTTGGCATCTTCTTTTTTGAATTCCGACTTTTTGTCATCAGCTGGAGCATCTTGAGTGATCGTGTGCAGTATTTGTTTTTCGTCCAAAATCGCCCTTAGTCTAAACAGCCAATTGTTGAAGTTGTCTGTTCGCAGTTGTGGATAATTCAATAGCGTTGAAGTCGCCATCTTTGTGAAAATATTTGGTCGCTTGCTTCTGTTTTATCGTGTAATTGCCCATAACCTTTTCGATTTAATTATTGCAGAGTAGGCAGCAGGGCGAACCAAGTTTTCTACTTTAAATAAAATACTGGATTCTATCTTAGTCTTGTTTTATTTTCCACAACACATTTAAATATTACACCACATTTGTCGGCCATCGTAGCAAGAAGAAGAGACATAGAGTATAAAAACTATACATAAACAATATTTTCGGCTTGGCACTTAGCCTTTTTATCCTTAACACTATCCTCTGAACATCCAACTACTTCGTACCTAAAATCGGCATGTGAAAAATAAAACGCTTTTCCCTTAATTTAGCCCCAATCATCCTTTTCACATAGCATGGGTACGGTGACAGATGTCATCTGCATAAATTTTTCTCTGTTTATTTCACACTTGCAGTGGTTTATTTATTCTTACCTGCTGTCACCCTACCCATGCTATATGAAAAGGAGTGTATACACGGATAACTAACTTAAATTTGCATCTTATCACGGATAATGTACGATTCTAATGGTGAAAGAATTTTTCAAATCGGTCCAGTAGTTTCGTAGCCTATTCAATGCAAACAAACAAACAAACAAACAATCAGATCTTTCCTCTTTATAATATGTATAGACATATAAGTCGTAAAAAGATGTCGAAAAAGTCAGTTTAGATTCTTACGTACGAAATATTAAGCAGGGGGGACGGGCTTGCCGATTATTATTTTGGCATTGTAAATGTCTTTTCGTTCACTCCAGTATAGGGTCCGATTTCACGAAAAAGTGCGATCCCTTTATTTCTCAGAGAGTTGTGAAAATGTGATATTCAAAAAAGGCTTAAAAGACGCGTATTCACGTTAGCTATAAGGTGCAAAAACAATTATTCGAGAAAATCAAAAACGAAAAAAGTTATGGGGTGAAATAGTGAAAAAAAAACATTTTTTTCTGAATTTTTGATTTTGGAGCTCGATATTTTACAAACGAAAAATGATATCAAAAATTTGAGAAAACTCCTCTGGAAAATTTAGTCAGCTACAATTTGAGCCTAAAACAAAGACGATCGGGTAAAGAGTTTGCCTTGTAGCCTAACCTTTTCGAAAAAAGGCAAAAAGTCAGAACGTCATTTTTTCGGATTCTGTAGATTCATTTCCAATGTGCTCGATAGTCGTGTGAGGCACGCAATCTGTGAATTTTTTTCCACATTAGGGAGGGGGTCAAAAAGTAGCAAAAATCGTCTTACGTAATAAATTAATGCCGCCATACTTACATCACATATTAAGAAAGTATTAATAAAAATACTTACAAGATTCAAACTATTTTTGTTCACAATACATACAAAATAAAACAACATTCAACGTTAAAAAGATTTAATAATTATAAAAATATATATATTAGCAATTTATCAAGTGAGCCTACCCCTTAATCTGTCACCCGTCGAACGCGCGCGCGCGTTGGTTTTCAAAATTTATTTTGCTGTTGAAGTCACAGTTCTACAGTTGATGATTTGTGTAGTGGAGTCAACATTTGATCCTAGATGGAAATGGATCAGCTTGTTGAGTTACTTCGTCAAGGGGAAGTGCCAGAAGAAACAGTAGAGTACTTCATAAGTAAGTACTACTTTTAAACAAATGATAAACTTGTTGTTTTGTTCCTATTTTGTAGTACCTATGCCCGTGTTTTCGGGATATTACCTACCTAAGGAATGCCTATCCAAAAATTTCGGCCGTCTGATTTACTAACTAATTTGGCATTAATTAATTAATTTAAAAAGCCATTCAGTGTGCTTAGTTTAAAAAAAAAATAGAATACAAGTACCTGACTCTTACTTATCTGTCTTTTTTTTATAGATAATGGTACAGAGCTTGCCCAACTAAATGATAATGAGGCACACCTGAAAGAGCTTTGTCCAGTTTTGGGAACTCGGATCAAACTACAAAAAAAAGAATGAAACCTATCTAGAGGCTGAGGTAAAAGAAATGATGTTTTTTTTCATAGATTTAATAGTACCTGTTTTCTTTAATTCGTATTTAAAATTTTCAGGCTCCTACTGAATCTGTCGCAACAGGCAAGTCTCGAAGTGAAATAGAAGCAGCAGGTATTGAGGAGAAACTCGTCTTGCTACCTCATAGTGGAGATATATCTTTGTCACTGAGTGATATATTTCAATTACAAGAAGTGCCTTCAAACTGGCTTTGATGACTTTGACTTCAAAACACTTGGAGACCTCCCTACGCTGCGGAGTAGCTTGCAATACTATGAAACCAATCAAACATTGGACAGCAAGCGCTTACAACAATATTAAAGAAGTAAGTTAATAGTCATCGTTAAGAATATAACACAAATTTTCTGATAGAATT
Source organism: Aproaerema taeniolella (assembly GCA_949987775.1). NCBI lineage: Eukaryota > Metazoa > Arthropoda > Insecta > Lepidoptera > Gelechiidae > Aproaerema > Aproaerema taeniolella. The sequence continues at coordinate 11,225,275 of OX465245.1, forward strand.
TATTCCTCAAAGTATTTATATTGATTTACTGTAAGCTTTATGAAATCACCGCAGATAGTTTACTGTAAGAAATAAAATTAAATATTATTGTCAGCGAGGGGTTGAAAACTTGGCACCACTATACCCCAAAAATATTAAATTAACTTCGGGTTCATGGTGGGTTTAGACTACTTGATGCTCTGCTCTGATAGTTCTCTGTGTATAAATGTAATTTGATCATTAGCACTTAGGATTTTAAACTATTTGACAATCTCAATAGTTCCCGGGTTTATTAGTACAGTACGAGTATTTTGTTAGCTAAAAATTGGCTTATAGGTAACATAATCTAAAAATTAATCAAAAGTAAATATGTGCAATTACACTATGAATTTTATATTGCTTATGAATTCTGTTTACAGGTACCTCACCCTCGATGATATAAGTTCTTTTCCGAAAGAAACTGCTGGAACTCATTACGTGAAGCCAATAAAAAAGTGAAGCCTGACTTAAAAAAATATTGACTCAGATCGAGTTTTTAAGGCAAAACTAGCTGCTTATGTAGCTCAAAATGTAAATGGTTATATAGTTATGAGTGAAACGAAATGGATGCGGAGGCAAGTATTTAATTAAAACTACATTTACAACTTTACATTTTCTATTCACATGAAAACAGGGCCATCAAAAAAAACATACTTCAATAATAAAAAACATAGACACTTAAAAACAAAACTTATAACTCTTCAGAGGTTTTATTACATCCTCCCGCCGCAAAATGGAAGAGGGGCAGCCCTCCTTAATAAGTATAAATCTCTAAAGGGTATACCCTTTGAATAGGCCGCACCAACTCTCCCTTCTCGGTTTTCAAATGCACCACTCTAGCCCGACCGTCGGCACCCGGCACTAAACGAAGTACTCGAGCCAGAGGCCACGACAATCTCTTAGTGAGTCCGTCACCTATTAGGACCACATCGCCTTCCCTAATCTTATAGACCGATTCGCATCGAGCATTTTGCATTTTAAGAGCACCCAAATACTCAACGCGAAAACGGCTATTTAAGGAAGCTTTAATACTTTCCAGCTTACGAAAAGCCCTTGTAAAATTTTGAGGTGCGGAAATTTCTAAAGTAACCCCAGGCAATGGCATTAAAAAATCTGCAGGAGACAATGGCTTGCTCTCATTCGGGTCTTCGCTTAGATACGTGATTGGTCTCGCGTTAACGACTGCTTCGCACTCGCACAAAACAGTACTTAATTCCTCTTGAAAAACTGAAGCGCTTCTAAGAACCTTACGTAAAATATCCTTGACAACCCGAATTAACCTTTCAAAGAATCCTCCCCACCAGGGAGCACTCGGAGGGTTGAAGTGCCAATCAATAAAGGGCAAATGTTTTCTTGCCGAGACAAAATTCCCACCATTGTCACTATACACCGTATCAGGAGTGCCTCTACGGGCGACAAATCGTCTGAAAGCATGTAAAAATACCTCAGTAGATAACGAACTCAACAACTCAAGGTGGACAGCCCTAAAAACGGCGCAAGTAAATAAACATATCCACACTTTCTGCCTATCTTTTAGATAAAGTGGGCCTGCACAATCGACTCCAACCACCTGAAACACCTTAGCCACATTAACTCGAGTTGCAGGCAACGGCGGAACAACTTCCTGAACTTGCTTAGTAGAATACCTCTTACAAATTGCACATGAGTTTTTAATCTTACGCAATGCACGCCTTCCCCGCAAAACCCAATATTTTTCTCGTAAGATATTCAAAATAGTTTGGATACCAGCGTGTTGATTATTGTTGTGTTCGAATCGAAGTAATCGCATAACTAACTCGTGACTTGAGTCTAGAACCACGGGATATTTAAACTCAAAAGCATCATTCTTATTAGCGATGGGAGTCTTAATACGAATTAAGCCGACCTGGTCCGTATACACATTAAAGTTCATTAACTTAGGATCATTCAGGCCTTCAAAACTCTCCTTTTGACAAACTCGCAATAAAACTGACTCCGCTTCCCTAAGTTCACTAGCAGATAACTCGGAATCAATAGTCACAGGAAACGATGAACTCCTAGTTTGAATCCGATGAGACGTTAAAACCTTTTGACGGCACTTCAAAATAAAACGCAATATCCAACCTATCATGCGAACAATTTTACTAAAATTAGAAAAATATAACAGAGTCTCGGATCCCGCACTGAAGAGAGAAACACGTACACGATCACTCGTCTTAATCTTCTCACCATCGATCTCCGACTCGTTCACCTCTACTATCGGCGTAGGCCAATGCTCGGGAGCCATTAGAAGCCACTCAGGGCCCTCCCACCATTTGCTCTGCAGTAACTGTGAAGCATCGCAGCCACGAGAAGGTAGATCGGCCGGGTTTTCCTCACCTCTAACGTAACGCCAATTGTCACTAATAGTGAGCTGACGAATCTCTTGAACGCGATTCCAAACAAACCTACCCCACTGACAATTCCGCTTTACCCAACTTATCACGGTCGTAGAATCACTCCAGCAAAAATAGTCGCATTTTCCTTCATAATCTAACGCCTTTAAAGTAGAACTTAACAAATGCGCACCTATAGTAGCCGCAAGTCACTTTAAAACACGACACTTTAAAACACGATCTTCTCATTGAGAAGCTAGATAACACTGGAGTAAGAGGGCCGCTACTAAACTGGTGCAAAGATTATCTTGTTGACAGAACTTATAAGGTTAAAATTGGAAATACACTTAGCGACGAAACTGTTGTGTCAATAGGGACAGCTCAGGGATCGGTAGTAGGGCCATTGCATTATTTAACATACGTAAACGATGCCGGTAACGTTGTCAAAAACTGCTCGATCTATCAATATGCCGATGACACGTGTCTGGTTGCGTCTGATAAAAACCTAAACGTAGCCCTCCAAAAATTGCAAGTTGACTTTACGGCTCTTAGTAAATGGTCTCATGATGCAGGACTTGTGTTGAACGCGCAAAAAACTCAGCTTCTACATATATCCTCTGGACGTACAAACACAGTGACAGACATAAAACTTGTGGCACATAATCATAAATGTTTACACGTACGAAACTGTTCTACCTCATCTTGTACATGCCCTACGATACAACAAACAAACCAAGCTACTTATCTCGGGGTCATATTAGATGAACGGTTCAATTGGGGTCCACATATCGATCTTTTGTGTGAGAAATTGAGAGCCATTCTAACTAAGTTTTACATTATTAAATATAAAGTGCCTTTCAAAATATTACTTAATTTGTACAATTCTCTGGTCGAATCACTTATAACATACGGGCTCACCAGTTACGGCAGAACTTTCAAAACCTACTTAGATAAAGTGTTCAATTTACAACTACGACTACTAAAACAAATGGTCCCAAATAAAATAAAAAACAAGTTTAAAGATAACCACATCAAACTCTTTGATTTTTGCAAAGTACTACCAATACATATTAAAATTAAATACCTAATCCTGGAGGAAAATATTTTAAATTCCGAAATACTTAAACCGATACAATCAAAGATACAACTACGAAAAATGACACAGAAAAAGGTAATAACAACTATAAGCAATAATAAATACGGTGAGAGAACAACAGCCTACATAGTGCCTCGACTTTATAATGAATTACCACTCGAATTAAGGGAAACACTTCATGGAAAAAATAAAAAAAGTTTGTTAAAAAAGTACTTCATTGAAAACTTAACTTCATAAATCATTTTAAGTATGTATATGTATTTTATATGTATTTGTTTAATATTAGTACTTAAGATCGAATATACTTATTTTGTATAACTGCGTATGAATACCTATATAGGTGTATGTAAATTAAATTAAAGAAAACTAATAATATGCATTGATCATCCTGTATACGTAAAAATCCCCACCTGCATTCAAATTACAACTCGGCGGCTCGGAGAATTGCGTGTAGGCGACAATTGTAACAAGGCTCTAGTCATCGCTCGTCGCATGCGCAACTTAGTTTATATATACCGTGCGCGGCGAGCGATAAAGGCATGCGCAACCGATGCCACCACTTAATAAAAGTTATCATGGCAATACTTGCAAGTCATTGCATTCCACAAACGGCAAAAGTGCAGAAAATTAAAATCTTACTCGTATTTGCAGACTACCTCGCCCGGATTGTGGAATACAATGGCTGCAGCGGTCAACGACTGTCTTATGATAAGTCATATTAATTATGTCCACGAACTCGTTTCGAGACAAACCCGCTAGGGCTTATCGAAACCTAGAGTAATAAAATGTATGTTTTGACTTTTTTATAAATAAATAAAAATAAAAAAAAATAAGTAACTCTAAACGAGGCATTGAAGTCTGAGATTTAGTGGTTATTCTGGATTTAGCTTGTACAAACCGCACACGAACGTCACCTTCATTATTCTCAGAACGTAAAAAAATAATAGCAGCGTAAGCATTTGAGCTTGCATCCACAAAAAGATGAAAAGACTTATTTAAATCAAAATCACCTATAAGGCACCTAGGAATACTAAAGGTTTTAAGTAGATGAAGTTGAGAATACCACTCCAAGAACTTATTTCTATCCTCTTCACTTACTTCTGTATCCCATTCACACTCTAAACCCAGACGTCGTAGCAATAATTTTGGAAATACAAGCACAGGACATACTATACCAAGACAATCAAATATCTTGTGACTCGCTGATAAAATAAAACGCTTGGTAACTTTTTCTGGCGACTTATTAATAGGGATATCTTTCAAAGACAAAGTGTCATCTAACTTATTCCACGTCATACCTAACACTGTAGATTGTTCTTTTTCGCCAGTATGCTCCCAACATCGTAGATCAAACCCACCAGACGATAACAGCTCGATGGCAGTCTCTCGAAACGTAACCAACTCTTCCTCAGAATCTACGCTTGTCACGCAATTATCTACATAAAAAGATTTTTGTAACTTACAGATTACCGACTTCACCTCCACTGTGACAGCTGACCTCAACACATTCTCTAAATGTAGATCAATCGTAGCCCCAAGCAAAAAAGGACTGCACGTGAGACCAAACACTACACGACAATGACGATAAACCTGCAAAACATTCGGGTCATTAACATCCCACCACAAAAACTTTAAATAATTACGATCTTCGGGTTGAATGCCAATCATTAAAAAGGCTTTCCTGATGTCAGAAATAACACCCAATCGTTTTTCTCTAAATCTCATTAATATATTAGGTATTAGTTCTAATAAATTCGGACCTGTCTCCAAGCACTGATTTAAAGAAGGTGAACCTCTGGCATGAGCGGATGCATCAAACACTGGCCTAATAGGCGTCGTGGTACTACTCAATCGGACTACGTGACGATGCGGGAGGTAATAAGATACCTCGTCAGATAACTCACCACTGGGCACCTTTTCTACTATACCTTCAGATAGCCACCTTTTAAAAATATCATTGTAACCATCATATAACATTTCATCTCTTAATTTGGCTGTCAATCGTTGCAATCGTTTAAGACAGACATCATAATTATTCAACAGTGGAGGGTGATCAGGTTTCCATGGTAAGTAGACTTCGTATTTCCCTAGGGCGTTAACCGACGTAGACTCAATAAAATTTTCTCTCATCTTCTTTATCTCTAAATCACGCGATTGTGTTTCCGTAGGATCACGAATACCCAGAGTATCCAAACGCCAAAGGTTCGAAATATTTGATTCGTTCACAAACAAAGAGACCACATGAAGAGTTGTATCTTGTCTCACTGATGAATCAGATCTTCGGCCGATCAGTGTCCATCCCAGCTTAGTTTCAATCGCAGTCACACTGTTATCTAACTCAATCATGTTCGGTGTGAACAATCGCGCTAACATATCGGCTCCTATAAGCACAGAGATATTTTCACAGTTTTCTCCAACATCTGTGAGACGAATATTCATTTTTTCTAACTTTTCGATACGATCACGATCATTAATACAGGAAATATTTGGACAAATCACTTCTTTGTCAAAAACTTCTAAGTGGCAAGTGAATGACGACGTCAAACTGCGTGCAGAGATTGTATATTTGTTGTGTCTCTGGCGACGAAGTGGATCCGCCAAAGAGACCGTGTTGAATGTTCACTACGCCGTTGGGAATGAAAGACATTTCTTTGGCCACATCTTTTGTCACATAAGAATGCTGCGATCCAGAGTCGACTATGGCCCGAACCACCTTACGTATTGGTCCGTTCTGTAGATTTATCCTTAGAGTTTGTAGATAAACATCTTTGCATACAGAAATGTTTGTGACACTTTGCAGAACGCTTTGTGATGTATCAGATGGAATTGCCGCAAGTCCAGATGATGAAGTACCTCTGCACATTATGGGGAGATGATACCTGTCACAGTTAGGGCACTTCTTGTCTAATTTACACCTGTGGAACCTCCGCCAGGGCTTGATGCAACGCAGGCATAACTTATTTTCTCTTACTAATTTTTCTTTGTCTTCGATGCTCATCTTTTTGGCTTTAAGACACTTCTCACTTTCATGGTCATATCCACAAAATATGCAACTCGTTTTACCTGCAGATAGAGAAGCCGCCGTGGAAGGTAAATCGCTGGGGCTCTCTGCTCTTTTACTGTGAGAGTTTCTCGGAGGCAAGTCAAATCCACTTTTAGCCATAGAAATACGTTGCTCATTTTGCACTTCATTTTCTAAAAATTCTAAGAGCCTTTCTAAACGACTCTTGGGGCTAGAAGCGACAGCATGGCGTTGCCAGGCACGGAGTAGCTCCTCAGGCAGTGAAGATTCAATCAAAGGATACAGTAAGGGAGCGCATGCCTCTGAAGTTATACCCAAACTTTCTAATGATCGTAAATGTGACTCCAACTGATCATATAATACTGTCACATCAATTTTTTTGGATTTATTCATTGAGGCAAATACCAGTTTCAGGAGCTCACGAATATAAACTTCTATTAATAAATCCTTATCACCGAAACGAGACTTCAAGCTGTCGATAGCGCTATCATAATTTTCCGCACTGGGTGGGAAGCTGTCTAACACCTTAGCCGCTCTTGTTCCTTTCTCTACACTCTGAATGAGCTAGTAAAATTTGTCTTCTTTGGAAAGAGAGGCATCCTCATGTATTTTCTTAAAGGTGTTCCAAAACTTAATCCAGTGTAGCATATTGCCATCAAATTTATAAAGTTCAATTTTAGGTAGACGTACCCGATGAGCAGTTTTGCTGACGTCACTAGCGCTTTCCGGCGGCAACTTACAGTCTTGCGCCATTAAGATTTCGGCCTTGTAAAATCTTTCCTTGTAGCCCTGAGCTGTCTCAATTTCTTTTGTTATGTCCTCTTCTTGGGCACCGTTCGCTAACATTCTTTCCAAAACCTTTGCATTTAGTTTTTCCAGAGCAAAATGGTAGTCCTGAAGGGTTTTATAAGCTATTTGAGCATCACTATTATTACCATCTGCAAGGGCTTGCTCAAAACGATGAACTGTTTTCGTTACTAAAGTTCTTGTAGTTCTTCTCTCCAATATGAAGGCATCCATTCTTGCTTCTTTATTTCTATACCGGGGGCGCCAGATGAAACGAAATGGATGCGGAGGCAAGTATTTAACTAAAACTACATTTACAACTTTACATTTTCTATTCACATGAAAACAGGGCCATCAAAAAAAACATACTTCAATAATAAAAAACATAGACACTTAAAAACAAAACTTATAACTCTTCAGAGGTTTTATTACAATGAGAGGATAGTAACCCAAAACAACAAAACACTTACTCTGTGATTTTAATATTATTTTTATTAGTTTTCTGCAATATTTTAGTGCCGGTGTCGGAAAGTTATGACCAAAAAAGTGCATCCTACAAGCACTACTGTTATTTTCTACTAGCTTTCCGCCCGCGGCTCCGCCCGCGTGGACTACAGGTTATATCGTGCCCAACTGTGGGATAAAATGTAGCCTATGTCCTTTCCCAGGCTCTAATCTATCTCTGTACCAAAATTCATCAAAATCGGTTCAGCGGTTTAGGCGTGAAAAGGTAACAGACAGACAGACAGACAGACAGAGTTACTTTCGCATTTATAATATTAGTAGGGATAGTAGGGATAGGGATAAGTATTTTATAATTGTGCTGTTTTCGACGGATCGGAAAACTACTGCAGGGAGACGAGCAAAATGTTTCATTCTCATAGCGGAGTGATTCTTGCGGGAATGAATAATTCGTTTTGTGCAGTGCGGTATTAAGAGGTGGCATCGTCATCATCGTGTACTTTTGTAGGGGAAATATTTAATTATCGAAAAATAATCAATCGTTTTGATTTGAAACCAACGCCATCTTTGTACGGATAGCTGAACTAGCACGGTCCCTCTGCTTACACCGCGTCGCAAATCAACTCAGTAACTGGATACCGATCGGCGCACGAGTTTCTTCATGGCTCGTGTAGAGGGAACCACTTGGCGATCGATGAACTAAGTCTCGGAGTGTGGATCTACAAAAAGAACTTTATTTTTATTTTAACTACATCGATTAGTTATAATTATTAGTTATAATATTTTGGTTGCGATAATATTTATATCAATTAATTAGATTTGACAATTTTTATATCTGTTTCAAATTGTGAAACAGGTATTAAATTTTGAATTTATTTTTATTAATTTTTAATAATTATTTTAATTTTGCATACATTTGGATGTGGTTAACTTTTATCAAGATATAAAAGTTAAATCTATCATTAGCACTAAAAATTTTTTTTTTATGTGGGCTGATTAATTTAGTTGTTTTTTTTTTATCGATTCAATTGTGATTGTAAATTTATCTTTATTAATTGAGTTACAATTATCTTTTTTATCTGCTAAAATAGTGAAAGTTATCAATTTTAAATAAAACAAGTTTAAATATTGTTATAAATGTTTATACGTTTACTTTTTTATGTTCTTAAAATTTACCAATAATGTTAATGAATACATTTTTGTTTCTGTACCAAAATAATTTAGTAACGCGTTACTTTAAATTTTTACTCTATTTATTTGACTAAGTGTAGATAATTGACGATCTTGTTTTGGTAAAAATACCAATGTTCAATTAATAAGGATTTTTTATTTGTTTATTTTTCGTCATTCAAATTGTTAAGTAATTGTTTTTTGTTTTTTGATAATTTTTATCGATTTTTGTTGCTGTTCTCTGTTAGTTATTTTTTAAATATGAGTTCCCCCTCTCTAATGTCGACTTGCCCCCATTGCCCTGGATCGACGCGGACTTTTACTTCCCACGGTCTTAAGGTACACATCGGACGCATACATAAGGATGTGGCCCACCCCCGCACTCCCGCTGCTTCCACACAAGTCGCTATCCATGGTAGTCAATCCGGCGGTGGCGATGCTACACGGCCTCGGAGTACACAACTACAGGCTACAATATCTCAGTCCACTCAACCGGTTGGCATTGCCCTGGGGGATATTCCAACTCTTAGGAAAAAGGTGCGGGTGCTTCGTCATATTCCAAGAGGAGCGAGAAGCTTGGCTGCCGGAAAGTTATGTGAAATCATTGGTAAGTGCATTGAAACCAATGACGTGACCCATTGGTGTGCCCTTCTTACCTTCGCATATTCGGCACTAAGAGCACCAGAGTTCGAGGGCCTGGGCATGGGCAGCTTAACAACTAAGGTGAAAGCAAACATAGATTCAGCCTTGGAGTACACGTTCGAAGAGGTCAGTGATGTGGCTGCCTCCTCCCGACCACCATCGGTTCTTAAGACTATTGAGTCGAAGGTGTTCGAGGTTGACTTGAGGGGGGCGGTTCGTGTGCTGATGTCTGATGATACATTCTCAGAGCCCGGTCCAGAGACTCTTGCTTCCTTGCGATCGAAGCATCCATCCCCGTCTCGTCCACTTTGTTTCCCACAGGAGCCTGACCTATCCTTTGCCACCTTAAAGGTCAAAATGGAGGACGTTGTCCAAGCAATAGGCAGTTTTCATAACAGTTCAGCTGCGGGGCTGGACGGAATTCGGCCGGCTCATTTGAAGGAACTGACTTCGAGTTCTGCCGGAGACAACGGGCAGCGCTTGTTGGAATCTTTGGTTAGGCTATGCAACTTTTTACTTGGCGGACTGTTAAACTCCGAGGTTTGTCCATACATGTACGGCGCGAGTTTGTGCGCCTTATCTAAAAAAGAGGGGGGTATAAGACCAATCGCGGTTGGAAGTGTTTTGCGGCGTTTGGTCTCTAAATTGGGATGCCGTGCGGTCAGAGGGGAGATGGCTTCATATCTGCAACCACACCAACTAGGTTTTGGGACGCAATTGGGCTGTGAGGCAGCGATTCACGCGACGCGAGCATTTGTATCGGAGCCACAGAATGCAAACTGTATTGTCATCAAGCTAGATGTAAAGAATGCATTCAATACAGTAGAAAGGGACGTACTCCTGAGTGAGGCGAAGGCAAATATTCCCTCCTTATTTCCCTTTCTCCATCAAGTTTATCATTCTCCTTCTAACCTTTTCTATGATCAATCCTTAATCCTTTCCCAGGTAGGTGCGCAGCAGGGAGATCCGCTTGGACCGCTTACCTTTAGCCTCGCTATTCATAAAGCCATTACATCGCTAAAATCTCCACTTAACATATGGTACTTGGATGACGGTACTATAGGTGGCAAACCCGAAGATGTGAAACAAGACCTGCTCACATTGCTTCCTCTCTTTAAAGAGATGGGGCTGGAGGTGAATGCATCTAAATGCGAGTTTTTCTGCTGCGGACCATCCACCTGTCATTTTTTCCATATTTTCAACTCTTTACTTCCTGGCCTTAGGGAACTTACTTGAGCGACTTTTGGTTTACTGGGCTCACCTATTTTCCCAGAGGCGATCCCTGAGGCTATAGAAACAAGAAGACGACTCCTTCTCCTTGCTCAGGAACGCCTTAGTAAGATCTCAGCTCACGTTGCCCTGGTCTTGTTAAGAATGTGTTTCGCAGTCCCTAAAATTACTTACCTTTTAAGGACAACTCCGACTTGGTTGTGTCCTGGTGACATCTCTACCTTTGACAGTACTTTAAAAGACACAGTTGAGACCATTTTAAATGTGGCTCTAAGTGAGGCCCAGTGGGATCAGGCATCTTTGCCGATCCGGTACGGGGGTTTAGGAGTTCGGCGTGTGGGGGACGTGGCCTTGCCGGCCTTCCTCGCGTCGGCGCATGGGGTTGGTGGGCTTGTCTCTGATATTTTATCTTCTCATGGAGACACGACTACCATCCCTTTTGCGGCGAGTGCGATGACGGAGTGGGCGGCTCGGTTCCCGACTGTCTCTGTGCCCGAAACCCCTGAAGTACAGCGAGCATGGGATGACGGGGGGGCAAAAAGTATACTTACCCGGCTCATCAATGCGGCAAGTGGTGTAGATTTGGCTAGGCTTAGGGCGGTGTCGAGAGCAGAATCTGGAGCGTGGTTACACGCTCTGCCCTCGCCACATTTGGGGACCCTCCTCGACAGTAGCTCTGTACGTGTGGCGGTGGCTTTCCGCCTGGGCTGCGATGTTTGTCAACCTCATCGATGCATCTGCGGTTCTATGGTGGAAGCTAACGGCCATCACGCGTTGAGTTGCTGTCGGTGCGCCGGGAGATTCCCACGACACCACGCTCTCAACGACATCGTCCGGAGGGCCCTGATCTCGGCCAATATCCTGAGCGTGCTGGAGCCGCCGGGCCTTTGTCGTTCTGACGGGAAAAGACCCGACGGGCTTACTATGGTGCCGTGGCAAAGAGGTAAGTGCCTGTTATGGGACGCCACGTGTGTTAGCACTTTTGCCGCCTCGCACCTTAGACGCACGATCAGGGTAGCCGGAGCCGCTGCCGAATCTGCAGCCGCCAAAAAGCGGGACAAGTACTCTGCTCTAGAAGCCAGTTATTACTTTGTCCCGCTGGCATTTGAGACTTCGGGTTGCTGGGGGTCGGAGGCTTTGACCTTCGTCAAAGAGATTGGGCGTCGTCTTGGGTGGAGGGTGGGCATGACGCGCGCTCTGGGTCCTGCCTGGCGCAAAGGTTGTCGATTGCTATTCAACGCGGAAACGCGGCGAGTGTGATGGGCACCTTTGCGTCCGGTACGGCACAGGGCGGGTTATTTAACTTATAATTAGGACGTGCGGTAGTGAATTTAGAATTTAAGACGTTAATTAATTTAATTTTGACATATGTATTTTATTTTTATCTTTTTTTTTAAATAAAATAACAGCGGTATTAGTTTAAATGTAAAAAAAAATAAAAAAATAAAAAAAAGTCCCTAACAGGTACTGGAAAATCAAAACCGGCAAGAAGGAAACTCGTCGATAAAGTCAGAAATATAATTTTTCAATCCTCAGAACAGAAAAAATAAATGTACTACAACTTTCATATAAGACGACGGGCTTTTTCTAAAAAGTAATAAATTATTTGTCTCAAGATTATTGTTCTTTTAATTAAACCAGCACACCATTTCCAACAAATGTACTATTTCTTTATCTCAAGAAACAACATCCTCATCTCAATACATTTTTTCTTACCTACAATATGCAAACATTTTCAGTTAAGCTAACGGTTTTCCCAGGTAAGAATAAAGTATTTCCGAAGTAAGAATCTAATTTCTTGGGCAAACATAACAAAGCATTATTTAACAACCAATTATTTTTTATACTAAAACTATAATTTGTTCGTAAATGCAAGAGTAGTTTTCTGATAAAAATGTATTTGTTTGTATTAGGGTGGTCCAAATTTTTTTTATTTTTTTTGCTTTCCCCACAAGCTTTTTTCTATTCAATTAGACCTTAAACCCCCCTCTGCTAAATAAATATTGTTAGATTTGAGCAAAATCTAACAATATTTAGAGGTAGCTATGATTTGACGATTTTTTGGGTATAAAGAAAAATCAGGCATTTTTGTAGGAACTTAGTTTTAATAAAATGATGAAAATTAAACTATCTATGAAAGTAAAATTAAAATAAAATTACACGAAATTATTTATTATTTATCACTGTCCTTTCCTTCCTTATCTCCCGAACACATTTTCAGAATGTTTGACTTTGAGGCTACTGGATATTTTTTTCTGTGAAGATCGACGACGCGGAGTAAATACTGTTTTTGTTCTTCGTTTTTTGTGATGCTAGAATTATATTTTTGAATTAAAGCAATACCTCGCTCTGCGCAGTCATTAACGACTTTCATCGGTATGCCATTGTGAAGGATCTTTTACTAAAAATGCTTCCGATTTTTCTTGTCCACCACTGATAAGCAAGTCAAAAAGCACTTTGGTTCGTTGCGTGAAAAAATCCAGTAACAGCAACGGGTCTTGTAATTGAAATGTTTTGCCCTCTAGTCTTTTCAAAGCCTTTTTTGTTGGAGGTTTCTGAAGGTTTTGAACCATTATTCTTTTGCTTTCGAGAGTGATTCTCGGATCGAATAAAGAAAGACCAATCAAATGCTCAGAGAAGTACCAAAGATGGCGGCGAAATGCTTTCAGGGTGGTGGTGCTGACAGTCTCATTCGGATAATTTTTGATCTCTGTTAAGAAGTTTGCGTCGTTCAAAGGGGCTTTTTCAGCGAGCGGGGCTTCATTCCAATATCGTCCGTACAAACAGTGATAATTCTGTAGCAGATCGCTTTTCTGCTGCAGTCAGGATAAACAAAAAGTTTTTCATGAACACTTGAATTCTTAGCAATTATAAAAACTTGAAGAAATCAACAATCACGAAAAAACGTCAGTTTTAGTCTCCGTTAGTAATCATTTTTAGAAAAATAAGAACAGAAAATTTAAAGAAATCAAAAATCACAAAAATAAACGTTTTCAATTTAAAAAAAATTAATTTCGACCAGCATGATATGCATCAAAACATTCCTGATCACAAAGCCCAGGCTGCTCTGGACATGAAACACAGTGGTAGCGTGTCTGCTTTCGCATTTTTCTTGCAGCCGTACATTGCCGACAAACCTTTCGTTTAACTCTATTGGTTTTTCTAACATGTCCAGGCGCATCTTTTTTAGCTTCTTCGGTTTTATTTTCTATTTTTGTTAGTCTGTGAACTCGTTCCATTCGAGTGGGAACTTATGAGCTAGTTGGTACTGAACAATCTTTTAGCGGTAGTAACGCATTTATGAGGGACATCCTGAAGTCGTACATATTCAAGCGTTTTCCGTAAAATCTGTTAAATAAGATGTAGGCATTTAAAATCTGTATTTGAAATACATATATGTATAAAGAACTTTTTATACCAGTGCAGCGTTTTCCTTTCGCATGGATGGTACGACCACATTTGATCTTGCCTGTCAATGCCAGACATGAACTGATTATAAAAAGCTAAGCCTTTGGTTTCTCCTTTGAGATTCCCCTTTTGTTGGCCACCGTAACCATTTCATCGTCATACTTCGTCGATTTGTAGGGAATGCATCGTTTATCCCTATAGCACCCAATGTGTATTCCATTATGAAAAACAGATTTATTCTCTCCCTTTTTCATTTTAGTACTCACAATCTCAGGATTGAATTCGCGTTTTTTCCTAAGAGTTCCCGTGCAATAAGTCTTGTGAGTAAGCAACTTCGCGGCTAAATTGTATCCATTATAAAAGTTGTCCATATACACTGAATGGCCTTTGTTTAGAAAATCGTTTAATAGGTGTAATACCACCTTTTCTGTATGCCCTTTCCCACTTGTTATATCGGCGGAGCCTCCATACAGATGCAGTCTTAGAACGAGGCCATCGGGTTCTGTGAGCATGTAAAGCTTCATCCCATATTTGCGCTTCTTGTTTTTTATATACTGTCTAAAAAATAAACGACCTCTGTAGAGAATCATACTTTCGTCAATTCGTCGACTTTGCTCAATCCCCCTACTGATGAGCTGGAAAAATGCAAGCATCTAAACAGCAACAAAAATCTGTTCCGTGACATATACTGTCTGAAAATTGGAATGTTGAATAATCGATCCTTTTTCCAGTAGTCCGTCAAACGATTGAGACGAATAATACCCATATACAAAATGATGCCAAAAAATACTTTCATCTCGGCAACATTTGTGTCTTTCCAGTCTGTTATTCTTGATTTTAGTGCAACTCCTGGCTTCATCAAAACAACAGCAGCATGCTTATTAGTTTCTTGGACAATATATGTGAGGAATTCATCATCGAGAAATAGACTTAAAAAATCTATAGCTTCCGATTCACTGGATACCGTCACTTTCAAACCAACGTTTTCCTTTTCCGTAAAATCGAAAGTGTTCATACCTTCATTTGTTGTTGACCAAGGTACAGATGGTCTTTCTCGCATCCTGCGCCCTTGAGACGGTCCAGGAACATTTAGTGATGCCAAATTCTGCTCAACTTGAAGTGACGCTGACGATTGAAGCTGCTCGTCTTCTACGGCAGAGTACTCGACTTGACTATCATCACAGGCGGTATTGTCAGAGTATGAAGACGACGAATCAGTCGAATCTTGATCGGGTTGATAATTATCGGAAGACGAAGCACTAAAGTCCGACTCACTTTGTTCGAGAATCTCCATAACGTCAGCATCTCGAAGTACAGTGTTTTTCTTTCGTAATTTACGAGTACATTGCAAGGTAGCACTTGCATTTTCCGATGTTTCGGTTCGTAATGCACTAGTACATGTCAAGGTCATCGTCGCAGGTTCTTCATTTTCTGATGTTTCGGACGACGCGAAGAAACAAATACAAGGCAGCGTTTACGTCGTTGTCTGTCAAATGATGAACGCGGAGTTTCAGCGTCCATGGCTCTCATAAAAAAAAAACAATTCAAAAACCAAACTTATTTTACGATGTACGCTAGGCTATAGGCACACGCCGACCGCGAAACTACCGTCCACTTACGATGCCGGCGGCGTACTGAGGCATAGAAACATAACGGCTAGTCACCCCCGCGCGGAGTCGGCGGCACTGTTACAAATTTCCCGCCAACTCCGCGCGGGGACTCCGGCATTCAATCTGTTAACAGAAGAAGATCTGATTCTATTCGCCCTAGGTATTTACCAATTAAAACAGGCACGCTCATACTATGCAGAGCACACACAAGCGTCGGTACGTTCCTGATCGAGATTGGAGGTCAAATACCCACCAATGACCTTGAAGAACTGGAGGAAAGGGGGAACCTTTATGTGCTTAGAGGTCGAATTCCATCAAAACATGTCCGATCGCGCATCTACTATGTTTATATAGGCATAGACACGGCGTCCACAGGTCGAGAAGCAATTGCTCAATATTATTGTACCTGTCATATTGGAAGAAGAACGATTGGGTGCTGTGCACATGTCATGTGCATCGTATGGTACGTGGGGTACGCACGGCATCTGCCTACAATAGATATTCCTGCGGAAGGTTTAGAAGATATTTTTGTTAGATTTTAATAACATTAATAATCATATTGTTTCAAATAAATAAATACATTATCTAAACATGCTTAGTTTTTTTTCGATTACCTTGAATAACTTCTCGGAGACTTGAGTTAGAACTGTGGTGTAGAACCAAAAAAACATTTATTATGATGTATTCCATTAAAATAATGAGTTTATTTTTCTTGGCCGGCACTTTTAAAAATAGTCCAAATTTGTATGGGCGGTGGGTGATCTCCTTTAAACTACGGTTCCAAAACATTTCAATTGATGACATTCAATATGGAAAAATACGGATTTTGTTTGCAGTTCTTGTTCTCGGATTTCAGTGTGTCGTAAGAAATTTAAGTCATATTCTACTTGTTAAATGTTTCTCATATTAAGAAAATGATTCATTGTTGTCTTATTTATAAACCTTACTAGTAGAAATATGTCCAGTTAAGCTTAGATTACATTGATAAGCAACTCGCTACACAGGATTTTAGTGACGGGGAACCCTGTCCCCAGAGACGGATCGACTTACATCTGTCATGGTTCGTACACATTACCTGTGTTTTTGAAGTGCCGCTTTGGTTTTTTACAGCTGTGTTATTATTCCTTTGTCTGCCATATTTTTTTTCATGCATATATTAGGAGTGGTATTTGGAAGTGGTTTTTTTTCATCTTTTTTTTTGCTTGAATGTTTTACGATCAAATTACGTTTGAAGAATTTTTTGTTTTGTGCCTTCATTTGGACTTTGGTTACTGCATACTCTATCTATAATTAATTTGGTCTTTTTAAATACCTGCCACTTGGAAAAAAAATATACCAGATGATTTTTAATAAGGTATTCAAAATTAAAGATATGAATAATTTGAGCATGAGACTGAAAAACATGCACTTATTATAAATAAAAAATCCTTTCCATAATCGAAAAGGGGTTTGACAATTTTGGCACGAAATTTCCAATAAATCGTGGCCATCTATAAGACCTTCATAAATTGACAGTTCATATCAATACAAACGACTAATGAGTTAAAAAAATCGCCTTAAGTGTTATGTTTCAAAGGTACAGGCCGTCAAACTTTAAAATTTTGACATTTTAGAAGCAGATAGAAAAAAATTGCAAAAAGTGAACCATGCAGATTTTTTTTTATTGCTTTGCCAAAAATGCCAGCTCACTGTTGTCGCGAATCGAACAGTAAGGATTTCCTAAATGTTAAGATTCTCTGTGTCAACGATGCTACCAAAGAACTTCCTTACACTTGTGAAAAACTGGCGCGATATATATACAACTACTTTTAAAACAGCAGCAAAAGGCAAAGTGAATTTAAGGAATTTCAACGATTTGCTGAAATTGATGTACAGTAGCGTTCTTTAATGGAGTCATAGTTAAACTACTTAGCGCGTTGCAATAGGGACTATGTTCCTATGAACATAGTTCAAACGATTTCTCTCGCACACAAGCTAGTAGCCTCCTCTAAGAACATAATTTTGCTAAGCGACATCTCTTGGCTCCTCGGGGAAATTTTTGTAGGACGCATTCACCAGACATTGCACTGTCCTCCACTCATTGCTGCTGTTGAGTCATATCAAACAATCGGTAATGTAAACATGACGTAGTGTTTCTTTATTTTTTCGATCTTACTAGCGTTATGTATGGTCCAGCGGATAAGCACTGTCCTAGCAGGGAGAAAGGTTCACGTGTTCTAATCCCAGCCGAGTAATTTCTTTTTGTAATTTATTTTTGTTTATTAAAGCATTAACAACTATTTTCACACATAATATTACATTAATAATAATAATGTTACATTATTGTATCAGTGATAAAGTATTTGAATAAAACAAATATGAAATTCGACTAGGTATTTTATTTCCTACTAACAAAATCACATTTTTTTTCTGCAACTTGATCACTTACAGTTTTATTAAGGTTATAGCTTAAGAATTCGTTTTCGTGAAGAAAAGAGTATTGAAGCTAAACCTCAACAAAAATTTATATTCAACTTGCACTACAAGGCAGTAGATATATAGTTTATAATAACAAAAGAATAAGTTATACATAAATATCACAATTTTACACATAACAATATTTAATTAAACTTGTTAAGCCTTAGAATCGATGAACTACATTTATCTTCCGTATGAATCCATTTTTTTCATACTATTCATACTATTTCATAATATAATAAGGAACAAAAACTATGCACCACTAATAAAATGCATTACAATAGTTAAGCTTATCATTTAGATGATATGTTTACGTTCTCAAAATAAATTATAAATTTAAAAACAGTGTTAATATTAAGTAAACATTAGAATACTCACTGTAAGACCTGTCTCATTAGCAATTTGGGATATATTATATCCTATATTGTGCAGCGCAACAATACACTGCTTCTCCTGCAAACTTATTATGTATTTGTATGCATGTCGAAAAAAGAAATCACAGTAAACTGCCGATACGGTAAGAACACACGAGCACCTTCGCTTATGATCTAGCAATGACAAACAGGTTGCTCATGAACACCGAACCGAATGAATCTAAACTAACTTCATTGCATTCAATTTTTGTATGGTATGGTCTATGACTATAAAAACGTTTGAAAACCAAAACATATCTAACAAAACTTCGTAGCTATTAGGCGACAGTTGGGCTCGAACCCGCGCCTTGCTACAGCAGGCAGATGCTTTGGCGCGTGAAATTATGCTTGTGAAATTAGAGCAACAAGCGTAGTGAGGTATGCGGTATACGTCATTTGTGTCCATGTGTGAGTACACGAGCGGCCGCAAGCGACTTGTTTTCTGCGTTTTGTATTGACTATGCCTCCATATATGAACGTGATAGTACATAGAATTTTACGACCTGCACAAACACGTTGGCTATCTTTAACTGCAGTAGTTGACAGAATATTGGAGCAGTGGGATGCATTACGCCTCTATTTTGATATTAAATGTCTCTTAGACACAGAATGCCAGGAAATTCACGACCATCTCAACGACCCCGTGATGAAAGCATATTATTATTTCTTGGGATGGATGTTGCCTAAATTCACCACAGTAAACAGTTACTTTCAAAGTGAATCGGTTGTTATCACCAAATTGAATCCAAAAATGACAGCTTTGTTTAGAGAACTTCTATCGCTGATTTTCCCCGTTACTTATATAAATTCTACTGTTACATAAATTATTGATCCGACTCAAGAAAGCAATCACAAAGATTTAAAGGACATTTATCTGGGACTTGGAGTTCAAAAGCAGTTAGAACACGTTGAAGAAGATCGACAGGAAATATTCAGACAAAAATGCAAACAATTTATAATCACAGCCTGCACTTCCATCCGTAGAAGGTATCCAATTAATGACAAAATTATGACAGCAATGTCAAATTTGGATCCGGAAATTTGTGTTTCTGCAGAAAGGCTTGAGAGCCTTGCACCTATTCTTACATTATTACCCAGATTGCCCCCAATGACGTTAAATCAAAACAGGAACTGGATGACGAATGGCGCAGGTTACCAATATATTTACCAAGAGATTTAGATGCAAGTCAGCACCACCCTGATAAGTTCTGGCATCAGGTAGCACAAATAGGCGAAGAAAACCGAAGGTTTTTTTTAGCGGCTACCAGCATTTATGCTTGCAATGCTGTCTCTGCCGCACTCCAATGCCGAATGCGAGCGTATATTTAGCAGGGTTCGAAAATATCCGATATATATCAAAAATTGGATATATATCGGATATTTTCTTGTAAAACAACCATATTATTATTGTATTACATTGTTTATGTATACTGTTTGCATATTTAATGTGTTATATAAACATAATAAATTATTGAAAGAAAACTAAAATATTATTGATTTATTTATTTATTAAAATATTAGAAAAATAGACTGAAAAACATTAAATATCACAAAAAATCAACTAAAAAAATCCATAAAATTTTCTTATACTTAAGAAAACTAATGAAAGCCATTGACTGATTAGAATTTATAAGAAGATTTTATTGAGTTAATTTTTCCTGATGTATAAGATTTTTTTGTTGAATTTTTGTGATATTTATTGTTTTTCAGTTGATTTTTCTTATTTTTAAATATAAAAAATACAATGATATTTTACCTTTCTTAAAATAATGTATTATGTTTATTATAAAATACATTAAATATGCAAACAATATAAAATAATAACATGGTTTTCATACAAGAATGTTACAGGGTGGCCCAGCGGGTGATGTCCAAAAGAAATATTTGGATGCTCCATGCCACGGGGCACCCAGATCAACCCCATGTACGTTCCGCGATTTTTCGTAGTTTAGAATTTATTGCACATTTAATTATTTATCCGAAATTTTCCACCCAGTATCGATTTTTATTTTTTTTGTTTTTATGTTTAAGATTATTACAAAAAAAAATGTTCCGCGATTTTTTGTATGGGGGTGATCTGGATGCCCCCTGGCTAGGAGCATCCACTTTTTTCTTTTGGACGTCACCCGCTGAGCCACCCTGTATAATAAAACATTAACAAATTACTAAAAAATACTGTCAATCGCCAGTGATATGCTGCTGTTCAGTGTCGCCATTTAAGGATTAAAACTTAATATTAGGGAGTATGTGTTAACTCAACGCCATCTACATTTGGGAAGTATAAATACAACTGCAAATCTACTTAATAATATCACATTTTTAAACCATCTTTGTAATTGATATATATCCTCGAAAAGCGCTTGATATATATCGGATATATATCGGATATATATCATGATATATATCCGATATATATCGGATATATATCGGATATATATCATGATATATATCCTCGAACTCTGATATTTAGAAGGGTAAACGATTATAATAACAAAAAAACATAACAAACTAATAACCCGCTCAATAATAGGAAATCTCATGACACAACAAGCCATCAGAGGCAAGGGCCAAACTGCATTAAATTTAAGCCTGATAATGAAATGCTCAAAAGATTATTTTTTATTTTATTTGGAAGATTTACAGCCAATAAAAAACTATAGATATACACGGTTATTTGTTCTAAGCCAATTACAAATCTTCGCCATTAGATAGGTCATTGAGGCATAGTTACTAATAGAGGGTTAGGAAATAAAATCTACGAAATAACCCAAAAGATAAAAGAAAAAGTTAAAGTTAAAGTTAAAGAAGGTGGCTACACAAATCCAAACGGAAATACATTTAGACGAGTAACAATACTAATTTAAATTGATTCCAATACTTACAGAAGAACATAGACAAAATGTAAGTCATAGGAAGAAAAAACAATAGGTAAAACAGCAACTAGGTAAATACTAATACAATAGGTAACAACAACTACTCTACTGCAACTACCACAACCACGTACATAACCTTATATTAGTATAACATAACCATACATATTAATTGTAAATCATGGAGTAAAATCAGTAAAAAATTCCTTAGATAGCTGTCGTTTTAGGGCTAAATTGGAGACTGAGAAAATGTCTATATCAGACTTGATATTTGTAAGTTCTCTACAAGCTCTTATAAAAAATGAATTTTTACGATAGTACGAGCAAACGGTACTAACTATCGTAAAAATTCATTTTTTATAAGAGCTTGTAAATCAGAATATATACAAAAAAGAGGAGATCGTAGTATCAGATTCAGAATAATCTTCAATAAAGATGATTATTGCACTCAAATTGTCCTTATTACCTTTGTTTTATCTATACTAATATTATAAAGAGGAAAGATTTGCATTTTTGAATGTATGTAACGAATAAACTTAAAAGCTACTGGACCGATTTCAAAAATTCTTTCACGATTAGGATGCTACATTATCCCTGAGTAATAAAGGCTACATAATTTTACCCGAATTCCCACGGGAACAAAGTCCCGAGCGGAATGCTAGTTTTTATTAAAATCAGAGCAATTTATGCTTTTTAATGGCTGTTTTATTTAAACGTAATACACCGTTACTTATACCGTAGTTCTCCAAGCTCAATCGCCGTAATTTCTTAGAATCTACCGTATTTTTTAAGTGGTATCACCGTCGACCAGATTTAGGACATACTCAGGACATACCAGATTTAGGACAGATTTAGGCAACACTGCTACCTGGACATTATTATACAGTGACTTTGGGAAACACCTGAAAAACGTGAACGTTCTTGACGAAGAAAAGCCAACTTATAAATGTTTCTTGGATGTAGGAAAAAAATTAAACATAGGACTCTACCGATCTAAAGAATATCAATGTGATCATGTAAAATAAACGTATCTACGATGCACATATAAGGGCAAAAGATCGGGCTAGAAAAAAGCGATTAAATGGTGATATTAAAATGTTTAGAATGCCAACTTCTCACAATTCCAACCGCTCTCAAAAAGCGGTTGGAATTCTTGAAATGCAAACTTCTTGAAATGCCAATTTCCCATAATGAAATGCAGGATTGGTGAATAAAACTAACATGTAAAATATTGCAATATAATCTTTATTTGAAAGAAAGAAAGAAAATAACTTATTCATTGCCAACAATACATTATAGTAACAATTTAGGTTATGATTATAGCAAAGTTCGATCAAACGTTTTTTTCGTTTTCGTTTTTTTCGTTTGCAATCGTTTTTTTTATATTTTTTTTAAATATTTTTGTGGTTGCATGTACGAACTCTCACCGTATGTTTGTAAGTATAGATCAATCAGTCATACACATAACAAAAATAAATCAATTCAAATAATAAATATCAACACCAAAATAAACTAAGTTAACTATTTTTAAACAATGACAGTAAAAACTAAACGCAAAATTCAATGTTAGGTTATGAAGGTAATTTTCAAAAAGCTACACAAGTAAAATACAAAAGTAGTCATCTTTTAGTGCCTTCATTACTATGATAAAATAGTTGTTTTACTGTTGTGGAAAGAAAATCAGTGAATTGTAATAAATCGAGTATCATATTTGTGACGCTAACCTTATAAATAGAACGAAATGAATCGTGAGTTAGAAATTATTAAGAATCAAAAGGGTGGGTTATTGATGATTCGTGGTAATGGATATCGATATACTAAAAATAAAACCAATGCAAATGGTACTACAGAACTGTGAAAAAATATAGCCTCACACTCATACAAAGGTTTCGTTTAGAACCAGTTGGATATTTCTGAATATAGTTTATTAAACTATCAATTTTGAAAAACAGCTAAATGTAATTCCATCCAATAAGTAATTATTTTAAAATTTTGGTTAAAATGAGGAAATCTGGGTATTTTCGTAAAAAATCTTAATTTCACGAAATCTCGAAAACTATTAACTTTCGGCCATATATAAGGTGGGTTAAATTTGTTGCATTTTGGCTGCCCTATCACGTCCTGCCATGAATACGTCGAGTTCCCGTTAACCCTGTATATGTTCACTTCCCAATTTCGAACCTTTACAACGTGTTTCAAAAAACAAAAAAAAACAAAAATTTAAAATTGCATTAATTGCAACTCGTATTTAGTTCAATGGCCCAGTGCCGTTGGTTGGGGTGAACCTAAGGGGGCTGTCCCCCACACTACTTAGAAAATTTTAAAATTTTTCGTTTGTATGGCACTAACCGTGCTGTTTTTACAACAAAAAAATAAAGTCTATAAATCATAAATTTTCACCTTGGTATTCACTTTCCATGGTTTTCATTACCTCGTCCAAGCTTTTATTTACTTTAGATTTGGTGTTTACCAATTCAATAATATGTTTCATTGTCAGTGTGAAATATTTCAATAAATTTTCAGTTGCTTCAGGATACATTATGTCGAAATCAATGCAGATCAAATGATAACCTGTTGGCTTTTTCAGTTTAGGATACCGTTCCATATATAGTGAAATGGTCATTGTTTTCGCTTCTTCAAGTCTATAGCTTGAAGTATTTCTCCATTTTTCTTCTTATACCCTGGAGGGTTTCGTTGAAACTCTAATCCAATTTAAGTCATCAGAAACTTGTACTGAAAAAAAATGAAGATTTAATATTTTTTCGTATTCAGAACATTACGGTAAAATTAGGTGAATTAAGTCTTACCAGTTCCTGTTTCAGCAACTGCATTAGTTTCATCGTCATTGCTGGATGAAGACCTCATTTCAGTCTTTGCGACTAATTTTTTCAGCTGTTCGGTATTCACGCTTCCGGTTGTACAAACAATCGTACAACTTCCCCTTAGCACACCCTTTTATTTTCAATTTTTTGTTATTGATGTAGGGTATGAAGTAAGTACTGATGTTTTCGCGTTTTAATATTTCTTTAATTTGTCAGCTCATATCAAACAAAACTGAACTCGGAATGTTTGTTTTCATAGGGTCATCCCCAAGTAAATCCTTGATAATAATATTGCATAGTTTTCTTCTTGAACTGCTGCTTAACAAACCATCTTCTTGATGCATACTAAGAATACTTCTCCCATCTGCACTTGACTTAAGTAAAGCCAATTGTTTCTAAAAAAAAGTTGAAGTAAAAAAATATAAATACAAAACCCAACTAAAATATTTCTTAAAACAAAAGTAGTCTAGTTAATAGAATAAATGAGTTTCATGAGAAATATAGTTAAGTCTATTCTGGGTGTAAAAGACAGCGACCTAAATACTGAAAGGGTATAAAACAAATCTGATTATCGATATTCCTAGGTTTCTCTTCTGTATATGGAATTTCAAACTCTTGGTTCGATGCTTCGGTAGTTGATAGCACTGGTGATGGCGAAGACAAAAGCACAGCTTTTATAACGGTATGGTTTGCTGCTTTGCTGGTGCTTGGGATTGGTATTATTTCTTTAGTCATCACCGCTTTATGATGTATTCATTCTAGATATTTTTTCGGCGAAATTTGTAATTATAATTTATTGCTGCTATAGTATACCTATATACGAGTACATTAAAATACACGACCCTCCCGCCCCCCCGCTATCCGCTTCACCCCTCCCCCCCTTGAAAAGAGTCCCATTTTACAGATTTTCTCAATTTTCAGGAAAACTATACAAGCTAAGACAAAATGGTCAAAGACGGAATTATTTGTCGATAAACTGCCTATAAATAAGTCTTAACATTCATTTTGATACGATTTATAGTTTCCAAGCTATGGTGCATCAAAGATTACTAAAAATGTGCGCTTAGCGAAAATAAAACATTTAATACACAAGAAACAACAATATTTATTATTTTTTACAAGAAATGCGTTTAAATCATTTTTTTATTTATTTTATAAATAGTAAGTTCTTAATATCTACCAAAAATAAGTATCATCCTCATTATCTTCTAAAGCAACTAAGGCCCTGGCAATGGTTGCACATGGTGGAACAACGCAATCCAGCTTTGACACATCCACATCCTTTGTAATGCGATTAAAAAGAGCACCCTCAGAGTTTCTTGCCTGTTCTTCTCTGGGGAAGACTGCACCTTTGCGAATAGGCGTAGAGTCAGTAGGGTCAATAGAACGAATGAGTATGTATGTATTTAAATCCTTTAATGTTTCTTTGTATGTATTTCATGTAATCCTGACTTGTTTTAAGTGGCATCCTGAATGTCCTATAAAATAAAGATTTTTTTATATTCTTTTCTATTCTTTTCGGCAGCCTTTTCTGCAGCTGCACGATACTATTTTGAGTATCGACTGCGGAGCTGGTCATTTTGTGGTATATATTGATTGGTGATAAAAAGTTATTATTATTTTTCCAGCCCCAGTTTTCAGGGTTCAATGCGTTTCCTCGCCATAATTGTACTTGATGAAAAGTACGCATTGATTGCTGAAAAGCTGCTCCTGATGAAGTTGGTAACTTTGATAATATCACCGATTGTTCGTCAGACCAACATATTCGTTGAAATTGACGTATCGTAACTCATTCAAACTTTTCTCGGTTTGCTTAGCCCCATACGAGGCGAGAATATATCTTTCTCCCGCTTCGTTTACTTGCTCGTGTGAGGCATCCGGGTTATTGAAAACGTTTATCGTATCTTGCAAGTCAATCTTTTTACTAAGTAGAATAGACTGAACTTTTCTTTTTCCGTAGAATGCTGAAGTAGTATCGCAACCACTTATGGCATGCAGAAAGAGGATCGATTCCCTGCAATTTTAGACCACATTTCCTTCTATTAAGCTTCGGGTGCTATAAAGTATATTGTTTACACTCCCTTGGCCCTCTTTCAGCAAGAATATATTCTTGTGTAGTGGAGTAAGAGCCAGTAAAAGAACCAACAGATCTATGTCTTGCCCAACCACTACGACATTCTCGTTTCTTTCGGCTTCTTCTATTGCCGTATGAACAATGAGCAAATCTGCATCATCATTCGCTGTTAACGATCTAATCCCCTCTTTGTTCAGTCGCTTGCTAAGCTGCAAAATAAATCTTTCCTTGTTCAAAAGATTGCTTAAGAAACTTCCTTTGTTTCAGTTATACGATTCTGCTCATTAAACTCTGTTTCTGGACACTTTCGGTTTAGCATTCGTCTCAACCTTTCAGAGCTTTTTGTGCTTTTACAATTTTCACCATACCCATCGAATACGACGACAACCTTCTCACCGTAACATTTTTTAATGTACCTCACATAAGCGGTGTAAATATCAGAGTATGTCGCTTCTTTTGGCCAGATCACTCTATGTATTAGAGAACCGCCATTTAAAACGTTAAATCGATCGCTATCCAGTGTCGGTTCAAGGACTTTATTAAATATGTCGTAAAGGGCTGATTTTTTTTTGTTTTTCTCATCCCTCCGTTTTCTTCAAACAAGGAAAGAGGTACTGTCGCCAATTCATGACAAAAACAGTCGCGTAAATCTTTTGGGGAGTGGATGGTACATACTATTCTCTGGGATTATTTGAGTTGTCTCAACTTTCATAACATCTTCACTACCAGGTGTTTTTACTGATTTGCTAGAGTGTGAGATCGTTTTTACGGTATGAATGCGTTTTAACTTGACGTCTCCGAATTTAGTTCCATCTTTCACAGTCTTTTGTAGGATTTCTTCTCCAATAGATTTTGCATCAAAGCAGTTGACTTGCTCATCTGCGACTGTTCCACTCGATAGTGATAAAAGATTCTGGGTTTGTATGAATGGGGAGTGAACTCGAAGCCATTGAATAAACTTCTCATAATCGTGCTGATCTTGTTTAATCCTCGAGTCCCTCAGTTCTGCATGTTGACTGCTGCTGGCAGAACGAATCTCGCAATAATTTTCAACACTATCGCAAATGAAATAAGAAACTGGGAGCCCAATTATCCATTTATTTAGTACACTTTCTTGGAACCCTCGTCCATGGGTAACACCACCGACACTTTTCATATTCCTCATAAGGGTTTGCTCTATTGTCATATCAGTCCACGTGCCACACCAGTGTTTCTCCGATCGCCGAATTGTAAATAAACCATCCTTTGTAAATTGTTCATATTCTTTTGGATTCATTATATCTTTTAAAGATTCCATATCCTGCAGATATAATTGGCAAGCTTTTGCATATGGGAAATATCCGGTTGCATGGAAAATTGGGAGCAATGCCTTAACACATTTTTATGAAGATCCTAATTTGCTGTTCTTTCTGCTTGGATGAAATGCAAAATAATGATTACAAGTTCACTAGGGTGGTCCAAAAAAAATTTTTTTTATTTTGCTTTCCCCACAAGCTTCTTTTTATTCCATTAGAATTGAGTGAACGTTTTCTGTTCCTTGTTAGGTAGTAATCCCTATACTGCTGGAAGATTTTATACTATCCTTCCAGCAGTATAGGGATTACTACCTAACAAGGAACAGAAAACGTACACTCAATTCTTTCAATTATTGAAAGAACACCTGGCTGTGAATATAGTCAAATTGAAATGTGACTTTGAGTTGGCTAATAATTAATAGCGAACGCCAAGTTTATCTCAACGCAACTGTAACTGGCTGTCAATTCCATTACAACACAGCCATATGGAAGTATTCAAAAAAATTAAATTAAACAGAACGGCATATGACCGAAAATTAACAAGAAAAACTTAGCATTTTTGCCAGCCAATAAACAAGAAGGCTTGGTGGACAGCTATAATCCAAGACAGCACACAAACCCCTGATGTACTGAAATTTATTTCATATTTTGAACATCAGTGGCTACACAAGGTTTCTGTTAATACTATTTCATGTGCGGAAGACAAGCTCCGCAAACAATCCCATTGAGGGATGGCATCAACACCAAACTACCGAAAACACCAATAATTTTTTTGTTTCTAAAATGTTTAATAAAAGAAGCATCTCACTGTGCATTCAAATATTTTCAACTAATTTTTAATAAGAAAAAAAAAAAACCGAAAGCAACACGTCATAACATTTGACCGAAAATACAGAGTGATTTTACGGAAACTTGTTAACAAAAAAATTTCGGTTAATTCATTTCTATATAAACAAAATTATTCATATGAGACTACTTACGAAATAATTATTTTTAAAAATAAAAATGTAGAGTTCTTTTTCTTAGCGAGTCGATGGCAAGTAACTATAAAGTTGTGGCCCAGAACGTAGCCACTTGAACGGCGGAGTTTGACGACTATGATCTAATTCAAAATTATGACAAAGTGTAAAAATGACCACTTTTTAAAACAAAAACCAGACATATAAAACTTTTTGACAAAAAATTAAGCGACCAAAATGTCTCTGTAAAGCACAAAATATTAAACCTTTCAATATCTTACACTAATGTAAGTAAATCATTTTGAGTCGGTGCCAAACAAAAAAAAAAATAATTCATAATAACTTGGAAGCCTCCTGCCCCTCGGTGGGAAAAAATATCGGAAATTGACGAATAATTACGTAAAACCAGATGCAGCGGCGCGGCGCCAACTCAAAATTGCTATACTTACATTTTAGTGTAAGATATTGAAAGGTTTATTATTGTGTGCTTTTCAGACATTGCGGCGGTTTAATTTTTTGTCGAAGTTTTATTTCATGATTTTTTTGTTGCTAGGTACTTATTATTACTGGTCTGAAATAAATAATTTGAATTTGAATTAAGTATTATTGTAATACCTACATATATCCTAGCCACTAAAAAAAGAATTGACAAAATCGGTCTACTCTGTAAAATGTTATGCGTGGTAATACATTACAATCAGTGAGTGAACAATCAATCATCCCCTGTTTTCCTACCCTTACGGTTGGATACTTTTTTAAAATTTAAATGGGACCACCCTTTCCAATATCAAAATCGGATCGCTCTGTAAAAAGTTACGTGGTTGAACTATAAAAAAAAGAAAAAAATATACACGTCGAATTGAGAACCTCTTCCGTTTTAAAAGAAGTATAATGTTGAATTTATTTTTGATTTTATTATTAAAGGAAGATTATTGTTTTTGTTTTATCCAAGGTCTGATTTAAATTGGATGGTAGTAGTGATTAGTATTAAGAGTTTAATTAACATTAAGATTTAAAAAATGCATTTTTTAAAGTATCAATAAAGTTAATATTTGAAAATCAAAGCTGATATTTTACTACACCCACTTAGAAAAGTTTTTCACCAATGAAGTATATTGTATAGTATTTTATTCTTATAGTTAAAATGTTTAATTATTACATCATGGAAAACAACGATAAAGAAGGGGTACATTTTACTAAAAACCGATGCATGGGTACTTCATTGATTCATAATGGATGCCGCTACAAAAAAAACATTCTACTAATTGGCGGTGTGTGAACCTTAGAAAAGACAATTGTAATGGATCGATTACACTGGACTCCGCCACGAATAAAATCTTACGAGTGAGTACACATTTTTGTCAACCAAATAATTATGAAAATAAAATTTTAATCGCAATGAATGATTGTAAACAAGAAGTTTGTCAGGATCTATCTGCCGTGCCATATATATTGGAAAACTGCATTAAAAAAATAAAAGAAAATGGTGTCAAAGGGCAGCTACCCACAGTGAAGCAAAAAAGGGATAGCTTGTACCGAGCCAGAAAAAGATTTTTGCAAAGTGATGGTTCTGAAATACTCGGTATTGAAAAATTATTTTTCAACACATTTGCTCAAAAAGTGGGTCTTATGTCATTGTTTTAAGGTTCATAATGATATGTATTATTTTTCTTTTTTTATAATTGCTATACTCTCTCACTCCTCGACAAAGACTATATTAATATGTTGTGAAATATTTCAGCACACTTTCTTTTGAGATCCAAAAAGTAAGGACTGTTAGAGCAACAGAAAAAAAGCACATCAAAGTTTTGAGCTCAGAGCAGAAAGCCAACCTACTTTCAATGCGAGAAGCAAAACAAGTAGGCAGGTTTTTAATGCCAGACGCGCCCGCAAGAAAACAAAAACGGTAATTTTTTTTTGCGATAATCAAATTTTATAATTGTGACTAGTTATATAATTGTGATATTATACCTACTTAGAAAATTCATAAAATTTTTCAGCAAATTGTCTCCTCAGCGCTTGCCTTGCCCTCTTACACCACGAATTCCACGACATTGGGAAGGTTTGCTGACTTTACATATTTGTCTGGATATTTATTTTAATTTTCTCTTACTTTTCTGACTATGTATTTTTATTGTACTTAGATCTAACTGATTGAAGCTATCCTCCTGATGATACTACTAGCGAATTTGGCAACGCAGAGAAAGGTTGGATGGATCATTGAATTTTTTTTTTTCACAGTTCTGCCGCTGACGGATGATGATATAGAAAAAGAAATACGAGAGTGGGAGCAAGAAATCGGCCAGGATCCGGGTAGCGAGGAAGAAGACGGTTTTGATAATCCCACCTTGCCGATTAACTTTTTAGCCAGGGATGCTTCACAATGTCCCCCTGTCCTAGATGATTTCTTGTCCCAAGAGGATCTTAATAATTTGAAAGAAAGAGATCGGCAGGATTCTGAGGCGCTACAGGAAATGGCTACGATTGACATGTTGCACTTTGATTGGAGTGGTGATCCAGAAAAATTTTGCGGTACACGTGAAACATTTACCGGACAAGCTGGTCCCACATTTGTTACGGAAATCTTGACACCCCTGCAAATCTTTGAAAAAATTTTTGACGTCGATTTGATTGATGAAATAGTTGTCCAGACTAATACTTATGTAACAGTTGCGGCGTACGAAGATCAAGAAGACAACACTTTTTTCCGGGAGCTGGTCCATGTTGCTCTTTGTTTGCGTGCCCAGTTGAGAGACAAACCGGGACTTGATGGGTTAGATGTTTCACAGCATTCTGCCACAAATATTATACCCCGTTTTTTGCATATATTTTTGAGCTTACTTTGTGGAGACGATGCCAACTTTGATGATATCATATCCCAGGAGGTTTTGAACCAGGATGATAATGCTGAAGCTGCGAGTTCAACAGAATCAAGACCGTTGCATGATATTAAAGTCATATCTTTAGCACAAGATATCGTACACGTATCAACTAAAGGGAAAAAAAACAGCCCAAAACACATTGGGTTGGCGTTATCTCTCCACCAGCAAACTAGATCTCGGAAATTGGTCGATTTATTTAACAGATGTGGTCATTGTGTAAGCTATTCACAGTTACTGTGTATAGATAATGCCCTCGCTGAGCTG
The DNA here is from genome assembly GCA_949987775.1 of Aproaerema taeniolella. NCBI lineage: Eukaryota > Metazoa > Arthropoda > Insecta > Lepidoptera > Gelechiidae > Aproaerema > Aproaerema taeniolella. Next base: position 11,257,109 of record OX465245.1, read on the forward strand.
ACTCTTCCCGCATTGTTACCCTTAATAGCAAGGTATGACCATCAACATTATTTGAAGTCAATGGCTGTATTCATTCATATGAATCAGCTTCCAGATGAAGTTGAAGAGGCTTTCCGGGAAAGCGATTTCGTGGTGAAGCATTCTCCTGGAAAATTTAATCAGGTTGATGCTAATCAAGCCCAAGAATGGTTAGTTAGAGATGGAAAGGGTGCTGGAGGATTAGTTGGCATAACAAATGATGAAAATGCCCTCCAAAAATGGGCGCTCTCTTTTCACTGGCGAACTGACATAAGCAAAAAGACCGCTGACATGATGCAGCTTTCCGAGGGGCACCATGAGCATAACAAATTTTTACCTTCACGACAAAAGCGAGATCAAACAGATGAAGACCTATTGTTAAAGGTTTTCCAAGCAGTTGGAGTATTCTCAAATAACTCTGACAACAAACTTCAAAATTTGATCACGAAGGATATTGCGACGCCCGAAATTACCGATTCTTTGCTAAAAGCAAGAGCTTTAGGTATTGACATTGTAAAGAAATTTTTGTCAGAGAGATTAGTTGGAGTTGATAATGCACGTTAAGTTCCATGAGCCAATGTAAAAAAGCAACGCAAAAACATTTGCGCATCTTTACAAGAAGTTTTCAACCAAGCCTGCATGCGTTAAGGCTCAACTTAAAGAGAAGGAAGACCGAGAGATTATGAAAAGACTTATTGTGGTATATGAATCTGGGCGCCCTGTTGATCTAGTTACAATACTATGTTACGAGACTTGCTCGAAGCCCATTTCTTTGGCAGAGCTTAACGGCACCATGAGAAAAGGAGATAAAGCATCTCTTGTAAAGCTCATCACCGAAAATATTACTATTCCAACCAAAATTACTCTGCCTCTAGCATCATTGCTCGTTATAGATGCTCAAGCAATGATTCAAGCAATCGGAAATCCAAAAGCAGCGAAAACATTTGGTGACTTTGCAAATATAGTCAAATTAGCTGTCAGAAAACGGTCACAAAATTTTTCTAGAGTAGACGTTGTGTTTGATCGCTACCGAGACAGCTCAACTAAAGGAGGTAAAAGACAACACCGAACAAAGTCAGCAAGACCTATACGGAAGACAATTGAAGGTCGACATGTGCCCATGCCTGTCAATTGGTAAAACTTTATTGCTTTACCAGAAAATAAGGCTGACTTAGCTAACTTTATATCATGTGAGCTGCCAGAAACTTCTTATGATGGCCTTCATGTCGTTATCGGTGGTGGATTCCGAGAGGAGACAAAAGTTGTGTCTTCAAAAAACGAAGATATATCTCATTTGGAATCAAATCATGAAGAAGCAGACACTCGCATAGTTCTTCATGCCCTTTGTAGTGGTTTCGATTCAGTAGTCGTTTCTGCGAGAGATACTGACATAATTCTTCTTTTGATCCATCATTTTCACCGATTTTCTGGAAAAGAGTTGTGGGTGAAGACAGGAACTGAACTGAAGCCTAAATATATTCCTATTCCCGAAATTGTTAAGACGCTTTCCATCCTAGAAAAGGAGAATATACTTGCATTCCACGCAATAACCGGCTGTGACGTTATGTCATTCTTGGCAACTATTACCAAACGCGCTGCTTGGGAAGTCTTCAAATGCCACTTCAGGCTCCTTAACAACTTTGGTTCACAACCTTTAACGGATACAAGCAAGAAAAACGCAGAAGTTTTCATTGTAAAACTATACAAGGTAAAAGGAAATGATGTGCGCGATTGCAACACAGCGCGCTATCGTCTTTTTGGCATTACAAAGAAACCGGAGGCCTTACCTCCCACTAGTGACGCTGCACACCTGCATATTCAAAGAGCTCACCTGCAGACTGTCATTGTCATTTGGACCCAACCCAATTCGGATGGGAAAAAGATGAGACAAATACGTTAAAACCGATTTGGACTACTATTGGCTCAGTACCAACAACTTGTTTAGAGTTGATCAGTTGTAAGTGTAAACTTGAAAAGTGTCAAACAAACCGATGTAAGTGTCGTGGTGCTAGGATGGATTGCACGTGGTACTGTCAATGTATTGATTGCACAAATGAGTAAAAAGTTAAAATGGTTGAAAATCTGTTATTTTTTAAAGATTTCTGGTAAAGTCTTTGTTCGTGTTGATTAAAAGGATATCCCAAGTAATTAATAAAAGGTTTTAAAGAAATAAATTTAGTCGTTTTTAATTTACGGTAACGCAAAATCAACTCCTAAACTTTATTTTTTTTACAATTTAAAAAAAAATGCTTGACGAGTGAGTGCTGATATGGTAACATGTTATATATTCGTAATCTACTCAAGACGCCCTTTCATTTGATACCCCACATGATATGCATTTTTAATTTTTTTTTTGGCGGCCATCTTGAATTTGAGGAAACTATTGATAATTCGAAGTGCTAATAGCAATTTTCGGATTCAGCGAGTGCCAAAACCCTGAAATAACTCACTTATCAACTTGTTACATCATTTGCTTCTCACAATCACAATTCTGAATTTCTATCCCAGTCTAAGATGTCGTAAAAGTGTTTGTGACAAAACTTTTAGGTAAATGGCGTGAATGTAAATATATGTTTGATCGTTTTAACGACAAGCACGCCAATTGGCTCAGTGAAGAATTCAAACTCCCGGAGATACAATCTAGACCACAACCTACTTCTTCGGAGAAGAGGAGAGGTAGGCCCAAAAAGTTATTTGCAGACAGCTCTGATCGCAGCAAAAAGAGACAACTTAAGCCTCTTGTCTCGCGTTTCACGCCTGAAAAGCTTGGTTTAGCAACTGAAGCCAGTCTGGTAAAATCTGGTAAAAGAAAGGCAGCTCAAGTTCTTAAAAAGTCTCACTCGTGTTCTGTAAATATTGTGCCGTATACTGCTGAAGAAGCATTAGGTCTCATAGTGGATCTAAATTTAACCAAAGCGGAATACAAGAAGATGCGTGTAGGCGCAAAGAAAAGAGGTGCTGATATATATCCCTCTTACCATGTGATAGCAGACGCAAAACTAAAGTGTTATCCGTTAAATTTGAGAGTGACTGAGAATGAAGCTGTGGTGCCGTTACAAGATCTTTTAGATCACACCATACAGAGACTGGCACATGTACACTCAGAAGTGATTTTGTCAAACATGGACGACAATAACGACACTTTGGAAGTCTATTATAAGTGGGGCCTAGATGGGAGTGGTGGTCACAGTATATACAAGCAAAACTTTGCGAACGATTCAATTTATGCTGATTCCAATATATTACTATGTACAATTGTGCCTCTGGAATTGTCGGAAATGAAAGAAAAGAAAAAGATAATTTACTGGAAAAACCTGACTCCATCTTCCATCGGATTCTGTCGTCCAATTTCATTTAAATTAAAAAAAGAAAATGACCAAAACTTTAAAGTGGAGTACAACGAGATCGAGCAGCAAATAAGGCAGTTACAGCCCACAAATATTATTCTAGGAGACAGAATGATACATTTTAAACATATTCTTATTTGCACAATGCTGGATGGCAAAACAGTAAATGTTTTAACAGAAACCAAAAGTACACAAGCGTGTAACGTGTGTAAAGCCACGCCAACTCATATGAACGACTTCGAAAATATCAGACAAAGAGTATGTAACGAAGATACTTATACATTTGGGATTTCAATATTGCATGCTCATCTGCGTTGCTTCGAATATTTATTGCATATAACATACAAATTGGAGTTGCATCAATGGGAAGCTAGAGGCAAAGAAGCTCAGGAAAAAGTGAAAGAGCGAAAAAATAAAATCTGCCAGGATTTTTATAAAGAAATGGGACTTGTTGTTGACCAACCAAAACAGGGAGGAGGAAATGGTAATGACGGAAACACAGCACGAAAATTTTTCAAAAACCCGGAGTTGGTTTCTCAAATCATAGGTGTGTCCAAAGAATTGATCGAAAGATTTTCCAATATTTTGTGTGTCATTTCCTCCGGACACTACATAGATGAAGAGAAATTTAAAACTTAATGCTTCACCACAGCTGAAATGGTGATAAATTTATATGGATGGTACAAAATGAGCGCAAGTGTTCACAATTCATGGTGCTGACATCATTAAATATTTGACTTTGCCCGTAGGTCAATTGACCTGACAATTGTCAGAAGATGTGATAGAAACAAGCCACAAAATTACAAGAAACTACGACAATATCAATATCAATATATATATATTATTAAAAAGAAGGATAGAGGTAATCCCATCTTCACAATCTATAAGAACATCATTTGCTAGACGCCAATATAACAATCAATCAATTTATTTGTATAATACTCTAAATAGGGTGCTAAAAATAAATACAATGTTGAAGTATACCTGCAAGAAGCCTATAGTGGAATGGCTGAAGGGTCTTACATACAAAGAGATCGAAAACCTTTTGAGACGAATGGAATAGTCTCCACACTTTCTCCTATCGGCGATAACTTTACATGCAGTTTTATTTCTATTTATATATATTTATCTTACACATTCGTTAGTGGAAGTTGTCGTTGGCACAACTTCCGATCCCAAGATATCACATCGTAGGGCTAACGCACGCACACATACATACACACTTGCGCATATACACACACACCCACACACATGCACGTACACACATACACATCTGCACACACTTATGATTTAAGTAAATTTAGATATCTTTTTGTGTTGTTTAAGAAATTTTGTTATTTAAACTGGGAATGTGCGAGGCACATCCAACACAAGCAAATTAATGCTTACTGGGCTGGCTTCAAGTGAGAATGTAAAAATTACTTTTAGAAATTAATAAATTTTCATTTCATTTTTCATTTTCATTTCATTTCATTTTCACCTTTAGGAAAGAGCGCTGGTATTCTGTTGAAGCCGCGGTTGCTTAAATTATATATTAATCAGTTCGTTTCGTGATGGCGATCGTGATCCGTTTGCGAATATTATGGTATTATATTTCTACAACACAAATACAAAGGTTAGAAGGTATTGGCTTCCGTGGTCGAGCTCTTTCCCTTCTTAGTAGTTACCTCCAAAATAGGAAACAATCGGTAAAAACTGAAAACCTTCTTAGTGAAGAGAAAACTGTCACTTTTGGTATCCCACAGGGCAGTGTTCTCGGTCCGACGCTATCCCTACTAATCCCTACTAATATTATAAATGCGAAAGTAACTCTGTCTGTCTGTCTGTCTGTTACCTTTTCACGCCTAAACCGCTGAACCGATTTTGATGAATTTTGGTACAGAGATAGATTAGAGCCTGGGAAAGGACATAGGCTACATTTTATCCCACAGTTGGGCACGATATAACCTGTAGTCCACGCGGGCGGAGCCGCGGGCGGAAAGCTAGTATTATAAATGCGAAAGTAACTCTGTCTGTCTGTCTGTCTGTCTGTTACCTTTTCACGCCTAAACCGCTGAACCGATTTTGATGAATTTTGGTACAGAGATAGATTAGAGCCTGGGAAAGGACATAGGCTACATTTTATCCCACAGTTGGGCACGATATAACCTGTAGTCCACGCGGGCGGAGCCGCGGGCGGAAAGCTAGTTTTTGATATATATCAACGATCTATGCAACCTTCGTGGCGTCGGAGGGAGAGTTCTGTCCTATGCGGATGATACGGCGATAATATTTACGGGTAAAACATGGAACAAAGTCCTGCTAGCATCTGAGGTGGGACTTGCTAGAGTGGCTGGCTCAGTGAGAACCTCCTGACTCTTAACAAGCTAAAAACTAATTATGTATGCTTCACACCAAATATTAAATCACAGCCGTCCTCTGGTTTTCAAATAAAGATTCACTCATGTTCAAACCACACTACTAGCGCATGTCAATCATCCAGAAAATTAAAGCGACTACAGCACCCAATAAAGGCAACACACATAGGAATAGTGCCATTTCCGCTTCTCAACAGGCCTGGGCCAGCAGTGCGAACAGTGTCGATACACGAAGTTTACGGACTATGAAAGCGAGCTTGCGTAAAAACGTGTTCGAAAGTTAGAAAAATGAGATTTATGGAAAGGTAACAGCTTAAATCGAAAAATGCGTTAAGTACTTATCACGAACATTTTGATAGCAAATTCAAGTTCCTGTGTGCATTTTACTATCGTTTATACAGCTTAAAAGATACACAATATTGGGTATTTAGAGGTGACTTTGTGAGCTTTTTCTTTCGAACCAAAAGTGCTGAATCATGTTTTCAGCAAACTACTTATCTAGCTTATGTCCTGAATATTACCGTAGTATTTTTTTTCGATTTAATGCCTATCTACGCATCATAAAATCGTAATTTAGGTGCTGTAGTCGCCTTAACTGTGTCAAATACCTAGGAATTATGGTGGATCAGAGACTTAGTTGGCAACCACACCTAGAACTAACCATTGGTAGAGTGAGAAATCTCATTTGGGTTTTCAAATCCTTGAGATATGTTATGAGTAGGGAATTGCTAAATAAAATTTATAATGTGGGGAGGTGCAGTTAAAACTAACTTCTTAGATATAGAACGTGCTCAGAGATACTTGATTAAAGTTATGTACTTTAAGTCTTACAGGTTTCCTACTGAAAACCTTTACACCATATCTAAACTCCTCTCTGTTAGGAAACTTTATATTTTATACATGATCCTAACTTTACACAAAACACTACCCTACGACCAAGAAAAACTTAAGAAACAATGATTCGATATTATTGCTCCCACCTACTCGGCACGTAAGGCCCTTACTAGGCGACAATTCATAGCTCAAGTACCATATGTATATAATAAAGTTAATCGTTTTCTTAATATATCCTATGACACTGTTCGATTGTAGAACAAATGTTTTGACGTGGCTCAGTACTCTTAATTATGATGAGGTGGAGAACATCTTGGTAAGATTGTCATAACCTCCTGTGCGTGGTCTCGTATGAACCCAAGGAATTTATCAAACCGTAGGGCGCACAGGAGCGCATCACACAGATACCAACCGATACCAACATCCTTCAGTTTACAAGTATCTAAGTACTTGTACTTTAACATACTCATGCATGATACACACAGATACACTAAGGGATTCTTAAGTATAGTCACACACATTCACTCAAAAACACACTTTCACACACACAGACATAGTTTATACACACACAGACACACACACACACACACACACACACACAACTACTAACACCAACTTAGATTAACGTATCATAAAGTAAGATCCTAGTGTACTATCGCGAGCATATCTGCATGACAGTTTCAAAACAAAAGTTTCTTGCACCGTTTTTAAACACCATCTATCGAACACGGCTTTGGATCTACATCAATACTTTCAACTTGAACTTGAACATGCGTAGGTGCATGCTACGTGTTTCCATGATACTGATGAAATGTAACAGATGGCGCCACATATTTATGTCGTTGAAAAATATTTATTTTCTTGCCTATTATATTTTGCGTTATTATTTCCCTCATTCGTTCGTAATAGGTTATTATTAATGCTAAACCTGTTAAAAAGTACTGAAAAAAGTTCTGATATCGGGGTGCAATTTGGATTTGAACCAGCATCTACTGAATACAAGGCTGCATTCCTAACCACAGAACTAATCGTCTGCTATGTGGACGGGCGAAATTTTCTATCATATTCTTTATACTTTTGTTGATAAGCCGCGAGTTTAACAATATAGTACTATGTGGGTAATTCTTAATTTATTTTTATTCCAACCGCATAAATTTGATTAAGTTTGTATCACTTTTGTTTCGTCACTCCAGTTCGCTGTGGTTTGTTGTTCGGTGTTTTTTTTGCAGTAATCAGTTAAGCTTATTCTAAAATAATGTGTGCCCAACGCAATATTGACCTTGTTAAGAGAGCAGAAATTGTTGCTTTGCACAGGGAAGGTTATAATAACGCTGAAATTTCTAGAGAGCTTGGTGTAACGGTAAGTTATTTTATCTAATATAATTAGTAGGCTTTTTCACAGTGTTTTAAAAATGTGTAGTTATTTAGTTTTTTCTGGTTTTTTTCTTGTTTAATAACGATGTTAAGTAGATTTAGGGTACCGCATTCCATAAATATAAAATGTTTCTCGTTTTTTTAAGGTCAATACTGTGAAGCTCTGGGTAAAACGTTATGCGGAGGAGGGGTCAATTGAGCATCGTCAAAGAAGCGGCAGACCGTCTATCCTGACTGCTACACAACGACGGCTGATGGTGTCGGACTATGAGGAAAACGGCTTCACTCATACTCATCACTTTGCCGAACTGTTTGATGCATCAGTGCATACTATAAGACGCGCTTTGCATAGCGAAGGTTTACACTATCGCAGACACGCAAAAAAACCGAAGTTGACTGACGCCCATAGACAAGCTCGAATTGAGTTCTGCAGGGAATATATTAATTTCGACTGGACAACAGCTATATTCAGTGATGAGAAAACGTTTAAGTTGAGTCAACATGGACGGCTTAGGTTGTGGCGAAGAAATAATACCCGCTATGACATCAAAAATATTGTAGAAACAAACGAGTCAGGCCGCATAACAATAAATATGTGGGGCTGGATGAGCGCTGCCGGGCCGGGTGAACTATGCGTTATACCTAATCGCGCGAAAGCGATAGACTACGTGAAAGTGCTGGAAGAGACAATGCTGCCCACTGCGCGGACTGTTTATCCGGCTGAGGATGTGCCTCATATAATTTTTGTGCAGGATAACTGTCCTATTCATTGTTCGCGTGTTGTCAAAAGTTGGTTCCTGCAGCATCCTGACATTAAGGTAGTCCCTTGGCCTGCTAGGTCACCCGATTTAAACCCCATTGAAAACCTGTGGGGCCTTATGGTGCAAAGATGGGACAACAGAAATGAGCGAACCCAAGAAGCACTGCGAGAACATTGTATGACAGTTTGGGAGGGTATTCGCGGCTCGACCTTGTGCTCGAAACTTGTTACCTCCATGCGGGCCCGTATGCAAGCGGTGATCGACAACCACGGTGGACACACAAAATATTAACTTCTACTTTTTTTTTGTTTTTACAACTTTAAAACTTGTTTTAATATAAAAAATAAGTAAGATAGATATTTATAAGTCTCTTCATTAGCCCAACATACCTAATATTTTTTTTAATAAGGCTTTTTTTAGCAAAATATTTTGTGTGTTCATTACTTAAAATTACTTTTTTTTTACCTTGTGGTTTTGCTTCAATCCTCTCTTCAAGCAAAGAAGATGAATACTTAAGCTGAAACCCCAAGGCAGTTGTTTTTAAATCTTGTTTTATAGTATTATAAGTTCAGTTAATAAAAACAAAATTTTAGTTTTGTTGTTGCTTTATTTTTCAATTTTATTTAATGCTACCTACCAAGGGCAATTATTTTTGAGTAACCTATTTTCTTAAACGTTTTTAATATATCTAAAAACCAAAAATTATTTAATTGTTATTAAAAAAGTAAAAATGTGTTGAATAACAAACAGGTTACACAAAAATTAGCTTCTGTTAACCCCTGCCGGAATCGAACTCAGGACTAGTTACTTGTTGTAGTTGCTTGCTTATATATTATGCTACAGCGTCAGTGTATTCTGTCTCGAAAATATGAATCACTACTCGCTGCTAAAACACTCCGTGCTGTTTATAATATTTTATAATGTCGTGGAGCTCATGCCATCTAGTTTCATTACTAAGAATCAAATCATTATTATAAACGCAAGTTGTGCAAACGATTGTCGCCTTTGCGGCTGTCAGGGATTTATGCTCGCGTTTGTACAATGGAAGAGCGAGGCATTCCCAACTCATGTATCGTAAGATTACTTTCTGGGAAGTCCCTGCAACTTAATTGTAAATATCTTTTTTGAAATAAAACATATATATATTTTTAATATTATGTTACAGTCAATAATAATAAGTCATTTAATACGCCTTTTATGTTCTGAAAATTTGTCCAGATAAGTAAGTGTCCGGAACACCTTTGAGCTGAGTATCAAGCAACGAAGCCCGAATTTTCCTCTTGAAGGTATATTTTGACATAGGATGTCGTAGAGGCGGTGGAAAATTATTCCAGCACTTCGTTGCTTGATACCAAAAACTCCCTCTGAATACCACGGTTCGATGTTGGTATACCGCAAGGATATTTCTTGTAGGCCTAGTGCTGTATCGTTCATGAAAGCGAGATTTTTTTAGTTTTTTAAACAGATAATATGGCGCGTGATGGTGGATTACGTCAAAAAGCAGGCTGGCTAAATGAAGCTCCCTACGAAATCTCATATTGAGCGTTGCATTTTTATTTAAAAATGGAGTAATGTGACTTCGCGGGGGAACACGATAACAGAAACGACAACAGGCATTTTGTATCCTCTGTACCAGCCTTTCTGTTCTGGACAGAAGACGAGGACCATAGACTAAGTCACCATAATTTAAGAGTCACAGTATTAGAGACTCGCATATTTTGACTCGCACCTCTTCAGTCAGAAGATGCCCAACTTTTATACAATGTAGTGAGGTGGTAAAAGCAATTTTTAACAAGTGATTGTATATGAGTTTCAAATTTCAGATTTGCATCAAATAGAACGCCAAGATTCCTTGCCTCTTCTGTATCCTTTCACTTCACTGTCATATCCCATAAATAAGCCTATTTAGTTCTTAGGATCAAGTTCCAATCTTTTCTCTTTAGGTACAAGCATAGAGACAAGTGAGCCAAACACTTTATACTCTTCAATAGGCATATCTTTCTCATAGAAAGCTTTATAAGGCGTTTTCCTTTCACAGGGCTTGGGGTAGATCTATTCAACGTTTATATGACTGTGTTGATAGCTTCAGCCTACAATTGCTTTGGTAAACCTGACATCATTGAACGTGCAGCTTCCACGACAGTTCTTATCTCTTTTTCCGCCCTACCATTTTGCTGCGGAGTGTAGACGATGCTACGTTGGTGTATGATACCCACAAGAGGTCAAGAAAGCCCCTATCTCCTTATTTACAAACTCTAGACCGTTGTCGCTTCTGAGGCATTTCACTCTAGACCCCGTTTGCCTTTCAAGTCTTTAAGATTTGATAAAAAGGAATATGGAATGCCGTCTTCACCAGGTTCCGAATCCTTTAATGTGGAAAGAACGCCTTTCAACTCTTCTATAGTGAAAGGAGTATTTAGAGCAGAATCACTGTAGTCATGGTCCGAGGATAACTGAAATGACAAAGGGCGTGTGACAAATTCTTCAGGCACTGAAGGAGAGGCCAGCCGATCCATAATTTGTTCTGCTAAAAGGGGAGAAATCTTACTTTGTGTCATCTCATCTTACATTCTGCCATACAAGTGTGGGACTAACATTAGGGGATAATGATAAGCAAAATTTTTGCCGTGCTTCAATTTTTTTTTTTTAACTCTGATGTTCTGTGATATTTGTAAATAATTATTAAAAATTTCTTGAGACATTAGAGTACAGTATGCTTTCTCTGCATTTTTTCTCTCTAGTGGTAATATTACACTCTTCATCCCACCAAGGAAGAGAAGGTATCCAGTGCCACTTTTCTTAAAAGGAAGTGAGACATAAGCCGCTTCAATTAATAGTTTGGCAAATTATTATGAACACGCTGAGTCTTGGACCGATTTGCTGCTTTTTTTTAGTTTTTAAAATAATTTTGTAAACAAATTGTGGCAAATAAATCACTTTTTATTTTATTTTTATTTTATGATACGTTTGTGTGAGAGATTTCAAGCTAGTCTCGTAACTTTTGCTCTATTCTGCTCTTATATAAACTCCAATCAGCATTACCTAGCTTGTATTTTAATAGTGGCTGCTTAAACTGCCTAGAAGGACTTGCAGAAGGAAAAGTTGTTATAGGTGGGAAATGATCGCTTCCATGTGTAGTGTAGAGTCATCCCAGACAAAAGCATGCTAGATCAGGTGTACAAATAGACAAGTTAGGGACACTACGACCTTCACCAGGTCCAGAAATGCGGGTTGGTGCACCAGTATTCAATATACACAGATTAATAGACTCTATTAAATCCAAAAGTTGCTCCCCATAGTAATTGCATGATTCATATCCCCACAGTTGGTGATGAGAATTAAAATCTCACATGCACACAAAAAGTTTTGGTGGGAAGTTGACCAAAATATGAATTTCATTAAAAATACTTATACTAGGCTTTTTAAAATATAAAGAAACATAACAAACACTATTTACAATAACGGTAGTTTAATAACCGTTTTACAATAACAGCAATGACAGTCAATTCATTGTTAAATGAAGGAAGAAAATATGGAAAAGGGTTACCAGGTTGATACCGTGTATACCGATTACTCAAAAGCATTTGATAAAATTTCGCATTCCTTAACAAATAATGAAGCTGGAGGCAGTCGGTATACACGGGGATCTACTTCGTTGGTTGGTTTCTTACCTCCGTGACCGAACACAAGCTGTTGCAGTGAAGGGTTATACTTCTTCTTTCATTCCTATATCCTCAGGGCTCACACCTCGGCCCATTGATGTTTAATATCTTTATCAATGATGTAGCGAAACAAGTTATATACTCAAAATTGATACTTTATGCTGATGACACTAAAATATATACAAGAGTAAAGACCGTAGAAGATTGTAATAACCTTCAGTTAGACTTAAATAGGCTTTGTCAATATTGCTTAAGCAATAAATTACATCTAAACGTTGACAAATGTCACATCATAACATTTTCAAGAAAGAAAAAGCCAATAGTACACAATTATACACTCTTTGATGAGGGTATTAAGCGTGTTTCTGAGGTGCGAGACCTTGGGGTCCAGTTGGATAGCTAACTACTATTTGGCACCCACATTGAGAAAATTACTGCCAAAGCATATAAAATGCTTGGCTTCATGTTTAGGCAAGGCAAAGACTTTAAAAACTATAAAACCTTTCTATTATTGTATAATTCATTGGTAAGATCTCACCTTGAATATGCATCGACCGTCTGGAATCCACAGTATTCGGTTCACATCAACTCTATCGAACGCATTAAAAAAAAACTAATTAAGCGAATGAAATACAAAAGTGGATGCTTCCGAGATGATTTGATATCGCTTGAGAAACGTCGGGAACACAGAGATAAAATTTTTCTTTATAAAATTATTAATAATATTATTGAGTCTCCCTATCGGCTCAACTTTAGATTAGGTTCTGCGAGCTACGCGCGTCAAATTTTTTGTAGGGTTAGACATTAATTAGATGTAAAAAAATCCAAAATTTCAAAACGCGGAGACGAGCGGTTTGCGAGAAATATATTTTTTGAAATTATTTACTTTTATACAGAAATTGTCTAACAAAAACGCATATTAACGTTCCGTTTTATGGGTTGCGATTTATTTGTTATAAATAAGCGCATTAATGTGTCAAAGTCATGACATTTGTGGTACAAATGTGATAAATGAACATTTATCATGCAAGTCAAATTTTAGTCACAGACCTAAATTAGTCAACCCCGACTTCCACGTGGTACTTGTCGCTCATACCCCTAGAGTGTTTTTGCAAATCCGGAGGCGCGGAGGGAGAGCAGCCCTCGCCCGCTGTAACAAAGTTCAGGCACCATGGGAGCCGTAGCAGCTGAGGCTGGTCGCCGAAGAATGAATCTGTCGGTCCCGAATCAGATAGATTAGGTTAAGGTTCGAAATAAGTGACAGAACCAAATCAGTCAACCCCGAATCAGATAGATTAGTTTTAGGTGCAAAATGAGTGACGGAACCGAATCGGCCAACACCGACTCCACGCAGTCTTGTCTGCCCTACCCCTAGAGTGCAATTCAAAAACGCGAAGGCGCGGAGGAGCGCGGCGGCCGCGCGTGGCTAGGAGCAGGCAGGGCCGAGCGAGCCGTAACCCCCTCCCCTCTCCCCCCCTGAAAAGTAAAAAAATCGGAAGTACTTATTCTAAAGTCCTTCCTCCCTATCTGCTAAGTAAAATAAATTTTAGATGTCCAAGATTGAGTGCTCGTACCAAAGATGTTTTTGCTCCACCATTATGTAAAATTAACTATGCAAAAAACCGTTTTATTGTTAGATCTTGCGAAAGTTTCGATCAGAATTATAATGTCGATATTGGTATGTTTCATATGAAGCATCACCAATTTGTTAAAGCAATTAAAAAATAAACCCAAACCATAAATTTAAAACCCATCGATATGTGTAACGAGTTATAAGATATGTATGTTTCTTTTTATCTTTTTATCAAAAATAAGTATACTATTATTTAAAACTTAAAACTATGACTGAGTCTGGTTTCGAAATTATAATAATCATGTAGAACTTAACAATGCGTAACTTAGACGGTAATGTAATATATTTTAGTGGAAACTTTGTTGGCTTCTGTGTTAATTAAGTTGTTTTGTGTCCAGTAGATTTACTTAATGCTGTATGTTTCCCAATTTGTTAAAATAAATAAAAATAAATAAAATAAATAAATAAGAGAAAGTTGAGAATATAAAAGAGAATTCCAGGCCTATCAGCCCTAAAACAGGAAAAACCAGAAATACGAAAATGAGACTCCTGTTTCAACCATGTTTCCTGGAGGCTAATAATAAATGGATAATATTGATTTATTAAAAAGAATAATTCATGTTTTTTACTGAGAACTCATGTTTCATGTTATTACTTTGTGGTTCATTATTATTATTATTTGATAACTTATGTAAAGCATGTATTACTTCTGCAACATTGGATGGTGAAATTGTATTATGCTGAGATAACAATTGAATTAAAAGTTTGATCATATCTGAGGTATTTACATTACTATCACTTTTTTTTATTAAGAATAGGTTTAGTCTTTGAAAGTATGGGATCCTTCATGGTTGGTTTTTCTTTTGTACCATGTTTTCGTTGTCTTTTATTGCATGTACCGCAATTGCGCGGGAAAGGACCCTTCTTCTTTTTAATTGTTTATCAGTGGAATCTGACACTGAAAAATCAGTGTCCATGGAAATGCCAAGGCATTAATAAGTATGTCCATTCGATTCGGAGTGCTACTTACATTTTGTACAAGAGGCTGACATCCTGGAGGTCAGAAGTTCCTCCAGGATCATCGGGTGGATCGCCCATGAAAGTAAATTAAGGACTTACCAATATATACAGCAAACTACACACTACTACAATAAATATACAAGTAAACTACTAATGTACACTAATATTTATACTTAAACCAATCCTTTTCACTATTTTACATTAAAATTAAAACCAGCAAAAATAAACACAACCGAACCGACCGAAGTTTCCCGCCCTTTCATTGCTATAATTTAGTTTCATGGTATCACTGTGACCAGTTAGATAAGGTTTAAAAAATACGTTGACATAACTTGTCAATGTCCAACTTGACTGTTACCTTGTGGCGTTCCGAGCACAGACTGACTTGTACAGTGTCACCAAATTATCTGTAGAATGAGTGATGGCGCCACGATAGAAAAGGGGTTGCCACCTAATACAAAAATAAACAACTTCAGCTTATTTTAATGATCTCTAATACATGACAAAATATTATAACCATGACGTTTTTACTTTTCGGTGCCTTGCTCGCCGTCACAGATAAAAGATATATACCTATAAGTAAATACAAAGATTGATGATAAAGACATCGGACCTGAACGGTAAGGGTCTTTTAGCCGCTTGGCTTCGAAATCATTAAAATATACATGTAATTTTTAATCGTTTATTTTATGAATACTGAATTATTAAATCAAAATAGCTGTATTTAACATTAATTTTGAAAGGAGACCCGGATTACTTACTCAATACTCAATATTTAAACCTTTAACGCAGTAATTATGATCTAAGGAAGCTGAAGCGACTCACTGTCTATATGAACTATAATGGGCTACTATATTCCTCTTAAATTTTATGCACGTGTGCACAATATTTTTGCCATTCTGAGGCATCAATATAACTAAACGCTTCAGTTGTGACATATTTTCATTTTTGTGCTCATTGTTCACCTCTGCTACTTTCCTTTTCATGGTACTCCATACCATCTCAATTGGATTGAGGTCACAATGATACGTTGGTAGTCGTAAGCATTTATGGCCATGATGCGCTAATAAATTGTTAACCTCATACACAGGGTCAGGTTTGTTTCGTTTGACAATCTTCAATAACTGTGGTTTGGTCAATTCCGATGAGAAATCGAGGCTGTTATCAGTCAACCACTTTTGAATTTCAGGTTTTTTGTGTTTGTAGTTGGTGTTTTATTCACTCGAATGCTATGATAGGGAGCATTGTCCATTATTATAAATGATGGTTTTTCAAGATTGGGTAGTTATTTTTCAGTTAACCATTTTCTGAAGTTTGTGTTGTCCATTTCATCGTGGTAGTCCCCACTCTTTGTATTTGATTGAAATACAAAGTTTGCATTTTTTACAAACCCCCTTTCTCCACCTGCATGAACAATAATAAAACATTGTCCTTTAGACACAGGTTCCAGAACTCCTTCTGTTTCTTGACTTTGCCGACACTTAGTTATTAGTGGTATGTGAAGAATGTATATACGACTCATCTAAGTATACAATTGGCTGAGGGTTAGCTGATAAAGAGTTTTGTTTTAATTCTTGTAAATGTTTATCTCTCTACGCTGCAATGTCATTACGCTTGGTTAAAACCTTGCGGTTGCTATGTGTTTTTCGATAATGGAAGCCAATTTTTCGCAACAATTTACGAAGTGTTTTCCTGCCACCTTTGAAATTAATTTCGTCTTTCAGTACCGTAAGCAATTTATCGATAGTAAGCAATGCCTTTTTAATCGAATAAAATTCAAGCACTTTTCGCCTGATTACTACCGACTTGATCAAAACTCTTGACATCTATTTTGCCACATGTTCTTCGTCTCGATTTTCCTGATGTGGTTATTTTGGTACCAGTTTTTGCAGCAGATTCGCCTTCTACAATTTTATAATTTGTTGATAGACCAACACCTAAAACAGAAGTAAAGTCCTCATTAAACAAATATAACTTGAGAAAGTCGTCTTGTAATTAAAAGCGTCACTGTTTAGATTTCACGAATCAAGTGTAATAAAATAATATTGCTGACATAATAAGGAATTTATCCCGGAACATTATAAAGTTCCTTTGAGAACGCGATGACCAAATTTCACATACACGAATCCGCGGGCATCATCTAGTTATTTATTATTCAAATTAAAATAAAATTGTGACACTTTCATTGAATAATCTGATAACACTGACCTGTAGTGGCAGCAATGCGTTTTTATATGTGAACAAATTGTATTATTGGGGCTTCTTGCTCTTTTTCTGTATCAAAGAATGATTTCATTTTGAGAATAATTTCTCGTCCACCACTTTTAATAGCTTTCGGCATGATTTTCACACAAAATACTCAGAAATATTTAGAAAAAAAGAAGTCGATTGAACAGCACAGACTACATCGACTGACAGCAACTAAATGACGTTTTCAAATTGGCGTCAGTAGTTCCACTTTTCGCCGTTCTACAGATAAGTTAGTGGCACTGTACGTTGTGGCGTTCCGAGCACAGACTAAAGAGAAGATACTACGTATCAGACTACCAACTTTCAAACAAAAATATTTGCTATAGCAATGACACTTGTTCTATTATAGATTCCCATGGAGCAGATAGTTCTAAATCAGGGTCGCCAGGAGGGCATTATTCTCCCTTGGATTGGAAAATATTGTGGAGAATAGCTGTAGTAACAATTATAGGTAGGCCGCTTTTTAAATGACCATGACAAGTACTGGAAACCGTCTCTTCCATATCCCAAACAACCTTTCAATTGGATGCCGAGTTCTTATCTGGGATTCATTGTATATATCTCTTTAGCTGTCAGAATCCGATCAAGGGGCATCATCAAGTAACTTCTGTTCATGTAGCCACTATCTGCTACAAGAATTGAGTCATTATATGTGCCCAACTCGTACATTGCACTTTTATGCAATGTACTAAATATGCGCTCATCATGAGTGCTATCCGGCCACCTAGATACAAGATCAGAGATTATAACCTTGGCATTGCATATAGCCTGAACGTTTATTGACATATAGCCTTTTCTGTTTCGAAAAGTTTCAGCATGATTACCTCCTGGTGAAATAATTTTGATATGGGTACAGTCCAATGCTCCTATTACTTTAGGAAATTTGACTATTTTGCAAAACTCCATCTGAGTTTCACAGATTTCTTTTAGGGTTTCAGGAAACCTTACGAATGAAGTCCTTAATTAAGAGAGGCAATTGCAGCAGTCACTCTATGGATCACTATTCGCCGTGGGTCTGCTAACACCAGCAAAGTCTCCCATATTCAGCTGGTGACTCCCTGTGGCATAGTACCTCAAAGTGAGAAGCAGCTGATTTATGGGTGACAGAGAATTCAAGTCGAACAGTTCAACATCGTCCATATCGAATGTGTCCTAATGAACGTGAAGTAGTGCGTAACAAAATAAAAGAACTTCTAACCTCCGGTATTATTCGCGAAAGTTGTTCGCCCTTCGCAAGTCCTACTTTACTCGTACAAAAAAAGGATGGCTCGGATCGTTTTTGTGTGGACTATCGTGAATTGAATAGCAACACTATTCCAGATAGATATCCGTTACCTTTCATTGGTGACCAGATACAGCGCGTAGTTGGAGTTGGAGCCAAGTATTTCACTTCCTTGGATATGGCAAGTGGATACCATCAAATCCCTAAACATCCTGACTAATTAGAATGGACAGCTTTTTTAACACCTGACGATCAATTCGAATACGTCACATTGCCATTTGGATTCCGAAATGGTCCGTCGGTATATCAGCGAGCTATTAACAAGGCTCTTGGCAGTCTTTCTGAAACACTTGCTATCTGCTACATTGATGATATTACAATTCCATCTCAAACTGTCGAAGGTCTTAAACGTCTAAATTCTGTGTTAGAAGCTTTTACCAAGTCAGGGTTCTCTAAACTTAAAGAAATGTACTTTTCTTAAAACTGACATAGACTATCATGGATCACGTGTCATCCGGTCAAGTGAGGCCAAACGCGCGTAAAAAAGTACTTTTCAAAAATATTTTGAATTGTATTTACTTAGGAAGATAGAATTAGGGGTTTCAAAGCGCTTCGTTGTCTAGATGGCAGAAATGTATGGCGGAAATTACATATTTTTGATTTTTTTATTTGCTGTGTTTCTCGTGTATTTATTCAGTTTACGTGCTTATTTTTGTTTATTTTACACTCTCACACCTACAAACAGTCATACATCACTCTCATACACATTCACACTTCTGGTTTGCGATCGTATTGCTGCACTCGCGCCCGGTTATTACCTCGTGGGTGGCAACTGGAAATCAGTGTTTTGCCACTTACGGTAGAACTTTATACTGAGCTGCAACCTGGTTTCCTGCGGCACACACTTACTTTGCCATGCCTTGTCACTGTATAAAACATAAAACATAGCTTCATAAATGCTTATCAGTATGCCAATGTCAATGTCATTTGTCGTCATGTCATTATCTTAATAAACTTTCTTAGTGAAGAATGCGTTCAACCATCTGGACCGATTTTTATTTCCACTCCTAGAAACCACCCCTGCTCATGTATCACACAGTCACAACTACCTCCTTCTCAAACCATCACACAGCTGAGACAATTTATTGGCCATGCATCATACTTCCGCCAATTCATTCAAGGCTTTTCTCAAAGCACTGCACCTCTTTACAGACTTAAATCTGGAAAAAGTAACATTAAATGGACTCCAGAGTTTGAAAAAATTCGCCGAAAAATCATTTCAGTCTCAACCGATGAGCCAGTTTTTACTATCTTTGACCCTCAGTATTCTATTGTATTTCAAGCGGATGCTAGCTCCGATGGCTATGGTGCCATACTCATGCAAAGAGAATAGAATAGAAAAGAATACAAAAAAAACTTTATTTTATAGGACATTCAGGATGCCACTTAAAACAAGTCAAGATTACATAAAATACATACAAACAAACATTAAAGGATTAAAATACATACATACGCATTCGTTCTATTGACCCTACTGACTCTACGCCTATTCGCAAAGGTGCAGTCTTCCCCAGAGAAGAACAGGCAAGAAACTCTGAGGGTGCTCTTTTTAATCGCATTAAAAAATTTCTTATTTTCTAATTTTAACTAATTTTGAAATAACTCTAGAGCTGAGCAGTTCATTCCTATGGCTGCTTGTCAGTTAGGTAATCACAAATTTTGTAATATCCCTTTTTGCAAAGTTTTTGTTTAATTACTGTCTTAAATTTGTTTAAAGGTAAATTTTGAATGCACATGGGAATCTTATTATAAAAACATTGACCTTGTTCGTGAAGAGTTCTTGACCTTGTGGAGACGACTGTCTAGCTAGTACATCCAGTTTATGCTTGGTCCTAGTATTCACATTGGCCTATCGCTATTTTTCTTAAACAAATGTTCATTTTTCTTCACATATAAAAGATTGTCACATATATATTGGGATGCAAAAGTCAAAATATCTATTTCTTTGAATATTTGTCTAAGAGACATTCTAGGTCTCATTTGATAAATCGCGCGAACAGCCCTTTTCTGCAGAACAAAGATCTTATTGATATCCGCAGGATTACCCCACAGTAAAATGCCATATGACATTAGGCTGTGGAAGTAACTAAAATATACGGTTCTCGCGGTTTCAACGTCAGATAGTTGACGGATTTTTTAACTGCGTAGGCTGCTGAACTGAGCCTGCTCGCTAACCCATCAATATGAGGACCCCATTGAAGTTTTGCATCAAGAGTTATTCCTAAGAATACAGTAGTTTCCACAACGTCCAGTTTTTCATTCTTAACCTGTACATTGGTATTAACCTGTTTAACATTGGGCAAGGTAAACTTAACACATTTGGTTTTTTTCTCGTTCAAATGAAGGTTATTTACAGTAAACCATTCAACTACCTTAAAGATCGCAGTATTCACATCGTCATAATCAGAGTCGTACCTCTTCACTTTAAATATGAGTGATGTGTCATCTGCAAATACATAATACGATCTCATGGGCGTCTAACAAGAGAAGGTAAGTCATTAATGTAAACGAGAAACAGGAATGGTCCTAGTATTCAACCCTGTGGGACGCCCATGCAGACTGTGGACCAAGGTGACCTAGTGCCGTTAACTTCAACCTTCTGGATCCTATTACTAAGGTAAGATTCCAGAAGCCTAAGTGCGTATCCTCTTATTTATTTATTTTTTATTATAAGATGGGTTAACTCTTGACCTCAATCTTGACCATAAGGTCAAAGATGAGGTCGACGATAGAGCGAGTTAACCCAGAAAATGCCTATAAAGGCACACAGCAAGCTGTTTGGCGTCGGACTTCGGTAGGAGGGTGGTCGCGAACCAGACGGCCTTTACACAGCCTACCACACCGCATGAGACCATAGGACGACACCTCAGATTCAGAAAAAAAATGAAGTGTCGTTGCCTGGGATGGATTACTAGGAGGCATGTCTCATTTGTGTTTCCTTAGTCGCCTCTTACGATACCCACGGAAAGAGATGGGTGGTGTTATTCTCAACCGATCACCACACGGAAAGCCATAATGGTGTAATTTTCTGATCAGAGTTTCATAATGAACACAATCGAAAGCCTTGGATAAATCACAGTAGACTCCAAGAGCATCCTGCGAGTCCTCTCAGGCCGCAAAAATATGACGAATGAGCTCAACACCAGCATCGGTTGTAGAGCGAGAAAATGGCAAATCTCATGTTGTTGAATATTACAGCCGTAGAACAAAAAATGTGAATCTAAATACAACTCATATGAACTTTGAAACGTTGGCCGTTGTTAATGCAATAAAACATTTTTAAACATTATTTGCAAGGTCGCAAATTTGTTGTAGTAACGGATTGTAACGCGGTCAATGCATCTAAATCTAAAACTGACTTAACGCCTCGCTTTCATGGATGGTGGTGTTTCCTACAAAGTTTTGGCTTCGATATTGAGTAAAGACCTGAAAAACGTATGGAACATGTAGATTTTTTGTCTCGAAATCCTCTTCCTAAATTAGCTGAAAAAAAATAGTTCAGAAGATTCAAGATTCAAAACGTTTATTTGACATACACACTACAACACAACAACAACGTTACATAAGGAATAACAACACATAATAAAAAATAAAACGTAAAATAAAAAATAAAAATAAAATATATAAATTAAAATAGATGGAGTTGTGATGTAGTGCGATGACAAACAGGACTCACCTCAGCATGTGTTGCAGCAAAGGCCACAACGCTGGTTTTCAGTTGAGCCCCTCAGATCAGTGTATGTGTACTTACATAGCTAGACGGGAATGAAGAAAATATATATGTGTTATGTGTAATATATACGTATATAATGAAATGAATTCTTATATAAATGATAACAAATATGTGTTTTTGCAATATAGAATGAGAGGGTTATGTAATAATAATAAGTGTGAAATAAGTAATAATAAAAAATAAAAAATAATAGTGTATAATGTGGACGTGTAGCAGGCGGAGGTGAGCATATGCACACTAAGCAAGGTATGTTGGAACAACCCGGCCACCAATCGGTAAATCAGATTGATAAATTAATAAGTACTTTTTATATTTAGTTTTAAACGTATGTTTTGATTTTAATTCCCGTAGGAGTGGGGGCAGGTTGTTCCAACACTTAGTGGCGGTATATTTAAAGCTCCCACGAAATGCAGCAGTACGATGTGTGGGCATACGCAGTTGCCAGCTCAACACACGACATGGCACAGCATGGGCGTCGCCCCGCCACTGCAGTTTCTCGAATAGGTATTTTGGCTGACCTGTTTTAATAATTCCAAATAACAAAGTAGCGAGGCGATGCTCTCTGCGTAGAGCCATTTTTAGTAGGCCTGCTGTGTTGAGGTAGGGGGTAATATGAGTACGCGGAGGGACTTTAAAGCAAAAACGGGCGCAGGCATTTTGTACCCGTTGTACTACACGCTCAGTGCGAGCCAATAAGCGCGGTCCGTACACCAGATCAGCATACGCCATCTTGGATAGTATGAGCGCCTCGCACAGTCTTATACGTAAGTCTACGTTGAGATATTCTCTAATACGGTAGAGTATCTTAAGCCTGTAAAAACAGACTTTCGCAACTTCTAGCACATGATTCTCAAAACGTAGACCCTCATCCATCAGTACGCCCAAACTACGCTCCTCCGAGACACGTTCGATCTGTTCACCCAATATTGATACAGCAAGGTTTTGGTTAGATATGGTGTCCAGCTAATTGGGGGAACCAAACACTATCATTTTGTTTTTTTTGGGTTTAATACGAGCGTGTTAGATTCTGACCAAACTGCAATATTTGCCAGGTCTCGATTGATTTTATCCACAGCAGAAATTGTGTCCCTAGGATCAAACGACAAGTAGACCTGTGTGTCATCCGCATACATATGGTACTGACAGTGCCTGATAACTGAGCAAATATCGGCAGTATACAACGTAAAAATTAATGGCCCCAATATAGAGCCCTGTGGGACCCCTCTAGAAACCGGACTTGGATCTGAAAGAGTGCAATTTCCATCACTTTCTATCAATTTTACCTTCTGTGATCTACCACTGAGATAACTGGAGAACCAATTAACAGAAGGAGCAGAGAAACCATAATATGTCATCTTGGATAGTAGCAGTGAAATATTGATTGCATCGAATGCACGAGAATAATCCAAGAGAGTTAACCTAACAGAAATAAGTGATAATTGGTTTCAAGCAGAACAGCAAAAGGACTCTGAGATAAAGTCAATTATTTTCAATTTACAAAATAACACCCTTGACCATAACGTTGCAGGAACATATGAACTTGGAATTTACATCGGATAATACGACGTGGAATTTTACATCGGATAATAGAAAGAAATAGTAGGACTGTCTGGTTACCAATTGTTGCCAGGTCGTTTCAGTGGACTGTAATTAATCATGTACACGATAGCATTATGCATTTAGGAAGTGAGAAAACTTTAGAAAAAGTTTACTGTCATTATTGGTTCCCACACATGAATAAGTACGTAAGAAAATTTGTTGATAACTGCATTACTTGTAGGTTATCAAAATCTGATTCAGGTAAAGTTCAAGCGGAATTGCACCCTATTCCCAAAGTATCTATACTATGGCATACTATTTACATAGATGCAACAGGAAAGCTTAGTGGTAAGAATGACACCAAAGAATATGTCTTTGTCATGATAGATTCTTTCACAAAATATACCAACACGAGCGTTTACATTACGTTTTCTTCGCAGATAATTCTGATAATGACATGACACACGAGGACGAGGACGAAAGAGGGAACTGTTTAGTTCGTGTGGGTTTGCGAGTGACGTCAGCGCCTGACATCGCCTGTTGTGGCGTGAAGTGGCGTGACGTGAGGGACTCCGCTACTGAATTTCGATGTACGAAATCTCGATGTACGGTAGCTCACTAGTTTTTGAGTTCTGTGTACGACAGGCAAAATGTTCGCGGCACCGACGTTTGTCATTTCGATGTACGGAATCTCGATGTACGATAGTTCATTAGTTTTAAAGTCCTAAGTATGTCAGTGTGATAGTACACTGTACCGATGTTTGTCTTTTCGATGTACGGGATCTTGATGTACTATAGTTCATTAGTTTAAAAGTCCTAAGTATGCCAGTGTGATAGTACACTGTACCGATGTTTGTCTTTTCGATGTACGGGAAATTGATGTACTATAGTTAATTAGTTTAAAAGTCCTAAGTATGTCAGTGTGATAGTACACTGTACCGATGTTTGTATTTTCGATGTACGGGATCTTGATGTATAATAGTTCATTAGTTCATGAAGTTTGTCTTTTTGATGTACGGAATCCCGATAGGTACCATAGTATTTATCAAGCAAAAAAATTATATTAGGAACCTCGATATTATTGTTATTGTTTTTTATTACGAAAATGTTCGTAAACAAATAATTCAATAAAAAAAACACATAACATACAAAAAACTTTCTGCTACAAATCTAAGCTGATTCAATGATAATCCAATTAATATGATCACATTTTTTTAATGACGAAAACAAGTCATATTATACAATGGATCACATTAAATCTACATTAAAATAAAGAACAAAACATAACATACAAAAACCGTCTCCTGAATTTTTAAGTTGATTTTAATAATAATCCAATTAATATAATTAGACTATTGACTTTTTTTATTACGAAAATAAATCTTAAACAATTACCTAAAACATTTAAACAAAAACACAACATAACATAAAAAATACATTCTCCTGCATTACGAAAATAAATCTTAAACAATTACCTAATACATTTTAACAAAAACACAACATAACATAAAAAATACATTCTCCTGCAATACGAAAATAAATCATAAACAATTAGTACATTAAAAAAACATAACGTAAATAAAACATTCTCCTGCATTCTTAAGATGATTAAATAAGTATTTACAAAAAAAAAAATATATTAAACCTTCATATATACAATGTACGCTAGACCACTTATATACTCTTTAAAATCCATTGTTTCTTTCTTCATTATGTGTTCTTTAATTCTTGTGATGTGATTCGATGTTTTATTTTTGCGTTTTTTAATATTAGCTACAATTCTTTCCGCCTCTAAACTTGTATTTTTTTGCTCTTTTTTCAATTATTTTAATGTTTTATATATGTTGAATTTTCTTCTGTTTAAAAGGCTGTTCCAGCGATTATGCCAGTTTTCAATGTTATTTTGGGTAGTAGGGATGTCAGCATTAACACAATCCAACACAGACCACATCTGAGGTGGAAACCTCGGAGGCAACTTCTTCAGATGAATTTTTTTATTAGATCGAGTCATGCGTTTATACGCTCCTCCAACGTAATATTTGTAAAACCAGTCGCTTACTTTTCTTGCTTTTTTTGGAAGAATTTCTTTGCGAATAATTTCAAATGCATCTGGTATTTCTTTTGCATCTAAATAAGCCAGCGCCCCTAGATGTCGCATCTTTTGCGCGAAGTCGCTATTGCGAATATATTCATTAGACAGCCCTGCTTTATTTATATGCTTCCAAATATTTTGGGATAAGTGGAAATAGCAGCATTTGTGATGCGCCGTGGGAAAGACACTCTTACTAGCTTTTATTGCAGCCAACTCAAAATCGGTGATTATAAAGCATGGGTTCAGGTGAATGTTTAAATTGTTCAGTGTATGTCTTAGTACAATTTGTAAAAATATGCCATAAGCTTTTTCAGTTTTACTTGACATTAAACAAAAAACAAGAGGCAATACTTGTTTCGTGTCATCCTGGCCTACTTCTCCATGAATAGAATACAACTGGTAAAACAGTTCTGGGCAGCACTGGAACGTCCCGTCCATTATCCAAAATTTGGACTTAGACAAAAAAAGAAGATTTTTTTTGGTACTAAATACTAGTATTGTCATCGGTGTAATGCCCAATCAAAAATGTCTCACCTTCATATGCAGTAAACTCATCGGGCACGATCAGGTCTTTTAATGATTTCGATAAATTAGGCTCGTCCCGAACCCTTTCTCGGTGAATTACTAAACGCATAGCTTCTTTTGATGGCATGTAAGGAGCCGATGTAATAGGTATATCCTGTATAGTTTTTTGAATAATTTGGCCAGGTCGGTCAAAACTATCAGCAGCCTTTCTTCTTAATGATTGCCTTAGAACGTGCGCTTCCGCAATATTATGGTCCGGCTCGTGTAGGTGGGAAATATTGTTCATTTTGTGAATGTAATGATCATCACCGTTTTTCTTTGTCGACACCGCTGCAGCACAACTTGATGATTTCTTTCTTATGCAACACCAATAATATAGGTCGTTATCACAATGTTTATTTAATGAATATAAAAATCCATTCACAAACAAAAGATCGTTATTTTTTTGTGATTTCACCGACTCACATTTAATTTTGTCCTCCATTTTCACGTATTAAACGACAAACCAAAAGTAACAACGTTGACTAGTGCAGCTATTGAACTTCACTAACATTTGACAAAAAATATCTATGTTAATTAAATAGCGTTTCATATTAGTGTTTTTTAACCGAATTTAATCTATAGGTAATGTAATTACTGTAAATATATTATGTTGTTATGTATATATAGTATAAGTTAATCACATACGCTTAAGAAAACGAGATTTAAGAAAATTATTACATTCAGTAGATATGTTCGTGTAGTGGGCCAGGGACCAGTATAAGCAGGTCTCAGACTCATGAAAATTTAGTTACGCGCGTACAGGTTTATGGCGAGTGTCATAGACCTGCTTACACTGGTTTGTGCCTTTGGCTTGAAGAGGCGGCAACCGTCCGCAGGAAAAAGTAATGCAAAAAATCATGGAGTTTATTTCATTCTTTGGATTGCATTTAGAAAAGAATAATTCTCTGAAGCTTTTTATATATTTTTATTATATATTTATGCCCCCGAAATTTCATACATCGAAATGACAAACGTCGGTGCCGCGAACATTTTGCCTGTCGTACACAGAACTCATAAACTAGTGAGCTACCGTACATCGAGATTTCGTACATCGCAATTCAGTAGCGGAGTCGACGTGAGGTGGTAGTGGGGCAACCGGCCGTGCGGCGCGCTTTTATAATCGAGGGAGCGGCACGCTAGCGTCAGCGTTATTTCACCTTCCCTCTTCCGTCATTCGCCTTCCCATTTTGTTTAAAATAACAATGGAAGGTAGCCAATCAACTCGAACGAGTTGTCTACCCTCCCGCAGAAAAAGATTCGGTGGGCGGGTGGTCTAGGGACTTGAATTCCTTGACAACCCTCCCATCCAGATCTTAATGCCCTGAGGCGAGCCGGGCCTCACCCGCTCGCCTCAACCTCGTGTCGGCCAAAAAGGCCTTTCCCTATTGTGGCTCACGCGGGAGGGTGCGAGCGGATTAGCCCTGTGGCCAAGACCAGCGGTTCGGCTCCTCCTCTCCCAGCGCTCTCAACTTCCCATGGCAGTGTCACTCTCCCGATCGGGAGCTGCCAGGGGAAGCCGATAGGATCAATTCCGGCACGGGTGGGGCGTGGACCCACCGTGCACATCGCTACAATAGGGTTTGGTTTTGCTATTTTTCCCCAAAAATCTAGGTTTCGTTATTTTTCCCAAACAATATAGGTTTTGATATGTTTTTTTTTCCAAAACAATCTAGGTTCCCCTATTCCCCTTTCCCTTGTCGTCGCCGTCGTTGTTGTGGTCGTAGTCGCCGTCGTGGTCGCTCACCCAAAGCCGCGGTCGCCGGCAGGTGATGCCAGAGACCGGTCCATAGTTATGGACCGCGGTTGATTCCACCGCTATAGGGTTCGCCCCGAAGCGGTTTCCCCGTGCGCCACTTGGCTCACGAGAAGAAGGTTCTGCCTAACGTCAGTTTAACTTGAGTCGTGGCGCTGTTCGTACGCTCGCAACTTCGCATGCCTCTTTGGATTGCGTGATTTGTAAAATTTATTAAAAATAACTTACTCTTGGTGAAAGTTTAATTTTTGGATTTTTAATTAAAAAAACTACTTCCTGCTGCCCATGGAGCCTAACCACCAGCTCGGAAATCCGTCATATCTTTTCGTTAAATTAAAAAGTACATCGTCTTTCCATTTATAATTACCTTTCAACAATAGATGCTTTTTTCGTTGAAAATGTTGAATAATGATTAATTTTATAGGAATCCACTAATGATTTAAATTTATTTATTGTAAAATT
This sequence comes from Aproaerema taeniolella, assembly GCA_949987775.1. Lineage (NCBI taxonomy): Eukaryota > Metazoa > Arthropoda > Insecta > Lepidoptera > Gelechiidae > Aproaerema > Aproaerema taeniolella. The sequence goes on from OX465245.1 coordinate 11,285,733, forward strand.
CAGTACCAAAATCAGTTTGTAAAATTTTAAAAGCATCATAAACAATATTTTTACTCTTTTGATTCAACGGATAAACCCATGCAAACTTTGAATAAGTATCAATTACTACTAATATATATTTATAGTTACCATTTTCTTTAGCTATTGATTGCATATCAATGAGATCAGCTTGCCATAAATCATCTACATCTTTCATTACAACATGCCTACGTGGGAAGTTTTTTCTTGCCTGTTTATATATTTCATTTACAACAGTTTCCTTACTCATGTTTTTCTTATTTTTTCAGATATTAAGTTTATATTTTGTTTTAGACCTGTAATTTCTGCACTTAGCTGGTCCAAATTTTAGTTTATTTCTTTTAATTTTTGTAACACATCCCCTATAGATTTCTCGACATATTTTTTTGTTACACAGTCGCCTGCATCTACAGGTTTGTCTATTTTTTTTTTAAGTTTATCTCTTGCGTTTAAGCTACCATCTTCTAACAATACAACGGTAGGTTCTACACAGTTGCTAAATTTCTGTTTTTTGAATACATGAAGACCGAACTTATCAACATTCATCTTTGACTACTTCTCAATGAATGGGCTTAAAAAATACTTTTATTACTTTATTACACCTGCTTCTTTTAGCTCTTCTATTATGGAAATAATTTCGTTATTGTGGCTTGTATTTCCAGCATTTTTAGAAGCTATCAAAATTTTAAGCCTGTCAATCAGCTCGTTTGGATCATCCCAGTACACCAAATCTGTGCTTGTCTTATATTTTTTTAACTAAGGTAAGTGACCGCCTTCTTTCATACATTTTCTATCACATTCATAAAAGAGAGGTTTAATAATTTTACAGTATTTTATTCCTGACTTTCCTTGGACCTGTCCTGATGAGCAAAAGCCTCTCTCATGCGCATTTGTATTGATTAGAATATCTTTGTACAAAAGTTTGATATTCATTGATTATTTCTAACTGAGGTTTATTATGAAATAATAATTCTTTGAAGCCTGATGTAACTTCACAACTTTTAGCATTTGCAGTCATCATTGGGATATTACTGTCATCAAAGTATTTAAAAGTGACACGTGCATTATCTATCATAAGTTTATCACCTTGACTTCTTACACCAAATGAAACTTTTAAAGTTTTATGTAAGTTTTCACTGCTGTCTTTTATGGGAGTAATTAATTTTACATTATGATTGTTTGTTTTTTCTTTCTGTGATTTGATTGGTATAGGAAAACCAATGTTAAGTTTATTATCACTGTTAATAATTTTATCATCAATACTTTTATCGTTAACACTTGAACAAGAATCATAGCCTTTGAAGCTATTATTGACATCGGTCTTGATTAAATTTTTTGTCTGTTGTAAATAAACATATTCAGCTAAATCAGTGTCTATAATGAATCAGTTACAGGTTTGAGTATTTTACCCCGCACTGTTTCCAACTCATCTTCCTCTTGTCGCATTTTTTAAATTTTTTAAAAATATTTTTGACTGATTTAATAACTGCATTTTAATATCGGACTCCATACTGTTTAATCCAAAAAGATGTAATATAGATTGAACTTAAGTGACTCAATTACAATATAATGTCTGTATTTGTAAGAAGTTAATAAAATTTTACAAAACTATCAAATGATTTTCGGTACCTTCCTTTGTTTAATTCACAGTTTTTGTTTATAATCAAACATGTATAAGGGTCTGACTATATTTTGAAGGCTAATGTTTTGAATTCGTGCCAACTAATATCAGAACTAGCGTGCTCGTCATATACGAGTATATGTTTTAAATTAATATCATCTTGTTTAAAAAAATTAAAAAATTGACATTGTCTCGTATCAGTTGTTTAGGAATTTTGGAATAAGTTTGTGATAGATAAAAACATTTTTTTTTAATGTCTACCCATACAAAAATAATTTCGCATGTTTACTTGATTTTCACAAGTTATATCATCTGATTTTCTTAGAGCTTCGCTTGGAGAAATAATATCTTTATCGTCTTGAAACATGAATAATTTTATACCAGCATCTTTATTAAAAACTCCTTATAAAAACAGTATTCAGGTTGAAATGTTGTCTTAGAATAAACGTACAAATTTTGAATCTTTAAATCATTTTCATAAACATTCATGAAGTGCCCAATTTCAAAAAGGTCAAGTCATATAAAAAGTAGGTATGTACTATTAAAAATATTTTTACATTTGGTAAATAATGACGCCCCAACAGACAAATTCGACAAAGCCGCAAAAATCAAGCCAATAATTAATCATTTAAATAAAAAAAATGCAGATTTGTATTCACCGGCTCAAGAAATCGCACTAGACGAATCTTTGTTTCTGTGGAAGGGCAGGCTAAATATGGTTCAAAAAATTTCGTACGAGTTGTGCAAATCTAAAACGGGTTATTTGTGGTCTTTCCGTTTATATACGGGCAAAGATAATAAACCAACGAATGCAGATGATGCGCACGAAGCAGGTTCGATCTCTAATTCGAACGAACTTGTTTTCAATGCACCTGAACCCGATTCGAAAACCTCTTCAATTGTTTTTGATCTGGTACGGCCACAGATATAAAGGCCATGTCATGTATACGGACAATTTTTATAATTCCCCTCTTCTATCGAGGTTATTAAAACTACAAAAAACAGACACCGTAAAGGCATACGGAAAAACCGCGAATTCGTTCCCGAATCAATAAAACAAACAAAAAAAAAAACGATTTGCGATTTGAAAAATCGCGTTTAGTGTCACAAACGATATCGCCGTGACCTTATGGCGTGACGCAAATTTGATCGCCCTGATTTCGACAATGCACCCCAACAAGGTTGGTGGAAAAGAGAAATACGGGTTGTTTAAACATAAACCTCAGGTTGTTTTGGACTACAATCTTCACATGGGAGGCGTGGACAAGAAGGATCAGCTTCTGTCGGCGTTTCCCATGGAGAGATCTAGAAACTTGTACTGGTACAAGAAAGTTTTTCGAAGACTTGTGAATACGACTACCTTAAATTTATGATAATAATGGACTAAAATTGCAGAGGCACATCGTACCTTCTGGGAACTGCTGGTAAAAATGATTGTACACAAAACTCAACCACCTGTAAGTACGGTTGTAAACTTAAATCCCAAATCGAAGTATCCTCAACTTGTCGGAGACCATTACCCCATCAAAGGGAAAGCCAAGAGGGCAGTGTGTAAGTTGTGCACTATGCACTTTGCCTCGATCCATGCTTTAGGCGTACCACACAAGAGACTAAGAGTAAAGAATATGTGATGCTGGCTGTACTACATAATTGTACCAGTACCAGTTTTTGGATATGAAGTTTGTAGTTCTTTCGAAAATCTTCTTCATGTCTGTTTTACCCAGTCAATAGTAATATTGATCCCAAAATGTTTTTCGCACAGGCTGGGCAGTTGCTTTGACTATCCCTCTCCACGGGTAACTAATCTTTAGCTCTGGCTCCTAGCTCGTTATACTGTATGGCTGCAAAATACTGTATGGTCGTATAAGGGCCAGCAATTTTTTTCGCTATATCTTTAAAATAACAATAATATTTTGTTATCTAAGTTACAATAAAATTATAACATATTAATCAGTGATATTTTTTGCATTTAAGATATAATAAAATTGTAACGTAGTAAAAAAAACATTACTTTTGTCATTTTAAAGTTTATAAACTGTTACAAGAAGTTAAAAATAATATAATAAACGCCATACACTCAAAGATCCGCACTAATACATCTTGTATCGGAGGGGTCCTTTGGGACACATATAAGCTTGTGCAAACACCTGTGACTCGAGAACAAACATTTGCTGGGAATCGACTGGGAATCGTACCCAGAACCTGCCGATCAAGAGGCAGTTTTGCTACCACTAGACCAAACCTACCACTACAGTCAACGGCACATCAGGTTACCGCAAACTGTCAAATTTCTTCAATGGATAGTAAACTCTAATGTTTGGAGATAAAATTGAAAATTGAAAGTTTTGGATAGCATGATGTCCTGTTATCCCTGTACATGCCAATACCTTTTTAAAATTTCGTCTCAGATTACTTTGTGGCGCCGTCTACAACTATTTTAGAGCATTAATTTTAAATAATGCAATTGTAATTCATAACAAGTTTGTAGATGTATTTTCTTGTTAATCGATTAAATAAAAAGATTTTACATTGACAACGCAGCCTTATCTGTTTCGTCACATTGCACATAAGAATTAATATTCGTCATTTTCTTGAGAGCAGCTTCAAAAAATTAACGTTTAGTTTCGCTACGTTTGTCAGTCATTAGCTGAATAAAATTTTCATAAATTGTTAAATAACTATACATTGTTATACAGTGTTTGAAGTGTTACAGAACCAACACAAAAATGTAAGTAATTATGATATAAGTCAACAAAAATAGATATTAAAACTAAATATTTTATGCATTACCCTGTGTTTGGCGCCAGCGAGCTAAAGCCTGAGATTTTGGGTTCGAATCCCTGCTATAACAATTTATCCACATCTTTTTAATTATATTTTTAGATAAAACTTCTGTACTTTTATAACTAAGTACTCAAAGTGAGTTTTTTCTACCTAGAGAGTTGGTGGTTAATTACAAATTTAGGTCATCAAAACAGAACCCTTTTGATTCTGATTTAAAGATTGTAGAAGAAGATCCACCTGTACCTGCGCCAATCCAAAAAAGGGGGAGGAAAAGCGTTAGGCACCTACGCAAGGAAGGAAGAAGAGAGCACAGCCGCCCCGCACCTGTTTAACCAGTGCCATCGGCTTCCGAAAGCGAATCCGAATACGAGAACACGCAATCGAAAAAGCGCAAAGATTCAATTTTGGAGGAATCTGAGGTAAATATGCTTAATTTAAAATGTGTCTACAAATAAAAAATAAATTTTAATTTCAAAATTATGCACGAGGGACTTAATTTTATATTTTCGTCATTTATTTAATTATTATTAGTCACCGATCTCTTTAGGAAATATAACTTAATGTTTTATATTTTATTTAAATATGATGTTTTGAACATTTCAGGAAGAGACTTCTCGCCCTATTGTCGCTCAGAAACTGCAAAATCTGCTATGGCCTCGAGTGCCTACAGACTACACCAGTCAGCGAAATTTTTCGAAGAAAGGTGAATTTTATATCGATTTCCGTATTTCTTACACTCATGACGCAGAATCAAAGGACGGTTATGAAAAGACCTTGATTTCTTTAAAAACTTGTATTGACCGTAATTCCGAGGTTTATTTAGCAGCTGAAAGACTTGTTTCAGCGGCTAAACAATAGTACAAAAATATCACTCCTGTGCTATACCCTCAACAAGAGACGAGCACTTAAACTTTTTTATACCTATTTGTTTTTTAAATTTGTATTCTCTCTCACATATATATGCTTGCATTTATTAACATTTTTAGTGTGTACCTCAAAGGGTTCCGAAGAGAGCTAATTTTATTTAACTTATGATTACTTTTTGATTTTTAACTATATACTCATACATATTACCTGTATTTCTTATACGATTTCTGATATGATGATAAGTCTAAATCTACACACACTGAAAATATTCAAGTTCATGGAGCTACCAATTTTGGCTATTATATATGTTGCGAATCTAAACCGGAATTAAATGAGTACGTTTTTACAGAGGTCCTAATTGTGCAAAAAATTTGCTGAAACTACCTAGGCAGGATGATAAATAGCTAGCCTAACCCATATTTTGTATAATGACGATATAAAATCTCCTTAGTATTTTACTCATTGGTTCATTAGCTGCCAGTGTTCCAAATTTTAGTGTTCCAATTTTTCTTTTAAATGTTGAAATTTCAAAAAGCATTGTTTTGTTTTTTCTGCAAAATGGATATAATTGAGCTACGAGCAACGCTAGTGTTTATATTCTCTTTGCTACGAGCTGTGATAAAGTTTTTGCATTTAAAAGGATTCAAAGGTGGAGAGATTTTTTCGGAGATGAAGGATGTTTTGGGAGAAAATGCTCCTTCGTATGCGACCATAAAAAAATGGGTGGCTGAATTTAAACGTGGCCGTACCAGCACCCAAGATGAACATTGTCCAGGACGTCCAAAAAGTGCCACTACTCCAGAAATTTTGACCAAAATTCATGATGCAGTTTTAGCTGACCGAAGATTAAAACTTTCCGAGATAGCTGAAATATGCATTCATCGGTAAGTAAGACATACTTTTCAGTGTTCTAGAGTTGACTGCAAAATTTTTATTTACTTTTTCGACTTTTTATGTATGTACCGAAAATTCCATTAAATGTTATCTGTCAAAATCAAACCTAGTACATGTTTAAATTTTCTTTTTGTCCTGTTTTAGGCCTTGAGAAACCTTTTAAGTGAAACTAATGAGGGACGAGGTTTACTCAACCTCTATGAGAAGGAAGGCAAACTTAGCAACAACGGACGGAGGAAAATTTGCAATATAATTGTCCAGGATCTTTTGAAAATGGATCCTTCTAAACGCATAGAAGCATCAATTTTACTTCAGAAAGCAGTAGAGATAACTCAAATATTCAAAAAAGAGAACATTTTATTCCTTACTTAAACAACAGTCAGCTGAAAATAAAGAGATATGCCAAGGGCAAGTTATATGACTGCCTACAAAACAGGCGCAGATACCTCCGTGAGTCAAATATTATTATTGCAAGAAGGCGAAAATCAGAGACATCAAGTATGAGTAACAGCAACAGTGGGGATGGTGGTGAGTATTACTGCATTTATTTTACACACCTAGCTACTTTAAGACACATCATGAGATCGTATAATGATACAAGCTAGTGTATAACCTTATGTGTAACCATATATCTTATATATCCAATATTCTGAGCTTGTAGACAGGACACACAACTACGAACAGCAGAGGTATCATGTTTGGGCTCAAAAGAATCTTGAATAATAAATTAGTTTTAGTTTGATGGTCAGGGTCTAATTATGCAACAAGAAAGAGAATGGTTGTAAACAAGAAATTGTTTCTTGTGTTTTAATTGAATTATGTTTTTACAGGTAGCTCGAGAAACGAAAATGATTTATGGCTTCAGAACAATACTGAGCCATTCCACATTGTTCAGCCAAAATGGGAAAACACTGCACTCTCCCATATAAATGAGCTAAAAGCTGGCAACTTAAGCATTGCAGCCTACATGAATGAATACCCTATTCTTAAATCCCCCAGAGCACATGAACTTCTTCAAACTGATTTCGAAGTCCTGTACCCGAAACGTTCAAGTAACTTTTTTGAAAATTTATTTAAAATAAAACCTGAAATATTTAAACTGGCCCTGAGAAAAAGTTATCTTCCTGAAATTCAGGAGCTTCGGGATTATTATCAGTCTATGAGGTCAGGTGAGTAAATAAGTATTTTACTTAGGTAGTTAATTAATTATGTACAGTCAAGAGCACCTCAAGCTTGACACTAAGACACCTTAAATTATTGAGATAGATGCAATGTTACAACTACTTGTCAAACTTGATCTGCTCTTGGCTGTACATACTGCAGCACTGTTATGATGAGCGCCATAAGGGCGGGCTCAAATTCAACATCTATAATCTTATCTGCTGTCGCGTGTATTTCTATGGGTATTAGGTATATCACTCTTACCCTCTCCTATTTTCAGTTCCCATACAAACTGCATCAGCTGATAGCACATTTTGTATGGGAAGTAAAAAAATTTTTTTTCATATTTCGACCTTTGTTCCTCGGGAAAGTTGTTCAGTTTCATGGTCTGATTGAGCACCCGAGAGGATAAGAAAGATATACCTAATCTTTTTATACATTACCATAAAAAATATAACATGTTTTTTTTTTCTCATTTTTGATCGTTCGACATTCATATGCTCATTTACAAGGAAGGTTCACCACCATCTCGAAACTTGGCGAACTTAGGCGTTGAGAAATTTGGCACTGTTCATTATTTATGTTCACTATTCAATAAGCTATGAGACTTAATTAGAGATTCGTGATTTGTCTTGAAATTAGGTTTGAATTGTTCGTCATTAAATCGTTATTATAATTCATTAAAAATAATCAGTCATCTGACCATTTTATAGAAAAATTCTTACTTAAAGATGTTCTTGTAGAAGAAGTAGGTCAAAGTCGTATTAGCGTTCCAAAAGAATCAACAAAGTGTTGTTAACAATTAGACTTCCACTTGACCGATTGATTCGTTTGATTATTGGTTGAGCTACTTGACATCAATCATGATTGCGTGTTTGCATTAAACTGCTAGAATTGCAGCTGTCAATATCACTTATTTTAATGTCCAAGATATTATTGAATTTTGACAGGTAATTAAGATAGCACATCAATGTGATAATGATCAATAGATGATTCTTATACAGGAAACAAGGTTGACTTTAACGAATAACATTTTTGCCTCAAAATTTTTTTCTTCAATTAATAACCTTCATATTCTCAATTTCAGAATTTTTTCTTGAACTAATTGAACAAAATTTTCTTCAATTAAGAAATGGTATTCACAATTTAAGAAGTAAATATTCCAGTTAACATATTGATCTTAGCTTCAGAATATAATTTAAAAAAAATGAAAAAAAAAGAGTACTCAAAGTAGGACTTGAACCCTGCTCGCAGCAGACTTTATGTAACGATACATAGCACTCAGCCATTGCACGCCTGGCGGGATGATAATGTTTATTTTTTGAGTATATTTACTGCAATATCTACTTTTCGTCTCATGTGTGGCCAAGTAGCGCCTATCTAAATTTAAAATTTAAAAAAAAAAATTTCTTGCCTTGCCAGCGACTCCATAGGCGACAGAACGTCTGAGTCGGTAATCGCACTTACTCTTTTACTTATATTTATGCGCCTAACCTACTGATCTCTATACTAACTGGATAGAGTATCCTATATTAAAATATCCGGATAATTTGAAGTTGTCATCAGCGCCGCCTCCACTCACCAAGGAACTAAAATGTACATTACAGCGCATGCTCAGCCTTCTTGGTTAATAGTGTGCGTAAGTATGCGTGTGAGGTCATTTTACCGTCACCATTTCAAACAGAAGCCACGTGACTACAGATAAATTCAAAAATAGCAAAGCGCAAACTGTTTAAGTGACATAAAGTGTTTATTACTTTATGAATATTAAATTTTACATTTATATTTTCGGCTTCGCCTCGGCCAACAATTACATGTGATCTGAGACATTTCTTATTTTCCTGCCCTTATTACGTGATATACTATTTCACTAAATATTTTTTTATTTATTCAATTGATAATTGATTTTTTATTTATTCTATAACATTAAATTAAGACCTACTAGATTTGCAGTAAATTTTAATGAATGATTTTATACTATAACTGTCAATTTTGATATATAATTTGATAACTGTCCCCGACCAACATCACTCGCTTCGCTCGAAGGCATCAATATCTTTCGATATACACTTATAATCTTTCCCCGTACTTTCGGTCAGGTAGCAAGAAAAATAGTATACACTACACGGGCAAAAGTTTGAGAGCCCTGAACTGCGCGCCATGATGTCCTCGGCTACGCCTCGCGCAGTGCAGGAATCTCAAACTTTCTGCCCTGGTAGTATAATATACTATACTAGCTTTTACCCGCGGATTCGCTCGCATCGAATCCATTAAATAAGTATCAGAAATCATTATAATAGAAATATATCAATATGATACTTTTATTTTATTGCTTTGTTAGAATTATCGATTTATAAAAATTACTACATACAATGAAGTTTCAAATCATGCTTTATTGAAATACAATGACAAATGTTAAAGTATATTTTCCTGTAACAAAAATAAATAGTTTTGAATTCTAACAATTAAAAAGATAAAATGCTGAGTAGTAATCTAGAATATTTTTGTAGACAATATTATAAGTTTTTTCTTTGGGTGCTAATAAGTGTAAATTCCGGGCATCAGATACACGTGAACACGCTACATATAGTTGGCCATGAGAGAAGCATGGCTTTTCTAAATGCACTTTTGCTACCTGTAATGTCTGTCCTTGTGCTTTGTTTATAATAACAGCAAAGCTAAGCTTGACCGGAAACTGAACTATTTTAAATTGAAAAGGAAGGTCAGTTGAAATAATTGGAATCCGAGGCATTTTTTTGACATACGCTTTCAGTCTTTCAGTGACAGTTGAAAATAGCAATGGTACCTAACCTCAAAAATTTCAGACAGCTGAAACTATAGTCAATCGAATTGGATGTAGAGATTAAATAGATATTGATTTGACCGTCAGTAATACCGTCGATAATATAGTATTAAGGGTTTGAACTTCATTACTGTCTGTTAGATGGCGCTGAAGTAGCAAAATGTTGATATTTGTTGACAAAATATTTTTTTATTTTTGTAAAAAAATATCTTTTTTTTAAATAAAAAGTATCCTATGTTACTTCTAGTACCTCCCAGAATATGTGTACAAAGTTTCATGATGATTCGTCGAGTAGTTTTTGCGTGAAAGCGTAACAAACATCCACGCTTTTACATTTATAATATTAGTAAGGATAATTTCACCCAACAACTTTATTCTTTAAGAGTTCGTCACAGCCTTGATTTAAAAATCAATTGAAGCCTATTACACAGTGATTGGTAGGCTGATACAATTTTGAGATAAAGTATATATAAGCTTCGATGCAAAGCGGTTCTTTCAGTACTGACAACGGCACAATTTTACACTGCCACAAACATCATGTCATCTTCGTCGTCTTCATCATCCTTCGCGCCGTCAAAAAATTCAGTGTTTTCACCGTACTCGCGATATACTAACAAGTTGATGTGCATCGTGCCGAAGGAATGGAAGGTACATCCACAGCAAGGTTTGGAAATCATACTGCAAAGTAACCTCAGCAGTCACTGGAACGCCTACAGAAAGGTAGAAGGCGCTGTTGTCCAAATCGGCGACGTCGCAGCCAAGCTGGAGTACCACGACAAGCGCTTATAAATGAAGCGGTACGGCGACTTGAGAAATAAACCAAATCCCGATGAATATGCTCTTACCTACGTGGACAAGTATGGTTTGCTACAAAAGTAGAAGATTTTTCTAGTCACTTTATGATACCTTGTTCGTAACATATTTGGTGTATGGCGTTTAATGAATATATTTCATTTCAAAATGACTGTTTTAATCTATTTTTTACCTCCGAGATACAAATTTAAGATTAATAAGAATTTTCAAAATGTTTCATAGCAAAAAAAAGCAATGTGCACACATAAGTTCATTATGAAATCTAATGCAACATAACCATTAACGTGTTTTGCTCATTCTGTGATGTCTATAATGTTAGAGGGTCATCAGGCACAATCCGACAATCAGGGACTATTCGAGATTGTTGAGGAATTATATCTTACGTCACAAAATATTGCTGAAAGGAACTACGAACAAAAATAAACTATTTTCTTTAATTAAAGATAAGTGTTATGATGTCCCACTTACTTATTTTTATATTTTATTTAACTCTATTATTTAACTATTTGTACTCTGGTTTTATAATATTAATAGTAATAGAAAATTAAATGAGAATTTGGCACATTCTGAGGTACTGACGTCAGCTCTATGCTTCCATAACAAATGTCACATTCGATTACTAGAAAGTAAATAACATGGCAGTCTTTATCAGTTTGATTTATTGGCTGAATGACTCGCAGGTGGGTTCAGATTCCATAAATTCAGGTACTGATTCAACGGAACGGGAACGGCAGGAACCGATATGAGAGAAACTGGAGTTCTTGAGCATTGAAGATCCTGAACAACCAGATCGACGCTCTATAAATAAATCTGCAGACCTAGTCCTGTCTGATTTGCTGACAGTTATTTTTTGGCGAGAAAGGATCGGAGATGTGACGATATCAGAATCGTCAGACTGATAACCTGACAAGTATTCTTCACTTTCATAGTTAGTTACTCCATAAAAACTCTTCGGTGGATTCTTACATTCCTTTCGCATCTTTTTGACTTCACAAGTACCATCAGTTTCTTCTAGGCTTAGGTCCTTCATGTTGTTACACTTTCGCTTGAGACATGTCATCTTCCTTCCTAGAACAGCAACACTTCACGTAAATAACACATTTTTCTGTAGCTTAGCTTTGCAATAAGGACAAGTTATTGAATAAACTCACTTTATTTTAAGTGTAGACACGTCTCTACGAACGAATGTCCAATACGTATGTAGCGGGATGATAATAAAGCAACTCGTTGACCAACGAAAACAAACGTTCATGGGGTTATCATATTTTTGTTGTGGTTTGGTTATTGCCATTTTATTCCGATAACGTCGGTTTAAAGTTATTTTTTAGTCACTAAGTGGTCTGTAGGTAGAAGAAGAGTAAATACGAAAGCACAAACGAATTCAACATTCATTGATTTCTCCAAATGAATTCGTCGCTTTGTCCCCTCCGCAGTGCACTGACGTGATCAGTTGCTCTAGCAAGCTCAAAAATCGTAAACTGCATTCCAAAGGAGCTTTTTCGTTCCTGAATTTGTTGTTTCTTCTGAGTTGACGTGACGTCAGTCCATGATTTAGCACGGACTAGGGGTGAGGCTGACAGTAATCTTGATTTCATTGATGAAGAGAAGGCGCAGTGGATCTTCCCATAGGTTATTTGGTTGCTGTTGATGATCAAATAAGCTTCGGTCGAGCTCACGGTATTTTTCGCATCAAAGTATTTAGCCATCTTGCTTCTTCAAATAGATAACTAATTTTGTATAACGTAAAAAACTATACGTCCTTCCAGTTATAGTTCTTCAGTTATATAAGTCAGGAATATAACATGATCATGATAATACACAGTATATATTCTTGGCCAATAAAGGACATGAATTGAATTCCTTCAATTTGTTAATGGAAATTTTACGTCCTGCATAGGCTAGAGGCATAAAATCAATGGCGGGTAATTCGTATGCTAAATCAACTTTACGACTTCACGGAAAATACGTTCAAAACAAAATAATGATAATTAGACAATTGTTATGAGTGTCACTATCTACTCCCTGCCTGTTTTACGAGCATCAATTGAACTTTAAATAGTATCTAATTAATGACCATCTACTAAAAGCTGAGTATCAGTACTGACATATTAGCGGGTCGCTAGCCTTACGCATGATTTGAATAAGCACAATTACAAATGCTTGTTGATAATGCTTATGATTTGGACTTCTTCTTTACGTGTCTAACAAATTGAATAGGTGCAGGTGCCACGACTTTAATTGTTCAATCAAAACAATAAGACTTATAATTTATAAATAAAGTATAATGTAAAGTATTATTTTACCAACCGGACTTACGTCAACTATTTGCTATTTTTTTGTGTGTGAAGTGTAAGTTGTGTGCTCTGTACATTTTGAAGAGTTTTCAATGATATTGTTGTATGGAAGACGTCGATCATCTTTTGTAAAATATTATTTTACGACACTGCGAATGCGTTATGACGCATTGTTTATAAATTTGACTTTGTCAAAGTCACTTATATAATGAATCGCTGGCACAGAATAAATTAGGTCACAAATATAAAGGCCTGAGAGAAGATTATCCATTTTCAAAACAGAAACTCACTCATATCGGTCAGACGTATATTTGAAGCTCTTTAACAAATTCTTAAGTTTTCAAAATGTCCAAAGAGTGTGATTTGACGTGTTTATCTTCTACGGGATCTCCACCTTGTCGACCGAAAAAAGTACATATAATTCCTAGAGAGTGGGCTGCGTACCCATCGGCTACTCTAGACTGTGTCGTGTATACGTCCCTTAAAGAACATCAGAAAAGTTACGGATCAGTCACAGATGCTTCTGTTACGATTGGTGGAGTGACAGCTAAAACGAAACTCTATAAAGATAAGATCTGGATGCGTAAGGAGTCTAATCAGCTCAAGGAATCATATCCTTCGGAGTATTGTATAACATGGATTGATAATTACGCGTGCAAGCATAAGTGAGACATTGTTTTGTATAATATATTGGTGATTTATTTACGACATCAATAAACTGATATTGATTTTATTATTGGTTTCATTGTTAAATAATATCCTATCTAATTTGCATTAATACAAATAAAAGTATGGTATGTGTTATTTTGTTTTTTGAAGTGAAACTTCTTTAGAATCGTTGTGATTTGAAACTCGATGAAACAAAAAAGCGTCACGATAGAGACACAAACACATAAATGTATAGGATTCAGCCGGCGAGAGAATGAGATAGAATACATTACACGTTCTCGGTCTCCTCTTTGTGCGATGCTTCGTAGCGTTCCCACTATTGTCTTCTAAGCATTGTTCATATGTATGTGCCTTGTGTTTAATACTTATGTTTGCGCCTGCGTATAAGACAGCTTTAATATTAAGCAAGTATTGATTGTTGATGCATTTTTAATTGTATGATTACTTTTATCTCCTTAATAAATTAATTTTACGATTATGCCAAAAATTAGTGCTGAAAGGAGTCGCAAATATCAGCGGAAAAAAAATACACCTTACATTTATCCTAATAATCCTGATACTTTATACCTATCTCAGTCTCTCGTAGCCTACTTTTCAGAAGTTTCACTTCTACCGTGTGTGACCTGCATACACACACATTTTTTTTGTCCCAAATTGTTCAACTCCATGTTATTTATAGCTTATAGAAAGATTAGTTGTTGGAGGATAACATGTCTAAACAGAATGACCATAATAAGTTACTTTTTATGTTTTTTGTCTGATGCAAATAATAAAGGAAGAATGTGGACTTGCTAATAAAGACTGTTTTTTAAGGACAACACCGAGCGAATCGTATTGATTGTTTTATTCTGTTCCAGATACATTAACCACACAAACAGGTCATGAGCCTGATTTCGTTTTTTTTTTGTTAAAAAAAATTCCTTTCAACAAAGATCTGTTGATCTTTTATGGTTTGTATCCAATTCGGTGATAAATATAGACTCTATTCCGGTGAAAAAACAAGTAAAATTGTAAAGATTAATTAAACAAAACAATAATTAGCGTATCGTATACGAGACAAATCGAGCACAAATTACTGACACTATATGACACTTTATATCGAACTGGTTTAGCAGCTGACTGGCTTAGAGTCGATAAGATGATTTCGAGCGTAAACTTAGATGACTCAGAGATAGAAGTACTGTCTGTCGCTCTGGATGCTGAACTGTCACGACGTTTGGCCGTCTTGAATTCCAAATTTGAAGAAGTCTGTCTTGGCACCATATTCGATTTCGCTGTCTTATCACATGAAGATTTATCTTTGAAGTCGTTCTGACGTGAATGAAGTGGAGGTGTACCTTTAGAACTGGTAGATGCCTGGGCTACAGTCTCTAACTGTCTGGATTCATACTTTTGTCTTTCATTAGAACTTTCCTTGCTTTTGGTTTCCTTCTTTACGGCAGTTTCATCGCTTCTCTTCCAAATCCGTTTTTTAATTTCGTAAAATTTTTGCCCGACGTTATTCATTTTTAGTGGACACTAATTTAATTTATGCACAGCGAACGCACGTTAATCACGATGAATACAAGCTTTAGCATGAAACAGGTTGACTGGACTTTTAATTTGCCAGCAGTAAAATTTCCGATGCTTGTCCTCGAATGAAATATTTTATATTCGTGCTCGCTCAAACAATGTGATTATATCAAATGCTACTATAAAAAATAATCTAAAAAAGTGAGCATGATCGATATCAACGAACGCAAAATATAATCACCGTTGCAAGGCCGATGCAAATTGGCAGTTAGGATTAAAACTTGTTTTCATTCCTCGGCCGAAATAATCGGTTCGCTCTGAGTTTTTTTTAACCATGGCTCCTTCGCCTGATGCAGCTTCTACGAGCTTTACATTTAACTTGTAAGCAAATTCGAGTCCAAAATGATTTAATCCATCCTTAGCAGATCTAATGTACGGTCATGAAACGTTATAAGTCAGCGGATACTTTGATTGTTTTAGTTTTCCAAGGATCTAAGTTATCGAAGCTCAAGCTTTAAAGCCTCTTGTAGTTGAAAAATTTGCTGCATCAGCCACTTTTTGGAGTAGTGGTCAGCTTTTTTTCTGACAATGTGTTTACATATCTTCCTGAGCGTTGCTTTTGAACTTTCAAACCAGAAAAAATTTAAGTTAATTGGGTATGTGTAAATCTAAATTTACATATAGAGAGTAGAGCACTCCTTCACGCACACGCGTTGTGAGGCGTGCAATTAGGCGAATAGGCTACTGAAACATTATAGTAATCAGCTTATTTCAAGTGGGACTTAGATATATGTCAATGTTTTTAAGAGCATTAGCTACACGAAAAAATTTAAAAAACAATGTATGACCTTTGTTATAATATTTCTTTCCTCTCGATTGATAATCTAAGTTATCGTAAGTCAACAAGAATATAAATGAACTAATTGATTTGATAAGCAGACCGTTTTGATAGTACTCTCGCTGTCTGACTCAGTAAGGTCAATTATAAATGCGCTTATTGTCTAAACAATGAAAATAGTGATTATGTTTGACAGTTCGCAAATACAATACAAAAACATGATTACATCCACGTGGTATGTGACATTACGCGGAACTCTGTGAAAAAAAGATTGTTGACTGCAGTACCAGATGCATCATATAAGATTCATCAATCATGAGCATAACACAAAATTCATTAATGCAATTGTATTCATCCAATTGTTTAATAAAGACATACCTATAGTTACTGATTGTCATTGATAAATCATATGTTGGTTTTTAATCTAGCAAATTTGACTTATGTATCATCCAACGTCAACAAGTGAAACTTTCAAAGCTCCACATGCTAATAACCTTATATCATTAAACGTAGAGTATCCAATAAGGTATTCTACGTCGCATATTCAACTCGTCTTATATCTTGTTTATTGCAATAATGTGCAGTTAACGCCCTCGCATGTCAATCAATGTCATTAACGTATATGCTTCATCGCGTTATTAAAAGAAGGTCCCAAGCGTAGGTATTGTGACAAATGATATATAATTATAATTCAATGCGCATTATAATGGCCATATGTGACGTGCTTATATGATAAGCCTTATTTCCAAGCTCTTGCCTTGTCTCTTCGTATTAGTGCAACAGATTCATCGATCTCTGTAACCAAAATAAGGTCTTTATCGCTTAAAAATAAAACTAACTGTTGTTCGCTTTATCATTTTAAAAAAAGTCGTGACACGAGGTCGACGTTCAGTGATTCTTCGTTAAAAAAAACACCTATTGCATTGAAAGGGAAGTTATACCAAATCGAAGGATTTTTGTGGAGAAAAAAATGTCTTGCACGGCTAATACTGACTTAAGAAGAAAGTGCATCGTACCGAAGCAATGGATAGTATTCCCAGCAGCTACACTGGAGTGTATCATCTACACTAACATAAAGGAGCACTATAACAAATACAAGACAATGGTTGGTGCGCCAGTCACCATTGCAGACGTGTCTACCAAGCTCAAGTTCTTCAACAAGCACTTCTGGATGTGTAAGGACGGAGATTCTTCTAGGGAACCACGACCTCGCGAATACATTTCGTTAAATGTTATCGGTTACGAGTGCGCAAATCATTAGAATACTGTTTTATAATTATTTATCAATAAATTTGCTAATAATAAATTGTCTTTAAGTATTCGAACATAAATGTGTATCTTACTACATCATCTCCAGCTCTTATAAGTCTATTGTTCTGTGACGATTTTTAAAAGTGTTGATGTTCAGCAACGGCTGAATTCTTACGCACGTACGGCACAAACAAAACAACAAACATCCTCAGAAACGATACTATAATCTTGATCTATTAATATAATCAAAGCTTATCACCAAATCGTCGCAAGTAGACGTCACGAGCCAATTTCCATTCACACGCTATAATTAATCTAGCAGTGACGTAACGATAGACGTACTCGTAGTGTCTGCCTATGTCTGTCAAGAGCTCTGCAGACTGTCATATAAACTAAAACTTCGATACTCTTAACTTCGGCTTCCTTCGGAAGAAAGGGTAAACGCATAGATTAATATTATCTTTCTCTAAAATAAGTACTTCAAAAAGGTCTTAAATGAACTCTATAATATATAGGGGAGACCGGGCCAGAGCGGACCACCCGGGGCAAAGAGGCCCACTTCAAAAATCGACCAATTTTTATTTTTCCAGTTTTCTTCTAATTACCACAAATCCAGGTTATTTACTCGTTTTTAGGTCTTTGCGTGAAGCTAGGAGCAAAATAAACCATCCAAATATTCTGAAAAAATTCTCCTCTATATTTTTATCACTAAGTGATGTTTACTTTAATGAATTCTTTCATTTTTTGGCTGATTCCATAGATCCGAGAAAAAATAACGTTTCTTTTCTACGTAGAGCACGTTACGAAATTTTTTCGAAATTGAGATTAATAGCTACAAACATTTTTTAGCACTTCTAGTGAACGTTTTTGATGGTTTCCCGAAAATTTCCGATTAACAGATACGTGATTTACCTAGAAAGAGGACGACAGACCACTTGAGAAATTTGGAAATAACAAATTTTTTAATTCATAAATTCTGTAAAAAAAAAATAAAGTCATGTAGACCAATTTTACGAAAATTTTCATATGTCCGTGTGTAGGTATGTGGGTGCGTGTGTGTATATTTGAAAATTTATTTTTTTGGAATTACTTCCAAACAGTTTTACCGATGGATTCCAAAAACTGAACAGTTCTCCACTTTGAAAAACCACATCGATCGCCACTGACCTTGTCAAAATCGGGTGATTCATTTGTGAAATATCGTGAATGAAAAATGTCTAAAGAAGTGTTTTCCTAAAATTATTTCAAAATTTTTGGTCTGTTCAATTTAGGCTTGAAATTATTTTATAGGATTCTAAAAACTGCTTCGAATGCTGCTAATCACGAAAAAATTTGGTCAAAAGTTATCGTAGTTCAAAAGTTGAGAAAAAGTGTCTTATCAAGTCTCATTCTATCTACGGAACTAAAAATTTGACAAAATGCCGCGCTTAGAATAAATCTAGAGTAGCAAATATATTTCAAAAACAGAATTAATATGTACAATATGTACACGTTAAAAGAGTGCATCAATGGAAAATTTGGAAAAAATTATGAACGAATGAATACAGAAATTATTGGTATCTGTGAGTTGCACGACACCACCTCGTGGTCAATGACAGTACTAGTGAAAGCGGGTCATGTATTCTTATGGGGACGACGTATTCGCCACCTGGATTTTTAGAACATAACTACCGAAAGATACCATTGAGTTCAGATGCCAATAGTGTTGTATTTAATAAATAAAACTTATATGGGGTATTCCATGCCAAATCGACCACTTTTGAACCCGACCTCTTTCGATTTAGCTGAAAGTTTACCGTCTTTTTCTATGCTACGAAAAATGTTTTTCAAAATTTTTTCAAATTTTTTTTAAAATTTTTCAAAAAATATAATTTTTTTAATATATATATTTAGTAATATAATTTTTTTGAATAATATAAACTAAATACAATTATCAAGGAGAGAAATAAAAACGTTTTTTAGGATGAAAATAATTTTACTGTAAAAAAAATGGTTTTCGTCATTTTTTGGAGGTGGGCCGCTCTGCCCCAGAAAAATCTAATTTTTTTTTATAGAGTTCCAGCTAAATTCTAGTAACTTCAGTCAAGATAAAACAAAAGTCAATATATTTGATGTTTGGAAGCCACAAAAAATAATAACTGACTTAGGTGGGCCGCTCTGCCCGGTCTCCCCTAATATATTTTTTTATTAATATAAACGAAGAATTTCACATAAGGAGGCGAATCATTTCTGCGTTTATCACAATTGTTCGATGTGGCTGAAGATCCGCAGCAAGGTGGATTGCTCATATATTTATAATCTTTTGGATCCGCCAACAAATTGCTCGTAACATTGGATATAAACTAGCGTAAGTTGTTCTGGAATCCTGTGAACAAACGGCCGTAATCAGCTTTTAATCCAATTGTTATTTTGCAGGGAGTTCACTAGTGTCTCCAAATGATAAGACTACGAAAGTCGATAATTAGATCACCCTTATCGTTTACTGTATCTAAAATAGGTGTGACGTCATCTTATGAATTCCATAGTATATGAGAACTTAAGTTGTATTTTTCACAAATGTTTTCTCAACACTTTTCACGTGCGTCGTAATAATTGAGCTGAAAGTTTTTAACGAACATCTGGTCACTTCAATTCAAAGTACAAGTAAATGATTTGAGGCGTACACTGAGAAAAAAGTATTTTGATCATCAAAATATCAGGTATTTTGATTATCAAAATACCAAGTATTGTGATTATCAAAATACTGTTGTATTTATATTGTCGCTGCCGTCGACATTTTGATTAGTAATTTTAGAGGTTAACCGCGTATTATGTGTTTTGTTAATAAAGTTGAAGTTCAGGTTATTTATAAAATAAAATTAGAAAGCAATTTCTTAATAATTATTGTAAGGTATAAACATTTGTTAAACGTCTATATTTTATTGTTTATCAGTCAGCTTATTGAGTTTACGTATTTTCTATTCACTCGTCTGACTATAGTAAATTGAAGTTTTGTGATAATCAGTATACCAAGGTTTTTTGATAATCAGTAAACTTGTTGTGATTATCAAAATACCAAGTTTTCTGAGTATCACAATACCAAGTTAATTGATTATCAAAAAAAATATTCTGAGTAGAAAAATACTGTTTTCTCAGTGTATATTACTTAGCGTGATTCCAAGTTTAACTTTCGCTCATCACTTCTTATATTAACTCAAATGAGTTGAAAACTGACCTGACTTTCTGAATTTTTCAGGAAGCAGTGCTTCTGTTCTGTATGGTCCATTGTAACGCTTCTTTTTCAAAGGATTCGTCGCCTAAACTTGGTATCTAAAGATAGACATGTCAGAGATTAAGAGCTTATTTTTCTGAATTTTCCACGAAAAAATCTGGAATTTGGCAAAATAATTATGTTCTAAAGATTATGCCATAAGATTAGATTGGCTCCAAGGAAAACAATTTGGAAAGTAATGCAGCCATAAAATTTGCATCCATGATAAGAGTGAAAAAACTCAGTAAATCCTAATGTGTTTGCCTTATACGTTGATGTCATACGTAAACAGTTTAATTTTAAAATTAGCATATGCAACAATTTTTCATAAAAAATTTTGTATTACTTCCAATTTTTTCAATAATTTCATATTAAACTTCAATTTGAAAAATCCGAAACTCAGTTGACCTTGCAGGACATCCCTGGATCCATCTGCTATTAAAAATAAATTCAGCTCCTAAATTCATAAATAGAGCTTTTTTCGTAGATTTTTGAGCTTTTCGAGGCAAAATAAGAGTGAAAAATATTTGATAAAATTGAAACTTACCAAAAAATGTTTTTGTAATCGATTTTGAACATCCCTGGACATCCCTGGATCCATCTGCTATTAAAAATCAATTCAGCTCCTAAATTCATAAATAGAGCTTTTTTCGTAGATTTTTGAGCTTTTCGAGGCAAAATAAGAGTGAAAAATATTTGATAAAATTGAAACTTACCAAAAAATGTTTTTGTAATCGATTTTGAAAACGTCTGGGAGTCACAGCACTAAAAATAATACTGATAATTAAATGAGAGCTCGTTGACTATCGCATCCGCAGCTAAATTATAATACAGTGCTAAATTAACTTACTGACTTTTAAGGTAGGTAGCAAGCTTTTCTCTTAAACGAAGTTACTGCAGCAGACGTCAGATCAGCTACAGGTAATATTAAGTGACAAAAAGCTTTAGTTCCTTGTGAAGGTCTATATATACGTTGAACGAGTAACGTCAGTCTAAAGAGAATGATAATATGGGCTGAGTTGTAGTTAGCACTTATGATTTGTCTTAAAGTATTGAATTGAAACAATGTTCTAAAAATCTAATTATAGCTTTTTTATAATTCATCGGCAAAACATTATTAAGCTTCATTTCAATACTATTACATAATTTTGATTTGACTATTCGGCTTAGAAATCCATACTTAATTTTCAGATAGTGCTAGGAAAGCACGCACCTTAAACTACGATGGTACGCTTTTTTAATTCAGTGTTTACGTTTGGATTTCGTAAACGCGCTAGTAAAGTATACTTTATTAGTGCCTGAAAATTAGATTTCTGAGTTTGTCATATTTGTTAATAAAATAACTTGAACTGGATGCTATCAATACTAGTCTTATTTGGCGACGATTATCTCATTTTGTTCTAGATGCTTCATTTGGCTGAACCAATCCAGTCTATATGATAAGTTATTAAATTAGTGGTATGTGCAGTCAATTGTAATGAAACAGATACGGCAGATTTTTTATCATTTTATTGTGTTATAACATGCTGTATACTCAACCTTTACATGTCCGCAATTTACTGCAGCGGTCATCTTATCTCTCTGACAGTGTTTGTAAGTTTAATTCAAATTAAATTTTGGTAAATTTAAATATGCATGCTTTAAGCGCTCATGTAATAGGTAAATTGTTTAAACTAAGAGTTCATGTATTCGCTCTGTGCACGTGAGCGGAGTGTAAGTTCTAATAATATTGCGTAAACAGTGTCATGTATTCGCTCTGTGCACGTGAGCGGAGTGTAAGTTCTAATAATATTGCGTAAACAGTGTGCAATAGATAGTGGACATTATACTTATACATAATACACTTTATTGCGTTCAAAGTGGTATATGTTTGTGCACAGAGCGAATACAACAATTTTTTGATATTCAATTATGAGAGGTTAATGCCCTCATAAATAGTGACAAATGAATCAAAACAAAGTAACCCAACTGACTAAACATATGAAATGAAGTATAGTGCAGGCTAAATCGCTCATTAAGGGCTTCGACGAGAAATTGTCAAAGTCAGTGCGCGCAATGAACAAAGGCAACGTTAGAATTCTCACTAGGATTCTAACTGGCCACAATAAACTAAACAAACATCTACACAACATGGGCCTCACCGAGACCAAGTTGTGTAGATTCTGTCATGAAGCTGACGAAACGTCTCTTCATGTAATCTGTGACTGCAGCGCACTGCACTGCAGCAGGAATCGGTACCTTGGAGGCCACAACTTATCCTACCAAGATATTAAGGATGTGCCCGCTAAGGACATAGCCAGATTCGCGGTTGGCATAGGACTCCAAGACGTACTGTGATAACACAGAAGGGTACTGTTACAATAGATCTGTCAAGGTCGCAGTGACACGGGGGCTTGCACGCTTGACCCCAACCCTTCGAACCCCTTAAATAATAATAAATAGTATCAGCTGTATTCACTTTATTGACAGAAAAAACTAAATGAATGGCAGATCATAGGATAGAATTAACGCATAAGTCTCAGCTGAATTGAATTAATTGTAATTAAACGGAATAGTGTTATGATTCGCAATTTGCAATATCATTATTTGTAAATAGTTGATAAAAAGATTAAAAAATAATCAAAATATCATATTTAATTTTTTGCAAGTAGCAGTGTTCAGCAGACGAAACGATTTCAGAAAAATCATATCATAAGCTATTAAAAACTGTTTATTTATAAAGGAATCTTATTTGATCAATTCAGTAGATATTTCTTTTTCTAATAGTGTATTTTATATTATTATCACATTAACATTTATTAAAATTGTAGTACTTCCCTCAATGCAGATGCGCAATATAAAAAAAAGAGTTATTATAGATATTCGCAATGCGTGCTCAAACTCTCAGTTCTGATTCATCACCGTAATTCAAATGTAAGAGAATATATGCGCAACTTTAACGGGTGCGACTTTAACGGAAGTCAAATGTAATCTAATTTTGGGCGATAATAAAGCATATTATTGTTCATAAGGCATGCACCAGATGAGAGATTGGAATCGAAAAAAAATTGAGACGCTATGATGATAGTAAATCCGGATCCTGACCAAAAAACAAATCCAGTTTGTACCCGAAAGAATAGTTCAGGCAGTTTTCTCTCAGAAAATTTCGACGCTTGTTTACACGAGACCACATTAGGCTGAGCCTATCATGGACCCTGTTCGACGCGTGCCACAGTCTATCGAGTAGATACGTCACGTCCATACGGATATAGTACTGGAAAGAAAAAAGAACATGAACACAGGAATTCGTGAAACAAGAGAATTTTGAATTGACTTTGCCGATACTTACTTCCGAGAGTGTTAATAGACGTCCCATATAGTCTTCAGGCTGTCGAGTTGGTGCCGTACGGAACAACCACACAACCTCTTCTAGGTGAGCTGGAGGCAGGCACCAGAAAATTGGGTCCTCTGCAGTCAACCATCCTTCACTAGGACACTTTGTCTCTGGCCAATTGACTTCGTAATCAGCATCAAAGTCACAGTCACAAATGGCGTCGTATACCAAATCATCGTTATGGTCCATCTTTTGTTTAAATTAAAATGAATGTTTCGCAATGCAGTCCAGAGTGTCACAAAACTAGAATAAGTAAATGTTAAGTATTCACTAGAATTTATGCAGCTGATGGCGTCTACATTATTTATAAGTGACGTTTTAATGTATTCTTCCAGACATATAGATTGTAGAGGTCTAACGACCGAGTAAATATCTGATAATGGCTTATTAAAGCAAGTAGTGATGATGCATCGCTGTGCAATGAACCGCTTATGGCCAGTGACTTTATCTCCAAAGTATCATAAATCGTAATAAACAGTACAAATCTGTCAGCACAATCAATCAAAAAAGTGTTTAGATCATTATTTTTATGTATATAGTTATAAAAAAAAACCAAACGTTCATTATATACTTATCTATCTATGTTAATAAATGAATAAACATTATTATTAGTGTTATTATCATGGACCAATGGTCATACTACTCGTCTCGTTTATATAGGAGTAGGAAATCCCCGACAATGTTGGTTGCCCCATTAAGAGTAGAGTGCAATCTGCGCAAGAGACTGTACTGCTTAGCTAACAAACTCTGATTCGGTGATCCGTCAAACGAGGTCTCAAACGAATTTCTCGTGGTGACGTAATAGGAATCACGTGACAAACCAGACTGAGTGGTTGGAGTATAAGAAATCTTAACGTTGGTTGTTTTCGACGATTTTTCTTTTAAGGATCCTTGTTTTTCCAGGTTGGGGCTGCTTGAATCGTTTGGTTCTTTAAACTGTTTCTTCGGTGACGTCATCCAGTTGAACAGTTTCGTAACTACATTCTTTTTGCTTCCTGGTGTTTTTTCTGATTGGCTGCTTGGCTTGCTGTCAGCCATTTTTTCTTGCTTAATATCAGTATTGGCAGGAATTGAAGACTGACTTTCTAGGGTCTGTTCTGCTCCAAGACCTGTGGATAGCAAATTAATCAGAAATAGCTTGTTCTTTCGTATTTTGCTCAAGAAAATGTTAATATGGATCAAACTTTAAAATTGTTTATGTACTTCATGCTACTCAAAAGTAAATTTTGAATAAATTACTTAAAAACTTCTTGTGATTTTTCAAATAGAATTCACTGAACAAAGTAACCCAGAATTTCCAGTACAAGATTCTAGGTCGAGATGCTATGAAAGACTAATTGGGTCTATGATGCTTCGACTGAATTTATACGTTTCAGATATTCATTGTCCATCGACCATCAATAAGCTCAATTACTACTTGAGACTGTACAATTGTACAAGTCATTCGCGCCTTGTTGACATATAGTGTTCCAATTAAGATAAGGATCTTAAATTCAATGGCTGTAAGCCGTATTGAATATTAAATTGCATCCTGCGCACTTAGCATATCATAATGAACTCGTTACATTTATCCGACCTTACTACGAACGTTGCACTTGTTATCTTCAACGGTCAACCAATGAATCTTTGTCATCCTGTCTCTTATATACAACAAAAATTGTATGCACTGGCATTGTTACATAGTACCTGTGGATAAGTGACAACCTGTTAGACATGTCGAAGCATATATTTCTTGTTCCTCGTGCTTGGGACAGTTTTCAATCGAGTCAATTAGAAGTGATCTTGAAGGAGAAGATCTCATGCAACCAAGTTACTGAGGAAATCAGAGGTGTTGGGATCAAGATTAACGGTGTAAAGGCAAATCTTTACTACTGGGATGGACAACCCTGGATGAAGAAGGATAATGACAGGAAGACCTGGCCAGATTCAGCTCAGTACTTTGGAGTCTACAGATCTTGTGACGACTGTCAGAACAGGTGATTAATGAGCTATAAATGTCTGACATGTTGTTAAAAGTTTAGTAAAATTCAAATGTGCATGCCTTAAGCGCTGATTTATAGCAAAAATAATCAGTTCAATGAATAAAAAAATTTTATGACTGTTAGATATAATTAAATTTTACAAAATCAAATTTTTTATTTTACGTCGATAAAAGAGCATCTCGTCGCATGTTTACGCTTACGATCGGCAAAATAAAAATATTACTTCTCACAATGCGATAATTTCACTCGCCAGCTGCGTTGTATTGATTAAGCCGTAGTACATTTTAAACAGTCCGATAAGTGACACGAAGTGTAAAGCCGGGTCCACAGCTCCGTGTTTTCGTGTTAGCTAACACGCAAACATTGTTTGCTAACCGATTAGGGGCGTGGCCTAACAGTTTTGTTAGAAAAAAAAACACTAACATGTTTGCCGCGGCGAATGGATAACATCCCCCGCGTTCGCCTGCGGGGGGAGGAATTTACTCATTTCGTGTTCGCGCTCACTAGAGGAAGACGATGTTTTGAAGATTGTGTGTTTTGACTAAAATGGAGTGGAATAAAGAAAACACTTTGTTTTTTATTCAACTAATAAGAGAAAGACCGGAGCTTTGGGATGTCAATTTGGAAGAATATCGAAATAAACATAAAAAGCAAGATGCCTACTCGGATATCGCAAAAAATTTCGGAATTACGAAAGAAGAAGTACATGCAAAATGGACAAGCCTCAAAGGGCAATATAACAGAGAAAAGAAAAAAGTGACAGGGCTCAAAACGGGTAGCGGAGCAGCCGACATTTACATTTCTAAATGGTTTGGATACCAGGAAATGGCTGATTTGTTTACTTGCAACATTCCTCAAGACTCCATCTCAAACTACAATGCGGTAAGTTAATAATAATAATTTCTTTATTTGCATAAAACATGGTAACTAGGTAGTTATAAAAGATCTTAAAAATAACTTAAGTACCTACCTATTTATGTTGTTGTGACCTGTTGTTGAGTTGAAGTTATAGGATTATAGGCATAAGCGTATGTATGTATGTGTATGTAGGTATGTAAATCCAACAATTACAATTCAGACACTAATACTATGTATGTATGTACGTATGTATTTTTAGGGTTCCGTACCCAAATTGCTAAGATTCCGCAGTCCGTCTGTCAAATTATATTATAATAGGTAAAAGTTACAATTTTGCTGGAATAAAAAATAAAATTGTAGGTTCCTACATTTCAATAATTTTAATAGGTTAAAATACTTATTAAAAAATATATTCTTATAAATAAACTATTCAAACAAAGTTTTGCCATGGAACCATTCCCCTCTCGCTGACAAAATACGAAGCAAAACCATCACGAATCTCGTGACTATCTATAGGTGATCTTCTGGGTATTCTTGGAAGTGGTTGTAAGCCTTCTGCTGCTGGTTCGTTCCTCCATTGACCCCTAATTAATTCACCGTTTTCTTCTATATCAAAAGTACCCAGTGGCGTATAGATATTTCTGCTTGTTTTATTTCGCCGTAGATAGTTGTGTAAAACAACGCAAGCTAATATGATCGGTATTACTGTATCCACTTCTACTGTTAAGGGTCTCTTAAAAACTCGAAACACCGAAGTTAAAATGCCAAAAACGTTTTCTATTATTCGTCGTGCACGGCATAATCTATAGTTAAACACTCTCTTTGATGACCTTTGTCGATGATCACCACTATAGGGTTTCATTAAGTAATGCGACATTGGAAAGGCATCATCGGCTAGTATAACATATGGCAAATTCATGTCTTCACCAGGTAAAGGCTCGTCTTCGGGTAAACTTAGAGTATTATTATTCAGACTTCTGAACAATGTAGAATTCCGAAAAACCCCTCCGTCAGCGATTCTGCCTTGGCAGCCAACATCTATATAGGTGAAATTGTAATCATAGTCTGCCATGCCTAGAAGTACGACACTGAATGTTTTTTTATAGTTAAAATACAGACTTCCGGTATTTGCTGGGGCTTCTATAATTACATGTTTTCCATCTAAGGCACCTAATGCATGAGAAAAATTCCACTTAGTATCAAATCCTCTTGATATTTTTCTCCACTCCGCAGCAGTTGAAGGTAACTGTAAGTAATAGCAAAACATAATACATACTTTTATTTCAGATATCATCACAGACTACGTTCACACCACCTACTATGCCGGCGCAACATATACGTATGCCGACACCATCACCGCCAGCTATGCCGACCTCACCACCACCAATACCGACACCACCACCACCAATACCGACACCACCACCTACTACACCGACACCTCCGCCACAGAGAGTCAAGGGTACAGACACACTAAAAAAGAAGCGAAATTCTGGTTTATATGAAGAAGCATTGATTACTTTGAAAGCGATTAAAGAAAGAAAAAATAAAACACCGGAATTAGATGATGAAATTACCACATATGGGCTCTACATTGCTGCTCAAATACGCAAATTTCAACCAGTTTTACAAAGCAAGCTAAAGTTAGACATTCAAAGTCTGCTTTGTAAATATGAAATAGAAAACATAGAATGTACGAGTAGATCTGCCTCCAGTATGAGCGATTATTCGGTGACTAATAATTTAAATTCATTATTGAATGATGAATACTATTCCCCCAGTCCTACTGCAAGTTCCTCTACCTACAGCACTTATACCTACAGACAGCCCGACACACAAAGTATGCCAACCACAGCCACCACAGATCTGACTGAGAGCAACTCTACTTGTAGATTGCCAGACCCACAATCATCCAACACACTTGCAATCCAATCAAACAGTTTTGTAGTGATTTCAAATGATGGTTCAATAAAAGAAGTTACCGGAGATCTACCAGATTCACTACCGGATTCACAGGTGGTCATATTACAAAACGAAATAGTATGCCCTGACGCAGACATGCCTCAAACTGACTCGGAAACAAAAAAAGCAATCGAATACCTTTTAAAATTTAATTAGTAATGAAAGTAATTACCTACTCATGTTTAACTAATGTTCAGTTATAAGAATAAAGTATTATTTTGTAAAAATAAGTATCAATTTAATACCTACCTGTTCCCAATATTGAATCATGTTAATTAGTTTATTAAATGACAGAGGTGATGGAGCTGTCGCTAATAAAAATTACTTACCTTTAGATGCACGTTTTTCAGTCTATTGTAGAGAGCTAGACAGACATCTGGAATCAGCTTCGATAGTGCTTGTTTAGATATTCTTAGGTGATACATGATACTGCTGTAACTGTCTCCGGTCGCTAAAAAGCGTAAAGTCGCACCTAATCTCATGGCAGGAGGAATCACATCATTCCTCGTCGTTTTCTTCTCTATGTCTGGTAAAATTAATGATAACAGCTCTTGAAAATCACTTTCTGAACATCGAAAGAAATTTTTTAAACCAAATCTATCATCAATTTTTAGTTCTTGATAAATATTGAACGAACGTGATTGTAGGTAGGGTCGGACCCGGAATCTTTTCTTGTTTCTTCTGAGAATTAAATCTACTATTGCCACAACAGCTGCCACGTCTTCTTCGTCGGAACTCATTTTTGAAATTAAACAAAAACAATACGAAAAGAGGAGCTGTGGACAGGATGTTTGGAAAATATGTTTTTGTAACATGTTTTGATAACATGTTTTGTTAGAAAATTGGCGCTGTGGACCCGGCTTAAGAGTGCGTTTAAAAGCATTGTTTGGAAATATTCCAGAATGATTCATCGCGTTTTTTGTTTGATCCCACGCGAATGGTTACTACTTGCTTGGGATTCGTTGCAAGTACTTATCAGCGAAGAAATTTTGTGCTACTACTTAAAATACGGACGGGTTGAAGGATATGCGCTTCACATTAATGGTGTAACAGCGCGACTACAAATGTATAATCAGATTATTTGGATGAGAAATGATTTAGACTTGCAAACCAGTCCGAACCCGAAAATCTACTATTCGTTTCTCATTCCGTGTATATATTGCAATAAATTGTGAGTCAAGTCTTCTATGGGAGATAGTGCAAGGCAGAAGTTTATTGTATTATTGAATGGTTATGTGCAAAAAAGGTAATAATTGTTTCTTCGATTTGTTTCAGGAAAAATCCTAGGACTGACTCAAGCAAGACGATATGAAACTATCAATAAAATGTGGATTCAACCGTATTGCTAGTAAATAAAATCTCAAAAAATCACTCTTGTTTCGTTTATCTGCTTGTCATTTACTAAATATATTGTATGAAACACAAATGATATCCCCACACTTACTAGTATTTTGTTCGGCGATGAACAGTAAGAAACACATTATCATGGTTCATCACGCTCTGCTGATAATTTTACAATCAACTACCCAGATAACCAGGGTTGTAATGCAACTAGTTGTACTTGAACAGTTAACGTCAAGTTCAGTTTAACTTCACGTCAACTTTCGAAGTTGCAGCAGTTGTAGTTAAAATGAATCTAACTTGCTCAATAAGTTTACGTAAAATTATTGCCGGAATAATAAGAGAAGTTGTTCTATAAGTTGACGCTAACTTCACTTTAACTCGGTTAGAACACTAACAGTTAACCTCAAGTTGACTCGAAGTTTAAGTTAACTGAGTTTGTGTTTTATCTATTAGCGTAAACTTGATGTTGAATTTCGGCCATAACCTGACGTTAACTTTCGATCAGGTGTGCTGTCTGGGTATGACTCACCATACAAACAAGAAACGTCACATTATGCTTTTTCTTCTTTATCGTCTGAAGCATCAGGTCCTTTAAAATGGGATAGCCCACATATATCAAGGTAACTTTTGTTAGAATCTGTCATCAGTTCGCAAGATGTACCATAACTCAACTGTTGGTCCGATTTGTGTTTCGATAACCACTCACGACGAAAGTTAAGGTGATCAAAATCACGATCGTAACACTCAAAGTCTCGTATAGGAACAGATTCTACAGGACTTCTAGACGCAGCATCACCTAACTTAGGTAAAATCTTACCAAGCTTGAAAGTTCTAGTTGACTGTTTTTTCATTCTGGGTTTTTTCCTTAAAGGATGCCACACGTCTGAAACGTGTGACACCTGAATGCGTCTGTGAACTTACTGAAAAATTCAATCACTGCACATCGAAAATCTTATGTTTTTTCTGTCCTACCAAAAAGGCAATCGAATGGTATAGATTATGGACGCCGCTTATCGCAAATTGAACCTTGTTTGGCATAACGCAAGATTCACGTCACTTTATGGGCTATCTTTATGCTAAGCAAAATAAACGTCACACCTCTGTTATCACTTTCCATGATCAAACCAACCATCATAATTCACTGATAATGGCCTCCATATTGCTATCGATAGCTGCAAATTTAACCCATATGTGTCACTACTTTCATCAGCGTGAAGGTTAAACGTTCATGGTTAATGTCAATTACCCTTGGAGTTCAATATTTGCTATTTATCCTCTTTGAATTTTAAGCTCTGTTTTTTATAGTGAAGACTATTCAATTTTTCACATAATTGCCAGTCGTAAGTTATGCTCTATTATGGCCTAGAAATCAAATTTTCAACTTCGTCTCTTTAAATTATATGTGTTAGAAATTCACAAAATAGCATGAAAAAAAAACATACTTTCAAGAAGAGAAATGGTTACTGAACCAAAAAATCTTTTTTACTCAATTGATTACCGTTTTTTCAAACAAATTAACCGATTTTAATGAGAATTGTAGCAATCGACGTTAGGTTTAAAGGAAAAGACGAAAATTTAAAATTTTTGGGAAATCTTAGTTTATAGGAATTCTTGAATACCGCAAGTCTCATTCTGATCGGTCAAGAATTCAAAGGTTATAAGAGGTTAACAGACTCACATATACACACAGGCAGACATAAGGATATAGAAAAAAACAACGAAATAGATAACAAAATCACATTTATTGTCCGATCATATTCCACAAGCGGGACCAAAACCAACTGACGATTGCAACAGGACGTAAGCTAACTATTTTTTTGATACACTCAGAGCTGATTTGTTTCCAAATCATTAGTGTCTCTTCATCCATTGGTGCAGAATTTTGCCGCTTGACGTAGAGAATCCCCGCCAGGTACGTTTCTGAAACGAACAATTTTCACTTTTAGCAGGAATGACTCTGAATGAAGGATAGGCCCGGTCAAAACTTATTTCATGAGAAGCGTACCTGCTTCACGTTCGATGATCGCATGGTTGTCTTGCCACTCAACCATCGGTGGCTGGCAGTTGAGGATCCGATCAAAGGCCAACGGCAGCTCATCTTCGGACGGGTATAGCACTGTCACATAGTCAGTGTTTCCACTTTTAATCCAAAATGTCGGCACCACCTTGTAAGGGTTCCGCCCTGGCTCTGTCACTTCAGTGAACTTCACTATGCTAAATTTGTTAGCGACAGACATTTTTTAATATATAAATATAAAACTGAAGTGCGCCAGATGATCCCGACAAGTGACTTACCCGCTTTAATAAGCGCAGTTACATATATACAGCTTGGATAAACTTACCAAGATTGTAATGTCAAGGGTCGATATGATACTGCGATGATCTTATAGTTGCAGCGAACATGGCATGTCACTGACGCATGATTCTTATCATCAGCGTACCATTATTTTTGTTATTTTCTACTACTTCAAGTCTTAAACAGCCACTTGAAGGTTTGCAAAAGAATCCCCAAACAGGTCAAATAAAATTAATTGACACTCAAAAAAAAGTATAGAAAGTGGTGCTTCAATTTGTAAATTTCAACAAGAGAAGGGTATCTACTTAGTCGAGCACGAGATTGCAAGATCATAAATATATTGATTATTTTGTTCGAAAAAATCATGCTACGTAGTACCGTTCCAGTACGCTATAATTTTCACCAACTCCAAATTAAATAAAAATGAAGTAAATTTTACTAACGTCACATCGAAACTTATCTATTTGATTTTGAATGGAGCAAACACTCCATCTAGCTGTTAGAATCCAGCATAGAGGAGTCATCGATTTTACATTATTGTCAAACTGATAAATGATTAGATGCTTATCTTTACTCATCGGCCACTTGTTGAAAATCTTGATTGACAAACAGTCTCACTCGAAAGTTTTGGAATTTTCTGAATGTAAAATAGTAAAAAAAACAATGCGCATGGATGTATAAGTCAAAATTAAACACTGTAGAACATCATTTATTAATTCACAGTTCAAAAAACGTTAAAATCACACCTTAAAAATAAACAAAGACGAAGAATTGACAAAAATTATTCCAAGGTCAAGAAGAGTTAGTACTATTCTTCAATACAAATCGGTCACTAGTACTTCGTCGCAGCACAGTCACTTTACATGCTGAATCCGTAGCTTCGAAGGGTGTGATTTTTAAAAACAGTGTTTCTTGTTCCTGAATTCGGTTTTGCTTCTGGGGTGACGCTGCTGGAGACCATGATTGACATCGGACTAGTGCTTCAGCATGTTGGGATCTGACGTACTTGTGCATCTTGTTCTGTTTGCAACGTGACTGGCGGGTACGAATTCGAATGATGCATGCGTCGTATTAAAACCTGGAGAACTAAATTTAATTTGTTTACGTTTGAGGTTTTGACAATATTTCCACGAAGTGGCGAGTGATGAAGAGTAAATGACGTTTCGTTGAATACTGGGGTACTTTACCTAAAAGTATGATAGGTCTAAGTTCTAACTTTAGCTTAAATATGAGAATAATTGAACTTGGTAAGAAGTGAAGAATGGTTCGATGATGGACGTCCTTCTTATCAAAGCGTAGAGTGACGTATGATCCCAATCTAATTCTTATCTATTTATATATAACAGCTCAGCGGGTGGTAATAAAAACAAATTCCATCAACTTGATGGTGGTCAACTTACGCCCACATATGAAACAAGTGGTTTTATGGGTAAAGTGTGATAATAGGTTATTAAGGAACATTCATATGCTGATACAGTTTTTACGATTTCGGAGAACGATATTGCCTGGACTACTACAATGGATGTTCGGTAAACAGCTGTTATTTATATTCTTATTATCCACTTCTTCGATTTGACAGTTTTATGATCATCAATTACGACTTTTATTTGATTAAGCGTCAAATAAGTTTCTGCTACGAACCACAATAAAAATAATGTCTCCATTTATATATAGCGCTAACCTGGCCAAATCCATTTGCATAATTAAAAAGTCGTAAAACTTAGAATGATGTTGTCAGTAATGTTAGTACGGGTTCAAGATGTACCAGCTACTTGGTGGTGATGATATTCTATCAATTGATGTTTTGTTTCAAAAAATTCTATTACGTACGAGTAAAATATTAAAAAATAAAATATATGTCAAGTTTAAAAGTGTCGGGTTACTAATTTAGTAAAGCCTTAAAGCCTGACATTTATTGGTATTAAGCCATTAAAATTTATAATTATGGGCTTTACTGAAATCAAAATTAGCTAATTAGACGACTGACAACAGAAAATAATTAAAAATAATAAAATTAAAAAAAACCTATAGTTACCGAGTAATTGAGCGTCCCGCTTAATATCTCAAAACGCTAGGATCATCGCAATCGAATGTGATAAAAACAGGTCTAAAGTTTTTGTAGTTACTGTATTTTGAAATGAGACAGCTTTACTGATGTAAAGTATCACGAGCAACAATTCATAATATTATGTTTATTATTCAATCCTGTTCCATCGGTATTATTATAAATACCTCTTGGCTGTTTGTATCGGACATCACTTTACAATCAGCCTTCGTTATTGCCAAGCTTATCTGTCTCACTATCAAATATGGCAAACCGGTATACGTGCTACGTTCCAAAAGAGTGAAACGTTTACCCCAAGCAGTATCTGATAAGTACTATCCAAAAAAAAGCAGAAACCCAATGGAAGCACTACAAAAATCTGCAGGGAACTACCATCCGGCTGACAAACGTCACTGAAAAATTAAACTACTATCATTTCAGCCCATGGTTGCGAAAAGTCGATGACGAGAATGATTATCCTCAGGCCAGCCAGTATGTTGAAGTTGAAATGAAGTGCATACTTTGCTCTAAATCGTAAGTAGACATAGAATTACTTTTTACAATCGAGAGGAGCTTTAGTTCTATCTATAGGGATTGGGGTCCAAGTTTCGGTGTTTTTTGGGGAGTGCTACCGAGTTTTATCACATATTTCGTTGTGTACCAGTTCTACTCGTATGTGACGCACATAGCTTTAATGGATTTTTTTTTATATTCCAGGTATCGTATCTTCGGCAGTCGCTGTTACGTTTATAAATAGTTAATATTGTACTAGATCATTTGGTATTAAGGGTTAATGATTAATGGTTAATTATCGAATGTATTCGGCATTCATGTAGCTTCTGTGCAACCTTTAAAACAGTGAGACGTTGTAAGCTAACACCATAGTATGATATATTCTAGTTAAGTATTTTTACGTCACTTTTGATAATTGTCTATTATGTAACTTAATTGTCTAGCTTTAATGTATTTAATCTAGGTTGTTTATGAAATAAACAAAGCATTATTACGTACTACTCATGTGTTTCTATTTAGCAAACATCACACATGATGAAAACTGTATTTACAAGCTAGATTGAATTTATTTAAACATTTGAATTTAATGCTAAATAGTAGGGGAGCTCAGAGTGCTAAATGTGTTTTTACTCGAGCGTTTTGAAGACCTATCAGATCGCGAAGATTAGGTTCTAAAGAGAAAAAAAGTTTATATGAAGTATACCTTTTTAGTGGTGGGGGGAGCGTGTATAAATTTTCAAAAATGTAAAAAAAACTATTCGAGCGCGTCAATGTTTGATAGTGGAAACGCGCCACGAACTCTTGTTCACAGATAAATATTAATCTGACGGATTGCTTGGTGGAATTAGCTGTATTAAGCGGTAGAAATATGGAAAAAAATGATTTTTCTCGAGCGTGTCAGAAATTCACAACAGGTGTTGAAGAAACCATGAAAAGTATCCTGTTACAAAGACTGACGATTTGGACGTGACCAAAAGTTTATAATCGATATTTGAATATGCAAAAAAAATCGTGACATTGAAATACTCGGGCGCGTCGGAATTTCAATCAGCTGGTTCAGCTCGATATTCTAGTGGTGTGAACTCTTAATCTGACGATTTTGTAAAGGGATTTTTTTAATCTGACGATTACAAATGAAAATTAGTAAAGTGGTTGACCTTAAAGACCATCCCTGCAACTTCCCGCTAATTTAATACGTAAAGCGGTCGTAATGTACCTCGTTGTGACATTTGTAAGGCTGAAGAGCTCAAAAATACGATTTGTATATTATTTTGAGCTCTTTAAATTTAAAAATATATTCTTTTTTATCTACGTTGAGCTCTTTGAGCTCAAAAGCCTGATACATATTTGACAAAATATTTTTTTTTTAATTTTTGTAAAATTTGGTAGATTTCAAGTTGCTTGACGGCACTTGTCGTAGTTTTTTTGATTCTTTTAGGTAAATAATTCAAAAAAACTACTTTAACAGGAAAAAAAAACTATTAAAAGAATTGTTTGTTTTCGATATCTCTCGAACGAATCACCCGATTTTGAGCAGCCTTGCGACGATCGACATGGTTTTTCGAGGTTAAGAGCTGATTAGTTTTTGGAACCAATCGGTAAAGCCGTTTCAAAGATATTCCAATAAAACTTCGTTTTATTTAATTTTTGTTCTTAGTTTTTTTGAGATGTCTTATATAGAATCTACCGAACCGAATTGGTTCAGCCTTCTTAAATTCTTTATAGTGCTTGAAAAACTGAATCGATTGCTGCTAACCACGAGAAAATCGATTGAGTCGTTCAAAAGTTATGACAGATTAGAAATTAAAAAAAATGCTGTTCCATTAAACGTCCAATCGACTTTTGCGCTCGAAGAGCTCAATAGCATCGAATAACTTAATTTTTGAGTTCGGAGAGCTCAAAATAATACATAAATCTTCGAGCTCAAAAACGTCACAACAAGGTAAATTCCGATTCCTTCGCGTTTGAAGTTAGTGGGAAGTTGCAGGGATGGCCTTTAGGGTCGACCATTTTACTAATTTTTTTGAAATTTAACTGTCCAAATCCGTTCAAATTTTCAGAAAATTTAAGTTTGATAAAATCACTATAAACGTTATTTTTAAGTTTCGGGTGTAAAAAAAATATTTTTTTCTTGTGCACAAAATACACATTTCTCTTTATTCTCATCATTATCACTCATTGTCGTAAGGCATAGATTAAATTCACTACATTCACGACAAAGTAAAGTGTGAGGCAGTGCGAGAAAGTGAGATATAGAGAAAGAGTGAGAAATGAAGAAAGGCATGGAGCGAGAAATACATAATTCTCAGTAGTTGTACCTACTACACTCTATTGATAATTTTAGATGCTTCGGCTTATGGAAATCGTCAGATTATGGTATTCTTATCATTTTTTAATCATTTCCTTTAAAATGAAAAAAAAAATTCGCGCTCGAGTACTTCAAGTTAACGATTTTTTTTTGCAACTTAGTGACTCGCTTAATTTTTTATGTCACGCTCAAATCGTCAGATTATTGTAGGGGTTTTGTTTTTTGCATGTAATTAACCTATATTGTTTAAATCTGACGCGCTCGAGTTTTTTTCAGGATCGATTTTTTTTACTAATCTGATCGACTGCCCTAGACGTACGTCACAATATGGAAGGGCCATACTTGGTAGAAGTACTGAACAGACCACAAGGATTCTTCCCTAATACTAAACTGCCGCGCTCGAATCACATCCGAAATCCCCGCTTGAGCTCCCCTACTAAAATGGCTGTATTAGTTTCATTAAAGTTACATTGCCGCTTGGGCTCACTTAAAAGACAGTTTCATCAACGATCCAGCTTGCAAAAGTTATTCTATGTTTAAGATCGTCTTCACAAGGATCCATAGGCGTTACTTCCGATGATGGTGGCAGGTCTGTGTCCCGCTCGAATAACCATTCCAGCTCAGGCCCCGATGAATGGTTCAACAAATTTTTTTTCGATAGTTTGCGGCGCTTGGTAACGCGTGTCCATATCATGCGCAGCACTTCATAGATTCTTTTTGGCGCCATCCACAATTCAGCCAACAGCTCAAAAAAGCCCTTGCGAAGATAGAACTAGAAAAGTGAGTTTAAAATAAGAAAAAAAGTGATAGGATATCCAATAATTTTTTGTAGTCATACTTACTTCCAAAAGCGTGATAGGGTATCCCCTGCAATCATAAGGCTGATGACTGGGCGCCGTAAAGAATAGCCAGGTGGCCTCTTCTAAGTGAATCGGAGCCAAACACCAAAATACGGGATCATCTGCTGTTAGCCATCCATGAATAGAAACTCCAAACTCTTCCATTTCAAACACTTCGTTGTCCCAGTTAAATTTGTCCATAGCACTATATATGAAGTCCTCGTGATGGTACAACTTTTATTTACAAAAAGAGAACTTTACAACACAGAGTAACTACCAAATACAAAATCAAGCAGATACTGATACATCTCCAATCATTTTGAGACCTATTTCCAGAGAGGTGCCTATGATTTCATCGACTGACTGTAATTAGCCATTATTATTTCAATTGAGATTAATCGTCTTTTTCGTGATAGCACCTTTGTAGCTAGCCTCAGTCAACTGATTGAGCTATATTAATTGAATATGCTCTTGGCTCCATCGACGTTCTATTCTATCGGTGTCAAATGCCCCACTCATGTCAGTTAAGAACAATCAATCTTACCGCTCGTTGAGACAATACGTATAAATATAACATCAGCCATTATTGGCCGTCAATTTCTTTAAATTATCTTGTTTTCAGCAAGTTTAGAGTCAGTTTTTTAGTTAGGCTACGTCAACTATTGACATAGGCGTGACTTAATTCTAGTTATCGTGCGATACTTTCAATTCTATGCCTGAATCTTGAATCACATTAGGCAAATCAGATGACTCTAAACTTTTCAATGATATTTATTGAACAGCCGCAACTTATCTAGCCTTTTCTAACGTATCTATAGTTCTAGATAGCTTCATTTGTTCTTTTTGAGTAGAAACTACCATAGCCTTGTAAAAAATATTTCTCGGACTCATAATTTAATTTTTTCTTCTACGAAGTAAGCGAAGTTAGGTGAACGTACCAAACAAAGCTAAATGAACTCACAATTAAAACAATCAAAGAGCTACTATTATAGCTCATTAAACAATTGACACACACAATACTGAACTAGAGTACCATTCGGTGAAATTGATTTGTGTAAATTCTTTCTACGTATCAATATGGTTTACTTATATATACAAAGACTACACTTAGACGATCGAAAACGTCTTGAACTAGAGGTCTAATCAATTACATTGTTTGGTTTATTCACGTAACTGCGGTTGGCATTTAGAGATTATGAAATTAGTAAGTGGCAATTAACAGCGTTTAATAATAAATGTATATTGATTGAATACATTCAGTTAATAATACAAATGTCTTATCTCAAACATATATATAGTATAAAAATGAGCACATTAATTCCTGCAACTTCGCAGAGTCACGTATTTTCCAAGGGTGTTGGTGGCTTCGTCGAAGTTAGAGTGTAACTAAGTTAGAAGTTTCAGTTCCGTAGCCTTGTCATCTCGGTTTAGCGATTGGTAAGACGGAGCTGGAGTCATCCAAGGTGACGATACAGAAGGACTAGTAAGAGTGCTCTTGCTTGAAGTAGACTCTGATGACTGATTCAAAGCCATTTTACTGGGCTTTTCAGAAGACTTGTGAGATAAATTCTTTGTCACTGAAGCGTCTTTCTTTTGGGAGGACGAAGTCTCCTCTTGAGAAGTAGGTGATCTAGAGCTGGTTCCTGGAGTTGAATGACCGTGGTACTTCTTTGTGGGGCTAAGGCGCCGAATAAATCTTGAAATTGCACTGCCAGATGCTTCCTGCGGCTTCTCTAGTCGGTTATAGGATTCCTTGCGATTAGGCATTTCGAAGCTTTCACTCACGTATCTGCAAAAATAACTTCCTTAAGATAGGCGCAGATATGCTTCCTTGATAACTAATTAAGGCCGAAGTACTCAACGAAATTTAGTGAGACAATTACATGCAATACATCATTCTAGGACA
Organism: Aproaerema taeniolella; assembly: GCA_949987775.1. Taxonomy (NCBI): domain Eukaryota; kingdom Metazoa; phylum Arthropoda; class Insecta; order Lepidoptera; family Gelechiidae; genus Aproaerema; species Aproaerema taeniolella. The sequence continues at coordinate 11,325,930 of OX465245.1, forward strand.
TTTGTCGATTAAAGAATGATTGACACCCTGTTACTTGCAACATGATATATATACTTTCGAGGTAATTGTTTTCAATTGAAAATTAATGGATTGTAGTGCCACTCGAAATTCCGTCTAATTTGGCTATAAGCGCATGTAGCGCTTCAATAAAGTATAGTCGCATTTTCGTTTTAGTCGCGTCAATAGTCAACGGACCAAATATGTCAAATTGGCATATCGTGTATATTCCCATAGAATGGGCCGTGTTTTCAATAAAAGCCCTTAGAGAAATTATCAAGATAGAAATTTTAGCACACTTCAGAAAATACAACAAAATAAAGGGTACTATGATATGCCTGGAAGGTCAGGTCGCATTGTTAGAGCGTCACGAAAATCATATTTGGATGAAACGATATGACGATGGCAGAACAAGCCCTTATTATAATGACTACATCCCAATATTCGTCTCCTGCATGTCGTCTGTCCCGTAAGTATCTCCTAACAATATATTTACTAAAGTACATGCCTATATTCTGCCTGTTTTTGATTCTAACAGTTATGCTCATTTTAGGAATGCGCCATGCTGCTTGGGCATCTAAAATACGCAAGAGCACTTAAAGTCTAGACAACCCTATGGAATAGTTATAATTAAAGTCGAGAGTGAAGTATAAGGAAACTCAAATAAAGACATCAGTCAAGTGACGATTGACACCTAAAAGTTAATTGATAAAAACATCGAGCTGATAGTACGCGTAACATAAACAATTGACATTTATATAACGTTCTCGTTGACTTTAGCGATACATTTATTATCTTCAATTTAATCGAATACCCGACTGCTTTTTCCGATTTCGTCTCAGTCTGAACTATAAAGTACAGAGTGTCACTACAGTTTGTCAGCGGCACACTGAATAATTATTCACGCCTAAGAGAGCTGCTAGCTAGAGGATGCCCTGCTATTGAAATCAAAACCTGTAAGTATCACCAGTAAATTATGGCGATGTTTTGAAGCCTATCTGGCTATTTATAGTAGTTTTTGTTTTTCTAGGGACTTCGTTCATAAGCAAATGTATATGGTCCCTTGCGAATGGTTGGCTTGTAAAAATTTGGAGTGCATTCTATACAACCGAATAAACTTCTACTATCACAAATGTGAAAAATATGAAGAATGCATCATCAGTATCAAAGGAGTAACAGCTCGCGTCAAACGATGCACCGATTATTTATGGACACGGAAAGATAATGATTGGGCAAATTACCCAGAGTTTGGAAAATATCTTGCCGTGTTTATCCCTTGTGTCTATTGTTTCCAGCCTATGCCTGAGATAACCAAATCTGTAGAGGAGCATTAAGCACAATAAATATTAGGTTGCCAATCGGATTTTATTATTTATAAAGTCAATTCAATGACGATGCAATCTTTATCAAATGTGACACCTCTCGATAGCCTTTTTTATATTGCCTATATAATTCTCTTATCTTTAGTTATCAAGTCTAAGTGGCGTAAGCTGCTTCATAGAGCTAGTCTTTGTTCTCCTCTTCGAGTGTGCAGCTGTGCTCTCATTGAGTGGTCTAACAACTAGCCGGATTTCCAATAAAATTTTCAATTCATAATGCCTTGTTCTGCGTGTGAAAAACTGTAAGTACTGCAGAGTGCTACTCTTAAATTAGCATCCAGGTTAATTAAAACTTGACAAATTTTTAATTATGTTTATTTTTTAGCGCCAATGAACACAAGAATATCTACATAGTTCCTCGCGAGTGGCTAGCGCAGGATAAATTGAACTGTACGCTATGGAAGGAGCATTTCTATTATCATCGGATGCATGGAAGACATGAAGACTTGATTATGAGGATTAATAACATCACAGCATGACTAGAAAAATATCATCAATACTTCTGGTTCAAAAGAACTGATGACTTCACTCAAGAGCCAGACAGTAAAATTTATTATATAATATCGGCGCTATGTATTTATTGTAATAAAATATAAGTTTATTTTATATTATTTTTTATTATTCCAGATGGTACGAATTTGCATTAATCAGTTCCCAGTCTTTTTGAATATACAAATACATTTATTAAAAACTTTTAAGACATTACTTCGGTACTCTTAATGTCCACAAGAAGGTAAAAAATGTCGAAATATCATCAAGTAGACATATTTTTTGGTGCAGTTATTGCTTACGATATACCTCAGCAATAGCAGAAATGAAATTAGTATCCATCAGCTTCTTGGATCATTATTCAACAGTACACAGTATTCAGTATTTTGTTAAAAAAATGAGTCATATATCGATGGTTTTCTGACGCAACCTCGTATCTCAAAAATAAAAACTTTTTAGGTGACGTAAAAAACAGTTTCTTAAAAATAAATGGTCATTCGAAAATAAAATTTATTAATTGTATTTCGTTAAGGAATTATTTGACTCGTAATTTTTCTATTTTATAATTTTATTTTCTAATGGATTGATATAAACTTATTACTTTTAAAATCTCAACTTCTAACCTTAAAAATCCGAGATACGTGGTTGCGCCAGAAAACCATAGATATGCGTGTCACTTAAACAAATCAACAAACTGAGTGGAAGCTCAGTTACCCATCCTAAAAATAAATGCTTTGTTTGACTCAGTCCAATGTTAACTCAACAATCAGGTCGTGGACACTTCGAAATCCGAAACATCGTGTTTCCGATAGTAGCGAAGCGCTCATATCTCTCATGAGTACAAAAAAAAAATAACCATGAACTTTTTCGGGCTTCCATAAATGAACAATTTTATGAAGAGGGGTATTAGTTCAGCGAGCGATTGATTTGAATATGATTATTAAGTCAAAATGCAGCGGTTGATAGTGACACCATAACATGTAAGTTATGACAGAATTCCTAGACTTTTTGGTAGAATAAACAAAGCGAACTTTTGTTGCTTCTAACCCGCTATTCATTTTAGTTTTAGAAATGAATGACTCCTTTGTACTGGTAGCGTCTGACCTAGTAAAGTTTAAGTGTCTTACTGACGTCATGTTTTTGAATTGGTAACTGTGGGTGTGCCACTAGGCTATTTCGTTACCTTAAATATTAATGATTTTCGTAGCAAGGCAAATAAGGTTTGGCGATACAAAGCTACTCTAAGAATGAAGCACATTAAATATTTTGAATAAAAAATAATTTTTTTTTAGCACCTACTGAGACTCAAACCCGTGACTGGATAATTCTATGTTCGAAATGCTGAGCTACAATGCCTTAGATCCCTCGGCCACTATACCAGCACCGCTAAACAATATTAGTCGGATGCTTGAATCAAAACATACATACCTGTCACTATGTTTTCACAATTGCTCCATGTACTCAAGAAAAAGTAACTCTTCCGGGATAAACTCATTTCGTCTTCTTTTAATAAATATTAACCCGTCAATATATGAACCTGCAACAAAAAAACCTGTTGACTTTTTTGTAATGTAAATTCTTCACTGTGGATCTACATTATGTGGTATAAATTAGCTGTATACAAATCAAAGAATAAAGACTCACTTGTCACACATTCTACCGTTCCACTATACTCTTTCCAGATTGGTAAGGGTAACAAACAGTTGTAAATGTGTTCAAAAGATGCGAACACATCATCTTTTAATGGGTATTGTACAAAAACCTTCTGTTGATGTATATCCCTAATCCACCGTAATGGGACGACTTTATAAGGATTGGTTCCATACGTGGAAATTCTATTAAACTTAATGATACCAAATTTTTGGCACATCTTTGAGCACTCGGCTACCAGTTACAATCATAACTCCGGATGTCGGGATAAGACTGACGGGACTCACTAAAGCTCGAAAGCTCGCAACTTGAAATCGAATGTGCGTACATATATGATGTGATGCCGATTTATAAATTTAGTCGTGTTTACTGATTATTGGATTTTTCCATATTAAAAGCAGTAATAAAATCATTGAGTAGAAGTCCTCTTTCTATGAGACATCATTGATCTCAATAGACCCTTATTATTATATAATATAATACGTGAAATAATTTCGGTAACTGAAAAACTGATTGCTGCCATAGTTTTCTGTTAATTACAGTATGTAGGCAGTAGATTTCTTTTGTTTTTATTACGCCTTGTTTTTCAGGTATACACTGATAACTTATTCGTAAACGATTGAAGGAGTAAAAGTATTTGAAACAGTACGCAATGCGTAATTTTTATATTATGGATGTATGATGCATAAAAATAAACCGCAGATTCTGCAACTATAGCTGCAAATATATTTTGTGTATCGTGCTTATATAGTACTCTTTTGTTTTGGCTGAATAGAAACTAGAGAAACATGCTATTTGCAATATCGACTCTGGGGGGCAGACCTAGTAATCAGTTCAACAAATGCCACTTTTGCATGACTGATATACGAGAATTTTCGAAGAAAATAAAGCATAAGATCGAGCACCCTAAAAAAACACAATAGAGAAAAGTAAGTATGTGTTTTTATTAGGCAAATATATGATAAATACACAGGAAAAATTAAAATGCATATTTCTTTTTTTCTGAAATTTTTAACGCAGCTGTAATTAATAATATACATAATGCCAGATTGAACAAGATATCAAGTCATTTTTATGTTGACACTTATTTTGATTAGTTGACATCTAATAAAAACAGTTGCCAGTTGTTTTTATGATTGCGGCAGACAGCGTGGCGCGTATCGTTTCGAGCGAGACGCGATAGTAAATTAACAACCAGACACGTGGTAAGATGATCGTGACTATTTGTTTAGAGCGAACTCGTTTTAATCTAATTTTGTCACTTGCCTGACGTTCGTGGGTTGATTCTTATTCATTAAACTCAACTTGTGACGAGATTTAGTGACGTCACTTTAATAATACTGTCAGGGACAAATACGATGTGGTTGTATATTGTGTAAGAATAAGTATAATGAGTATTCAGCACTAATTTTAGTAATTCAGATTGGTGTATTTTGATGTCGTCACTGTGCCCGTGTCTTCTTATTTAAATAAAGTCCGTTCAGTAATAAGATTTCAATGGTCATAAAAAGAAGATTTTTTCGTCATAACTCGTTAAAGTTGTGCACTAGCTAAACTAGCTAACAATCTCTGATTCATTTGACAACACTTAGTAAATTGAGCTAGTTGCTCATAAAAGTTTAAGCATTTAATTACTTCGGAAACCAGCAACGGGTGTACAACACTGGTGGTGACTCTCCAGGACACAGTCTGAACAAGGCGCATCATCTGGCTAATGTTAACCAGCGAAACCCAGTGTTTTATACAAATGAACGCAAGTCATCAATCACCAGCAGTCTATTGATAAAAATGATCGAACAGGGTCAAATCAATCATTTGATAAATCAGTTGCTGTCTCACATTCGTCGTGCTTGTTAACAGAAAATTTGTCCTATCAGCTGCGACCAGTTTTCAAAGATGCAGCGAAAGCTCTTCAGAAATACATTGTCGAACATTCACAGGAGAACTAATATTTACTACACATTTACGATTGATTCGTAAGAATAGGATATGGAACTTCAAGTGCTTACTTACATCTATTTAATTTTTATTTGTAAACTTTAAAAAACAATATTTTAATCAAATCTTATTCATTATACTTAATACTAAAGTAACCTCTATCTAACGTACTTATTCATACATAGATGTAAATATACAAAACAACAGTCTATCGTTTTCATTGATAAACTTACTAAATATATTTCTAAAGCTTTTATTGACGGAACAAACTGCAAAACCACACCCATAACTCATTTAAAACGGAACTTGGTTGCTGCTGACTCTGTCTTTCTTTCAACTCACGACTGAGTTTTTTCCACACCATGATAGCATACTCTTCGAAGGGGGCTTTGTTCAGGCGCTCGATAAAGAGTAAGCCGTGCTCGTATGTATCTAAAATAATGCCGTTCACTTGTTTCAACAGTCAAATGGTGAATCTTCTGATTGGTGAACAATTTATCAAAGAAAAACATTCGCTTACCTAGCTCACACACAAAAGTAGCTGCATGGCTCGGCCAACTCAGTACCGGTGGTAAGTAATTGATGATCAGGTCTATAGAATGCGGTAACTGCTCTGTCGTGGGGTAAGGAAATTTCACATTATCAAAATCTTGGAATTTCAGCCAGAACTTAGGAACACACTTATACAGATTATTATCTGACCCAGAATTTTCCGTAAGCTTCACGATTACGTACTGCTTCGGCAACGTCGTTGTATTTAGACCCATCCTGACTAACCAGAGCATTACAATAACAGAACTCATCACTTAGAGAAGTAGCATGTCTACTGCGGATCAAGTATTTATAGCAAGGTGCTTTAAAGGTAATCAATTTACCAAGACCAGAGGTTATCATTGCATGCACTTCGAAATCGATTTATTTCATTTAACTTACAACTAGTTAGCATGCTCTTGAAATGTCCTCAGACAAGCGCCATTAAGATAAATTTTAGTACGTATGCAGTTATAATTGACTTATAGTTAAACTCATAACAGATAAGTAAACAGTGGATGACAATAAATTTGTAAATGTGCAGCTGAACAGAGTGTTATTTTGACTTTTAATTTACACTTCTGGAAATAATGGGTTAGTTTCTAAGTTTCTACATCGCAAGCTTCCCTGGTTACTAAACTCTCTTATTCTTATTAATCTTAATTATTTTATAAGTATATAACATAATTTAAAAAAGTAGGTCTATCTTTAAGACTCACCAACTTGCCTGTGATTTAGGATTCATAGAATTAGTAACATGATGTCATTATGAATCTATTACTACATTTGGGCCGATGGGAGATTTATACTGTAAATATTATCTTCGCGCCAGTTTTATTCGGATTTTACCTTTTTTTAATTTATTTTGTGAATGTCGATATAATAAATAATTACATATAACTGTAAAAAAATGTTGATAAAAAACTCAAAAAACTGTAAAAAAATGTTGATAAAAAACTCGCTAATTATCCAAAAGTTGCATAAATAGCTATGTAAGCTTGACACAGGCACAGCTTGTCATTGATATAAAGCCGATATTAGAACTACTGTCAAGCTTGTTCTGCTTTTGTCTGTACTTATAAATTTATAAACTGGTAATTTCAGATAATGAACAATATGAAGAGAATACAAACATACTGGCTCTTCTGCTGCTCCCTCTTTTTTTGGCAACCCGGTTCATAGAGGGAAGAAGAACACATGGAAACCCTCGAGGGTTGAAGTGAGGGATGGGTTCATTACCCATATAACAAGGGCTATGGATGTCGAAGATACCATGTCGAAAAGGAGGGATAAATATGGTAAATTCAATTTGACTTTACAACCAACAGTGCTTATAGTAGGGCCAACATATACTGCTGTACAAAAGTACAATATTACAATTAACAACACATTTTTCACTGCCAATAATATTTTGGCTGCTGTGGACATTTGCTTTAAGTCGTTTCCTTCATTATACAGCCATTACCCAACAGAGAGCTCCTGTGTTTGGAGCTTTATACAAAAAGGACTTTATCAGATAAATACGGAATGGGATAAAAACTACAGTACTATCAGTGCCTTTGCGACCGGCTAAAGGATTAAGCTTAAATGAAAGACATAATACGGAATGGGATAAAAAATAAAAAAACATGCCTAAATGCTTTGTGTGCTTCATAGATTTGCAAACAACAAATGATTTATGTACCCATATCAAACTAATACATTCAAAAAGGGGATTACCATTGACGTATTACATTTGCTTAGAAGATGGCTGTAATAGAAAATTCTCTTTATTCAGGTGTTTTAAAAAACATTTAACTATTCATGACAGAACTAAATCAGTAAATGAAACAGAATTATTGATTATAATAAAAAAATACCTTGTACCTAGTACATCCGGTTTAAATACAAATAGAAACAGTGTTGTTCGTGTCGATTCTTCGTTCAGTGTATGTTCTGTCCCACTTTAAAAGAATGTAAGTCCTTCAGCAAAATTCGCTTCTGCGCTTTATGCTAATCCTGTTTTACTGCGCAATGTCATTCAAGACGTAATGACAAATCTTAACGATATCATAATTAATCCATTGATAGGTAGATCCCCTGTTAGTTCAAACTCCTTTATTGGAAGCAAGTAGCTTGCTATACCAACAGCTCTTCGATTTTAAAGATTCAGCTATTGTTATAGTCGGATTTTTAATCAGACGGAGTAAACTGACAGATCGAATGTTGCTGCTTTTTTACAAAATGCAATTAATGTTGTGCTTAAATGATTTACTCAATTTAATCATTTCAGTTCAGTGATCTAAAATCCAAAATATCTGTCTAATGTGTGTTTTTGCTACCTAATAAGGGGAACTAGAACATTTCGATCTGTCAGTTTACTCCGTTTGATTAACCCATTTTGGACTACAGATGCCAAACGGCACCCAAATTCATATGTGCAAATTTTCGCGCATATATTTTTTGTCTATAAATTATTTCGATAGGTTTTTGTTTTAAAAGATAGTGCGTGAAAAGGACCGTAAGCCACGGCCATCGAGATTAGTTTGCGCATTGCGCAGTTGTAGAAATTTTGCCGCGAATTTAGACATTTCATAAAAGTGATAACAATGGACGCCGTATTTAAGTAAGTGATCAATTTTTATTTTATGTTCGTAATTTAGAAAGCTATATGTATATTTTCCAGTATGTAATTAAACAATAAGTCACCTAAAATAGATGTGATGATCTGAATTAGTATATTTACTCAAATATTATACGTTTTATTTGCAAGGTGCCATACGGCACCCGTAGACTTTTATGTTAGCTTTTTAAAAAATGTTTATTTTATCATCTATGCGGCTTTAAAAGCGTTATTATTCATGTAATTTAGGTTGTTTGGCATTGCAAAAATACAGATTGATTTTTATATAATTGAGGTTTTAGTATTTTGCTATTTTTTTTATTAAATCTGTCAATAATTCATTTTTTTCTTACTTATAGAGGCTGTACAATCCACGATGCTTCGGCTATCCTTGAAAATGACGATGACGTGACGCCACGATGTCTATATATCGAGCCTCCAGATCCTGCAGTCCATACTGACGAGGACTCAGGTAATGAAGATGAAGGTGGACTCGTAAATAACTTATCTGGTCGTCAATTGAATGCGCGATGTGAACTATCGGTGTCCACAACGGCCCGAACTTTGCGAACGAGAAAACGATGCCGAAGTCCTATTCCTGAATCTAATTCTGAAGACGATTCCGGGTCAGAAACCATTTGCTCTGGTCAAGTTGTATCTCGTGGGCGCGGCTCTTCTCGTGGTCGCGGCTCTTCTCGCAGTCGTGGGTCTACTCGAAGCTGTGGAGCTTCACGCGGCGTAACTCGAGGTCGTGGTGCTTTACGTGGACGAGGTGGTAAAGGACGTAATATTCCTGAACATATTGATTTATCTATGAAAGACAGCTCTGGTGACGATGACGAAAATGAGGAACCTGTAAGCAAGAGGTCAAAGTCGTCTCATAAATGGATAACTGAAGACTTACCTGATGATGCTTTGATTTTCCCGGAGTGCGACTATTCTGCTTATAGAGGTAAATCTCCAACAGAGATGTTTGAATTGTTTATTGATGACTGGGTTATCAAATTGTTGGTTCAAGAATCTACAAAGTACGCAGCTTTTTTGAATTGCTCTAATCCTAAAATCACAGATGATGAAATGCGTGCCTTTTTAGCCATACTGATACTATCTGGTTACAACCCTGTCCCATCAAAAATCCTGTACTGGGACCAGCACGACGACGTGAGAAATGTGATGGTTTATAATGCTATGCGTAGAGATAGGTTCAAAACAATAATGCGATTTCTGCACTTTGCTGATAATACCTCACCAAATATGAATGACAAGATGTGGAAAATGAGACAATTGATAGATATTCTGAAAAATAAATTTCATGAACATTACGTCCCTGTACCCACACTAAATTATGACGAGTCCATGATCGAATATTTTGGCAAACACGGTTGCAAACAATTTATTCGAGGTAAACCCATCCGCTTCGGCTTCAAGAACTGGTGTTTGAATACACCTAAAGGTTACCTTGTGGATTTCGAAATATACCAGGGAAAAAGTGTAGTGGAAAATCCAGAATATGATAAGAAGTTCGGAAAAGCGGCCGCTCCACTCATGAAAATGATCGACAATATGCCGTCTACCGTGCAAATGTTGCCAATGCGTTTTTATTTCGACAACCTCTTCACAAGTTTTCAGTTGTTGACTAATTTGAAGGAACGCGGATACCAAGGTACTGGTACGGTTAGGGAAAACCGTCTTCCAAAAGATATTCCACTTCAAGGAAGCAAATCAATGCTAAAAACTGCACAACGTGGGGACAGCTGCTTTACCCAAAGCGAGGAACAAAAAATTATTGTTGTACGTTGGAAGGATAACTCGGTCGTTACTGCAATGTCCACAGTACACGGCGTGAGCCCAGCTGCGAATGTGTCAAGATATTCTGTAACTGAAAAGAAGGTTGTTCAAGTTCCGCGGCCTGCAATCTTTACACAATATAATCAGTTTATGGGCGGAACAGATTTGATGGACCAGAATGTAAATACCTACAGAATCAGTATACGAGGAAAAAAGTGGTGGTGGTGTATCTTTAGCTATTTAATCGACGTTTCGATTTGCAACGCGTGGGTACTGACTCGTCAAGCTGGAGATGATATAAATCAACTTGATTTTCGCAGACAAATTGTACAAACTTATCTCACTCGATACCGAAACATGCCTAGAGGAGCCGGGCGAACTGCTGCTTCCAAACAGTCCAGAACTGGAAATCGAGTATCGGATGATATACGATATGATGGGCGCAATCACCTTCTTATACCTTGCCGTGAAGGAGTGAGAAGAAAATGTGCTGCCGAGTTCTGCAAAAGCCAAACACGACTTCAATGTCTAAAATGTGATGTTGAGCTTTGTGCTAGCTGCAATTACAATTTTCATACATAAATTTTACTTATTTGTTTTTAAGTATTTAACTTCTGTATTTTTTTAATAAATGTTTAAAATATTTAAAAATATGTTTTATGTCATAAGTATCAAGTCCAGTGTTCCAGTAGAATCTCTAAGTTAATTTTTAATTGTTCACAGTGGGCTGCTAACATAGGAGTCTAGAGGTGCAATTTGGCACCCGATCATATTTCCAAAACTGAAACATTTATAAAAGATTTACTGGCTGAAAATTGGTCCATATACAGGCCAAATCGTTATATTAAAAATTTAAAAAGATTTGGGTATATAAAAGAATTCAGTCCATAATGGGTTAAAAATCCGACTATAAATATTGATTTTAGGACTGTATCCGAACGTCAAAAAATAGTACGAGGGTGTATCCGAGTAGACTTATGTCAAAATTATTAAGAAAAAGAAATTGAAATTGTAACTGTGTCTCCAGGAAAATTTATTAAAAAAGGTGATTTGCATAAGATTTGGCGTTGTTATTCCATCCAGCTACCTCAGAGAAGAAATTCTTTTCATGTGGCGACCCTGTTTCCAAAAATCAAGCAAAGATGGACGTAAAACTAAAGGTGTGAACCGTCACGAGACGCCACTTCTCGAAATCGGCCAACACGTAGGAGACAATTATAAAAGCTTGTCGCTCGGACGATACTAAATATGATGAGATACATGCGTGTTACAAAGTCGTGAATGATATTTATACACAGCTCAAGAAGTATGACACCGACATACAGAAAATGATTATAGCATCAAAACCGTTGGAGGAGGCTCGCTTGGAAAGCGAACTTGTAGATACCGGAACGTACCAGGAGAGATGGTGTATACTTGACACCATGTATGCCAATTTAAAGAAAACAGAGAAGAGCACCAATGACAAGGCGAAAAACGGCGAAAACCGCAGATTCAAGTTGCCGAAATTGGATTTCAAGAAGTTTGACGGCCGAATAAAAAATTGGCTCCCATTCTGGGGACAATTTAAGAAAATAGACAGCGATGATACTATAGACGAATGTGACAAGCTGCAATATCTTTGCCAGAGCATGGAGCCTGATACGGACGTTCGCAGGTTTGTGGAAAATTTCCCTATTGAAGAGTTATAAAAGCTGCTTGGATGAATTAAAATCCAGATATGCTCGAGAAGATCTCTTAATACAGCTCTATGTCAGAGAATTGTTGACACTAGTGCTGAAAAAAGAGAGTGTAACACCAAAACATTATTTAATGACCACTCGCATCATCATTTACATCATTAGTTCACTTTCGAACCGCTAGATGGCGCTACACGTATTCTAAAACGCGGTATCGAAGTGTTCCGGCTACCAGTTAAGAGTCATCGTAAGATACCTTGTAGTCAACTAGTATCGGAGCTGGTATATAGGCTTCAGTGAGTTGCTTTCAAGCTATTGGACGACTCGCTATCCTATACACAAGCGGACTATACCCGGATAGTATCGGTACGGTGTCTCTCTCGAAACGCCAACCTTTATTACTCAGGGTCAACCCCCTATACTAAGCATCCACTCTTTGTAAACGTACTCCAATAAATCTTCGTTTCCCGAGAATCGTCGTTTTCCTCACCTCCTGCCCGACGACACCGTGCTACACTGGCGCCCAACGTGGGGCCGACAACGAACCCAATTACCTAGTCACGAAGGCAGGGAGGAAGACCACTTTCCGATTCGAAGAAAATCTATAAGTACTCCAAGGAAAAAAGATGATGTCAGACGAGCCAAGCAACTGAAAGATACGAAAATCGCAAAGATAGTTCGTTCTTTAGAAAGCGCAGAGGAAAATGAGAATGGACCTTACTGGAGCAGCAAGGGGAATCAAACACTGTTATACTCCGGTCTACCATCCAGAAGCAAACCCCGTTGAGAGAAGGAACAGAGACTTGAAAGCTCAACTAGCTATATTCCTCGGGGAGGACCACCGCAACTGGCCAGAACAGCTTCCCAGTATACGTTTCTCTATGAACACCACTGTATGTAGCTCCACGTCGTACACCCCTGCTTACTTAACCTACGGTAGGGAACTAAGAACCCTGGATGACAATTACCATGATTATCGACAGATCCTCGTGTCAGAGAACTTTATCCCAGAGATAACTCCAATACTGTTACATATAGTGACAATATTCGAACGAGCAAGGGAGGTACACGAAATGGGAGAAGAACGAAGAAAGGAATTGGTCGATAAACGACGAACACCTAGACCAAACTATAAAGAAGGTGATATGGTCATGGTAACGTTACATCCACTTAGCCAAAGCAGCAAAGGTATAAGTGCCAAATTTGCACCCCGGCGTGATGGACCCTACCAAATAAAGAAGATACACGGGCCCACCTCGTATGAAATTGCTGATCCTAACAGACCTGATATGAGTCTAGGAATTTACCACGCATCAGCATTAACCCCATATGTTGGATCCTTAAATGTCTTACCGACACCCGCTCAACCCTTAAAGAAAAGGGAACGGCCTCGCAAAACTGCTGGGCAACCCGAGCCACCAGCCGCCCCACGACAACGAGGAAGACCCCGTAAGAATTAACTCTCGTTGGGACAACCTCGAGTCTGATGGAGGGGGATGTAACACCAAAACATTATTTAATGACCACTCGCATCATCATTTACATCATTAGTTCACTTTCGAACCGCTAGATGGCGCTACACGTATTCTAAAACGCGGTATCGAAGTGTTCCGGCTACCAGTTAAGAGTCATCGTAAGATACCTTGTAGTCGACTAGTATCGGAGCTGGTATATAGGCTTCAGTGAGTTGCTTTCAAGCTATTGGACGACTCGCTATCCTATACACAGGCGGACTATACCCGGATAGTATCGGTACGGTGTCTCTCTCGAAACGCCAACCTTTATTACTCAGGGTCAACCCCCTATACTAAGCATCCACTCTTTGTAAACGTACTCCAATAAATCTTCGTTTCCCGAGAATCGTCGTTTTCCTCACCTCCTGCCCGACGACACCGTGCTACAAGAGTAATTTGACATCATTGTCTGACAACATCTGCAGTTATTTGAGGTCACTTGTAATGTCACTAGTGACAAGTATTCACTCTTCCTATTACCGATTGTTGAGTCAGCCTTACCAACTGATGTTCTGCGAGTTTGAGAGAGACAAAAGCCTGAAAAATCAGGTGACGAACTTAGCAGCCTGCTAGAATTTTTAAAGAAAGAAGTAGAGGCCGGACAGCGAATTACATTGGCGAATGATTTTGATGTTTCTTCCTCTAAAACTGAACCGACAGCAACATGTCTAATGGTAAACAATCAACCAACAGCCACAAAACAGAAATATGAGCCGAAATGTGTATTTTTTGACAAAGCACATTCAAGTACAGAGTGTTTCAAAATAACAAAAATGACAATAGAAGAGCGAAGGGAATTTAAAAAAAGAAAAAAGCATGTGTATTATGTCTAAAAATAGGACATCATACTAAGCAGTGCAGAAGCTTCATAAAATGTTTTATATGCAAACAAAGACATTCACCTATATTGCGTACCAGTGGACAAAAACCCAATGAAGGGAAGGCATCGGAAGCAGCAACCACTGTTCAGAATTTTTCATCTAACACCACTTCATCAACAACACTACTTCAAACAGTGGGTGTGAACATCTGTCAAGGAGGAAAGTCAGTGACCGTTAGAGCTTTATTTGATAGCGGTTCATAGCGCTCTTATATTAAAGAAGATGTAATGAAGAAGCTGGGGGTGACACCGGTGAGCACTGAAGGCCTTACACACTCTTTGTTTGGAGGTAATAATGTGTCATTTAAACATTACTATAATTATTCTATATCAATACAAAGCGTGGATAAATCTTTCAATATTGATTTGATGGCCTTAGGCCAAGAAACAATTTGTAAAAATGTACCTAAAGTCAATATGAATAACAAAGCTTTATCTGAATTGATAAAAATGAGAGTTCAGACATAGGTCTTTTGATAGGTGCAGATTATTCTGGCTTATACTTTTATACAGCTGGAATCTGGTCTGACTGCGATAAAAACAAAGCTTGGCTGGACATTACAGGGTACTCAGGATGCAATAATGAACACAAACATGGTATCTTCTTTATTATGTTTACAGAGTGTACCAGATTTTTGGAATCTTGAGATTTTAGGTATTCAAGACCCGGTACTCGTACAAACTAAGCAGGAAAAGGAAGAAGAGGTCCTAAAGAGTTTCAAAGAGAGTGTCCAAAGAAATGAGGAGAACAGGTACGAGGTGTTCCATGGAAGGACGGGCATGATTGTCTACTAGACAACCGTGAGATAGCCTTCCGCCGTCTGAAATCTGCAACAAACAAATTGAAAACATGCGGTAAATTCCAAATCTTAGCATGCTGATAAATTGGTTTCCCTAGAAATTCATCATCTTTTTTCATTTTTCAGAACCACTTATCCATCTACCATGAAACCAAAAGAAGAAAAGATACCAAATAAACGAAATATGTACACAAACGATAATCTACTAAAAGCCTTGGATGCAGTTTAAAAAGGTATGTCCAAAAAATTGGCCTCGAAAACTTACAGTGTGCCAAGAGGAACTATCCAGTCACGATTAAGAAAGTCGTGCAAGGATCTACCAGGTCCTAAGCCAATATTGTCGTCAGAAGAAGAAGAAGTTTTGGTACAGTGGGTTGTAGATTGCTGCCGGAAAGGATTTCCAAAAAGAAAATCTGATGTGTAGCAAACTTCATAAAGAAGTCAGGAAGAGAAAACCCCTTTAAAGATGACATACCTGGAAAAAAATGGTACAACCTTTTTATGCGCCGTCATCCAGAACTCGGCGAACGCACTGCCGAAGCTGTCACATCAGCCAGTGCTAATGTGTCAGAAAAAGATATCAAAGGGTGGTTTCACAAAATTGAGCTTTATCTTAAGGAAAAAAACTATTTTGACATCTTACAGGACCCGGATCGTGTTTTTAATGGGGACGAATCTAACTTTCAGTTATGTCCCAAAAATGGCAAAGTTATTTCATTACGAGGAGAAAGAGACGTGTATGAAGTGGATAACGCTACAGCTAAAATAGCCCTTACTGTACTGTTTACATTTTCCGCCAACGGAGATGTAACACCTCCATTAGTTGTGTTTCCCAACAAGAGGCTTCCCAAGGAAATAACATCATCAGTTCCAGATGAGTGGGGCATTGGTCTGAGCGATTCTGGCTGGATGAAGTCTGAACTTTTCCATGATTATATCAAAAATGTGTTTCATCCTTACCTCTGCAAAAGAAAGGTAACATTTCCCGTCATACTATTTGTAGATGGGCACAAAACACATCTCAGTCTTGAAGTAAGTGAACTGTGCAGCAAATTGCAGATTGTTTTGATAGCACTTTATCCTAACGCCACACGGATTCTACAACCAGCTGACGTGTCAGCATTTAGACCTCTCAAAACTGCATGGAAGGAAAGTGTCCTGAAATGGAGGAGAGATAATCCTTTGGAGACTCTCACAAAGAACAATTTCGTACCTGTTCTCAAGGAGGCTTTAGAGGTTGGTGTCAAAGATACTACCATTATAAATGGATTCAGGACTACTGGCTTATGTCCCTGGAACTTGGATACCATTAACTACAATAAATTTCTGGGTAAAGGAAGTAAACCCAATAAAGAACCAAAAGAAGACAATTTAAAACTACAAGACAATTCAAACAAAGACAAATTATGACAGTCGAAACTTTAGAAAACAATTATGACAGTCGAACTTTTTTTTTTTTTGAAAATCAAGAAACTGATACGTCCACAACCAAAAAAACTCACATCAAAATTGAAAATTTTGAAGCATTTGGATTTGAAGACATTAATCATTGATCAATGTCTTCAAATCCAAATGCCAGTAATATTAGCAGAAGATTTTGTAGATGATATGCAAGCTATGACAACTTCTATAACAAATGAACAATGTAATTACAATACTGAAGACTGTCTTGGTAGTGCGCAATTGATATGTCTTGATAGTCAACAATATTTACTAACACCAGTCAAATTACAGGACGTTTTGATTGCTGAAAAAACACCTGAACGAAAAGGTGTTAAAAATGTAGAGAGAAAATCATTCGTGCATACTTCAGTGGAATGGCAGAAGACTGAAAACGACAAATTAAAAGCTAAAAAACTTAAAGAAGAAGAACAAGAGACTCGCAAGAAGAACAGATTACTTAAACAAGAAGAAAAAAACAAAAAAAGAAACCACCAGAAACAAGATTAACAAGAAAGTGAAAGGGACAATAGAAACTAAAAAACAAGAGACTGAAGCTAATCTTATGCATGAGATTAAAGTAAATGAAACCAAAGTAAAAACCACCAGAAACAAGATAAACAAGAAAGCAAAAGAGGCAATAGATAGTAAAAAACAAGAGACTGAAGCTACTCTTATGCAGGAGACTAAAGTAAATGAAACTAAAGTAGAAACCGCCAGGAACAAGATAAACAAAGAAGCAATAGATACTATAAAACAAGAGACAGAAGCTAATAATATACAGGAGACAAAAGAAAATAAATCACAAGTTCATAACACGAATATACCATCCTCACCTGAAAATGAACACCCGTTTAACAATAAGAAAAGAAAAGCCGAAGAGCAGAGTATGTATCCACCAAATAAAAAAATCAAAATTCTTTCCGACATTAAACTTAATTTACCACCCAGAACCTCGCAAGTTGTTCAAAGAGATAACAGCCAAATAGACCCATTGGAAAAAAATAATACACAATAAAAAAAAGAAGACTTACTCTTTACAAGAACTAGAGAAGATCCTTCAAGAGCATTAGAAGATGTGATTTTTAAATTTTATTTACTTACTGCTGGTACAGTCACGAGCAATAAGATAGAAACATCCTTAAGCTTCAAATTCATGTGATCAACATTAAATCACAAAAATATGTATGCTGAAATGTGTTCCAAAATTATGTAAACGTTAAGTTGTATCAAAATAAAGTACACATTTTCATCAAAATAATGTAAACAACAGATAATCAAAAAGTAATATTCACATTTAGTTACATAATTATGTACCCATCAATCAAATCAAAAATATGTACTCAGTACAGTTTCAAAAACATGTAAACAATAATTGTATAATATTATTAATTACTATAAAAATAAACAAATAAATAGAAGGACCTACTTATTTCTAGATGTTTTCATCAATTTCGTTAATTGATAGCATTATACATATATTAAAATAAAATATTTTCAACAAAAAAAAATACCCGGCTTCTAAGATTGTGAAATCCTACTGTTATAAGTATTATAAATGCGAAAGTTTGTGTTTAGATGTTTTGGATGTTTAGATGTTTGTTCCTAAATCATGCTAAACTACCAGACCGATTATTCTTAGCATAAAAGTACAGCTCATGTAGATTTAGTTACAATAAAAAAAATTTTTTTTTTTGACTTGTCTCAAAAAATTCCTCAAAATATTTAAATAACTCGAAAACTATAACAAATCGCGGAACATACATGGGGGTGTTTCGGATGCTCCAAAGGATGCTCTGCCTCAGGACTTCCGCTTGACACTATTTCTTGGGACACCCTGTATATGTTTTCAAAAATATTTTCGATCCTATACTAAATCTAATACATAAAATTCTTGTGTCCCGGTGTATCGTTACTTAACTCCGATTTTTGTAAAATGTGAGCATATCGGGTTGGTCTGAGAATCGGGAAAACACCTTTATAAGATTTGTGTATAAAAATATAAATATACTTGTATTCCACGCAAGTGCAGCCGCGGGCGAAAAGCTAGTATTAAATAAAGGTTTCAAAAAGTAAATGAAGAATACTACTAGAAGTTAGTAAATATTTTACAGCAGTTATTTATTAGTTAATTATTAAATATTTTACAGAAGTTAGTAAATAGTAAATATTTTACAAAGTCATGTCAAAGCATCGGTCATCTTGATGTTCAAAAAATACCCAAAGTAACAAAATATCATTTATATTTATCCACTAGAATGTCTATTACATGTATATAAATCATGGACTTAGTACTTTAAATGTATACATTTATTGACAAATGTCATGGATAGTTAAAAATGACATTGAAGTGTGTAGTTATTTCTGAACTTGTTTCGAATATATTATTATGGAATAAATGTATACCTAATTTTGACATAGTTTAATGGTCAGATAAATTTGAAACAAATTGTTGTACACTTCATTCTGGATTGGTAAAGGTCCAGATATTTTAGAAACTGTGACAACGTATATATATTATTGCTCGTGACTGTACACTTTCTTATGTGCAATTTTATGTTTCAATGGTTGTTGACAACTAGGTACATTAGTTTATAGTATTGGTAGGCTACCATATTATTATACCTCTATTTAAGTCAAACATTTTCTAGTAAGAAAGTCTGAAGAAATTATTTAAATTCCTACCTAAGATAACTTTATTAATGTTAAACTTTATCAATTTTATACAAGTATAATTAGATTATAAGTGATTGTTTTGTATTACAGGGTACCTACCTACTAAATACCTATATATTCAAAAATAAATAAAAATCAGATTTTATGAATGGAAATATTTTTTTTTATGCAATTCCTAACAGTAATAGTTATGTGCTGATAATGAGGACTACCGTTTTTTGTCTCACTAGGTGGCGCCACTGTAGAGTGAGGTCCTAAAGTACGGCTGTCAAAGTTTGTTATTACGGGCACCAAAACAAAAATTTACATTTAAATCATATTTAATACAATTTAACCGTAGAGTTAACGTATTGGCAATGCTGCAGTGTTGCGCAGTACCGTTTTGCTCGGAAAAAAAGGCGCAAATAAGTTTCCGAAAGATAAAACTGTCTCAAAGCAGTGGTTGGTAGCGATTCGCAGGGTCAACTATGTCTTTTCAAAACATTCACGTATCACATATCAGAGACCTATACACCATACATAAATACACACAGACACAACAAACAGACAGAAAAAACATCTATGTTCATCTCATGTTTGTTCTTGGTGAGAATTAAACCCATAACCTTTAGCGCTGAAGCCACATTAAATGGAATACATACATATAGTGTTTATCCTTACTTTAATATTATAAATGCGAAAGTAACTCTGTCTGTCTGTCCGTCTTTCACGCCTAAACTACTGAACCGATTTTGATGAAATTTGGTACAGAGATAGATTAGAGCCTGGGAAAGAACATAGGCTACATTTTATCCCACAGTTGGGCACGATATAACCTGTTGTCCACGCGGGTGGAGCCGCGGGCGGAAAGCTATTATGATAAATAATGCTTTCGCGTTTTCAGAGTGGACTTGGCCTCTATAGATAAGCAAATTATTTTGTGTACATGTCACTGGAGCCACTAAATATGCATTTATCATCATACTAGCTTTCGTTCCCGTGGGAATTTAGGAAAATTATGTAGCCTGTGTTAATTCAAGGTGTCAGCTACCTCCTTACCAAATTTTATCAAAATCGGTCCAGCCATTCTCGAGTAATATAAGTGTTGAAACCAACCCGACTTTGTTTTAAGTATAAATTAAGACAAGCTTTCCGCCCGGGACTTCGTTCCCGTAAAAATTTGGGAAAATTAGGTAGCCAATGTAGTAATATACAGTGTCAGCTACTTTCACACCAAATTTTATCAAAATATGTTCAGCCGTTCTCGAGTTATAAGTGTTAGAACAAACCCGACTTTGTTTTATATATAAGAAGATTGTAGCCCAGAGACCTCACGCTACACCAGCGCCCCTAGCGGCGAATTCATACGCGATAGCCCTCATTGGCTCGCTCTATGGTTTTAATTGGAGGCGATGGTGCCAGTAAATGGTGAGAGACCCATTTTTTATTCTTACTTGCCTAATTATCTTGGATAGAGGTCAACCATGTTTTTCTTTTAATATCGTCTTCCTTATTAAATATTAGAACTATAAAATTTTCCTTAACGGGTAAAGAACTATTTTTCACAATAATAAATAGGCTTAAAGTAGGACTAACTCTTAAAGTGCTGATAATTTGGTAATTCACCCTACGATGGCAGATAAGGTTTTGACTACGGATGATCCAAAACAGCCAACAACTTTCCCTAATTTTACCCAATTTAAGGAAAATGCGTCACGCACGAAGCAAGAAACGCGCTTCGGTTTCATAAAAACACAATACTGTCTTTGTATGCCATGGTACATTGTATTCCATACGACAATTTTATCCGTAAAATCAGTCTTGTTCCCTTTTTTATATATTTTTGGACAAATGAACAAAATCAATACTACAACGAAGCTTTAAAAAATACACATAAAATACTTTCAATTGATGCTACTGGCTCTTTGTTTCAATCAATTGAACCACCAGCCTCAAATGATTTTTTGAAATATAAAAATTACAAGCATTTATTTTTGTATGCAGTGGTTTCCTACACTTTGAATTCAAGTGTACCAATATGCTACATGACCTCAGAATCCCATACCATGGAGATGATAGCCACATGGCTCTATTCGTGGCAAACAGGAAAAGTCTTACCTATTAAAATAATCAGCGACGATAGTTCTGCCCTCCTCGGAGCAATAACTAAAGTATTTTTAAAAACCGATCGCAGTGATTACATAAAGCAATGTTTTGATTTGCTTGAAAAGAAACCTGAAACAAAGCTGTTTTGACAAAGCGTCTGAAAAATCGAAGTTTTTTTACATAAGCTGTTTGAAGCTTATACAGGAACTTGCTTGCTATAAGGAAATAAAATCAGTCTTAACAGATATAGTTACATTATCTCTCCATGAGTTCTGGTGTGCAGACTTAAATGATTCCGAGTCCATATGTGACAAAGCTTTTGAACGCCTAAGACTCAAAATAAAAAAAATACACGAATCACGAAAATGTTGAAATCTGTAATCAAACTTACATTGAAACAGAAATGGAACTTGTAAAGGATGAAAACAGGGATGCAAGTTTTGTGACGACTTAATACAGACCGAAAAATTATAAATACAGTTAGTTTAGTTGAAGCATCGTTGAAAAACAATGAATATTTCTTACCGGAACTGAACAGCACATTAAAAGGACTTTTTAAAAAATTTCCCTTGTGGGGTTCCGTCGTGAATAATTATTTTAAAAGTGCCAAAGACTATGCATCAAGCTCAAATGTTGAAAATCATTTCAAAGACTTAAAAAAGATATATTTCAACACGAAAAACCAACGTGTAAGATTAGATGAATTTTTAGTACAGCACCATGATTTTGTCAACGGAGCTGTTAAACTTAGTTCCAG
Organism: Aproaerema taeniolella; assembly: GCA_949987775.1. Lineage (NCBI taxonomy): Eukaryota > Metazoa > Arthropoda > Insecta > Lepidoptera > Gelechiidae > Aproaerema > Aproaerema taeniolella. The sequence goes on from OX465245.1 coordinate 11,348,135, forward strand.
CGACGTTTTACACAAAATAGAAAAGTCTACAGAAACACTACAAACCAGACGAACAAAAAGAGATTTAATTAAACGAGCTCATCAATCCAGGCAAATAAAAACTTTAAAAAATAAACGCACAAAACTTGAATGCGAATGTCAAGATTTCGAGATTCAGCCCATTTTCAAAGATAATCCTGTCAAAATTGAGAATTGGCGAGGGCTTGCGATACCCACACCTAAAAGTTTAAAACCCAAGCCGATCTACATTTTACAAAATGGCAACGTTGCAAATTCGACAGAAAACAGGCTAATTATAACCAACACATGTGCATTCGACGCCGTGTCACAAACCTTCGCCGTAGCTTACAAAGACAGACAAAAATTTAAAGAAGCTGTAGATCATCAGATAAATATAGGAAAATCTAATGATTTCATGATATTTATTACGAAATTATCGAATGCAAAACAAAATGATAAAGAAATATATACATTGAGAGAGACAGTTCGGATTCAGTATCGTTTCGAGGTGGACGTGTGTTGCTTCTTATCCCGTTAATTTAATTTCTTTTTTGTGATTGGTGTATAGTGTAAATTTAAATTCCTGCTTCCTCTTGCACTGATTTAATGGACTGACTCCGCCCACTCATCCGATTAGAGAAAGATATCAATAGTTTCTCAAGTTGCACTTATAAGTGTCGATTAAATACCTGTTTAAAAACAGCATTCCCGCCGTACGATCGCGCCGAGTCTCGAACCCGCGACTTTTAAACTGTGGGTCGCGCTGACAAGTGGGCCACGCCGCTGTGCTAAGGACTTAGTGACGCGTCGTACGAAATTTAATATAACTTGCTATGCGCTGTACTACGAGCGAGTGACGCAACTGCGACGGGCCCCCTCCCGCACGAGCACTGCGAGCTACGCGCGCGCACTCGGAGAGCTACAGCTACGACTTCGTGCAACGGCGGCACTAAGCTGGACCACTAACCGGAATCCTTCGGCGGCACTAGTTTAGAGTACAGATTTTTATTCTAAATAAAGATTAACTATCAGTAAATGTGCTAGATGCAGAAATTCTATTCAACGCACCGAACTTTTATCCTTCACCTCTTGTGATGATCCGTATCATTATGCCTGCGTTAACATTACCTCGGCTCGCTTTCGTGAACATTGTTCGGAATTAAGAAAAAGCTGGATATGTCCTAGATGCGCTAACAATGTTACCCGTAGAGCACGGAATGACGACACATCTGTTCGCTCAGGTCCTCAAAAAAATCAGGATGAGTCTGCTGTGTTCTGTGACATGCCGAATGAGGATAAAAGTTCGTTACCTGTGCATGGCTCGGATCAGGTTGGCAAAAAAGTGGTCTCCATTCGGGACGATAATGTCTTACAAAGACTTCATATCAGTGCTGGACTCAAGACTTACATGTATGGAGGAAAGAATTACGAAGAACGTTCAGTCTTTAATAAAGACCGAAGTAAGCAATGCAATCGAGGAACTTCAGAGTGATTTCACGCAAACCACAGACTTCCTGGCTCTTGAACAGGATAATTTGAAGCTCGAATTTGTTGACGTTAATGAGAAAATAAAATCCTTGGAGGCTGAAAACAACAAACTTTCGCTCGATATGGCGCGTCTTGGGTCTCGTCTGCGTGTGTTAGAAAGAGCTTCACGAAGTTGCAACGTCGAGATCCAATGTGTACCTGAGAAACCAAACTGTATGGCTTGGTGAAACTGCCCGTCGATGGTGAGATGCGCTCAGTCAGAAGAGTGGCTAAACTTAATCCGGCATCGGATCGACTTAGAAGTATTCTTCTAACATTGCCATCTGAACGTCATAGAGACAACTTGATCTCAGCGTGTAGAAGATTCAATAAGGAGAATAAAACTGGGCCACTAAATTCTGCGCATCTTAATATCATCGGTGTAAAGAAACAAATTTATATAGTCGAACATTTATCTCCGGAGACTAAAGAACTACACGCTGCAACTAGAAGAGCTGCTAAACCGTCTTATAAATATGTATGGGTCAGATACGACAAAGTTTATGTCAGAAAAAGAGATGACACCTCTGCGATTCACATCAAAGATTTCGGTTGCCTTGAAAAATTGAAGTAACTCATTTAATTGTCTTGTGTTAGTAATAAAAACTTTATTCATTGATATTTCGTACTTTTCTCTGTCAAAATGATTTCTATATATTATAAAAATGTTAATAGGGTCTGGACTAAGACACATGAGATATTTTTGAACATGTTTAACTTAGATCATGATATTATTTGTTTGACCGAAACAAACTTTAATGCTGGTGTTTTTGATGGTGAAATAGTTAAGGATAGTTATAATGTGTTTCGCCGAGATCGTTGTACGACTGTCAATAGTCTAATTAAAAAAGACGGCGGTGGTGTTCTTGTAGCTATTTAAAAAATCTTTTAATGTAATAAGACAATTTTCTTGAGACAGTAAATATGAGGACATCTGGTTTAGTATAGTTTCAAATAAAAAAACTGACCCTGTTATTCATATCTGTGTCTGCTACTTAATTGCTGACATCAGCAAAGCCGATCTAGAAGCGTTTTGCAGTCATTCTCAGAACGTAATTCTAAATGCTAGTATTAACACGATTTATTTATTTTAATAGGGGACTTTAATACTCCCTCTTTGACTTGGTCTCAGCAAACGGGTTGCAATAAAATTATGATCCCCTCCAGTGCAAATGATTTTAAGTTATATAGTCGTCTCGAGCTAATGTCACTTTGTAAGTCACGTCAATTCAATCATGTAAAAAACAGTAACGGTCGGTTATTGGATTTGGTCTTTTGTAATATTGATGGGGTTAAGGTGGACCCAACTGAATCACTTATTCGTACAGATGTTCATCATCCTCCACTTTTTATTGAACTTAAAGAAGTGTCAACACATATAAACCTGAAACCTGCCTTGACGAAACATTTTACTTATCATAACTTTGATAGTATCAAGTTGGCACTAGCCGCTGTAGACTGGCAAGGAATATTATGCGATTTGCACATTGACGAGGCTGTTGATACTTTTTATCGCATTATTAAAACTATTATATCAAAGAACACGCCTATGAGTAGAGCACCTGAACTGAACTACCCTTTCTGGTTTTCGCGTGGGCTTATTAAATGTCTGAAAGAAAAAACAAATTCCATATGCGCTATAAAAAATTTGGGAATCCTAGAGACTACGACACCTTTTCTATGTTGCGTACAAGAGCTAAAGATCTCCTAAATGCTACTTACAAATCGTTTATAGAGTCAACCGAACAAGCTTTGCCCGGTGATATTAAAGTATTTTGGAAATTTATGAGCGAATGAAATACAATAATATGACCTCGACTAACAGCCAGGAAATCTGTGAGATGTTATCTAGCTATTTTTGTTCTGTTTACCAACAACCTGTAGACCGTAACACACAGCCTTTTGTTTATTCCACTTATAACACGTCGTCAAATATTACTTTATCGTGTGTGGTTATTGAAGAAAATTAAATCTTACAAAAGATAAATAAACTCGATTGGAACAAAGGCTCTGGTGCAGATGCCATACCACCCAAATTCATAAAAATATGTAAAAGAGAACTAACCTTGCCATTAAAAATCCAATTTTAATAAATCATTGTCAACAGGAATTTTCCCGACTTCTTTTAAATCAGCATTCGTGGTTCCTATTTTTGAAAACGGGGACAGGTCGGATTGTGTGAGCTACCGCCCAATCAGTATCCTATCTTGTGTTGCCAAGCTTTTTGAGTCTGTAGTTTAGGATCACTTATATTTTCACATGAAACCTGCAATATCTATGAATCAGCATGGATTTGTGAAGGGTAAGAGCACTGTTAGTAATCTCTTCGAATATAAAATTATTTGTGTAGCGTTTTTGCACAGTGTGGACAAGTAGACGCAATATACACTGATTTCCAGAAAGCGTTTGACAAGGTTGATTATTATATTCTTTGTTGCAAATTAGAAGGCTTGGGGATACATGGAAGTCTGCTGAGATGGATTGAGTCGTACTTAAGTAACCGAAGCCAGCTAGTTGCTTTAAAGGGATATTCCTCAGCACCAGCAAGTATATGTTCCGGCGTTCCTCAGGGATCGCACCTGGGTCCTTTATTTTTTATCGCATTTATTAACGACCTAACTCACGGCTTGTCTTATAAGTGCTTTTAAATATAAGGCCAAACACAAAGAACTAAAAAAGGTTTGTCAATAAATAACATCGCGAAAAGATCTCCCTCTCTCGGTGTCAATTAAAACAGAGTTTAACGGATAATTTTTGTGTGGTAAATTCGAATTTGGTAACAACTATGACAGTTACAATTGCATTTATGTTGATTGGTGTGAATTAAATAGAGTATTTGGGAACATTGAAAAAAAAATTAGAATGAAGTAGGTGATGGTGCAACCGTCGGAGTATTTAGACATTTACAAAGAACATTATCAAACTTGGATATGATTGTCCTTTCAAAGACTGGAAATCTTATGCTAAAAATACGACAAAGCTCCCAGGACAATATCATTTCAAATTTTCTGATTGCAAGAGATATTATCTCAAAAAAGTCAAAAACAATTCCGAACGCTTTGTAATTCGAGGTGAAGATAATTATAAAGTTGATACAGGCGTGACAAAAAGTATCATGAAACCTTGCGTTAAGTTTGTGAGGTTATTAAGAGTATGGCGATCTTCCTTAGTTGATTCCCAAGCTGATATTAAGTGAGCATAGATTTTGGGTAGTGACATAATTATTTTTGACATTACTAGCTTGTCAGAGATGGTTTGCCCAAGTTGTTTGAGCTTGTGCACATAACCTTGAATGATTTTTGCTGTCTGATCATTACGATTTTTTGCCCTCTTTATTTTCTCCGATATTTCGGTGCATTTACTACACACGTTGACACGCGGAGTGGTGAAACCAATATTATAATGCTTATTGGAAATATTTCGGAAAAAGCATCGTTTAACTTTCAAAGACGTATCATTTTGTTGTTCCTGGTACATTCTCCAAATTTTTTTAAAGTTCAGGTCAGATGATACATATTTTCGCTCAGACGTGGCGGAGCGGCAATAGTGCGACTCTATACATTTAAACGATTCTATGAACTGCATAACACTCTGTTTCTTGGCCAAGTTTTTCAGACTCTTAATAACCTCACAGCAAGACTTCTCACCGAGGAGGAAAGAATGAAGAAAATAATCAACAAGAAGAATCTGTAGCACTACAAGCATATAAGAAACAAGTAGGAAAAGATGAAAAAAAAATGATGGAAAAAAATTAGAGAACAGCGAAAATGTTTCTATTGCAAAAAAATGGCCATTTATTGAAAGATTGTAGATTAAGATAAAGTAAAGAAAAAGGAAAGGGAGATCGCGGTGCAAGCGAGCACATGGCCCATGAAAAAAGTTATTTTATTTCTTATAAATAAATAGAGGGCAAAACAGATGTGATAGGTGACGGCCGAAAGTTGCCTGTTCCACGAATAGGTAATGTTCTTCTCAAAGTATGCAATGGAAAATCTTACTCAAAAACTACACTGATTGACGTTCTTTATGTGGCAAACTTGAAAATGAACCTCCTGTCAGTGATCTGTGCTACGAATAATGGATTTGAAATTAAAATCAATAACACAGAATGCTGCATACTAAAAAACAATGAGTTATGCGCCGTGGGAAGAAAAGAAGGTCAGTTATTTACATTGTTATTATTTTACATTGTACATTAGTTATTTGATATTATTTTTCAGATAAAAATAATATTAAATGTTCTGGAAGTTCTTAAAAGCCTTTCTTCATCGTTGAGCATTCTGGATACACCGAAAACAAGAACCATGAAGAAAGAACTGCGTGCTTGCAGAAGAATTATAAAAACTAAATATAAGAAAATAAACAACTAGCAGAAAAAAACACTAGATTTTTAAAAAAGTGTAGAAACTTAAAAAATATCCTCTCAACCTTAAGTAAGCGTGAAGCGATAGACCAGTCTTGTGGAAGTTACAGATATTTAATGCGGTGTTTTAAAAAATAAATAAAGAGAGAACCAGGCCTTTTGCTAAATATCCGCCCGGTGCTCGAAAATTTGCCATTACTTTACACTTTAATTCACCAGCCACGTATAACCTACATAAGAAAAATGTTTAACACTTGTTTACCCCATCTGAATACTTTATGATATAGCCTCTTCAACGCTACTTATTTAAATCTGAAAATGTTGTATTTGTTATCATTGTCAACGTGTATGTATATATAAATAATTGAATGCCAATCAAACTGACACTGATCTGATTTTTCTTACGGGGACCAATAGTTGAATAAAGCTATTATATTGTATCCTCATGATAAATCGTAATGATTAGATATGGACATATAATATAGTTCATTACAAACAACAAAGGAGGCCAAACTTTGTTACTGGCGATACAAGTACACTGTAAACAAGCAAAACCAAGATGGCAGTAGTTTGTGGAGATGCTCGAATCGGAAATAACGTTCTGCGTCTATGAAAATAAATGATAAAAAGGACTAAATTATACCAGGAAAAGACACTATCTATACACGCCTGTGAAGCAAATGTGAAGTATCAGTTTTGATGTCTGCAAATCTATTAAACCCGTTCGACAAGTGTTTGAAGAGGTTTTCACTGAGTATGGGCCACTTGTTGAGGAGAACTTTGACAAAATGCCTATATTAATAAGTAAAAAAGACAGTTTGAGACGGTCAAGACGAAAGTTTTTAAGTTTTTCGAAAACAGAATTAAAAAAAAATTAAGAGATGTAGTAGTATCAGAGATTCTTGGACGAGATTTTTTGTTATGTTCGGATGGAGAAGGAGACAACAAAATTATTGTACTTGCGACAACATTCACGAAAAGATACCTCAATAATATAAACCACGAGGTAATAAAAATTTTTGGAGACGGTACATTTAAAAGTTTACAATTCTTTTACCACATGTACACCCTTCACCTAGATATCGACAGCAGTGTCGATAGTATTAATATAGTTCCAATCGTGTACGTTATTTTGCCAAATATAGAACTTTTAAAACTTAATTTAAACATCAAAATCAAAAAATTTAAGTGCGACTACGAGTTAGGACAAACACAAGCAGTTGAAATGGTCTTTCCAGATGCAAATATCAACGGCTGTTACTACTTCTTCTCGAAAGCAGTGTGGAAAAATGCTAATAAGATTAATGTCACAACTACAACGAAGGGCGACATTTAACAGTAACAACAGCAAAACCACTTTTTCATGTAGATTTTTTATTTGAAGCCTGGGATCAAATTAAACAAGACTACGGATCAGATGATAATAATAAAATATTCATGGATTATATCGAGAAACAGTGGTTGAAGTTTTTGCCGCAGATGATTCGTTATGCCAACGCGACAAGTCGTACGATTAATGGACTTGAAGGGTGGCGCAGGCGATTTAACGCACGCGTTTCACCTAATTGAAGTTTTATAAGATTTTTACAACGGTTTCGGCAGGAAGCGAAGCGGCAAGAACACAAAATGAAGTTTTCTTTATTCAATAGTAGCAACCCTAAGTAAACCGACATTTTATTTAACAAACGCAGGGTAAGCCCGTAAATTTTACCGCTTTTTATTTTAAAAAAATGTCCCATATTTTGACTGCATATCATTAAAAAAGTAATCAGTAATTTTTAATTTAAGAACTCTTACTACATGATATTGCAACTCTCTAAATCTTATAATTTAATATTGAAGTTACAATAGTCCGTATGGTTTGATAAATAGAGAAAGTTCAATTCGACCAGTTGGCAGATTCAGTGCCAAAAGACTTTAGAAGAGCGATCATACGCACCGTTAGGGCTGCCATCCGTCCGGGTTTCCCCGGATTTATCCTAGTTTGGAAGACGTCCGGGGAGCGTCCGGGCGGGGTTTCAATTGTAGTCCGGGTTTTCGATCAGATCTCGTTCCCATAATTTATGTAAATAAAAGCTATGGGTTAAGTATTTCACCGCACGCACTGCCGACGCTATTTTACTAAGCGAGCGGCGAGCGGGCGCGTTCGACCGAGGCATGGCGTGATCTAGCGAATGGCGAGCGCGAGCGATCTATTTAGCCGCGTAGTAAAATGTTAGAGTTAGATGTGTAAAAAGATCTGCTGATAAAATGAAAGACACTTCTTCTAAGAAATTCAAAGATATATTAGTTGGTTCCACCGTTTTGGTTGATGTACCAAAAGTAGACAGGGGTCCATTAGACGCAAATAATATTACAGGGATTGTATTAGACACGAAAAATAATTTATTTCAAATTGGTACTTCAGTTGGCATCATAAAAGATTGGCTTCCTAGAAACGCTGTTCAAATATCTACAGCTATATTAACCGATTCCATTCCACCGACTAAGCTGAGTTTGCGTGAAATTGCGGGAAAATTATCTTTATTTGGTGGTCAAGGATTCAAACAATGTTCTTGCCAAAAGTCCAAAGTACGATGCAAAACGAATAAATGTGCCTGTAAGAAAAATAATGTTCTTTGTAATTCACGATGCCACAAATCAGCTACATGTTTTAATAAGTGATTAAGGTGCTCGTGGGTAATTCCGAATGATTTTCAGATGAGTTGACACTGTGTACTCTACATTTAAGTTTTTCCTTTCATAAATAAACCTTTAAAATACCATAGCAAAATTATTTTTGTCATTTCACTGAACCAATTTAGGGATTTGTTCAATTCACTAGATTTGTTCAGGGAAAAGATCAAATCGTGTTGTTATTTTAACATCCTCCGTGATTTGATCAAATCCCCGTTTTTATCATATCCCTGCGACATATACATGTGTGTGAGCGGCGGCAGCTTGGCGGCAAAACGAAGCGCACTTAATTTTTGCTAGGTAAGTTTTACATTATTTTACGAAACCGAGCACATAACCACTAGAGTAGAAATATTTGATGTTTCACAAAAAGTGACAGTACTTCATTCAAAAAACATCATAACCTATTTATTAATAAGTTAAATTACATAGTACAATTTTTGAAAACCTACCTACTTCAAAGTTTTTATCCATTTCAGATAGGAAGACTGCTAGAAACTAACTACAATGCCTAAACGGAAATGCCTGTTCAACAGCGATTTGCAAAATAAATTTCCAATGTTAAAAAAAGATAAATATGATTGGGAGGCTTTCTGTACAATTTGTTCAACAAATATTTCGATCGCAAACAAAGGTGTTTCTGACATAAATGAACATTTGAACACACAGAAACACAAAATTAATATGAAAAATTAAGCAGGTTCTTCAAAAATATCTACATTTTTTGTAACATCAAACTCGGAAGATCTTCAAATTCGAGCAGCTGAAGGTGCACTCGTTTATCATACAGTCAGCCATCACATGTCTTTCAATTCTTTGGATTGTACTTGCGCTCTCAATCGCGAAATCTTTTCGGGGTCAGAAATAGCTAAAAAACATTCATGTAATCGTACTAAAGCTACAGCAATATTTATTTATTTATCTATTTCCATGATAATATTCAATACCTATTTCTGTCTCTACTATTTTCCTGTTGTACGCCTACGTATCATGAATCCTCTCGCTCTCTCGTAGGTTGGCTGGAAGAGATCCCCTTGTGGGATAAGTCCGCCTTTGTACCTTAAATTTATTTAATATTTATCTCTTTTGTTTTAAATGTATTTATTTTGTTTGATGTGCAATAAAGAATTTTACAATACAATATAATAGCTACAGGAGTTTTCAGTCCTTTGTCGATTGCCGAACTAAAAAATGACTTACAAAACATTCCGTTGATAAGCGCGGCTACTGATGCTAGCAACCATGGCAGTGAGAAACTATTTCCTTTGGTAGTTCAATATTTCGATGTAAGAAATGAAGGAATCACTACGAAACTCCTCGAAGTAGAGACCACGGTAAATGAAACGTCCGAAACCATTTCTGAACTGATCATAAACTAACTTCGAAAACATGATCTTTTGTTAAGTGTGTAGCGTTTGGAGGAGATAACTGCAATACAAACTTTGGGGGAATAGAATGACAAGGAGTCAATAATGTCTTCTACAAGCTAAAACAAAATCTGAACCCTAACCTCTGCACAGGTTATTAACCCTCCGCATACCAGGTGGGGTCTAATAAACCCCAGGCGGTGAAAAATCGATATATTTTCAAAAATTTTCGTGCGCGGAATCTGAAGCTCTCAGTAGCTGGAGTTGCGACGTTCTTACACTGGCAAGTACCATTAGTTTAGTGGTGCGTGCGTTTTTTAGGGCTCTAGACGCGTTTTTGTTTAGAATTGTTGTTATTTGAGCATATACAAAATGCAATTATGGCGAACTAAAGAACTCCTACCTCGAGATTGAAGTAAAAATTTAAAGATGTATCATCGTTGTTCAATTTTTTTAAATTTAGTCAGTTTAATAACAAAAAATTGGTAATTATCAATTCTTAGGGTGATTTCAAGTCTAAATTAGTAGTCAGAAGATGGCATTTTCGCTTCCCTTTTTCAACAAACCATTTAATCTATTTCATTTTTTTTTATATAGTGCTACTCAGGTTATGTTCAATTTCAAAAATATGCAATAATAATTCAGTACCCCTATTCCTATCTGATTACAGCGACCATTTTGTTAGGGTATGTCAGACCCCACCTTGTATGGCATGTTACAAATTTTTACCTGGTATGCCGAGGGTTAACAACGCCATTCATCATGGATGTGACTTACTGCCAGTGGACGCTGAGACTATCGTCTTGAAAATTTACAATTATTTTTCTATATACACAGAATTTTTTTTTTTTCTGTGTATATAGAATTTTTCCAAATTTTTTTTTCCAAAATTCGCTGTCACAGGCTTATTTGCTTCTAGTCCACTCCATTATGCATATCTTGCATAACAAAATAGAAAAATTAGAAAAAAGCGACAATTCCGTTTTAGAAACTCGAAACGTTCTTGGATCTATAACAAAAAGCCTAGACGATAGAATCAAAGAAAGCTTCGTGCCCTTAAGTATTAGAAGCATTTTAAACAAACACGACGATAACATAAAACAAGAGTTCACAAACTGTACTCTGAGTTTCTATAATGAAATAAAAACGTACATTGAAGATTGGAATCAGCCTCTTCAACAATTTGGTAAATTTGACTGGATGTTTTTGCCAAATATAAATGAAAAGACTCAATGGGCTGTTATCGAAGATACTATTGCATTTTTGAAAGACAAGAATATAGCAATTAACGACACGAAATTGATAGATGAGTGGGTGAATTAAAAATCTTTTTGCCAAAATCTCAGCGCAAAAGATAAGCTTTTAAATGCTAATCAACTATGGTTACAATTCTTTAGAACACCAAATGCCCATTTATATTCAAACTTACTAAAAATAGCCCAATATTTTTTTTGCATCCCTGCGCATAACGCGCATGTTGAAAGAATATTTTCTCTCATGACGCAATAGTGGACAAAAGAAAGGAATGCATTGAATCCTGAAACAGTCTCGTCACTACTCAAAATAAAATTTAACTTCAGAGGCTATAAGGATTGCACCAAATTCTATAATTTTTTATTCACTAAAAAAGAAGTTCTGAAAGCTATTGGTAAATCCGATTAATATAAGTAGACTAGCTGATGCCCGGGACTTCGTTTCCGTGGAAATTTCTTAAAAACCTTTCTTATTTCCTGCTTACGTTATAGAAAGAATCTCTGCACCGAATTTTAACTTTCTAAAGTCAAAGTCAAAATTATTCATTCATAATTTATTATTTCATTAAACAGCTAAAATAAGTTACTAAAATAAGTCATTAACATTTTGTTATTTAACACTATGTCTGTTCACAAAAGTGCAGTGAAGAACAGACAAAAAACTTGGAGTTTGCTCATTTAAAAACTAATTGTGCAATTTTTCTTATTTACTTTAAACTAGGCTTTAAGAATTGCCAAATAATTAAAAACTATATGTAGTTTTCTTTTTAATTTAAATTAGTTGCACAGTTATATGAATGTAAACAACAAATTGTGTTTTGTTTGTCTGCAATATATAGAAATAAACTTGTAGGATTGCTAAAAAATGTTACAATTTATGTTTTTTTAAGTTTTAGTTCTGATTATAGTCTATTTTATTTAAAATTTGAGGACATTTTGATGTTATTAAAAATACTTAAAGAATTACCAAAAATTAAAAGCATTATTTTACATAAATAAATACAAATTAAAGACTGATTTCATTTAGTTCAATTGAGATCTACAGTATTCGTTCAAGTGTTAATTTATTTAGGTACATTAAGTGTTACCAAAAAGCTAAAATTAATAATATAGTAATTTAAGTTTAAAATTTGAAGACATTTTAATGTTTTTACTATAATAGTTGCCAAAGAATTAAGAAGTATGGTTTTATTTGATTTAAATATTGATATAATTTAGTTACATAGATCTTTAAATGAAAATAACAAATTGTTTTTTGTATTATGTAATATAAGGAAAAAAACATGTAAGGCTGTTAAAATTGTTCTTTAGTATAAGTTATTATAACTTTCTGAATTTGATTTAAGATTTAAGTTCTTTTAAAACTAAAGTGAATATTGTTAATTGTATGGAAAACGGTCATTTTCATTTTTTTTGCATCGTCAGTAAAAAGTCAGTTTTTTTTCGGCTGGTAGGAGCGAAAAACAGTAGACGTGTTATTGTTTTGATTTACTTATGCTATATTTGCGTATTTATTACTTTTTGATATAAAATTTGGTGTTAATATTATTAATGTTTACGTGAAAACGCCTACCTGCTAGTAGTCACACATATCCTTTCACTAAAAACGTCAGAATCAGCGTTTATTTATAACGACTTTTTCACCAACACTTGTCATCACATCACTTCATATTTATCACAATGGAGCACTTGAAGGGCACTATTGAGGAGATATCTCAAACGTTTCACACGAGGATGGCAGCGTTTGAAGAAGAGCTGAAGACGGTAGCACCAGCAGTTACCCCCTCCGTAGCGTCACTCGCCGCCGATTTTCGAGCGTTCCAACGTTTTGTAACAGGTGCCCTCACTGGTCTCCAGAAGCAACTAGATATGCTCAGTGCTGAGTGTGACAATGCGGAGATGAGAAGTCGCAGAAAGATGCTGCTTATTCACGGAGTGCCGGAGAAGGATAGGGAAGACATAAAATATACGGTAGTGGAGCTTGCCAGTCAACGACTTAATATCGATAATGTGCAATATGAGGACCTGAGTCGGGCTCAGCGCCCGCCCTGTTGCAGATAAGCCTCGTCCCATCCTAGTGAAGTTTCGTGAACGTGAGGTCAGGGATGCAGTCTGGTTTTCAAAGACTGTACTTAAAGATAGTGGAGTAACTCTGTCGGAATTTCTGACCAAGCAGAGGCACCGGGTCTTCAGGGCTGCACGTGAAAAGTTTGGAGTTTCCAAATGCTGGACACAGGAAGGACGTATTATAGTCTGCGGTGTGGATGGTAAGCGACATCGCATATCGTCTACCAACGAGCTTGAGTCAATCCCCTGTGTGGGTCCGGCAGCAAACTCAACTACTGGTGCGACTCAAGTGACCGGCACAACCAGTGGTCTCGGCATCACAGTGCCTGTTCCAAACATATCTGGGCCCCGAGTGAAACGCAACGTACCTAAAAGAAAAGTATAATACAATTAGTCTTAGTTTGTTGTTTTTCTAGGCATTGCACTATTATAAACAGATTTTTGAGTACTTGCCTTTCTAATCTGTGATCTAAATAATTTATTTTATGTTTTTTTTTCCTCCATGATTGGTTTCAACTTAATTAATACGCCTTTCTTCTGAGCCTCTTCTTGATCAAATTCTATATCATTTGCAGATGCACACATTATTGCTGACATTGTTGAAGTTCTGAATTCTTATGTATCTTTGCCTAAAAATGGTTTATTCTCGTGAACGTGGTTTGGTTAGAGTGTCGCAAAAGGGGCAGCCATACAAAAAATAATTTTTAGAAAATTTCTAACCTTTTCCGACACGCCGACCCGTGGTTTACAATCACTTTATTTTTAAAGATGTATATAATCACAGTATTACATTTAGTAATGTGTGGGCCATAATTTAACAAGGAACTTACACTTGAATATAAATAGGTCTCTTAAGTATTACGCATGTATTACGCAATGACGCGATTCAATTACGCAATATTTTGTCTTGTCTATCTTATCCCTTTCGAGTAAGGCAACGGAAAACTATGACAATGCAGCCATACTCTGTTAAAAAAGGCAAGAATCAATTTATGTTACAGCAATGACTTTTAAACTGATAATTCTATACAGCCAAAGAAATAAAACTATTTTATTATTATTTTTCTGTCTCCTTTCTTTGCTGGCTTGTAACTAACTGCTTGGTAGTCTTATAACATAATTCGTTCCCGTGGGAATTCGGGAAAATTATGAAGCCTATGTTACTCAGGGATAATGTGGCATCCTAATGGTGAAAGAATTTTTGAAATCGGTCCAGTAGTTTCGGAGCCTATTCGTTACAAACATATAAACATACAAAAATAGGTACAAATCTTTCCTCTTTATAATATTAGTGTAGATGTAGATATATGTGCAAGCTGCGCCTGTGTCGTGTGATAAGTTTTTCCTTTTTTTTGTGTTTTACTTTTTTTTTTGTTTTTTATGTGTGTAATTAATAACTATAAAGTGTGCAGTGTGGTTTTCTGTCACTACTTTGTCTCTTTCCTGTTCTTATATCTGCTTTCTATGTTTGTGTTGTTTAATCTTTTCCTTACTACGTATAAAATGATTATGTGGAAGTTGTCAATCCTGCTTCCTTTTTTCATTCCTTTTTATGGGTTATTATTATTTCTAATGGTACCTACTTATTGCAGAATTGGCAACAACTTTTATAATAAGTATTTTTTTTTCTTTTTGTTTTCTCTTCTAGGCTGCTGGCAGGTATTTAGATGTAAAACCTAACTCTTTTATTTATTATTATTTTTTAATATATTATTATTTGTGTTTATTATATTTATTTATTTATTGCATACTATTTATGGATATTACTATAGGAAATTCATCTGATTTATTTCATTCTTGTTCTTCTGACTCTGATGACAGCTTTCATAGTCTTAAACCTTCTTTATCTGACTTTCTGGACGCCACGTTTTCTGACACTAAAAATAATTTCAACATAGTCCACATTAATGCGCAGAGCATTCCAGGTCACTATACTGAATTGCTTGATTCATTCGATAGCAAAAATATTCATGCGGTTCTCGTGTCAGAAACCTGGCTTAATCCTTCTCTCCCTTCCACCTCTTTCTCTCTTCCTGGCTTTCAACTTGTGCGAAATGATCGTTGCGGTTCCACTCATGGTGGGGGGGTAGTCATTTATCTATGTTCTCATCTTTTCTATTCTATCGTTCATAGATCTCCTCAACCTCCTCCCCCTGGTACAGCTGAACACCTTTTCCTTGAGGTGAGCCTTTCCCATTGCAAATTTCTTCTCGGAGTGTTTTACAATCCCTCTATGCATAATGATTACTTTGACTCTTTAGAATCGCTGATTGTAAATTTATCTCCTTCCTATGCACACACTATTTTGTTAGGCGACTTCAATACAAATTTGTTGAAAAATAATCTTAATTCTCAAAAACTCAGCTCACTAGCTCACTCTTGTGATATGCATATTCTTCCCTTAAGGGAAGAATATTCTTCCCTTAAGGCTACTCACCACTTTCCTAATTGTGAACCCTCTCTTCTTGATCTAATCTTTGTTTCTTCCCTTGACCACGTAGACAAGCATGGTCAGGTATCCGCAAATCAATTTTCGTATCACGATTTGGTGTATCTTTCATACCGATTACGACCGCCTAAAGCAAAAGCTAAAACCTTGATGCTTAGAAATTTTGCCGGTATAGATACTAATAAGCTTTGTGAGGATGCCGAGAGAATAGAGTGGTCTACCATAGATGAACTCGGGTCTGTGGACGAACAAGTGGCGTTTTTAAATCGCAAAATCATTGAACTGTATGACCGGCATGCTCCTGTGCGAGCTGTGCGTGTAAAACATCTTCCTGCACCTTGGCTAAACGATGAGGTCCGTGGCCTCATGGAGAGGAAGACGCGAGCCAAGACCAAGTACAGGACTGACGCAACGGACAAAAATCGGGATCATTATCGTGAAATAAGGAATCGCTGCAATACAAAGATACGGGATATACAGAGACGCCATTTTCATAAATCAGTTGAGAACGGTGATCCTTCTAAGGTTTGGTCGTTTCTCAATAAACTTGGAGTTGGCAAGTCACGTAACGAGTCCACCTCTAACAATGTTGACATTGATGCTTTGAACATTCACTTCTCCTCTTCTGCTTCGATTGATAGCAACATTAAGTCTAGTACCATCAGTAATCTTTCGTCACTGCCAGCTCCAGATTTTCCACCTTTTGTTTTTCGCCATATCACGGCTTGTGATGTTAAAAGGAATGCTCTCGCCATTTCGTCGAATGCGGTCGGAGGTGACTGCGTTAGTCGTAACATGATCGTTCCCATCATTGACATCCTTTCCCCTATCATTGCCAAAATCTTTAATAATTCCTTTGCATTAGGCGTGCTTGGAAAGAAGCCCACGTTGTCCCACTGCCCAAAAAGCCCATCCCTAGTTCCTTTTCAGACTATCGTCCTATATCCATATTACCTTTCCTGTCCAAGGTCCTTGAAAGACTTGTTCAGCAAAAACTTTCTTCTTTCCTTAACATGAACAATCTTTTCAATCCTTTTCAATCCGGCTTCCGCCCCGGTCATAGTACGACAACTGCCTTAGTTAAAATCTCTGACGACATTCGTACGGGTATGGAGAATCAGAAGTTGACAGTGTTGACGTTACTGGATTTCAGTAACGCTTTCAACACTGTTGATTTTGATGTTCTCCTTGCGATGCTGCGTTCACTTAACATATCTCCAACTGTGGTGGCTTGGTTTCATAGTTATCTGTATGGGCGTCGGCAACGCATCCGTATTGAAGAAACCTTCTCTACGTGGTGTAACACGTCTGCCGGCGTACCGCAGGGTGGCGTCCTTTCCCCTCTCTTATTTTCTATCTTCATTAATTCCATAACTCTTCCTCTTGTTTCTTCCTATCATTTGTATGCAGACGATCTCCAAATCTATACACAGGCTCCAATTTCACAACTCGGGAATGCGATTGATATTATTAACCAGGACCTTGTAAGTATTAATAGATGGAGTCGCTCTCACGGTCTTAATGTGAATCCAGGCAAAACCCAAACCACTATAATTGGAGGTCGATGGTACGCTGCAAGGATTGACTATAATACGCTACCACCAGTTATTTTTGATGGCGTACGTATTCCTTTTATCGATCAAGTAAAAAATCTTGGAGTCATTTTTGATAGTAGTTTGTCCTGGAAACCTCACGTTTCAGAGGTAAGTAGGAAGGTGTTTGCCGCGTATGGCTCGCTCAAACGGTTTAAAAACTTTCTGCCTATCAAGACCAAAATATCTTTGGCCCATGCACTACTTCTGCCAATATTAGACTATGCCGATGTTTGTTACCCTGATATAACGGTTGAGCTTATGAATAAATTAGAAAGTTTGCAAAATCTTTGCATTCGTTTTATTTTTGGTCTGCGGAAATTTGATCATGTGTCCGACTACCGTTCCCGTCTTCAATGGCTGCCCATTCGCCTTCGGAGGGTCTGTCACATCCTTTCGCACTTGTATACTATCCTGTCCAATCCTAATGCTCCCGCCTATCTCAAAAACTTCTTCACCTTCCGTTCAGCTACTCTAAATAAAAATCTCCGCTCTTGCTATAATCTTTCATTAAATATTCCTCCTCACACTACTAACTTCCTCTCTCAATCCTTCTCGGTCCAGTCTATCCGTCTCTGGAATAATCTTCCTGAATCCATATGACGATCTCCTTCCCTAGAATCCTCCCAATGAACCCTTTTTGTTATCATATGTTCCTTTCTTTCATAGTAATATTATATTATATGTATTAGTATATGTAATATTGTTATATTATGTACTTAAATATTAGAGCTGTAGTTTATGTAATAGATAAATATATTTTATTATTATTTCATTTTTTATTGTTAGCCACCACCCGCTCTGCTTTATATTTTTTTCATTATTTTCCTACCCAAAGGTTGCCTGGAAGAGATTGCTACCTTAGCAATAAGGCCGCCTTTTTGTACATTTCTGTTTTCTGTCATTGTCTGTTATTGTAATGTTTTTGTGTCACGGTGTGCAATAAAGTATATATGTCTGTCTGTCTGTCAGTAAATGGATTCGTCAGTAAAGTCACTAAATGGAAAAGTAAGGGCTGTTGCATAATGGTGGTATTTTCACATTTACTCAGCATTCGCTTAACGAATTTCAATCCGAATGGAATTTATCTTATTATAAACTAGCTTTTCGCCCGGGACTTTGTTCCCGTGGGAATTTTCCCGTTAATTTTCCAATGTTTTTAATAGTTATTCTGCTATTCGGGACGGAGAGAAATACAACAAATCAAAAACCATGGAAATCGGTCCAGCCGATCTTGAGTTATAAGTGGTGTAACAAACACGACTTTCTTTTATATATATAGATAAAGTATTGTCAAATGACAATAGATGGCATTGAACAAGACTCAAGTGTCACTGTCAAAATAAACAAACGGTTTGAGAAAAATCTGTAGTTTCCATGTGTGTGTGTGTGTGTGTGATTAGTGTATGAATACTCATAGTGTCAGCTAGTTTTTCTATGGCCTTTGCTATTGTACAGTCAAGAGCACGTCAAGCTTTACTCTGAGGCATCTTAAGAGATTGCGATAAAGCTGATAATATAACTAGGTACACTGTTACGCTAAGCTACTCTTGACTGCACTTTAATTATATTTGTAAATTCCTTTAATAAATTCAAATGTTCTATGTGTGTATGAGCAGATAAGAGAAACAGCTATATTATTATAACGTAATTTTTTTATTCGCAATATTACAATTTAACTGCAAAACATATAAGCGGTGGTCCCTGGAGACCAGCAATACAGGTTTCGACCTAGCGCAGGCTCCAGTCTCCTCCCACTCTGTCTGCAATATATTTTTAGTAAACTATATATGGATAAAATAAACCATTTTTATTATTTAACTTAGTAACTAAAATAATAATTTTAATAGGAGCTTTATTTAGTTCTATCAACTTAGGAACTTTTTGTCACCTAATTATTAAAGTGTATACAATGAACGAATTAAGACTATTTATTTCTCAAATACTTCCAAAGCCTCGTCAAATTCATAAATGGTCCGTTTGCCTTTTAATGTAATCTTTGGTGCGGTTAAAATCTTGACTATACTTTCATAAGGTTCGTGAGAAATGTCATTTTCTACTATTTGAATCTCCGGCCACTCTCATCAATCGTTTTAAAAAAAATTATCTTCACTTCTCCTTCCTCATTTATTTCACTTTTTGTAATACCAAGATAAGTGTAACACTTGTTTCTTTCACTTTGGATCTTTACCAAGACGTACACACCATCATTAATTTTAGAAGGGTGTACATTTTCTTTATCAATTATTTCGTTTTCATGTGTCCTTGAACAACTTGGCTGTGTAAGAATTTTCAAATTATTTAATGGCTCGTCGTCTGAATCCGAGGCATGTACCATGTTTTTTCACGTAAAATATGTTTTTGTTTGTAATTTCCATCAGTTTCACTCGCTGATATAATTTCTTCTTCAGTCTTCTGCAATAACATAATTTGTTTTTCTGTCTTGTCCTGTAATATTTCAGACTTTCGTATTCAAGTTTACTCGTGTTCGTTCACCTGTATCGCGTTTTTCTCTTGTCATTGTCGCTACAATAGTAACAGCTTAAAAATATGACAAGAGAAAAATGCGGTACAGGTGAACGAACACGAGTAAACTCGAATACGAAAATCCCAAAAAAATGGGAACAGTTCCTAAAAGATAGTGACAATAAAGAAGTACTTTTTCATTTACTCAGTGACCATTGCCATAGTTTAAAATTGGATGCAGATAAAGAACTTAATCTTACTGACGGATCTCTAGTATTAAGTTCGAGTCAGCGTTCTAAAGCAGCTTTAGAGCCCTCTAATCACGAAGAGGCAGATACCAGAATATTTGTCCATTTGGCCGATATTGTAAGCCAAGGGCATACCACCGTCTTGATACGGTCTGTGGACTCGGATGTATTGATACTCGCAATATCATGCATACCTAAATATCCTGATGTTCAATTATGGGTACACTTAGGAACCGAGAAACATCACCAATTTCTGTCCTGTAATGAAATTGCAAATGCATTAGGTAAGAATAATTCTTAAAATATTATACACATTGTGCATTATTTCATTTTGTAATAACAAATAATAAAATTACATTATAGGAACAGCGAAAGCGAAGGTGTTACTTGTATTCCATGCCTTTACTGGTTGCGATACCGTATCAGGCTTTAACGGAAAAGGAAAAAAAACGGCATTTGAAGCATGGAATGCATATCCTGACGCTACAAAAGGATTTGAAATGTAAATAGAGGGAAAAAAAGACGAGGCTTTTCCAATCATCGAAAAGTTTGTTATAACTATGTACGATAGGTGAGTGGAGTGATATAATAAAAAGACATAAATATCAGTAAATAGATAACGAGCATATTTTAAAAATAAGTAGTAGCTAAGTAAAATGTTTATGTATTTTAGATCCAGTGATATCACCAAAATTAACCACTGTCGAAGATAATTATTTACAAAAAAAGATAGGCGAATCGAAAACATTCCGCCAACAGAAGACGCACTGTATCAGTACATGTTACATGCGATGTATCAGGGTGTACATATTTGGTGCCAATTGACCACACCCAAACAAGACATTCCCGATCCCCAGGAATGGGGATGGACTAAAAGTAACAACAACCTTTGGGTACCAACTTGGACTACAAAACCCGTGGCATCACAAGCTTGCCTAGAATTAATAAAATGCAATTGTAAAATAAACTGCACAAGCAGATGCAAATGCAGAAAAGAAAACTTAAAATGCACCGAGCTTTGTTTGTGCGATGGCAAATGCCAATAAGTAAGTTGTGCATTATTGTGGCGCGGCGCATCCTGTGCAATATATATATTTTTAATAACTCGTAGAATAATTAATTATGTATAATGTATATATATTTGAAAACTAGATAAATTAGGCTTTCTCATAGTATTTTTTTAATTCCTTAATATAAATCCTTTTTTAACTAGAGGTCTTTGAACCTGAGAAACATACATAATTTTTTCACATTTTTAATAATTTCTCGATAATTTACTTATAAAAGTTGCAATTTTAAGCTAAGAAATGAATTCCTCGTCATTTATTTACTCGAAAATGAAACTAATATTGCCATAGTAGCTTATTTGGATTTTGTAGATTTTTTTTCCAACGCTCGGAGAAGGCGCTCTTCGAGCAACCCCCCCTCCCCCTAGGGGGGCGGTACCGGAGGGTAACCGGGCTAAAACAACTTGGTTTTACCTAATAATCATCTGTGCAAAGTTTCATAAAATACTCACAAAGGGGAATAGTCAGGACCCTTAGGGCCCGGGCTAAAACGCTGTCTTGGCGTCGGGTACATCATTTCCATGCGAGACCAAGCTATTTAAGTTCCTCTTAACTGCTGCACCAACGCCGTCCGCTAGGCCTTTACCGTGTGCCGATTCAAAAAATGACCATGTCGCATAATCAAATACATCTTCTCCAATAACTTTATTCAACATATAAAAGTTTTTTTTCTGGCGATACTGTGACGATCCCCGTCCGAAAAAAAATGTATTATCCGTAAATATGGACATAATTCTTTGGCAAATTTTATCACTGGCTTTAAATGGGCCCAAATAGCTCCAGGACTATGATCAAGAGAAGGAGATATGGAACAGAATGAAATGGGCTTTATTACATTTTTTAAATACATCACGCCGGTATGCAGGGTTATTTGGCTTTTACTAGCACCATAGTTAGCGGCCTGAATCTCTTTCACTAGTTTACATCCGTAGTTTTCAGAATAATCCAAGAATAATCACAAAGGATTACAGCTTCGTCGTATTCTATATTATCTATGCACTGTCGAAAAGATTGACTTTGATGATTAATGTTAAAAAAATGTTTTTTTGAAAACCACTAGCTCCTCCTTAAATTCTCTAACAAGTTGTTCTTTATTCCCTTTAATAAAATCTTTGTTATATTTTTTGGTTACATGTTTTACTTGTTTTCCTTTCACAAGTTTCACGAATTCATGATCTTTTAAAACCCATTTTATCCAGCTTGCCTCCTCTTTGCCATTAAAATCTGGAATAATCAACATTTCGGGAGCCATGTCACACATATCGCATTCTGAGTACATGCATTCTTTTTTATTCACATCACATGAAACGATTTCTGTTAGTTTTCGTAAGTCGCTTGTGTCAATTAATTGCAGAGTTTTTAAAAGATCTGCTTGAAACGAAAGATTACTATGTTTTTTGCAGGCACAAGTATCGCGATCTTTTACGGTTGGAGTTTTAACAAAAAAGGCCTATATCGTGTGAATGTTGTATAAGAGGACTGTCCACCTTCTTTTCGCTTTTGTTTTTTCATCTTTCGAAGCGTAATGGTCTCTTTTTTACCTGAGGTTGGACGGCTTATGTCATCTCGCAAAAAAAACTTTTCAATTTTTTTTTTGGGTTTTCACAGGTATTTGTCTTGACTTTTGTTTTTCGGATTGAAAATCCAAGTGCTGTGGAAACTCTAGTCTTCGTTTTATATTTTTCAGTGATTGGATTTTCAACAATAGTTTTAAATTGTTTTTTTTTCTCATTGTTTTTTATGTTACTGTATGTAACTTTTACAGAATCCTTTATAACATTAAGTTCAAAAATTTTCTTTTTCACTCTTTGTTTTTCGTCTTCACACAATGATTGTAGACCATCTACAAAAGTATTTGTTTTAGTCAATGGGGTGACTGCATCTTTGTTTACTTGGTCGATACTTTCAACTACCTGTGTGTTTGTATCTTCGTTCAGAGGATCGTTTTGATTCCCTTGGATTATTTTTTCTTGGTTATTTGTGTTAGGTAGCATGGTATCAATTATTTTTATCAAGCTCCAATTTCTTTCTCTTTACCTATCAAATTTTTTTCTCAGACATGCTAATTTACGGCTTTTCAAAATCAACTGTTCTTTTAAATATTTGTTTTCTTTTTCCAGGCTCAATCTACGTGCTGTTGCATGGAGTTCTCGTCTTAGTTTAACTTTTTCCTGTCTTTCTTTATTATTAAAAATTTATTTCCTTTGTTTTTTTCTTTGCGCCACTTCTCTCTTTTCGCGGATTTTTCTTTATCTGTTAAATCAATTATCTTTTTTTTTTTTTTTTTTTTACATGCTCCAAGTGTTTTTTTCTTTTAGCTTCGTATTTTTCGGGATCATTTTCCTTCATTTTTATCATGTATCGTTTTTGCCGCTCGGCACCCGTAAGCGGCATCTATAAGACCAAACCAAGTAATTAACACTTTAATAAGCATATCAAACCAAAAAAAAGTAAAATAATACTGTCTATAGGTACAATATTTAAATATGCAGGCTGAACAGCACATCAGATTACCACAAATTGCTAAATTTCCCTAATGTACTCTTTCTTGATTGGAGATAGAATTGAAAATCTACTGAATAAATTAGACAAGTTTGTAGTAACGTAGTGAACTGGTCACTATACAATAAAGCTGTTCGATTTCATGTAGAATGACATCTCTACGTGAGCAAATCTAATAAAATTTGACGATGTCGTAGTTTAACTTAGCCGACTTTACTGACGTCAGTAAATAGACTCAAATGTGCACTCACCTTTACCGCACATGATTTTTAAGTTCCATTAATTGACGTCAGTAAAAGTCACTAAATCGAAGACGGAACCGTTGCCACATAGCCTGACTTTTGTTCATACTTCATGTAAAACTGTGTTTTATCGTTCTAAACAGTTAGTAGCGCATTAAATATCGACAGATCTACATATATTATTGTATTAGCAGAATAAAAACTTACCTTAAATGGGTTTTATTGTGTCAGTAAGTTGAGATACTAATTTAAAAGTCGAAAATTTCAACAAAAATATCTTCATGGCAGCGAAACAAAAGGGAATGGCGGGCGGGGGTAGGGGCCACGTGATGTCTACAAATAGAAACAAACTAAATTGCAGTTTATCTACCAATAAAAACGCGTCAGTAAATGTGCGTCAGTAAATAGCCTAAAAATTCTGGGACACATCTTGTTTATTTTATAAATTAATTTGTAGAAAGACTATCGTAAGATCTGTGTAAAATATTTAAAGGCCTAGTGTTATTAAGATACATAAAATTTATTTCATAACTTTAAAATGTATTTTTGTCCCGAAATTATTTTCCCAAAGTAGTAAGTCGAAGAAAGGACACAGAAAATTTGTATGGAGACGAATTCTACAAATATTTTGTTTTGTGAAAAATAAATAGAAAACGTACCAGAAATCATTTAATATTTAGATTTATGTTGTGTCTATATACACATTAAGATAAAAGACATGAAAAAATATTGCTCTTGTACAGATATTTTGCATAACAACGAATCAAATGGGTGGGACACTTCATAAAATTAACAACTGCAAACATTTTGAAAATAACCGAAAAATAAAAAAATTAAACAAGTTTTCATTTAATTTAATTAACTGAGTAACTAATATTGGGTTTATCTTTTATTTAATATCTAAGAAGGTTAACAAATAAAGCAAAATTACTCACTTGTCGTCACAAAAACGATTAAACACACTATTTCATGCAACAAAAGAGGCTTAAAATTAAAGTTCACTTCTATCAAGTACGAAGTAAAATATATTTTAATCAAGATGTAAGTGAATGAAAAAAGTATTGAAATGTCCGGGGTAAAAGCTCCAAAATCCGGGGAACTTACGCTTCCGGTCCTGGGGGGCAGGTTTTAGAGATGGCACCGTGGACACTGATGTATTGGTACTGGCTTTGGCTTTTTTCAGTGATTTAAATCTCGCATATAGGTATTCATGAGCTGATGGCGGCAATGAGTTCTGCAGAATGCAGGTATCTGAATATATATATTAGCGTCCAAGACGTTCGCTAAAGTCGTCACGGCTAGCAAAACACCAGTTGCTTTGACCCAACCTCCTCCAAAAGTTGGACACCGTGACGAAGATGGCTTCGTCAAGGTGCAGAAGAAGCGCAAGCGATCGGGTATCAAGAATCGCTGCGGGACGGCAGCGACAGACCCGGAAGTGAGTCTGCGGGCTGAAGCTCCGAGCACGCCTGTGTACTTGTCGCGACTGCACTACAGCACTGAGGTGCAAGACGTCGTCGAGTACATACGGCAGAAGACAAAAGTTCCCTTAGGTCTCCAGAGAGTGAAACCGTTGGAATCGCATCACCATGCTAGTTTCAAAGCATTTGTGGTGCGGTTCCCGACGTTCATGTTGGAGACAGTCATGAAGGAGAGCTTTTGGCCGGAGGGCGTGGTGTTCTACCGTTTCTGAGGGAGATTCCTGGCTACAGACACCCCCGGAAAAACACCCGGGAAATAGTGTTAGTTAGTTTTATTTTATTTTGTTTAATTATAATTCATATTTATGTATGTTACAGAGGCGGCTCGTGACAAAATTGTACGGGTGTTCACTTGAAATAAAACTATGAAAATACATTGATAGCGTTAGCAGTACAATTTATTTACAAATTATACTCGTGCTTCATCCTCGAGATTAGTAACCTGAAAATGAACTAATTAATACTAATATCTTCGATCAACTATAAAGAACTAGATACACAATCCACAACAAAAAAGTTCCCTCACTAAATGATCACCCACTTGACGTTTTGGGTTGTCTTTTCGTTTAGTAGCATTCGTTCGTTCCGAAAGTAACCATGCCTCCAGTGCGCAGTGAAAAATTGTAAAAATCACACCTCCAGAACATTAAAGGAATATGGAATGACATTTTTTAAATAAGTAGTTTTGTAATTATTATATGTGAATTGAAATTATCTTGGTATTTGGCCAAGAAAAGGTTATAAAACATTTTTTTAGTTTAATTTAATAACATTCGGCGAGAGTATAACCCTTTAAATTGAATAGACACTAGCGGAACTTACAAATCCATACCGTTGTATTTCAACATCATTTGTTCGGGTTATGCAGTGACTCTGTTCTAAAACAAATAGAGACGCTTTTTTTTTCTATTGTTTTTTTTTTTTTCATTTTCATCTGTGTTATAAAATTTAAGTGTAAAGAGTATATATATTAATTCTGTTTTCTATACTTACATTAAAGGTATTATGGCAAAACCATTAATCATATAAAATTGAATTAATAAAAAATTTAACGTGCGTGACGTTTACAAACATAAAGTTTTATTGGATTTTTAGTTTTCCTAGAGATCCTGTGCGATGTGGACAGTGGACATACGTGGTCGCACGTCAAAGATGTGAAGATTTTTTCTAGCCGTCGAAAAGTAGTGTCTTTTGCTCCAAGCATTTTTTAGAAAGTGACTCGTATGTCATTACAAAAGGAGTCAAAAGGTTACACAAAACAGCTGCACCTCAAATAGTATGTACCTTTTTATCACTTTTGATTTGGAGTTTCTTGTATTGAATAAAATAAAAAAAATATGTTTCATCTTCAGGACAAAGATGATGACAGCGAAGAAGACAAATGTTTTTTTTTTGAGTTAGTTGCTTTTTTTTTAAATAAATTATTACTTGTACTTAAATATCTATTTAGTTTCATAGCTAATTTCCTCTCTTAAATCTCAATAGGTCATTTCTGTTCAAAAAATTATACTAAGTTTTAAATAAGCAAAACATAATATATGTGTAATCGGGAAAGACACAGTTCTTTTCTTTTTTTATAAGTTATTTCATATTTCATAAAAAAAATAAGCATAGAATATTAGGTTTGTAAGCAATAATTAAGAAGAATGGCGGCGGCTGTGATTATCAATTGTAATGTATATTAATCGTCGGTTAATTTGAAATGAATGTGATTTTTTCATAATAAAAAACCATAAAAACTAACATAAAAGTAAGCGGCTGAACCAATTTTGATAAATCATATCTGAAATCCAGCGCAAGAAGAAGCTTTCGAATACAATAAACTGCACCATTAACATCATCCGTTTAAGAGCTATGATGCTCCTATACATACGCAACACAATCAGGGGTTAAAAAGAAAACCACACCATTTCGTAACATTTTGAATTTGTTATAAAGTTTAGACGAAGATTTTTTTATGTGAAATCGACCAACTAATATATTTTTAAAATTAACAAAGGCAACTCCACTCCTCCCATGTTCTACGTGACAGCCAGTGTCATCAAATTGTCTTACGTTATCCTTTGTTCAAAACCAAAAGTGGTATTTTACAAATTAAACAGATTTTAATTTTCGACCTTATAATATTACGTTAAGGTTTAAATTAGATTAAAAGTTTGACACTTTAGAACTTTTTCATAATACATGAAGTGGTATACAACTATCTAAGTACGTATTGTAGTTAGGACACTTTTAAATTTCATTTTGTATGGGACTGTGTATCTAGTTTTATATAGTTGATCGAAGACTAATATAATATTATGTAGTTACACGTAAGTGGTACCACTCATGCACTGATAGTTGAGATATATATATATATATATTATAAAACCAGGCTGTATGGGTCATTCCTTTGCTCTTACTCTACGGCCGGCTATCGTCCGCTTGTCATTCACGTTTTCAGTGTGCGAGCCACTCGTCGCAATTTCTTCAACTTATTTATTTTTCAGTTAAAAAGACGTTAATCTAGGCTGTGAAGTGTTTAATGTGATAATATTTAATATGCCTATGAAAAAAAAACATAATTTAGATGCATCTGAGGAGTTAGAATTCCTCAGTTGGAAAATTAGGAAGCTAGAGAAAAAGCTTTCGAATCGGCGCAGCCGCAGTAGTTCTAGATCTCAAACTAGGAAAGAGGAAACAGAAAAATCTATAAAATCTGGTAAGTAGACACTTTTATCAGCCTGTGATAATTCTTACTTACATACAAAATGACAAAAGAATCTTAGTTTGATCATATTACGCCATTGTTCATTGGTGCGCAAACACAAGTATGAAGGTACCTACCATACCGGCCAAATATCATGTACGGATCATATTTCTTACAATGTTACGTTTATAATGAAGGTTATTCTAGTAACATAACTACACGGACTAGTACTTACGCGTTATAGGACAACGAAATATTCGGTTTTCACTACCATCAGAACGGTTTAAGGGACCGTTTATATTGGTTTGTTTTCTAAGAATCAGAGCAGTTTCTGGGACTGTCTCGCCTTAGACCTACACAGCCAATCAGAGCAGTTATCAGGACTGTATCGACGGCATTTCTTGTATACATTTTCAGGGCTGCTTTTGGGGCAGACCCGTACATTATCACAACTGACCTTTTTTCATGGCTACTTTTTTCGTAGTATACTTACACAAAACACAAATAAAATTTATTTTCAGTGGAAGAATGGCTGGATAGCCCTCAACACTTGGAACAAAATGAAACACAAAATGATAAACCTGCATCTGAAACGGCAGATGAAACCAAAGAGTATGATAAATATGCTTCAGGTACAGCAGACTTTACGGACCTTACGATGGGTTGCGAAACACCTACTGATACTGATATAGAATTATTAGATATACTCGGTGATGATCCTTCGGCCACAGTACAATATGGAAACGACATCCATAAAGAACTTGCATCTCGACTTCAGCATATAGCCACCACAGGACTATCCAAAGAATCACGCTAAGATCTAAACAAAAGATACCTAGTACCCAATAATTGCCAAAAAATCGGGGCACCTATAATGAATGCGGAAATTAAAGCCGCAGTAACAGAAGTAGTAATAAAACGTGATAAAGGCATTGAAGCACGACAAAAACAACTTGCAGTTGCAATATCTGGACTCACTGAAATACTAAATAAAGACAAAGATAGTGATCGATTAAAACAATTAATGGATGTATGTCGCATACTGTGTGACATACGGCATGCAGAAAGTGTTACCAGGCGTAACTTCGCTATTTATTCCATTAAAAAAGAACTCAAGGAACACTTGAATAACACAAAAATAGATAAATATCTATTTGGAGGAAATCTATCTGAGACTCTTAGGTCAGCTAAAGCAGTGACAAAGTCAGGGACAGAACTGAAAAACAAACCACCTCCGAAACCAAAACCAACCAGTTCTACCAATCACAACCATAATTTAAACTGGAAAAGCCCGGCTCCAGCTCACAAACCACCGAACGGCCCTCGAGGTCGCGAAGCCCCAGTGGCGCCGGGCCCTCCGGCGCGATTCTCACGCAGCGCGCCGCCCACCAGCTCGTCGAAGACATCGCAATATCACTTGAAACAGACCCACCGACGCTAGACCCGGTAATGTATGCTGGACGTCTTTCTCTGTTTTACAAACAATGGTCTCTCATCACTAACGACAAATCTGTATTAGGCTGGATTGACGGATATAGATTGCAATTCAATGGACCTGTGTCCCAACCTTACTTACCAGGAAAAGTAAATTATACACAAAAGGAAAATGCTCACTATAAACAAGCTATACAAAATCTACTTCAAATTGGAGCAGTTTCCCAATGTGATCCATGTGAACGACAGTTTGTCTCAGGCATTTTTCTGCGACCCAAGCCAAATGGTAAAATGCGGTTTATATTAAATTTAAAAAATCTAAATAAATTTATAAATACAGAACATTTTAAAATTGAGGACTTCCGAACAGCAATAAAACTCATATAGAAACTGTTTTATGGCCAACATTGACCTCAAAGACGCGTACTTACTTGTCAAAATTTATTTACAGTCTAGAAAATATCTACGATTTGTATGGGATGGAAAAATGTACGAGTTCAACGTCTTACCATTTGGCTTGAACACAGCTCCATATATGTATTTTCACTAAAATTATGAAACCGGTAGTTAAATTACTAAGAACCTGTGGGTATTTATCCACAATTTATTTAGATGACTTGCTTTTAATAGGACAATCTAAAAATGAATGCTTAGAAAACATTTTAATCACAAAAAATTACTAAACAATCTAGGTTTCATTATAAATGAAGAAAAAAGTAATTTCATACCTTCACTAAATTGTAAATTCCTTGGCTACATTATTAATTCATCCAAATTTCATGTACTTAGTACTGCCAGAAGAAAAAAAGATAAACATTAAAAGAGAAATTAGTAACATGCTCAACACTGACCGGTGTAAGATTAGGAAGTTTGCACAACTAGTTGGGGTACTAGTTTCTGCCTGCCCAGCAATGGAGTATGGAATGTTGTACACCAAACAATTAGAACGACTCAAATATTTGAACCTACAAGGTCATGATGATTATGAACACTATATGAATGTACCTATAACACTACACCCTGACCTTAAATGGTGGTTACATGCAATAGATAACTCTGCACGACAAATTTGAATAGACGATTATCGTACAGAAATTTATTCTGACGCCTCAATGACGGGGTGGGGCATAGCATGCGGGGTAGACACAGCAAGTGGGCAATGGTCACAACAAGAAAGGGAAAATCATATTAACTACCTAGAGTTACTGGCCGCTATCTTTGGTCTAAAAATATTTGCCAAAAACCTCAGTAATTGCCAAGTCCTTCTGCGAATAGATAATTCTACAGCCATTGCTCACATAAACCGCATGGGTGGAATCCAATTTCTCACCTTACAGAAATTGCAACAAATATCTGGCAATAGTGTGAAGCTAGAAATATTTTTATATACGCTTCATACATCAAATCCTCTGAGAATGAGACTGCAGTGCAGATGCGGAATCACGCCGTACGCACCCAGACATAGAATGGGAACTTAGCTCTTCATCTTTTCAAGTCATTACTGATAAATTCGGTTTTCCCGCCATAGACTTGTTTGCATCTAGGGTTAATGCTAAATGCAGCCGTTACATATCCTGGCATCGTGACCCTGATGCCTTTGCCATAAATGCATTTACAGTTAACTGGACGAACTTCTATTTTTATGCTTTCCCTCCCTTCACGACCATCCTAAAAATGCTACGAAAAATTATTTCTGATAAAGCACGGGGCATCGTAGTGGTACCCAAGTGGCCAAGCCAACCATGGTATCCAATTTTTCAACGCCTCCTTTTATTAGAGCCAATAGAACTTGAACCTAACGCCATCATATTTAATTCTAGCAGCAACCGCAACCTCCAGGCGAACCTTACCCTGGTTGCCGGAGTATTGTGCGGACAGCGCTACTGCGACGCAGTATACCCCCGTCTGCAGTAGACATCATGATGGCATCGCTATCTAAAAATACTTATAAACAGTATGACGTAGCATTGAAAAAGTGGTATATCACGTTTCAATTTTTACCGCACACAGCACGCGGCATGCCGCCGCGTCAAAAGCTTACAAATGCGGAGTTAGTGTTCATTTGATTCGGTTGGAGCGGTGCCTCAAATACTTTTGCAAAATACTATAACGGAACAAATATGTCTAATAATGATACAGCATTAGCAAATGCCATATTAGATGATAGTATTTAAGTAAGATTCCTACTTTAAAGATACTTACTTTTACTAATTTAATGAATAGGTACTAAGAAAAGCAAACTCAATAATTTGTTTTTTCTTAAAGATTTAAATTTAAGGTATACTTATTAATATACATACTATGATTAATATAATCTTACTTACATTAGTAACCATTTTAGTTTTATTATTGTTCTTGAACAACTTAATTAGCTCGTAAATGAGAATGTATCTACCTATTAAGAAAAAGATGTCCTTTAAATTCTCAAATAAAACTAATTAATCATTTTGAATTTTGGTCTTTAGTCTGACATTTCCTTAGCTTGCTCTCTAAGTCTACATAATATTATATTAGTGTTAATTAGTTCATTTTCAGGTTACTAATCTCGAGGACGAAGCACGAGTATAATTAGTGATTAAACGAACTTACCTGTAAGTGAAGTTCTATCACAATTATACGAAGTGCTTCGTCCGAAGAGATTAGTAACAAACACCCTCCCACCCTGGTGCAGTGCACACCCATTCGCTGCGGAAATGTCAATATCAGGGATGTCCACAGGGATAATAATAATATGAGCAACTCTAAACTAATGACAAGCGGACGATAGCCGGGCGTAGAGTAAGAGCAAAGGAATGACCCATACAGCCTGGTTTTATATTTTAAAATATATATTAGACTGTGTCAGATTTGTATGGGGAAAAAAAAGTGTGTAAAATATCCGGTTTACTAGGGCTCTTTCTGTTCCTTTATGTTAAAAATGTATGTGTACCAAAAATCAAGCCGATTAAAACACATTTAGACGTCGCGACGATTTGAAAGATACAAAATAGTACCGAAATTAAAAAAAAAATAGTTTTTTGGTTATAATATTCCAGTACGCAACACTGAAGTTCACTGGGAATTGCCGCGCGGAAGAAAACTGTATAGCGGGTAGGGATGGGGGGGGGGGGTCCGGGGATTTACCTTACACCGGTCATGACATGCTCTATGCGATTGCCGATTCATTAGTTGAGCGTAGCGTGCGGACTACTGCGGACGTTATTTTGATAACTTACGTTTACAATAGTTTTCACGTAAATTACATTGCATCTTAGTACCTATTCGAAGTAGTTACACCACAACATGGCTTCTACCAGTAGTTCGGTGCGTACAAGAGCATCAGCAGAAGTGTGGTTAATTGGGAAACCAACTGAATCTCTTTCGTCCGCGAGGCTACCTACGAACGGAGATGTACTAAGGAGATTTCATTATCACCACTTAGAAGAGAAACAAAGTGTAAAAAAAAGTGTGAAAACGACAACTGAGTTAGTTTTACAAATTTGGGAGAGAGCGAGGATTCCGACTCGAAATCAAGACAAAGTGGAAATTAAAATTAATAAGCTATTGAAAAGATACAATCTTTTTAAAAAAAAAGTAGAAAAAGAGATCTAGAATCCTGTCGTATGAATGAGGAGCTATTCAAATCAGATCTTTTGGAAATTTTTGATATCGCTACATCGAATGCATTGGAAACAATGACAAATGAAGAAGATAAAACATTTCTTATTATGCAAAGAGAATACACATTGAGTTGCAGTATGGCCGGAGTGGATAAGGTTCTTGATGAAAAAGAAACCCGGAAGCGGAAGCGAGAAGCAGAGATTGAAAAGAGAAGACTAAAGGCAAAGAGTCAACAAGAAATCAATGCGAACATAAATGTGGATTCCATAGGTTCTAGTCCTTGCAGCGTCAAATCTTCAACAAGCGAAGAATTTCACCTTTCTTCTGCTTCTACACCCACAGAAAAAATAAAGCCTCAAAAGAAGTCTCTTCTACTAAACGCAGATGTTGTAACAGCAATGGATCGAGTTAATCTCTCTGGTCGAAATGCTATGTTTGTGATTGGATCAGTGGCTAAAGCTCTAGGAACACAAGCAGAAGATATATCTTTATCACACAGCACAATTCATCGTATGAGGAAAAAGGTACGTGAAGTTGTTGTGGAATCAGATAAGGCATCATTTTCTCCTCAAAATCCTCTTGTTTTGCACTGGGATAGTAAATTATTGCCTAGTATTACTGGTGGAGTTGAGAAAGTAGATCGAGTGGCTGTCCTCGTCACTGGCGGTGGAACGGAAAAACTATTAGCTGTACCGAAAATCAAAAGGGGTACTGGACAAGAACAAGCTGATGCTTGTTTGAAGGTTCTTGATGAGTGGGACTTGAAAAAGGATGCGCTGGGGCTTTGCTTTGACACGACTGCTTCCAACACTGGCTTGAATATGGGCGCTTGCACTTTGATTGAAAATTCTTTAAAAAAAGATATGATTTGAATTGCTTGTCGACACCATGTTTTTGAAGTGATTCTCTCAGATGTTTTCAAGTCGTTGTTTGGATCAAGTGGTGGACCAGATGTTAATCTATTTAAACGTTTTCAAAAGAAATGGCCGGAAATAGACCAAGAGAGATTTGTAGTCGGGAACGACGATTTATTTCAGGCTGCTGAACTACAAACCCTCCGGCAAGAAATGAAGTCATACTACAGCCATGCAATCGAAACTCAGCAACCGAGAGCCGACTACCTTGAGTTACTAAGTCTTTGCCACATCTTTCTTGGAAAGCCAGAACCAGCTGCCGACGTGAAGTTCCGGGCACCTGGCGCCTTACACCAAGCTAGATGGATGGCAAAAGCTATTTATTGACCACAGCTAAAAGGTGACCCCTTCTGGGTACAGCCTGGTCAATGAATTGTGTGGAGTGGGTTAAATATCTATTTAAAATTACTTTTAAAAATAAAATACTTTTAATCCACTAACATAAATTGACACAACACCCCAGAAGGGGTCACCTTTTAGCTGTGGTCAATACTATTTACTGCCTCAAAATTTATATGTTTCAAGATCAATTCACTCTTACTGCGTCAGAGAAACGGTCCGTCACAGACTTAAGCCTGTTTGTGAGTCTTGTTTACGGGCTTTATTGGAACGAGGCCCCCTTAGCCGAGAGAGCTCCTCTAAACGACGCGAACCTTTTTAAGTTACTAGAAAAATACCCCAACAAAAGCGTCAGTAACACCGCATGTCAAGCATTACGCCGACACCTTTGGTATTTTTCGGAACATTTGATTGGATTATCTTTGTTCGATTCCCGAGTAACTATCGAGACCAAAAGAGAAATGGTACAAAATATTATGCACAAACCCCCTAAGTCTAAGGCGCTGAAGAGACTGGATGGCAAAACTTTTGACCCACATAGCTCTTTACAGTCTTTTATTACACAACGGACCGCGATTTTGTTTGACTTATTAATTAAAAACGGACAAGAAAAATCTTCAATATTTTTAGCTAAAGACCCTGCAGAATGGCCGATGGACGAAGTTTACGTAGAAATGAAGGAGAAAGCTAGACAAATGAAGGTTGTCGACGATTGTGCAGAACGTGGAATCGCATTAATCAGCACTTTTAATTCAAGTATTACAAAAGATGAGCAACAGAAGCAGTATCTGCTCCGGGTAGTAGATCTGCACAGAAAAAAAATCCCTGTGGCCTCCAAATCTGGTATATTTTCAACGCATAAGGTCAACAAAGATGCAAATTGATTGTCGTGACCTATAATTGTAAAAAATTTATGATTATAATAATTTCAATAAAAATAAAACATCAAAAGGACATTTGTTTCATAATAATTCCCATATAAAAAAGTTTCAAATCGTCGCGACCCCTAAATATGTATATATTTGGCTGAAATTTTGCACAGGGGATCCTTAGGCAATATGGAACAAGAAGAGCCTTAGTGAGAATCGACATTCGAACTTTTGTTTTTTTGAAACAGTCTAATCCCTACTTCCCTACTAATATTATAAATGCGAAAGTAACTCTGTCTGTCTGTCTGTTACCTTTTCACGCCTAAACCGCTGAACCGATTTTGATGAATTTTGGTACAGAGATAGATTAGAGCCTGGGAAAGGACATAGGCTACATTTTATCCCACAGTTGGGCACGATATAACCTGTAGTCCACGCGGGCGGAGCCGCGGGCGGAAAGCTAGTATATATATATATGTATTTATATATATATATATATATATATATATATCTCAACTATCAGTGCATGAGTGGTGCCACTTACGTGTAACTACATAATATTATATTAGTATTAATTAGTTCATTTTCAGGTTACTAATCTCTTCGGACGAAGCACTTCGTATAATTGTGATAGAACTTCACTTACAGGTAAGTTCGTTTAATCACTAAAAATTACTTATAGAGAAAATGCATACGTCTGTCTTTTTGGTGTGCAAAAATGTCTATAACTTTTTTGTGAAAATCAGATATCTGATTAATCAGCCGTTTTTCTATTGATATCATGCACAACGCATTTATACGGTCCTGTGTCATGCTATTACGCGTAAAAGTTTTCACTTTATTCAAGGTGGAAAAACAGCGCTCACTTTCGACCGAGGTCATCGGTATTGTATAAATTAATTTTAATAATTTGACACTTTCAGCAAAAACTGACTCCAGGTTGAACTCTATAAAGTGTTGCAGTAAAGCTATCGCACCATCAGCGTTATGGAAATCTTCTCGGCTGTAAACAACCACTAGCTCGTTTTTAAGTTTTGAGTTTTCCAAAAAATCATATGTCTTAACCACTTTTTTGATATCTTCCGGAAAATTTTGGTTGTAGTTCTCGAAATTGTCAGTAAAAAAAAGTTTTGACGCCAATAGATGATCAGTGTACATAAATCTGTCCTTTATTTGCATTCTTACTACGTCAATATTTCTTTACGCATTGCCGAATGACTGACATTATTCGGCCGGCGTTTTTTCTCGGGCGAAGGCGGCGGCGCTGCGTTACGTAACTAGCTTACTGTTTTTTTGAATTTTCCGACTTCGTTAGTAATTTTCATAGAGTCAATAGATCGGGTCTGTAAAAATTTAAACAGCATTTCACAATGAGGCATCAGTGTTGCGAAGGAATCAAGCCAATACAAGTAGTCGCCATTATTTAAGTATGAAAGGAGCGATTGAGCTTGGTTGAATGTATTCGAATCACTGTTTGGCGAATCCATAATTGCTTGCATGCACTCTTTCAGGGGCTCTAAAGTTGTCGTTTATAACTATCACTGTCCGTGTATTATAATTCCATCTAGTCTGTGGAGCGGCTGGTATCCTGCGGTTGACGATTTCTTTTAGGAATTCCGATCTTTTAGGCGAACGCGTAAAAAACTACAGAAACGCGTGCATCAGGTTGCAAAAAAAAATTCTTACGATAGTATTAATCGATGCCCCTCTTTCTAATATCAGATTAAGTTGGTGTGCATAACAGTGCACATAATATGCATATGGGTACATATCTCTTACAATTTTCTGGACACCATTTGAATTTCCACTCATAACAGAAGCTCCGTCGTAACATTGTCCAATTAATTTATTTTTATCGATATTTAACGAATCTAGCTCATTCAGTATCTCTGACGCTAATATGTCTGCCGTGTGCCCTTTAGGTTGAAAATATTTTATAAATCTCTCATATATTTTACCATCATGTACATATCTCACAATGAACACTAACTGTTGAATTGTAGAACAATCGGTAGTCTCATCTGCCTGAATGGCAACAAAGTTGGATTTCTTAATTTGTTATTGTATTTCACATATGCAAACCTCGTAAATCGCGTCTAAAATGTCGTTTTGGATTGATTTTGACGTACCTTTAAAAACGGAGCTGCTTTAAATGTTGCTTCATGGCCAAATCAATCTCCGCTACAAAATCTACCAAGCCTCTGGTAGATTATGTGAAATATATGTAATATTTTACTTTTTTGCATGTTATTATTGTTCTGAACTTTTTTGCTTACTTCATTGTTTATTTTTTAGGAACTGTCAAACGAATGTTCAAACTTCCTACAGAAAAAGATATAGAAAATGATATCAAGGTTTGCATAAAACATGCACCACAAAGATTATCTATTCAAGAGAAGAAATCCACAGCTCGATACGAAAGGAGGTTGGAGGCCGAGTGAACTGCCAACGATATTTAACTTTTGCGATTTTTTGTACACTCAATCTTTTAGAATCCCAGCCAGGCGGCCTAAAAAGTTTTGGTATCTAGGCATAACACTTTTTTATTATCACTTTTTAACCAACTTTCGCATTTTCACATTTCCATTCACATGTAGTAAATGACAAGGCCTATCTTATTTTTTAAACAATATAGCATCAATTGTAACGTAGACCTCTAGGGGTTTCCAAAATTGAAACGTTTTTAACCCTCCGCATACCAGGTGGGGTCTAATAAACCCCAGGCGGTGAAAAATCGATATATTTTCAAAAATTTTCGTGCGCGGAATCTGAAGCTCTCAGTAGCTGGAGTTGCGACGTTCTTACACTGGCAAGTACCATTAGTTTAGTGGTGCGTGCGTTTTTTAGGGCTCTAGATGCGTTTTTGTTTAGAATTGTTGTTATTTGAGCATATACAAAATGCAATTATGGCGAATAGTTCATGAGCCGGCTGCAGGATCACCTACGTGACATGACATCTCTTTAGAATGCATGGCAACCGATGGGAAAAGTTGTGCTAAGCTAAGATGAATCTGTGTTAAGCATCCGAAAATGGCCGGAAATACGAGAAAATCGTTCACTTCCGGTGAAAAAAAAAGGGGTCTATTTACGTCATATGACATCATCT
This sequence comes from Aproaerema taeniolella, assembly GCA_949987775.1. NCBI lineage: Eukaryota > Metazoa > Arthropoda > Insecta > Lepidoptera > Gelechiidae > Aproaerema > Aproaerema taeniolella. Next base: position 11,386,386 of record OX465245.1, read on the forward strand.
TGGAACCCGTGGCAACCTCTGGTCCTCCATCCGAAGAGTGGGTAAACATAATTCTGCCAGTTCCTAGATGGCCGGAAGTAGGTCTGCCAAGGCCTCAAAGGTGATAAAAAAGTACGTTTACCTACGTGATCTGACATCTTCATGAAAATCATCGTAAACGAGAGGTAGTAATCCTCTGTCTAAGAATATATAAGTCTGCCAGGGCATATTCGGCCGAAACACCCTTAAAAACAGTTTTTTTTAACCTAACCTATAAACGACAAAACGGTGTCATAATGCACAACTTTACAAAGAAACGGCTATTATCAAGTAGGTAATATCAATTTATTTTGATATCTACAGTACCCACACACAACTTATTTATCGTACCGCGTTTTTTTTTGCGTTAACCCTTTGACTTCAAATGTATGTGGCAAGAAAAAACCGTTGGGGCCGACAAAGGTTTTTCTTACCACATACATTTGCATCGCTGGAGCCAGCGTCGCTGGCGTGTGGTGTCTAATTTAGCTGAGGCGCGATTAGTCGACAGTTAGTCAGTCATACATAACTTTATAGACAATAAATTGCGTCATGGGTACATACAGCAACTAAGGCAAGAAATAACGAAAAGAATACCTCCAAGTAATATTGATTTATTATGATATCCACAGCAGCCATATGTTTTTCACCGTTCCACGTTTTACTTTAATTAACCCTTTGACCGCTAAAGTCGGCTGGAGCCGACAACGGTTTTTTAGTTCCACATTCATTTTCATCGGCTCAAATTGAAGATAAATAATGTATAAACAAATTTGTTACCTATCTCCGTCCGTCCGTTATTCATCGTACCGCCTTTAACTTTTTTTGCGTTAACCCCTTGACCCTTTGACCGCAAATGTATATGGCACTAAAAAACCGTTAGTTACATTTGCAGCGCTGGACGCTGGCGTGTGGTGTCTAATTCAGCTGAGCCGCGATTAACCCTTTGACCGTTACAGTCGACTGGGATCGACAACGGTTTTTTACGTGGCACTTAAATTATCGTTGGTTTAAGTTGAAGATAAATAATGCACGAATGAAATAAACAAATTTGATATAAAACAGTGTTTATTAGGAAACTATATACAATTCTTATTTTAATGTTTTCTTCACTATATCTACTTAAATCACTACTTAAATGAAATCATTCAACAAACTTTAAGGGTGAGGTCAGTTCAAGAAACTGAACAACTTTTCCCATAAAACATAAGATGTCAGACTTAAAAAAAAATCGACCTCCCATACAAACGGCCCCGGCAGCTGACTGACTTCACTACGAAAGACCAAAATTTCTTTCTCGTCTGATGACCTATGTTTCATAGGGAAAGTTAGGGAAAGTTATTCAGTTTCGTGGCCTGAACTCACCCGAAAAATTTGTCGAATGATTTCAATTTCACCCGGTAGAACTTATTCTAAACTTAATTAACTTACTACTATTCTAGCTTATTTTTATTAATTATTTACTTATTTATCTAGAATCTAACCCTACTCTTCTTCATCCGAGGATGTAAATAATTCGCTGATTTCACTTTCACTTTCTTCATTAATAGTGATATCGTCAATTTTCAAGGGAGTTGGGTCCCCCTCGAACCATAAAGGTTCATATTTTCCGTCTTTTATAACCCATCCAAAATCGGTAGCGTTGATTTTATTGCATTTTTTTTCTGTGGCATTTAACCACATAGATGCAACAAAGGCTGTTCTTAAAATTTTTTGTTTTAATACTTTAAAACACGGCGGCATTGTGTTTGAGTTATAGCTCTTGATTTTTTGAAATATTTTGTTCTTTTTACTTGAAAATGTTTTATTGAATATGCTGGTTCTGGCATCGTTTACGTTTTTGATATTTTTCACTCCATATAAACGATTTGTGAATTCTTCTATTAAGCTCACTGTCATGCGGTCGCTCAGCTGAAAGTCTTCATTTAGTTTTTGGAAAGCTGATTGAAATTTTTCTGTCTTTTCGAGGATATCAAGGGCTTTAGACTTTCCCTGTCTGTAAAAACTGGCTGTGTAATCACAGCCAGTAAATGCATGTAAGGCTGGCAGCGCCTTACACACATTGATTCCCAAGTTTTCATGGAGTTTTTTACAATTTATATATTCGACGTCCCGGTATCGGATTCCCGAAAGAAGAAAAATTTTTTTATCCATTAATTTGTGATAATTTGCAAGAACTACAATTAGTATGTCTGTGTCGGCTGCATTTATGATAATTTCATGTGGGCCATCTAGTTGCGCGACATGGTAAATTATTCGCGTATCGGCTTCCTCATGCTCGCATCTATATCTTTCTTCTTCGTGTTTTTCAATTTTGTTATTTTCAGTTTTTTTAAATGCAAAGCATTTGTCCTCTACCGTCATTAAAATTTTTTTCGTTCCTATTATTGGAATGAGACTTTCTTTTTGCCAATTCTCAGAAAGAAAGCTCACAAGAGCTTCTTTGAATTTTATGTTTTTTAAACTTTTTGCGAAATCTCTTGGTGTTTTTTGTTGAGGACCAATTATTTCAAAAGGAACCTCTTGTTCCCCCCTCAGCTTGCGCTCTTCGTCTTTGATGGAGGGTGTTAAATATCGGTCAAAGACTAGATGGATTTCATCGGCTGGGAAGCCGCAAACTTTTCTCAAAATTGTTTCAGACAATTTTTCAAAAGTGTCGGGAATTAATTTTCCGATGGAAAATAAAAAGAAGAACGAGGAAGAAAGAGGATTATAGATATAATCCACACATTTGGATTTTGCGGTGTTTCCGATTCCATGTTTAATTTCAATTTTATTTTTTTTGCGAGAACTGATTTATCAGTTTTAAACATGGCACCTGTGTTCTGGCACAATGCTGGCGGTAGTGGGGCCAATGGGTATGACAAACATTCTTTCATGTCAATTTTTTTATCTAGTGCAATAGCTAACAGCCGGCCAAATACGTCCCTCTCCATTTTAATTTGGACATTTTTTTTTCCATCACTCGTAACATTTCTTTTGCAACATTCTGATGCGAAGTTATTCATTTTATTTCGTTTGATAGGTTGTTCAAATCTTTGTGGATCATTGTTACACTCTTCAATAAACTTGTTTTTTTGCGTTTCTCCGATATTATTTACATTTAATAGGAACGTTTCCGTTTCGGCTGTTGATGCCCGACCGGTAGAAATATTGAAGAGTTCAGGTTTAATGCTGACATCAAATGGGTTTATTGATTCCTTTATCGTTTTGACTATTTCATTTAGATCTTGGCGGTCTTTTTGAATTTTTGAAGGTCTTAATTCTTTGGTGATGTCATCTTTTCTGCCCAAATCAAGTGTATCTAATAACTCAGTTATTATTTTTGTTCGAATGCTGTGGGTGATAGCCCAACGTTGTCTGGCAGAAATTTCATTTGTAAGATGCATTATTCCGGTCATAGAGTTTGCAGCATTTGCATTTATGGTTTGCTCTAATGTCAAATCAACTGGCAATCTTGCCAAATAATTTGATGTTCTTTTTACTCCAAAAGAACCCCTTTGAAACTCCAGAACGACGTCGGGCTTCATTTTTTTCAGGTTTAGTAAATTGTCCAAGTATTTTAACAACCATCTAGCGTAATTGGGCTGGTTAAAAACAAAGAACAAATTTCCCATTTCAAAAAGCGATTCTATATATAAATAAAAATCGCCAGTCTTAATGGATCTGTTCAGTCTCTGATAACAGCTAAGCAGTTCTGTATATTGTAAACAAAACTGAGCTGTCTTTCCATGTTCACCTTCAAGAGTAGATTTTTTGAATTTTGTATACTCTTCCAAGTAATGGTTTAATAGGGGAGGTACTTCTAATGTCTCTCGAAGCTCTGTTTTTGTTTCTTGTATATTCTTCAAATGTTCATCTATTTGCTCCACGTGTAGTCCTTTATCTTTTATGAATGCTTGGAAATGCAAGATTCTTAATGCTGCGCATAGGAGAGGGTGGATTCTTTTGCACCTGTTATAGTGCTTTCCCGACAGGAATGCGTTTAGGGACCCTGCAGCGATTACATTAGATTGTACAGCTATGTTGTCTATTCCAGAGCCATCTATATATTTACCGAGTGCCTTGAAGAAAGCTAAATATATATGAAAAGTTCCTAAATTGACCATCAAATTGTCAAATTTGGGACTTTCTGCTATCTGTATCTGCATGGCCATTTTGGCGATAGCCAAATCATAGGTCAAAATCATATGATCTTGTCCGGTTTCTTCAAGTACTTTTTCAGCCATCATCATTGTTTTATGGACGACCGCATATGATGTAGGAGATGCGTTGATCTGAGGTAGATAATCAAGGGATTGTATTTCTGTGTTATCATTTAAGGTTTTACAATTATATCCCGTCCACATTGGTGTCTCAGAATTACGAGCGAGTGAAAATATCCATATTGTGTCACGGTTTAGAGCATTTTGTTTCGATTTGTTGCATTCTTCTACTAATTGTGAGATATCAGCTAAACAGGACAGCTTTGTGATTGCTTTGGGTTTTTTGTAATACGGCTCGATTTCCATAGTAATCTCTTCAAATTTTCTTCGTCGTCGTGTTGATGTTTCAAGTGATGACTGTGGTTCTGGTTCATCTAAAATTGCAACCGACACATCTGGATAAAGACAATCTTGCCTTTCATTGGATTTGAATTGATAAATTATGCCAACGGTATCGTGCAGTGTGTCTTTTCCATCCAATGTTTCTACAAATCGATCAAAATTATCGAAAGCTAAATTGGTGTTGAGTTGTGGATGACATTGTATACTTTTTGGAATTAGACTGTTTTCTTCTGCAGCAGTGAATGCAAGTTCGGTCTCCAACGACTCAGCTGTTGTGTAACTAATTGTATGACCATATCTATTGAGAATAGTCATCAATTTACTGCTGTTTGTCAATGATTTCACTGTCATGCCTAACATTAACTGTTTGGACGGTTTAATTTTTCCTTTTGTTGTTATGTAAATAATGTCTTGACAAATTGACGTTATTTTGATTTTATCTTCGTTACTAAGTTGCCTTCTAACATCAGGTCCTTTTATGATCATATTTATAAATTCATGTAGCATTTGTGGCACTTCGCATTCACCTTCTGTTATAGCGTCGGGATGAATATTGTCTGGAAGTTTTTTTTTTTTAATGGAAGTTATCACATTCCTAATTAAACAAGCAGCATCGCGAAGTTTGGTAGTGTGCTTGGTTTTCATCAATAAATTTTCTTCTGCCAGTCGGTCAACGTTCATGCCTCTTTTATAAACAATTTTTTTGGCACAAGACTCAGCTAGTTTGATGTCTATTACGTGTTCAAATTCTTGTTTTATTTTTTCCTCTAAATGTTGAGGAGTAAATGATCTGAAATTATCTTCACTGAAATACCCATCGTTTAACTGCTTTAATATAGTTTGGTATTGAGCCCATAAGTCTTTTAGAAAGTATATATTTTCGTCTTTTAAAATTTCTGTCCTGATCAACTGTGACAAGGACTCAAAGGCGTCTTTGTGTAAGTGTCTAATATTATGCCAGTCCGATGTTTCATTACAGGTTCTTAAATTGTTTCGATATGTAATCCAGCAAAATGGATGATAAAATAAATCGATTAACATCCAAAGTTTTGTCAGCAAAATCTGATCATTTAATGACTCTGCTAGCAAAATCAGTGATGCTTTGACCTGCTCAGTACACACTTTTAAATACGGACGTTTAGTCCCAATTTTTTTTTCAAACTTTGAACAAAACAGGCAAAGTTTTGGTGAATACTCTTCTCTTGGGATAGCTTGAGAAGGACCTGCGGCTTGATCTGATGTGTCCATGGTAGATGGCTCTTCAGATTCACTGAACAAAATCAACGAAGAAAGTTGCTTCTCAATCTGCAAAAAAATATTTCAAACATCATGTAAGATCAGCAATACATGTGGTCATCTAAACCAAGAGAGAGACCTTGTGATGGAAATAAAAATAAGTAGTAAATAAATTGGGAAGGCTAGATCAAAATATCTGATTGGTAAGGCTAGATCAAAAATATCTGAAACTACTCCGCTCCTACGCTCCGCTCTGTCGCTCCGTTAACGTTTCAGAAATGTTTGATCTAGCCTTACCAATCAGATATTTTGATCTAGCCTTTCCAATTTATTTAATACACGTTTTATCAAGATACAGATTTAAAACTACTTACACTTCCTTCGTTTTCAAACTAGGTACTTACTTATACACATATAATTAGTTTAAAATGTTTTAAGATAGCATGTGCATAAAAGAACCTAATGGAAATTGGTTTACCAATTCATTAAAAAATGTTATGGTGTTTTAAGTAATTAAGTTAAAATGTGTTTGACATACCTGTGTTCACGACTTAAGCAATCCAAAAAAGGGTTTTCAGCCACACACCGCAATCACATCAATGATAATAACTTACATTTTAGTTCTAAATGACCTACTTAGTTACTTGAAGCTAGATCTGTATCCCTGACCATGTAGGGTACGTGAAATTTCCTCCTCAAAGATTCGGAAATAACCTACAAACCAAACTCCAATAACTAAATAGGTACCGAATCACATCAAACAGAGATAACCAATTTTCTTCGGAGCGAATTCATATCTCAGACCATGTTGAGCACGTGAATTTTTCATTAGATGTATGAAAAAAACCTACGAATTAACTCCGAGTCATATTAGTTATTTTCTGTAATGATTTCCTTTCCCCAAACTTTCTTTATCTCAGACCATGTTGAGCACGTGAATTTTTCACCTCTTTCATGTGAAAAAAACCTAAAGATTGTTCAGGTACTTAGAGTCATTACAGCTGTATGACATAACGTACTTTTTTCTAAATTAAATTAAAAACGAGAACGAGACGTTCGACCGATGTAAAAGTAAACGCGGACTGTACTCTGTTTCTTTAGCTGGTACAGATCAGTAGAACTTTGTTATTCAAAAATGAACTCAACAGTAATTAAGCTAAGACAGACAATTTCTTTGAGATCGTCGTCGCTGTATGTTGCAGTCAATTTGAATAAAAGAGGCCAGATTAGTTCCGGCAAGTAATATCTAATTTACTCAGAACGGGAGCATTTTCTAAAAAAATTATATGTTTACTACGATTGTTTAATAATCATTACTAATGCAACTAGTTAATCATCGAGCTCAATTTTGGTATAAGTACTGTCTAAAAAAAATAATAATACCTAAGGGAAGTACGTAACTTGTTTTACTTTAAGTCTTTTTTTTTTATATTTGTCTTCTAAATAAAGGTGCTAGAGAGTTTAATTAATGACTTATGTAAATTATTTTTGACTAGGAGGAACACTCTTTTAAATAAAATAAACAACATTTTTAAAATATGTAAGTACACAGTATATCCTTAATATCGAAATTGACTCATGTATAAAAAACGATTATATTAAATATGAGATGCGCAGGGTTTCACGCTGGACTGGGAGTGAAAGAAAAAACTTAGAATGTGCCAGCTGCCTACTTTTCCCAGGCATACTGTAAAGTCAGTAAGTAGGATGCGAGGGTTTTGTTGTACCGTGGGCGAAAGGCTGACCACCTCTCACCATTATACAACGTGTTCCATCTGATAACCTCACAATTTGAGTCAAATGAGGCATCAAGTGATTTACTAGAGCTACTGATGCTCTGCCTACCCCGTTAGAGGTTACAGGCGTGAGCGTATGTATGTATGTATGAGCAGGGTTTTATTTTATCATGCTCTGCCTACACCGATAGTGAAAGTAGACACTTTTTATTTCGACTGATTGTTATTCACAATGCTACAGCATGAAACGTCTTATCACTTTCTGACGGTGCAACTCTGTGGGAACAAGTACGAACAAGAAAGTACAGGTGACGAAAATGCAACGTAGTGACATCCAATCGATTTTGCTTAGGTAGTATTGCACCTGACTTTGTTTGTTTTAATAAATATTTTATGAATTAATATTAATATACTTCCGAATATGTTGACGTACCTAACCATTATATTTTTTTAATCACACAAATTGTCTTTATATTTCGTAGTACCTAAGTCAAGTAAACTTAGTTATGATACTTTATTATTTCGTAAATAATAATCTATACATGTCTATGAACAGACACAGCTCGCGTAAAAAGTTTGTACTATTAGTATTGTAGATTTGTAGTAGCGATAACGCTGACAAGCTTTTCTGTGGGAATCGTAACGTACCTATGTGTGAGTTAAATTTGCTATCCTTGTTTGTGTAAAAGTAATAAGTGAAAATTGTACTTAACGCTCAGATACAGCTTTTTTAATTTTATTTGCTCCGACGGTTTCGTGAAGTGACATACCTACGTACAGTCGTACCACCCTCCACCCTCCTATCAAGAAAAACTTCAAGATTCGATTCCGAGCTGTAGAAATCATGTTCGTGAGTTTTTATATTTTTATAGTTTTCAATTGATTTTTAGCAAAGATATAGGAATTTCCAAGTTTTTTATTTATTATAATCCTTTCAGGTCTGAATCCGAATACAAGAAAAGGAACGCTGCGGCAGCCGCCCTAGACTCAGAAGTGGAAGAAGTAGAGTCAGAGATTGAAGAAGAACCCCGGTAATTATTATATATATATATTTTTCTTTTTATTGAATTTGTTTCTTTTTGAAATTTAGTTACTTAGTTTCTAACAATGATTGTATTCTTTCAGATCAAAGAAAGGATCGAGATCGAAGAAACAGCCGGAACCAAAAAAATCTAAAGCTGCTAGGTATGTACCTACATCTATTTAGTGGATTGTACATGTTTTAGCCGGCCGTGTGGTGATCGGTTGAGAATAGCACCACTCATCTCTTTCCGTGGGTGTCGTAAGAGGCGACTAAGGAAACGCAAATGAGACTGCCTCCAATTAATACATCCTAGACAATGACACTTTAATTGTGTTGAATCTGAGGTGGCGTTCTATGGTCTCATGCGGTGTGGTAGGCTCTGTAAAGGGCTGTCTGGTTCGCGACCACCCTCTTACCAAAGTCTGACACCAAACAGCTTGCTGTGTTCCGTCGTTGCGTGGGAGTACCAGTGCCTTCATAAACATTTTCTGGGTTAGCTCGCTCCATCGTTAACCTGATCTATGATCTTAGTCAAGATTGAGGTCAAGAGTTAACCTATTTCATAATAATAATAAAAAATGTTTATATACGTAAACTAGGAATTTTGTAATATACTTTCATATTCTTTGTCTACATTATAAAAGGTTTACCTGTGCCGAATTTTAGCTTTCTGGGACTGAGGGTTTGGGTTTGGCGTTGATGAATTAGTGAGTGAAGTGAGCATGTTACTTGGTACTTGGCAATAATATGGGTTGATGAATAGATACATTATTTTTCTTTTCTTCCACAGTTCCGCCCCTCCGCCGCCGCAAAAACTAAACGTTTCAACCGAATTGTTCGGAGGAGACGAGCCGCAGCAAACCTCTGCGCCCGCACCACTCTGGTCTTCACTAAGCCGACGGGTTGCTGGAGGAGTGTTGCGGAATAACATCATCCTGGATGGAGACCTATTCTTCGACGTACGTGTTTATAACACGGCGGACATAATTAATTTAAGCCCCAGGGAGCGCCCAGACAAAACACAAGCCCATCTAAGGCTTCAAGTGAACCCGAACGACGAAAATTGGAAATTAATTAAAAAAAATTTCAATAACGCTAAAAAAAAATTTGATAAGGACGCGGTGTTTTACGGTGATAAAGCCGAAACAAAAAAAAATTAATTCAGTTTATTTTCCATTTTTTAAATTTTTTTAAATTTGATTTTGTATTTTTAATGTTTTATGTGTATCTTTTTTAAGTGTTAGTATGTAAGTATTTTAAACAAATAAATAAGTAACAATTAACAGTTTCCTAACATTTTTTAATTTTTAAAATAAGACGCACACATAAGTCATTAATGTGAAATAATTATAATTCAGTTATTTTTGGGTAATGAGATCGATTCAGGTAGAACTGTAAAAAAAGATGGTTAAGAATATTTTATGTTCAGTTTGTGATTTGTCAATACCAAGTAGAGCATTCTCTGGTCACTTGCGTAGTATTTCTCACAAGAATAATAATGCGGTATACATTGACGATGGTATTGAAAAGCTTAGTTCTGCATTCCGTAATCGGATTGCGTCGTACCGCATACATTGCGCTGATACTGATACCGGTGAAGGACCGTTAGGAAGTACAGTAGCCTCCGTAAGCCCTTTGCTGTTTATAAATAATTGTGCCTCACGTTTGCGTAAACTCCTTGATGCAGCTCTTTCAAATCACATAAGCATAAAAGTTAACTTTGAGTTATTTATTAAAGTCATAACTGTTAAGGATGATTCGATGGAGATCAAGTCTTTTACAACTGATAACATAACATTGCATCGGAACTATAGTTTTAATGAGTTGTTGGAAAAAATCTCAGACATTTTAAGTAAAAAAGTTGACGAGTTTGAGGAAAAAGGTAGCGGTTGGTCTCTTTTGGACATTTTATACCTTGAGTCAAACATCAATAGGTACACACCTTTGTCAGGCTCCACCTTTATAGATTTACCAAAGAAAATTAAAGCTAAAAAATCTTGCTTGAATATAAAAAATGATGACGAATTTTGCTTTGCATGGAGTGTAGTTGCTGCGCTATTTCCCAGCACAACTAATATGAATAGAGTTAATTCTTATCCGCATTTTAGTACAGTTTTAAATTTATCGAACATGACTTTTCCGGTTAGTTTGAAGGATATTAAAACTTTTGAAAAAAATAATGTAAATATTAGCGTGAATGTATATGGTTTAGGGGCTAAAGATATTATTACAGGGCCCCTGTACAAAACCTCATCGCGGAAAAAGCAACACGTTAATTTGCTTTTACTACAAGACGGATCTAAATCTCATTATTGTTTAATTAAAGACTTCCCTAAATTGATCCGAAGCCAAGTAACTAAGCATCACGGTAGACTTTACTGCTGTGAAGAGTGTTTATTGTTTTTCAAGTCAAGCCAAGAGTGTGAAAATCATATTTGTGGTGGGGTGGCAACGGTGTTACCAAGCGAAGGCACAATTATTCAATTCAAAAATTATCATTGCATGCAAAATGTACCATTTGTTATTTACGCTGACTTCGAAACCATTTTGGAACCCTGCGTTGAACAAACGAGTACTCATACAACAAACATGCAAAAACATGTTCCGGCTGCGTTTGCATATTACATAGTTTGTCACTATGATACAACTCTAAACCGTCTTAAGGCCTATCGAGGTCCCGATTGTGCTACAAAGTTTATAGAGTTCTTGCAACGCGATGTAAAAAATATTTACCATATCATTAAATCAAAATCTGAAAACCCCGTCCCTATGATTTTTGACGAAAATGATAAAAGCAATTTCAGTGCTGCTGAAATTTGTTACCTGTGTAAAAATTTGTTGCTTGACGATAAAGTAAGAGACCACTGTCATTTCACTGGTAAATACAGGGGTGCAGCACATTCGTTTTGTAATCTAAAGTTTCAGATACCTCAGTTTATTCCTATTATGTTTCATAACTTGTCAGGCTATGATTGCCATCTGTTCATTCGAGAATTAAGTACGACTCCTGGTAGAATTAAAGTCATTCCCAAGACTAAGGAAAACTACATTTCCTTCACAAAGTTTATTCCTATTTCAGAGGAAAGCTTTGCAGTTTTGCGTTTTGTAGATTCCTTCAAATTTTTGGGAACTAGCATTGAGCATTTAGCGAAAAATCTAAATCGTGATGATTTTAACCATTTGAGACGTTTATGTTGTAATGAAGATCAATTCGATCTTATACGTCGAAAGGGTATCTACCCATATGAGTATATGACAGCTTGGAACATATACGACGAAACCACCTTACCTCCTATAGAAAAATTCTATAGCAAGCTCACTGATGAATGTATTAGTGACAGTGACTATGCACACGCTCAAAATGTATGGGACAGCTTTGAGATTAAAAATCTAGGAGAGTATACTGACTTGTATGTCAAAAGCGATGTATTGTTATTGGCGGACATATTCGAAAAATTTCGTAATACTTGTAAACGGAATTACAACCTTGATCCGGCTTTCTATATCACAGCCCCAAGTCTAAGCTTTGATGCTATGCTGTTAAAGACTCAAGTAAAACTGGAACTCATAACTGAATTAGAAATAATTCGTATGATTCAGAAAGGAATTCGAGGTGGTCTTTGCTTTTGTTCAAAACGGCATGCAAAATCGAATAACAAGTATCAATATGATTACGATAAATCTCAGCACAGTAATTTTTTGATGTACTTGGACTGCAATAATTTGTATGGGTTCTCCATGTGCGGTTATTTACCGCAGTCTGATTTTAGACTGCTAGACCAAACTGAATGCCAAGATTTAGATATTATGGCAGTGCCTGAAAACAATGACATAGGGTACATTTTGGAGGTTGATCTTGAATATCCTGAATACTTGCATGATTTTCATAATGACCTAGCATTTTGTGTTGAAAATTTTGTTCCACCTGGATCAAAACAACCAAAATTGATCCCGAACTTATATGATAAGTATCATTATGTCATTCACTATGTACACTTGAAAACATGCATAGAACATGGGCTTCGCTTAAAAAAAATTCATAAAGCTATCAAATTCAGACAAAGTCCGTACCTGAAAATGTATATCGATCTTAACACTGATTTACGTCAAAAAACAGATTCTCCTTTTGAACAAGATTTTTTAAAACTCTTGAACAATTGCATTTTTGGTAAGACATTGGAGGACACAGAACGCAGAGTTGATGTTAGACTGGTAACAAGATGGAATGATAACAATAATAAGACAAATAAGCTTTTAGGCGCGGAGCAGCTCATAGCACGACCAAATTTTCACAGTTCAGCAGTGTTTAACGAGAATTTGGTGGCAATACAATTAAAGCGTGAAAACGTTCTCTTGGACAAACCAATATACATCGGTTTCACTGTCCTCGAACTGTCGAAAAGTCATATGTATAACTTTCACTATTCAGTGATGAAAAAATTCTACAAAGACAAATTGTGTCTTTGTTATACAGATACTGATAGCCTTCTTTATTCTATCCAAACGGATGATTTCTATTGTGATCTGAAGAACAATTTTCAGAATTATTTTGACACGAGCAACTTTCCGAACGATAATCGTTTTGGTATTGCTCAAAAAAATAAAAAAGTTCCTGGCTTATTTAAAGATGAATTAGGTGGTAAAATTCTAATGGAATTTGTAGGCTTGCGGCCAAAGCTGTACAGCATAAAAACAAGTGAAACAGAGATAAAAAAAGCAAAGGGCGTAAAAAAACCTGTCACTAAACGGTTGAGATTTGATGATTACTATGATATTCTTACGACCGGTTCAGAGCTTAGGAGAAAAAATGTTCACTTTAAAACAATAAAACATCACATATTTACAAGAGAGCAAAACAAAGTCGCGTTGTCTGGTAAAGATGACAAGCGATTTATTTTGAAGGATAATGTTAATACGGTTTCTTGGGGTCATTATTCTATTACCCCATAAACTATGTGTGCGTCTTACCCATAATTTAATAAAGAGTTTTTTTATAATTTTTAAGGATGTTTTGAAAGTAATTAATTAATTATTTCATTTTACTTTAAAGAATTAAGTACACACCGATGTGCGTTTATGCCATAAACTTAATTTAGTTTTTATTATGTATGTTTTTAAATCTAATGATTTGTAAGTAAAGATAAGATAAATTAATAAGTATTCTGAAATAAATAAACTATGTATCTGACTATTTACCTTCTGTTTTATTTAATATAAACCTACCTACTCACTTCTACAAATTCAAGGCCTTCTTCTTAATTAAACTCTGAGCGTTTAAATTCTTAGTACACACAATGCTCAAGTTAAAGGCCAAAGTTCATTCTAATTTGAACCTTATCAACAGCAGACAAGAGACATGGGTGGATACTTAAGTGAGAGAATAGACTGTACCTATTAATTATGAAGTAAGTATATTTTAGACAAGTTGGAACATGATTTCATACCTGCGCTCTTGGGTTACAAAAATGTAATTTATACAATTTGAACAAGATGAAACAAGTTTCAATATTTTATAATGATTTAGAAAAACACACTAACAACATGTCGCTGCATGTTCGCAGCCACCTGCATGTCATGCAATCCTTTAAGCGCCGATACTCTTCTCATGTTCTAAATCGTCATTATTCATCGTGCGTCTTTTGCGCAAAGCACTCGTCTCTCGGTAATACTGAAGCAATCAGCATGTCACTCTCAATCCTAAACGAAGACATGTTTAATTCGAACGCCTTCCTCAGCGACGCTCAAGACCCCCTGCGAAACTTCAGCGAAGATTATCCTGAATTGGCTAACAAAAAGAAGAGAAAAACTGTCAACCGCAGTACCCAGACCATCAAGAATAAAAACACGCTGGAGAAGAAGATGAGTACTTCATACGTTAAAGTGAAAAATGAAAAAAAGGGGCTCCGTCTGATTAAAATTAAGGTGTTCGACCTTACATCTTTACCGTTTCAAGATTTTAATCTAGAAGAATCACGAGAAGGAGATGTCATAAGTGCTCAGTATGTGGTGACTGATGCTGTAGACAGTGTTATGGAGGCTACTGAGGAGCTGGTGGACAAAATGTCAAGAAAGTTATTTACGAATACTCTGTAGTCTGTAGGCAATATTGTGTTGCTAAGTTCAAATTTCTGTAATTATGTTTTATTAAATTATTCTAAGTAATTGTAGTATGTACTGTTCTTTATATTAAATCAATTACATTGTTTTATCTCATGTGTATTTTCTGTTGAAACAGATTTAAATAAAACACGATTTAAATTTAAGCACTTTTTATTTTCAAATTCTCTTATATACTTACAAAACTATATGCAAAACTTTTCGTACCCTAAATTAAAAAAAAAAATATATCTAGTAAGTGTTTAAATATTAAAATAAATTAAATTGATGCATATTATTTTCATAGTACCATTTTTTTATGCAAATTACATTTTTTAATGCACAATAATTTCTATGATTAGGACAAGTTAAGTTGTCATTACTAAATTTCTTATGCAAAGTTGTAAAATTAGGACATCCCTTTTCACCAACATCGATTATTTCACAATTGGAACACATTTTTGTTAACCACTTTATCTTCTCGTTTCCTTTAGTAATTATTTTCTTGTTCACCAAATACGGAACGATCACTCTATGAAACTCAAAATAGTCGATAAATCCCTCACGCCAAAGTAAACCTCTATTCCTTTCCAACCACAGCACTGGTTTTCTTTCTTCAGTAGAAAGAGTTTTGAAAGGATATGGTGGCTTAACTAAGAAAGTTTGTGTATATTCTGTGGTTGCAATAGCTAATTCTTTAACGATAAATTCATTTTTATAAGTTTTGAAACCTTGAAGGTCTACAATAACGATTTCAGCATTCATGATACTTTTTTCACAATGCTGCTCAATGGTTTGTACTGCACGATACAATCGTTTAATATGAGACAGTAGGCTGTCGTTTGATCAGGTATTTCAGTGTCTGTCTCTAGTTCCACTCGAACATCTACCACTGTACCTGGTTTCAAGTTATCAATTTGTCTGGAACAGTCAATCACAAATAATGGTGCTCGTTCCTTGAAATCTTTTACTGATAACAAAGGTTCAGCTCGGCGACCGTAATACGATTGCTGAAAGTTAGCATATTGCTCGTATAATAAAGCGATCCTATTTTCGGTAAAGCTGGCATTCAAGCTCTCGTATGGAAAATATGTTGAATTTAGGTATACACGAACATCGCGTATATCACAGTGATCAAATTTTGACATATCTTTATCTGACATGTTCTTTCTATTGGTCTGCAAACCGATTACGACATATCTAGGTTTTTCTACTTGAGACGCTGTCTTGATGGACCATGTATGTTTTCTAGTCTTTGGCAATGAAGGGTACTCATACAAATCCCAATTCCGAAATACTAGCTGCAATGTGCGGTCATTATTCAAAACTTTTAGAAGATTAATTTTCTCTTTATCAGAAACTTTTACATGCGGAACTCTCCAAACTATTTTATTTATTTCTACGTCCTCCATTTCTTCACCGGTATTGAGTGTCACTGCATTCAGGTTTGTATTGCTCCGCAATAGAATCAGTTCATGTTTACAATTGATTATCACTTTTCTGAAATCTTCAGCAAATCCCAGGATATTGCTGAGAGGTATCGATACGCAAAAAGTTCCATTACCTTTAGTGCCATTGATATCCCAACCCCAAGCCTTCGCTTTTAGCGACTCTCCGGTGTTCATTGATAACAACGACTTGATAGTGGTGGTAATACCAGCATTTTTGATCTTATCAATTTCAACACCGTTGAGTTCATATCTAATATCTTGAAAGAAAAACATTAGCGGATTGTTCGTGAACTGAATTGATGACACTTTTTGCCTACCTGCAGCTTCTTTTTTAAATATTTTTACTGTTCCCTCAACATACAACGTGCTCGCACTGGGGAGTATGTACAAATCTTGTTGATTAATTGGAATCCTGATTTCATCATTTCTATTGAAGCTTGTCACATATGGCTTGTACGAGTGATACTCGATTCCATCAATCGTGTTGTCATATGCAGGTGCTGATAATATATCTAAAATACTCATTTTTACTTTATCAAACCAATTAATTTTAGAAATTTAATGTTTTCTTTTGTCAATTTTTTATTTCCGTTTTTTCTTTGCTGTCTTATGCTCGTTGTTGACTGAATGCGACTGGGACATTTTTTTGATGGATGTGTGTATTTATTATGATCAATCATTTTTTCTTCAAATGCAAGTATAGTTGTATTTGCTCCCCACGTAAATTGATTAGATGATTATTCGCATCTAAAAGTCTTATGTTAATACAACTGATACTGTTTTGGTTGACTGGAAAGTAGATGATGTTTTTAGGTATTTCTATGATCCTATAGCCAGGTGGCACATTAGGCGCGAATTCATAAATGATGTGGCTGGGTTCACCGTTTACAAATGAACCGCTTACTATGTCACATTCGACCCGCACAATGGTTGTCGACAGAATGTTGACTGGCAAATTAGACACATGCATTTTATTTGCTTCAAGTTTCCGCGTGCCGAATCCTAAAAGGTTTCCAATAGAATTTTCTTTTGAAAAATCTATAGCTTTTGAACAAAATATGTACGTTTGCAACGTATTATTGTTGCATTCCAAAACAAAACTTATATTTTTCATTTGTCTAATAATATATGCGTTTAGATCGGAAAGTTCATATGCTCCTTCAGGTATTTCGATAACTTCACCATCACCGTAATGTAACTTGTTATTTCTTTGATCTACGTTGGGAATCGAGTTGAATGTTGATAGATGCAACAAAGCGCACTCATATTCACCAACCAATTGAAGCGTTGGTGTGTAGTAGGATGACAGTAACGCTGTATTACCCGTAATGGAGAGTGCGAATGACATTTTACTAATGATGTAAATAAAACAGCGGTAATCATTTTATATTTTATTCCAAAAATCACATAAGAATTTCAAACATAAGTGACCGCAGACTACAGTATTGAACTTTTGGAACCTAGTATAATTATAAAATATTTCACAGTTTGTCATATAGCTTACAAACTCTAAAGGAGGTTTCAAATCCCCATAACTATCAAAATATTGATCCCTCATAAACACTCCGCGAAAATATGGTATACTCACGGTCTTAGCAAACTGCATTATATCGAAATCTGTTAAGGCACGTTGAGGTAGCTCTTTTATTAGTTTTTTGAACAGCTTATAAACAATCCGCTTCCTTTTTTGTATGGTTTTAAATACACGCCTTTTCCTAATGCGACTGATTCCATTACTCTGTTGTGCCGTTCATTTTCGAGTAAATTTTTCTGGGCAAATTTGTAGTCATTCACACTTTTAGCTATTCCAGCTGCACCACCAGCTAAAGCGCCAACTGCTGACAGTCCGGCAAAAATTGGAATAAGCGGTAAGATACCACCACTTTTCGGTAATGGTATTACACGAGGCAAAGATATGGAATGAGTTTTTGGGAAAAGCTTTTTAGCACACTGGTATGCGTGCTTTATCAAAGTCTTGGAATCCTTGCATTTTAGCTTTTTAATCTGCGATCGAATTTTAGACACCAACTTTTTAAACGATGATCGCACACCCGAACCTGTTTTCAACTTTGCTTTCATAACTTTGCTAACTAACCACTAGGCAAGTTTCTCTCCCTTCCCAGCATCTGATGCGTTCATCCTTTTCTTAGCCATATTTAATAAGTTTAAGTCTGCTGCGTGGCGATTGGGTAAATCGGAATGTATCAAATATGCTATATCGTGCTGTTTACAAGCTTCATCCAATCCGTTTATTCCACGATCACCTCTTTGCAAGCGTTCACGCAGTCTCGTTCCCGGACCACAGTAATTATAGCCTGGCAAATGTATCTCGAACGGAAGATTATTTATTAAATTGTTAACAAGTCCACCTCCTTGCATTACTTTAATTAAAATGAAAATACTACAAAGCACTCTATAAATTTATACCCTTAACTAATTGACCATGGCCTTTTTATCAATCCAACTGTTTTCAGAATTACTGAACCCTAACCACTTTACGTAAACTTTGTTTCCCCGTTTTTTTATTACCTTCTCGATGAGGTAAACTTTAGGATAGAATGATTTCAACAGTTCTTGTTCATAGAAAGTACCAATAATGTTTTGATGGCGTTGATCTTCTAAGTTATAAGTTATGGGAATAGTGTTGTTGATATTTTTGATTTTGAATATTTCCGTTGACCAGTTTGGGGTGTATCCTTTTTCAAAACAGTTTTTATACTTGCTTACGCGGACATAATCGCCGACTGCAAACTTAGGTTTCAATTTAACTTTTCTTTTACTGTACGAAGCGAGAATAATTTTTTTTACGAAATTTTCACTAGCAGAACTTACGTCTATCGGTCGAAACTGAATAGTTCGATGTACAGTGTTGTTATATTCATTAACTACGTCCTCTAAAACAGGTCCTACCCACTTGTAACTCCCATTAAAACTGAAACGTTTATATAATTTGTTCTTAAGAGTTCTGATGAGCCTTTCTACAATTGATGCTTTCTTTGTTGAAAATGTTGAGTAATGATTAATATCGTACGACTTAGTCAATTTATTGAACACGTTGTTATAAAATTCTGTACCCTGATCTGTTTGCAGGTTTTTCGGACAACGAAGACTTTCTTGCAACACCTTTTCAAAAGCATTTGTAACATCAATTTTAGTCTTGGATTTAAGAGGCACTACCCAAGCGTATTTCGAAAAGCAGTCGATTACTACGAGAATGTACTTGAAACCTCTATTACATTTATCTAAGTGTTTTATGTCAATTAAATCAGCTTGCCAAAGATCATCAATTCCCTTCAAAACAACTGAACGTCTGAAAAAGTTTTTTCGAGCAGATTTGTGCAGTTCCTCAACAATTCTTTGCCTTATCATTCTGACTTTTAGCTGCAAACTGAGAAGTAAATTGTTCGAAAGCCGGTTTTATTATAGATGTAACAATTTTTTCAATATTTTCTTTTCTATTTAACTGCAATTGATCAATAAGAGAGTGTACATCGGTTTTGGTATAATAATTTGCCATATTAGTGTCAACGTATTCTTTAGAAACAGCATCGTCAGGCGCCTGAGGTGGTCTAATTCCGGTCAACGGTACTGAATTTAAGTTGTAAGCTCCATTTTCTAGTTTAAGATGATTTTGGTTAGAAGGAAACAACAACTCAGGCTCAGATGTCTGCAGTTTTCTATATATGTGATGACCGAATTTGTCTATACTCATAGTTGGAGTACCCTTGTGTATACTGATCAAAGAATCATATGAAATTGAAACAAGCTTGCAGAGTGCCGTGTATTTATTGATTAATCAGACCACTTTCACGTAACTCCTCTATGATTGAGATGATTTCATTGTCTACTCCAGTATTTCCAGCTTGTCGGGATGCGATAAGAAACTAAGGTCTATCCACTAACTCATTAGGATCATCCCAGTAAACCAAGTCTACATTTTTCTTAAGCTTTTTCATCATTTGCGGTAATCCAGCACCTTTGCATGAACGATTACTATCCTCAGTGCTGGTAGAGTGCTGACGATTTCTTTTAAACATGGGTTTTATAATTTGTAAATATTTCCGTCCTCTGTTGCTTTTGATAGGCTTCTTAAAATCATTGTCTCGATGATGTGCGTTAGTTTCTAAAAGCATCGATTTATAATTATTTTTGTCAGCATCTGTTACAACATCCAAATTAGGCACCTTTTTAAACAATAATTCATACAAGCCAGGACTTTTATCATAAATTTGACTTCCAACACAAATTTTCGAGTCAGTTATTATAACACGAGAATTCCCCATCATTAGCTTTCCACGTTCATTCCTTACACCGAAAGGAACATCTAGGAATACTTCTGAAGAAAGTGACCAGGAAGAGGTATTATTGTCAGAAAAGCTTTTA
This sequence comes from Aproaerema taeniolella, assembly GCA_949987775.1. Taxonomy (NCBI): domain Eukaryota; kingdom Metazoa; phylum Arthropoda; class Insecta; order Lepidoptera; family Gelechiidae; genus Aproaerema; species Aproaerema taeniolella. The sequence continues at coordinate 11,406,877 of OX465245.1, forward strand.
AATGTTTCATCATCACTTTCGCTTTCATTGTATGTTTCATTTTCACTTTCATTGTATTTTTCATTTTCACTTTCATTGTATGTCTCATATTCGTTTTCAACTTTGTCTTCTTTTTCACGCCTTCTTCCTTCATTTTTGTTACCTTTCAGAGTACGATCAAAATTGAAGAAGTTATCGTTTTTAACTTCCATAACATTTTGGTTTTCTGCTATTTTGCTGAGTGGCTCACTTAGAGGTTTGAAAACCATGTCCAATGTATTTTTATTGGACTCTTCAATCTCTCTCATCTTTTTTACTTTTTTCTTGATACCATCGGCTGCTTCAACCAATTTGCGTTTTAATGAAATATCCATGTTATAGCAGTGAACGGTTTCAAATTAAATAAGATACTGATACAGTACTCGAGTCACTTTTGTTTAAATATGTTACTGCTCAAAAACTATGAACGTATCAAAGTTCTTTCGATAACAACCATTTGCTATACTACAATCTTTGTTGATAACGACACAATCGTATGGGGTGCTCCAAACTTTGGAACACATTGTTTTAAACTGTATCCAAGGCATATCAGTGTTCACATGTTCATCATAAATGTGCTTCATGTTGATGTCATCCTGCTTAAAAATGACTATCAAGTTGGCGTTGTCTCGAACTAGCTGCTTCGGAATTTTTGTGTAAGTTTGATTCAAATAAAAACTATCAATGTGCTTATGCCTACCCATCGAGAAGTAATCTCTAACATTATTTTGATTTTCACATGAAATATCATCAAAAACTATTACTGAATTGGGCTTTGCTTTAGTAACAGGGAGCACTTGATCATTCTCATGATATTTTTCAAATGATACCTCCGGAACTAACTTTAAAACTTTTTCAAGATATGCGTATTTTGGTTGATCGAGAGATTTTGAATAAACATACAAATTTCGATATCGCAATCCATTTTTGTGTAACAGCAAACCTACCACCAAATTTGTTTTACCACAGTTTGACGGACCGCAAACTATGCATCGAATTGTGTTTGGTAGTAGTTCCCCATGATGATGGTTTTTCTGCTCTAATTCTCCACACAACTTTCTGACATGTAACGACTGGGGCTGTTTCACAAACTTCATTTGTTTCTCTAATCTGTTTGAATGTGTAGATCAAAATGATTAGGTCTATGATCGTACAAGAACTTATAAAGAAAAAGTAAGTAGGTAGGTAATTAAAAAGTAAATTATAAATAATAGTGATTATTTTCATATTAGTGGACAATAGTGGACAATGCTGTACCAGTTTCTTGGAGCACGGGTATGTTAAAACACATTTTCATCTCAAATAATGCATTGGTTATTCAATAATGTATTAATTATTGCGATGAGGTCCTTAGATTCCGATACATCTCCTTTATATTTTGAATGAAGGCTAGATCAAAGATCTCAAACGTAAATGTAGCGACAGAGCGTAGTAGTTTTAGATCTGGATCACCATACCTACCTGGAAAAAATAAATTGGAAAGGCTAGATCAAAGATCAGAAACGTAAACGAAGCGACAGAGCGGAGCGTCGGAGCGGAGTAGTTTCGGATCTTTGATCTAGCCTTCCCAATTTATTTACTACTAAAATAAATCCAAGACTCAGCCCCTTAGCATTGTTATCAAAATGTGCTTTCACTAGAATACATACATGGTAAAAATAAATCTTTCGTGTTAAGAATAAAAGAAAAATGTTATTTCTATGACAATTTATAACACTGTTATGATGTCGGGAATGCCGCCGTAATGTATCTTTTGATTTGGACGACCACACATGGCTAATTAATTACATCTATTACATATAATAAATCTCTAGAGGGGTCGTGTCTGTACATTAAATATTTTTGTGAAAAAATAGTTGCAACAGGCATTATTTACAATACCAAGACCAAAACAATTTTTTTTTAGAATTTTTGTCTGTCTGTCTGTCACGCCACCTGACTTTGGGGGTAAGCAGGAAATTGAATTTTGATTGTTTTTTAACCGATTTTGATGGAACGTTTTTTATTAAACTCAGTGTTTTTACTTTTTTATTTACCTGGAGTTAAAACGAAGGATAGAAATAATCACTCTACCTGACTTAGGGTATAGGCAGGAAATTGAATTGTTATTGTTACCCAGACACATTGAATAGGTTCTATCTAACATTGAGTAAGTACCCCAGTTTGTATGGAAAACACGCAGTGTCGAACATACTGAAAACGCTTCTCCGCGCGTAGGAGCGGGATCTGCTAGCCCGCGCACGGAAGCGTGTTTTTCATACAAAGACAAAGATCAGACAATTAGAAACACACTTCCGCGCGCAGGCTAGCAGATCCGCTCCTACGCGCGGAGAAGCGTTTTCAGTATGTTCGACACTGCGTGTTTTCCATACAAACCGGGCGTACGAAGTCGCGGGCACAGCTAGTTGGTAAATAAAGATAAAACAATAAGTATTAGATCGCACATAGCTGGGAATGCAAAACTTTCATGTTTATGTCCGAACTGTCAGATTTATTGCATACAGATAAAACAATTATAATTTGATCGTACCGGTTGTTCACTACTGATGGCTTGAAATGGACCGGCAGAACTACGTACTGATGTATCTGTGCCAGATTGCTTTTTGGCATCACTGGACAAGTCTGGTTGCTTCTCAGCCTTTAAAAGATAACAACACATATCAATATAAAGTAAACTATGCAGGTAAGTAGATTGGTGGATGCAGGAAAACAATGAGAGTTAGGTCGCACCTGTGGGCCAATAGTTTCGGTTTCTCGGCTGGCAGAGCTAAGAACCGGTATGTCCATCCCAGATGGCTTCGCAGCTTCAGTCAGCAATGGTAACGCAGATGGTTGCTTATCAGTCTGTAAACATTATGACGAATCATTAAATTCACAGGTAAGTATGTACATACATCAGTGCGTACAAAAAATATATACCTCTATATATTAGATCATACCTGTTGTTCACTTATTTGTTGTTCTGCAGAACTAAGCACGGATGCGTCCATGCCAGGTTGCTTTTCAGCATCACTGGAGTAAGTAATAGATTGTGGTTGTTTCTCGGCCTGAAGAGAAAAAAATATATAAAATGGGCTCTTGAGTATTTTGGTGAATAAAGATAAAATTATGAGCATTAGATAGTACCTCTGGTCCAATATCGATGACTCGTGAGGGGCCAGCAGAGCTCACTGCTGTGTCCGCGCCTTGCCATTGTTTTTTGGCATCACTGGGCAAGTCTGGTTGCTTCTCAGCCTTTCAAACAGAACAACACATTTCAAAATAAAGTAAACAATGCGGATATGCGGATATTAGTACAGGAAAACCGGGCTTACGCATTGGGTCTCGCGCTTAAAGGGGCCTCACGCAGCAGTCGTATTAATAAATGTTCCATTTCGTATTAATAAAACATGTATCCCAAACAAAAAAGGGATTTGGCTAACAATCAACAGTTTCTAACTGTTTTGGTCGACAAGTACGAACAACAGAATAGTCCATTGAAATGTTACATTTTTTAGGCCTTACCTTGCGTTTTTTAGAGGACGCAATTTTATTTTTTTGATGTGTAGGGGGGGTCAGTGTAAAGCTAATACCAAGTTTGTGGGGTCGCCACCCTTGTCCCACGGCCGCCATCTTGAAAATAGGGGTTGAAATGGTTTTTACGGTATATCTCTTAAACTATTTATTTTATAAAAAAAATTTGTTAACATTTTTTGTTGCAAATTAAATTCTCTACAACTTTGGTCCAGTAACTTTTTGTCGTAGAACTATAAATAAAAATCTTCAGAAATTAATGAAAATCATTTTTACGAAAAAATGATATCAGACCATTTTTGTAGATCGTTTTTTGAGGAACAACTTTTATTTGCATCATTTTTTCATTAAGTCAATAGCTAAGGTTTTACAGCGCTCCGAAGTGAGTACTATTTTTCAGTACTCTTAACTATACCTATATTATACATGTGTACTAATAATATGTCATCAGTTATTGTTTTTTTTTAATTTTTTTTAATTTTTTTTACTTTATTATAATTTTTTTAATTAAAAATTTTTGCAATTTTATTAAAAATTAATTATTCACTTCCTCCAACACAAGACACAGCTCGCTTTCATACTTTCCGAGTCTACCATCAGGTCCAGTCGTGGCTTGGTAATTATAATGATCCTGAAGACTGGGGCTGGAAAAAATGTGGAAAATTATTGATGCCAGTGCAGAACTCAAAACCTCCAGCACCCCCTGAGCTTCTAAAATTGATTTTTTGCAAATGCAAAGGAAACTGTGGAGCGATGTGTGGATGTCGAAAAGCAGGACTGAAATGTTCTGCAGTGTGCTTCCATTGTTCTGGAGAGACTTGCAGCAACGTAATAGAACTCTCAGAATTAATTGATGAAAATGACTTTGATGATGAACCGCCAACATTAACACCCCTTCCTTCGCCAGTTCTCCCACTGGTATTTAATTTAGAAAGCCGATCAGATGCTGAGCCGCAGCCTGGTCCATCGAAACGACTGAGGACGGAGTAGTTGTAATTTAGAAAATCACCGTTGATTAGGCCTATCGGGGATACCACGTAAAAAAAAACGCGCCTCTAGACTCTACCTCGTGGGTGGTGGGGAAAAGAGTCAATAATTAATTTTTAATTAAATTGCAAAATTTTTAATTAAAAAAATTATAATAAAGTAAAAAAAATTAAAAAAAAAACAATAACTGATGAAAGTTGTTCCTCAAAAAACGATCTACAAAAATGGTCTGATATCATTTTTTCGTAAAATGATAAAAAAAAGTTACATCGAAAAATATAAATTTTTTTCTCGAATTTCTGAAGATTTTCGCTTATAACTTTTTTATTTATAGTTCTAAGACAAAAAGTTACTGGACCAAAGTTGTAGAGAATTTAATTTGCAACAAAAAATGTTAACAATTTTTTTTTATAAAATAAATAGTTTAAGAGATATGTAAAAACCATTTCAACCCCTATTTTCAAGATGGCGGCCGTGGGACAAGGGTGGCGACCCCACAAACTTGGTTTTAGCTTTACACTGACCCCCCCTACACATCAAAAAAATAAAATTGCGTCCTCTAAAAAACGCAACCCCAAATGTAACTTTTCAATGGACTAAAACAGGGGTTCCCAACCTTTTTTTGTCTACTGCCCACTTTAAGAATAATTTTTTTTTTAACGCCCCCCTTTTTAAACATACTTAAAAACCGCTAAGTACTTATAACTGATTATTGAAACGCAACTTTATAGTATTCGGACAGAGTATCTTTTATTGAAAATAAAACAAACATAATCAATTCTTATATAAAAACTAATGTGAAGGTTGAATCTGATGCTGTTCAATAAGTTTGTTGATATCAGGTTCCAATTTACTCAAAAACAGCCACAAGTCGCCACGTTCGGTAACACGCAAACGATTTCTCTTTTTAGTAAGCAGCGTTGCCACAGCGCTAAATCCACGTTCACACAAATATGACGATGGGAATGCTATCAAGAATCGTTGAACAATTGACCACAATCCAGGGTACAATTGCAGGATCGGTTTTTGTAGCCAAAATTCTTGATATCCATTTTTGAACTTGATTTTTATTTCTTCGTTTGTTGTCAATTCTATAAGTTTTCTTCCAGCTGAGGTGACATTGCTATGTTGACATTTGAAAATGGATCCAACACCCAGTCTGGTATTTCCAAGTTTAAAATGTCCTGGTATCGTTCGGTGAAGTCAATGTGGAGGTTTTCCAAATGTTGGCAGTAGGCAAACAAGTCGTCGTTACTGCAGGATACTGATAAATTCGGAAAATTCTGAAACTCACGTCTGCCCATATTTTTTTTGTGCAGAAGCAGTTTGGCTGCGAAAGCAGCAACGACATTTTTTGTTTTAATTAAATTTAGTTCATCGCCTTGCAGTTGGAGGTTCACGTCGTTGAACAATTTATACAGGTCTGTCATGTAAGCTATATCATTCTTTGATGTTATGAGCTTGTTGCGCAGTTCTGTATCTTTAGTTTCCAAGAACTCTATCACAGAGTCAAACAGGTTATAAAATCGAATCAGACAATTGCCTCTTGACAGCCAACGAACTTCAGTATGAAGCAACAAACGGTTGAAATCTTCGTCATTAGTAACACAAAGCTGATGAAATAATCTATCATTCAAAGAGCTTCTACGGATTTTATTGAATGCTTTGATGACATATTGCAGTGATTGAAATAGTCGTTCACTTAAGTTTCTAGCAACCAAATGTTGTCTATGAATAACGCAATGTATAGCAAGGACATCTGGAATTTTATTTTTTAGGTACGCTATGAAGCCTTTATGGCGCCCTGTCATAGCCGGAGCGCCATCCGTAGCAACTTGTATAATATTTTTCAAAGGAATCTCTTTCTCTTCACAAAACTTTTCCAATGTATTGAATATGGTTTCGCCTTTTGTATCTGTCTCCAAATTTCTGGCAAACAATAGTTCTCCACGTATTTTCTCATCTTTAATAAACCTCACGTAAGGTAGCAACAACGCTTCATTAGTTGGTAAAGTGGACTCATCGAGCTGAATTGAGAATTGACTAGTCCTCAGATGATTGCACAATGATTCTTCAATGTTTTCAGCCATTTCATCAATTCGTCTTTGCACAGAATTATTACTCAAAGGAATTTTTTGGATAATATCTGCGGCCGGTTTATGAAGCACAGTAGTTATTACTTCCTTTATTGCTGGCAAAATTAACTCTTCTCCGATGTTGTGTGGTTTGCCTTTTTGAGCAATTAACAAAGGGACATTGTACGAAGCTCGAAGTCCGTCGTCATCTTGCTTAGCAGCCGCCGAAAATAGTTTTGATACACTTGGCTGAGTATTATGCTTCTTCTCTAGGTCTTGAAAATATGCTACATTCTTGTCTTTCTTATCTGGATGCATTTTATTCAAATGACCTTGCAGTCTTGAAGGCTTCATTGCTTCGTTCGAAAATGTTTTTAGACATAGAAGACACAAAGGCGACGACGGGTTTGTGGGATTTTCAATAAATCCGAATTTAATATATTCCGCAGAGTATTGCCGTCTCTTCTTTTTTACTTCCGACATTGTTTTGTTTTGAGAAATACGTAAGTGGTATAATGAAGTACTGCTTATCTATCATGCGCGAAACCGCAAATGAAAATAAAATAAATTTACGTCGTTTATATAGGATTGCATAAGCAGCACGCACCAACAGGAATAAGACAAACGTGCATAAACTCGTTTATCTCATTCGACGCCCAATCGTACTCGACAAGCAAGAACAAGTATTATAGAACCAGCCGATTGATACAGGAATGTACAAATCGGATTATTTAACAAAAACTTGTTAAAACATGATTGCCCACGGTCTATTATATCGAACCGAGTTTGAGCTATATCTTAATTAATATTAGTTGATGTTCACAAGATGTAGTCGAGAGTCGAGAGCTCAGTCGGTATCTAAGAGTCTTCCTAGCTAGGTAGATGAAATTATAAATCGACCCCAAAGCCCTACACAACGCCCCCTTTTTTTTTCTGGGTCTCTTACCGCCCCCCTTTAGGCCTGCAGCGCCCACAAGGGGGCGTTATCGCCCACGTTGGGAAAGACTGGACTAAAAGAACATCTGGGCTGCACATGGCCAAACTAATACAATTACAGGCCCAAAGAATATATAATAGTACTAGGGTACAGAAGACGCACTCTAAAACCACATTGTAACAAAAATAAACGTTTCCGCCCGAGAATAAAGTCCAATTTCGTTCGCAAGCGCATCTATACCTACTTTTATAATAACCTACCGATCGCGCATGCATGCAAAAATGTGCCGAGTAGCTACGCGCGAGAGTTTTTATTTCTTTGAAAGTATCAAACAGCTCGCTCACTCGCACATTTTGAGTTATTAAGTTAGAAACTCGTTTTTTATATGTATTATATTTTATGTACCTTGGTTTGGTATAATAATATACCTATATTAGCTCTAGGTCAACAAAGAAGTTTAGAACTTACCTTTTTTTCAAAGGCCTCGGTATATTTTCGTTTCACAGCAACAAATTTTTTGTAACACTCGACATGATATCCGAACTCTAATTTGGCTTGAGGTGGTAATTCAATCTCATTATATTTAAATCCTCTAACTTTACGCAATTCCAAATAGTACATACATTTTTCGAATACATCGTCTGTAAAATCCTTGACTTTTTGTCTTTTACGACACAAAAAACACAGCTTCATTGCAACAACCACTTTAAGGCACCATATATTACTATTTATTATATTTTTGTATCTAACACAATTATGAGAACAACCAGCAATCAATACGTTTCTAACAAATAGTCTGAAACAAACGAAAGCGACGCGACCGACTGACTGACTGAACTGATTGGGCATTGGCTCAGGATCAGGCACTCCCCCCGCTTCCCCCGCCGCTCGGACGACAAAACAACTTGAAAATGCAAAAAAATCAAATGGTATCAAATGCCGCCATTTGACTTAGAACCAGCCACTTTTAATTTTAGACGTATTATCGTATTGTCTTGAAACTGGTTTGAGCATGAGGAGCGAGTGGCGCCGCCGAGTGCCCCTTCTTAACCAACCAACAAAGACACCGGTAATAAACACAAAAAGTACATTAGAGAGAACTCCATTTTGAGCCCTATTTTGTAAAAAGAAAAGACTTAATCCTGTGTCACGTTTTTGTATTTGACTTCTTATTGAGAGTCACATTTACTGGTCTCAACAGTACCTACACTATGGGTAGGTATGCGACGTGCGGCAACAAGAACGATCTGAGGGATTTACGTGGTAGGTATTTTATGTAATAGTACTTGGTTGTTATTAAATCCTTGAAATATCAATTGCTGGTTTTAGACATATGAATCAAAGTTTTATCGTTTAAGGCAAAAGTTTGGCAGTAGATAATTTCTACCAAAGCTCAAAGGGTTTATAATTATATTATTCGTATGAGAAACAGTTCTAAGAAGCCATAACAAAAAGAACGTTTTAGTGTACATACAAGCCATGGTTGTCTAGATATGTTTGTTTCTGTTAGTCGGGAATACAGGCGTGTGCGGAGGAGCGGACTTTGAGCGTTTTGCCTATTTCAAATGGGGGTTTTAGATTTGCTCGTTCTGGAGAAAATTCTCAGTTTCAACATAAATGACGTTGTGCGCTCTTAAAATCTTAGCAGGTCGTATAGCGTTGTTTTGATGTTTTCGTTTCACACAATGTGACAAATAAGTTCTATTTTAAAATTTATAGTTTAGAAAGGCTTTCTTAGTGCTGCTTTATTGAATAATGAACTATAGATACGCAAAATACAGCTTTGGAAGACGTAAAAAGATTGATTTAACAAAATAAGAAAATATATAAATAGTCAATAGACGTTTCCGTGTAAAGAAACGTTTTCTTTGAAAAAGAAACCCGTTTCAGCGCCCTCTGCAGGAACTCACAGGTATTGTAGCTAAAACTCCCATTGCTTGGTAGGTAAGAAGTACCTATAGAACCCAAATTATACAAAAATAACTTAACATAATTACTTAATTATTTATTATTATTTACAACATAAAACACTGTTTTGTAACGAATTTATTTGTTTCATTTATGCATGCATCTTCAAATTGAGCCGATGAAAATGAATGTGGCACTAAAAAATCGTTGTCGCCTCCAGCCGACTTTAGCGGTCAAGGCGCGATTAGTCGACAGTTAGTCAGTCATACATAACTTTATAGCAATTTATTGTCTATAAAGTTATGTATGACTGACTAACTGTCGACTAATCGCGCCTCAGCTAAATTAGACACCACACGCCAGCGACGCTGGCTCCAGCGATGCAAATGTATGTGGTAAGAAAAACCTTTGTCGGCCCCAACGGTTTTTTCTTGCCACATACATTTGAAGTCAAAGGGTTAACGCAAAAAAAAACGCGGTACGATAAATAAGTTGTGTGTGGGTACTGTAGATATCAAAATAAATTGATATTACCTACTTGATAATAGCCGTTTCTTTGTAAAGTTGTGCATGTATGACACCGTTTTGTCGTTTATAGGTTAGGTTAAAAAAAACTGTTTTTAAGGGTGTTTCGGCCGAATATGCCCTGGCAGACTTATATATTCTTAGACAGAGGATTACTACCTCTCGTTTACGATGATTTTCATGAAGATGTCAGATCACGTAGGTAAACGTACTTTTTTATCACCTTTGAGGCCTTGGCAGACCTACTTCCGGCCATCTAGGAACTGGCAGAATTATGTTTACCCACTCTTCGGATGGAGGACCAGAGGTTGCCACGGGTTCCAAGATGATGTCATATGACGTAAATAGACCCCTTTTTTTTTCACCGGAAGTGAACGATTTTCTCGTATTTCCGGCCATTTTCGGATGCTTAACACAGATTCATCTTAGCTTAGCACAACTTTTCCCATCGGTTGCCATGCATTCTAAAGAGATGTCATGTCACGTAGGTGATCCTGCAGCCGGCTCATGAACTAGAACTAAAGAACTCCTACCTCGAGATTGAAGTAAAAATTTAAAGATGTATCATCGTTGTTCAATTTTTTTAAATTTAGTCAGTTTAATTACAAAAATTGGTAATTATTAATTCTTAGGGTGATTTCAAGTCTAAATTAGTAGTCAGAAGATGGCATTTTCGCTACCCTTTTTCAACAAACCATTTAATCTATTTCATTTTTTTTATATATAGTGCTACTCAGGTTATGTTCAATTTCAAAAATATGCAATAATAATTCAGTACCCCTATTCCTATCTGATTACAGCGACCATTTTGTTAGGGTATGTCAGACCCCACCTTGTATGGCATGTTACAAATTTTTAGCTGGTATGCCGAGGGTTAATTAAGTACATAAATATGTAGAAGAGCATTTGCTAGGTACCTAGATTTTTTTTTAATATACTAGTTATTTAAGACAAAGAATTACAAGGAAACTGTTTCAGTAATATCGGTTTCATATAATGTTAGCATGTCTCTGTTAAGTAAGCGACAATTATATCGAAAAGTACCTAGGAATTTACTAATTATTACCGAAAACATATCTAATGCTGGATCAAATAGTAATGAAGAATCTGAGTATGCAGAATTTAATACTTAATACAATTTCAAATCTTGGTATTGAAGGAATTACTGATAATGTCACAAAGTTTAACGGACCTTCACCACATACTATAGTATAGATGATGACCTTTTAATGATATCTTAAAATATTTTTGGAAGTAATACCGTAGGGTTACAGAATGTTCATAATAGTCATAGTCCTGAGTTCAATCCTGAACCAGAAACTGAATCTTTTGATAATGACTTGTCACTATTTTTACGAGATTGGGCTCACAAATTTAATATATCTCATGTTGCTCTTTCTTCATTGCTTAAATTCTTAAAATCACAACATAATGATCTTGTTTCGGATGCCAGAAGTTAAATGAAAACAGGAGTTAAGAAATACATTTTTAAAATGCTTAACAATGGTGAATATATTCATTTTGGTATTGAACCCTCTATCTGTAAATTTTTTAGTGTTTTACACAACACAACAAACAAGATTAGTTTGTCTTTAAATATTGATGGACTGCCACTTTTTCACAGTTCAAATATTCAGTTTTGGCCAATTTTGGCAGATATTGTAGGATTCAAAAATAATATCTTTGTCATTGGGATTTTTTGTGGTTCTTCAAAACCTGACCCTTTGGAATCCTTTTTAGATTTGTTTATTACTGAATTAAAGCCACTTTTACTCAACGGTCTACTAGTGGATGGTCGGTTAATTTCAGTATCTTTACATAGCTTTGTGTGTGATATGCCTGCTCGTGCATTTCTAAAAGGTGGAAAGTCACATAACGGCTACTCGAGCTGTGATAAATGTATGTGTACTGGAAATTACATTGAGAATCGTGTTATGTTAGATGTCTTAAATTCGTCATTGAGAACGGATCAGAACTTTCGGTTGCAAATTGATGAAGATCACCATGCCAGAAACTCTCCTTTACTAGATTTACCAATTGATTTAGTATCTTCCTTTCCAATAGACTACATGCACAGTGTATGCTTAGGAGTCATGAAGAAACTACTTCACACATGGGTCAAACCTAATAAAGGTGATGTAAAACACGTTAAATTTGATGCGATAACAATTGAAATACTTAACAAAAGACTAAATTATGTGAATCAATTTGTACCAATCGAATTTAATCGAAAACCCAGAGGAGTGAATGAAATTGATCGCTGGAAAGCAACAGAGTTCCGCACTTTTTTGTTGAATCTTGGACCGGAAGTATTGTTCAAAATATTAAATAAAGCAAATTATGAACATTTTTTAGTTTTACAATGCGCTATATTCTGATTTCATCGAAACACGCTACTTATTCCAGATATACAAAGGAATTGCTAATATCATTTGTATATAAATGTTGTGAAATATATGGGAAACAGTATCATATATATTACGATCCTTCTCTTATACATCTTTCAGATGATGCAGAACGATATGGAGCATTAGATAACTTTTCAGCATTTAAGTTTAACACTATCGAATAATCTTACTAAGAACAACTGTTCGACCCGACGACTCGCGACTAACTGCCGTTCGGTTCCGGACGGCGGCCATGTCTCCCACTCTCTTTATTTCTCCCTACTTTAAAATGATGCACCTCAGCGTGACTTCGAGTTTCTTCCGCCAAATTCACAAAAATATATCAAAGAAACGTCTTGCAAATTACGAATCACGACAGAAGAAGTAAATTTATATAAAAATTTAATGTGACTCCGTAACTGAATTTCGACGCAAGAGTTTACGACGAACGCTAGTCCGACAGAACACTAGTTATGGTATAAATTGTTGTAATTATTATATTTTTATAATAGTAACATTGTATAGCTTCCATAGAGCTACCGGACCTACGTCATACTCAATCTGTCAAACTTGTCTTCCTCCTGACCTTTGCTCAATTATTATATTTAATTAATCCGTGACGCACCATGTAAGTTCTATTTACTGGGTTAAATAAAACCACATGAAGAAGTAAGATCATCTTTTATTTCTGAAGCAGTTGTGTTTCAATAACGCAAAATTCCACTGGACACATCGCATACTTTACTACAGGTTAGTCGGCCCAGTTTAAATTGAAACACACTTATAAACCAAGAAGGTGCTTTAAAAGATGGCTCAGAATACTTCTAATACGATACCCATTGAAAAATTAGATGGATTGAGCAATTTCGTAACATGGAAATTTGCTTGCCGAATGCTGCTGACACTCGACGGATTATGGACTTGCGTCGAAGGGACGGACACGGATGCAGCGCATAATAGTAAGGCGCTCGCTCGGATTTGTCTTTCTGTACAACCATATTTATACCAATACTTAAGAAATGTTAAAACCGCAAAAGAAGCGTGGCAATGTTTGCTTGATGCCTTTGAAGATAAAGGTCTATACCGTAAGGTGTTGCTACTCCGTGAGCTTCACAGAGCAGAATACTCTCAGTGCCCCAGTATGACTGAGTACATCGAGGGCGTCATGAGAACTGTACAGCAACTTTCTGATATTGGGAAAATCATTGACGACGCTGACGTAGCTGAAATCCTATGGAGTGGCCTACCGCAGGAGTTCGACAACTTGGTAACCAGCTTGGAAACTGCTAATCTAACAAATGTGACTGTGTCTGGTAAAAGGGACCACTTTGAGGATAATCATTAAGGGTAAAAATGTAATGTAATAAGCTATGTTAATCGCTCTTATTGACTACCCTCAAAGTGGTACCTTTTACTGGACACAGTCACAAATAGATTGACTAGTGAATTGGTACGTGCTAGACTTTTGCAAGAAGATCACCGTAGAAACAATCACAACAATGTCAACGGTAGTAATTCTGTATATGTTTCTAATAAGAAACTTTATAACAATTTATCTTGTGATTATTGTCACAAACGTGATCACACAGTTAAGCGATGCTTCAAGAAAAAGAAGGATAAGAAGTCAAAGGAAGCAAACTGTTCAGAAGTACAAAATGCTACTCAGCACGCTTCTGCATACACCGTATCCTGTTCTGACCTTATCGTGGACTCTGGTGCGACTACACATATGTGCAAGGATATACAGCTGATGACGGATTTGAAGAAAAGTAATTCTGTTGTGACTGTTGCGAATGGACAGAAATTATCTTGTGATCAAATAGGTAATTTACCTTTAAATACAGATTTTAATCTAAGTAATGTTTTATAAGTGCCCAATTTGAACTGTAATTTAATTTCTGTATCTTGTCTGACTGAGAACAATTATATTGTTGTTTTTAATAATAATGATTGTCAGATTTTTCATAAAGAAAATTTTCAAGCCAAAGGTAACCTAGTTCTTTGTGGTGTAAAGTCTAATGGTCTATATAAGGTTAAGGATGTGCAAAGCCAGTCCATCTCCAATAAAGGACTTTCCAAGCCTTTGCAATCTAGGCAAGGGACAGTGAAGGCAAATGCTGTTTTAAATTCACCTGCGAGTTTGTGGCATAGACGTCTTGGACACCTTAGTGAATCAGGTATGAAAGCACTATGTGGTGGTGGTCAGTGTTCTGGTGTTGTTTTTCAGCATGAAGACAACTTTGCTGGTGGCTTTGTCCCGTGTCTTGCGGGGAAGATGCATGAAGCATCGTTTCCTTCGCAAGTAAGCGCGAAGCGTGCTTCCCAGCGCCTAGAATTGATCCACTCTGACGTCATAGGCCCTATGCAAGTGAGCAGCTGGGGCGGAGCTCGGTATTTGCTTATATTCACCGACGATTTTTCAAGAAAAACATTTGGCTACCTTTTGAAGAACAAATCTGAGGTGAGTCACTACTTCTGTATCTTTAAAAATATGGTAGAGACACAGACTAGCTTAAAAATAAAAATTCTAAGAAGTGACAATGGCACTGAATATTGCAATAAACAGATGGCAGATATCCTTAATAAAGCTGGTATTATTCATCAAACCACTATCCCATATACACCACAGCAAAATGGTGTGGCAGAGCGTGCTGGTAGAACTATTTTTGAGAAGGCTAGGTGCATGCTGAGTGAATCTGGTTTGTCGAGTCGTTACTGGGGAGAGGCTGCAATGGCGGTCATTTATTTAAAGACTAGATCTCCTACCAGGGCTTTACTTAATAAAATTCTGTTGATCTGTCGCACTTGCGTGTCTTTAGTTGCATCGCTTATTCTTATGTTCAAGACCAGAAGCGACGCAAATTAGACTCTAAAGCTAAAAAGTTTGTTTTTGTGGGGTATGGAGAAACATGTAAAGGTTGCAGGCTCATTGATCCATCTAACCCTAAGAATGTCATTTGTTTAAGGAGTGTAGTTTTCCATGAAAATGAATTTCTGGGTACAATGGCGTTGTCTTCGATGGCAGTGCTCAGACATTCGTTAAAGGGGGATTTGAATTACATAAATGGGCAGCCAATCACATAGATATCCTTCAAGGTATACCAGTCGAAAACCGACATTTCGAAGAAAAGGAAATGTACTCTGAGCATGCCTTTCTTAAGGCTTTAGGCATTCATTATGATGTCATAAATGATAACTTTAAAATTTCTGTAAAGCCATTCACAGATATGGTATGGACTAAAAGAACAGTTCTGTCTTTTCTGGGTAGTATTTTCGATCCTCTAGGCATAATAGCTCCTATTATTTTAAAAGGTAAACTTTTCATGCAAATGTTGTGGCAGGGTGAACTACAGTGGGATGACAAATTGCCCAATCATATTTTGAAAGACTGGACTGAGTTTTATAAAAATCTTTGTGAGATTAAGTCTATATCTGTGCCTAGAAATTTAAAAATAAATCAGGCAAATTTTGTACAGCTAATTGGTTTTTGTGACGCATCTCAAGTTGCTTATGGTGGATGTTTGTATGTAAGAGCTTGCCATGGTAATGATGTTCATGTAAATCTGGTATGTGCAGTCTCGTGTTGCACCATTAAAAAACAAGCTCACTATACCAAAACTAGAACTGTCCAGTGCCTTTTTGCTTAGTCAGTTAGCTCCTAAGTAAAACAAATACTTAGAAGTGATAAAATTCTCTTCTAATCAGATTCCATGGTAGCCATAGCATGGATACAGTCAAAACATAATAAATATATTTTTGTAAAAAATAGAGTAAATGAAATTAATAAAAATGTCAACAGCCAGTCTTGGCACCATTTACCTGGTGCAATCAATCCCGCAGATTGCTTATCAAGAGGCGTTGATCCTGAGACATTGGGGAGTAACAGCTTGTGGTGGTACGGGCAACCTTTTTTGAAAGAATTTAATTACAGTCCAAGGCCGATTCCCGTAAATGAAATAAAAAATTCTGAACCTAACCCTACACCGCTGGTTGTTGCTTTTCAGAGCTCAGATCAACAGGACAGTTTGCCCATATTTAAAAAGATTTCCAGTATCACAAAATTGCAGCGAATAATTGCATATTGTTTAAAATTTTATCATAATTGTAAAAACAAAGCTAAGCCTGCAAAAAACAAAAAATAATCTTGTCAGTTTTAGATATTTGCAATTCATTAAATAAAATAATCATATATGTACAAAATCTACATTTCAACAAAGAAATAAATTTTCTGCGAAATGGTAAAAATGTAGAAGGCTCATTGGCCGCATTGTCACCCTTTATTGATGGGAATGGCGCTCTAAGAGTTGGCGGAAGAATAGATAACGCGAATGTTCCATACAATCAGCGTCATCCAATTATACTACCCAAAAATTGTAGCACCACCGATTATATAATTATTAGAGAGCATCTAGATTTATTACATGCTGGGCCTAAGCTGACTTTTACAAATGTATCTCAAAGGTTTTGGATTTCAGGTGGGATACGAGTAGTTAAAAAAGTATTACACAAGTATGTAAGATGCTTTAATTAAAGAATACAGCTTCAAAGCAACTCATGGGTTCTCTACCTAAGGACAGAGTTACTCCTATAGCGCCATTTCAAGTAACAGGCGTCGATTATTGCGGTCAACTTAATGTTAAACAAGCTCGCATAAGAAAGCCTTTAATTTCAAAGGGATATGTTTGTTTTATAACAAAGGCCATTCACATGGAGTCAGTGTCTGATATGTCAAGTGAAGCTTTCTTAGCAGCTCTAAAACGTTTCATTTCCTGTAGAGGCTTGCCATCCAAAATCTATTGCGATAATGCTTCCACATTTAAAGGATGTCATAACATTTTGAATAGTTTATACAAATTACATTACGATGAGCAAACCAAAAAGAATATCATTTCATTTTCAGCTCAAAAGGGAATAGAGTTTAATTACATTCCTTCTTACCCACTTGGGGAGGTCTCTGGGAGGCCGGCGTCAAAAGTGCCAAATATCACTTTCGCAGAGTTGTTGAAAAAACAGTGCTCACTTATGAAGAGTTTTTAACTGTTATTGTTCAGGTTGAAGGCATTTTAAATTCCCGACCTCTTGCGCATGTAACCAAAGACGGCATGTAACCAAACTCCTGCACATTTTCTTGTTGGAAAACCCATAACCGCCATTCTAGAGCCAAACCTTACCCTAGTCCCCACTTCACGTTTAAAATTCTGGCATCAATGCTGTCAGCTAGTACAAAATTTTTGGAAGGCGTGGAAAAAATCTTTTTTAACTCAGCTGCAAAGTCGACTCAAGTGGCGTTATCCTGTAGCGAATATACAAAAAGATCAGCTTGTTTTGTTCCGAGAAGACTCTTCTCCCTTGGATTGGCCTTTAGCTATTTTAACTGAAGTATTTGAAGGTAAAGATAAACATGTTCGCGCAGTAAGAATTAGATTACCTAACGAACATGAGAAAATTGTAGCTGTTAACAAAGTTTCTCTGCTACCATTATATAATTGAATATATATATAGAACATGATATGTATTCCTTTGTCGCGTCCAAAACGATGCATTTTCTAAATACATACACTTACATAACTCCCATCGTGGTCAATGTACCGATCCCAAGATTTAAAATCGTAGGGCGATGAGGACATGTATAACCTTATATTTTAAGTAAATTTTAAGAAAATAGCTTATATGTTTAGTCTCTAATTAAATTATTTATTTTACTTTTTCTCTAATTAATTAATTTAATAGTTTAACAGCTTCATGCTATGTAAGGTTGGTTAGAAGATTAACTTCTAATCTTTGTTATTTCGATTTCTACTTTATATTGGAACAGTATGTAAGATAGAGTCATTAATAACGATAAAATTCATAGACTTAAAACTTTATTTAATATGTAATTAAAAATAATAAGTTTTACTTTCTTTGGTTATATACCAGCCCTCCCTCGGGATTATGTTTAGCACAAAGTTTGTAATTTTTTGTACTTTTAGTGTTGGCAACCCCGCCATCGCTCTCTCTCGTCAGCCATTGTAACAGTCAGCATTTGCCGTGCAATAAATAATTCATTTTCACAAGTTTTCGCCGTTTAATTTCATGGACCACAACGTCAGAACCCTAACAGTTGCGTAGTGAAAAGAAATAAAATAAAATCATATGAATAGGCAGACCAATTACTAGACGACATGATGGAGTGTTCCACAACAGAACAAGATCAAGCTCAAGAAATTATATCACCAGTGGCAACCGGAACGCAACGTACTAGTCAAGATTTCAACCAAATGGCTGAACAGGTAAAAACTATCTCTTATCATGTAACAAAATACTTTATAAACAAAAAAAATTGAGAGAAACAGCCGCCTGTCATTTGATACATAACGCGTACCCGCCAAAAACAAGTCCTAGGAAGTTTGTTTACATTTGTGGCTACAACGTCTGGCGAAGAGTGGACTAACTACCTACCTGCCAGCCAATTGCGCTCATGTTACAGCCCCCCCCCCATACCTCGAATATTGTATACTTATTTAGTTTATCATCTCAGTGAGCGTTGACTTGTACTAACTTGCGCAAGTGTTTTGAATGCTTTGATACTTATTAGCCGCAGTACACTGTCCAATTTTTATTTATAATTGAGCTAGAAAGAAGACATTGACAATGGTAAGCGGTACTACTTTACGAATAATTGATATTATTATTGATGGAAAAATTCAGTTAGGTAGGTAGTAGGTAGTCTTTGATATAAATAAGTAGGTATGCAAAGTTCCCCATTTTGAATACTTACTTTAGAGTGCTTTAGTTAATAAGGCGGCACATACATAGAGTATTCGAAAATAGCATTGAATTTACCTACCGGACTTACTCTAGGAGTATTTCTTATAAGTTAATTATGTTTTTATATGGGTATATGTTTTACTTATTTATATGATACTTATGTAGGCAGGCAGAGTGTAAAGGTGGGCGTCCACTGCACCGTCATTGTTAATTTAATTACAATATTAATTAAATTACATTTAATTTCGTTTTCTAAAATCTCTCATAAGAACTGATTCTGTGTGTAACATTCACATTTACAGATTAATGTATGTACCTTCTTATTCCCATAAGATTATGCCTAAGTACTATTTTTTGCCGGGTGCTGGCGGCTTAAAACAGTAAAAGGTGACTAAAAGACTGAACCTGATAATGGGCAGCAGCGTTTTCTGAGAATTTTACAGCTACAATTTTACGGCAAAACCTCTCATGGAGACCTTTATAGTCTTGCAGTGGACTTCTGATTGCTGTTATAATACATACCAACATTTTGATAGAACTATTGTAGTGAATTTGATTTTGTTTTTATTTTCAGGCTGCTGCACCCGCAGATCTCGCTGATCCTTATGACATAATAGCTCCTGCACCTGAAGCTGAAGAAAATAGAAAAGAGGAAACTGTCTATACCATTTCTTTAAATGGAAACGAGGCTTTATTGACTGTTGATGCTTCAGATCTCACAAAAATCTCTAGCAACCAAATTGAGATTTTTAACATCCAAAAGATTATTCTGAACAATCAATCAGAACTTTAAAAAAAACTTGTTCAAAAGTTTTGGAAAACCAAAATAAGTTGATGCTAGCTTTTGCGAACGTTTCGGTCCAATTGGAAACAGTTATGACGAAAATCAATAATCCTGTAGTTTCAAACATAACGAAAATATAAAAAAATCAGCAGAAAATTCGCCTTTACTGTTGCAACCTATCCGAACTCTGACAGAACTGTCTCATCTTGAAGATTTGTTAAATGACAGCCACATTAAACAGGATTATAAATTAAAATACAGCATTGTGTGTCAGCCAGGAAAAGCTATGGACTGTGCTTATCGTCCCGTTGATGTGTTCTTTTCTAGAGATTTTTTGACACAATGCTCTTGGTAAGGAAGTACCAAAAAGGAAGGAAGTAGAGGTGCGGGAGCAAAAAATGTCTACTATACAGAAATGTTTTGAAACTATTTTTGAGCTTGTTTTTGACTGCGATAAAAGCCACACTATTGTTGGAAATGAAAACTTTTTTAAATCAATTTTGAAAAATTCAACTAAACGCAAAATTCGATACTGCATAGAGCTTCAACAAGCCGAAGGAGTACCAAAAGACAAAAATTACCAGGAATAAGTGTGTCAGAACAAGCCGTCGAAGAGAGCTCTGAGGAGGATAGTATTGCCAATGTACCAGAACAACGCAGGGCCGAGAACGACAACAATGCGCCAGAGCAACGCAGGGCCGAGAACGACATCAATCCGCCAGAGCAACGCAGGGCCGAGAACGACATCAATGCGCCAGAGCAACGCAGAGCCGAGAACGACATCAATGCGCCAGAGCCAGCCTGAGAAACGTAGGGCCGAGAACGACATCAATGCGCCAGAGCAACGCAGGGCCGAGAACGACAACAATGCGCCAGAGCAACGCAGGGCCGAGAACGACATCAATCCGCCAGAGCAACGCAGGGCCGAGAACGACATCAATGCGCCAGAGCAACGCAGAGCCGAGAACGACATCAATGCGCCAGAGCCAGCCAGAGAAACGTAGGGCCGAGAACGACATCAATGCGCCAGAGCAACGCAGGGCCGAGAACGACATCAATGCGCCACAGAAACATAGGGTCGAGAACGACATCAATGCGCCAGAGCAACGCAGGGCCGAGAACGACATCAATGCGCCAGAGCAACGTAGGGCCGAAAACGACATCAATGCGCCAGAGCAACGCAGGTCTGAGAACGACAACAATGCGCCAGAGCAACGCGAGGTAGAATAAAAATAAACATATACCTATATTGTTACATATTTTTTAAACTTTGCTATTCTTTTTTTTATCTGCTGATTTTGATAATATTTTTTTGTTGAGTACGATCATTAACATTAAGACAATTTGTTGTAATTATCGTCTTGCTTGTGTACTTATGTATCCTATCATTTAATTTACAAGACGATAAAACTGTTAATCTTTGATCAAACCTGTCCAGATTTGTTTAAGGTTAGTTTTTATTTTTATTTTATATCGTCAGAAAAAAACAAATACTTTTTACGAGGTGGAGCAAATTTGCCGAAAAATACTCAGAGCTCTTAAAATTGAATAACTTTCTCTATAAAACATACACACATCAAAAAAAGTTTGCGATCACTTGGAAAAGTGCTAATATTTTTTATTGTAGAAGAATAAAACTTAATCACTTTTTATCTTTTGATTCCTTATTTAAAAATATGAAATTTAAATATAAAATAATTTCGTAATTCAAATGTTTTTTCATTTAAAAAGACAATCAACCCTTGCTTGCTTTCATTCAGAAATCTGACATAGTCGCAACTTATCAATATTTTCAATTTATTCAAAAAAAATTTAGTTGGTAACGATGCCGAGAGGATTAACTGCAGTTTTACGAGCCAGAATTCTAACTTTAAGTGGAGAAGGCTATTCCACGAGGGAAATATCACGCAGAGTTCATGTATCCCAATCCTGCGTGGTGACCACGTTGGAGAGGTATCAGGGCATGGAAGATTTAGCTGATCGACCTCGCAGTGGTCGCCCAACTGTTCTTACTGCAATTCAGAAGCGATATATCAGATTACTGGCTGCCCGTGACCCAACAATGAACGCTACTAAAATGAAAGCAGAGCTGCGAGCTGCCACCGGCCGCGAAGTTAGCACCCAAACGATTAGAAATTGCTTACACCAAGCTGGATTACGAGCAAGGAGATCCTGGCGAGCACCTCTGAACTCACAGCAACGGAAGCGGCGCAGATTGCAATGGGCTAGGCTCCGTCAAAATGAAGAAATTGAGGACGAAAGCATCTGGCAGAAGTGCTTCTTCGTTGACGAAACGCGGATCAGTACACATCCAGATAACCGACGTGTCCGTGTCTGGAGAAGACCTGGCGACTCTGAAAGGCAGAGAACTGCCACTGGAACCGTTCAGCAGGGCGGGAAATCAGTGTCCTTTTGGGCCGGGATAATGATTGGGGCTAGGACGCCCTTAATCCCGTATCAAGGCACCATGACCGGAGCCATGTACAAAACGATTGCAATCGATGGATACGTCAGACCATTCCGCATCAACCACGGGCGCCAATTCATAATGGTAGATGATAATGCGCCCGCACATCGAAACGGACGTGTTGATGCTGCTCTCCAGCAATACGACATCACCAGGTTAGACTGGCCTGCTGGCTCGCCTGACTTAAACCCGATCGAGCATGCGTGGGATGCTCTTAAGCGAGCTGTTTGGAACCGTCAGCCACCTCCGCGAACAGTGTCAGAAATCAGGGCAGCTGCTATTGAAGAGTGGGACAGGTTACCACAAGAAATGCTAGATAACTTAATTCTAAGCATGCCCAGAAGGGTTTCCGCATGTGTGCGAGCCAGGGGAGGAGTCATTTTATACTAACTATTAATTTTTTCGTAATAAATTTTGTTTGTTTTTTCATTAATTCAAATTTTTCATTACATTACATTTAAGCCAAAATTGCATTTCCTAGCTTTTGTTAATAAAAAGTAAATAATTAATAATGATTCTTTTATTTACTTAGTGCATTTTCATTATAAAATCATAAAACGTAAACAGTTTCTTTAAATAATTTATATTTTAAAGAATACACCTGATTTTGCTACTGATCGTAAACTTTTTTTGATGTGTGTAGAATCATAGAACAGTTTAAAAAATTTGAAGAAAAAAAAACCTTTCTGAACCATTTTTCATGTAGAAAGTTATTTATTATTACGGTTTGCATTTACGAGAAAAAGTGAGAAAGTTATTCAATTTTATCAGCTCATTAAGCTTGTTCCCACTAATCACTACCATGAATACCTACTATATGTATAGTAGGTATAGTGTGAATTTTCTTCCCAGTTGATCTACTAGTAGGAATTATAGGTGTGAAGGATAAGGGAGGAAAACTAACTTATTATGGCGTAAAAATAATATAATAAAAGGAAATAATACAATTTAAGAAGAACAACCGAAACCTAAACTGAATAACAAAACTGAACGCCAAGTCAAAAGAAAAAAAGAGTAAAAATACTATCATGCCAGCCTGTCGGCGACATAGCCCTCCCCGTGATGCAATGCATCACCAACAAACTGAACGACGACAGGCTGACTGAACAACATAAATCAAATTATTTCTTAAGTTAAAATTCTAATGTAGTATATATACATACCTACGTCTAAATTAAGTCTAATCGTATTAATTTCCGGCAAGGACGCCGAAGCATTCCGCCAGAAGTTGCAACATCCGCCACCCTTACAATATTATCTTTGCCGGGATAAGTAGCCACAATGCGGCCTTTAGGCCACACACCCCTTGGAAAATGTTCGTCAATGATTATGACAATATCTCCCACAAAAAAATTTGAGTATCTATTATTATGGCCCTCCTGAAGTCGAGGTATCAACACCGGCAGATACTCGCGCAGCCATCTTGACCAAAAATGATCCGCCAATCGACAGACAGACAGACAGACAAAGAATTTAATCATTGCTTTAAAACAGACACACAACACTCAAAACAGTCAGAAGTACAAATACACATAAAAGGTTACAGAGTTATTCTAGTGTTGTGTGTGTGTCAGAATGCAACAAAAAGGCCATAGCTCAGCATAAGCTTTGTCCAAAGGACAAAACACTGGTATTCTGCTATAACCTCATTAAGGTCAGTCACGAGCGCTCAGCAGCGAAGATAAACACTAAAAAAGAGAATGTAAAATATAATGTATAATATGTATAACAGGGGATAAATATGTGAGTTATGTGTGTAGGTATGATATTGCGTATTATTAATTATTATAAATAGCGTTTTTACTTCACTTTAAAATAAAAATTGTACGGAGCAGTTTAAAACGATGTTCACTCGCTAAGCGCTCGTGATGTACTACTGGCGAAAGGCTGTCGAAGAGCCTTTCGCCAGTTCTCTCTTCCAAAAAAGACTTCATCTCCCAGTTCCGACGCAATTCTTGGCAATCCTGAAGACGATCCGATTAAAAAATGATTCGGCGTTAGAGCGGGTTCATCATCAGAGCCAACAGGAACGTGAGTTAATGGACGAGAATTAACTAAGTGTTCTGCCTCAGCTAACAAGGTTATCAGGATCTCCTCTTGTGGCGCTTTGTTCACCAAGGTCCAACTCAAGGCGCGCTTTACGGATCCGATAAGACGTTCCCAAACCCCGCCCATAAATGGAGAGGCTGGGGGAATAAAATGCCACTCTATCTTTTTACTTGCGGCGAAATCTAAAATTTGGGTCCGGATCTCTTTGTTAGCACCAACGAAGGCCGTTCCGTTGTCGGAATAAATTCTTGCTGGACAACCACGACGTGCTATAAATCTTCGAATAGCCATGATGGCGGCATCTGCACTCAGATTGCTTACGATCTCCAAATGAATAGCCCGAGTGGAAAAATTCCGAACAACGGATCGAACTTTTCAGCTGCTAGTAAGGAGTTAGGTGGTTTAGATTGGGAGCGCTTGCAGGCAAAATCAGACTGCTGTTTGGTGGGATGGCTTTTGGGAGCGTTTAATTAGAATGCTAAAGGATCTTTTAAGGCGTGTTTTAGGTAAGGCGTCCCTGTTTTATGTCGCATTGGAGACTGTTCTCTGTGACTGCGAGGCGACTGTGAATTCCCGACCTTTAACGTATGTTGGCGGCTCCGACGAAGAAAGCCCCATTTTCCCGATTACTCCTGCTTCTTTCCTTATGGAAATAGGTAGTACTGAAGTGCATGATCTGGATTTTATTGATTCCAAATCTCTGGTTTCTCGTTTAAGGTATCTACAGGCACTTAGAAATATGTTCAGACAGAGATTTAGGACAGAATATTTGGGCAACTTAGTACAGCGACCCGGTCCATAAACTTCCACTAAACTAAAGTCGGTGACGTGGTATTAGTGCAGCTTGATAACAAAAAGTTGCAACTTTGGCCGTTCGCAGTAGTAAAAGAGATTATTGTAGAACGCGACGGACACCCCCGAACAGCGAAAGTATTCTTAAGAGGTGAACTGTTACCGAGGCCTTTTCAGCGACTTTGGCCGCTGGAGGATGTTGTGGACTCCTACAATTTATATCTCTTTTTTAATGTTTTATTTTTTACTCATTTTTGTCAAAGCTTTTTGGTTTGTTTAATTTCTTATATTTTTTCACTATTGTCAATTTATCCATCTTATTGTTTTGATTGTTCCTAATTTAATATATTAAAATACCCAGTCTTTTTCCTTGTTTATCTCATAAGCTGTAAATTGTTTATCTCATGTTTATCTCATAATGAGCATTTTTCAGACCAATAAGAAAAATATTTTTTCAAGGGTATAGATAAACTGCGGGAGACCAACCAACCAAGGTCTTTAATCAATGCGTCCTACCAGTCATGACCTACGTAGCCGAAACGTGGAACATGACGGTGAGGTTGGCCCACCGATTGCACGTCACTCAACGAGCAATGGAACGCTCCATGCTCGGGATCTCGCTAAGGGATAGAATCCGAAACGAGGTCATCCGACAGAAAACCGGAGTGATGGATATTATCCAAAAGTGTAGCAAGCTGAAGTGGCAGTGGGCTGGCCATGTCTGTCGCAGAACCGACGAGCGTTGGAGTAGACAGGTTCTCGAATGGAGACCACGTCTTGGCAAACGTAGTGTAGGACGCCCCCCAGCCAGATGGTCAGATGACCTTAAGAAGATAGCGGGTAGTGGCTGGATGAAAAGAGCGGAGGATCGTGCAAAGTGGCGCACCTTGGGGGTGGCCTATGTTCAGCAGTGGACTGCAATAGGCTGATATGATGATGATGATAGATAAACTTATTCGCAATCAAAAAAATGTATTGATATCATGGGAGACTATATTAATAAATGATTTTTTTCAAGGCTCTATACTTTTTCTACCGAGAATACATTGAACGCCCCTCGTACATGGCTTATCTAATGGTGAACTTAAGTAATTTATTTCAGGTATTCTTCAAAAGGTTTACCACAACAAGTAGGGAAGCAGTAGTAATGTTGCCCCCCCCCCCAACGATTGGCCTCTTGGCTTTAATATCAATATAATAAGAGTTGCCTTTGTGTAAGAGGTAGGAATAAATAATGTTATTTTTTTATGTTTCAACACCTACCGGTAGAATAGGTTGTTTTGCAATTGATTAGCTGGCAACACTTAAAAAAAAAAACTTTTGCGGCGGCTGTTTACAAGTGAACGATTTCTTACGAGAATCTTAAGAGGTGAGTACTTTTGCATTGTTTTTTACAGGCTTCCTTGTCCTTCAAATAGCCAGATATGTATTCCTATAAGATAATGACTATTCAGTTTATATTATTATACAATAATTCATTAATAAATGTTGTTGATAACCTAAAAAATGTTAGGTCGAAATAAGTACCTAGGGCTTATATGATGAACTAGTTGATTGGCAGGGGAGCCAATTATTGTATTTTATGATTAAATTTAAAATTTTAATTTTAAACACTTATGTAATTGCTAGTGATCTGATTATGATGATAATTTAAACAAAAACGGCTTAGAATCGCAGTAACTACATTTTGGCAGGGCCGATCTTTATACTTTAGCGCTATTGGCCCCTGTTAATCATTATACTTTTAGCTATGCCAATTATTGTACAAAGATATAGAAATTACGTAGTGATGTGACAATATCGATATTAAATTAGGTACCTAAATCATAAAACCAATTTTGCATTAGTGTGATATCACATTTTCTTAGAGTAGGTATTTTTGGTATTTTATAAGAGAATTTATTTTTGGTAAAAAAAATAAACGTCTAGCAACTTTTATTAATGTAAGTTACTTATATAGGTACATATGATACTGATTGATCTCAATATAGCGAAGATATACATACCTCATTGATTGTGATATATACTTACTTAGGCATGTTATAATTAGTAAGACCTAATTAGGTACACACATCAAAAAAAGTTTGCGATCACTTGGAAAAGTGCTAATATTTTTTATTGTAGAAGAAAAAAACTTAATCACTTTTTATCTTTTGATTCCTTATTTAAAAATATGAAATTTAAATATAAAATAATTTCGTAATTCAAATGTTTTTTCATTTAAAAAGACAATCAACGCTTGCTTGCTTTCATTCAGAAATCTGACATAGTCACAACTTATCAATATTTTCAATTTATTCAAAAAAAATTAAGTTGGTAACGATGCCGAGAGGATTAACTGCAGTTTTACGAGCCAGAATTCTAACTTTAAGTGGAGAAGGCTATTCCACGAGGGAAATATCACGCAGAGTTCATGTATCCCAATCCTGCGTGGTGACCACGTTGGAGAGGTATCAGGGCATGGAAGATTTAGCTGATCGACCTCGCAGTGGTCGCCCAACTGTTCTTACTGCAATTCAGAAGCGATATATCAGATTACTGGCTGCCCGTGACCCAACAATGAACGCTACTAAAATGAAAGCAGAGCTGCGAGCTGCCACCGGCCGCGAAGTTAGCACCCAAACGATTAGAAATTGCTTACACCAAGCTGGATTACGAGCAAGGAGATCCTGGCGAGCACCTCTGAACTCACAGCAACGGAAGCGGCGCAGATTGCAATGGGCTAGGCTCCGTCAAAATGAAGAAATTGAGGACGAAAGCATCTGGCAGAAGTGCTTCTTCGTTGACGAAACGCGGATCAGTACACATCCAGATAACCGACGTGTCCGTGTCTGGAGAAGACCTGGCGTCTCTGAAAGGCAGAGAACTGCCACTGGAACCGTTCAGCAGGGCGGGAAATCAGTGTCCTTTTGGGCCGGGATAATGATTGGGGCTAGGACGCCCTTAATCCCGTATCAAGGCACCATGACCGGAGCCATGTACAAAACGATTGCAATCGATGGATACGTCAGACCATTCCGCATCAACCACGGGCGCCAATTCATAATGGTAGATGATAATGCGCCCGCACAACGAAACGGAGGTGTTGATGCTGCTCTCCAGCAATACGACATCACCAGGTTAGACTGGCCTGCCGGCTCGCCTGACTTAAACCCGATCGAGCATGCGTGGGATGCTCTTAAGCGAGCTGTTTGGAACCGTCAGCCACCTCCGCGAACAGTGTCAGAAATCAGGGCAGCTGCTATTGAAGAGTGGGACAGGTTACCACAAGAAATGCTAGATAACTTAATTCTTAGCATGCCCAGAAGGGTTTCCGCATGTGTGCGAGCCAGGGGAGGAGTCATTTTATACTAACTATTAATTTTTTCGTAATAAATTTTGTTTGTTTTTTCATTAATTCAAATTTTTCATTACATTACATTTAAGCCAAAATTGCATTTCCTAGCTTTTGTTAATAAAAAGTAAATAATTAATAATGATTCTTTTATTTACTTAGTGCATTTTCATTATAAAATCATAAAACGTAAACAGTTTCTTTAAATAATTTATATTTTAAAGAATACACCTGATTTTGCTACTGATCGTAAACTTTTTTTGATGTGTGTATACTTAATACGGTTATTGATGTGTTATCGAAGCGAATTTTTAATTTTATGTCGGTAGTTGGTTGTAACTTTGGAGTATTTTTTATTTGAGTGTGTAATATATAAAAAAATATAAAATTATCTTACTATAATTTGTTTTTTTAATTATTGTAGGTATACACCTAGATTTTAGCGATAAAAAATTCGATAACTTATAAATTATATTTTGCACATCACTATCGTTTAAAAAAGTAAAAATATACAATAAATCTGTATTGATTGGCCCTACCACGGTACAAACACTGGCAGTGCTAATCAACAAAAAGTACATTGATTGTCATGCCAATCATTATACTTTTGATATGCCAATTACTGTACATACCCTGCCAATTATTGTACTTTTGGATCTTTTTTTACCGTTATGGCAATAAAGTTCTAAATGAGCTACAAAATCACTATTTTTTTATTCATTCCTGATCTCAGATTCATAAGGAACCGTTTGATATAATAGGTACGTTTTCTTACTTTGAACCTTATGTGGGCACCAAAAATGTCCAAAGTCAATGCTTCCCTTATGGGGCCAATCATTGTACTGTCTCCCCTATGTTACCATAAATAACGCTAGTAAGATCGACAAAATAAAGATACACTACGTCATGCTTACATTACCGATTGTTTGATTATGACTCAACAGCAGCGGTGAGAGGAGAACCGTGCGATATCGGATGAAGGCGTCCTACAAAAACTTAACCGAGGAGCCAAGAGATGTCGCTCAGCAAAATTATGTTCTTAGAGGAGGCTACAAGCTTGCGTCTGTGAGAAATCGTTTGTTCAGAGGAACATAGTCCCTATTGCAACGCGCGAAGTGGTTTAACTATGACTCCATTAAAGAACGCGACTGTACCTAGAAACAACAATGTATGATGTAATTCTCATAGCAACCGTTCAGGTTACAGTAACTCGCTTATCGTAGACATAGCGTAAGCATTGTTCATTGCATTGTGTATGGCGTCACGCCTTAGCATAGCTTTTTTGGTTTATAATTTGGAATGTTAATTTTACAAATTTTTTAAATTATGTACCAAATTCTAGAGGAGCATAATGGGGTATAGCTATACATAGTACGTAAGCTAGTCGTAACGCGCGGCGCTCAGCTCTCCAGTCGTTCACCGCGCGCCTTGTCCTCCACACATCTGTATAAATCAACACATGTGAAAACTTAATAAACGCGTAATATTCGCCCCCCCCCCCCCGCGCGGTACTTGAGCTGTCAACATCGGCTCCGTACATTTTTGTGAAGATAAACGAACATCTTCACAAAAATGTACGGAGCCGATGTTGACAGCTCAAGTACTGCGCGGGGAGAAGAGCTCAAGTACCGCGCGGGGGGGGGGGGCGAATATTACGCGTTTATCCTCGAGTGAAACTGCGAAGAAACTGCCAAAATCTTGATAATTCTACAGTCAGGATTTGCATCAAACAAAGTGCTTTATTTAAAGTTTTCCAAGTTTTTTAAGGCCAGAAAAAGCCCTTTTACACAACTAGAAAGGTCAGTACGGTGCTTGATTATATCACTTCTACATATTTTTGAACACTGTTAATGAATCTACGTGATAATAACCTCAAAATTATAATTAAAATACGACGTCACGTAATGCCATAAACAACGCCATCTGTCATCGTGGAGCGGAGTGACGACAGTGCGGTCGTGGTACCGCCAAGTAACAATCAATCAATTCTTGGATTTTATGGCCCCATCAGCTTTTTAGCGATGATTCTGCCAGTGTCAAGTAACAAGAGAGGGCAGCACTGACAAGCAGGATCGAGACATTGCTGTAGTCCGTTGCCGCCGTCGTGCTACGAACCCGCTACGCCATTAACGCTACGAGATTACTACGCCACATAGCTACGAGAATATTACGCCGCCTAGTCATAGCAAAGAGAATTAATGTTAGATTGCGTCATAATCGGTTCTATTTCAGATTTGTTGGACGTACCAGGAGCCCTGTTATTTGAAATACTGTCTGAGTCCTCGGTCTCAATTTGGGTAAAATAGACATCATCTGGAAGAACAGAGCCGGCCTCAGTCACTGTTTTTGTTGCAGATGTTTCATATGCATCGGGGGCCCGGTTGCAATTTGAGTATCGGCAACTTGTTGAATTTCAGCGTTAAATGGCACAGCTCTTTCAAAACAATTGTTGGTCGTTTCTACTCTTTGAGGCACCTCGTTCGACATTTCTACTCTTTGAGCGCTTTTCATCATCTTTTATATTGCGCACTGCCAAGGAATGGAACTCCCTGTCTGCGTCTGTATTTCCGAGCTCATATAACTTGGACCTCTTTAAAATTCGAGTGAATAGGCATTTTATGGGTGAGCTCGCTTCAATCTCGACCGCATCTTCGCCCTTGTGCTAGATTGTGACCCATTATTAATAAAAAGTAAAAAAAAAAGATAGAAAACTTAATCTATCTTATCTGAGACTGCACATTTGCGAATAGGCGTAGAGTCAGTAGGGTCAATAGAACGAATGCGTATGTATGTATTTAAATCCTTTAATGTTTCTGTATGTATTTCATGTAATCTTGACTTGTTTTAAGTGGCATCCTGAATGTCCTATAAAATAAAGATGATTTTTTCTATTCTATTCTAGTCTAAGATACATGTCTAAGCAAGTTCTCACAGCACACCTCACGGAGTAAACCAACTTTGGTTGGTTTTTGTCTATTATGACTCTTGGTGAAGCTCCAACATTCACACTGGTTACTTGTCTCTGTAACCATATCTTTGCACATTTCTGACACTGTTTAAACAAGCAGTATGAAATTATCACTGACAGTACCACGGCCATTATAATTAAAACAAATGTTAAAATGTTAATCTTGCCTTCAACTCTGATTGATGGTTACTGTGTTGACCTTTTTGTCAAATGAAAATCGGTCAACATTTTTTCGAACTTAAGATAAGTAACCATGAGAACAGATAGTCTAATCCTTCTAAAACTGTATGATATATAAAACATTGGAATGTCTGCGCTGCGTTATGCAAACTAAAAGGCATTCTAACGAATTCATAAAACCCAAACGGTGTAGTTATCGCAGATTTTTCAATATCTTCCTCAAATATTGGTATTCAATGATAGGCTATTTTTATGTCAAGCTTTGCAAAATATTTTTTTCCATGAAGAATATATGTGAAATCTCTAAGTCTAGGAACGGGATACTGTGGCTATCACATTTAAATTTGTTACTTGGTCTATTAATCTACGCTGGTTCAAAGCCTCGGAGGTCGAAGATCTGGCACAGCTTTCCGTTCGGCTTCGGGATTAGGAACAGACGAGATAGGAATCCTCCTCTGATCTGCACACCTTCTTTTATGCCCGCTTCGAGAAGTTTTTTCATTTCCATTGTCATCGAAGGTGATGCATTGGTAGCAAATTTCTTTACCAAATTTTTTGTGAATGGAATTATATGGGGTTTTTTTGCAAATGGTATCGAGTATCCGGATATCGTCTTCAAAATTGCGTTCAGGGCATGCAGGTTCCGCCAAGCGTGAGCGTAATGTCGAAGCTGCCCCCCTCGAAAACCGTCAATACCTCTGACCGGACACGCGCCCTCGGTTATTGTGTTTTTGGCTTTGAGGCTTCTTTCGAGGTTGGTTGTCCCTAGACTTGTCACGTGGTTGATGTCTTCTTTTGGGCTGGAAAGAACGTCCTCTTTTTGCTGCACTGTGTAATACTGTGTAATTTTGACGGCTGGTGGTGGCACGACGCTCTAGTTTTCAAAAGGGGTACTTCGAATCTTGAAATAGCCGCTTGTTTGTACGAGGAGAACTTCCAATTGATAAACCCCCCAGATGTTTCACGAGATTGGACAACTTCTTCTCGTCGTAGAGATGTGATGTGGCAATTTCATAGACTTTTTTCTTCACTGAATCATTCCTCGGTGTGAAATCCTTTTTCCTCATTTCAATAGAATCCGCTCTGCGAGCACACACATATTGTAGAAGGTAGGCTGAGGATTCTTTGAGCTCTGATTTCGTGATGAGCCTTCATGATTTTCTGCAGCCCTTCAGCTAAACATTTTAGTAGTATAAGAAGCCCATGGGTAATTGTTCCTAAAATCCCCTCCTGTTGCTCTAGCATTCGAGAACCCTGCAAGCTTAGGCTAATGATTTAAAAAAAGACAAAAATGTTTATTTCATAGAACATACAAAGTGCCGCTTGAAAACGTCATAAAAATATGTCTGTGTTGTCTGTGTTTATTTTGAAGGCAGAGAAGACCGGCAAAGCGTGCAACTTTTCCTCCATCTCCTTATACCGAATGCGGTTCCAACCCTCGGAACCAAAATGCTGACACAAGACCCCTCTGCTTTTAATTCTGGCGAGGGCTCAGGGACTTTAGGCTCTGCTTCTTTGACATCTGGCAAGAACTGGAATGCTCCCACAGTATCCTCCGAACCGGAAGTGCTACCGCCAAAGTCGTCTACGTTGTCACTGAATTCACTACCTTCGTCTTCATCCTGGCTTGATAGTCTGCCCGCCGGACGTCCATCTCGAAGATTTTGTATTTCAGCCATTAAGGTTGAGAACATTTTGTCCATTCTCATGGAGGGTTTCTGGGTAGAGACTTTTGATCGTTTTGCAGAAGTGGTGCTTTGACTTCCACATCTTTTTCTCGATCCCGTTTCCGACCCAGATTCCAAAATTCTATCCGCTTCCTCTCGTGACATAATTTGTGGTTTTACGTGCTTAAAGATTTCTGTGGCTGCGGCGGAGCCTCTTATTCTATTGGCTACTGCCGGGGGACTCATTATTAGAGGCCTGGCAAATGCCCAGTCCAACATTTTTATTTTCATCCTCTTCAGGGCTTTTTCGGAAAGATGAGTGACTTCGGGTTCGAATGCTCGCGCTAAATCCACTGTCGGTAAATAAAATCTCAATTTGTTCAGTATTTGGGGGCCGATCGCCGCGCCGAAGATTTCTTCCTTTCCGATGTCTTAAACCTTCCAGTTGACCCAACCTCGCGCTCGTAGCCCAGTGGCTCTCGCTGATCTCAACCGATCAATGAGGTTAAGCAACGTACACAGAGGCAGGGTACCTGATGGGTGACCAAAGTGGCAATTTACCACGAGCGTTTCCGTGCTTCGGAGGGCACGTTAAGCTGTCGGTCCCGGCTGTTGTCGATTGACTATAGTCCTGAAAACCAAGTCAGAGGCCATAGTGCGGTTTGAAAACTCTGACACCAGGGTTAGTCAAGTTCGCCACACACTTGACTATACCTACACGATAAGAAGAAGAGTTGACCCAACCTTCGGGCTGTTACTAATTCCTTTCTCCACAATATAATAATTGTTAACTTGAAAGTCCACCAAACTTTCAAGTTTCTCTCTCTCTAAAGATTATTTAATCTTTTGTAAAAATTAGCCAACGACCGTAGTCGCTGGCTCTGACAATGATCTTTCTCAAAACTCAATGTCTCCACTCCTTCTGTCTAGAGACTATATAATCTCTTTATAAAATAGCCAATGACCGTAGTCATTGGCAATGGCAATGATCTTTCCCGAGGATCCCTACGTTGTGTTTATTTTTGTCATATAGTACCCAGAGCCTTTTTAAGTACTTTGGTATCTCAATCTTTGCTTATTCGTTACCGGTCTCTTCAACACCCCTGAATAAGCAATTTTGGTTAGACAAGCATATAGTTTATGGGGCTGAAGAGGGAGGGAGCTCCGGCCAGCGCTCCCTCCTATGGTCGACATCCACTACTACTGTGCGGATTATAAGGCGACCCCCACCGGTAACACTTGGTCCCTTCAGTATCGTTGCAGTCCGAAAACTGTTTGAGGAACGTTGCAGTCCGAAGACTGTTTGAGAGATCGGCACAACCACTTCTGTGGCTGAAACTGATCGGGTGGGTCTTGCTCGAGAACTCCAAAGCAATTGGCAGCTCCCTTGGTTGGGTCATAGCCCGGACTGCCTTGCGCTACGATCCTTCAGCTAGGTCTTACGTCATGCAGTATCGTTTATAGTCAGCTCCCTAACTCTAATTAGTGTATTTCATGTCGGCTGCCCGACAAGTTTATTTTAAGTCGGCTTCCAGACGCCCTTGTTGAAAACCGCCTTTCGGCTCTTCAAGAGCTCGAGTCGTAACTCCAGTGTTTAGTGTGTGTTTTTCAGTAAACCAATACCGAAAGGCTGTTCGCCGAAACTACTACTGCCTGAGGTTACATTTCTTTATAGTTGGTGCCCCAACTGTTATTATGTGTTTTTTAGTAAACCAATACCGAAAGGCTGTTCACCGAAGTTACTACTGCCTGAAGTTACATTTCTTAATAGTTGGTGCCCCAACTTAATATTCCACCTTATAGGAGGTTAATGTAGTTGAAGTTGACAAGACTTCCAATTTTTCCAATTTTCCAATGTTTTTATTAGGTATTCTGCTATTCGGGACGGAGAGAAATACAACAAATCAAAAACCATGGCAATCGGTCTAGCCGTTCTCGAGTTATAAGTGTTGTAACAAACACGACTTTCTTTTATATATATTATCCGATTTTTGATTCCGGATTCCGGATTCCCGATTTTCTTGTGTACAAGACATGACATGTGAACTCTTATTGTATCTCATCACTGAAGCTGTTACGATACCCTCTCGATATCTCCTCTCCGATATCATTCACACATGTCTAAGTAGAGCCAAATCCCTACCCGACATGTTTTAGTAATATTGTATTTCATCATTGAGGCTATTATTTACTCATGTCTCGGCAGGTCCGTGTCCCCGCCTACATATATACGAACGAGTTTAAATGATCGTCCGCGCTTTCATACAAAATTTAATACAGGAACGATATAAATTTTTATTTTGCTGGAATTAGATAGACCTCAGCTTAAGAACAAGTCCTATCATATTCCCAAAACAATATTGATCTTCCAACAATATTTAGATTGAAATATAAGTCCCCAACTTAATATTTCAATCCGTCAGGGGCATGTCGTTACAAGGCATGTGCTCTTTTGCCACCAGTTTTATTCGTTGTAGCTTCGTATCATCCTCGGGGGCCTCGTCTACCTCATCCAAAAGCTCTTGCAACGATATAAAGTTTCTCTCGCCATCTGCAGCAAAAGAAAAAGACCGATCTTTTTCTGCAAACACCCCATACTATTGCGGGGAACGAAGCACTATGGAGATTTTTGGAATAATTCTTTATTCTTTATTGTACACACAAATACTTATAAAAATTACACAAAGAAAGGACATGTACAATTCTTCCAGCTAACCTATGTGAAAGGGAGAGGCAGTTGAAGTGGGCAAGGGTGTACCAAGATAAAGTGAGACATTAAATTTATAATACAAATATAATAATAAATAAATATATAAGCACATACAATTAGCTAAATAAATAAATAATATATACCTACATATATAAAATACCTATAATATATACAAACATACAATATAATAATACTTAGATAAATAATGCTCTGTCAGCTCTCTCTTGAACGCATCCAATGAACAACTCGCTCGAATGGCATGTGGAAGGAAGTGAAAGGTGGGAAACGAAGGAGAAGGGATCTACTGGTCCGGCAGGGCTTGCCACGTGGAATCTGGTACTCAAAGGTAGAGAGGACGAGCAAATCGCGTCGTCGCCTAATTGGCAACCATTTCAATTGAGACCTGTAACATCAGATGTGGTCATATTTGCGCAGCCCAAAAATTAAACGTATGCACAGGTTCTGAAGCCTCTCTAACTTATAAGTAGCAGACATCCGCGTAGTCGAGGAGAGGAAAGAGTAAGGATTGGGCCAAGGTAACCTTAGCTTCAAAAGGCAAATACAGCTGGAGACGCTTGAGGGACTGAAACGAGTAGTGAACTTTCTTACTTACCTCGTTTATATGACTGGACCAGAAGAGATAGCAATCGAACACCCAGGTTTTTTGCAGTTTTCGCATAGGCTATTGAAATACCATCGTACACCACTGGAGGCAAAGTATTATGGACAGCTCGATTGTACATATGAATAATCTGTGTGTTCCGGGCCAAATGGCTGGCCAGTTCAGGGTTATGAGCCAAGCGTCTGTCGGCGACTGACCGATTTGAGCGAGTCACGAGCTGACCGGCTGCGTGACACGAGCCGACCAGCTGCAGGTCATGAGCCGCTCGGTTGCGGATCACGGGGCGACCAGTTGTGGACCATGAGCCGACAGGCTGCGGGTCACGAGCCGACCGGCTGCGGGTCACGAGCCGACCGGCTGCGGATCATGAGCCGACCGGCTGCGGGTTATGAGCCGACAGGCTGCGGGTCATGAGCCGACCGGCTGCGGGTTATGAGCCGACAGGCTGCAGTTCAAAAGCCGGTCGGCTGCGGATACCGAGCCGACTGGCTGCAGTTCTAGAGTCGCCCATCTGCCGGTCATGAGCCGACCGACTAGCTGCAAGGAATGGCCACCTGTGAACACTAAACTAAATCTACACCCTAACTCACGGGGAGATAAATTCTTTACAAACAATAACGTTGTACCAAACAGTACAGCAAAATAAATTTTCCGTCAAGCATTTACTCGAATGCTAGATTTTCCTACACACTCACAAATGTATCGTATTGTGCTATATGCGTCCTTAAACGCCTAATTATACTTATTAAAAGAAATAGTTTTAATGTAAGAGGATCGAATCTTTTTAGGATTAAAGTCTCGCTTTGTCAATGAAAGAAAAAAATAAAAAAGAAAAATGACAAGGAAGGGCGGATTTGTCAAAAGAAAAAAAAATGTGGTTTTTTTTGGGAGATGAGAGGGGAAATTTGTTTTTTTTTGTGAAAAAAAGAATAAAAAGGGGTTTGATAAAAATATTTGAAGTAATTGGGTGTAACAGTCTGTCGTCTGTCGGCGACTGACCGATTTGAGCGAGTCACGAGCTGACCGGCTGCGTGACACAGGCTCCCGAGGAGTGTGCAGGACAGTCCAACAGTCGTTTGTTTCAAAAAGCGTTTAAAAGAGTACTATCTTTCGAACGAGTCATCATAGGCAGGTATATTGTATATATATATATATATATATATATATATTTATGTCGTATGTATTTATATTGTGTTATTGTATTTCATATAGATATTTGAATGAGTTAGTGTAGTTATTTTTCTGGTTATTTAGAGTTGTTTTATCAAATATGCACTTTTGTCCCGCGTTTTTAAAACAATATTTCTTACTGCACCAGGCTGGCTGGAAGAGATCACTATTAGTGATAAGTCCGCCTTTGTAAACTTTTTTCTTTTGTATCCTATGTTATCTAAGTGCAATAAAGAATATATATAAATAAAATTTTTAGTTTTGGGATGTTGAAGATTGTACTCGTTATCTTTTGCAAGGTTCTACCGGGTCCCTTAATTGAGGACGCTTTCCGGGGATCTTGCGAGGATAGAGAATGCAACTAGCCAGAAAGGCCAACTTCCGATCCAGGGGGGGGGAAGGGAATCAGTAAGAGTGGTAGTCTCGTTGTTGCTTTGATTTTTCAGAACTACTTTCCTAATGAAGAGGACTTGGAGGGAACTATAAGTTTGGAGGAGCAAATTACCCTAACCCGAGTGTAAATACCCAAGTAATCAAGATATATTTGAAAGCGAAGTACTATTGGGACGGTTTTACAGCTAAGTGGACAGTTTTATATCTAATGTAGTTAGTCAGTTTCGTATTCAAAAGGCGCGGGGAGGGCATCGTTGTAAAGAAAACCCTTAAATAGAATTAACAGGATAAAGAAAGCAAGCAGATTTATCCTGTCTCGAAATTTTGCTTAAAACCCTAAATTCCATTTACAATCAGAAAATCGCGAGTGACATATAAATAAATTGTGAAGTGTCAGTGAAAACAAAATCTATAAGAGGGAAGCCCTCTCATATTAAATATAATGTTAGTGCGAATTGAAGAGAACCAAACAGTGTTGTGATAAAGTGCTGGAAAAAAAGAAAATCGCGAGTGATAATTTGACTCATTGAAGTGATAGTTACAAAAAATCATGGAGTGATAGAATTCGGGGGAGAGGGGAGCCCTTTGAGGTCTAGATGAAAGAGAGATTTATTCAACAGTTATTTAGAATAAATAGTTTTGCGTGAACAGTGTCAGTGTTATTAAGTTAATTATTCAATAGTGGTGGACGTTGAGTGTACATTAAAGAGTTGGGGTTGTGGTACGGCATTTTGATCGGGAGAGGGGAATTTAGGATATCCATCAAGCCCAGACCTAGCAGAGGGACCGAGGTCTCTTGGCGAGAAGAGGGCATGTTACCTCCGACGGATGTCAACTTAGATGTCATCCTAATCGTCATTTTGTTTGAATTCGAATTATAATTTTGAAATGCTTATTTTAAATTTAAATTGACACTTGAATTGGAATTATTAAATTGTCACTTGAATTTGAATTATTAAAATTGACTTTTGAATTTGAATTGGGGAATTTCATTTGTAGCTTGGGCAACGAATAATTTGTGGATGGAAAAGTCGAAAGCAGAAAGTTTGACTTAGAAACTTTGTTTGGACCAGTTAGGAGATAAACATACTAAAAGTCCTGATACCTACGAGTGGAGCCCGAGGGGGGAGGGGGGCACAAAGGTCCCGTTTTTTGTTTTTTTGCTAACAACTCGAAAACGGCGCATTGTACGAAATTTTGTTGTACTACATAATAATAGCCGATTAAATTCTCTATAACATTGGCTTTCATATTTTTTATTTATCTCCAATATTTGCCTAGCTATGAGCTTCGAAAAATGGTCGATTTTCTTGGGGAGGGGGCACAAAGGTCCCGTTTTTTGGTTTTTTGCTTACATCTCGAAAACGGTGCGTTGTACGAAATTTTGTTGTACTACATAATAAAAGCTGATAAAATTTTCTATAACTTTGGCTATAGAAAATTTTATCAGCTTTTATTATGTAAAATTTTCTAAACTGTTTCCGCCTTCACCGCGTGGAGGTACTCCCAGCTTATGTAATTTTATGTGTTCCTTACCAGGTTTAACATAAGGCTCGACTCGCACTTGACTATTTTTAATAGCGCGTGAGTGTTTTTTATAGAGTGGGTAAGCAATAAGAAATGATTTTGGCAAACTCGTATTGTAACAATGTGCTATAGAGAATTTAACACATTTATGAAAATCGACCATTTTTCGAAGCTCGGAGCTAGGCAAATATTGGAGATAGATAAAAAGTGTGAAAGCCAAAAATATAGAGAATTTTATCAGCTTTTATTATGTAGTACAACAAAATTTCGTACAACGCACCGTTTTCGAGATGTAAGAAAAAAACCAAACATCGGGACCTTTGTGCCCCCCTCCCCATGAAAATCGACCATTTTTCGAAGCTCGGAGCTAGGCAAATATTGGAGATAGATAAAAAGTGTAAAAGCCAAAGTTATTGAGAATTTTATCAGCTTTTATTATGTAGTACAACAAAATTTCGTACAACGCACCGTTTTCGAGATGTAAGCAAAAAACCAAACATCGGAACCTTTGTGCCCCCCTCCCCATAAAAATCGACCATTTTTCGAAGCTCGGAGCTAGGCAAATATTGGAGATAGATAAAAAGTGTAAAAGCCAAAGTTATTGAGAATTTTATCAGCTTTTATTATGTAGTACAACAAAATTTCGTACAACGCACCGTTTTCGAGATGTAAGCAAAAAACCAAAAAACGGGACCTTTGTGCCCCCCTCCCCACTCGGGCTCCACTCGGAGGGGTCAGGACTTTTAGTATGTTTATCTCCTAACTAGTCCAAACAAAGTTCCTTAGTTAAACTTTCTGCTTTCCACTTTTCCATCCACATCCCCCTTGTGAGCACTCATTGACCAAATTATTGAAAAAAAGGTGGAAAGTATTGGATTTGAGAAGGGACGGTAACCCAGTAACTGACTCCAGTTTATTTATTTTTTTATTCTTTTATTTTACAAATTCAGAATTGTTTTATTAATATATTTAATTAAATAATCAATTAATAATTTTGATAAAAATAATTTATTAGTTTAAATAGTTATCAGTTGAAATAGTTAAATAGTTTATCAGTTAAATAGTTATCACTGAAGTTGTCAGTTTTATTTTGAACTTGAATTCCCTTTCAGCACGAAATCGATTAATCGTGCGTTCAACTTAGAAAAAATCTTAGCGCCAAATAATTCATTTTCACCGCCCCGACACGGCGTCGATCGTTCGTACGTTCCCAATACTAAGTACGAAAAATTAAATTTCGCGGGTGTTTTGCGATTGGCCGGTTCAGTCGCGTGTTCAAGATGGCCTTGTATGAGCTTGTACGCTCACGGACGAGCGCGGTCGAAGTAAGTATTTATTTCAAATAGTAAAATCTTATTAATTGCAATTATTTTTGTTGAATGAGGTGTTAAAAAAATTCATCTAACTGCCTGTGATAAAATATTTCAGAAATCACTAGTTTTTGTAGTAGCACGTGGCTCTCAAATTTTGAACGCACGATCGTACTGTTCAGTTTTAATATGTACCAATGTGGGTAGATTTTAACACATTTATTTTTTATTATTTGTTTTGCAGGGCGGCCTTTAAATGAAGATGTTGTGTACGAGTTATTGGGAGATGGGTGCCAATCGGACTTGGACATGTCAGATGATGAAGTAAGTCCAGATATTCAAGCATCTGAAGTTCCACGCCCAGCTATTGACCCAAAAGAAGATGTGGAAGAGGATTCAGACCCGGAGATGGATGTTCCCCTATCTCATGTACGTGAAAGTTTGAACGTACTTCACAATACCAGAGACCGAAATTCAAATCAAGCTAGAAACACCAACCGAAATAATCAACAAAGAAAGCGACCTAGGATATGGAGATGTGGTGACTATACTGACAAAATTCATGAATACCCTAATGTTAGTAGCTCAGATGCCGAAGAGATATCGCCCCTGCAGTACCTGGGGTCTTATTTTAATGACGATTTCTATGAGAATGCCGCGAGATGCAC
The DNA here is from genome assembly GCA_949987775.1 of Aproaerema taeniolella. NCBI lineage: Eukaryota > Metazoa > Arthropoda > Insecta > Lepidoptera > Gelechiidae > Aproaerema > Aproaerema taeniolella. The sequence goes on from OX465245.1 coordinate 11,448,618, forward strand.
AAATTTGTACTACATGCGTAAAACAGGACGAGTTCTAAACACTAACAGTCAAGAGATACGGAAGTTATTTGGTATTTTTCTCGTAATGGGCTGTATTCCCTACCCTCGTATTCACATGTATTGGCGAGCTGGTACACGGCTAGAAATCATTGCGAATAATATGTCACGCGATCGCTTCTTCCAGCTTCGTAACAACATACACGTTGTCGAATCCGATGAACCGCCTGAAGGAAATATGAACCCTTTGTGGAAAGTTCAGCCTGTGCTGACAACGGTCAGAAATGCCTGCTTGAAAATCGAAAGGAGTCCTGGATTTTACTCAATCGATGAGCAAATGATTCCTTTTACTGGAAGATGCAGATTTCGGGTAGTTGTCAAAAATAAACCAAGATTTGTGGGCCTCAAGAACTACGAGATCACAACCAGTGATGGCCTCATGTTAGATTTTGCAATCTATTACTCACAAAACCCCAGATTTTCAGACAGGTCGTTAGGTGAAGGTCCGGCGATGATCCTTGCATTGGCGGAAAATGTACCCCCAAACAGTTGCCTTTACTTTGATAGGTACTTTAATACAATACTTCTCTTAGATCGTCTTTCAGAAATGCACATACATGGCACAGGAACCATCATGTTAAATCGCATTCCAGATCACAAAAAATTAGACCTTAAAAAGGATACAGCAATGAAACGCGGCGACATCTTGCAGTACACATCGAAAGATGTAGCTCTTGTGAAATGGAAATACAATAAGGGAGTTCTCATGGCTTCTAATTGCACAGGAGGAAATCAAACGTCCACTGTGCCGCGATGGGATAAAAAGCAAAAGGCTTAGATCCCAGTAACAGCTCCTCAAATCGTGATGAATTATAATAAACATATGGGCGGAGTGGACGTTCTGGATCAGATGATAGAGTATTACCGAACCTACCAAAAAACTAAAAAGTGGACTGTTAAAGTCATTGTGCATTTTTTGGATTTGGCCGTTGTCAATTCTTGGCGGCAATATAAAACTAAATGCGACCACAATCCTGGACGACGCAAAGCAAAAGATTTACTCTGGTTCAGAATGAACCTGGCTGATGCTTTGATCTTTTCAGTTCACAATCAGGAAGACGCCATGAACTACGAATGTGAACCATTGGCAGCAACAACTTCAGGAAGATACAAACCTGCAATTGCGCCTTCTTTCGACAAACGGTTTGATAACTTCAAACACCTGCCCGTTTTTGACGATTTAACTCGTGGCAGAAAATGCAGAAACGAACGCTGTTCATCTACTACAAAAGTAAGATGCACAAAATGTAATGTGTACCTATGCATTCTTAGAAATCAAAATTGTTTCGTAGAATACCATACAAAATAAACATTATTCTGTGTAAAGATAATGTTGCAATTCCATATTTGCTTTTCGTAACATAGTTTTTTGAATATTTGTATACTTTTGATTGTGCTTTCTTTAAAACAAAGATAATCACTTAATTTTTTGAGAAAAAGGACTCTGTTATTACTTATGATGACTGAATATATTACTATGAGACTGAATTAAAATAGTACAAATAGTAACTAAGATAGTTAAAGAAATACTGAATGATAATATTGTACAACTGTGATTTAATTATTAAGTTTTTAATAAAAATCTTGACATGCAATACCTTGTTATCTTGCTATGCACGTTATTGCGCTTGTATTCTTAAGACTATTCTATAGCGCCGCGAGCGTAGGAAAATAGGTATTTGGAGAATCATTCTCTGTCGCGACCGCGCTCGGCCCCCGCGCATAGCGCACACTACATACACAGAGCTCACGCACACATCTACACGCTCGCTAGCGCTACTACTCGCAATGACTCGCCGCAACGCAACCCAAAGAAGCCAAGCCGGCCCGCGTCAGTTATTGTTTTGTTTATTGTGTTTATTGAATTAAGGACTCGAGTTTGTGTTGAAGTTTTAATTTAAGGATTATATTTTCAAACAGGTAAGTTTTCTTGCTTTTAGAATTTGTTACTTCGTCTTTTTTTCAAAAAGCCAAGCCCTACTTACGTTGAGTAGGTACTAACAGTCAATTAATTTCCTACCCACTTAATCGCTTGATTTTATACACCTATATATTTTAATTACTTAATACATATTACGTGCCTACCTAATTGTCAATAAGTACGAACAAAATTTACTAAAGAAAACGCATAAACGTCAATAAGATGTTTCAAAAGTACTTTAATTTTAATAAAGTACCTCTATGTAAGTAGGTAGGTATATTTAACAGTTTCTTCTTGTTGCACGAGAAGATACCTAGGTATATTATGCTGTACTTATAGGATATTAGATGCTTATTTTACTTATTGAAACGGTACGGGTAAATGTTACCTACAAACTTGGTAGGTACCTATAAAAATGCATTAATTTGTATTTTAAGTAAGTATTATACCCGTTTAAAATTTTGCTATTTCCACACATTTCTAATTATGCACCGAAATGTGCATGTTTGTATCTTCATTATGTGCATCTTGTTATTGTTTACAATATATATCATACTCATCTAATTGTCAAACAAAACAAACCGTGTCTGTTTATGTTGGCTAGATTCATATTAAAAAACCTAACTACATAGGTTAAGTATTATAGTACTTATCTGTATTTATAATTCTTACAGATAAGTGAAATGGAGGAAAAAATATATAGAAAAGGGAAAAAAACCAGATTGCGTCTATGTGTAAGACGCAAAAATCATCATTTACGTCGCAAGTCCAAAGCCTGGCAAGTACAACACTACTTAATTATATCAATCAACAGAGACATTGATAGGGTTACAAACTACTACTTAGTACTTATTATACTGGTTCTTTAAACCAAAAAAAAAGAATCACTTGCTTGTCTTTCTCGTCTCGTGTCGGTCTCGTCTCGTCCGTGAAATGAGCCAGCCATAGTCCAATTTTTTTGTTAGATCGGCTAATTTTCACATATTTCTTTAGTATTACGTTATTTACCCAGAACCCTAAAATTAGTTTGAACGGTAAATAGTGATTCGAGAAATAGCGTTCTTGTTTTCTTTATTTTTCGCCTCCTTTTGTTGCAGGAACCAAACAAAACAACAGTCATCTTATACAATTGGATCTTCAGCTACAATATTAAATTCTCCTACACATTATTCACAACCTAGTTCTTTTACAGAAGAAAACAAAGAACAGAAATTAGAGTACAATATTACGTCTGAAAGCACGCCGTCTTCAAATTATAATTTAGAAATTGAATCTGAAATCAAAGAAACTGATAAGCAGATATCATCAGATCTACAGGGTCGTAGAATAGTTGATGTTAAATACATTTTTGACGCTATTAAAAATATTCATCATTCAGGGCTTGATTGTAATTTTTCACATCTGGATTTTGAAAGAGAAATCAGACATGGACTAATTAGTACTTTTGTGTTCAAGTGCCGTTTGTGCAATAAATTAGAAAAAATTTCGTCTGAAGATTCATCTAAGCAGATGAACATAAATGTGGCGTTAGTCGAGGGAATGGTTTGTACTGGAAACGGTTTTTCCCAGTTAGACGAAATTTGTGGTGTTGCAAATATTCCGTGTATGGCAACTAAAACTTTTTATGATATAGAACACAAATTACAGACAACTTTTGAGGAGTGTGCTCTTGAAGAAATGTTAAATGCTGGACAAGAGGAAAAAAGACTATCGATTTTGAATGGAGAAGTGGACTCTGAAGGTTACCCATTAGTTCCAGTCGTAACTGATGGTTCCTGGCCTAAAAGATCTTTCAAATCAGGCTACAGCTCTCTGTCAGGATGCGCTTGCATAATTGGGTACAGGACCAGAAAGATTCTATTTTTAGGAATCAAAAATAAATATTGCTGCATATGCAGCAGAGCGGAAAATAAAGGAGTAACAATACCGGAACATATATGTTACAAAAACTGGTCCGGTAGTGCGACATCCATGGAAGAGGAAATTATTGTGGAGGGCTTCCAACGAAGCATTGAAATGCATGGCATCAAATATAATATGCTGATAGGTGACGGAGACTCATCCGTAATGAACCGCCTTTTGATCACCATGCCATACGGTCCTAATCTTATTATTAAAAAGGTTGAGTGCAAAAATCACCTCCTGCGAAATTTTTGTAACAAAATGAAACAACTGGGAAAGAAGACAAATAACCATAAGGGTTATGTACCAGTAACCCTCAGAAAAAAAGTCGAAAATAATGTACTACGACTTCGTAAAGCTATAGTAAGTGCTGTCATGTATAGAAGAAAAGAGGACTTACCTCAGATCGAAAAAGTACAAAATTTGAAGAGGGATATACGGAATAGCGCAAATCACGTTTTCGGCAAACATGATTTATGTGCGTCATATTTTTGCAAACATCCAGATGAAGCAAACTTAGTTCCAGAGCTACAAGACACCGGCATGTGGGTCGATATTCAAAAATATTTGACAGTTCTTGTCAATAATGCGAGCAGTCTTTTATTAGACGTCACAAATAATTGCGCTGAACAGTTTAATTCGGTAATCGCAAAGTTTATAGGAGGCAAACGAGTAAATTTTACTTCAAGAGGCTCCTACCAAACCCGATGTCTCGCTGCTGTAACGTCTTGGAATAGCAAAGCACAAACACACAGCCGCGTGCATAAGAAAATTGCGCAGGAAAGCCCTGGATGCTACACTAAAACTTACTCAAAAAAACGACAACGAGTGCAGGAGAATACAAGAAAACGAAAATTAGTATTTTCTGAATTTAATCAACCTCGTCCAAAGAAACCCAAACGATGCGAACCTGACCAACACTATGGACTGGCCGAACTTGAACAAGACTTGCCGGATAATGAATATGAAATAAAAAAAGACAATTTCCTGACCTCATTAATGAAGAGTGAAGAAGAAATACAAGATCTGGAACTTAATACTAGAGGACAAGGAGACAATGATCTGTGGATGGCCGAAAGAAGAAAAAGGTTAACTGCATTCAAATTCGGAACGATCTGCAAGATGAGGCAAAATACTTCATGTTTAGTGACTGTAAAGTCCTTACTTTACTCTAATTTCAAAGGAAACTCTGCAACAGAGTATGGTAAACAACACGAATCAGAAGCAATTCGCCAATTTTCAGAATTAACCAATCTCGAAGTTAGATCATGTGGTCTTTTTGTAGATCTAAATGATTTTTACTTAGGCGCAAGTCCGGATGGACTCATTGGTGAAGACTCATTAATTGAGGTAAAATGCCCGTCTTCAGCTTCGAGTACGACTCCGCTTGAAGCAATATCTACAAAGATAATTAATTTCTGCCAGATACGTGAGGGAAGACTGCACCTAAAAAGAAGTCACGATTATTTTTACCAAGTACAGGGTCAACTTCACATAACTGGTAGAAAATATTGTTATTTCGTGGTATGGACGCCACATGGTCTAGAATACGAAAAAATTGAAAGAGATGATCAGTTCTGGGAACAAAAAATGAAAAATAAGCTCGAAACATTTTATTTGGAATGCTTACTGCCCGAAATAATAGATCCAAGGGTTCCAAGAAATATGCCGATACGAGAAAGAACAGGGTTTGTTGCCACAAAGAAGTAAGATGATGCTTGTTTGTATATGTATAACGTGAGATGATTAAAAACCTAATATTTAATCTGTTTGTACTTTTTATCACCTTACCAAATCTCACATTCGCCAATCCGTATAGTACTTGAGTCAATAAGATTTTCCTTTATTTATATTTCTATAAATAATTCATACTTCAACCAGCAGTTTCTTTAAAATTCTTGCTAAAAATTATGACTAAAAAAATTAAATTCTTGCTTATCGATATGTAAGTGGTCCATCCCTAACATAGACATCGAAATCAGTATTTCACATCACTACGACTCATTTAATTCAACCCTTCCCCCCGACCCGCAAACGTGCGATAGAGACAGTTGCAGCTCGGCTGTGTTTCTAGGTATTTTTTTGTCGAAAATCGCGTTTGGGGGGAAAACGTTTCCCAACCCCTAAACTGTACTAAATATACTACTTTTTGGTATCAATCTTTTCAGCAGAATATAATCTATGCCTCTATTTTTTGTTTTTTCCGAAAATTTACTTTATTTCTGAAATACAATGAATTTAAAATGAATGTTTTTCAAACCCAATAAAGCAAGATTACAGATCCTTATAACTTTTTATCTAAACAAAATTTTCAAAAAAGGAAAACATAGAGGCATAGTTTTTGATAGGGACAACAACATAGTGAAAAATTATCAAAATCGGAGAAGATTTAGGGGTAGCAAAACGTTTTCCCTTTTTGTATGGACATGGGCGCGGTAGTCGATCCTCTTAAATCGGGAACGCACGAACGTGCGGGGGGGATTTCCAGGAATTGGTAGGGGGGGGATTTTTTTAAATATTTTTTTTTATCCCTCATTATGCTCTAACTTAATTATCTTTAAAAAAAAATTTTGAAAATCAATAATTTTATTTTTCGTTTTGAAAGGGGGAACAGACCAAAGTTGACTTAAGAGATTCTCAATCAAATGTGAGGGGTAAACTTTCTACCTGTACCTAGTGAAGTTGTTGTCTTGACTTTGGACTCTGGTGAGTAGAACCTTCTTTAAGATCACTAGGGATTTTATTTATTTTGGGATTAAGTTATAGGGATGTTCTTTAAATTTCGGGCGGATTCTAAATTGTTTTTTTTTTAATCTATTTATGACTTGATTTTGGTAAAGCGCTATGCCTTTATTTTATTCTTTCTTATCAGACGATTTAAGGGTTACGTACTTGCTGGTTAGTTTAGGATCCACCTGAAGGTTTTATTTTATTTCCCTCTGTCTACTAGGATCGTTATTTCGTGATTCGCGATGTTCGGCGAGGCCTAAGTGACTAGGTTTTCTTGAATTTTCAAGACGACGTTATATTATAGCACCTATCTCTCCTTCTACGATTCTTCCACTGGCTCACGAAGGACAATTGTGACGCTGTTATTAGTGTAGCACAATACACGAGTAGCGACAAATGACGGATGACCATCGGCGGCAAACGTCAGATTTTAGTTTGCTTTCGTAGGCTCCCTCTTGCTTTACAGTTGACCTACGGAAACCAGGAGATGCCCCTCACAACCACTGAACAAAGTAAACCTACAGACTACACACCCTACTCTGAACCAAGTAGCCGAGCAGTCTTCTCATTTGCTAAATTATTCTTGGGGTTGCGCGGTCTCGTTTACCGAGGCGCTAGGGGAGGGCTTGTCAGTAGCAGACACGTGGTCACCGCGTGCGGGGGTTGTTCAGTTCAATTGAGGGGGGGGTTAGCTTTGTAATACCACCCCAAGGAACACTGTCCTACCCGTATACGTGATCACAGCTGGCTACTTCGGTAGTCAGTCGTAGGGTCTGTAGTCTGCGGTAATACAAGGACGCGCTGCAGGCGACAGCTCCTAGGTTTCGCGGGGAGGAGAGATTGCGGCCATTCGGCTTTCCTTTCCGACACTTGGCTTTATAGTTCGGAGTCTAATCCACTCACAGGAGAAATAGGGAAGCGCGATGTTTGGCCTAGTATTAGCTGAGGATATTGTCGCTCAGAGAACATAACGATTCTAGGAGATCCCACAAGATACCTGACCCAAACAGTCTCCCCGGGTTCAGGTTAAAGAAACTTTATTCTCATAAAGACAATTACAAGTCACTTACATGAGAAGAAGACTAACTTAAAATCCAAAATACAGTCGTTCATTATCTGCAGGTAGGTTGTTAATTTAACACATTCACTTTAGCGATATTCACATTGTTCACTTCACTGTGCTGTATGTATAATTATTAATGAAGTCTCCATTACATTAAATAGTAATACTATTTTTAATATGTTGAGCAAGTATTTTTTTAAAAACTGTGAAAGGTTCAGTATTTCTTATTTTTGAGGGTAAGCTGTTGTAAAGTTGTGCCCCGTCCTTTGTTATAGTGTGTGCCGTAGTTAGTGCGAAACTTGGAAACAACAAGGAGACTTGCTCGTCTCGTGGAGCGTTTAGACGTATATTTGTTTTGAGTGAATTCAATTGATGTTTGGATAGTTCCATTAATTATTTTTCGAATAAGGATGCAAGTATAATACGAATATAGTTGTTTTATGTTCATTAATTTTGTTTGTTTGTATAGTGTAGAAGTAGGTGTTAAGTAGTGATAGTTAAAGAGCCTTTTAATTAGTTTATTTTGTAATATTTGTAGTTCCGTTAATTTCTTTTTACAGGCAGTGCCCCAAATTTCAATTACAGCCTGGCGAGAAAGTCGTGAAAATAATGGCGGCGCCACTATCGTGCCTAGTGGCCACCCTATATACTGCGACAATAACGGTTTTGATACTTTGACCGTTTTGATACTTTGACAATTTTTTATCTATTACTATTAGCCGATTTTGTGAAATATTAATTACGGGAAAACCATTATACTTATGCTATACATCACATTCATCATAATTATTTTGAAAGGTGTCAAAAACATACATTTTCATATATATCTCTCGATTACCCTGCCAGTAGGTTCAAGGTATGAAGGGTAAAAGTAAAATAATTAATAGAACTTTTGAATGGATTGTAACGTAATTATTTTTAATAAAAAAATGTTTTGTTCAATTTACTATATATTATACATTTTTAATTCAAAATCAAAATAGTTTAATTTTATAGAACATTCAGAATATTACTTAAAATTAGTAGTTACATTAAATACATACATACATATTCGTTCTTTTGACTGTACTGGCTCTACGCCTACTCCCAAAAATGTATTATTCCCCACAGAAGATTCGACAAGAAACTCCTAGGGAGCTCTTATTAATCTCATTCAATTTTTTTTCTAATTAACTAAATGTGAAATAATTTTAGAGCTGAGCAGTTTATTCCCATGGCTGCTTGTCTGATAGATAATCAGACATTTTGTAATAGCCCTTTTTGCTATGTTTTTATTTAATTATTGTCTTTTTGTCCATGGGAATCCTATTATTGGTACACATGGTTTTGAATACACATGGGAATCCTATTATTGAAACGTATACATTGACTCATAAAAGAGTTCATGACCTTGTGGAGACGACTGTCTAGGACATCCAGTTTATGCTTGGTCCTAGTATTTACATTGTGCCTATCACTATTTTTCGATAGTTCTTTGTCTGTCCGAGGCAAGTTGTTAATTATTACTATATAAAAATCAAAGTACCTTGATGTCAACTGATCCAACATTTTGTGAGGCAATTTTGTGTTTCGCAATGCCTATTCGGAACCGAAAATGCTTTCATCTAAATATTTCACGCTAGAAAAATCTTCATCAACGTCTTCATCTTGGCGTGATCCTTCTCTAATAGTCTGCTGGTTATTTTCGTCTGGTTATTAGTTTCACTACGGCTGCTTTCATCTTGGGGGTTTATAATTATTCTGTCAATATGGCCATACAGAGTTTTTCCCCTTTGGTAATAATCCCTCTCTATTTTCATTACGTGTTGGCATGAATTTCTCCAATTTATGCCATATCAACAAAAAAAGGATCAAAATTGTTCAAACGCGCTCCTTTGTTACTGTATTTGTAAACAAAACCTCAAATTTGTGGGTGTTAATTTCAAATGTAAACAGTCATTCTATGAGCGGTTTATTCTAGCTATTGCAAGTTGAATCATATAAATTGTATATAATTACATTTATAAAACCACATTTTACCAGTCATATCAGCAGTTCTTCCATGAACATCGTTGAATTCGGATAAATGTTGTCCTGCTTCGAATTCTTCTAAACATTTTAAATAAACTTTATAGATGATTCCTCTAGCAGAGCTCCGAATTACACCCCTGCTTATTTTGAGCACAATTGGTCACCGAAATCACCACAATAACATAATAAAATAGAAAAAAACACAATTAACTATTAACTTGTAAAAGAAATGACACAATATGTACCTACTTGACGTGATTGATAACTGACAGAAAGAAAGTTACCAGTTATAATATTTTTTAGTTCTCTTTCAGGACTTTCTTGCCAGGCTGTAGTTGTATGAGTCGGGATTTTATTAGGGAATTGTAAATAGTTAGGCGTACTCTGTGTGGAGTGCATCGCACCATCCCCCGCAATGAACCCAGCAAAGAACCAATTTTTTTTAGAATTGTATCAATGTGGCATCCCCATGATAGTCGACTGTCTAATTGTAATCCCAAATATTTTTCTGTGTGTTTTTCTTGAATAGGGAGGTTGGCAATTGATAAAGGTTTATAAGGTGGAATTTGTTTATTTTTAGCCTTGAAGATGATATATGAGGTCTTCGAAACATTAATTGTTAGTAGGTTTGATTGTAACCAGTTGTATAAAGTATCCAAATCTTTTTGTACTGTCTCAATTATGCTATGGATACAGGACCCGAAATAGAATAAGCACGTGTCGTCTGCGTATAGAGTAATATAGCCGTTAAGGCCTAAGGTTGTTATGCTGTTTATGTAAACTGAAAACAAGAGAGGACCCAATATGGATCCCTGTGGAACACCGTACGATATAGGGCTGGATGCACTTTCATAGTTCTGTACTTTTACAATTTGTTGCCTATTCGTCAGGTATGATTTGAACATACTCAGTGCAATACCATCCACACCGGTTTCATTAAGTTTCGTGATCAAAATATTGTGACTAACAGTGTCAAAAGCTTTTTTAAGGTCGATGAACACTCCTAAAACGATATTTTTGGCATCGATGTTCTGCTTTATTTTAGTAACAAGGTCTATTGTTGCTGCAAGTGTACTTCTTCTTCGTCGAAAACCGAACTGTCGATCTGAAATGAACTTTATTGAATTTAGATAGTTTTCTAAACGAGTGTGCAGTAGCTTCTCAACGATTTTTGAAAGTACAGGGAGTACGGATATCGGCCTATTACCAGGGTCTGTTTTTGTTCCTGATTTATGGATGGGGCTGACCTTTGCTACTTTAAGTATATCAGGGAAATACCCTGCTTTGAACAAGTTATTTATGCATTCAGCTAGTTTTGGAGCTATTGCAGACTTCACGCACTTAATCGCTTTTGTACTTATGCCATCAAGGCCGGTACTACAGTTTCGTTCTAATTTGTTTATGATTATATATATTTCATCAATAGTACATGGAATCAGTGTTATTAGTTTGTGTATGTCTTTATTTATTAAAAGAGGGTTACGAGTACAGTTATTTTGAGTTAGTGGTACTATTTTCTCAGCTAAGACGGATCCGATTGAAGAAAAGTAATTATTAAATGCATTGCAAACATCAACAGGGTCTGTAATTATTTTGGAGTCACAAATTAGTTTAGGTGGAGCACAACTAGGTTTTATTTCGTTGTTGGAGAGTTCATTAATAATGCCCCACATCTTTTTTGGATCTTTACTGTATTTAGAGAATAGATTATGATAGTAGGACGCCTTTGATGTTTTAATTAAATTTGCAGTAGCATCTCTCTGCTTTTTGAATTCAGTTTCCAAGCCAGAGTTTTGGGAGTCTTTTTGAAGCTTAGCCCACATATCATTCCTTAAATTTATTTGATCAATTATTTCTTTATTAATCCAATCATTCTGTGGTAGGTTAAGTATCTTTGTTTTTATTTCAACATTTTGTTCTATGTGCTTTTTGAGCATATGTACGAGTTCTTCAAAATTGATTATTATATTTGGATCTTTGCAGACCGACTGATAGAACTTTTCATAATTTAGAGATTTGTAGGTGATGCGTTGTTTAGTGGGCGGTTTATATTTTTTAAGGGCAAGATGGATTTGTCTATGGTCTGCGAGCGATGATTCAACTAATGAAAGGTGGTAGTTATCTTTTCTTAGACTGGTACTGACATGATCTATTATAGATTTCTTTGCAGAAGTGCCTCTTGTATAGTGTTTTTTATCGATTTTGTTTAGTATTTTGTATCCGGCTGCGTTGAGACAGTTAATGTATTTTCGTTTCTGAGTACCTTTTTCCAGTAAATTGATGTTAAAATCTCCAAAGAGAAGTGCTCTTTTTCTTTGCTGTAGCTGAGATTCCAATGTATTTATGAAGTCCTCAAAGTTTGTATCTCCTGGATTGTAGACAAGACCAATATTTAATGCATAGTTATTTAAACTTAGCCACAGGTAGTTGTTACCTCCAGAGTATATACTTTCAGTTAGATCGTGTTGAATGTTATTATGCACAAAGGCTGAAACCCCACCTCCTTTTCGATCATTTCGAAAGCAGTAGTGGTGCGTATAGTTTGGCAGGGTGAAACTTTGCGCATGTTCTTCTGATGTGATCCAGGTTTCTGTCACAAGTATTATGTGAGTAGTAGTAGGGGTACATCTTAGTATGCATTTTAGCTCGTCAAATTTATTGCAGATGCTGCGTGCATTTAAGTAGAATATATTTAGACAAGATTTAGTTTTTTGTATATCAGCATAGTTTCGTGCAATCTGGTGTGTTGTTTCTTTGGTAGATTTGGGTGATACTTCTAGTTTTTTGGAACCGTATTTACAATTTTTGGTACACCTTTGATATATTTGATGGTCAGGTTATCGTCCCCATCTTCAGAGCGCCGAGCCAATTCTTCTTTCAAGTCATTTAGTAGTTTCCGTTGAGCTGGAGTTTCGTCTGAGTACAGTTTATAACCTTCAGGTAGGTTTGCCTTGTTGCGCAAAATAAATTTCACAGGATCCGGATCACTGAAGCAGATTTTTACTCTGCGCTTCTTCTTTGGGCTGTATTTGCCTATTCTAAAGATCTTGATTGGCGGGGGTATGTCTTTGAAAGAGCTGTTAATAAGTTGAAGTACTGCAATATTATCCTTTTGGAGTCGCTCATTAGTGTCGGAGTCTGTCTGTTCGGGAAGGCCAGCTAGAATTACATGCTTCTGCCGGGAGACGCGTTCTTGAAGCTCCTGTAATAAAAACTCTTGAGATTCCTTCTGAGAATTTTTGGTTGCTACAGTAGTGCGGAGGTCTGCGAGATCAGACTCGACAGATTTCAGTTTTTCTTCGCCCGTAGACACTTTATGTTCGAGATGGAGAATATTTGTTTTTATTTCTTTTTGCTCTTCTGACAGATTTGTTATTGACGCACTGATATTTCCAATTTCATTTTTTAGTTCCAAAAAGTTGTTGTTAATTTCTTTTGCGTTAGCTTCGTTATTGGGGATTAATTTCTCTATTAGTGAACCGATGTATGTCATTTCCTCTTTAAGGGATGATATTTCTTTGGAGCATGTACACCCATGATCATCGGGTTGTTTTCTTTTCCGCATTGTCATTTGAGCCTTAGACGTAGTATTTGTAAGTTTGGATAGATCAGGATGGGATCCTGTGTGAGTGGATGAGTGAGTGGTGAGTGGCTAGTACTCATTGTGAAAGTAGGCGAGTAACTGGAACGGTCTAAATGCTCCTTCTTGCGTAGTAGCAAAATCGGTGCAACGTGTGTGCGTCGTGTCGATAGATACCTTGCGTGAGCGCGTGCGACTGCAGCTGAGACGAAAAATCACAGCCGTCTTCTTCTAGCGTTGAGACGAGTGGCGCCCTCAAGCGCGATCTAGTGGCATAATCCTCCGTCGTTTACAGAGTCAAACTGACTTTATTACACACTCAGCCTTTAAGGAAACCAGACTATATTCATAAGATTTAATGACTGTTTTGCTTTGCGTAGACTTTAAAATATTTTTATAAAAATCAATCAACACGTCTGTTCTGAACAGAAACGAACGACGAATAATAGGGTTGGTCACCCCAAGGCGACGGATCTCGCCATTTGGAGCGCCGCCGACAGATTTTGGGGCGTGGCTGGGGGCCCTAGAACGGGGAACTCCCCAAATGATGCCCTGGGCTTATATTAATCTCTCTGTCTAGGTATTCTACTCGTTGTCCCAGCCTCCGGCTCTCATCCTGCTTCGAATGGAATAGTTAAGAGATTATTCCTTTTGTGTCAATATGTTAAAATGTAATGTATTGGACTATGTGAAGCGCATTAAACTATGTTTTTAATCTTGATTTTGCTTTTAATTCCTCTCTAAGTCTCAAAACCCGCTTTTATTTTCTGTACCTGCGAGAATCCTAGAAGTAATTCACAACGTAGAACCCTAGACATCACAGCCGTAAATATAGAGTATCCACCTCCATTAATGCAGGTGGGGATCAGTACAGTATCCTACGGGTTTATTACATCAAAAGTACTGTTGAAATCCTCTTATATCGTGGACTGTAGTTGTAGGAAGGAGAAAGGCCTTATATTCTTGATAATCACCATTTATTATAAATTGCTTGTTATTACACAACATGTTCACACAATGGAAAATAGAAGAGAGAGTAGAGGGCGCTGCTCCTCAGGGTTGCTAAGTTACAAACAATTTTAATGTTGCTAGCAACATGTTGCGCCCCGCAACGAAAACAAATTAAATCCTCTGCTAATTAACTTAAAATGCCATTTCTAGCGCATCAGCTAAATTATATAGTTGACAAATTAAATTTAAACCTAAATTATATACTTAATTATTAATACTTAAGACATATTTAACACTTTTTTGTGAAATAATAGGGTAAATTATTCATAATAGGTAAATTTATTAATTTTATGACATAAATTATTCATTCACGGGAAATAAACATACCTTTGTTATAGATCTTACATGTTTTTTGTGGTTTGGTGTCATGACCTCAAAGGCTCTCACAACATTATCACTGCCAGGGAAAACCTTCGTCACACGAGCTATGGGCCACGTGAGAGACGGTACATTGTCTTCCTTTAATAATACTAAATCACCCACCTTAATATTGGGAGATTGGGTTTTCCATTTTGGTCTAGACTGTAGCATATTAAGATAGTATTTATGCCATGTTTTCCAAAATTGTTGTACCATACTGGTTATAACATTCCAAAGTTTAAGCCTTGATGTGGAATTGTGGATACATTAGATAAGTCGTGTTCCGGATAAGAGATGAGTGCTGTGCCTGTGAGGAAGTGGCCGGGCGTAAGGTATGTAAAATCATCTGGATTAGATGTTAGTGGTATTAATGGCCTAGAATTCAGCACGGCCTCTATTTGCGCAAGGACAGTAGTCATCTCCTCATAAGTTAACAATGTTTGGCCTATTACACGCTTTAAATGGCTTTTTGAAGCCTTGACAGCAGCCTCCCAAAGACCACCAAATACGGGTGAATAGCTCGGAATGAAATGGAATCTAATATTAAATCGTGCAGAATAATCAAACACCTTTGTCCGGTGATCCTGGGAAGCATGCAATTTGTATAAGTCAACCAACTGGTTCCTTGCCCCTTTGAACGTACTCGCGTTGTCACAATATATATCACTCGGCAGTCCTCTGCGCGAAACAAACCTTTTTAGGCAAGCGAGGAAGGTGGCGGTACTGCAAGGTGTCCTTTGGGGGCAAATAATAAAATAGCTGGATTCTTCCTCAAATCTCCAATATAATCAAAAGACTTTTTCTCCACGTAACAATATAATTTGCTTTATACAATATATCCACAGCTGAAAGATAAGACACCTCTTACTAAGTGCTGTTGCACGCCTATCATCGAATACATTTACTCCGCGAGCTAATCCGCAAAGATCAAACAATGAATTCTCAATGAATAATCACTGAATACACACGATCAAACAAAGAATGGCGCAAGGCCAGATCTTCAATCATTTCGAATCATGACATCGAATACCATTTCAAACCTTTGAAATTGATATTCGAATTATCTTCTTCGAAATGACCGAATGAGAAAGAAGTTGCGTTATGCCCGATAAGGTCTGCATACCACAACTGCCTCCCCCCCATTGAAAAATTTTCGATCGGTCGAAAAATTTTTTCAACAGGCCTACCTAACTTCCTATACGATGGCCCTAAGTTTTTTAATCCATCGGGGTGGCCTTGAAGTAGCATCTCTGGCCTTGAAGTAGCATCTCTCTGGGCTGCATTGTATAAGGTGGTCGGGTCGGTCTTCTTTCTTCCATCAGGATAAAGATCTTCTTTGTTCGGATGATGGGGAAATAAGACCGAATATTAATAGCTCCTATCAAACCCGCACCTGTCCCTGACTAAACATTAAAAGGAGTAAACAAGTGTTAGCTCGACGCTGCACACCCGGGTACTGCCTTTATGAACATGAAGCCAAAGGTCACCAGGTGCTGGTGGACCCTGACCCCAAGTCAAAGACGCGGACTTCAAAAATTTCAAAACCACACGCGCCTAACTTCGAAGCTACGGGTGTATACCATTTCAAACCTTTGAAATTGATATTCGAATTATCTTCTTGCTTATCAAACACCTTCTCACATGGGATTGTTTCACGCTGATTGGACCCGCGAAGTCTATCCCAACTTTTTGAAAGGGACGCGAAGGGGATACTCTATCCACAGGCAAGGAACCCATCAGCTGACTGGATGCTTCGGCTTTAAGTCTGAAACAAGTTTTACAGCAATGAATAACTTTCTTTATAACTCTCAGGCCATTTACAATCCAATAGTGCTCATTAAGGCCAGACAATAACAACTTAGGTCCTGCATGTAATAGTCTTAAATGTTCAGAATGAATGATCATATCAGTGATACGCGAAGCGTTTGGTAAAATGATCGGGTGTTTTTGGTCATATGAAATATTAGCATTATGTAGCCGACCTATAGATGGAAATATGTTGGACAATTGAATAAACGGTGAGTGGACTTACAGAATAAACAAGTTGGAGATTCCGTGGACACGTTGACAGCTAACTTGGGGCTTACTATTTTATGGAGAGGCAGCTGGCTGTTGTTGACACTTTCTAAAGCAAGTGCTCTCTTTTCCAAGTACAGCAAGAATTCCTTGAGTGTAGGGTCCACAGCAATGTCTCGATCCATTTGAAAGGCCTTTTGTGTAGCTGTGTCAAGTTTACGGGAAAGAATACAAATTAAAATTGGATCCCAATGCTCAACATTTGATTTTAAATTGCTTAATGCAGCTATTTGTTGTTTAATTTTTGAAATAAATCCCCTAAGGCTAGGTGCATTAGGGTGGACGGTTTCGATGTCTAACAAATTAGAGATATGATCATTCATTATTAAAAAATTGTTGTGATATCTAGCCTTTAAAATTTCAAGTGCTTGAAGGTAGCTGTCGTTACATACTGGCAGATTCTTAATCAAATCTAGTGGTTCTCCCTTTAAAAAGGTTCTTAAATAGTATATAACCTTTGAACATTGTCAAGGGAAGTGTTATTGTGGATCACTGAGATATAAATGTTTATAAATTGAGAATACTCACTATAGACTCCAGTAAATGGGGTAATTTCTATATTAGGAAGCTTAGTGCGTGCCACTGGCGGTTGAGCATTACTTGTAGTGTTTCCTATAGCCTCATTTAATTTCGCGAGACAGAATATGTACCTTTCCTCCTGCTCATCCACCACTTCTACATCTTTAGGGTTACTAAGGAGAATTTTCTTGTTGAGCTTGTCATAGTCAGAAAAGGCTTCTAAAAGCCGCTGCTTTCTGATTTCGAGTCCCGAAATTTTGGTATTACCGAACTCCGGACTCAGTATAAAGTTGTACGTTCGTGTGAAAGTTGCTTTAGCGTAGCCCCGCTCAGCAACCAAATTCTCCGTTTCTGCCATCACAAATTCTCTTAATTAGTACTATTTAACTTAAAATTAACTTAAAATGTCCAACAAATAACGCTTCTACAATTGACGTGAAAATTTTCGACAGTTAGGACCAGCACGTTATCTGCACTGCACCGGCGCGTTCACAAAGATAGTTATTTCGCAAAATTGTACACTGAAGCAAGCAATGGATTGCGCACACAGATCACCGCTATGTTGGTATCCTTGATACGTAAAAATGCTCCAAAATGGCCGCTTAATTAGAAGATAACCTGAAATCTGCAGTTTTATGACTCCTGAATTTGAATTTTGATCCAGAATTCACTTTTATTATATATTGAGCAATAATTGTACACTTTACACAGCACTTCAAAACTTTTGTTGCTCTTCTTGCTGAACAAACTGTAGATGTTGTGCACCCGGCGACGAATGTACTTTAGCCTTGTGAAGTCTCCTAGTTTTTCAACGATGCCAATCAAATAACTCGTGCTCGAAAACCATGTTGAAATCCTCTTATATCGTGGACTGTAGTTGTAGGAAGGAGAAAGGCCTTATATTCTTGATAATCACCATTTATCATAAATTGCTTGTTATTACACAACATGTTCACACAATGGAAAATAGAAGAGAGAGTAGAGGGCGCTGCTCCTCAGGGTTGCTAAGTTACAAACAATTTTAATGTTGCTAGCAACAAGCACTCACCTTGATGGTTAATCCAAAGCTGAATATAACTCACTATTCAGTCTCGCGCCGCATGCTCAAGCGCACGGATGTGAGTTGTACGAGAAGTCGTTGTTGTAAATAATGTCTAATTTTTTGAAGTGTTCCTCTTGCGATATCGTGATAAATGAAGTACTTGCCTTCATTTGCAATAAAATTGATATTATGGACGAGGAAAGTATTGGCCATATATGTGCTAGTGCTTTTTCGGAGGCAGACATCAGATTGGCAAAACAGCTGTTATTTGAATCTTTGGCCTTATCAAAAACTATGAAAACATGGGTAGAATGTACTAATACACCTCCAACGGTTGAAACTGCCGTGTCTATTGTAAACCAGCGAGCGGGTTTGGAGACAGAGCAAGCGCAAAGCGATAACGCGATGAGTCATACTCAGGTGTATAAGCCGGGACTCACGGCCGACTCGAACGCCGACAAAGCGAAGAAATCTTTTTCTAAAGTTTTGCAAAAGGGGAGTTGGAAACCTGAGAGCCAGGATGAAAATTTGATTTTAGTACAAAAGAAGAGGTTAAAAAACCGATTTGCAAGCAATAAGGGAATAGCAGTTGTTGACGCTAAAGCTAATTTTAAAACGGGAGATATTAAAATTCCAATGTATATTTAACTTACATTCAAAACAAGACAAATTTAACTGTAGTGTTAGAGAAAATGAATATGAAATCTATGAAAAATTATGATGCCTACAAAATTTTTGTGCCAAAACATAAGTTGGAAATATTTCTGAAGGACGACTTTTGGCCGGAAGGTATCTCATTTCGGCGATTTGTTTACTTTGGAAATAGAGGAAAACCTCGAGTTTCTAGTGGGCAACTAAATAATACTAATAATGGATAAGTTATCAACATTAATGACTTTTAACTGTAAAAATGTTATTCGGTCGGTTGAGTGTGTGCGAAGACTATGTCGTACAGCCGATATCATTGTTTTGCAGGAAACATGGCTTTACCCTCATAACATTGTTTCCGCTGGCTTGATCACTGCTTGGTGACGAATGCGGCACGACAAATAGTTGTAAATGCTTCAGTTTTATATTATGTGTTCTGGTCCGATCACAAGCCATTAACAATTGAATGTAATTTAAATTTGATCAAAACTAAAATAGTGAAACCGGCTTTACATTGTAATAAAATAATATGGGGTGAAAGAGACAGCGCACAAATAAATCAATACCATGACATTTGTAATTCGAAATTGCGACTCGTAGATTTTCCTGTAGACTTCTGTGATAGGTACTGTAATGTTTCTGAGCATAAGGTGCAAATTAATAAGCTGTACAGTCAAATAATAGCTATTCTCACTGAAACCTGTGTCATTTGTTACGACAATAAGGGGGGGCGTAGAAAACATAAATATGTAACGGGATGGAATAAGCACGTCAGTGTCGCTCACCGGGAGGCCAGGTTTTGGTTTCAATTGGTGAACTATATATATATTATATATACATAGGTATAGGTATATAATTAACGCCAGGAGATCCTCTGTTTCGACGTAATCAAGAGTTTTTAGCCACTTTTCAAGTAAAATTTTACATTCATGCTTTGTGAAGGGATATAGCGTTAATGTTTTGCTAGCTTTATTATAAAGTCTACAACCAATAATGTAACACTGACTTGCAGCAAGACTCGTTCTGTGGTTTTCTATATTAAAAAGAATATCCTTCCTGCTTTTGGTTGAGTTTTTTTGTGGATCGTAGTCGCACGGGGCATGTGTTCTTAGAATACACTAGATAAAACGTTGACGCAGTATGTCAAGATTGACTGGGCAAGTGCAAAGTAGACCATCTTTAGAACACTATTATCCGCCGAATTCCTCAAAGTTTTAAAAACATAGATAAGTTTACGTGCACGAGCAGAGTGATCTAATATGACAATGCCAGGAAAGAGTCTCATCAATCAAAATTCCTACATATTTAACATTCTTAGATCTAGTGAGTTTGGGGCAATCACAGCCAATGGATGTGTCACACGTGTGAGCTTTCAAGCAAAAATCACTATCCGGGAGAAGAGATCGAGCCGATGCGGAAAAAGTAACATACGTGGTTTTGCTCACGTTTAGGGTTAGCTAATCGTGTGCAAGCCAAGTTATGACGATGCTAAGTGCGTATTCCGAATTTTTACGGACTTCATCCCGAGATTGCCCGTCCACTACCAGAACCGTGTCGTCCGCGTAACAAATCACAGAGCAGTGTCGAAGAGCCAGGTTACAAAGTTAGTTGATGTAAATGAGGAATAGAGTAGGCACAATCACACTGCCCTGCGGGACACCATTCGAGAGAGAGACCGAGCCACTAATATGGTCATCAATCTTTACACATTGACTTCTACCGGTAAGATAGCCAGAAAAGATTTTGTGTGTACCCCGGACACCGATCTCGAAGAGTTTGTTCATCATAATGGGGACAGAAACAGTGTCGAAGGCCTTTTTGAGGTCAAGGAAAATACCAATACTTTTAGAATTCCTGTCAATAGTTCTTACAATGGTTTCTGTTAAACGTACGACTGCGTCTTCAGTCGATTTTCCTTTGCAAAAGCTGTATTGATTCTTTTAGATAATTTTATTATATTCAAGAAACCCAAGGAGTCTAGCATTAAGAACCTTTTCCAATATCTTAGACAAGGAAGTCAAAACTGAGATAGGCCTGTAGTTACAGACACTGTTTCTGTCTCCACTTTTAAATCGGATGTACAAGAGCCCTCTTAAAAGCCTCGGGGAAGATTCCGGTCTGGAGGCAGAGGTTGCATAAATGTGAGATTACCGGAACCAGTGACTGGCGGCCCATTTTTAAAACAACACTCGAAATCCCGTCCCACCCAACAGCACTATCGCGACGAAGATTCGTGATGACTCTCTCTACTTCGGCGTCATCAACAGAGAGAACACCCATAGAACAGGGAAAAGAGGTGCTAAGAATAATGTTGCCAGGGATCTCTTTATTATGGGAAGGATCTATTTGACCTGCTAATGAGCCTCCAACACTGGCAAAATACTCATTAACTTTGTTTATTGACTCTATGGAAGAACGGCACATTCGAAGGAGTTCAATTGTAGAAGAATTGGTGTTGGATATGTGGGTAATATTTTTAATGACATTCCAGGTAGCTTTGGGGTTATATTTGGCCCTTTGAAATGGTTCTTTATCATACAAAGCCTTGGCATCTCTAGACAATTTTGAGCAGAAATTCCTATACCTATTATATGGTATTCTAAGAACACTGTTCCTAGGATCTCTTTTGTGTTTTCTATGCAAGGTATCACGATGTCGAAGGCAGCGTAAGATAGCAGGTGTAATCCAGGGCCTTAGAGTAAATAAACAAAGTGTCTTTTCCACTCTAATTAATTTAGAGGCAAGCGTTTGGATGATTTCGCTTTAAAGTACTTAAATATAGATTTATAAAAAAACTACCAGATTTGGGTTATTAATATTATAGCGATTGGCCATTCTTAGCCTATTTTATTTTATTAGTTTGGTAGGCACTATAGAATATTCTCAATCTTAACGACACAATCAAAGTTGTATTTTTTTTCTAGATAGTGGTCTTACTAATTTTGATTCGTTTCTCACTTAATTCCAGAGTCGCATCGATCCACGCAGTCAGTTCCTCTTCCGCGACAGAATGGAACTCGGGATTATGATGAGAAACAAGAATCCTTAGTGAAAAGCCTTCCCGTCTATCCAGACAATATTGCGCAGCCGGGGTAAGATTTTATAAAATAGATATACTTACCTCGTTTTCGCAAATTTTATAATCGCAATGCGTTATGTTTACACATTTTACCTCTAAAATTAAGAATTTTGTACCAACCCCGACATTCACCGCCTTCACTTTTAAATGGCTGAACAGATTTTGATTAAAAAATATATCTAAGAACCACCCCTAGACAATCTGCTTTTGAATCTACAAGCTGCACCCGACTCGGTTCACCTGTCTAAGAACTACAACAGACACACAGCTTTCAAACTCGCCTTTTTTTGCGTCGGGGGTTAAAAAGAAGCGCTTGTTACCCAGGTCGCTCATTGATCAGAATCAATAAGTGAGGCTAAGTATCTTGATGTGATGAACAAAGTGGAAATTATCAAGAGCGTTTTGTGCTGCGGAGGGCACGCTAACCCGTCGCGCGCTTGTTTACGCAGCGTGCGATACAAATGTGCAAAAATCGCGCGAGGGGTTAACTTTGTTTATTGACTCTATGGAAGAACGGCACATTCGAAGGAGTTCAATTGTAGAAGAATTGGTGTTGGATATGTGGGTAATATTTTTAATGACATTCCAGGTAGCTTTGGGGTTATATTTGGCCCTTTGAAATGGTTCTTTATCATACAAAGCCTTGGCATCTCTAGACAATTTTGAGCAGAAATTCCTATACCTATTATATGGTATTCTAAGAACACTGTTCCTAGGATCTCTTTTGTGTTTTCTATGCAAGGTATCACGATGTCGAAGGCAGCGTAAGATAGCAGGTGTAATCCAGGGCCTTAGAGTACGTTTTTTGGAAGGGATGTTTTTTACACGGATGTTCGAGTGCACAATATTCGATAGGCGAGACACAAGAGTGTCTCCAACATAATTAGCGTTACTAGAATCTAAAATATCACAAAAATCAGTGCACTTTAGTTCATTCATAACTGCTAGAGAATCGACAGCACGAAGTATCTTTCGGTTTTTAAACCTATGTAGGGACATTTCAATACACAATAGGGTGGAGAAATGGTCAGTAACTGTAGTATTGATCACCAATGTTAGAGAGCTGAGCTGGGATCTAAGTAAGACATGGTCATAACAGGCGCGACAGTGACTTGGAAAATAATGGGTGGGTAAGTAGCCGATGCATGCTAGCATGTTTAGATATTCTTCAGCAGAAGAGGAAACGGCATCAGGAAGGATATCATTGTTAATATCTCCAAGAACCGCAACCGATTTGATGTGCGCCATGTCTTTCAATACCTGCAACAGACTGTTACAGAAGACATTAGTCGTCTTAAACGAGGGCAATCTATATATTCCCAACAAAGCTAAATCATTACCTATTTTACATATCATGACACTTCCTTCGGCAAATGGAGGGTACTCAATAGAATGATTTAAGTCACTCTAAACATAGATAATGACACCATCATTCTGATTTATCCAGTCACTAGTACATCAAGCACAGGTAAAATTGTTACCTTACTTAACCAGCACTCGCTCAGTACTAAGACATCTATACTAAAAAA
Source organism: Aproaerema taeniolella (assembly GCA_949987775.1). Taxonomy (NCBI): domain Eukaryota; kingdom Metazoa; phylum Arthropoda; class Insecta; order Lepidoptera; family Gelechiidae; genus Aproaerema; species Aproaerema taeniolella. The sequence goes on from OX465245.1 coordinate 11,472,145, forward strand.
GAACGCGTTAGCAATTCAAGTTTTTGTTGATACTGCGTATGTTCATATGGAATATCTTTAAGTATACACTCAAAATCTCATTTAGAAGAGGTCTCATTTAGAAGAGCATAAAAGAGACAATCCTCCACAGAACATTCAAAGGAATTATTATTTCCCAAAACAGCTAATTCTTGGTTGATATTGTCTACATCTACGTTAGCCATTTGGAATTGACCTAGAATTGACAGTGCAAATTGTATTAAAATAATAAGAAGTTGTCATTTTGCTTATTATTATTTTTAATAAATTTTTTCCCACACGGGAAAGGCAAAGGGAACTTAACCCATACAGCCGTCGTCTTCTATTATCTCCTTTTTCATAATAAAAATAAGGCCTAAGCCACGTCAATAATCAAAAATTTCCCTCTTTTCTCAGATAATATAAGGCCGAAGCCATGTCTTTTATTGTCTTATAAAATGTTTCTTGTCATATAAAGTTTGTCATATCCAAATAAAATCATATCCAGTGTGTCTTGTCTTATTCAGTGATTTTGGTCTTATCCAGTATTTCTAGTACGAAGATGTTGAAGGATGTACGAGCAGCTCCAACTCGTTAATTGATCAATTTCAGGATAAACTAAAAGAATTAAAAGCTCGAGGTCCCACGGCACAGTTATGGGTGCAATATTTTGAAATGGTATCAATAGCCCTAGATTTCATTCGCGCTGAAAGGCTGGGACTTTTTCAAGAACATTTGGATGCAGTGCGAAAAATGCTGCCCTATTTTCATGCTGGTGGTCATTTCCTATATGCGAAATCAGCTCATTTGTATCTTCAAGATATGTTAAAACTTGAGGAGACAATGGATCAACAGGCTTTTGAGAACTTTAAAAACGGATTCTTTACTGTAAAACGAACAGAAAAATTCAATTCTGGTACATGGACAGACATGGTAATCGAGCAAAGTCTGATGAAATCTATGAAGACAGAAGGAGGAGTATCTCGAGGCCGAAGTACACAAGAAAGTGTTCTATGTAAGTGGGTATATGCTATGTATGCCACGAATACAATTTGTGAAGAAATTGAACGGTTTTGTAACATTTCTTTAGATTCTGTGGACCAACATGTTGATACTAGAGATTCACGAATAAAAAGGGATGATACTGATGTAAATGAACTGGTTGGTTGGTTTACGCTTCATAATCCCTTTCCAAATACGAATCAGTTGGTATCCTTAGCTTCAGGAATCGTTGGAAATGACCAAATTAATTGTCACCGAGCCCATGAAATCGGATTGCAATCTATGGTAAAGATAACTGGTTTGAACTTCAACGAAATAAAGTTAAAACGCGTCGATAAGGTTTTACCGCTTTCAGCCATTAACAAATCTGTCAAAATTAATGATTGTAAAGTTTCTATAGATCCAATGTTAGTTTTCCAGAGAATAACTGTAAGCAAAAAATTTGAAAGTAATTTACAAGAATATCTTCAGTATGAACTAAGCCCGTATCCGACATCTTTATTTGATAGTAATGGCATGAGAAAAACCACGAAAGCAACATTATATGACAATATGATGCCTGTCGTTATCGATCTTGATGAAAATAATGTAACATACATCATCGATGGTGGATTTCTTCTGCATCGCGTCGTATGGAGCAAAGACGATACTTTCTCTATTATTTTAAATAAGTACATTAAATATTTACAAACACATTATGGCTCAGCAATTGTTGTTGTATTTGACGGATATTCGGACTATAGTAAAAATATTAAAGCACTGGAACAACGAAGAAGAACTGCTGCACTTTCAAAATCATATGAAGTTTGTTTTGACGAAACAATGGTTGTGCCAATCAGTCAAGAAAATTTTTTATCAAATCGGTCTAATAAAAAAAAAATTATCGACATGCTTGTTGAAAAATTTAAAACTGTTAATATCACAACAAAACAAGCCAGAGATGATGCTGATGTTCTCATCATTGACACAGCTATTGCCTTATCAGAACATCAAAAGACTGCTGTCATCATAGGAGAAGATATCGATTTGCTCGTTATTTTAATTGGACGTACTCAGTCACATCATCAGGAAATTTTTTTGAAAAAAGTTGGCAAAGGCAATGTCAAAACACAAATATATTCTACTAAAAGTTTTGACCAATATCCTCGTACTAAAAAGCACATTTTATTTTTACACGCATTCAGTGGCTGTGACACGACTTCTGCGCTATTTAAAAAAGGAAAAAAAAACTGTTACTAGAGCATTGGAAAAAATTCCTGATTTAAATAAACTGGTGGAAGTATTTCAACAAGAAAACTGCCCAAAACAAACATTATTAGAAAATGGAGTGCGCATCTTGTTGGCATTATATAATGCTCCAAAATCTGAGGACAACATTGATCATTTCCGCTACACGCAATTCATCAAATTTACAAAACTAAATAAACCTGTACAACTGTCAACACTTCCACCAACAAGTGTAGCAGCTCATCAACACATAAAACGTGTCTACTACCAGATTCAAACGTGGTTAGGGAAGGACTTAGAACCTCAAGAATGGGGCTGGATGCTTGAAAATGAAATCCTGGAGCCCATACGAACGTTATTACCTCCAGCACCAGCCGAACTACTAAACGTAATATTTTGCAATTGCAAAAATGGTTGTGGTTCCCGCTGTGGATGCAGAAAATCAGGGCTACAATGTTCTTTAGCTTGCGGCCAGTGCAACGGACAAGCTTGCCTCAACGCTTCACTGTATCCAAGTAATCCCGATGAAGAAAATACATATGATCCCGATATTCTGGAAGGTTTGGAGATGAACATGACAGATAATGAGGATGATGACAATGAATCGAACATTTTTGAGCGACAAGAAGAAGAAGAAGACGAAGAAGAAGAAGATAATTAGCTTCCATTTCCAATTTCATTACAATTAAAATCAACAAAGATACTTTTGATATTTGAACTCACATTTTGATAAATGTATATTATGCCGTATTTAATAATAAATAAAAATATGTGTAAAATATATACTCTTACTATCATTTTAACTTAAAATAAAACTAAAATATATAATCCAGAATTAATAATATTTTATACTTAAATAGTTAAATATGAATAATTATATATAAATAATCAAGTTACTTACTTTAATTAAATATAAATAATTAATAGTTAGTACATAAATAATAGGCATTGTTTAATAATTATAATTTCCAAGTAAATAATTGACTTTATAACGTACTGATAACCATAACTCACGCTTGACCTTGCATTAGGCCGTATATGACTGTACGATATGCACTTCGCGCTCTACCTTCAAAACGGTTGGTCGTATGAAAAAAAAGTTTAAACAAAAGTTGTAGGGAATTTTATAGCCTACAACTTTTATAATAAATGCAAATCTCATTTAACCGATAGGAAGCCAGATATTCGCGAAAAACCGATTTTTGTGACCTTTGACCTTGAATATCTTGAGACGCGGACACGATAACGATTGTGACTTTTGAGACAACATTTAGAATGACAAAACAAAGGTTCATACCAATTTGCAGCTTATTATCTTTCATTCCGAGGTGAAAGCCCTAATATGACTGGGCTATAAATGAAGTGCTTGCCTTCATTTGCAATAAAATTGATATTATGGACGAGGAAAGTATTGGCCATATATGTGCTAGTGCTTTTTCGGAGGCAGACATCAGATTGGCAAAACAGCTGTTATTTGAATCTTTGGCCTTATCAAAAACTATGAAAACATGGGTAGAATGTACTAATACACCTCCAACGGTTAAAACTGCCGTGTCTATTGTAAACCAGCGAGCGGGTTTGGAGACAGAGCAAGTGCAAAGCGATAACGCGATGAGTCATACTCAGGTGCATAAGCCGGGACTCACGGCCGACTCGAACGCCGACAAAGCGAAGAAATCTTTTTCTAAAGTTTTGCAAGAGGGCAGTTGGAAACCTGAGAGCCAGGATGAAAATTTGATTTTAGTACAAAAGAAGAGGTTAAAAACCGATTTGCAAGCAATAAGGGAATAGCAGTTGTTGACGCTAAAGCTAATTTTAAAACGGGAGATATTAAAATTCCAATGTATATTTAACTTACATTCAAAACAAGACAAATTTAACTGTAGTGTTAGAGAAAATGAATATGAAATCTATGAAAAATTATGATGCCTACAAAATTTTTGTGCCAAAACATAAGTTGGAAATATTTCTGAAGGACGACTTTTGGCCGGAAGGTATCTCATTTCGGCGATTTGTTTACTTTGGAAATAGAGGAAAACCTCGAGTTTCTAGTGGGCAACTAAATAATACTAATAATGGATAAGTTATCAACATTAATGACTTTTAACTGTAAAAATGTTATTCGGTCGGTTGAGTGTGTGCGAAGACTATGTCGTACAGCCGATATCATTGTTTTGCAGGAAACATGGCTTTACCCTCATAACATTGTTTCCGCTGGCTTGATCACTGCTTGGTGACGAATGCGGCACGACAAATAGTTGTAAATGCTTCAGTTTTATATTATGTGTTCTGGTCCGATCACAAGCCATTAACAATTGAATGTAATTTAAATTTGATCAAAACTAAAATAGTGAAACCGGCTTTACATTGTAATAAAATAATATGGGGTGAAAGAGACAGCGCACAAATAAATCAATACCATGACATTTGTAATTCGAAATTGCGACTCGTAGATTTTCCTGTAGACTTCTGTGATAGGTACTGTAACGTTTCTGAGCATAAGGTGCAAATTAATAAGCTGTACAGTCAAATAATAGCTATTCTCACTGAAACCTGTGTCATTTGTTACGACAATAAGGGGGGGCGTAGAAAACATAAATATGTAACGGGATGGAATAAGCACGTCAGTGTCGCTCACCGAGAGGCCAGGTTTTGGTTTCAATTGGTGAACTATATATATATTATATATACATAGGTATAGGTATATAATTAACGCCAGGAGATCCTCTGTTTCGACGTAATCAAGAGTTTTTAGCCACTTTTCAAGTAAAATTTTACATTCATGCTTTGTGAAGGGATATAGCGTTAATGTTTTGCTAGCTTTATTATAAAGTCTACAACCAATAATGTAACACTGACTTGCAGCAAGACTCGTTCTGTGGTTTTCTATATTAAAAAGAATATCCTTCCTGCTTTTGGTTGAGTTTTTTTGTGGATCGTAGTCGCACGGGGCATGTGTTCTTAGAATACACTAGATAAAACGTTGACGCAGTATGTCAAGATTGACTGGGCAAGTGCAAAGTAGACCATCTTTAGAACACTATTATCCGCCGAATTCCTCAAAGTTTTAAAAACATAGATAAGTTTACGTGCACGAGCAGAGTGATCTAATATGACAATGCCAGGAAAGAGTCTCATCAACCAAAATTCCTACATATTTAACATTCTTAGATCTAGTGAGTTTGGGGCAATCACAGCCAATGGATGTGTCACACGTGTGAGCTTTCAAGCAAAAATCACTATCCGGGAGAAGAGATCGAGCCGATGCGGAAAAAGTAACATACGTGGTTTTGCTCACGTTTAGGGTTAGCTAATTGTGTGCAAGCCAAGTTATGACGATGCTAAGTGCGTATTCCGAATTTTTACGGACTTCATCCCGAGATTGCCCGTCCACTACCAGAACCGTGTCGTCCGCGTAACAAATCACAGAGCAGTGTCGAAGAGCCAGGTTACAAAGTTAGTTGATGTAAATGAGGAATAGAGTAGGCCCAATCACACTGCCCTGCGGGACACCATTCGAGAGAGAGACCGAGCCACTAATATGGTCATCAATCTTTACACATTGACTTCTACCGGTAAGATAGCCAGAAAAGATTTTGTGTGTACCCCGGACACCGATCTCGAAGAGTTTGTTCATCATAATGGGGACAGAAACAGTGTCGAAGGCCTTTTTGAGGTCAAGGAAAATACCAATACTTTTAGAATTCCTGTCAATAGTTCTTACAATGGTTTCTGTTAAACGTACGACTGCGTCTTCAGTCGATTTTCCTTTGCAAAAGCTGTATTGATTCTTTTAGATAATTTTATTATATTCAAGAAACCCAAGGAGTCTAGCATTAAGAACCTTTTCCAATATCTTAGACAAGGAAGTCAAAACTGAGATAGGCCTGTAGTTACAGACACTGTTTCTGTCTCCACTTTTAAATCGGATGTACAAGAGCCCTCTTAAAAGCCTCGGGGAAGATTCCGGTCTGGAGGCAGAGGTTGCATAAATGTGAGATTACCGGAACCAGTGACTGGCGGCCCATTTTTAAAACAACACTCGAAATCCCGTCCCACCCAACAGCACTATCGCGACGAAGATTCGTGATGACTCTCTCTACTTCGGCGTCATCAACAGAGAGAACACCCATAGAACAGGGAAAAGAGGTGCTAAGAATAATGTTGCCAGGGATCTCTTTATTATGGGAAGGATCTATTTGACCTGCTAATGAGCCTCCAACACTGGCAAAATACTCATTAACTTTGTTTATTGACTCTATGGAAGAACGGCACATTCGAAGGAGTTCAATTGTAGAAGAATTGGTGTTGGATATGTGGGTAATATTTTTAATGACATTCCAGGTAGCTTTGGGGTTATATTTGGCCCTTTGAAATGGTTCTTTATCATACAAAGCCTTGGCATCTCTAGACAATTTTGAGCAGAAATTCCTATACCTATTATATGGTATTCTAAGAACACTGTTCCTAGGATCTCTTTTGTGTTTTCTATGCAAGGTATCACGATGTCGAAGGCAGCGTAAGATAGCAGGTGTAATCCAGGGCCTTAGAGTAAATAAACAAAGTGTCTTTTCCACTCTAATTAATTTAGAGGCAAGCGTTTGGATGATTTCGCTTTAAAGTACTTAAATATAGATTTATAAAAAAACTACCAGATTTGGGTTATTAATATTATAGCGATTGGCCATTCTTAGCCTATTTTATTTTATTAGTTTGGTAGGCACTATAGAATATTCTCAATCTTAACGACACAATCAAAGTTGTATTTTTTTTCTAGATAGTGGTCTTACTAATTTTGATTCGTTTCTCACTTAATTCCAGAGTCGCATCGATCCACGCAGTCAGTTCCTCTTCCGCGACAGAATGGAACTCGGGATTATGATGAGAAACAAGAATCCTTAGTGAAAAGCCTTCCCGTCTATCCAGACAATATTGCGCAGCCGGGGTAAGATTTTATAAAATAGATATACTTACCTCGTTTTCGCAAATTTTATAATCGCAATGCGTTATGTTTACACATTTTACCTCTAAAATTAAGAATTTTGTACCAACCCCGACATTCACCGCCTTCACTTTTAAATGGCTGAACAGATTTTGATTAAAAAATATATCTAAGAACCACCCCTAGACAATCTGCTTTTGAATCTACAAGCTGCACCCGACTCGGTTCACCTGTCTAAGAACTACAACAGACACACAGCTTTCAAACTCGCCTTTTTTTGCGTCGGGGGTTAAAAAGAAGCGCTTGTTACCCAGGTCGCTCATTGATCAGAATCAATAAGTGAGGCTAAGTATCTTGATGTGATGAACAAAGTGGAAATTATCAAGAGCGTTTTGTGCTGCGGAGGGCACGCTAACCCGTCGCGCGCTTGTTTACGCAGCGTGCGATACAAATGTGCAAAAATCGCGCGAGGGGTTAACTTTGTTTATTGACTCTATGGAAGAACGGCACATTCGAAGGAGTTCAATTGTAGAAGAATTGGTGTTGGATATGTGGGTAATATTTTTAATGACATTCCAGGTAGCTTTGGGGTTATATTTGGCCCTTTGAAATGGTTCTTTATCATACAAAGCCTTGGCATCTCTAGACAATTTTGAGCAGAAATTCCTATACCTATTATATGGTATTCTAAGAACACTGTTCCTAGGATCTCTTTTGTGTTTTCTATGCAAGGTATCACGATGTCGAAGGCAGCGTAAGATAGCAGGTGTAATCCAGGGCCTTAGAGTAAATAAACAAAGTGTCTTTTCCACTCTAATTAATTTAGAGGCAAGCGTTTGGATGATTTCGCTTTAAAGTACTTAAATATAGATTTATAAAAAAACTACCAGATTTGGGTTATTAATATTATAGCGATTGGCCATTCTTAGCCTATTTTATTTTATTAGTTTGGTAGGCACTATAGAATATTCTCAATCTTAACGACACAATCAAAGTTGTATTTTTTTTCTAGATAGTGGTCTTACTAATTTTGATTCGTTTCTCACTTAATTCCAGAGTCGCATCGATCCACGCAGTCAGTTCCTCTTCCGCGACAGAATGGAACTCGGGATTATGATGAGAAACAAGAATCCTTAGTGAAAAGCCTTCCCGTCTATCCAGACAATATTGCGCAGCCGGGGTAAGATTTTATAAAATAGATATACTTACCTCGTTTTCGCAAATTTTATAATCGCAATGCGTTATGTTTACACATTTTACCTCTAAAATTAAGAATTTTGTACCAACCCCGACATTCACCGCCTTCACTTTTAAATGGCTGAACAGATTTTGATTAAAAAATATATCTAAGAACCACCCCTAGACAATCTGCTTTTGAATCTACAAGCTGCACCCGACTCGGTTCACCTGTCTAAGAACTACAACAGACACACAGCTTTCAAACTCGCCTTTTTTTGCGTCGGGGGTTAAAAAGAAGCGCTTGTTACCCAGGTCGCTCATTGATCAGAATCAATAAGTGAGGCTAAGTATCTTGATGTGATGAACAAAGTGGAAATTATCAAGAGCGTTTTGTGCTGCGGAGGGCACGCTAACCCGTCGCGCGCTTGTTTACGCAGCGTGCGATACAAATGTGCAAAAATCGCGCGAGGGGTTAACTTTGTTTATTGACTCTATGGAAGAACGGCACATTCGAAGGAGTTCAATTGTAGAAGAATTGGTGTTGGATATGTGGGTAATATTTTTAATGACATTCCAGGTAGCTTTGGGGTTATATTTGGCCCTTTGAAATGGTTCTTTATCATACAAAGCCTTGGCATCTCTAGACAATTTTGAGCAGAAATTCCTATACCTATTATATGGTATTCTAAGAACACTGTTCCTAGGATCTCTTTTGTGTTTTCTATGCAAGGTATCACGATGTCGAAGGCAGCGTAAGATAGCAGGTGTAATCCAGGGCCTTAGAGTACGTTTTTTGGAAGGGATGTTTTTTACACGGATGTTCGAGTGCACAATATTCGATAGGCGAGACACAAGAGTGTCTCCAACATAATTAGCGTTACTAGAATCTAAAATATCACAAAAATCAGTGCACTTTAGTTCATTCATAACTGCTAGAGAATCGACAGCACGAAGTATCTTTCGGTTTTTAAACCTATGTAGGGACATTTCAATACACAATAGGGTGGAGAAATGGTCAGTAACTGTAGTATTGATCACCAATGTTAGAGAGCTGAGCTGGGATCTAAGTAAGACATGGTCATAACAGGCGCGACAGTGACTTGGAAAATAATGGGTGGGTAAGTAGCCGATGCATGCTAGCATGTTTAGATATTCTTCAGCAGAAGAGGAAACGGCATCAGGAAGGATATCATTGTTAATATCTCCAAGAACCGCAACCGATTTGATGTGCGCCATGTCTTTCAATACCTGCAACAGACTGTTACAGAAGACATTAGTCGTCTTAAACGAGGGCAATCTATATATTCCCAACAAAGCTAAATCATTACCTATTTTACATATGATGACACTTCCTTCGGCAAATGGAGGGTACTCAATAGAATGATTTAAGTCACTCTAAACATAGATAATGACACCATCATTCTGATTTATCCAGTCACTAGTACATCAAGCACAGGTAAAATTGTTACCTTACTTAACCAGCACTCGCTCAGTACTAAGACATCTATACTAAAAAAGAACGCGTTAGCAATTCAAGTTTTTGTTGATACTGCGTATGTTCATATGGAATATCTTTAAGTATACACTCAAAATCTCATTTAGAAGAGGTCTCATTTAGAAGAGCATAAAAGAGACAATCCTCCACAGAACATTCAAAGGAATTATTATTTCCCAAAACAGCTAATTCTTGGTTGATATTGTCTACATCTACGTTAGCCATTTGGAATTGACCTAGAATTGACAGTGCAAATTGTATTAAAATAATAAGAAGTTGTCATTTTGCTTATTATTATTTTTAATAAATTTTTTCCCACACGGGAAAGGCAAAGGGAACTTAACCCATACAGCCGTCGTCTTCTATTATCTCCTTTTTCATAATAAAAATAAGGCCTAAGCCACGTCAATAATCAAAAATTTCCCTCTTTTCTCAGATAATATAAGGCCGAAGCCATGTCTTTTATTGTCTTATAAAATGTTTCTTGTCATATAAAGTTTGTCATATCCAAATAAAATCATATCCAGTGTGTCTTGTCTTATTCAGTGATTTTGGTCTTATCCAGTATTTCTAGTACGAAGATGTTGAAGGATGTACGAGCAGCTCCAACTCGTTAATTGATCAATTTCAGGATAAACTAAAAGAATTAAAAGCTCGAGGTCCCACGGCACAGTTATGGGTGCAATATTTTGAAATGGTATCAATAGCCCTAGATTTCATTCGCGCTGAAAGGCTGGGACTTTTTCAAGAACATTTGGATGCAGTGCGAAAAATGCTGCCCTATTTTCATGCTGGTGGTCATTTCCTATATGCGAAATCAGCTCATTTGTATCTTCAAGATATGTTAAAACTTGAGGAGACAATGGATCAACAGGCTTTTGAGAACTTTAAAAACGGATTCTTTACTGTAAAACGAACAGAAAAATTCAATTCTGGTACATGGACAGACATGGTAATCGAGCAAAGTCTGATGAAATCTATGAAGACAGAAGGAGGAGTATCTCGAGGCCGAAGTACACAAGAAAGTGTTCTATGTAAGTGGGTATATGCTATGTATGCCACGAATACAATTTGTGAAGAAATTGAACGGTTTTGTAACATTTCTTTAGATTCTGTGGACCAACATGTTGATACTAGAGATTCACGAATAAAAAGGGATGATACTGATGTAAATGAACTGGTTGGTTGGTTTACGCTTCATAATCCCTTTCCAAATACGAATCAGTTGGTATCCTTAGCTTCAGGAATCGTTGGAAATGACCAAATTAATTGTCACCGAGCCCATGAAATCGGATTGCAATCTATGGTAAAGATAACTGGTTTGAACTTCAACGAAATAAAGTTAAAACGCGTCGATAAGGTTTTACCGCTTTCAGCCATTAACAAATCTGTCAAAATTAATGATTGTAAAGTTTCTATAGATCCAATGTTAGTTTTCCAGAGAATAACTGTAAGCAAAAAATTTGAAAGTAATTTACAAGAATATCTTCAGTATGAACTAAGCCCGTATCCGACATCTTTATTTGATAGTAATGGCATGAGAAAAACCACGAAAGCAACATTATATGACAATATGATGCCTGTCGTTATCGATCTTGATGAAAATAATGTAACATACATCATCGATGGTGGATTTCTTCTGCATCGCGTCGTATGGAGCAAAGACGATACTTTCTCTATTATTTTAAATAAGTACATTAAATATTTACAAACACATTATGGCTCAGCAATTGTTGTTGTATTTGACGGATATTCGGACTATAGTAAAAATATTAAAGCACTGGAACAACGAAGAAGAACTGCTGCACTTTCAAAATCATATGAAGTTTGTTTTGACGAAACAATGGTTGTGCCAATCAGTCAAGAAAATTTTTTATCAAATCGGTCTAATAAAAAAAAAATTATCGACATGCTTGTTGAAAAATTTAAAACTGTTAATATCACAACAAAACAAGCCAGAGATGATGCTGATGTTCTCATCATTGACACAGCTATTGCCTTATCAGAACATCAAAAGACTGCTGTCATCATAGGAGAAGATATCGATTTGCTCGTTATTTTAATTGGACGTACTCAGTCACATCATCAGGAAATTTTTTTGAAAAAAGTTGGCAAAGGCAATGTCAAAACACAAATATATTCTACTAAAAGTTTTGACCAATATCCTCGTACTAAAAAGCACATTTTATTTTTACACGCATTCAGTGGCTGTGACACGACTTCTGCGCTATTTAAAAAAGGAAAAAAAAACTGTTACTAGAGCATTGGAAAAAATTCCTGATTTAAATAAACTGGTGGAAGTATTTCAACAAGAAAACTGCCCAAAACAAACATTATTAGAAAATGGAGTGCGCATCTTGTTGGCATTATATAATGCTCCAAAATCTGAGGACAACATTGATCATTTCCGCTACACGCAATTCATCAAATTTACAAAACTAAATAAACCTGTACAACTGTCAACACTTCCACCAACAAGTGTAGCAGCTCATCAACACATAAAACGTGTCTACTACCAGATTCAAACGTGGTTAGGGAAGGACTTAGAACCTCAAGAATGGGGCTGGATGCTTGAAAATGAAATCCTGGAGCCCATACGAACGTTATTACCTCCAGCACCAGCCGAACTACTAAACGTAATATTTTGCAATTGCAAAAATGGTTGTGGTTCCCGCTGTGGATGCAGAAAATCAGGGCTACAATGTTCTTTAGCTTGCGGCCAGTGCAACGGACAAGCTTGCCTCAACGCTTCACTGTATCCAAGTAATCCCGATGAAGAAAATACATATGATCCCGATATTCTGGAAGGTTTGGAGATGAACATGACAGATAATGAGGATGATGACAATGAATCGAACATTTTTGAGCGACAAGAAGAAGAAGAAGACGAAGAAGAAGAAGATAATTAGCTTCCATTTCCAATTTCATTACAATTAAAATCAACAAAGATACTTTTGATATTTGAACTCACATTTTGATAAATGTATATTATGCCGTATTTAATAATAAATAAAAATATGTGTAAAATATATACTCTTACTATCATTTTAACTTAAAATAAAACTAAAATATATAATCCAGAATTAATAATATTTTATACTTAAATAGTTAAATATGAATAATTATATATAAATAATCAAGTTACTTACTTTAATTAAATATAAATAATTAATAGTTAGTACATAAATAATAGGCATTGTTTAATAATTATAATTTCCAAGTAAATAATTGACTTTATAACGTACTGATAACCATAACTCACGCTTGACCTTGCATTAGGCCGTATATGACTGTACGATATGCACTTCGCGCTCTACCTTCAAAACGGTTGGTCGTATGAAAAAAAAGTTTAAACAAAAGTTGTAGGGAATTTTATAGCCTACAACTTTTATAATAAATGCAAATCTCATTTAACCGATAGGAAGCCAGATATTCGCGAAAAACCGATTTTTGTGACCTTTGACCTTGAATATCTTGAGACGCGGACACGATAACGATTGTGACTTTTGAGACAACATTTAGAATGACAAAACAAAGGTTCATACCAATTTGCAGCTTATTATCTTTCATTCCGAGGTGAAAGCCCTAATATGACTGGGCTATAAATGAAGTGCTTGCCTTCATTTGCAATAAAATTGATATTATGGACGAGGAAAGTATTGGCCATATATGTGCTAGTGCTTTTTCGGAGGCAGACATCAGATTGGCAAAACAGCTGTTATTTGAATCTTTGGCCTTATCAAAAACTATGAAAACATGGGTAGAATGTACTAATACACCTCCAACGGTTAAAACTGCCGTGTCTATTGTAAACCAGCGAGCGGGTTTGGAGACAGAGCAAGTGCAAAGCGATAACGCGATGAGTCATACTCAGGTGCATAAGCCGGGACTCACGGCCGACTCGAACGCCGACAAAGCGAAGAAATCTTTTTCTAAAGTTTTGCAAGAGGGCAGTTGGAAACCTGAGAGCCAGGATGAAAATTTGATTTTAGTACAAAAGAAGAGGTTAAAAACCGATTTGCAAGCAATAAGGGAATAGCAGTTGTTGACGCTAAAGCTAATTTTAAAACGGGAGATATTAAAATTCCAATGTATATTTAACTTACATTCAAAACAAGACAAATTTAACTGTAGTGTTAGAGAAAATGAATATGAAATCTATGAAAAATTATGATGCCTACAAAATTTTTGTGCCAAAACATAAGTTGGAAATATTTCTGAAGGACGACTTTTGGCCGGAAGGTATCTCATTTCGGCGATTTGTTTACTTTGGAAATAGAGGAAAACCTCGAGTTTCTAGTGGGCAACTAAATAATACTAATAATGGATAAGTTATCAACATTAATGACTTTTAACTGTAAAAATGTTATTCGGTCGGTTGAGTGTGTGCGAAGACTATGTCGTACAGCCGATATCATTGTTTTGCAGGAAACATGGCTTTACCCTCATAACATTGTTTCCGCTGGCTTGATCACTGCTTGGTGACGAATGCGGCACGACAAATAGTTGTAAATGCTTCAGTTTTATATTATGTGTTCTGGTCCGATCACAAGCCATTAACAATTGAATGTAATTTAAATTTGATCAAAACTAAAATAGTGAAACCGGCTTTACATTGTAATAAAATAATATGGGGTGAAAGAGACAGCGCACAAATAAATCAATACCATGACATTTGTAATTCGAAATTGCGACTCGTAGATTTTCCTGTAGACTTCTGTGATAGGTACTGTAACGTTTCTGAGCATAAGGTGCAAATTAATAAGCTGTACAGTCAAATAATAGCTATTCTCACTGAAACCTGTGTCATTTGTTACGACAATAAGGGGGGGCGTAGAAAACATAAATATGTAACGGGATGGAATAAGCACGTCAGTGTCGCTCACCGAGAGGCCAGGTTTTGGTTTCAATTGGTGAACTATATATATATTATATATACATAGGTATAGGTATATAATTAACGCCAGGAGATCCTCTGTTTCGACGTAATCAAGAGTTTTTAGCCACTTTTCAAGTAAAATTTTACATTCATGCTTTGTGAAGGGATATAGCGTTAATGTTTTGCTAGCTTTATTATAAAGTCTACAACCAATAATGTAACACTGACTTGCAGCAAGACTCGTTCTGTGGTTTTCTATATTAAAAAGAATATCCTTCCTGCTTTTGGTTGAGTTTTTTTGTGGATCGTAGTCGCACGGGGCATGTGTTCTTAGAATACACTAGATAAAACGTTGACGCAGTATGTCAAGATTGACTGGGCAAGTGCAAAGTAGACCATCTTTAGAACACTATTATCCGCCGAATTCCTCAAAGTTTTAAAAACATAGATAAGTTTACGTGCACGAGCAGAGTGATCTAATATGACAATGCCAGGAAAGAGTCTCATCAACCAAAATTCCTACATATTTAACATTCTTAGATCTAGTGAGTTTGGGGCAATCACAGCCAATGGATGTGTCACACGTGTGAGCTTTCAAGCAAAAATCACTATCCGGGAGAAGAGATCGAGCCGATGCGGAAAAAGTAACATACGTGGTTTTGCTCACGTTTAGGGTTAGCTAATTGTGTGCAAGCCAAGTTATGACGATGCTAAGTGCGTATTCCGAATTTTTACGGACTTCATCCCGAGATTGCCCGTCCACTACCAGAACCGTGTCGTCCGCGTAACAAATCACAGAGCAGTGTCGAAGAGCCAGGTTACAAAGTTAGTTGATGTAAATGAGGAATAGAGTAGGCCCAATCACACTGCCCTGCGGGACACCATTCGAGAGAGAGACCGAGCCACTAATATGGTCATCAATCTTTACACATTGACTTCTACCGGTAAGATAGCCAGAAAAGATTTTGTGTGTACCCCGGACACCGATCTCGAAGAGTTTGTTCATCATAATGGGGACAGAAACAGTGTCGAAGGCCTTTTTGAGGTCAAGGAAAATACCAATACTTTTAGAATTCCTGTCAATAGTTCTTACAATGGTTTCTGTTAAACGTACGACTGCGTCTTCAGTCGATTTTCCTTTGCAAAAGCTGTATTGATTCTTTTAGATAATTTTATTATATTCAAGAAACCCAAGGAGTCTAGCATTAAGAACCTTTTCCAATATCTTAGACAAGGAAGTCAAAACTGAGATAGGCCTGTAGTTACAGACACTGTTTCTGTCTCCACTTTTAAATCGGATGTACAAGAGCCCTCTTAAAAGCCTCGGGGAAGATTCCGGTCTGGAGGCAGAGGTTGCATAAATGTGAGATTACCGGAACCAGTGACTGGCGGCCCATTTTTAAAACAACACTCGAAATCCCGTCCCACCCAACAGCACTATCGCGACGAAGATTCGTGATGACTCTCTCTACTTCGGCGTCATCAACAGAGAGAACACCCATAGAACAGGGAAAAGAGGTGCTAAGAATAATGTTGCCAGGGATCTCTTTATTATGGGAAGGATCTATTTGACCTGCTAATGAGCCTCCAACACTGGCAAAATACTCATTAACTTTGTTTATTGACTCTATGGAAGAACGGCACATTCGAAGGAGTTCAATTGTAGAAGAATTGGTGTTGGATATGTGGGTAATATTTTTAATGACATTCCAGGTAGCTTTGGGGTTATATTTGGCCCTTTGAAATGGTTCTTTATCATACAAAGCCTTGGCATCTCTAGACAATTTTGAGCAGAAATTCCTATACCTATTATATGGTATTCTAAGAACACTGTTCCTAGGATCTCTTTTGTGTTTTCTATGCAAGGTATCACGATGTCGAAGGCAGCGTAAGATAGCAGGTGTAATCCAGGGCCTTAGAGTAAATAAACAAAGTGTCTTTTCCACTCTAATTAATTTAGAGGCAAGCGTTTGGATGATTTCGCTTTAAAGTACTTAAATATAGATTTATAAAAAAACTACCAGATTTGGGTTATTAATATTATAGCGATTGGCCATTCTTAGCCTATTTTATTTTATTAGTTTGGTAGGCACTATAGAATATTCTCAATCTTAACGACACAATCAAAGTTGTATTTTTTTTCTAGATAGTGGTCTTACTAATTTTGATTCGTTTCTCACTTAATTCCAGAGTCGCATCGATCCACGCAGTCAGTTCCTCTTCCGCGACAGAATGGAACTCGGGATTATGATGAGAAACAAGAATCCTTAGTGAAAAGCCTTCCCGTCTATCCAGACAATATTGCGCAGCCGGGGTAAGATTTTATAAAATAGATATACTTACCTCGTTTTCGCAAATTTTATAATCGCAATGCGTTATGTTTACACATTTTACCTCTAAAATTAAGAATTTTGTACCAACCCCGACATTCACCGCCTTCACTTTTAAATGGCTGAACAGATTTTGATTAAAAAATATATCTAAGAACCACCCCTAGACAATCTGCTTTTGAATCTACAAGCTGCACCCGACTCGGTTCACCTGTCTAAGAACTACAACAGACACACAGCTTTCAAACTCGCCTTTTTTTGCGTCGGGGGTTAAAAAGAAGCGCTTGTTACCCAGGTCGCTCATTGATCAGAATCAATAAGTGAGGCTAAGTATCTTGATGTGATGAACAAAGTGGAAATTATCAAGAGCGTTTTGTGCTGCGGAGGGCACGCTAACCCGTCGCGCGCTTGTTTACGCAGCGTGCGATACAAATGTGCAAAAATCGCGCGAGGGGTTAACTTTGTTTATTGACTCTATGGAAGAACGGCACATTCGAAGGAGTTCAATTGTAGAAGAATTGGTGTTGGATATGTGGGTAATATTTTTAATGACATTCCAGGTAGCTTTGGGGTTATATTTGGCCCTTTGAAATGGTTCTTTATCATACAAAGCCTTGGCATCTCTAGACAATTTTGAGCAGAAATTCCTATACCTATTATATGGTATTCTAAGAACACTGTTCCTAGGATCTCTTTTGTGTTTTCTATGCAAGGTATCACGATGTCGAAGGCAGCGTAAGATAGCAGGTGTAATCCAGGGCCTTAGAGTAAATAAACAAAGTGTCTTTTCCACTCTAATTAATTTAGAGGCAAGCGTTTGGATGATTTCGCTTTAAAGTACTTAAATATAGATTTATAAAAAAACTACCAGATTTGGGTTATTAATATTATAGCGATTGGCCATTCTTAGCCTATTTTATTTTATTAGTTTGGTAGGCACTATAGAATATTCTCAATCTTAACGACACAATCAAAGTTGTATTTTTTTTCTAGATAGTGGTCTTACTAATTTTGATTCGTTTCTCACTTAATTCCAGAGTCGCATCGATCCACGCAGTCAGTTCCTCTTCCGCGACAGAATGGAACTCGGGATTATGATGAGAAACAAGAATCCTTAGTGAAAAGCCTTCCCGTCTATCCAGACAATATTGCGCAGCCGGGGTAAGATTTTATAAAATAGATATACTTACCTCGTTTTCGCAAATTTTATAATCGCAATGCGTTATGTTTACACATTTTACCTCTAAAATTAAGAATTTTGTACCAACCCCGACATTCACCGCCTTCACTTTTAAATGGCTGAACAGATTTTGATTAAAAAATATATCTAAGAACCACCCCTAGACAATCTGCTTTTGAATCTACAAGCTGCACCCGACTCGGTTCACCTGTCTAAGAACTACAACAGACACACAGCTTTCAAACTCGCCTTTTTTTGCGTCGGGGGTTAAAAAGAAGCGCTTGTTACCCAGGTCGCTCATTGATCAGAATCAATAAGTGAGGCTAAGTATCTTGATGTGATGAACAAAGTGGAAATTATCAAGAGCGTTTTGTGCTGCGGAGGGCACGCTAACCCGTCGCGCGCTTGTTTACGCAGCGTGCGATACAAATGTGCAAAAATCGCGCGAGGGGTTAACTTTGTTTATTGACTCTATGGAAGAACGGCACATTCGAAGGAGTTCAATTGTAGAAGAATTGGTGTTGGATATGTGGGTAATATTTTTAATGACATTCCAGGTAGCTTTGGGGTTATATTTGGCCCTTTGAAATGGTTCTTTATCATACAAAGCCTTGGCATCTCTAGACAATTTTGAGCAGAAATTCCTATACCTATTATATGGTATTCTAAGAACACTGTTCCTAGGATCTCTTTTGTGTTTTCTATGCAAGGTATCACGATGTCGAAGGCAGCGTAAGATAGCAGGTGTAATCCAGGGCCTTAGAGTACGTTTTTTGGAAGGGATGATTTTTACACGGGTGTTCGAGTGCACAATATTCGATAGGCGAGACACAAGAGTGTCTGCAACATAATTAGCGTTACTAGAATCTAAAATATCACAAAAATCAGTGCACTTTAGTTCATTCATAACTGCTAGAGAATCGACAGCACGAAGTATCTTTCGGTTTTTAAACCTATGTAGGGACATTTTAATACACAATAGGGTGGAGAAATGGTCAGTAACTGTAGTATTGATCACCAATGTTAGAGAGCTGAGCTGGGATCTAAGTAAGACATGGTCATAACAGGCGCGACAGTGACTTGGAAAATAATGGGTGGGTAAGTAGCCGATGCATGCTAGCATGTTTAGATATTCTTCAGCAGAAGAGGAAACGGCATCAGGAAGGATATCATTGTTAATATCTCCAAGAACCGCAACCGATTTGATGTGCGCCATGTCTTTCAATACCTGCAACAGACTGTTACAGAAGACATTAGTTGTCTCAAACGAGGGCGATCTATATATTCCCAACAAAGCTAAATCATTACCTATTTTACATATCATGACACTTCCTTCGGCAAATGGAGGGTACTCAATAGAATGATTTAAGTCACTCCAAACATAGATAATGACACCATCATTCTGATTTATCCAGTCACTAGTACTAAAAAAGAACGCGTTAGCAATTCAAGTTTTTGTTGATACTGCGTATGTTCATATGGAATATCTTTAAGTATACACTCAAAGTCTCATTTAGAAGAGGTCTCATTTAGAAGAGCATAAGAGAGACAATCCTCCACAGACCATTCAAAGGAATTATTATTTCCTAAAACAGCTAATTCTTGGTTGATATTGTCTACATCTACGTTAGCCATTTGGAATTGACCTAGAATTGACAGTGCAAATTGTATTAAAATAATAAGAAGTTGTCATTTTGCTTATTATTATTATTATTATTTTTAATTATTTTTTTCCCACACGGGAAAGGCAAAGGGAACTTAACCCATACAGCCGTCGTCTTCTATTATCTCCTTTTTTATAATAAAAATAAGGCCTAAGCCACGTCAATAATCAAAAATTTCCCTCTTTTCTCAGATAATATAAGGCCGAAGCCATGTCTGTTATTGTCTTATAAAATGTTTCTTGTCATATAAAATTTGTCATATCCAAATAAAGTCATATCCAGTGTGTCTTGTCTTATTCAGTGATTTTGGTCTTATCCAGTGTTTCTAGTAATATTATCCTGTGTTTTTTGTCAAAGTTTCTTGCATGTCTCTTGCAACTTTCAAACTGTTTCTATGGTTGAGTTTATAAAATTAAAAATGGCCAAATATGTCTCAAAGCATCTAAGTTAGGCCTGAATGTCGCGCGGCTCGGCTTCAGGATTTTTGTATATTCTTAGTAATTCACTCGTAAGCGCAAGGCGTTGTAAGTTATAAGCGGAGCATTCAAAAAATATATGTTGCAGTGTCTGATCACAGTCACTATTACAATCGGTGCATTTTGGTAAAGATACTATTTTCATTCTGTTAAGGTGGGCTTTAACATTGCAATGTCCAATTCGGAGGCGTGAAATAATAGTATAGAATTTTCTGCATCGATACTTGGACATTTTAGTAAACCAGGGAGCAAGGCCAGGCATTTTATTAATGGCATAGTACCAAGATCCTTTTGTTATCAGAGTATCTGTCCAGTCCTGAGTCCAGTCGTTAAGATATGAAACTTTAATTTTCTGCAGTAAATTAGAATATGGTATAGCAACATTTTTAATAGGGGTGTCATGGCCGCAACTTTTACAAATGTCCCTTGCCAATCTGTCAACGTTTTCATTTCCAGCCACTCCAATATGTGAAGGAGTCCACATAAATTTAATCAAAAAACCATACAGTTTTAATTTGTGATACAATTCTCTAATTTCATACAGTAAATAGTTGGGGCTGACATCATATTTGCAATTTTGAAGTGCTGTTAAAAGACTCATGCTGTCCGTTACAATTAACCAACTCCTGAAGTCTTAAGTAGTTCATTGTTTAATGTATTGTAATGCAGATAATACAGCCAAAGATTCTGCAGTAAAAAAAAAATTTCTTGTGGCAAACGATATCCGTATCCTGTTTTCAAATGAGGTAAGTAAATAGCCATTGAAACATTATCGTTGTCTTTAGATCCATCAGTAAATATACAATTATAGGCTGGAAATTGATCTATCATTTCTTACACTTCTTCCTTTCTTATAAGATCTTTGTGTATATGAATGGCTATGCTTTCAAATTTACTGTCATAATGTCCAGAGTAGCAAATGAAGTGATCATTGCTTTTGTGAATCTGATATTGCTCATCTATATTTGATAAATTACCCGGATTATAAGTTTCAATTAGAAAAGTAATTTTTTAAAGTAATGAATGATTGGAAAGGGAGATCAACTTAATTAAGAATCTGTACTTAAGAAATTTAAATCTAATTTTTAGTGGGGGAATATTACACTCAACTTGAAGGGAATTTATAGGTGATGTTTTTATAGCTCCAGTTATGCATCTTAAATTATTGTTTTGCAAAACATCTAGTTTGTGTACTAACTTGTGATCAGAACCAAAGCACAAAAAACCATACTCAAAATGACTTCGAATCAAACTTTTATACAGCATAAGTAAAATTTTTGGATCAGATTTAGCTAATGTTTTCATGTTAAATGCTTTAGTTGCTCTACCGACTACTTATTCTACATATTTGGTCCAAGAAAGGTTATATGTGAAAATAATACCTAAAAACTTTACTTCATCAACTATAGGCAATGTAAAATTATTATATTTAATAGTAGTGTTATAACACTGTTTGCTGAAAATGACTACCTTGGATTTTTCGGGACTTTTGTCCAAATTTAAATAACTAAAGTAATTATACAGCTTTGTTAGAGCTGTATTTAATTTTAAAGAAACATGACCCAAACCTGGACTAGTCGAATAAACAACAAGATCATCTGCGAATTGCAAATTGTTTACTTCATTACCAAGAACCAAATTAAGTTTATGAATATAAAGAATATACAACAAAGGACTGAGAATTCCACCTTGACATACACCTTTATAAGAAAATCTAGGTTCAATAACTTGATTATTAACTTTAACATATACTTCCCTGCCATGCAAAAATCTGAAAATCCAATCAACAACTTTTTCAGGTATACCCAACTTCAAGAGCTGAGATGCAAGAATATGATGATTAACATTTTAAACGCACCTACTATATCAAAAAATACACCTATAAAAATCCTATTTTTTAAGATGTCCAAGTGAAGGTGAGCTATACTTTCTTTTGAAGATTTACCTCTTCTAAAACTAAACTGATTTGAAGGTAGCAAATGATTTGACTCAATAAAAAATTCTAAACGTTGCTAAATCAATTGTTCGACAATTTTTGCCATACAAGAAGTAAGAGCTATTGGTCTATAAGAGTCAACTTGATATCTATTTTTATTTGGTTTTAAAATGGGCACTAAGCAATCTTTTTTCCAATCCACAGGTATTAAAGCTTTACACCACAATAAATTTAAAACTTCCAAAATCCTAACTTTTGCATACCATGATGACTTTTTAATACTTTATAAGGGATCCCGTCGAGACCAAATGCGGTATCCTTTCTACTAGAAATGGCTGAGATGAACTCTTGAACTGTAAATGGTTTCTTCAAATATTCGAAATTATTAGTTGGAATATGATCATTACTTAAATTAAGAGGAGTCTCAACGGTGTCTGGAGTATACTTTTAAAAAAAATCATGAACCCAAGATGTGTCAAGCATATAATTAGGCACAAAAGATTTGTTGAATCTTCTAATCAACTACCATATTAATGGACAGTACGCCACCTGGCGGTTAATTCGCAAAAAGTGATATGACAGAACGCCTGTCGACGTTGGATTTTAAAAGAGTATGTCGCCAGTACGCCGCTCGGCGATCGATTTTCCATACTAATATAAGAGACTTCATGCATTAGTGTCACCTGAGATACGTTTATGACTTCTGTACTGTCACAATGTAATGTTCAAAAACTCATCCAAAGAAAGTCCGTTCACGCACACATTCATATTTTCGAATCTTCTCTCGCTCACTCACTACGCCGGTGGGCGTTGCGTTTACATACATTTAGTCCAGCACTGTCCAGCGGGGAAGTGCGTCGCGTCGCGTCATATCGCATCGCGTGATTGTTTCGAGAAGGTCAGTACCTACAGTTTATTTACATCGTATTTCTTTTGTTTTATTTATAAAAACACTAATTCAAAAGTAGTATCATATAAAAAATATGTGTTTATAATGCTAACGTATGTTTTGGCTATTATTTTGTGTACGGAATATGTAGAAATCTATTTTTTGACAGATGTCATCAAATGATCCATACGAACGCCAGCAAAGACGGTTACAATCCTTGTTTGATGCTGCATCAACTCCTGGATCAAGCGAGGACCCCTACGAAGACCCCGATGTAGAAGAAGACCCCTATGCCGATGACGGGGAGTACGGATCAGATCAAGATTATGAATCATCCAGCGAATCCACGGGATCCGAGATTGGGCGCTCAAAAAAAAAGACCGTAAAGAAAAAAAATACAGCTTTATCAACAGGTGAGTCCGAATCTTCTTGTAGTGATACAGATGATGAGGATGGAAGTTGTTCAGACGAAGATGATGATAGAACTTCATGTTCTTCCGTACCTATCGAATCTGGCCAAAATTTGGCTGCTCCCGACATTGAAACACAGCCACCTGTTTCACAAAATGAAATACAACCAGCTGTGCCACAAAGTGAAACACAACCATCTGCCTCTTGTAATCCAATCGAAGATGATGATCGAACTTCATGTTCTTCCGTGCCTATCGAATCTGACCAAATATTTCCTGCTCCCGACATTGAAATACAGCCACCTGTTTCACAAAATGAAATACAACCACCTGCCTCTCATAACCCAGACTTACCCACTGCTGAAGAGGATTCGTGGTTTACTACAGTGACTGACATACAAGATTTTAATTTTGATAGCTCCCAGTGTGGCATAACTGTGGATGTTGAAAATATGGAGCAGGTTATAGACTTTTTCCGGCTTTTATTTCCGCAAAATTTCTTAGAATATCTGGTTAACTGTACCAATGCTTATGGGAATGCTCTGTGCAACAATAATAGACCCCATACCAGACATAGCCGCAAGAGATATTATCATGAGACCGATTGTGCAGAAATGTTAAAGTTTCTTGGACTCAGTCTTCTCAAAGGTCATATAAAATGTCCGACACAAAGAAATTTGTTTTCGCTGTCCGATCCACTCTATTATCATCCGATTTTTAATTATATTATGTCAGGGCGTAGATATGAGCAAATTTTACGCTGTATATGTGCAGCGGAGTTAACTGCCAAAGGAGAAAATAAGATTGTAAAATTTATCGATATGTTGACAAGTAACTTCAGAAGAATTTACAAACCTAGTGAAGAATTGTCACTAGATGAATCTCTCCTTCTTTTTCGGGGTCGTTTACACTTCCGACAATATATGAAAGGGAAAAAAGTACGCTATGGTATCAAGTTTTATGAACTTACCACCTATGATGGTTACGTGCTGAACATGATAATGTATTCAGGAAAAAATGCACAACGACAGGATGTACATGATGAACCTCAATCTAAAACAGCAAAACTTGTAATGAGATTAATGCGTCCTTACTTGCTTCGCGGCCATCACCTTGTAATGGACAATTATTATAATTCAGTAGATTTATCAAAAAAATTGCTGGATTTAAAAACTCATACTACCGGTACCCTGCGGACAAATCGCAAAGAAAATCTTAAATTCCTTGTCAAAAAAAAGCTGAAAAAAGGTGAGCATATATGGAGACGCAAGGGCAAAGTATATGTTTCCAAGTGGAAAGATAGGCGTCCAGTACTAATGATAACTACTAAAAAACATCCCGCAATGACTCAAGTCCAAAATAGATATGGCAAATCAAGATCTAAACCAGTGGAAGTAGAAACTTATAACAGACTCATGTCCGGCATTGATCGTTCTGACCAAATGGTCTCCTATTATTCCAGTCCGCGAAAAACGCTGCGATGGTACAAAAAGGTTCTATTCCATTTGTTAGATATCACAGTTTGGAATGCATTTTACTTATTCAAAAAATATAAAAAAAACAATGTCCCCGGATACCATTATGTTAACTACAGAGATGCATTAATCAAGACCATGATCGGTCTCGAGGGCAATTTAAAAGGGAAGGACTTGGTAAACAAAACCAATAAGATTAATGATAGCAGACGTTTTCGACAAAGTGCATCAAATACTTCTCAGCCAGAACAGCCGAAAACTGTAAAATTTTTCACAAAAAGTTGCCGAACTGCTGTCTCTAACATTTTTTAAGATACATTTTTTTAAAGCTTGTAACCTTTTGAAATTTATATAATTTTGCTCAGTGGGATTTTGTTTAAATTCTAAGTATGCCATTTTAGAGCTTTGAACAGCTTCAGTACATTGGTGATTCCACCAAGGCAGAGAAATTCTCTTCTTTCTGCCAGTACTTGAATTTGAAAGAGGAGTTGATCTTGATGGTGTTTTTTTTATGTGGTGCAGATAATTTTATGGCTTCATTTAACATATCTATTAGATCATTATATGCTTTTAAAGGATCTGATTGGTCAATATGAAATTCCAGCAATAGAAGATCTAAGTGTTCATGAAATATTTTCCAATCAGTCATACGGAAGTTGTAATGTATTGGTGATTGTACTGAATCTACAATTGAATATGTGGTATTATTAAAAAATTTTGTTATTACAGGAAAATAATAACTGCCTAAAGGATCCTCATAAACTGACCAATCACAGTCCAAAGCTAATGTGGAAGATACAATTGTTAAATCAAAAGCATTTCTCTGCCATCTGTTGGAACCTACTGTTGTCATGGCGCCGTTATTTAAAAGGACAAGGTTACTATCATCTATGAATTCAAGAACCTCTCTGCCCCTGAAAAATATGAGGAGATGCGGCATAAATTGGATGAGTTGGATCAGGAGCGATCGGAAAATCTGGTATACATCAGGACCCTTGAAGAAAAGGTGGAAAACCTGGAACGTGTTTCTCGGGCAGCAAGTCTAGATTTTAGAAATATTCCCCACACAAAAGGGAAAACTTATTTTGTAAAAAATTAGTGGTTTGAATTTTTGTACAAGAAAAGTGGTACAGATATGGGGAGAAGGAGCGGAAAAAAGCGGAAAAAGAAGGAAGATGAAGATAACAATGATGATTCAGGGTCAGACTCCGAAACCAATTCCGAAATCAACGACGAGGATAAGCATAAAGAATTTCGTTTACCGGATTATGTGAGATACTATCCAGAGGAAGGGGGCAATTTTATATATGTCGTATTTTTAGAAAGTTCCGTAAAAGATAAACCCGTAGGAGACAGAGATATGATGTCTTTGACAAATGCAATTAAAAGATACAACAAAGGCGTAAAACAATTATTGAGGATCAATAAATACAAAGTAGGGGTGATCTATGAGAGGCCTTCTTTTGCTAATACAGTGTTATCAAACAAAAAGTTTTTAGATTCGCATGGACTGATAGCTTCCGTTCCGGCTTCGGCCACAGAAGTAACAGGAGTGATCCAGCATGTACCTACAGACCTGAGTAATGAACAAATTTACACGGCAATTACTAGCACAAAAATATAGTCTGCGTCAAAAGATTCATGAGGAGAGTAAAAATTGATGGAAAGTTTACAATTACTGTATTATCCCTGACATTCTCCTGTCCCATCCTTCCTAACAGCGTCGACCTGAACAGCTGGCGTTTTGAGGTAAGGACGTATATTCCACCTATAAAACAATGTCTGAAATGCCTCAGATACGGTCATATCGCCAAATTTTGCAAAAACTCAGAGCGTTGCTCCATATGCGGCAGTAACCACAACTTCAAAATATGCACTCTAACAGAAAAAGAAGCTACTTGCTGCTATTGCGGTGGCCAACATATTTCCATTTCGAATGAATGTCCAATAAGAAAGGAAAAAATAGAAGACAATAAAAAGAAATAAAGGGTCTTTCAAATAGGGCGGGTCGATGTTGACAGTTTGTGGCGGCCATGTTGTTTTTGTGAAATCTGTCAAATCTGTTGTTTTTTATTCAGTCATTGATGCAAAATCACCATGGCAAGTTACACGATTGAGCAGCACGTCCAAATGATAAAAATTTATTATCAAAATGAGTGTTCGTTAGTGAAAACGTTGCGCGCCTTGCGTCCATTTTACAGCAGACGCGGTGGCCCTTCGATGTCGACTCTCCAACGTTTGGTGGTCAAATTCGAGACGACCGGTTCAGTAAACAACCAACCAACACCTTCACGTCAAAGGAACGCCAGATCAGCTGAAAACATCGCCGCTGTCCGTGAGAGTGTGAAGGAGACTCCGAGGCAGTCGATTTCTCGCCGTGCACAAGAACTCGGCCTTTCGCAAACTTCAACTTGGCGAATTCTGCGTCGGGACTTGGGCCTACACCCGTTCAAGATCCAACTGACCCAAGAGCTTAAATTGAATGACCATAGACAACGCCGTTTGTTCGCTAACTGGGCTTCAGAACGTTTGGAAGAGAACCCTGATTTTGGCCGAAAAGTCATCTTTAGCGACGAGGCGCATTTTTGGATAAATGGCTATGTCAACAAGCAAAATTGCCGAATATGGGACGACCAAAACCCACATGAGGTTCACCAGGTGGCAATGCATCCACAAAAAGTGACTGTTTGGTGCGGATTTTGGTCCGGCGGCATCATCGGTCCGTACTTCTTCGAAAACGACGATGGCGAAGCCATCACCGTCAATGGCGAGCGCTACAGGTCAATGATAAACAATTTCTTTTGGCCAAAATTGAACGATATGGACGAAGACGACATGTGGTTTCAGCAAGACGGCGCTACGTCCCATACAGCGAACGACACGATGGACATTCTGCGTGAACGGTTTGAGGGAAGGGTTGTCTCTCGCAGAGGTGACGTGAATTGGCCACCAAGATCGTGCGATTTGACCCCGTTAGATTTTTTTGTGGGGTTTCCTGAAGTCACAAGTCTATGCCAATAAACCGCAATCGACTGATGCCCTGAAATTCAACATAACGCAGGCCATCGCGCAGATTCAGCCGGATTTATGCAGCAGAGTGATAGAAAATTGGACCTCTCGGATCCGTGCCACTGTTCAAAGCCGCGGTGGACATTTAAATGACATCATATTCCGTAAATAATGGCATTAATAGGCCTTTCGAATACAAACAAAAACTGGTTAATATCTCACACACAGCTTGTTTTATTCAATTTCAACATCGGCCCGTCCTTATTGAAAGACCCTGTATATGCTAAAATCATATTCTGAAGTATTAAATGAGAAATCATTTCCCTTATTAGGGAAACCACTAAACTTTACTCAACTCAGACCAAATTTTAAATGTTTTGTTACAAACTATTGTAAAGTTGATTACCGAAAACCGTACAAATGACAAAACCATTTGTACAGAAAACATTAAAACTTCTTTACTTGAGACTCTCAGAGTTAAACCATCTTAAGTTTTATTTTTATGGATCAGATAAACATAGCCCAATGGAATGCTCAGAGTATTAAAAGTAATCTACTTATTTTAGATATTTTTTATTAGATAATAATATACATATTGCAATTTTATGTGAAACATGGCTTAGACCTCGACAATCGTTTAACATCAAAGGTTACAAAATAACAAGATTAGATTCTGGCAATGATCATAATGGTGTTGCCATTTTGGTTCATGAAAGCTTACAATTTACACTGCTTAATACTTATCATGATGACTCATTACAGAATATAGCTATTAGATTACAGTACGGACAAAATAAAGAAATTTCCATACTGAGTTTTTATAGTCCTGAACTTTCTAAAAATACGACATATACAAAATTGCCCCCTTCCTCTGGATAGTATCTCACATAATCCGGTAAACGAAATTCTTTATACTTATCCTCGTCGTTGATTTCGGAATTGGTTTCGGAGTCTGACCCTGAATCATCATTGTTATCTTCATCTTCCTTCTTTTTCCGCTTTTTTCCGCTCCTTCTCCCCATATCTGTACCACTTTTCTTGTACAAAAATTCAAACCACTATTTTTTTACAAAATAAGTTTTCCCTTTTGTGTGGGGAATATTTCTAAAATCTAGACTTGCTGCCCGAGAAACACGTTCCAGGTTTTCCACCTTTTCTTCAAGGGTCCTGATGTATACCAGATTTTCCGATCGCTCCTGATCCAACTCATCCAATTTATGCCGCATCTCCTCATATTTTTCAGAGAGGAAGTCAACGGACTTAATAAGTTCGTAGTTTTGTTCCCTTATCACCCTTATGTCACTTTCTAGGTTAGAAAATCTTTGAATTTGTTGGGCCATGGAGGCGGCTAGCATGTCCTTAATTTCGTCTATAGAAGCCATTAAATCATCCTTCCTTCTTCTTTTCTGACACTGCCATGCGTCGCCAGTTCCGCCACACCAAACAGATCCGGTGCCGAGTCAGTTTAGAGTTGATTTGGTGGTGTTCGTAAGAGGTGAGCCATCGTAATCAAATAAAATCAATAAGTAGGTATTAATGCTGGTTCTAAC
Source organism: Aproaerema taeniolella (assembly GCA_949987775.1). NCBI lineage: Eukaryota > Metazoa > Arthropoda > Insecta > Lepidoptera > Gelechiidae > Aproaerema > Aproaerema taeniolella. Next base: position 11,501,785 of record OX465245.1, read on the forward strand.
CGATGCAGTTACCGCACACAACACTGTGATTAATGTAGTAGGTGTAAAATGAAAGCGAGTCTCAGCTGCTTCGTAGTGCCGGCGCGGCGGCGCCAGCGCGTGGGCCGACTGCGAGCTCCCTATAATTATATTCTCCGGTATCCCACAAAATATCATACAAAATACTACTTACCTGCCTGAAACAAAAAGCTGCAATCTAGCTCCTGATTCATGCAAGAAACCTGAAACCTGAATTCCTAATTTCATATTCACCAACGCCCTCGATGGGCACTCTAAGATGACTAAAACCGTAACTGCTAACTAGAGTCGGGCAAAGCTAACTTTGCAGTGGAATTAAATTGCAACCCCGTAAAAAGTTTATTATGCTAACATTTTTTAGCTGTCATCACTGTCACTATTACGGTACATCTCCCGTCAGTCGTTGCGCTATTTTATACATATTTGTGAATTAAACTAAACCATGGTGAAAACATATAAAAGTGATGTTCGGAAATTAATATTCCGTATGTTAAGTACCTACGATCGTCTGAAGGAGGAACGGCAGTCAGTCGTTTTGCAGAAAAGACAATGTTTACAAGAAATGGAAGCTTTGGCAGGTATATTGACAAAATCAATTTTGATCCCTGTAATTTTGTATTTTTTTTCTGTAATTTCGTCTAAGTAATCTAATATGTTATTTATTTTTAAGGTGGTATTAGCTAAATTCAGAATAAAATTGATGAATATTATTTGTCGAAGAAGGAAGTACCAACGTTAAAAAAATTACTTCTAGAACTGAGAGAAGCAATTCAATTTGATGGTAGCAGAGAAACTCTCAGAAAAATCCTATTGAATATGGGATATGAATTTAAAAAAAATACTGAAGAGCGGACCATTCTCATGGAGAAATATGATGTGGCTGCATAGAGGCATAGATTTATAAGGAAAATATTGGCAATAAGAAACGAGCATTCGGAAACACGTAAGCCTATTGTTTATGTTGGCGAAACCTATGTGCACTTAAACTATAAACCAAAGAAGAGTTGGCAAGGGCCGTCAACATCAAAAAAGGTTGAGAGTATCTCAAAAGGAAAGCGATTCGTTATTATCCATGCTGGCAATGAAAATGGTTTTGTTAAGAATGCTTTGGTCACATTCAGCACAAAGTCAAAAAATGCAGACTACCATGATAACACGAATTCCGAAAATTTTTCAAAGTGGGTCATTGAAAAGTTGCTGCCCAATCTGGAATCACCTACTATGGTAGTACTTGACAATGCTAGCTACCACAGTATTCAGATAAATAAAGCACCAAATACCAGCTCACGCAAACAGGAGATCAGAGATTGGTTAACTACAAATAATATTGTATGGTCGGATGAGTCAACCAGGGCTGAACTGCTCGCTGTTTTCTCGTGGTCCCAGGACTTTGTCCCATTAATGGGACCACGAGGGAGAACTGTTTCTCGTAGTCCCAGTGCTATGTTCGGTAATGTATTTATCCTCCTGTATATATTCTTCCAGCTGTGTCTAGTGAAAAGACATAAGCCAGACCCAATTTATTATATAGACGAGCTTTTGAAAAAAAATGATCATGAGGTACTGGTTACCACCTTACCATTGCCATCTGAATCCTATCGAGATGGTTTGGATCCAGGTAAAGAGAAAAATTGCGGAAAAAAATGTTAAGAGTACTGCAGAAGAAATGTTGAAAAAAATAGAGAATGCGTTTTCTACAGTAACTCCTGAACACTGGAAGAAATATGTAAACCACGTAAAAAAACTGGAACTGGAGCACCAGGAAAAAGATATGTTGCTAGACGACGATACTATTCCTTTTATTATAAATGTTCAGGATTCGGATAGTGATGAGGATGAAAGTGATGATGTTGACGAGCCATTGTTCGAATATATAGAATTTTTAGAATCTGATTTTGATGAGGACACATAATACTTAAATAAATTGATTTTAATAAAATTTATGTTTTATTTTACTACTACTATTAAATACACACAAACCGTTACTCACATTGCCCACACGGAGTGTAGTGTGTATAACTTTTTAAAGGATAGGGAATTCAAAGCCTTAATTGATACCACTAATTCCTTAACTTAGGGGATTCTGAGATGACCAGATGCGAGATATAGATGGACAAATATAAAGGCACACCGACATATAAAGTCATGGATGGTTTCCAAAATAAGGTGTTATTAACAAGTGAATTCTATTTTCATCTTTAAATCAAAGTTTTAAGATCATTATTGATGACATACGTAGGGATACCATATACATATTTTTTTTATCTACCATGTTTGGGTCACTGCAAAGTTAGCGTTGTCAGACTCTAATACTTAGAATACTGTAAGTACTATGTAAATAAAATAAAAATACTGTGTAAATAAACATGTAAATGTTGTAAATAATGTGATTTAGGCTTTTAACTTTGCCAAAAATTCCTTGTTTCTTAGTAGGAATCCCGTATAACTCTAAAATTAATAATGTTGTATAACCCCCGACATTTATTGCGTATAACTTTTAAACGGTTAAAACGATATTGACCAAATAAAGCCAAGAACCATCTTAATCACGGCAGCTTTCAAACAAAAACCCGCATCGAAATCGGTTGATTCGTTTAGGAGCTATGATGCCACAAACAGACACGCAGATACACAGAAACTTTTACTGTCGGGAATAAAAAGTAAAGTCCGAAATCATCTGTTTTGTTTATCATTTGATTTAAGATATAACGAACATTAGTAAATTTCTATTGCTCCTAAAATTAATATGGACAAGAAAAACATATACAGGTTGAAAAAGAACCTCCTAGCTTTATTGAAAATCCTGAACCAGTTTTTCATAATTTTCGTTCAAATTCGGGTAAAGCTACACCCACTGGATCGGAATCGGAGCGTACGGAGCGGAAGGATTTGTTGCTTTGTATTGATTTCTATGGTACTGCGTGCACTGCGTCGGCATTTCTGCGCTTGAGACCGGTATTTGTGCTGATGACGTCATCCGCAGTGAACGCGTCATTCGGATCCCGAACGTTTCAAGTTCTGACGTGTTTGCGACGTTAGTCGCTATACATAAATACTTATTCACGATGAACGACAATATTTTAATTACTTTAGTGGAAAGATCTGAAGAACTTTACAACCTAAAACATCAATATTATCATAACCAACTGAGGAGAGAAAATATTTGGGAAGAAATTGAGCAAATATTGAATAAAAGTGGTGAGTAAATATCTACATATTTACTAATAATAATTTTAATAATCCCCACAAAAGATTGTGTTATTGTATGTAAAATTGTAATCATGTTTATGTAATGAAGTATCATTTATTTCTCCTCTTTCAATCAATATACAACTTGACTTTTTAGTCACCAGCCAAAGTTTCACACGTCATTTTACTCATGAAAACGAACAACTTTCATTATGGGACCAACCCGGAAATCGCGAAAAAAATCAGCTGTTCCATAGAAAAGTGCAACACCTACTTGGCAAAAATGTATGGAACAGCTGATCTTTTTTTTTGCGATTTCCGAGTTGGTCCCATAATGAAAGTTGTTCGTTTTCATGAGTAGAATGATATGTGAAATTTTGGCTGGTGACTAAAAACTCATCTTGTATACAGTTTTGTATCACTCACGGCACGGCATGTGACACAAGCTTCAGCTATGACACAGTACCTATATAAAATAGTAGTTGTGCAATGAAATACAGTACCCGGCAATAAATAATGCACATTGGTCGTCAGAAAGAGATAGTCGGCTAGTTTCGGCTTTGTAGAGCGTTGTCTCTCTCGCACATTGTACTAATAGTGCAGTATCTATTAAGAGCTGTTAAAACATCCATACTAATATACATATAACACTTTACATATAAAGTTTATTATTATTTTAACATATAATATATTTTAACATATTTATTTTACATATAAAGTTTATTATTATTTTTTGTTTGTAACTCTTTCACGGCTATACTATTATACCGACTTTGATGAGAAAATAATATTTATGATGTTTTTTTTTTTATGATATAATAATATTTTGATGTATGGAGAATACTAGAACTGCACGTGGGCGAAGCCTCGGGTGGAAGATACTGTGTAACAAGGACAACGCTCTACAAAGCTGAAACTAGCCGACTATCTCTTTCTGACGACCGATGTGCATTATTTCTTGCCGGGTACTTTAGTTTCAAAATAAAATGAAATAGATGAGCATACAAATAGAGGGACTATGAAAGAGTAAAAAAAACGCCTTAAGTATAGTACTTGAGGAGGTTAATTTCCTTAATCAATACAACATGAAAATGAAATGCTTTAATAAATAAATCAACCTGGAAAAGCCTACCAAGGACAATCAAACAATAGTAAACCATAGAAAAGCTTCGTACAGTTTTTGACAGACTGAGAGAGACAAACTTGAAAGTACAACTCGACGAGTCAGAGTTTTCACGCAGCGAGGTTTTGTTAGGACACACCGACTCACGAAATGCTTTTGATTTAAATTTTGAAAAACATTATCACCAACAATTAATTAAAGAACACGTCAAAAGAACTAATTTCCTGTATAAACATTTAGCGGATAATACATTAAAAATTAATAAAAACATAATTAATAAAAGAGGAGGCGAAACAAACTTTAAAATAAAACCAGGAGACACTATTTTTACTAAAGACATAAACAAAAGAAGTAGTAAGGACAAACCACGTTATCAAAAAGCTTTAGTTACGGGCGAAATAAATAGAAATATTGTCCCCATCCAAATTAGAAACTGTGACACGAAAGCACCAGTAAAAAACGTTAAACGCTCTTCACAGGCAAATCCTGATCCTGGCAACTACCACATGGATGGGATCCCAGGCCCTTTAACTTCAGCAAATCACTAAAAATCCGGGAATTCTGCCGGTCAAGAATGGCTTCGCTGTAATCAGCAAGGATAAGTGGAAAGTCGCTAAGGTTTTGAACCAATTATTGTGGATCTTAAATCTAGTATCTTGCAGCTGTCAGAATTAAATAAGTTAGTTAAGAATTTAGATAGGAATATTTCATTTTATTTTATAGACGTAAGTAAACAAGTTTATTATATTAAAAATTTAACAATCGACAAATTTGAGCAAGTAATTCCTTCTCTACGTATTAAACGCGGACTTATTAATCCAATAGGTTCACTAATTAAATCAATTACAGGTAATCTTGATAATGATGATGCGATTAAAATCGATGCACTCATTGGTGAACTTAAAAGAAATCAGAACCAAAATAAAAGGAAATTTACGTTGATCACTGAAACAGTGCAAGCGCTTACCAACTCTACAATTGTATTAAATCATAACCTCATTCAAATTGATAAAGAAATCAAAAATGTATCTCAAAATTTAGGTAGTCATGGAAAAACAATACTTAAATCACATATAGACACAAATTTACACTGCCTACCATTTATTAATCACTAATTTCCAAACAATACTTGTCAAATTGAATGAGATAGAAACAAGCATAGCTTTTAGTAAATTAGGAATTTTACATCAGTCTATAATTAAGTCAAACCAGTTGTTACGATTGTTAGAAAGCATATATAGCATAGAATCATTAGTGTATCCTCCTAGTTTAGATAATTTAGTTAAGATAGAGCAAAGTATATTAGTTAAGGCTTATTATAAAGGAAATCAAATTACTTACCTTTTGGAGATACCACTAATCGACAAAGATACTTATGTCTACTATAAACTCTTCCCATTACCTATCACATCCCTTAATAGTACCCTTATTATTATTCCCAAATATCCCTTTGCATTAGCGAGAGGGTTGAAGATCAGACTGTTCACTCGCCCATGCCAAGAAATCGATGAAGGATTTTTCCTCTGCCCCGATGAGGAAACGTCACCTTTTACACAAGATCCATGTATCAACAAGCTGATGACCTTTACTGAAACTGTAACATCATGTAATCAGGTTTATGTCAAAATTGAAGCTGTAAAAGTACAATTGATTCAACCAAATAGATGGATTCTCTACAGTCAGGCTGAAACTCTACTATCCCGAGTTTGCGTTAATGAAATATTCAGAGAAAATGTACAGGGTACGTATATACTCACCTTGGACGACCCTTGTGTAACTCAAATTGGGAAAACACATCTAAAACGACATAATACTGAAGCAGAAACGATGACTTACACAAGACTCCCCATAGTAAATCTACCAATAATAGAGACGCCTGCAAGAGCAGTATCAATGAAGCCAATAGATCTAGAAGGAATTGAACTCACAGACCTGAAATTCCTGTCTTACGCATTGAAGAAAAGTGTTAGTGAAAACGGAAACAGTGAAAGTGAAAAGGCAATAATCAATTTGAAAAGTGTTAGCATATATACTATTGGACTCTACGTTACTCTAGTTTTAGTTCTATGTATTTTAGCATGTAAGCATCGATTTTCTTTGTTAAAGTTTTTCCGTTCTTTAAAAATAAAATCTCTATTTTATAAAACGTCCTCCGGCTCTCGTAAAACTTGACTAGGTACATACACAATTTAAGTTAATTTTAATTTTACAATAAGTACTCACCAACAGTAGCAATATATAGACATAGTTAGGTTAGATTTACAGTTTTTTACTAATAAGAAGCTAAGTTATATTTGTGGCAATATATTCTGCAAGTTTGGCCTTAAATACATTATAGGATTCGATATTTTTAATAGTTAATAGTTGAAGAAAACTCTTTCTGAAGCAATCCAGGGCCCCGATAGCGGTATTTATGAATGCATTTACCAAATCCATTCCACGTCCAAATCCGTTACGTTTCACACATTTTGTACCGCGTTAATTTTTGAACGGAAACGAATTAGCTTTTTCTCAGAAGTTATGTTGAGGAACATAAGTTATGTTCAGTTCAGTAGTTAACGTCATTGGCAAGGTATTGCGCTATTTTTTGACAGGTGTTTAAACCAAATGTGATTCATTTCCGAACGTCACTTATCTTCTATACATATTATAAAGAGGAAAGATTTGATTGTTTGTTTGTTTGTTTGTTTGTTTGTTTGCATCGAATAGGCTCCGAAACTACTGGACCGATTTGAAAAATTCTTTCACCATTAGAATCCCACATTATCGGGGATGGACATAGGGTACATGATTTTTCCGAATTCCCACGGGAACGAAGTCCCGCGCGGGAAGCTAGTGTTGCATATGAACGCTTTTTAATTAGTTCGTTTAAAGTAACTTTTTTAGAACTTTTTACGATCCGATTGCCATTAAATAAGATGTTAGCTATTTATTTAGACTTGTTGGAAAGTGCGTATGAGGTGGATTTAGCCGAGGAGCGAGCTTCGACTCGGAGCAAAAATCTTAATATATATAAATCTCCTGTCACGATGTTTGTCCGCGATGGACTCCTAAACTACTTAACTGATTTTAATCAAATTTGTACACCGTGTGCAGTTTGATCCAACTTGAGAGATAGGATAGTTTTTATTTCGATTCATGGCCTTAATAATTTTGGCGCCACGGCAACGCGGGGTCGGGCAGCTAGTAAAGATATAAGGGAGAAGCTATTTTCAGTCTCAGAGTCGAAGTTCAGAAAAAGATACCGGCTATCCAAGCAAATTTTTTCCGATTTAGTCGAGGAGCTTAGACCATACCTGCCTCCGACTTGTCGGTCTAACGCCCTTGATGTGGAGACAAAGGTAAGTTTGTACTGCCTGTCATACTTAACCTAAAACTAAATTATAATTGCATAAGTTGATACAAAATGCTATGTAAAAATTTTAAAAAAGTTTACAATTTTTTTTGTTTTTTACGGCTGCCATCTTGGATTTTAAAATGGATGTTATTTTCGCAATCAGCACCCCCGAAAACCTATTCAACGACACCCATGACGGTTTTTTACAAAAAATACATGTCCGCCATCTTGGATTTCAAAATAGATGTCATTTTCGGAATCAGAACCCCCGAAAACCTATTAAACGACACCCATGTCGGTATGCCCGAAAATTTCATATCTGCCATCTTGGATTTTTGGTGGGGGGAATCGAGACGCTCCGGGCTTTGCCCTTCGCGTCACGATTCCCCCAACTAAAATCCAAGATAGCGGATATGAAATTTTCAGATGGCGGTCGGCGGGTAATATGCTTGGTGACGCTTCGGGCTTCGCCCTACGCGGAGCTCGGCCTTCGGCCTCGTCCTATACGCAGCTCGCCTCGGCCTACGGCCTCGGCTCGCGCGTTCGGCTCGGTCTGCGACCTTGCCTCACCTTAAAAATCTAAATTTGTATGGCGGCCATCTTTAATTGGGGGGGGACGCTCCGGGCTTCGCTCTACGCGGAGTTCGGTCTTCGGCCTCACCCTATACGCGGCTCGACTCGGCCTTTGGCCTCGCCTCGCGCGTTCGGCTCGGTCTATGACCTCGCCTCACCTTTAGAATCTAAACTTGTATGGCGGCCATCTTGGAAAATGGTGGAATCGAAAAACTGACCCGATATTCGGAATCATCGACCCCCAAACTCCCCAGATACCGATTTTCGTCCGGATCGGAGCAACTTCATTTTATTATTATTATTGTTATATTATTATTATATTATTATTATTGTTGCACGCACACAAACACCGTGTCGAAGACTGCCGAACTGAAACGACGTTAGACGATGCACGGCCTTCAAGCCACACCTCCGTGCCCGTCGGAGTGGGGAGCGTTAGGTTTTTTCGTTACGGAATTTCTGGATTCGGTCCCCGCGCTCAAGGCCCGCGATAGAAGCCATGCAATAGCTTAAAAATACATTCTACAACAAAAATTACAATTGATTACACCTACTTTTTAATTAATTATAGTTATAATGCCCGCATATCTTGTTTACAGATTTTGCTAGCACTTTCGTTCTTTTCAACTGGATTCTATCAGACACCAGTTGGAGACACAAAGTATCACCCAGCATCCCAAACGGGTGTCAGTAAAGCTGTGAATGAGGTGAAGAACGCCCTGAACCATCCTCAAATTCTGAATAAATATGTATCCTTCCCATTCCGAAGGACTGAGAGGGGATACATTAAACGTCGGTAAGAAAAGAAGTTCCTTTCTGTCGCCATCGTCATCATTGTAAAAGGCGTTTTAGGTATTTATATTCAATTTTCTTTTAGTTTCTAAACAGCTACAAGATTGCCCGGGGTGATTGGATGTATTGATGGTACACACGAGGCGATTGTTAAACCAAAGGATAACGAAGAACGATATCAATCGCAAAGGGTACCACTCCATGAATGTACTCATAGTAAGTTATTAATGTTATAATTCTAAATATGCATAAGTGCAAAGGAATAAGTAAGTTTAATTGTTAAAAATGCTTATTAATTACCCCTACGTTTCCATTTTTGTAGATGCATGATGTCGACCTGAACATAATGGCCGTGGACTCCAGCTACCCTGGATCTACCCATGACTCACGGGTATGGGACGGACATCCACTCAAAAGTTTCATAGAGAGACTGTATGGGGGGGAACATGAGGATTTATATGACTTAGGTGTACTTTTTTGTCAGTATTTTTATTAAATAATAATATAGTTGAAAAACAAAATTATTTATTTACCAAATAAATAATATTACAGGAGATGCTGGATATCCCACCAAAACGACTCTAATGATGCCCATCACAAATGCCGAGCAAGGATCATTGGAGGACTACTAAGCTGATCTCCATGTATCTGCGAGATGTAGTGTAGAGCGTTGCATAGGAGTGCTTAAGGCTCGGTTCAGGTAAGCCGAAGCATCTCATCTATCCTTCTCATTCTTTAGTTTTTTACTACAGTTTTAAAAAGTTCTTAGGGTGTTCAAAATTCATCCATAGGCAATGTTGGGACGGGTCGCTAATAAGATGTTCAAAAATATAAATTTTAAGTTTATAATTAAAATTATTTATATTTGTTTAATTTAAGAAGCCATTTTCAGACAAGTCTAATGCCAGTTTTAAAATAACAATGATCGCTGAAGAAAAGAAAGCCCAGTTATGGACATTTGGACCATACATTTTCTGAATTCGGGCAGTCAAAAGAATAATATCTATATATGTATTCTGCCTTTTAGTAATAACTTAACACCAAAATAGTATAACACAAGTATAAATACTGTTCTAGACACAGCAGTTTCATTCATGTAAATTCTAGGTGTTTTTTTGTTGAGGATTGTCCAATTGGAAAAATGACTAATTCCTAAAATGACCAATTCATACAATGTCATTTCAGTTTAGTAATATTTATTTCTACATAGTAACTGGTATTTTTTTTCTCTGGGGAGTAACATCCAAGATGTCAAAATGTCCGTAATGCTAAAATATCCATGACACTAACATTTTCTGCCAGTCTTTTCACAAACTGGGATTGCGGTATTTTTTGCTAACTAATTTAGAGTCACCCAACATTTTTTTTTCAAGGTGTCTTCTAGCTGACCGAACCCTTCATTATACACCGATGACCGCAGCAAAGATAATTAATGCCTGTTGCGTTCTCTATAACATTGCTTATGGTGCTGGTATAGAATATGAGCCACTCACTGCCCGGAAACTTCGGCGTGAGCAAGAACTCACAGTGAACGCGTCTTTTCGCCACCCACGAGAAAATATGGATCCCCGCGCACTGTTGATGGCCGGTCGACAACGCCGCAATACACTAATGCGTCGACTATGGCGTCAGAGAAATATTATATAAATTAAATATTTTCTAAAATGTACTTTATTGTTTTTATTTCATAAACGACTACACACACATACATACGCTCGCGCTTATAATCTCTAACGGGTTAGGCAGAGCACCAGTGGTTTTAGAACCACTAGATGCCACGTTTGACAGAAATTGTGAGGATGGAACAAGTTGCATAAAGGTGGTCAGCCTTTCGCCCATTATACAGCAAAACCCTTGCGTCCCTCTTACAGACTATTAGGTAGTGTCAGCCGGTTTGGCAGAGTGGTAGTGGCGCTGCCTCTTGATCGACGTGACCTGGGTTCGAATTCCATTCAGAGCAAATATTTGTGTAAAAAGCAGATGTTTGTTCTCGGGTCATGGGTGTTTGTCTTTATGTGTGTTCCGAGGGACCCAGGACACAAAACCTTAGGCCTTTGAGTGTATGGCGTTTTATTTTTACTGTACTTATACCTGGAAAGAATAAGTAGCTGGCACATTCTAAGTTTTTTTTTAAACTCCCAATCTAGCATGGAAGGATTACAATCAACTACTTATTCGATTTTAAAGACATTTCAGCTACTTACACTATCATAATATGAAGTAAGTAATATTTTACCAATTTCTGATAAATGACTAGAGATAACTATTTTAACAAACATTTTTTTTACAAATATACAGACACTTGACACGGGTTTAATAAAATAAAACAACAATTACGTTTGTGCAACAAAAAAAAAATATTTATTTTCGTATGTACGGACGACCACAACTCAGGTTACCACACGCGTGCACCCTGCGCTGTTGTGATAAGAGCAGTTTTGCGATGAAAATGGAATAACCTGATGCTCTGGCGTCTATACTGACTTGTAGAGCTCATAACCTCATTCGTCGCTTTCATCTTCAGATTCAGACGGTATCTGTAATAAAAGTTGACATATTATATGACATCGAAGCAATGCATCGAACAACATCTTTCGCTTTTGTCACTACGCCTAGCAATGTCGAATCATTTCATTCCATTTACAATAGTACTTATATGTGACAACATCTTTTTTTTTCACTCTCATAATACACACTATGCCCTCAGTATTATCTTGTTTTAAAGAAGCATAACGGCAATGGTATTATATTATGATTTGAATACTATAAAGACAAGAAGAAAAAAAAACACACGCAGGGGATTACGGATAAGTGTGCATGCGCATTTATTTGTGTTTTATTGTGTTTCTGTTTTGTTCTGTTTCTTTTTTTTTGTCCAAAGTCCAAACCATTAAATTCTGTTAAGTATACGAAGTAAAATCCGTTGGCAATATGTTAAGGTTATAAGCATATATATAAGCATTTCAGTATTGCTGTGGATTTCTGTTAATAAATAAAATAAAATAAATTAATAAGCCAATATATGGGGTGACTTTAACGCTTTAGGGTGTGATGCTTCCCATGAAACGAACAAATTCAGCATTTTGAATGAACGGAGCGTTCAGAAACTATACGAGGAAGTATGGTAATTTTAATTTAAGATTTTTATAAGAATATCAAGTTAAATTTCAAAAAATAAATAAAAGAAGTTAATTTATAACTAATTTATCTTAAAATACAAAGTTTCAAATTAAAGTTATTCTTCATTTACAAACATACTTGAAAATAGTTGAGCTTGATTGTCACTTTTGAACGTTTGTTTGTAAGTTTGCTCTAGTTTTCTTGTTAAGTTTTATTCTGTTTTATATTTTAAATTAGTGAGTTGTGCTGTGAAAAACCTTAATTGGAAATGAGGACAAGTCACCTGCAGTACGTAATGTTAGTGGAATTTATGGAAAGATAAGAAAAATCTACTTTTATCAATGTTATAATCGTTTAGTTTTAGTACGATAACTTTTCTTAGTTTTGATGCAAATTTGTTTGTTTTTAAATTTATAGAAACGGAGATCTATCCAAACCATCCGTGGGTCCTCGAGGTCGTCACTTTATCCAGATGAAATGGAAAGAGTTGACGGCAAAATTGAATAGCGATGGGACAAGGGACTCTCGGCCAGAGGAGAAATGGCGCAAGGTATGTGCGCTCAAGTGGTTTATTTAAGTGGTCGCCCTAACAATTTCGCCCTTAGTTTTTTATACAATAGCCAGGTAATTTTTTTTCTTTCGATTTTAGTTAATGAATGATATTTTGATTTGTAAAGGTTTGGAGCGACTTAAAAAATGACACAAAAAAAGCTAGCAAAAATAAATAAGGCTGCTAGAGGTACTGGTGGAGGCCCAGCACTTCAGTTATCACTAACCGACTTGGAGAATCGTGTCATGCAGATAGTAGGAGTGCAGGCAGCTACAGGCTTGGCATCTGTGGAGGAAGCTGGTTTCCAACAGGTTTTCATCCCTTTGTATATAATATCATTTGGACGCACATTATTGACACATCAAATAAGTGAAATAAAAAATTGTGAATATGGGAATTAAATCACTTTCATGTAAAGATTTCATTACTTTTGTTTTTGAATGTTTTGTTTTGTCAGCCTCAAGAAACATCAACATAGAATTTATTCTAGCCATCGTTAAACATACAACACATTACCTATGGAAGAGATCCCTTCAGGGATAAGTCCACCTTTGCATTTATATGTAATATCTTTTGTATTAGACTGTAAGAGTTTGCAATAAGGAGTTTACATACATACATACATACATACCTACCTATATACTACCTTCTGCCATCAAACTTTAGTTGAATATACAGTAGATAATTGAAATGTCTATTTTCAGAGTGAAAACGAAAATATTTCTGCCATACAAATTGAGGAAACCAGAGAGTTGCAAGTAAATAACCCAGTATGGGAGGGAGTTGGTGATGGTAGGTTATTTGTGATTTCTAATAAATTAAAAATGCTATGTAGGTAATTCTGGAAAACTTAACTGTTTATTCTTAATCCCCGGCAAAAAAGAGGGGTGTTATAAGTTTAACGTATCTGTCTGTGGTATCATAGCTCCCAAACGGATGAACCGATTTTCGTTTAGTTTTTTTGTGTCATAGATAATTTTATCCCGAGTGTTCCTAGCCATGTTTCATGAAAATCTGTTCAGCAGTTTAAAAGTTTTAAGCAATCGAATGTCGGCGGTGATTCAAAATTTTTAATTTTAGTGTTATTCACCTAGTCCCTTTGTTTTTATAAGTGCAAATTTATAGATTTTAAATTTAATTTACAGAGGATTGGAACACACTAGGAACCAGTAGCCAAGAGACAGTGCCTGTTCCACTTGACAACAGCTTTAACGACTGTTTTGTCAAAATTACACACAGGAGATTTAAATGAACGACTTTCCAAAGTGTTTTGCCTATCTACCTAGCATTTTAGTCGTATAATGGAAAAAAAAAACATGTAAATGTTTGATGGCTGAATTAGTTACGCGATACCTTGGATTCGATTACATAGACAACAGCTTTGTGATAGAATATTGAAAATTCCTAAAGTGTTGTTTTCGAATACAGGTGAATGTAAATGTGGAAAACGGAACGTAAGCGGAGTGAGAGAGAAGAGGGGGAGAGAGAGAGTGGGACGGAAGACGAATGGCGGGTAAGGACGAAGACGTGTGCGTGCGGGATTTATTTTCGTTTTTTAAAAATACAAATAGTGAAATCTAATATCAACTATTATTTCAAACTATCCCACATTATTGGGGGGTCGTCCAGGATAGTTGGCAACACGGGGATACGATTCCGTAGTAGGGTGGTCGACATTGAACCAGTGGTACACAATAAACCAGGCGAATATTTCGGATACGCGCAACGTTGCCATTTGGTGCAAATTTCCTACGAGAAGCTTGTATCAGAGGGGGCGCCTCTGCCCACAGTTGACAGCGAGACAGCGGCGTAGACACCTGTGTGTGCAATATTTAAAATTTGAACAAAAAAAGTACAAAAATTCACGTGAGTAGATTTTTTTTTCATTTGGTATGTGTTAATAATAGCTAATTTAAAAAAATATGGTAGATTAACAATCCTTTTCGCTTTGTGTCCCTGTTATTACATTATACTCCACGTAAGCTAAACTTTGTTAAGTATGTCTGAAGGAGTGTGAGTTGACGAATTGTACTGTAAGAGGAAATATCATGAGTGCGGAAGAATGCCTGAGGCCAGACATTGTGTCAGGACAGCCGAATGTGGGAAACGGAACGTAAGCGGAGTGAGAGAGAAGAGAGAGAGAGAGGGGGACGGAAGACGAATGGCGGGTAAGGACGAAGACGTGTGCGTGCGGGATTTATTTTCGTTTTTAAAAAATACAAATAGTGAAAACTAATATCAACTATTATTTCAAACTATCCCACATATATTTATTTATGACGAGACTTACTTCTATACGCAAAAAAGTGGCAATTTTGATTTTGAAAGACAATCTTACAGTTTACATAAGAATCGCAATATAATAAAGATGTTCTTAATTGCTGCCCCTGACGGGTATATCAGCGATTGTTTTGGACCTTATGAGGCCACAAAATCCGATGCTACTGTTATGGAAGAGTTAATTAGGGACGACGTAGACAAACCATTCCACTGGTTTTTTTGAAACGGACGACGGCTTCATTCTAGACCGCGATTTTCTGGACGTCATAGAAAAGCTACGCGAATTTGGATATAAGGCTAACATGCCGTTGCCGGCTATGAAAAATGAAAGGTCTATCATTAAAAACGGGCCCTTATAATGAGAAAGGTTGCAGGGTGTTATCCTTTATTTGTTGTTGTGGTTTGAGCTTATTACATGGGAGTTCGACACCAACTGCGGCGCACGCTGTTTACGAATATCAGGACTTTAAACCACAGCTATATACAATTAGAAGAAGCGCAACATTTCTTGTCTTCTGTGTTGACAGTGATAGGTTCGTGGACGCTATATTCAAGTTACAGTAGATAAGAATGGATGAGAGTCAATTGTCTGACGAGTCTCTGGCGAGACAGGATCCCAGGCCAATATCAGCCTACCCGGTGGCAGTGACTCCAGGTGGGTCCATGAATATCGGAAGTAACGACCCGGTAGTAAGGTTCAAGTAAGTACATATTTTTTGTAAATCATATTTTCATGTTATTTCGAAGTTTATCCTATAGTAAAAGTGGTACAGTTTGATGGTCTGAGCAGCCCTACGAGAAATTTTGCTACCTACTTGGAATTGCACGTTGTATAGATTATCATAATTGTCATAGCCCATTGCTAGTTTTAGTCCATAGACTATCATAATTGGCAGCACCCATTGTTAGTTTTAGTCCATGTATTTTTTGAAGTATATATTATTTTTAGTGAGTACCTACGATGGAACAACTAGTTGCGGCCAGTGTTGTGCGAGACATTAATGTAATGCACGACATAATTCAGTGTATCATGCTATACTTTGGGTGCTTAGCTATTTTCATGTTTATTTCCTTGTTACACTAACAAACTACTTTGCAACCTACCATGTCATCTAATCACTTAAAACTTGTGTAGTTATTTTTCAATGTATTCACACACATTTCTATGCATGTGAACCCAAACGCATTAGGGATAAATCTTTTGTTTTTTTCTTAAAAACATCCACTACTTCATTTCGGGGCAGTAGTCCAACTTATATTGCATGGAATGTGCTTAATAAAGCGCAGGGCGTTTGATTGGTCGAAACTTGAGGCGACAGTTTCGGTTGAGCATATCGGCTCCAGTTTCAACGCCATGACATTTCTGGATGCTCTGCGCTTAGGTCAGCATTTTTGTAAGCTTGGATTCCGTCTACTACACCGGAGCCGGAGGTGGCAACACCGGGAGCTGCGTTCCAGGCCCAATTTCTGACGCCGACTGAAACGCGATCTTCGCAAACGCGACTACGTCGTGGTCGCCTCCCGCTACCAGATCCCTGCACGATATGTTACGGGGATGATGATAGTGGCAGTGAACTCGAAGGTAGTGAATTAGATAAAACAAAGTACAATTCAAACAGCTTTGGGAAGACGCTGCCAGACTCCTCGATTATGTCGACGATGACGACTATGCCGAAATTGTTTAGAAGAAGAGGCTGCCCCTAGCATGTTGGGCAGAGCCTAGGGTACTCTACAAATTTTAATTGGTCCTCAGACTTCACTAGTTTCACCCAAGAACCCGAACAATATATGCGCAGCTCGGGACCAGTTCGAGCCTTCCCAACTGGTCTCGAAGCTTTTATGAAAATATGGGATATGGAAATTGTGGCCAAAAAAGTTGAGGAGACCAACTATTACGCTTTCCAGGCGATCGCCGTATTTAAAGCGCATACTGGGCTACCCAACGATCTGGACACATGGCACGAAACAAACATTAAAGAGATCTACAGATATTTTGCGGTTTCGATGTATATGGCGATGAGAGAATTCATCTCTCAGGGAGTACTGGACGACAGGTGTACTGGGGATGCCAGAATTTCGCTTTTATGAAAGTGGAAGATATTCTACAAAATGCATATACACCTTGCAGCATTTCTGCTTGCGATCGTTTTTATGTTTACTAATTCTTTCCAGCCTAGTTTTCTTTTTTATTTATTTAATAAATTTTAAAATTTTAGAACTTTTTCCATTTTTGCTTTTTGTTTGAGATTGAAGTTGTCAATTCATTCGACTAAAAATTTTTGTAGAAAGACGTGGTATTATCTGAAAATATCACACCTATTAGTCTCATTATTCTCATGACTGAACAATCTATTCATTATAAATATTAAGTTTAAGATTGTGAACAACACTGTTGTCTTATTTTTATTGTGAATACCAAAATATATTAATTTCATGTGATACAGCGGTTATCAAAATGTAAGTTCTTCACTTTTTCCCTTTTTTGTTCTCACACGCTTACTTTACCTTACCTACACTATACAGTACACTTTATATAACATCTACTTCACGCTCAGACAAATACACTATCAGGCTGTTCTTGCAACAGTTACGAGAATCCTAGGTCTTGTAGTTTAAATCAAATCTGGTTATCACCTGACCTGGGGGGATTACTTCACGACCTACACGGGGAGAATATCCTTCTTGTATAGGTTACACTAGCTCGACATTCTTACTATACTAAAATGCTCATATATTTTATTTTTTCTTCCTTTTTGGTGTCCTTTCGTGAATTGTGGCCTTTTTGGTATCCTAGTCCATTTTGGAATTTTGTAGTTTCAGTGATATTTTACGTCATCCCATTAAAGGCTGGCCCCGAAGCCATTCTATGACCGGGATAAACGGAAACAAGGCGATTGACGATTACACGTTCGCCCCAACCAGTTCCAGCCACAATTCTGTCGCGGTTTACTCCGGCCCCAAGAAGATCCACACCCCTTAGTTAAGTCCCACAATCCTTACTCTAAACTTATTAATTTTAATCATAAAGGTCGAGATATCTAACAAATAGGTAGGAATTTTATTCGTCGACGAATTAAAAGAGCCCCTTTTTGGTTTAGATACCAACTAAATTTAGTTAATCCTCAAAATTCTATTGTGTGATATTAATACTGTTCTAAATTAATCAGCTTTTCTTTCCTAAACAATCTTCTAAACATATTTTGCACTTTCAATTGTAAACCGCAAGAACACCTTGCTAGGCCTACTCTATTGTAAAGTTTATGTTTTAAATTAAGTATGTTATTTTTGTATCACCCCCTTTGGTCCCAGTGTCGAATTTTTGTTAAAAATATTAATTTATTATTTGTGTTATTAAACCCATCTACATTTTAAATCTCGTCTTCTTTATTTAATTTGTGTTTCGGCGATTACCACCCGATAGTGGATCATTGCAATAAAAAATTCAACGCGTTGTACACACCGGAGCGTCCCTTGAGCCTGGACGAACCTTTGTTATTATAGAAAGGCCGCCTTAGCTGGGCTTAGTGCATCCAGTCTAAGGCGGCTAGGTTTGGAATCAAAACTTTTGAGCTGTGCGAGTCCCGAAAGTGATGAATTTAACAAAAAACATGTTTAACTGTCATTGCCACTTTGCGCGCTTTCTACTAGTAGAAAATGCAAAACGAGTGGGTTGGATAGTGATTTAGTGGATTCGCATGCGAATCTTGTCAATTCGTATGCGTATTGGAATACTATTGTTTCAAAAATACTCATGGGCCTGTATAAAATAATACGTAAGCTAATTAAAGAACAGATAGCCAAGAACCACACAGTTAAAGCATGCGTTGATGGACCTTCGCGGACAAAACGAAGGACAAGGGTAGAGAATAGCATTGAAAGAATTTGTTCAAATAGGACGGATATGTCAATATTAGACTTCTTAAAAGCCATCGCCAATCATATAGACAACTAAATATAACTGACTATTTTTGATTACTCCTTACTAGTCTTCTCTTCATACGCCTATATACGTCCCCACTGCAGGGGCACGGGCCTCCCTCAATAACATGAGGGGTAAATGCCATACTCACCACGCTTGGCAGACGGGTTGGCGAGGGTTTTGATATAATTACAGAGTTTTCCTTCTCTGTGTGCAGATGAACTTGCTTGCATATTAACCTTAGTCGCCTTGTACGACACCTCAGTAAGAAAGAGGGTGGTCCTATTCTACTCTGCCGGGGACCCACACGGCTCCTTACTAGTGTCTTTACTCAAATATTTTGTAGAATGATAATATACGTAATGTTGATTAAAACCCAACTGTAGTTTGTTTTAATCTAATTTAGTAATCCTTGTTTTGTAGAATAGCACAATAGAATATCTAGCTTTCGACTTTTAGGTACATCGTGCCAATACCCAACAAACAAAAATTGGTCTTGTAGTGGCTTATACGGCAAAAAAATAATATTCTTATAGGAGCCGCATTATCGCTAATAAGGGTGCGTTTGGGCACAAATTATAAGGACAATAACCTTATACCCCGCTTATAGCTGTCTTATTGTCTGCTTTTTTTCCTTAAACGTGTCATATTATGACAAGTAACAAGGATAACTTCCTTATAATAGCAAGAAAAAATTTCCTAAAAGTCAATACATATTATAAGAGCCATTTATAAAGCGTTAATAAGGGCGATCACCCTTATACATGTTTTATTATGTTCCGATACAAGGGAGTTAAACTTATTGCGGCAAATCAAAGTCTCTTTAAAATCCGTTGGCCCTTATAGCCGTCTGTTTATGATTCTGCAATAAGTCTTTTTTTAAAGTGATTACATTTTCGTAACAGTTTGAAGAAGAAAGACAAACGTCAACCATTTTATTGGAAAGTGAACGGTAAGTTATTATTTTATGTAGTTTATTTACCTGATTTATGTGCTTGTATATAGTGAAAAGTGCATGGGAATTCAAATGCATGATAAAAGGTGGTACGCTGTGTGTTGTAATATCAACCCGCCCTCGAGTTTAAGCTGTTTTTGTGCTCCAAACATTATTAATTATCTAGTCAGGTTATATACACTGCTATTATGAGGGCAAAACGATTCGCACATCGTCTACAAGGAGTCTATGAGACTGAAGACTTTATAATGGCAACGTTATATTACTTATGCTTTCGCCATTTTATACATTGTTAGGGTTCCTTACTCACGAACAAAATCCTTTACCTAGCTAGTCTTGTTCCCATAATATTATATAATATAAATTTATTTGTCACTTTTCTCTATAGTTCAGTTGGATGGAAGAGATCTGTATAGGGATAAGCTCGGTTTGTGCACAAAATTTTCAGATTGACATACAATTCCAATTGTAAGTAGGTACACCATAAACGATATAATAATAATGTTTAATAAATGTTTGTCCGCAGACATTACAATGGTTGTGTACATATTGGCAGATATTGACAAATTTTTGAAAAGAGAAGATCTTAAATTACAAAATATGCGCTGGCCATGGAAGTGGACACATTTTATTCTAAGAAAGGAATGTTTTAATTGTGCACATCCGACCCTTTCTACTTTATCTTTACACTTTGTGATTGATCGTGAAAACATAAAGGTGCTGCAACAATTCACTTTCATTTTGTGCCAAAATTGTGAAGAATATTTGATTTACGACCACTTTATTCAAGATGAATGCGAATATTGTAATATTCATTAATTGCTAATAATATACCCAATAAAAAATTACCATGACTAATAAATATTCTCATACGATTATTACTAGATAAGTGTAAGTTGGTAAATATTTAGGTAAGTTTAGTAGCTTGCAATTTGTGTAAATCTAGTTGAGAATATATATAAATCTCCTTCCCACACAACTACGGTACGAAATCAGTCATTAGTCGTCGTGTTTGTTTAGTTAGTCAGTTAGTGAGATGCGCAAAACAGTGCACTACAAGGTAATGTGATAACATATCACATTATTCAAACATTACTCTCCGTCCGTGATTTCGAGTATTACTTATTACCCATCACTCAGAGTGATAGGTGGTGATAGTGTGATGCGTGGTGTTTGACGCGGCCGTAATATGCACTTATTTTTTCGATGTCTATGGTAATATGGAATGTTTTTAAAAGATCATACGTGGATCATACAGTCAAGAGCACTTCAGTCTTTACAGTTTAGGTTTGGCCTTTGTAGTTTTGTACCGGTTTTATGGCACTTATATTAATATCTTATCTCACTTTGCATTTTAGGTGTAAGTAAAGATGGAAATGCTCGCAACTCTACAAATTATCGACGCGGTTGGGATTCGAACCCGCGATCCCTGCTATCAGTACTAGCAGTGCTTTTACAAAATTAATAATAGTACTATGCACTGATGCACTCGCACAATCTATTCGTACTAAATACTAATTAACTGGACAGACTGAACAAATCTGTACAATGACCTTTCAATTTGGCGCCAACATTACTCTGGAGAAATTTTCAATCAAAACAATCGAATTTTAATAGAGTCTCATCTTCGAAACTTAAAAACATATCTTGATCTCGCTCGCACATTCTGAATTGCCTATGTATTGTTTTGTTGTGGTTTCTTTCACGCATAGAGACCGCGAGTGGCGCGAAAGAACGCGATATCAGTTTAGCGCCATCTGTATACGGACAGCCGAACTATTGAGTAATAGTGTGATCCGTAATGTTTGACGTGGCCGGGTAATAATAAGTAATGTGATATCACGCGGTCGCGTAATATTACTTTTGTGATATTACGAGCATTACTTACACATTTCGTTAGTGTCGCTTACGAGCTCGGGCCATACAGACGACGCGACGTATACGAACACGACACGTAAACAATTGACCGCGTGTGCTATGCTAAATAGGTATTTCTTTCAATTCTTAGATTATCCTATCAGAAAGTAAAACTAATATTGTACAGGTATAACTAAGTAGGTGTATTAGGTACTTTTCATATTGAGAGAGGCGAGGCGGATTTTTAACTATCTACCAATAGTTAATATCTACTATAGTGAGAAAAACATTGTATGAAACCACGTGTGTACCTACGAGACATTATTATGCAGGTGGTATGTTGTTTTAGGTTACATTTTCATTTAATCAGGGTTGGCCTGGATAATTATCGTGATAATTATCATGATAATTATCAACGATAATTATCATGATAATTATGTGTTGATAATTATCGTTGATAATAACGAGTAACTGTTATTGTACAAAACAAAACGAAATAATATATATGTGTATAATATATATGTGTAATTTTGTTCTCCGTGTTGTACACTTTTGCCCGCTTCAAATAAATTTCTCTGTCACTTAGGTTAGCTGGAAGAGAACTCATTTTGAGTTAAGCTCGCCATTGTGTATCCTGTTCTCTGTAAAATGTTTGTTTTAATTTTTGTGTACAATAAAGTATGAAAGAAGTATGTGTATCCAAACGCATGTTTTTTCGTCACAATATTAAGCGTGTATCCGAACGCCAAATGTCATTGCCGCCAAATGTCATCTGTAAGGGGAATTCACCTCACTGTTATTTGTTTTCGTGAACTGTAGTGTGCGCTGCGAAATTAAATAAAGAAAAACATTATGCCTAGAAAACTTAATCCAATATGGTCAAAGTTTGACTGCATTAAAACTAAAAATAGTGGTTTATGGGCTAGATGCAAGAAATGTAAAAAAGAAATGCAGGGAATCTTGCCTAGAATGGAAAAACATTACAAGATTTGTAGTGAACCTTCTTCCCGTGAAAGTGAAACCCAAAGTTCAGAACATTCAGTATCTATGCCATCATCATCCCTCCAAGTTGCACCACAACCATCTTGCAGCCACCACCATACCAGCAAAGGTGAGTTAATTTTTTATTCCTTTGTTGACGACTGCCGTGGCGTAGTAATAGCTGCAGGTCCCAGGTTCGATTCCCTGTCAGTCAGGGCAGACATAAGAATAAAAAGTTAGAATGTCTGTTACTGGTTTCTGGGCTGGGTGTGTTGTGTCCGTCTTTGTGTGTGTGTGTCACCCACGATACAGAATCTTCCTAGTGAGGGGCCATGGCATCGGTGTGATTGTTACTTTTTGACAGGCCAATAAATTATCTGTTACATTGTCTACCACGTTAATAAATATAATTAAATGTAATAGAATCAAATTTAGAAAGAAGCTAATTATCAACTTCTATTATTTTGCTTTATTTCAGACTCGGGATTTGAAGTTATCAATGACGACCAACCTCAGACAAAACAGACGAACACAAAACTACTAATAAAAAAAGATACTGATGTAATTACTACTACGAGAGAATATTCTGAAAAGATAGATATGCAAATGGGCAGATATTTTTACGCTACTAATACGCCATTTAGACATGCAGAACATCCTCAATTTAAAGGTTTGTGCTCATTATTGCGGCCAGGATATAAAGCCCCATCAAGAAAAGAAATTGGAAATAGTATATTAGAGAAAGTGTATACAGAAACATTAGAAGAATGCAAAGAAAAAAATCAAAGAGAAGACAGTTTGCATGGCTTTAGATGGCTGGAGTAACGTCCATAATGAGCCATTAGTGTGCAGTAGTATAATGACTCCAAAAGGAGATTCATTTTTAGTAGATACTATTGACACTGGTGTAAATAAACACACAGGTAAGAATTTAAAAGACATTGCTCTGAATGCAATAAAACAAACAGAGAAAATTTTTCAAGTGCGTATAAGAAGCTATGTCACTGACAATGCTGCAAACGTTGCAAAAATGAGAAGAGAGCTAGCCCTAGAAGTCGATATTCTATATTACGGATGTTCCGCACATCTCTTAAATCTGCTGGCACAAGACTTGGAAATCCCTGCTGTTCAATCCTCTGTAATGCAAGTAATCAAGTATTTTCGTAATAAACATATTCCATCGGCTTTGTATAAACAAGCAGGAGGGAAAATGCTTGTTATTCCTCAAGAAGTGAGATGGAACACAATGAGCGACACATTTAGATCCTATTTAGATAACCGAGGAATTCTTGTCCAAATCTGCCAAGATCATAAGTCAGAAATTGAAGGTCACATAATAAAAATTGTAAATGACAGCCAAGTTACTATGAATGCAGTCGATTTTCTTCAGCGATTGTCTCCTATTAGTATAGCTTTAGACAGAATGCAAAGGAACTCCAGTACAATTGCTGTAGCAGTAGAAATATGGCACAAATTACGATTGGATCTCGATGACCAGCCACTAAATGTCAAAAAATGCTTTGAAAATCGCAAAGCTATGGCTTTATATGTATCTCACTATGCTGCAAATATGATTGATCAGAGATTTCTTGGCAAGAATCTAAGCAATACGGAAAAAAAGGAAGGCTTTGAGTACATAAATCAAAATGACAAAAACTTTGTACCCTTTGTTATGGCGTTATTAACGAAATCAGAGCCTTTTCCAGAATATATTTTCGGGTCTTATTTTATAAATACCTCTCTTTTGCTATGGTGGGCTTCAGTAACATTAGAAAATGAAAGTCTCTGGCCACAAAAAGAAAAGTTCCTTGGGTTCTGTGAACAACTCCTAACAGCTAGTGCATCAACAGCAGCATTAGAGAGGCAGTTCTCTTCATTTGGATTAGTACAATCAAAACTAAGGAACCAATTAGGGAATGTAAAGGCTGCAAAGCTAGTATTTCTGTTTAAATACTTCAATCAAGATAGCGAAAACAGGAGTGAAGATTTGAGCTGGGTTGCAGGTGGTGATAAAGTGACTGATACAGAAACCAGACAACTAGAACCAGGCGACACAGAAAACGTAAATATAGTTTCAGATGATGAGGATGATATCCCATTGAATTTATTAGCTAAAAATTAGAAATAAAAATAATTATGTATGTGATTTGATCTGTGATTTTATTAATAATAATAATGAGTATAAGAACAAGAACATTTTTTTTAAAACAGTTATAGATAATTAATTATCTTAAATAAATAAAAATTTGAAAAATGCCTTTTATTTATAGTGTTACAAACAATTTATATATTAGTACATTTATAATTGCATGTTATTTCATTAAAAAATTAGTAAATAGCACTCAAAAACAACAAATAATTTAGTCATACACATATAAAAATTAATAGTTTATTATTTAAAAAAATTAGTCACAGGTAAAACTAAAAGTAGTATCTAAATATAGAAAAAAAACTTTCATTTACATATATGATATTTGGTTTGGTAGTTGGATAATTATCAGATAATTATCGGATAATTATCGGATAATTATCAGCGAAAATAATTATCTTGATAATAGCCAACCCTGCATTTAATGCTTTTCTCTTTTCAGATTCTTTAACAATGCCATACAAAATTGTAAAGACGTTTGAAAAGGGGAACTCAAAACTATCAACAGTACCAGGTAATTGGGAAAAAGATGGCGGCCTTCACTGGCCCAAATATAACGAAAACAAATTAAGAAGAGTTGAAAATTCTTACCCTGAAAATAGCTGGCGAAAAATGAATTGCAAAGTGAAGAGATCTAATTTGAATACTTTTTTGAAGCGGAACAGGAAATAGACAAAATGTGTAATAAGTCTGAAACTGAAACAGATACTGAGCAATATTACGTGACAAACCAAAAAGAAATTATGTTTAATCAACTTGTTCAAGACTGCATTATGGTAAGTAAACTTTCAGAGATATACAGACATTTGACTAATGAAAATAAAATTTTATCTCAAGAGACCCTGTGTGTCTTTATGTACGTGTTTGTGTGTGTTCGTGGCATACCCGACACAGTGGGGAGATATGAGTGTGTGCAGTACGTAGTACAGCATTTCTGCTTGCGATCTTTTTTATGTTCTCTTATTCTTTCCGGTCTAGTTTTCTTTTTAATTCAATATATTTCAAAATTTTAGAATTTGCTTGATTTTTGGATTTTGTTTGGGATTGAAGTTGTCACGGTCATTCGACGAAAAATTTTGGTGGAGATATGATCATTTATTGTGCATAGAAGAGTAGTCTAAAGCAATTATGTGAAATATTTAATAAGACATTTAACAACTATTTTTAAAAAAGGGACATATCCTTTTAAAAAAGTGGAAATATCAATTTTATTATCAAAATTTGCAGTGGTTTAAACTATGACATAAAGAAAGGCTGGGCAGCAGTTTTCCGCTGAGTGTACAGACAGACGTGTACCCAGTTTGCGAGCATCCCGAACCACCTGTTCCAGCCACTATTCCATAGCGGTTTTACCAGCGGCCTCAAGAAGACCAGTAGCTAAGTTTTAGATCCATTACCTTAAATTTACCTAATTTATTTTTGACAAAAAAGCCAGTTGTATCAGCATTAGTTTTATCTGTCAAGTAGGTGGGGTATTTTATTCGACGTCGAATTATTATCTTCCTATTTGCAACAGATAATAATTTATAATTAGGCCTTGTGTTTAAATTTTATGTATGGTATTGTAATTGTAACCGTTCAAAATTATCCAACACTTCATTTCCAAACAAAAATATCCGTTCGTTAAAAACTGTTTTAAATGTTAGGTCTTCCAATTTGTTAAGTTTCTGTTTACACCTAAAAATTTAATTGTGCTAATTAATTTTCGGGACTGTGTCTAATTTTTGTTACAGTTTTTGTTTAATTAAATTTTTTTCTTTCATTTTAAATCTCGTCTTCTTTATTTTTTTTGTGTTTCGGCGATCTCCATTGTAAATTAATCGCTGAAGTAGATACCTACCTATTAAAACCACATCATCGGCCTTCGTTCGATGCGTTGTTTACAGGCCCTGTTTCTTGAACACTATAATACATTTATGACTTGACAATCTTCGCCGATGTCTATGTCTATTTATTTAAAACTAGCGACCCACCCTGACTCCGTCCGGGTAGAATAATTTTATTATGTAGGTATAGGTCCCGTCTTTTCTAAAAATTTTGTGCTCACTGGGATTTTCCCTCCAGAGGATGTTTTGCAAACTTCTATGATGCTCGTTGATGAAAATGCATCGAAACATCTTCTCAATGTCACAAATCCATGTGAACACGTAAGTTCTGAACAATAAAATAATATCAAAAAGCTCACCCTGCACCACAGGCCCGTTCAGCATGACATCATTTAAAGATAGCTTACTTTTTGACTTCATGCTTCCATCGAAAACCACTCGTAACTTCGTAGTTTTACTATGTTCGTTGAAGACGGCGTGATGGGCTAAAAAATAAACAGGGCTGTTATATACATCATAAGAAGCTATATCTACCTCCTTGGCATGACCCATCGCTACATACTGGTCTATAAACTGTTTATATTGTTCACACAAGACATGATTTTGCTTCAATCTTTTTTCAAGAGATAAAAATCTCTGCAAGGCAACTGAAAAGGAATCCCCAAGCTGCAACTCCTCCTTAGGCGAACAAAGAGGCATGTCAACATGAAATTGGTTATTCTCAAGCTTAAGTGATTGTTGAAAAATGTCTTCAGACCTTTGGAATTCATTTGAGTGCTTAGTTGCAGCCTGAGGCAACTTTTCACTAAGCCAGAAATTCTCCATGACATTTTCCAATTTTTTTTCATCACAAATTACAAAGTTGGATGCTAAGGGGTATGACTTATTGTTATTAATCACAGCAACCCTGCCTGCAACAACATATCCAAATAAAGTTTTTTTGTAATACAGGTCCATTTGAAATTTTCAAACTGTCATCCAATAAGGAATTGAAATAAATATCAGCTCCCAAAAGCAAAGAAATCTCAGAAGGTATATTAAAATGCTCATCTGATAATTGAATATCTTTGGGAAAAACAAATTTTGAAATGTCAACATATTGTTGCGGTAAGGGGCAGGTAATAGAATCAACCACCAAACAAGATACATCAAAATTAATGTTTTCATAATGACATGAATTTATTTTAATATTCACAGTCTTATTAACCATGGTGGGTTTATTGTCAATACCAATAATATTGGCAGATGTTTCAACAGGTTTCAAATTCAAACTTTTGACAAATGATTCAGTGGCAAACGACGCTTGGCTGCCACTGTCGAGCAATGCTCTTACAAAAATGTCACGACCAAATCTGTCAGTGACCTTGACTTTTACAGTAGGTAACATAACCTTAAGATTTGACACAGTATTACTGGACAACAATGAAACAGGAGTCTCTTTGGACTCTTCATCAAAATGCAAAAGTGTATTATGGGGTTTTTTACAAATTTACATTTACAAACACTGTCCCCATGATTTCTCAAACAAATTGAACATAATTTATGTTCCTTTACAAAGGAAAGGCGAGCCTCAATAGGAGCCATCTTAAATTTGGGACAATTAAAAATTGCATGTTCTTTAGAATCACAAAAATTACAGGTTACCTTTAAATGTGTAGCAACATTTGCTACCCTAGGTGTAGCTGCAGACTTGGGTTTTGAATCGCTGAAATTATTGCTTTTGTTTGAGGTAGTATCCTCGAGCGCCATAGCACGCTTTTCCAAAAAAGAAATAAATTCAGCCATCGTTGGCAATTGGTTTGGGTCACGTTCGAGCAAGAGTTCTAAAATAGCTTGACTCAAAGGCATTAACATCATCATTATCATTCTCATCCTGGCTTAATATATACAACTGTATACTCTCGTACGACTTCAATGCCGAGATTAGCTTCTCTTTCCGAGCTTCCGAAATAGACACAGTGGCCGATGACAGGTTGTTAGGGTCACTTAAAAATATTTCAATTCGGCTGACGGCCCCCTTGCACTGGGCACGCATAAGTTTAATTTTTTTTAATTCCGCCATTTTAAAACGCGCACTTCACTTTTATTTATTTATTTTTAGATAACGCACAGAATACGCCGAAATTCACAAAAACGTTTTCACTTTTTGTTAGGTTATGTTTACGTCGAAGCTCTGATGACAATGACGTTTTGTGGACCATAGACAATAAGGAGTAGTATGGAGCAATGCCGCCAACCACAAGGCGCAATGCCGCCAACCACACAGCACGAACACGACCGGCGCAAGCCAATTCGACGCACGCGGTGAAAAAATGACGGGTATATCCCATCTGTTCTATGGAAC
Source organism: Aproaerema taeniolella (assembly GCA_949987775.1). NCBI lineage: Eukaryota > Metazoa > Arthropoda > Insecta > Lepidoptera > Gelechiidae > Aproaerema > Aproaerema taeniolella. The sequence continues at coordinate 11,530,798 of OX465245.1, forward strand.
ATGACGTAATAGAACAATTTGAGAAAATATTGTCCCTATTTGTACTATAGAACAGTTTGTACTTTTTAGTCTCAAACTGTTCCATAGAACAAATTATATATAAACTTCTTTAAGTTGATATGTAAACTGGCCACTCGAAAATGATTTGCTAGCACTTGTCTTAGTGACATTGATGATTAGATGGTTTCTCACCGATAGAAATTTTGAGAGAGCTGTGCTGTCGCTCACTTTCTTTTTTATTGTTTTTTTGTTAGTATCTTAAATGGAAGCAAACGATTTTAATAGTTTGAATTTTTTGCAACGGGGTCGTGGCAAAGTTTTACAGCATGGTGATAAAGAATATTACCTACAGACAAATTATACAAGAGGAATGTCATTATGGCGATGCGTTATGTACCGGAAACTGAAATGTGTCGGAAGTATGAAGATATCTATGGTGAGTTAATTATGTAATTTTATTTCATATTTTCTTATCTTCAGCTTTAAAAAGATTTTTTATAAACATTCTATTTATTTTATTTAAAGATGGACAAATTAATATTGAAGAAGAAGCCACACCTCATAAATTGTGTGAAGGAGGAAACAAAAGAAATTACAAAAAACGTGATAGCAACGTGTATCGAAGAAGCAGCTCTAGGGCAAGATACAGTGCCGAATGTGTACAAAAAAGTGGTGTCAAAGTTTCACGACAAAGGTATAAATTTCGTACAAAAAATACCATCATATAAACAAGTCAAATCTACGATTTATCGTAAAAGGAATGAACACTTTCAAGTTCCTTTGCTGTCTTCTAATGATGCATGTGAGTTACAAATACCCGCTCAGTATACCGATATGCTCCTTGCCGATTATAACGATGGAGACAACCGCATTTTACTTTTTTGTTCAAAAGAAGCCAGACGATTAATACCAAATATTAAAATAATACTACTTGATGGCACTTTCCAAGTTTGTCCTGCACCATTTGCAGAACTTTACACTATGCATGGAGATATAGGTAGCTCTGATGAGTTTACTAATGTAATTCCACTGGTATATGTTCTGATTACCAAAAAAACAAAAGAAATGTATGTGCGTATGCTAGAATTGATAAAATCTACTGTTCCGGAATTTTCGCCGACAGAAGTTATAACCGATTTCGAAAGGGCTGCAATCGCTGCTGTTCAAGAAGTTTTCCCGAATGCTAGTTACCATGGCTATTACTTTCATTTTACGCGAGCTGTACGACGAAAGGCAAAAAAATTGCAATTATCAAATGATATATTCTTGCAAAGAATTGTGTCACTTTGTACAGTCTTGCCGCTTTTACCTTTATCTGAGCTAGACAATGGTTGGGCATATATAAAAGCGGAAGTGGCTTCTATTTCAAACAACGATAACTTAATGAAATTTGTGAAATACATGGAATCATTTTGGCTAAAAAATGATTTTCACAAGTCTTGGTGCTGCTTTGGAGTTAGACATAGAACCACTAACAGTGTGGAGAGTTGGCATCACGATTTTGCTGGTAATTTCAAAAGAACACCGCCATCGTTTATTATATTTTTGACAAAAATGGCAGAGGATGCAATTTTGAATAAAATTAAAGCAATAAAAGTGTTAAACAAATCTAAATCGTTAACGAAACGAGAAAACAGAAATATTAACAGGGATAAGTACATATTAGAAAACCAACTACAATTAACTGTTGGAGAAATTAGCGTAGAAATGTTTTTGAACAAAACTATTTACTTGTCAACTCATTAAAAAGCACATTGACCGGTTTCCCAAAGAAACTGACACAATCTTTTTTGTATAAGCTCTTTCACAAGTAAATCAAAATGACATATTATAAATTATCAAAAAGATGTGAAAATATCAATACGTATTTTGAATAAAAGTAAAGAAACTAAATTAAAATGAATAAGTTTGAAGTAATCCGTAAATTGTTTTTAAAGCAACCAAAGACATTATATGAAATGGCTTTGACAAGTTCGTTTAAGTACATGAAATCAAACATTGATAGTTGTCTCCATGACCCGGCGCCAATTTTTGAAAACATTGAAAATATGTTTTTTTTACTAAACGAGTTGCAGCTGCCTAAAACAATCTGTATTGATATATTTTTTTACTCTCTTCAAAGTGTAGACTACAGTGTTATTCTGAGTGAGGAGGGTATGTCATCCACGGGCCGTTGCCAGGACTGCCTACATCTTCAGTACCCGAAGCATAATGAATATGCACCGATAAAAATTTATGACTTATATTGTAAATTTTGTACTGGAGAACTATTTCTGCAAAATAAGTATTTTCCGGGGGCTTTTTAGAATAAGAATATTTTAGTTAAAATAAGGAATGGTTTGTTTTTTTTTTATCTCGGACTGTTTAGTTTAAGGATACTAATATTAGTGGTAAGAAGAATTGTTTTTAGTTTGTAATTGTATTGCAAAACTGAACTTTGCAAAATAAAAATACATTATGTAGCAAAAAGTTTCATTTTTTGATAGTGAACTGTACCTGGTTTTAACGTCAGAGATTGTTATTAACGTCTTTCTCGTCAATCATCATGGAACAATTTGGAAAAAACCGATCCCATTTAGTTCTATGCATTCACAGACAAATAAAAACAGGGGCAAAAGCTAGTATGTAGTTCTATAGTACAAAAAGGGACAATATTTTCTCAAATTGTTTTATTACGTCATGTTCCATGGAACAAATGGGACACACTCAAAATGACGTACCTTGCCGGTAGACACAAATCTACCTGTATTCTCCAAAAATGCTCGAAAATCGTACAAACTTTACGATCTCCTCCTCCTCTTTGGGCTGATGCTGGTGATGATGCCAGGGAACTTCAATATTCACCCAAACTATTAGCTGGGTGAAGCTTCCCCAGCGCAGCGGGCGCGGCAGCAAACACCAAAAAAACCCGCAAATATCACCCACGGCACTGATTTTACACAACTACAAAGGACCACTTTGCCTGTTTAGTAAATGAAAGGCAAGAAATAGTTGGATTGGCTAATTTATTAAATAAATTGCACAAAATATAATCAGGCGCACAATTCGCCATGACCTTTGAAAAAGAAGAAGGAAAAAATTGCCAGAGTAAAATATATTTTAACATTTTGAATTTACTTGAACAATGGCCAACTGAACAATTGAACAATGGCCTTTTGCCAGTTAAATAAAACTTAAATTTAAAACTAAAATAAATATATGTTCAGATACTGAACAATGTACTATATAAGTACTTACAGGTCAAACAATGCTCTTATATCATTATCGTTAATAGTATTGACATTGCGACCTTATGTTAAATGGTTCGAAATCACTAGTTAGTCTTTCGCTATAAGGTGTCCTGAGCGCTTCTCTCCGCAGTGCAATTTGTAAAAATGGGAGAGTGCTCTACTTCACAATTTGTACAACTATCCAAAATAATTTTTGTGCCTCGAGAGTTGCCTATCAAAGGAATAGAAACATTTATTCTTAATCTAGCTGAGACGATTATCGATAATGCTCCTTCCGATAATTTTATCGTTTTACAAGTGCATAATATACCTACGACGTTGGTGCGAGATGGAATGTACGAAACACGTTACTTCTTCGAAACAATTCCCAAACCGTAAGTAGTTGTTGTAATCCTAAAACTGACTTTGATGGGCATGAATGTTTTAATGGTGGCATTGCAGATTTTAGATCGATGCATATGTGGTTGATGTCGTGTTCGTAAAAAATGATATGTCATCTAGTTCCTTGATGTCAGAAGATTCAACTACAGACGAGATTCCGTTAGATGACAACGATATTATCACCCACCAAAGCGAAAATTGAACAGCTTACTATTTGATAGCTGCTGAAGAAAAGTGAGTTGATATATTCCTGTGCAGCTGTTTGACTTATAAATTTACTAAACTACTGATATATGTTCAGTGTATGAGCCCTTAAATAAGAACAGACTTTGAGACGCAACAATTTTCGGCTCAACGTGCTAAAAGGAACTGTAGAATTTTATTCAAACTTATGTTTAAAAATGTTTCTTCCAAGGATTTATCACATTGTTTGTTCCAGGCGATGGTTCGGCCAAATACCAACTAGCCGCTCTGGACTCAGTGGATCGCAGAGCCAGGAGGCTAATTGGTGATAAAAAGCTGGTTAAGGATAAGCTACAAAGCCTAGCTCATAGACGCAAAGTATATGTGTTTTTTATAGGATGTACTTCGGAGAGTGTGCTCAGAGGCTACATGAGCTCATTCCGCCTGCCCCTCTTTTCCATCGGACGTCCAGACGCACTGCGGGGTACCACCCTTATCTTGTCGAGATCCCTCGGATACGTACTGAGCGCTATTCTTCATCTTTTATATTGCGCACTGCCAGGGAGTGGAATTCCCTGCCGGCGTCTGTCATCTGCGTACACAACCACTCCAGGCAAAAGCATGTGCAGCAGGAAAAGAGTCGCAGAGAGAACAGACCCCTGAGGAACTCCGGCATTAATAGCCATAAGGTCAGAGGAGCAGCCATCAACGACTACTCGGATCGACCGTTCACTCAGGAAGTCAGAAATCCAGCTACAAAAACTGGCAGGGACGCCGTACGCAGGAAGCTTGCATAGCAGACTTGCGTGCCAAACCCTGTCAAAAGCCTTCGAGATATCAAGTGACACGGCGAGAGCTTCACCGTGTTTCTCGATGGCTTCGCCCCAGCAGTGCGTGACATACACAAGAAGATCCCCAGTTGATCTTCCCCGGCGAAAGCCATATTGATGATCACTGAGCAGGTCGTTAGCTTCTAGGTATGTCAGCAGCTTGCTGTTCAGTACTCTTTCCATAACCTTACAGAGTACGGAAGTGATGGCAATAGGAGGGTAGTTACAGGGGTCAGCACGACTGCCCTTCTTGGGTACTGGTTGCACGTTAGCAAGTTCCAGGACTTAGGTTCGGTTTAAGTCTTGAGAGAGAGACGGTACAAGCGTGTCAGTATGGGAGACACCTCAGGACCACATTGCCTCAAGACTTTAGCGGGTATCCCATCCGGACCGCTCGCTTTATTCACGTATAGACTCTGTAATGCTCATCGGACCTCTTTATTATGTATTGTGACTTCCGGCATTGAGAAGTCACAGCGAGGCATAGTCGGTGGCTGTCGAGAGCCAGAGTCCAGACGAGAATTGCTCGCAAAAAGAGATGCAAAGAGATCTGCTTTCTCTTTCGCAGAGTGAGCTAACGATCCATCAGGTTTCTGCATGGGAGGCAACGATGGACGGCAGAAATTAGTTTCGACAGACTTTGATAGGGACCAGAACTGATTAATACCAGGAGCCTTCCGGATAACCCGTTTGCATGACTTGGCAGCGTAGTTGAATGCCTTCTTCTTCGAACGAACCCTCCTAGCTCGGATCCCAGGCCTGTATGCAGCTTCTTTGCGTGCCTCAGCACGTGCACAATCCGCATTGAATCATGGCTGGGCTTTGTGACCGAGCGGGATGTCGGAGAATGGAATGAAGTATTCCATTCCCTGCCGAATCATATTCGCAATCGCATCAGCCAAACAAGAGGCCGAAGCGAAACACATTTGCCGCCAAGGATAAGATGCAAAGAAGTGCCGCATCTCATCCCAATCTGCTGACTCGTATCGCCAGACTCTCCTAGTGCCTTTGAGACTAACGTCTCCGGGGGAGAACTGATCGATACGGATTTCACCAGACAGTGATCCGATGTTCCCAGCGGGGCTGAGACTGTAACCGAGTACTTGTCTGGATCAGTTGTCAGCAGTAGGTCAAGGCAATTGGGAGTATGTCCATCAACATCCGGTACCCGCGTCGCCTCATTCACCAGCTGGGTGAGATCTAGCTATAGTGCAAATTTGCGCGCTTCTCTCCCAGCGTTGTCAGTTTTCTTGAACTGGAACAACCACTCGCTGTGGTGGGCGTTGAAGTCCCCCAGAAAGACGAGCTCTGACGTTGGGTACCTTTGTTGGGCTATATCAGCTGTCTCAGTCAGGTGGTCAAGAAGTTTGGTTGTCTCCTGGTCTCGACTATGTGAACTATAGACACAAGCATAGATAGTTTTGTCTAAACCGGTATCCAACAACAGCCAAAGAGTAGATAACCCAGATTTCTCAAAGCAACGGAGACGCCTGCAGCAAACGTCGTCGCGGACATACACACAGACTCCAGCGTTCCTCATGAAGTTGTGTTCAAGGGAGTACCCCGGGTAGTTGAGGTACGCCACATCCGACGGTGTTGCTATCTGCGTCTCCGTGAGAAAGAATAGGTGCGGCTTATTGGTCTCAAGGTGGTGGTGGACCTGTTTGATATTTGAGTGCAACCCTCGGATGTTAATGAGGTGCACTTTTCGTGGGAGGAAGTGCAGCCGTTTTTTAACCTTTTCTTTTTGCCTTTCATGTTGTGTGTATTTGGAGTGTGTGAGGGGAAGTAATTGAAAGTCGAGGCACTGCTTATTGAACCACAAAAACAAGACTGATGACAACAATTGGCCATAGGAAACTCACTTGGAGCGCGCGGGGACGCCCTAACCCCCCGATATGGCCACCGGGTCCTCCCATACAACTCATTTTGGAGGGTAGCGGGATCCATGCTTAGGATCCCGCTACCCTCCAAAATGAGTTGCCCGGGACAGTGCTATTCATCAATCAAGACCGGTCTTAAGCAGTGCAACTGACTTCGTCCTTACTTCCCCAATGGCACTGGCACTTCCGCGCACCAGCGGAACACAGACGCTAGTCTGCTTGGCGCTGGACTCCGGCAGAAGGGTGGTCGCGAGCCAGGCGGCTCATTGCGACTGCTAATGGGCCTACCACACCGCTTTGGGGATCTTTGGCCGCCACCATTGACGTTGCCCAGGGTGAACCGCTAGGAGGTAGATCCCAACCACCCTAAAATAAAAAACAGACCACTTTTAGTTGCAGTTGAAGCTGCAAACGAAAGAACCTTTAAAGATTCGGAACAAGTACAGATGGTCAAAGAAGAATTAAAGAAAGGACCAATTTTAGATGAACTTAAATCTCCGAACATACCTTTCCGAGATTCAAGGGAAACCGGAAAAGATAAGAAAATAAAAGTTAGAGTAAATAGATTGAGACCAACGACAGATGAAGAATTGTTGAAAATGTTGGAAGATGATTAGGCGAGATTATTAATGGACCTAGACACGTAGGTGTTTGCCTACATTGATAGATATAACTGCCAATCCTTATACCAAATTCACTGTCCCATTAATTATACTTCGGCGCCAATGATTGTGCAATAACGTAGAATTAAGTTTGTTACTTTTTAAGCAATAAAGCAATTGTTTTAAAGTACCAATGTGTATCATTTTAATCTATGCTTATATACCTTTTATCTGATAAACATTAGATATATATAAAAAAATATTATTATAACAGCATTAAAATTCGTGGTTTGAGCGTTGATAATCATGACAACAGTAAAGAAAGGTAAGTAAGTATAGATTGTGTAATTAAAGATAAAAGTAACGTCTTAGCTTAAAATAGATATTTATGTCATAAGGCCGTAAAGTGGCGGTTTTCTTATAAAGACGATGTTTCGATATGAGCTTACAGTACGTAAAAAAAGGTGGGAGGTAAATTTTACGGCCTCAGCCTCGAAAAAAAGACGATACAGTAGTCTCTAGAAAAGAGTACCTTTACGAACGCAACCTAGCGCTCAAAAGTTGAACTTTCGGAGCAAGTATAACAAAAAGTTTTTTTTTTCAATGTAGTCTTTAGAGAAAATAACTTTTGCGCATGTAGTTCTGTGCCCGTGTTTCCGCGCGAAATTTTCAAAAGTAAAATTATTGAATTTTCTCAAGGATTTTCATTTCATCACGTAAATTATTCATTTATTTCTAATGTAATTCATCAACTACTAAAACTAAATATTTTTTGACTTTTTCGCGAGAATAGTTTGAAACAAAAATGTTATCTACAGATAATAGAATTTACATAATTTCATATCAAAGTAAAGTTAACTTTTATTATTTTTAATGTTTGCCAGCGCCAGATTTACATATTCTCAAATATGAAACCATCACCAATATTATCGCCCAAAAGATCGGAGTTACTTTCAAAAATCCAATCTGCGGAAGAGACCGAAGAAGAAAAAGTCAAAAAGCAAAATAGAAAGAGAAAGTAAAAAAAAGCTCGTTCTGACTCTATCTGACATGGGGCGAACCACAGCACGCTGTGGGGAATTGTTAAAAAGGTAAACGAAGCCTCTATGAATTCAGCAGCAATTTGTGAAAATATAGCGAACATAACAGCTGAATACTTGGATGACGAAGATGACTGAGAAATATTCTGCAAAGGCAAAAGGTTAACGATGTAGCTTTGTATTTATAATAGTTAATAAATGCCACCATCACTTATGCGGTTTATTTACATACCATACCTAAAAATCGAACACTGGCTGTTATGTCTAAGAAATATGTTTTTTTGTTTCGTTGGTCGTTTGCCTGGCGACAGTGTCAGAGCGTGACCTATCCAAATGACATTGACTCGGTATCACAAGCAGTCAGATAGCGGACAGACGCCTGCAACATTAAACTTTTGTGATTTGTGAGGTTGAGTCAAGTAAACAGTTCAAAATGGTCAGTACTCAGTACGTAGATTGTGGCACTAAAAATAAAAATTACGTCTTAGTTCAATGAAGTTTTATTGATTGTTTACTAGAGTGGGCCGTTTTTACTTTTTCTTACTTTTCCATCGGGCTTTTCGCGAAAAGGATGCCAAAATTAAAGAAATTCTTTTGCCTCCGGATTGTAGTCAAACATTTAACTTTTTTCCGTTTTAGGGTTATTTTCAGCAAGATAGTAATGTACCAAAACCTAGTAATTGATTGATTTTTTTAATAAATTACAACTGTATTATAGTCATAAAACATTATAAGACTGTCTTTCAAAGGCAGGCGGTGAGGGGCGGGGGGAAAAATCGGCGCATTGTAACTTATTCCGCGCGCATTTTAGTATCGCTGCGGCTTCTTGAGAGAGTGGTTGTGTTGAGATTTTTCGCGCGCGCTTTTGTAATGAATACCACTCGTAAAAAGTGGGAATGTCCACTATTTGGTAATACGTGTGATTTAAAAGACAATGTGTTACCAACGTACGAAGATGTCATGAAATATATCAAATTAGACCGAGATACGAAGAAAAAACCTACCTAAAAGGAAATAAGGATATTGTCGTGTCAAAAATTACAGAAATATGGGGTAAGGCTTCCATTCCTACTATTGAACGTAAAGGAATCAATGTGATGCTGAAGGCATTTCATCTAAAATGCAAAAATCTCCTGAAATCGCATCCAAAAATACCCACAGAAAAATTAGATGAGTTTTGTCGCTCCAGTATAGTACTTTTTGATATTTCATCCTGTAAATGCACTGACATATCTAAATGTACTTGTCCAAGAGAGAAAAAAGTACCTGCGCGAGAGCAGAGCTTCCTAATTGACCAACGATCGACTAGAAAAATGTTTATTGGAGCCATTGATACAGTTACATCAAAAAAACTAACAAACGCACTGAAAAGGAAGTCTAATCCAAATGTACAGCCCCGAAATGAAACAAAACTAATGCCTTATATTCCTAATTCATCTGAAACTGAAAGCACTACAAGTACAACCGATCAAGACGACAATTTCGAGTCACCAAAAAAGAAAATTACGGCACCTCTTGTCAAAAAGGTCTCGTCAGAAAGCGTAATAGACTATGATTTGCTTTCTAAGACTTGTGATAGGTACGGTGTGTCAGACAGAGCCGCCGCAGCAATTACCTCGGCAGTATTGCATACTTCGAGTAGTGCTGAAATTATTGATAAAAACCGTATTCGCCGGAAACGTGACCTCTCAAGAAAATGTGCCTTGAGGCGAGCCGAAATCTTAGATGTACCTGCTTTATACTTTGATGGGAGGAAAGATAAAACTTTGAGTTTATCTAAAAAAGAAGGAAGAATCTATAGAGAAATAATTCTTGAAGAGCACATTTCGTTGATGACTCACAGTTCTTGGGTTATATAGCACCTGACTCTGGCACTTCTAAATGTGTAGAGAAATCTATCGCCGACTTCTTTCAGGAAAAAAACATTTCTATGTAAAGTTTGCTAGCGGTAGGCTGTGTTGGAACCAATGTAAACGTTGGTAACCAAGGAGGCATTATTCGTCTTTTCGAAAAGCGATTAAATAGACCGTTACAATGGATCATCTGCCTTCTTCACATGAATGAACTGCCTTTTCGTCATTTGTTCCTCCACTTAGATGGAAAAACTTCAGGACCTCAAACATTTACAGGAACCATCGGAAAGTATCTAGAAAAGTGTGAGAAGAGACCTGTTGTCCAATATCAACCCATTAACGCAGTTTTACCCGATGTATCTGCAGAAGATATGAGCGCTGATCAAAAGTACTTGTATCGAATTGTATCAGCGGTAACGTCTGGTGAATTCCCTGCCTACTTAGCAAACAAATCTCCTGGAAAAATGTCCCATGCCCGATGACTCACTCGGGCTAACAGAATTATGCAATTGTATGTTTCCATGGAATCTCCTTCTCAAAACCTGACCGTTCTCGCAACTTACATCGTCAAAGCATACGCTCCAACTTGGTTTGCTATAAAATGTTATCCATCCTGTAAAGATGGAGCACGTCACCTGTATCAACTCATATCTGCTACTAGATACTTGCCAACAAATCTCAAAGCTGTAGTCGATCCGGTCATACAAAGAAATGGTTACTTCGCCTACCATGAAAATATCCTATTAGCAATGTTGACCGATCCACAACAGCACATTCGGGAACTCGGGGCACGTCGCATATTAAAAGCTCGAAGCAGTCAAGGAAATACACTTCGACTGTTCCAAGTTCCTTGCCTAAACCTCAATGCATCGTCTTACATTGTACTGATTCAGTGGCAGGATAAAATTACAGAGCCGCCACTATTAAAACTGATACCCAATGAGGACATCCAACAGTTTGTCGCACAAAAAGGAGAAGGCGACTTGCTATTTCTACGTCTTCCTTGTCACTCTCAAGCAGTTGAAGGAGCAGTGAAGACTGTCACTGAAGCTTCAGCCAAATTGAGCACAAAAAACGCCAGAGAAGGCTATATCCTTCAGCCAAATTGAGTCACGAAAAACGATGCCGAAGTTCGAGAGTAAACAAGATTTTCATGCTAAATAAAGCTATAGTTATTTTTTGTTTCATTATGATTTTAAGGTTTTTCTTTTTGTAATATATAAATAATGCCGTTTATTACGTGTTTCAATAATAAATACCATATTATCTTGTCCTTAAGGAGAAATGTAAACACCCTATTGTTTACATTTCTTCTCACTATATTTTGAAAACAAAGCAGTCGAAAATAAATTATGTTATATATTGTTAATGCTAGTATTAATAAGCTGTAAAATTCCAGTAATAATGACAGTTTTTAAAGCTTTAACAAATTTTACTGCAACTTCATGTGAAGATTACTTATAAACTCAAATCTTAAGGGGGCACCGAGGTAACGATGCGCAATTGTGCATTCGTTTGAAACCTTGCTATATTGTTATTACTAAAGCTTTAGTTATGCAAATGATGTATGAGATATTTAAGGATTCACTCTATAAATCATACATTATAGAAACACGATTACTTCTAGTTTCCTCGATAGAAAAAAATCCGAAGTTATGTAAAAAATAAAAAATAAACCCTTAATACGGCGAAAATACTTCACAGAAAGTCGTCAGCTTTTGAATAATAACAAAAAAATATGTTTTCTATAACGTATACACTTTACACTTTCAAAATGTGTACTTGTTTAATAATACGAGGGAAATAACTAAAATCACGTGCGCTCCGACCATTTTAAGCCGCCCTGTCCGCTTTAGCCCGGCCTCGATCGTCGAACGGGAAGCCTGTGTCGCTTGCGCTTTCGCACGGTTTTGATTAAATAGTGAAGAATTTTGTCCTAATTAACTACTCTTTAAATGGGCAATAAAGTTAATAAAACAAAGAAGAGAAGAGGTTGGCGAAAGAAAAATGCTAAACGCTTGCATGAAGAAATCAAGTAAGTAAAACTAGTACAGGTACCTACCTACCTATACCCGGTGTCACAAAATTGACCGTGAATCTTCCATAGAAATATTAAGTTTCCTTAACCAAAAAACAAAAATTAAGATTAAAACTATTTGAAATAAAGTTTACAGGGGTGTTTCTTCACCTGGTCAAAGATTCCCGGTATATTTTGTGACACCCTATAATAATATGTTTGCCAGGTAGTTGGTATGTTACAATTGAATTTATCTTTCTAGAGCAAACTGCCGTCATAAGCAAAAGTGCGGCATCTACAAAAAAACACATTGAACGTTTTTTGTGCCGTTTGAATCAGCATCCTTTTATCATTAAAATTACCGAATAAGAAAGCGGTAACTGTACTCTAACATCGAAATGTCCTACAACACTTTGCCGTATCTGCCTCAGTTTGGGACACGAAACCAGGTAAAATAGCGGGATCTATAAGATTCAAATAAAGAACGCGGCAACTACCAGTAGATGCCGCGTTTTTACTCTGTTTATGCAGATGCCGCTCAAATACTCGGAAATCGCCGCCATTTTGTGAGACCTGTCTCGCTCTCGTGTCGCCTGACGCGCGTCAGTCTTGAGTCGATCGCAGTGGTTATTATTCGCTTGTGAAATAGTGTGACGTATTAAATACATTTAAACTTAATAATGTCTAAAAAATTTGTTAAACACAATAAAGAAATAGAAACTATTATAAATGGTAAGTAAACATGTATTCATTAGCTAGTTTGTTGTGTATGTAATTTGGTCATATCAATTTGTTTCCATAATTATAAGTTTAGGTATATTAGGGTAAGTAGGCAAGTTAAGTACACTGAATTAGATAGATTCCCCGTACTGTATTAGCACCTGTGTTTCTCATTCACAACAGCTGTCAAAGTTCTGCGTGCTTTTTTTGAGAAACGAGTAAAATATAGTAATTTTATAGACGAATTTATAGCAACTGATTTTGAATTGTGCGATACAGGTCATACCTAGTGCACAGTTCAAGAAAACTGTTAATAAAAATCACCTATTGTAACTTGTAACCGGATGTTTAATTAAGCTTTATCTTTATATTAGATTAATATTAATACTTAATAATAAAGGAATGTTGTAATTTCAGTGGAATAATGAAGGGTTGAAAAGTGCTGAAATTATATTTTTCTTTATTTGCTACCAATAATAATAATAATATTTTTACAAATATCTTTTAAAGCTGGGTACCATAGCCATAATATGTGCATATGTTTTAACTTCTACTAAATTTTCAGAATGGAACGTTGACGATGACACCACAGACTGCAGTGACGATAAGTTACCTCTTTCGCCCTATCAACAAAACATCATTGTTATCATTGTTTTCAAAACATCATTGTACACATGTTATCATTAACATGTGTAAAAAACATGACAAAGAAAATATCAGCATGGATGATAAGACAAACACCAGTTTGGAACCAAAACATATGGCCTTTAGGCCTATAAATATCGCATTAAAGCCAGTATCAGATAATTGTTCGAGAATTAATTCTAACGATAAGCCATCAAAAAGCGAAGCTCTACATTTAGGCCAAGATCAAAGTATTCTGATTTCGAAAATTACAAATTCTGACTTAATCATTCATGCACGGCAAGCAATTGGACCTGATAATTGCATCGGAAACTCATCAATTGTTTTTGGATGTGAAGGCGGCGGTATCGGTATATATTTATTATGTTACTTGGACTAATAATTAATCTGTTTGAGGCTTCATATGTCGATTTACAAGGAGTGCAACAAGAATATGGTTGGTACGAGTATTTACATCTTTATGTCACTGGCGAAACATTGGTATTGATTGACGGAATGTGGCACGAACTACCTACACTATCCTTGTTTTCGCTTACTACTAATATTTTACACATAAATAGTTGTATTGTGAGTAATATGTAGTAATAACGATTGTATACCTAGAAGTAATACTTAACATACTTTAGTTAATAACATAAGGAAGAAACTAGTGTTTAAGACACAGGCTCGGCCTAGTTTAAATACTAGTATTTCATTTTATAATATCATTGTATGTTTTCAATAGATAAATAAATGAATAAAAAAATTTCTGAAAGTACCGATTCTGATATAATTAATGTAACTCATGTACAAAAAGCTACTGAAAATGGCAAAAATATTGACAATTTACCCATTACTTCAGAATGCGGAGGCGACCGTATCCCTATTTCTAAGAATACCAATTCTGATTTTATTAACCTACCTAAAGCACAGCAAGCAACTGGATCTGATCAAAGTATTGACAACTTGTCTACTTCTTCAGAATGCAAAGTCAGTGTTATCCTTATTTCTGAAAGTGCCAATGTTGATTTAATTGATCTACCTCAATCACAACAAGCTACTGGGCTTGAAAACACTTTCGATAATTTACCAGAAGGCGGCGTGGTTTCTAAAGGCGAAGGCGGCATTGTTTTGATGAATGAAGGTGTGAAATTAGTTTTAATTAATACTCCAAATGAACAGCAAGCTGCTGCACCAGAAACACCAAATACATCTTCAACGAATCAAACTATTGAAAATTTACCAATATACGCTGAAGATGGGATACTAATTCTTTCAAGTATAACACAAGAACACCAGAAAACTTATAAACGCGTGATTGAACCTGAAAATACTTTTGAAAACTTATCTTACAATTCTGAAGGTGAAAGCGGTAGTATTCTGCTAAATGAAAGTGGTAATTCTGGTTTAATTAACATTAGTAATGCACAACAAGTCACTGCATCAGGAGAACCAAGCATAAATGAAATAGAAAAACCCGAGCAGACTTCTGGAAATACTACAGAAATCACTAAACGTGGCGGAATTCGTAAAAGAAAACATAAAACAGCTAATAAAGCCGAAGCAAAGAAGAAAAAATTGGAAGAATTAGCAGAAAATCATAAAGTACTAGAATGTTGTGATTCAAACACATGCAAAATGAAATGCAAAACAAAGATTACTGAAGATAGAAGAGTGGATATCAATAGACAGTTCTGGATTTTGGAATGGTTAGAGCGAAGATCATTCATACTTAATAGCTGCGAACGTTTTGAAGTAAAACGGCGTACTACAAAAAAAGATAACACAGTACGAAATAATACATTCAAATATTATTTAAAAGACTCAGAAGGAAGAGATCAAGGAGTCTGTAAAGCATTTTTTTTTTGGCTACTCTGGGATATAAAAAAAGCAACGATAGAGTGCTTCATGATGTACTTTCGAAAACCCCGAAAGGCAACTTGCAACCTGATTCTGATAAGCGTGGCAAACAGGCATCAGCAAATAAAATATCTGATGTTGAATTTCTGGAACACGTAGAAACATTTCAACCAACGATCTCACATTACCGTAAAGAACATGCGCCCAATGTGAGGTATTTGCCATCCGACATTACAATCACCATAATGTATAATGATTTTCTAACAAAATATCCATCTGTCAAAATGAGCTACGAAACGTACCGCCAAAAACTGAAAAAAATGAATATTTCTTTAACTAGATTAGGACATGAAGAGTTCTCAGCATGTGAAGTACTAAAAAAGCTGCATGAACATGATAAAGAGAACCTAAAAGAAGACTGCGAAACTTGTAACATCTGGAAATCACACCACGAAAAGTACACTAAGAGTCGTGCTTTATATCGTAAGCATGCTGAAAACGCGCCTAAGAATTCACCAGCCACACATTTTTCAGCAGATCTAGAAAAAAATATTATGCTGCCACGTGCAGAAGGCTTTAAGGAAGTAATTTTTGCAAAAAGACTGACAGTGTTCAATGAATGCTTCGTACCTGTGGGAGAAAAATCTTCAACTCCCGCTTTTGCCACAGTTTGGCATGAAGGCATAGCAGGTCGTTGCAAGGAAGAGTTAATTAGTACATTATATTCGTTTTTGGTCACTCAGCGCGACAGCAAATCAGTCGTAATATGGCTAGACAATTGTTCCAGCCAAAACAAAAACTGGTGTTTTCTCAGCTTCCTGGTGTTTATAATCAATTCAGATATCATTAATTGCGAGACAATCATGATACACTATTTTGAGCCGGGTCACACCTATATGAGCGCAGACAGTTTTCACCATCAGATAGAGTTGTCTCTTAAAAGGATGGGAAAAGCCTATGACTTCAATGATTTCATTCAAGCAGTTCAGAGCGCAAATAAAGGTCGCGTTAGTGTCAAACCAATGACATATACAGACTTCCAAAATTGGAAAGACTATACATCAGCAAACAAACTGAAAGAAAAAGATCGTCCACTTCTGGCAGATATTGTTAATTTATTGGCTACAAGAGGAGACTATACCTTGAAATACAAGAAAACCTACGAAGATGCCGAAGAGTACAAAACTCTTAATTTTTTAAAAGCGTCTGCAATGAAGAAAGGTGGGATGACCTTTCCAGTTACTAAAGAAAGGCCTGACGGATTTCCGAAAACAAAAAAAGATAATATTCTCCATGTGCTCAAGAATATTTTGCCGGAAAATAGAAAAAAAATTTGGAGAGACTTACCTGAACCAGCGGAAGACATGAATAAAACAAAGAAACAAAGAAGAAGTAAATAAGTAATGTTTATAGTTTTTTTAGTAATGTGTTCGACCCGTCAAAACTCAGTAGGTACCATCTTATTTTTAAAAATAAAAATAATATTTTATAAATAAACACTTTGATTTATTATCCTTAGCTAATTTAATTACCGGGTAGATGTAACATTATTAACTTGATTTCCACCAATAATGCAAACACACTTTACAGAGCAAAAACGCGGCATCTTCTTTATTTGCCCACAGTTTTTTATTTTATAGTAAAAATAAGATAAAATTTGTTTAATTATAATCTATTCAGTACCATAATTGCTGCCAGTACTACAAGTATGGGTAAATTTACCTGATAATACTTAAATTGTAAGTTAATTAGTTTGGCTCATTATCTCCATAACAGATAATTGTTGGATGCCGCGCTTTTGCTTATGACGGCAAGGCCAAGAATTTTGAAGACAAAGAGAACACTGTGTCGTCGTAAGTACATATATATACCTAATGCATACACTGCAATTTTTTTAATACCCGATAACTTTTGGAGTTGCACCTAATCATGAATATGAACAACTTTTACAATTGAAAAGTTACTCGAGCAATATGTATGAAAAAGATTTTTTTTAAATTAATAGTATTGGGCACTTATTTACCTACCTATTTACGATATAACAACAAATTAACAGGGGTGGGTAACACAATTTTTTTTCCTGTAGGATAAATGTACCAGTTGTTGACATTTCACTAGAAACTACATTTAAATCATCTGATAGCACGATGACAGAAAGTCAACTACAGCTAGGAAATTTAAATTTTGAAAACAAAGAGAATACGTAAGTATAATCAGTACCTAATGTACACCGGATGTCACATAATTAACCGTTAATCCTCCATAGAAACGTATAATTTTATCAACGAAAACGACAAAAAATAAAATAAAAATTATTTCAAATAAAGTTTACATGGTTGTTCAGAGTGACGTACACACGGCAAAGGAGATCGGTTTGCATCAAGCTTGCGTAGTTAACACACACCAACGTAACTTTGATCTTTGTGTGCTGTATCTTGAATACACATCATATCAATGTTACATACACACACATACCTACATATTTGTTTTGTTCGGTTTCTCATCTAGTCATTCTCGTTAAAAGTGATACTATAATTCGGCTACTGGTTTAACAACTGAACAGTTATGTCATGAAAGCGTTGGATTCATAAATCGTGGGTCATCGGTTCGATTCTTGCTTTTATCCTTTTTTTATAGACAAATAAATCATTATATAATATTCTTTTTGTTTAATTTAAGAGTAAATGAAAAAGAAATAAAACAAAATAAAACAGGAAAATTCCCATATAAAATTTATTCATATTA
This sequence comes from Aproaerema taeniolella, assembly GCA_949987775.1. Lineage (NCBI taxonomy): Eukaryota > Metazoa > Arthropoda > Insecta > Lepidoptera > Gelechiidae > Aproaerema > Aproaerema taeniolella. The sequence continues at coordinate 11,548,766 of OX465245.1, forward strand.
TAGGTTACAACCATATTTCATATTATCTAAAGCTACATTATTTCATAAGGTGTATTTTCCCTTGACAAAATAAAGTATATTTTTCAATACTTAATAAGAAGAAGTAGATTTCGCCCTTTAGCGCCCCTTGAATTCCAAATGCTGATATGAATCAACATGTTAATAGTTAGAACTTCCAATAAATTCTAACATCATAACAATAACATCATTCACACATTTGAAATTATCTCTAACCTGTTAAATATTTAAATTGTTATCCTTCAATTTAAAATAAGTAAGATAGTGCACTAAGATGTGTAAAAAATGTATCATTCAAACGTTTCCGAGCTCAATGCATTCAAAAGGTAAAAACAAAAGTAATGAAATGTTATTATTATTATTATTTTTAGTAACGCGTCGGTGCTCCGTCACTATCTAAAACCTGTTGTAATCTGCTTCTCATACCGCTAACCATATTCAAGCAAAGGTCAGTGCCACGAATTGACTCCCAGGTCGAAGTAACAACATCATGCAAATTATTTCTAGATCTCACTTCAGATGGATCCCAATTTATAATCATGTGGCCCCATAGATTTTCTATAGGATTTAAGTCGGGGCTTTTAGAAGGCCACTCAATAACAGTCAACGAATCTTGGGTGTTTAGCCAATCTTGGACGATGTGTCCGCGGTGCACTGAGCAGTTATCGTGCACAAAGTATATGTGCGAGTCTGGATATGCGACCCGCACCGTTGGCAGCATAATATCTCGTAGAATCTCCAAGTATCCTTCACTGGTATTGCGGCCTCCAACTTCCACTAATTCACCAGGACCCATCGACGACATCCACCCCCAATAACCCAAAGTAATGCGACCACTAGCCCTGCACGGTAGAATATTATTTTCATTATAACGTTCACCACTTTTTCTCCACAATATTTTTCTTCCATCTTTATCTGATTTAAAAGTTTTTTCGTCACTAAAAATAACAACGTTATTGCACCAATCAAAGTCCAGGTATTGACGAGCAAAGCGCACCCTATTTAGCCGATGTTGGCGAGTCAATTCGATCTTCTTGGCTGGCCTACGACATCTCAACCCAGCAGCACGCAAATGATTCCGCACTGTTTGTAAAGACACGCCATGACGGGTCATCAGCATGAGCAGCAACTATATTCAGGTGACGTGGTGATGCATTTGTAAACGATACAGGCCTTCGATACTTCCTGACTCGGCGTATCGGTGGACCCATAATTGCACAGTCCTTCGCTGTAAATAAAAATTATAATGAGAAATCATATCAATAATAAATAAAAATTATATTCATCTTATTATTTTAAAATTTCTAACTTACCGATATCATTAAACGCCTCGCAATTTCACTAATAGAAATATTTTGTTCATATAGAACAATTATTTCCGCTTTTTTCAATATTGTCAGATGCCTGTCCATTATTGAGTTGAAAATCAATAAAAAAATTAAGAATACTGGAAAAATAGAATTAAACGACCGAAGCTTGGCGTAGCGAATGGCAGTTTTAAGTTAAACTAGTAAAAGGAACAAGTAATACAAAAGAGGGTAGATGGAGGGTAGAATAAAACTCAGCGTAAAATTAAACATGCTAAAATGTATGAACACCAATCAATACAAAATTTCATCGCATTCATCGTTGATTGCGTGGTCCAGTGGATAAGCGCTTAGTTTTTAAGCAGGTGGTCGTGCGATCGATCCTCAGTGAAGGAAAACTTTTATTCATTCATTTTTCTGTTGCTTCTTGTTTCGAGTATTGAAATTGTAAAGTAAATTGATAATATTATTACAGTTTATATAAATTAAAATAAAACAGCCAAAAGATAAATGACTCAGATTGGCGCTGGTCAAACTCATGACATGACCGTGTTCATTTGTTTTGTCCAGATATGTGTTAGTAGCGCCATCTATCGATAGTTTTTAGAACTGCTTCGAGATCAGGAACGCAGACGATTGCTTTCACACACACACACACACACACAAGATATACGTTAGTGTGGCCTGCATACCGAACTCCTTTGCCGAGTGTACCTAACCACCAAATGAAAAGATTCATGGTATATTTTGTGACATCCACATCCTATACATTTATTTATATAAGAAATGAAATAAAAGTTGTTGGCACTTACCTACCTACCTATTTACCAGGGGTTGGCCACGCTAGATTTTTTCTACTTATAGGGTAAATGTACCAGTTGTTGGTATTTCACAGCTAAATACATTTGAATTATCTGAGTGCATGATGTCAGGAAGTTAACTACAGGATAGACAAGTCTGAAGACAAAGATAATACTATGGCTTCGTTAGTATAATCAGTACCTAGTAGGATGTGTGTGTATAGGAAAAAATAAAAATTTTAACATGAAAACAAATTAATTTTATATTTTTCAATTTACAGGGTAGACTTCTTAGATGACACCGGTCCCAAAAATCAGAATCTAGAATCGTAAGTGTGAGACGAATATTTTTTTTTGGAATGAGTTTCACAATTTTCATCCAAAAACCAATTTTGTTTATAAATAAAGTAATTATGAATAAATTAATTGTTCTGTTTTATTACAGGGTGCCAACAACAAATAGTTGTCTTTCAGTGAATAATGAAACAAACATGATATCAATGATATGACTTTCACACACAGAACAAATAATGCCATGGAGTAAGTCAGATAATAATATTATTTTTATTGCTTCTTATGTCCATTTAACAATTTTCAATTAGATATTTGCGTACTTACATTATGCGTAATAATTAATTACATACATACATAGGCTGTGATTGGGTTCACTGACATTTTTTTTTCATTTTAGAGTTCCGTTTGATGAAATTCAAGAACTACACAGATTTTCTGCGGTAAATAGAATTCAAGATAACTGCAATGTAAGTTTTTAAAACATGAATTTAACAAGGTATCCTTAAAGTCGTTGAATACATAGAATAAAATACGTGTATTTGATTTAATTTAATTTTTTTAACTTTTTAGCCTTCTACACATCATTCACCAGTTGATTCAAATCAAGAAGAAGATTATTATATAACAAACCCAGAAGAAAAAAAGGAAGAGATCAGATTAAGTGGAAATAGAGTCGTAGATTTCATGTATTTATTTGAACAGCTTCAAGAAATTTCCCATCATAACTCACCATTAGGTTGTAACTTGAATCATTTGGAATTAGTCGGAGAAAAAAGAAAAGGATTTGTGTCAACATTTGATTTCGTTTGCAAAATGTGCAACGCTAAGTTGAGTTTAAGGAATTGCAGAAAATCCAAGGATAATACAGAACTTGACCTCAATGAAAATACAGTAAGTGCTTTTATGTCTATAGGTGCAGGATTCGCGGGTTTAGAACAAGTGTCTGCTTCACTTGAAATACCTTCTATGTCGGATCATTTGTATGCCAAGTGTCATGCAAGAGTCTGCGAACTATGGGAAACGGCAAAAGAAAAATGTATGGCAGAAGCAGCAAAAGAAGAATATGATTTAGCTGTTCGAGATAGCAATGTTAATGCTGATGGAGTACAAATGATTACCGTGGTTGTTGACGGATGTTGGTCGAAACGATCATTTAAAAAGAATTATAACGCTTTGTCTGGGGCTGCGGTAATTATTGGTTATAGAACGAAAAAAGTCCTTAACATGGCAGTAAAAAACAAGTACTGTATGATTTGTGCACGGTCAGAGAACAAAAAATACCAGTTCCCGATCATAAGTGTTTTAAAAATTATGAAGGATCCTCATGTGGTATGGAATCAGTTGCAATAGTCGAAGGCTTGAAACATTCTTTACCAAATCAGGGCTTTATTTATTCCAAGCTAATTGCTGATGGGGACTCCAGTACATATAATAATAATAAGTTTATTTGACACTACAAAGATAGCCAGCACATTAAAATATTTAACAACAAGGTTTGTCCACTGAGCTATATTATTAGGGACAGCAGCCACTTAAAATAGGTTTAATAAAAACCTGTGCTATAAGTGTCTGCTTTACAACTTAAGTCACAATTTCGACACAGTACAGACATTTCATGGCTTAAGGCTACAGGCATTGATTTTAAGTTGGGCTATAAAATCGCAGTTGCACATGTCGGTGTTGGAGTACATGTGTGTGTGTGAGTATATGTGTGTGTGTGTGTGAGTGTATGTGTATGTGTGTGTGTGTGTGTGTGTATGTGTGTGTGCGTGTGTATGTGTAAGTGAGTGAGATAAGGTTTGAGTGTTGGTTTTCAGGGTAAGAAGTGTTGCAAGCTTGCTATGGAAGTGGACGGAGTAGGTTTTCCGTTTCAATGTAGGAGCATGTCAACAGGTACTGTTTAAGTACCTGCTTGCAAGAGTACGCGTTTAGGTGGTAAATGTTTAAGCTTTCATGGAGGCGACGGTATAAAAGCATACTGGAAACAAAACCCTATGGAAACTTGTTGGTGGAAAGAATTGAATGTACTTACCACCTATTGAGAAACTTTAGCAGAAAGCTTGAAGAGTTAACCAAAAATACTTGCTATGCTATAAAATATCGCAAACTTCTAAGAAAAAATATACTGCGCTTACGTAGATCAGTTAAAGGGGCTGTCAAACATATCAATTCCAAAGATTCATATTTCAACCAAAAAGTAATTGATCTAAAACAGGATCTAATAAATGCACCAAATCATGTTTTCGGAGATCACAAGTTATGCAAACCTTATTTTTGCCAAATGAACCTACACAAAATTTTGTTGCTGAAATGAAGTCTATCAATATTTTTGCTGCTATCACGAAATGTATGTCCAAATTGGTAAACAATGCTAAAAGCCTAAGGGGGCGTCCATTAATTACGTGAGGTGTTTTGGGGGGGGAGGGGTCAGCCTGGATCTCACTCAATCTCACGTCGTGGGGGTGAGGGGGGTCTCTGCGAAAATCACGTACTATTTTCCCCCAAACGAAATATTGTAAAATTGTGAGAAAGCTAAGTAAAACCAAGCAAACCATGTTGCTCCAGTAGCCACTCTTAAGATTACTCATGAGATATCGTAGACTGAAGTAGAACAGTTTATTGTTCGATTAGTATACTTAAGTTAAAAAATAATTATACGCATAATGTAAGTTTTTTTAAATCACAAATTAACATACTTACACTAAAACTAAGCATTTTCATAAGACTCACGTGAGATAAAGGGGGGGAGGGGGGGAGTCGAGCCAAATCTCACCACGTCTCACCAGAGGGGGTGGGGGGGTCGAAAAATCGCCAAAAACACCTCACGTAATTAATGGACGCCCCCTAATACATGACGTAAATAGTAATATTGCAAAGTATTCAACAGTGTTATTGCGAAATTTGTGGGCGGTAAACGAATTAATTATTCAAGTCGCATGTCTTATACTGCTCGCTGTGCTGGCTCAGTTCTGTCATTTAACGCCAAAGAATCGCAATCGTATATTTGCAGGAAGATTTTTGAGCGAAGTCCTAACCCTATAGTAAAACGCTTGGAGATTAAACGCAACAAAAAAATAATCGCAGATTTAAAACGGAGATTCTCAAAATCTTTTGTGACTAAAAAATTTACAAATATTGTTAATGACAAATTTTACGGCGACTCTTGTCAGAAGCCAGATCTAGAACCAGCTGTCTTTGATTTTGTTAAATCTGAACATATGAAGAAAATTCATCTGTCTGATGAGGATCGACAGTCTCTTGAACAAAGAACTGTTTTGCAAGCAGATTCGATAGAATGGCACCAAGAGCGAAAATTACGGCTTACTGCGTCTGTCTTCGGAGGCCTTATAAAATGTGCACCTCTAGTAAAAAGTCTTGTGAATGTGGCTGGTGATTTAAGCCACGTCAAATCTATTCGGTATGGCAAGCAACATGAACACATTGCATTACAACAATTGGTTCAAGCACTAAAACTCGACAATGTACAGAAATGTGGCTTATTCGTCGACTCTGAACTGCCCTTTTTGGCGGCAAGTCCAGACGGATTATAGATGATAAAATTATCGAAATTAAGTGTCCGTATTCAGCTAAGGACATAACAGTCATGGAAGGCATAGCACAAAAAAAATAGATTCTGGAAACAGGCGAAGAACGGGACCTTAACAATAAATAAACAACATGATTGGTTCTACCAGTTGCAGGGTCAACTCCACATTACGAAGAAATAAATATGTTTGTTTGTTGTGTGGACGGAAAGAGATATAAAAATAGAAGAAATAAAAAGAGATGACGAATTATGGAAGAACAATATGGAAACAAAATTAAAATCATTTTACTTCGATTGTCTTCTACCCGAAATAATAGATTCAAGGCTGGATAGGAAAATGAAAATTCGTGAGCCACAATATATTTTAGACGCAATACAAAAAAAAAAGAGACAGCGAAACGAAAAAAAGCTGTGCCATCCACGACTGTTATGCCAAAAGCAAAGCGTAAAAAAGTTACAATTTAATTTTTCTTTTCCAAAAAAACACTTACTAATTAAAAATTTATTGTTATGTTGTTGTAACATGTTGTTGTTATATTGTTTATGTTTTTTCGTGGTAAGAATCCGTTGTAATGTTTTATATACAGACTTCGTTATTAAGCGGGCAGTTTGGTGACTCCTACCATTATTGATGTGATATGCAATGTCAAATAAAAAACTTTTTTAATCAAACATTTTTTTTACATCCTACTAATATTATAAATGGGAAAGTTTGTATGATTGGATGTTTGGATATTTGGATGTTTGTTACTCAATCACGCAAAAAGGGCTCAATAGATTTGGATGAAATTTGGCACACATATAGCTTATTACCTGGATTAACTTACCCTACTCTTATCCTAACCTACCCCTACCCTAATACAAACCTTGTCCTGACACTGATGAACACAACACCTAAAAGAATTATCCAATTTGATGCAGTCGTTCAGAAGTCATGCGTGTACATGTATTTCGGCGATTCATTTTTATTTTTAGAGATTTAATGTAAATACGTGAACTACCGATTTGACAGTACAGAACTTTAAAGAAAATTAAACTTTGAAAAATTAATAATTTTAATCTGAAATTAAAGGGCCGACTACTGTTAGTTTTACCCTATTTGCTACTCTGTAATTTAGTTTGTGAGTTTACTTTGACTTTTTTACTTTGTTTTTAGAATATTAGGTATCTTATAGGTTATATTCGATTACTATACAACTAATCATTCATTTTCATTGATTGTAGATAGACCTAACGTCCAGTAAATTGTTAATAAAAAAATTATAATTTGGAAAAAGCTTTCTGAGTTTGAATATTTTAATAAAAGTGTTTGAAATAATTTTCATTGTTATTTTGTAAATATTGGTAGCACCCTCGCGGCTCAGCTACAAACTTTTTGCTTAGAGAAATACACCCCAGCTCGGCGCGGCGTGCGCCGTGTGCAGTGTCGTGCGGCCGTGCCGGTGTGCCTCACTCACACATACACGGAACGCATAGAATACCTAAAATCGCTTAGCGCCAGAAGCTCGGTGCCCCCTTAAAAAAAGATTGTTATAATGTGTTCATATGAGTATTTATTTACACATATGACGTAGTATATTTACGAATTTTGTACAGTGAATTATAATAAGGCTTAAATAGCGTGTAAAATATGTATAAAGAATTAATTAATTATTACAAAATGTATTAATATTACAGCTTTTTAAATAATGAATAAAAATAATGAACAAAATTGAATCGCTAAGTATTACATACTACAACATTATACGCTCATAACAACCACTATACAGTAATATTAGTAGGTACTGCAAACTTCTTCACTGTCTATAAGAATTAATGTTTCTAAATTTCGACTTCGAAAACTTTCCTTGTGATGGTAGTTTTTGAAATATATGCAATTTCGTGAAGTGATAGAGATATACTGTAATTTATTTAAAAAAAAAACTATAATTACTAGGTATTGACACAAAAAAAACGAAAAAACTAGTAAACGCAAAGTTTTTTTTTTAAATATTATTTTATACTAGCTGATGCCCGCAACTTCGTCTGCGTGTTGTATGTATTTTTATAGAATGACGGCCGGTTTGGTCGAGTGGTAGTGACGCTGCCTCTTGATCGGCGGGTCCTAGGTTTGATCCCCAGTTGGGGCAAACATTTGTGTAAAAAGCAGATGTTTGTGCTCAGGTCAAGGGTGTTTGTGTTTGTCTTCATGTGTTTTCCAAGAGACCCACGACACAAGGAAAAACCTTAGTGTGGGCCTTTGAGTGTGTAGCGTTTATTATTATTATTATTATTATTATTATAGACCGAGTTTGTTCACTGATACAACTACAGATACATGAATTGCCGTTTTTTATTAAAGCAATTACTTATTTCGTTCATATTTTCGTTTATTGATAACTAAGGAACAGCAATTTCTAAAAATATTTTTTACTTGAAAACTTGGCTAACTATGTCATATTAGGTTGATACTTACTACATTACTTTGGATCTGAAAACAAAGCTCAAACATAGCTGTTTCCTCTATCGCTTATATTTTCTATATATACCATTGTTACACTTGCTGATTTTGATAGATTAAGGTCCATATTACAGAACGCGATTCCGACTTTGATCTATACTTAAGTAGCAGTCGTTTTTGTTATTTTGATAGTGAGAGAGATAGACAATCAACACTTAACTCTACACTTGAGTCTTCTTTAGTGGTGCCTCTAAAACTTCTTTAAAAAGTTTTATGTTGTCTTAACAATCTCACAAAAAGTAGTTAATATTGTATTTCGCGTTTCTGTGAAAAACGTAAAGATTTTGTATAGAAAATCAATTTTGATATACTTAATAAAAATATGTGGAGTAAAAAAATTTACGAAAATTGTATGTTGAAAGACCATTAGGTAAGTACAATAAATGACACACGAATTCAAAGCCATAGATCACACCTATATAGACCATATTCATAGTGATTTTAATAAAACAAATGTCAATTATTTATATATATATTATATTTATATAAATATCAATTATTTATATATATATATATATATATAATATTTAATTTTTATATATTTATTTATATATAATTATATATATGTATACTTATATATTTGTTTATTTGTATTATTAATATGTACTTAATTTTATGCACCACCAACTACTTCTTACCTTACTGCTGTCCTACCCTAAGGTTGCCTGGAAGAAATTGCTACCTAGCAATAAGGCCGCCTTGTTGTACACTATGTTTTATGTTCTTTTAATTGTATTGAATGTCTTTGTGTGCAAATAAAGTATATTGTATTGTATTGTCAGTTTCTATTGAGTTACCCGCCTTTAAAAATAAGAAATGCATTGAAAACACCGGCTGTACGGCCATAATTTACTTTGCTTAAAAATAAAAATAAGCCGTTTTATTGTTTTCAAAAAGTGACATCCTGAAGATAGAATAATGTCATTTAGTTTCTCCGACAGGGCCGAATTGTCTAAATTTTGCAATGTACGGACGGCCCCAACTCAGGTTACCACACGCGTGCACTCTGTGCTGTTGTGATAAGAGCGGTTTTACAATGAAAATGGAGTAACCAGATGCGCTGGCCTCTATACCAAGAATGCAATGTATTTGGTTGGCAGCTGGCACATCCCAAATTTTTTGTTCAGTGCCAGTTCAGCACAGAAGTTTTTTTTTTATAATTGTGGGTCAGTTACTATAATTGAAATTTCTTCCGACTCACTTATTGTAATGCCACCTGAAGGGAAAGTACTCTTAATACTGTAGATCTCTGTAGATAGAAAATTGTACTCAAAGAAAACATTCCTTTATTTTTGAAAAGAAAGAAAACTGCATTCAAGGATTTTAAAAAATTCGTTCACCACACCCGGGAATCGAACCGACTAAAATCTGTAAGAATTACACCCTGTACTTTTAATGCATCAATCGTTAGGGTCAATTATAAAAATGAAATTTCTCTGAAAAACTTAGTAAATTAAACGAAAGGAAAACTATGAAATCTTAAATTAAACCATTGAATTTAGCATGTTGGTATTGACTCATTGAATGTATAAGTCCGGATTTCACAGATTTAACGGTTTTTCTTTCATTGAATTTACCAAATTTGTTAGAAAAATTTCATCCTTATAATTGACCCTAACGTTCGACGCAATAAAAGTACAGGGTATTCTAACAGATTTTAGTCGGTTCGATTCCCGGTTGTGGCAAGCGAATTTTCGAAAACCCTTGAATGCAGTTTTCTTTCTTTTCAAAAATAAAGGAATGTTTTCTTTGAGTATAATTTTCTATCTACAGTATTAAGAGTACTTTCCCTTCAGGTGGCATTGCAAAATTCTACCCTGTATAACGTCGAACATACCTCCTCTTTTTTGGAAGTCGGTTAAAAAGTAATTCAAGTGATACAGTGTATCCGCTCCGTTTGGTTTCGACAAAGATCCAACGGCAGTGCTTCTCGCCGCCATAGTTCTTCGTAAACAAAACACTATCGGCTTACGGAGAATGAGAGGAGTGAAGAAATAAATTGAAGACATCTAAGAAATACATGTATTGAAGACCTGGCTGTATGGACACAGATTCCTTTGCCTTTCTCGAAAGAGATTTTAAAAAACAACATGTCCATGCTTTTAGCCCATGTATGTCAAAAATACGTTGATCTCTATGGTGTGAGTAAAATGTACTGAAAAACACCTAGCTTTGAATTTTTTCAGGGGTTTTTGTTGTTGGTTTTTTATTTACTGGCTAAATTTCGAGATTTTATGTAGCCTAAATGTTGACCGGGGATATAAGGTACCACCATGCAAAATTTCATTTAAATCGGTCCAACAATTTCGGAGATTAGCCCGTGCAAACAGACAAACAGAGAAACAAAAAATTTAAAAAAAAATCGGGATTTGTTTTATTTCTCTTCTTACATCCCCCTGACTCGGTTTTTAGCATTTTTTTTCTATGTACAGAAATTCGACCTCTACAGTTTCATTATATGTATAGATAAAGTGTAGTTGGGAGGTAGTTGAGATACAACTGGGGCGTTACTTTAGAATTGTGTAAGGTTTCGTTACATATTTTAGCAATTTTTGCACTTTTTAAAAATATTTTTGAGTGTTTAACTTGAATTGAATAGTTCGGTGAATGACTTTTTCCGGTACAACTACTGACAGACAAAACAGTAGCAAAGTTTAGTGGCTAACTTCATGCGAAATTCAAAAAGGGAAGGGGAGTTTGGCTGACGGGGACATTCGTTGCCTGGCAGTTGAGGAGAGTAGTCGTGTCCTTAGAAAGTGTAGTTTACGGAAGTGTCCGTTAAAATAGTGAGATCTAAAATATAATAAAATTGTACATTACCATGAAGAGGAAATATACGTTTAAAGAGGACTGGTGTTTCTTTTGGATTGATGCACGTTTCTACAATTGGTAAAAATTTGAGTATCCTTTTTTTGATAACTTTTGTGTTGCTCAATCGTTTGATTAGCCGCATGGGTGCGGTGGCTACGTGTGACGCGCAAGGGTTACAAGAGGTAACCCTTTTGTTACCTTTTGTTAATGCTGTGAGGGAAGCAAACTCGGGAAAATGCTTGGTAAAAATCATGGAATTCGATGATTTTTACAACTACGTCGATTTATCTTCGAAACAAAAACTACGTAGATTGGAACCTAGAGATTACCTTAAGGACATTATGGAGGTTCAAGCAACTCGAGGTGGTTTCACATTGCGATATAAAATATTTTTACCGCCATTTGCTCCAAACGATGCGTCAGGTAATAAGGCTGACATTCATAGACGAATGATAAGTTCTTGCTTAAAGGGGTCTTCGCTAAGTAAGCTCAAGTCTCACTTTACATCGTCTAAGAGAATTCGTATTCACAGTCGAGTTGCCGTCCTTGCTTAGAGCTTACTTTGCTTAGTGCAAGCTTAGTGCTGCCTCTATATTCTCTATGACTAAACTAGTGATGTTTTGATTACGGTATTTCATCTTTTGTTGCTACATGAAAGTAGGATATTTTTTTCTTATAAGTGGGAGTGAGAGACTATATCATATTGAGTGCTCGTGGAACAGCAGCCTTTCGCAGAGTTGACATGACAGGTGACGTTAGGGTATTTTGTTTCAAGAAGTAAAGTGGAAAAAGTTTTTCTGAAAAGATGAGTAGCGATAAAAAGCGAAAGGCGCCTTTTACAACTTTTGAAAAGGAATTACTCAGAGCTAGTCGGAGACATACTTTAAATAATAGAGTCGAAACAAACCGACTCCGAACAATCCAGACGGAAGGCGGAAACCTGAAAGAAAATTACTGTTAAATACAAATAAAACCCTGGGTGCCAACAAGTAAGTACTTAGCTGTGAAAGTATATATTATTAACCATCATTTAAAACTCACAAAACAATTCAATTATCGAGTGAGAGGATTTTCATATAAACTTCCAGTTTTTGCATTTTTTTGCAAAAAAAACTGACACTGACAACGATCATCAGATTCAGAGTACTCGATATGGTTCAAGGTAAAACTCGGTGATGGCGTGCCCTAACCTAAACTCTGGCTAAATTTTTGGTAAGTACCTAGTTACAGTACCCAGAAACTTTACAAATAGGCACATCATGCTATTCAAAACTGTCAAATTTTTGAAATCGATTTTCAATTTTGTCTCCGAGCAATGGAGTTTACTATCTATTGGAGAAATTTGACAGTTTGTGGTAACCTGATGTGCTGTTGACTGTACATCTACAAATATTAATTAATCACGATACGAATTACAGAATCGCGCCAGTTATCTCAGATCATACACAACCAGGGGCTGCTTGTGACAATTATGGGTGTTTACTAAAAATAAAAATGGCAATTGAGAACTTAGGCCAGTGTTCACCAAATATTTAACCAACGATTAGCAGCTAACCAGAGGTTTGACAATGTCACTTTCAGACATTTTTTTTGACATTTTGTCTGGTTAGCTTCTAAACGCGGTTTAACCGTTGGTTATATTTTTGGTGAACACGGGCCTTACTAACCTTTTTTTTTGAGAACGAAAATGCTTTCGCCAGTCTTTTTGGTAAGAGAAGACCTATATTAGATATACCTACTTACTATCAATTTCGAGACGCTTTTCGAGTCTTCGCCCTAATATTACCCGCTGACTCCATAATACCAAAGTTATATGTTAACCTTTTTTTATTAAGACATACTAATTTAAAGAAATAGTTTGAGAATATTGGACATTTAGGTGAATTCTGAAGACTTATTTGTTTATATATTGAGATTGGCAACAGCTCATTGCCCGTGCTGCTACATTGTCACTTTCTCAAGACCGAGATATGGCAGTGTAGCACAAGAGCCAAAGACAACTATGTTTTTTCTAAGACTAAACATTGAAAACCACTCTGCCTACTCCGATAGGGAATATAGCCGTGAGTGTGTGGATGTGAAATAAAAAGTTGAGAGAGGCAATAATTTAATTTTAACAGATGCTTGTGCCTCATAGTGCGAGCATAATATTTTATTTTGTAGCTACTTTTTGTAAGACAATAGCGTGTTTTTAAGTTCATTTCAACTAATATACATGGTTAAATTTTTGAGCTTTACTTTCTTTAGTTACTCGAAACCCTTAGGACAGCCAATTTCACTCAAGAAAAAACCTTCTTTAAACAATCAAAACTGCTTTCAAAGGATTTTGAAAAGGGATTTTGAAAGGATTTTGAAAAAGGGAAACCAGCTAAAATCCAAAAAAATATACTTCATTTTATGGCACTTATAGATAGGGTCAACCGAAAGGATCTAATCTCCAAAACCAATCATTAATTGAATCAAAGGAATCCCATATTTTTATTTATGAAACACAAAAAACTGTGAATGAGACCTAATTTGGCTCGGAATGAGTGTCATTTGTTTGGATTTCATGGTTTTCCTTTGATTTTATGCACCATGTTTGTTTGAGATTTAATTTTTATAATTAACCCCATGAACTGATGTCATAAAATACAGAGTGTTACACACACACACGTTTCACTTTATAATATTGTCTTTTCTTGGCAGATCGATTCTTCAACCGTCGCTGTGGATAACAGTAGGCAGACTGCTGAAAATGAAATGTACGGACAGAATTCGAATTCTGTAGTGACCGACACTAATGGTGTAATATATGAAATAGTTTTCGGAGGAGGTTCAAGCCAAATCACAGAAAATACATTAGTAGAGCAACCAGCTAAGACCGAGGGCCCATTACTACAGTAAATCGAAAATATTTATGAGGTACAAAAAGCCATTATGGACAACCAAGAAAAAATTATGAAAAAAATATAATAACTATCTGTACGGCTGGAATTAGTATCGCAACATAATCGAGAGCCATCAGTTACTAATTTAAGTGAAACTCAAGGATTGGAAACTAAACGATTTGCAATAAAAGCTATCGACAGTATTCAAGACCTGCTACAATTTGAAACAGAACTTTCAACCCCGGAGAGCTTTGAACGCCTGCAAGAAAGGTACTCAATTTTATGTGCCACACAGCGGGGAAATGGAACTTCAAATGCTTACAGACAACTAGATGCTCTGTTCACAAAAAACTGAAAATGAAGAGGTAAAAATAGGCTTTAAGGCGTACAAAAATGTAATAATTACTCTTTTTTTGTCATGGTCAGCTATTGGGAATTTTTGTACACAGTGGAGAATAATGAAGATTTCTTAAAAACAGTTCTCAGAAATGCTTTAAAAAGAAAAGATACAAAAAATTACCGGGTGTCAGCACCTAAAAAACGAATTAAGAAGAATAAATCTGAGAATAGCGAAAATAACTCAAACAATGTTACTAATGAATGCGATAACAATAATGATAAAAATCATCTAATAATGTCGATACTGAAAGTGAGAACAAACCAGAAAATAGTCCTGTAGACAGACCTCAACAAAATACTTCGAATAATGTAGATACTGAAAAAGGTGACAACTAAACTGTAAATAGTTCTGAAAATGAAAACCAGTCTCAAAATAATGAGGAAGAAGAAGAATCTCTTTGTTAAGAATAAGTTACCTATTCCGCCTGTACACACACACACACACACACAGACAAACACAGACAAACACAGAAGATTAGTAGAATAAGTAAGTTTTCTTTTAGCATATCTTTTATAATTTTTATTTATGTTACACATTTTAGTGGCAGCTGTTCTTTTGTCATTTTAATTATGTTACACATTGTTAGTGGCAGCTGTCGAAATGCAACTGCCGATCCCAAGACCTAAGTCGTAGGGCTAACAAAACAAAATATTTCACACACACTCAGGCACACACGAATACATACATACATACACACAACAAACACACACAGAAGAATAAGTGGAAAAATAAGTTTTCCTTTAGCCTATCTTTTATAATTTTAATGATGTTACACATTGTCAGTGGCAGCTGTCGAAACGCAACTGCCGATCCCAAGACCTTACCAAAACGCATATTTTCTACTAGTTTATTTATAGGGTTCGTCTTATTTCGAGTGCATTTCACAACTGAGCTGCCTTCGTCATAAAATGGCAGCATTGCGAATTGTTCAAAAAGAGTTCATGACCCTATGCATTAAGGACGTACTTAAAATGCTACCAAAATCATGGCAAAGGGAGCTCAGTTGTGTGTGAAACGCACTGCAGTGTCCCCCGGGTTACCTTTTTTTCAAGATGGTCAATTCAAAACGATGACAGCCTAAAAAAAATTGGTCAGATTTGAATGAAATTTGGCATCCGCGGGTTTCTGGTTCCAAATGTCAGATTAGTTTTTCGATACCTCCATTTTCTAAGATGGCCGCCTTTCAAATTAGGTGAATTAAAATTGATAAAAATAAATTAAGTAGGTACGTTTATGCTCGTGCTGGAGAGTCACATATGAAGTATCTTATTTCTATAATTATTGTTTATGTTATACCATCTTTGGATATATCACTTCCATTTTTAAGAATATATTCCATTTCAGTAAAAAAATCTGCTAAGTATTTAAAAGTTACCTGGAAGAAATCGCTTGAAGCGATAAGGTCGCCTATATTGTACCTTTATTTGTAAGCGTCTCATCATTGTATTTCTTTTCTAAATTGTGCAATAAAGTATATTGTATTGTAAGTATTTATTTAAGTTTTTGAATTTTCCAGACCCATAGTAAATTCCTATAATAAAAAGTTCTATCTCCGGAATTCCATGTAATATTGGTCAAAATTCTTGTTTTGTGCCCTTGAATATTGGCAAACCACCGAAATTAAAATTTAAGTATATAATATCTGGTACATTCGTGAGAACACTAAAAACACTTTTCGATGGTGCAGCGAGACCGTTGTGCCAGTACGTTTTTAAATTAACCTTTAATTTTTTTCAATTGATACTTCGAGGAGTTCACAGTAAAGTTCTAGGATCTGTTGGTAAGATTCCGGGAATCCTCTCATTGGTTATTGCCATCACTTCTTTTAATGCATCTTTTTTTTATTCTAGTGTTACACCACGACTAGCGAGCCCGCCAAAAAGCCCGCCAATTACAGCACGCGCCAGCCATAGCCCGCCAAAGGTCCGCCAATCACAGCACGCGCAAGACATAGCCAGCCAAAGCCAGCCAATCAGCGCGCGCCATGCCTTGCGAACCAATGCCGAGCCGCGCTTCCCACTGCCAGCGCGCCAACCGTCTGCCCTAGGTGGGGCGAAGCATTTAAAAGCCCGCGCAGCTCATTTTTGTGATTATTGTTAAGTAATATAGATTGTAAGCAAAAACTCTGTCAGTTTACACAATTAAATAATCTTTGATTACGAAGTCTCATTGTCTTAATTACGTCCCCTGTTTCACTAGTTTTTGCTGAGGCTTCGACCATATTTAATGCAATTTGTTACACATTTTTACTTGTAGCCCATTCTTTAATTTTACTTAAAAAAGTCTTATTTTTGAATTCAATTAAATTGACATCTGATTCATCTTCGCTAGATGAGAAACTACAATCTTCTGAATTCTGTACGAAATCTATATCTTTATAATTTAAAGGTACAGAACTGTTTAATGGGATCTGGCAGGACTTGACTTAAATTGTTACTGGGTATGTCCTCAGTACTTTGAGTAGCTTGTGCACTCGTATTTGCCACTAAAACTGTGTTTTTTAACTGTATGTACTCTTTTTTTACATTTGCGACGAATTCCTCCTGTTCTTCTTTTGGATTTCCATGATTTATTTTCCATTTTTATGGCAAACTATGAATAACAAACCGCAATAACGCAATAAAGGTTAAATAATGTTTTAAACATGGCTCTAATTTGACTACTACCAAGAATAAATCTGTAAAGATTGTTTTTAATATTCATTTATACAAGTAACTGCGGAATAATTATTCCCATTCAGCTTCCACTAGCATAAGATATCCATAAACATTGACTTTATTTCCATTATCCCGAACTAATTTTTATAAACAACCCTGAAAACACTCTTATACAGTAGCTGAATAACATATAAAATGTGATACCATAATTCGAATCAAGCTGTTGAATAGAAAATAATTGTATCATTATTCAGAAGACAGCTGCCGAGGACACTATTTTACAGAGTAAAGTGCTTTAATAAGCATTATTATGAATAGTGTGAAAATTGGCTCATACAGTTTCCGATAAAAAAAACGATTTCTATTTTGGGAGTGAGGAATAGTGTTTAGGTATAATATATAATATTTCATCAGAATTTAAAAATATAAAGTACTTATTTTTACATTAATAAAATTATGAGTGACCTTCATTTAACCTTTTTCTTTGGCCGAAGGAGGAAACGCCCTTTGCTCGTATAAAATTAAAAAAAAAAAACAAATGTCAAAAAAATTGTACTTTGTTTACATTCGAGTTTTTCACATTTCCTTTACGATTTTTATCATACTTTCATTAAATAACATGGCTTATTCAACTGGATTTGTCCAAGCTGACTCCAGCAACTTGCCCCATCTTGATAACGTCATGATTTTAGAATTCATGGCTGCAAGTAGCCATCACAACATAGTCGAAATAAGAGGGGCTAAAGCATTACTTTCTTCGCGGGACTCTTATTTAAATTCTGCTGTTGGATACGAAGAAGTGTGAAGAAGCATTGGTTATTGCGAAGTAAAAGCAAAAATTGTACCAGAACACCGTACAGCAAACAAACTCTACTGTGTAACCGCAAAAGTGAATGAAAACGAAAACACTATTGTTGAAAGCATATGTGAAGACTGTGTAGCTGCGGCAGGGGGGTGCAAGCATTTCTTATTACTATTATTTTGGCTCACCAAGAAGAGCAAAGAACCCTCGCTTACATCAACACAGTGTTACTGGAAAAAACCTCGCCTGTCCGGTGCACGGAGTGAATGTTTATTATGCAAGGACACCTTCAAAGTGGGTAAGAGAATAAAATTAGATCCAAAGGAGAAGAATGTCTTGAAGGAGTTTCAAGAGGAATGTGCAGGAAGATCTATATCAGAATCACTAATTACCTGTTATAACGACAGTAATTCAGCAGATCCCACAGTGAAGCAAACTATATTGTTACAGCTTCTGTCTCAGCATGGAGTGACGTTGCAGTTGGCGCCCATAGCCTGATGCCGTCAACCAGCGCTCAAGTAGAAGGTACGGTTAAGTTAATGAATATAGCATAAAAAATGTTTGAAGGTACACATTAAGAAACTTTAGCAATAACAAAACACAGCTACATTGAATATCCAGTTTCTATGATAAACGTGACATTCTAATGATTTTTTTGCAGGCGCACGTTTCGGAGTCTTGAAAACGCTGAAGGTGTCAAGAAAAAGACTCATTAGTAAAATAAGCAATTTGACGCCGAAATGCGCAAAACTGTATAAGGATTATAACAAGGCCAAGAATCAGGTTGATTTCTTAAAAAGGGCAAAAAAGGCACAGAAATTTTCTAAGGAAAACTCATTTGAAGAGTTGACAAACAACAAAAACCCATATGCAAAGAAAATCATGCATATGCAAATAAGGCTTTGCACAAATAAAAAACAGGCACGCAGATTTTCTGATAGAGAAAAATTGATTGCACAATCCGTAATGAAGCAGAGCCCGAAATGTTACAGATTCCTGCAAAAAGTATTTATACTACCATCAAAGTCCACACTTACTTACAAATACTTTTCCTTGTTTCTTCTTGCAGGTCCTGCAAAGCTCTACGAAAAGTAGAACCCTGGTCACAGATAGTAGCTACGGGACTGAGACCAATCTCAATAATGGCAGCTACTACTTTCTTCAGGATGCTTTTAAGGGCAGCCGGGTTAGTGGCGCCTTTACAAAAGTAAAAGGCAAACGGTTACTGCCATTTATACACAGCTCCTCTCAACATAAAAACCAAAGCTTGGTCAGCAAACTCTTTATTTTTTTTATTTTTTTTTTATTGAAATTCAATCGTTCACTAAAGTGCATCTCGTCAAAAGTTACAGAATTTTTTATTACTATCCCATGATGAAATCTGAAAACAGAAATTGTTGTTTTGAACAGAATTCTCATAAATCAATAAAGAAAAAAAATACTTTGCATATCTCCTTCTTCATTACTTCAATCAGCACAGGATTGATGCCCACTTCTATGTTTAATTGTAATATTAACTTACTAGCTTTCCGCCCGCGGCTCCTCCCGCGTGGACTACAGGTTATATCATACCCAGCTGTGGGATAACATGTAGCCCTTGTCCTTTCCCAAGGTCTAATCTATCTCTGTACCAAATTTCATCAAAATCGGTTCAGTAGTTTAGGCGTGAAAGGCGGACAGACAGACAGACAGAGTTACTTTCGCATTTATAATATTAATCTCTTTCCTCTTTCTAATCTCTCTTTATAATATTAGTCTGTCTGTCTGTCCGTCTTTCACGCCTAAACTACTGATCCTTCACATTTAATCAAAGTGTAGACACACAGTTTAAGCTTAGGTGGGCGTTTTTAGTTGGCCACCCATTCTGTGAGGCCGGGCAGCGCCAGTCGCCCCGCGCCGCGCCAGCCCTGCACATCGTTCGTGCAGACATATTTTTTTTGTATCGCATTTTTGAAGTTAAAAATATAATTTCGAGTTTAAATTCATTACGTTGTTTTTATCTCAAGTCCTCGACCGTGAACTCTGCATAAAGATAATTATAGACTGTAACCTGAGGTTTAGGACATTCATTTCTCACATATCAACTTATCAGTTACAAAAGGATTAAGAAACAATTTTTTGAATAAAACCCTAAAATTCAATGGCAAGATATCGAAATGGCAAGACATTGTTGATGTTTATTTAACCGACTGTAATCATGCAGAATCAAGATTTCTGCATAAATTGAATGACCAACATGCCATTCCAGAAAAAATAAATAACAAGAAAAAAATGAAGGTTTGTTATAGTATTATCGATAAATATTTTATAACTAGCTGATGCCCGCAACTTCGTTTGCGTATTAATTTTTTTTGTACAGAGTACACATACAAAAGTTTTTTCCCGCTAAGTCTCGTTCCCGTGGGAATTTTGAAATATCCTGTTGCACCTAAGCTTTAAGTTTACTAAGGTACCTGCATGCCAAATTTTAAGCGTCTAACTTAAGCGGTTTAGATTTTTCATACAAAAGGATTTTCCCGCTAATTCCTGTTCCCGTGGGAATTTCGGGATTTCCTTTCTTAGTGTACCTCTACGGTACCTAAGCTACGTCCCTTCCAAATTTCAGGTGCCTACGTTTGAGTAAACATACAAAAGTTTTTTCCCGCTAACTCCCGTTCCCGTGGGAATTTTGCAATATCCTGTTGCAACTAAGCTTTAAGTTTACTAAGGTACCTGCATGCCAAATTTCAAGCGTCTAATTTAAGCAGTTTAGATTTTTCATACAAAAGGATTTTCCCGCTAATTCCCGTTTCCGTGGGAATTTCGGGAATTCCTTTCTTAGTGCACCTCTACGGTACCTAAGCTACGTCCCTTCCAAATTTCAAGTGCCTACGTTTAGCCGTTTAGGCTTTGCGTTGATGTGTCAGTCAGTCAGTCAGTCAGCTTCTCCTTTTATATATTTAGATTAGATTGCGATATAAACAAGCACAGGTTGTTAGTTCTATTTTATTTTATTTAAAACTTTATAATTAAAATTTTCTCTGCAGGTCAAAGCTGCCGTCCGTGTCTTTAGTGCTACTGTGTCTGCAGCGTTGTCCTACACGGCACAATTTTGTAAGATTTCATCTTGAATTATTTGAAATGCCAGTAATAGTAAAAATACAGCAAAAACAGTCAAAATTTTCGATGAGCTGTTCGACAGTATGAACGGTGCCTCTCTCCAGCACACCAAAGGAAAGGAGCTACCAAAAGCTGTAACAGCCGAAACGAAGCACCACCGTTTTTGGAGAGAGATCATTAAAAAACTAGATAGTATAAAATTTCGGTACGAAAAGGGGAACACGGTGTCAGTTCCAACACTAAAAAGCTGCATTACAACCTTAAAAAGTTATATGAGGCTGTAGAAATTCTTTCAAGAACGAGGTTTAAAAGTTATGCGCCCTCGCTACTTCAACTCTGACCCAATTGAAAACTTTTTTGGGCAAGTGAGGGCGTATAATTTTAGGAACAATGATCCCGATTGCCACAGATTCACTTGCACTTTCAAATTTTTATTAATAACAAGGTTGATCACATTTCATAATAATTCATTTAATTGTGAGGATGATCAGACTGATCAACTGTTAAACCTGGCTCAAATTTTAAAATTAATGTCCACAAATGAGAGTGAATGTGACACACAAACGGTGCAGTCTGTGTCAGTCTAATCTTCGTGGTTGTAGAGTACCAACTAACAAAATATCAGAGCAGTTAAGAAAATATGTCAAAGATGACATTAAAAGTACCTGCAGTACCATCATACTATTGTAAAAAAAAACTCCTCAAAATTTTACCTACCCCGAGAATTTAAAAATCTGTCCAATTTGTACAGGATTTACAAACTCACAAAAATTGAACAGAAAAAACCGTACGTCTCAGAATTTGTTTTCAGAGATATATTTACAAAATAATTCAATATTGGTTTGCATGTACCTCGTAAAGACAAATGTCAAACATGCCTCAAGTACGAAAACAAGAAAATATCCGAAGAAGAATACGAAAAACAACAAAAGGACAAAATAGAAACCCTCGAGAAGTTTAAAGAGCACCAAGAAATACACAAAAAAGATAAATCCATCTTATGTACCTCATTTGACCTACAAAAAGTATTGAATGGGGTATTACAGCCCAAGTTTGCTGCTTTTCTACTACCGGAAACTAAGCGTTTACCATCTTATATTTTATGAATGAAAGCAACACCAGAGATGGTTTCTGCTACACTTGGTCCGAAATAGAGGGAAAAATAGGAGCCAACGAAGTTTGCACAATGCTTCAGAGATATGTACGAATCGTCGATGAACGGAAATCTGAAAAACATTTGCTCTTATACAGCGATTGCTGTCCTGGTCAAAATCGAAATAAAATAGTTCTGGCATGCTTAAACTTAGTATGTGATCCAAAATTGCGAAAACTTATCAACAATCCAGATCAACTACTTGTTTACGGTCGTACCTACATGCCTGTAGACGCCATGTATTCAGTTATCGAAAAGAGTACAAAAAATACTTCTGTTTGGTCACCTTCTCAATGGCCGATAGTGTTTCAAATGGCAAGAAAGAATCCTAAATCTTACACTGTATATAGTTTGACATATAAAGACTTCTTGGCCTGGGACGCTGCCCTTGGTAAATATTTCAAAAATATCGCAGGAAAATCATCGGCCCATAAGCCCTGCATTTGCTGACGCTATAGTATGGCCCACAGAATCACCTATTAAGAAAGGAACCAAAAGAAAACAAGTTTTTCCAGATGCTATCAATTCTCCCAAATGGAAAGAATACTGGGAATTTAAAGATAAAGAGAAAAAAGATAAAGAAAAACGAAAACAGGAGCGCGAGGAAAAAAAGGAGAGGTTAGAGAGGGAAAGAATTGAAAAGGAAAAGTCTAAGGCAAAAAGTCTAAGGAAAAGTCTAAGTTACAAAACAGACAAGAAAGCGAGTACGAAGACCAAGGATAGACTCTGATTCAGAGGACGAAACACCTTTAAGTAGTCATGTAAATCCGATTCCGGATAATGTGGACGCTTGCGGAATTGGGACGTACGTAATAATAAAATATGAAGGGGAATATTTCCCAGGAGTGGTAACAGATACTGATGATGGATCTAAACAAGTGAGCACCATGGTTCTTTCTTCTCCTAATACTTTTAAATGGCCGGAGAAGGAAGACAAAATTTGGTACAGGAAGGAAGATATCATTGAAATAATTAAAACACCTGTACCAATAAATACGAGAGGTTCTTTCAAAGTGGAGGAATACCTAGTAGATTACCCAACAAGTGAAAAAAAGGTGAATTCTTTTCGAGGCATTGAGTTGTATCCCGAGAGGAGCGAAGGATTCTAGATTAGAATCCTGAGCGGGTCGAGGGATACAAGAGCCGAGATGAATTTTTTTTTCACGTGTTAGGTACTCTACTTTTTACCATTGACTACGAGAAAAAGAAAATAATTACTCTGTGACAGTAAATTATCAACAATAGCTGCTGCTTTAACGCGAAATGACTCTGGAACGAGAGGTTCACTTTCATCGCTGGACGTCGAACTCATTTTATGATTTTGAGACAAAAACTTTTATCAGAAACTTTTAATTGCATGAAAATTGCACAGAAAATTGTCTGAATTCCTTATTCTAAATTTAAAATTTTTAACCGAGCCATATTCCATACAGCCATTTATTACATACAGCCAAGTTTTAGTACGTTTTTTAGCGAGAGTATGCAACCTCCTTGCACATTTTCTTTTGTTTTCTTACTAAAATCAGTATATACGCGCATGTTCCAAATTCAAAATATTTTATTCACTCAGTGAAATAAACAGCGTTTTATTCAATGTTTTTGAAGAATAATGGACCCTTTTTCGAGGGGCAATGGTAAAAATGAATAAATATTTGCCCTGGGTATAGGTATTAGTCATACCCATACTGTGATTTTAAGTCCAATGATTAGTATAGGTAATTGTTAAAATAAGTGTTGTACGTTTTGATATGATTATTTACGAACTATTTCACCTAGGTACATAAAATATGTTATTTATTTATTTAGTTTAGGATCTCCAACAGTGGTTCTGTATAAAAACCATAACAATACGTTAACTGTAATCAAAGACTTCACATTGTTTAAATTGCTATTTAAAATTTTCCGCCATATTTTGATCAATTCGTGTTAGGTCTGGGGTACACCTGGAGTTTTGTTCGGCCGATCGGGATTTTATCCGGACCAAAAATTGTTTTCATTTTATACATTAAAATGAAAACAACGACTTGTTAAAATATATTTGGCTGGAGGCAAAAGACCAAAATTTCGATCGATTTTTTCAATCTACGATAATACCTGTTTTTTATGACTGAACTGGCACCATATGACGTAGTTAAACACTTTTTACCATTTAAACTTTTTCTAAAGATAATAGTTTATGAGGAAATCGATTTTCATTCTTTGAAAAAGACAGAAAAATTTCTATCGATTTTCTGTTTTGCGTAATACCTGTTTTTTATAAGTGAATCAGCTGCATATGACCTAGATGAACACTTTTTACTTTGAACTTTTTCTCTAAAGTTAATAGTTTACGAGGAAATCGGTTTTAATTCTTTGAAAGAGACAAAAATTTCTATCGATTTTCTGTTTTGCGTAGGCTTATTCGTTTTTTATGAGTGAATCAGCTGCATATGACCTAGATGAACACTTTTTACTTTGGACTTTTACAATGTTTCATTTATACAATGTTTCATTGTTTGCTGTTTTTAAGGAAAGCGTCATCTCCTCTACGGACAAATTGCCCTTTGGTGCCTGGTACGCCACTGGAGCCAGCGAATGCCTGGCCCATCACAAATTGACGGTATGTTCACTACAGTGCTGGCATAATATACTTTATCTCTATCAATCTATCCTTATGTCGATTTTTTTTGTTTTTAGACTTACCACCTGACACGTTACAGGCTGGGCCTTCACAAGTTGACGTTATGTTCACTATAGTTCTGACATAACATACATTATCTCTAGCAATCCATCCTTATATCGTTTTTTTACTTTTGTTTTTAGACTTACCACCTGACACGCAACATGTTAGCGCTCCTTACATTAAAACTGGCCCTTTACAAGTTGACGGTACGCTCACTATAGTTCTGGCATAATATACTTTATCTCTAGCATTCCATCCTTATATTGATTTTTTTGTTCTTAGACTTACTACCTGACACGCAACACGTTAGCGCTCCCTACATTAAGGCTGACCCTTCATAAGTTGACGGTATGTTCACTATAGTTCTGACATAACATACATTATCTCTAGCAATCCATCCTTATATCGTTTTTTTTTGTTTTTAGACTTACCACCTGACACGCAACACGTTAGCGCTCCTTACATTAAGGCTGGCCCTTCACAAGTTGACGGTGTGTTCACTATAGTTCTAGCATAACTTACATTATCTCTAGCAATCCATCCTTACATCGATTTTTTGTTCTTAGACTTACTACCTGACACGCAACACGTTAGCGCTCCTTAAATTAAGGCTGGCCCTTCACGATTTAACGGTATGTTCACTATAGTTCTGACATAACATACATTATCTATAGCAATCTATGCTTGTGTCGTGAAAAGACGTAAGAATTTTGTTTGTATGATGGTTAATTAATATTTGCAACTTCTTGTTTTATTATAATGTATCCGTTATTTTACAGAAAACGCAAAATAAATTTTTCGTCTTGTGAAGAGATCCGTAAAGTCTCTAAAAAAGATTTAGATGGCATTATAATTGTACCAGATATTGAAGTGGAGTTTGTTGGTTTTACCTGGTGAGCATATTGTTATTGATACATATAATCCTAAGATTTGTAGTGTAAACCTACTTTATACTGATAATAATATATTTTTGTTTAGATTCATCTATCAGCTCAACCCCATCTAGAGGAACGTTTTATTCCTTGATAAACTATCGTTTTCTTTCATGAGTTAAATGATGATTGCATTCTAATTTGTGTATGGTATTATTTTAGGTTTATTTGAAGACTATACTGAAGAAATTTTGAAGAAATGGGAAAAACCATTGATATGAATCCCGGCAGTGATATCGATGAAGAGCTAGACGAAAATGACGGTGTCGACATATCGTTAAGAAGGAGGAAGGCGTCAGAGTACCCCGCTGATGTATTAAGTCACCTCTCTTCCGACTTAATACATCAGTTAGGTGAAATGGATGCTCAAGACGACCTTGCCCTGCGAGAAAGTGTGGCCGAAAATGTCGACCTGCTAAATTTTGAGTGGAGTAGTGACCGTGAGGTTTTTATTGGGCAGCGGGAAACTTTCACCGGTCAAGCAGGACCCACTTTCAATACGGACAATTTGAGTCCACTTCAGATTTTTGAGAACATTTGGGATGCCGCCGTCATAGACCTCATAGTTCGTCAAACAAATAAATACGTGCGAGAGTTATTGTCTAAGGCAAGTCAGCAAGCAAGGGTACAGCAGTGGAAAGACATAGAGGTGAGAGATCTATGGACTTTCTTCGCTGTTATCATGCTGCATAGCTTGATACTCATAACTCTCAAAAAACAGTTATGGTACCCATGCTTGCCGTACCTTAAAATCGGAGATTTTTAGAGCATCATGCCATACAAACAATTTGTTTTAATAAAACGGTGCCTACATTTTTTAGACAATTCTGCCCAGCCTACAATTAGAAAAATCCAAAAAATTGTGCCCATCGTTAACCATCTCAATGGTTATACCTACCCGAGCAAAATATTGCGACCAACGAATCGCTCCTTCTTTGAAAGGGAAGATTATCGTTTGCACAGTTGATCTTAACTAAAGCTGCTCGGGTAGGTATAAAAAGCTACGAGTTGTGCGAGTCCCGTACAGGGTATTTATGGAAATTTCAATTATATGCAGGGAAGGACGCAGAAACTGATAAAAATCATGATGCTCTGGAAAATTCCGATAAACCGGAGGAGGTCTATGAATCTGAAGTGGCATACGAACCGGAAGGGACGACATCCCAAATTGTCTACAATTTCGTCCGCCCGCTGCTCAAAAAAGGCCACACGATAGTAATGGACAATTTCTATAACTCCCTATTGTTCTCGCGTAGCCTAAAAAGGGACAAAACTGATACAATCGGGACATTGAGACTTAATCGAAAGTTTTTGCCGGATAGTATACGTAATAAAACCAAAACCAATATGCGTACGGGCGAGGTCGTTTTCAGTCAGACCAAGGACCTCACAGTGACTGTGTGGAATGACACAAACGTCGTTTTGCTTATTTCGTCATATCACCCCATAGAAATCGGCGGAAAAGAAAAATATGGTACCTACAAGTACAAGCCACAAGTAGTACTTGACTACAATCTTTCCATGTGGGGCGTAGACAAAAAAGACTAGATGTTGAAAGAGTTTCCCGTGGAAAGAACCAAAAATGTAACTTGGTACAATTAGCTTTTCCGCCGTCTTCTTAATGTTTCGATATATAATGCTTTTGTAATTTACAAGCACAACAAAAGTATTACAAGCCAGCGTGAGTTCAGGACACAATTGGCAGACCGAATTCTGAAAAAATACAAAGTGCCTGCCATTGCATCACCACCAGCTGCAGTAGTGTCAGGCATTTTCCAATCCGAAATGAAACGGGGAATGCTCGATGCAAATGGTGCGCAAAAAAAAAACTGTCGCACTGTATGGAAGTGTTACACGTGCCACGTCGCTATTTGTATATTGGGCTGTTTCAGGGATTTTCATATTCAAACAGTTTAAAAGAAACGCAACATGTTGTAGTCCCTTATAAGATACACAAAAATGGACAAGAACACCCACGGCCTAAAAACAATTATCTGCTTTTTTATCTTTTTAAATACGCTTGTCCGCAAAAATAAAGGGTCACCTCATTTTTTTTCAAATAACTAAAAAACTACACTACACATGCTAGCTCTTTGAATTAAAAATAATCTAAAAGTAATTTCAATAACTCTTACAATAAACCACAGTTTATTAAAAATTCATTTTTATTTATTTGAAAATGAAAAGATAATAACAAAAATTAGGGAACTTCTTTCGAACACAATTTACTTTTTTAATTTTTTATAAAAAGATATGGCCACCTTCTTAAATTTAGTACCTTGTGTTTCCTCCACGGACTCTTCTTAAGGTTTGTATGCGATCAGGCATACTAAAAACCAAGTTCCTCAAGCGGTATTGAGGTATATTCTCCCACTCTTCAATAAGGGCCTGTTTTAAGGCTACAAGTGTCAGAGGTGGTGGGTTTCGCTTCTAGACTAGCCTCTATTGGATTCATGTCAGGACTCCTCGCTGGCCAGGCTATGAGATCGATACCGACTTCTTGAATGTATCGTCTCACAGATAATGCTGTATGAGGGCGAGCATTATCGTGCATAAGAAGTGAATTATCACCCATATTTGTAAGGAACGGACCTGCATGTTCATTCAGAATTTCCATTATGTACCTTTCCGCAGTTAGGTTGCCATTTTCAATGAAAACAAGGTCTGTTCGTCCTTCTGAACAAATGCCGGCCCAGACGTGGAGGGACCCGCCGCCATAGGAGACCGTTTCCTTAAAACATGCTTGAACAAAACGTTCTCCAGGACGTCGATACACCCTGTCCCTTCTTTCGTTGACGTATAACGCAAATCTCGATTCGTCGGTAAACAATACACGTGCCCAATCTTCTTCGATCCAAGTAGCGTGTTCCGTCGCAAAACGCAATCTTGCAATTTTATGATGACGTTCGAGTTTTGGACCCTGGGCTGGTCTATATGCTTTAAGGTTAGATTCTGCTAGGCGTCTTCTTACTGTATCATCACTAATATAATCTGTCCCGGTCTGTAACAGATGGTTGTTGTGGAAGTCTTCTCGAGCGTCGGAGGGGCGAACCCCATGGCGGCGAAAATCTGTCGCGGCCTATGAAAATAGGCCGGTCATCGGGACTGCCTCTAACCCTACATGCGTATAGGGTGAGGGGACTATTCTGCTCCCCCCGGCAGGGAAGGCGAGAGCGCGCCTTCGGCTGTCGTAGGGAGCATTTTGGGGGACGCGGGCGGGCGGGAAGAGGCGACGCTACCATACAATGGCTACGCCGACAGTTCCCGTCCATCCGCTGTCTGTCAAGTAAGTCTGTCACTGGGCCCTCTCACACGGCCTTGTGGTTGGAACACAACGCGTAACGTGTGAGAGTGACCCATTCATCGGTCATGCAACTATCAGCGGCCGTCGGCCCGCTACAGTTACACGACCGAGTTGGAATGTCGAGGGGGAACTAAGGGGGATCGGCTTAGAAGAGACGGGGGAAAGGATGAAAGTGATGGTGCGGGCAAAGGGCTCTTTGCCCGCTGTGAGGAACAAGCCTCCCTTTTCCCAACCGGGGAGGAAGGGACTCAAGCGTTTTGCGCAACCTATGCTGCTTCCCATGACCCACCACCGCGTTCGCGGTTAGGTCGCCACCATGGGAAGCAATACGGGACGGGTAGAAGCCTGGTGGAGCCTTGCAGCCGTCTTGCCACCGGGCTAGAGACAAACAGCCCAGCTCCACCTCGCCCACCTTGGTCTTGAGTGGAGGGAACTACGGGCAAGAAAAACGGTGCTCCCCCGCGGCCTCGACCCTCAGGGAGGTCAAGCGGGGTGGTGTTTTGGTCTGGTCTGGTGGTGCGTCTGCTTCGCGCGTTCGACCCAGGGGAGTTGGGCGAGGCAGGACGATGTCGTTCTGGGGGTGTGTCGAGTCCGGTGGGGAGCTGCCTCGCGCCCTCAACCCTGGGCCGGCATTTGTTTAACTACGTCATATGGTGCCAGTTCAGTCATAAAAAACAGGTATTATCATAGATTGAAAAAATCGATCGAAATTTTTGTCTTTTGCCTCCAGCCAAATATATTTTAATAAGTCGTTGTTTTCATTTTAATGTATAAAATAAAAACAATTTTTGGTCCGGATAAAATCCCGATCGGCCGAACAAAACTCCAGGTGTACCCCAGACCTAACACGCATTGATCAAAATGTGGCGGAAAATTTTAAATAACAATTTAAACAATGTGAAGTCTTTGATTACAGTTAACGTATTGTTATGGTTTTTATACAGAAAACTGATGATTAATAAGTACTTTTTAATATGCTAGCGTTATACGACGAACAAAATGGTATAAAACAATAATATTACACAAAATATTTGCAAATTACTCACCGAAAAATACGACGAATTTCCAAACTGTTGAAAAACAATCCCGAAGCACTTTTTTTTCACCGAGTAACGTTTGAAAAGGGTTCAGAAAGAACTAAACCAAGATAAGAAACACAAATCATCCGAAAACAACGCACTTTTAACTATATTTCGCATTTATAAACACAAAAAACCCTTCAGAATATTTGCATAAATGCAATTAGCGGCAAACTGATTTAGAATTTTTTTTTCATATTACGCGCGTCGGAATAAAATGTTGCTATATTCAAAATTAAAGCGTCATTCATTCAGAATGAGACAAAAACGGTTTCATAGGGGTAGAATCATAAGAAAAAAAGAGACAAGGTATTTTGGAGAGCTCGTCGTCAAGCGGTCGTTCGGTGACTGTAGTCACCACGGGCGTTTTCATTTTGGTAACTGTAGTCACCATAGGCACTTCTGCGTGCGACGAAGAATTTAGTAGAAAGGAGATAATGCTGTTTTGGTAGCATGAAAAACTTCTAAATTAAAGGATTAAACTTAAAATTAATACTCAGTAGTTTTGACGGCCGGTTTGGTCAAGTGGTAGTGACGCTGCCTCTTGATCGGCGGGTCCTGGGTTCGATTCCCAGTCGGGGCAAATATTTGTGTAAAAAGCAGATGTTTGTTCTCGGATCTTGGGTGTTTGTGTCTGTCTTTGTGTGTTCCAAGGGACCCACGACACAAGGGGAAACCTTAATGTGGGCCTTTGAGTGTGAAGCGTTTATTTATTTATTTAGTAGAAAGAAGATTACATATTGATTTGGTTGTGAGAAGAACATTTTATTTTGTAATTGTTTCTTGTTTTTATTTATTTTAAATTGATATAAAACTTTGAACTTAATTACTATCTGGTTTATTTTTACTCCTGAGTATCAGTTTAAATATTAAATCCTTGAAGATGTTTGTTTAGTATTTCCCTCACAATAAAATTTAGATAACCAATTTAGATAAAAATTTAGATAAGTAACTAAGTATGCTTAGTTATTTTGCTCTAGGTTTCATGTAACTGATGACTACTGTAAGTATTTTTTGCAAACAGTTCATGTAACAGAGATTGGTGTTTAAGAATAAAGTACTTACTGATAACAGAAAAGTCAAGAGTCCTATGTAAAACCAAGGTCGATATGTTTGATGATTGGTGGTTTAGCAAAACACGGCTAAGTTAAAAACACAGTTAGTGGTGCTTTAGCAATCGGAAAACATTGGTGCGCGATAAGAATGAAGGAGATCAGAAATTTTTGCTTACTGAGAATTTTCAAAGTTACAGGCAAAATTTGCTATAGCGACACTTAACTTCTAAACTAAACAGTTGATTTGAAAACCAATTATTTCAAAAGAAAGCTTAAGGTGTAAGATTCAAACTGTCAGAATTTCATTAAAATTGACGAAAGGAAACCTACGTTATGATTTTTTTTCGAAAAACAAATTTTTTTATCGGCCGTCCTGAAAAACTGAGGCTATGGAGATTGGCAACTTTTCCTCTAAAGTGACGATATATAGAATCGCCAATAAACCAAAACATTTACGAAATTAAGAAGGAATTTTATTTTATTTCGAAATTCCCGAATGTGACTGGACTGCACAGTTGCACACATGTAAAGCTTGAACCTTCAGATGAGTTACACAAAAGGAAAAGAAATTTGGGATTAACTTTTTGACGTAGATATGCGAGAGGTGGACAAACAATTTTAAAAGTTTCCAAGGTCAAAGCAAAATTCAAGCGTCAACCTGGTTTGCTTATCAACTGACGGAATCGTTTCTTCTGCCGGTATAATCGCGAAGTTGGGCTTAAACTCAGAAACGGTAAGTAAAAAAATTACTTCATACCTTAGAAATTACTTATATATTAATTACATCAATTTACAGAAATATTTTTTATAGTTTCTACTAGTAGGTAGTACAATATGCTTTGAAATTAAGTTACTAGTTAGGTAAGAAGTACACTGGGCTACTTGCTAAAGTATACACTTTCTTGTATTAAAATACTAAACTCTATATTAATACCTATAAGTCATTTTTAAATTGCAATGGATAATTTTGACAGATTATTTCACAATCATCTAGCAGTGGTCCACAGTAAGTATACAGTAGATAAGTTAGTAAAAAAGAATTATTAATACCTGTAAATATTTTTTTATCAATTATTTGTACCCCTACTAAAATATGAAGTGAATTCGCCCCTTATCTTCTCGGCATTACTTGGTGGTCTCCGAAATCTCAAAGTACTCGTATTCTCCACTACAAACCAGGCTCTACGAGGGCAGTTTGGCAACTCAATGACTTTAAGGTTGAATAAAAACTTTTTTAATATATTTTTTTTGTTTCATATTTGGAAACTCACTACGAAGCACATGACGTTTTTTTTTCAAATTTGGCGCGAAAACAAGCTTTTTAGAAACAAAAAAGTTAGGCGACTTCTAAGTATTCTTTGAAAATTAAGAAAAGCGAGTTTCGAGTGCTAATTAAACACTATTTTTTACGGGTAAAACTATTAAGCAGACCGAAGACAAATTGAAAAAGTATTATAGTGATTCTGCGCCTTCTCATGGGATGGTACATAAGTGGATCACTGAATTTCGTTGTGGACGTACTGCCACTAATGACGCGGAGCGCCCAGGAAGGCCGATTGAGGTCACTTCGGAGGGCATGGTTAAAAAAATACATGATATTGTTTTGGCAGACCATCGAGTAAAGATACGCGAAATAAGTGATGCTGTGCACATCTCGACTGAACGAGTTTTTTATATTTTGCATAATATTCTGGGCATGAAAAAGCTTTCTGCAAGATGGGTGCCGCGTTTACTAACAGTCGACCAGAAACGAAATCGTGTAACAGCTTCTGAGGAATGCCTAGCCATGTATAATCGCAACCCGAGTGAGTTTATGCGTCGTTATAACAGTTGACGAAACGTGGGTCCATTATTATACAACAGAGACTAAGCAACAGTCAAAGCAATGGACTTTTGTCGGGGAACGTGCCCCAAAGAAGGCAAAAGCTGTTTTCTCGGCTGGTAAAGTGATGGCCACAGTCTTTTGGGACAGCCAAGGGGTTATTTACATCGATTTTTTTGGATACAGGCAAGACAATAACCGGAGCTTACTATGCTGTATTGTTAGATAGATTCAATAAAAAGTTGATCAAGAAACGACCGCATCTAGCAAAGAAAAAAATTCTATTTCATCAGGATAATGCACCGGCCCACTCGTCTGCAATCGCAACATCAAAAATTGTCGAATTAGGATACGAATTATTGCCACACCCTCCGTATTCGCCAGATTTAGCCCCCCTGTGACTTTTTCCTCTTGCCAAACATGAAGAAATGGCTTGGCGGGTAAAGATTTTCTTCAAACGAAGAGGTGGTAGCCGAAACTGAGGCCTATTTTTCAGTGTTTGACAAAACATATTTTTGTGATGGGTTGAAGAGGTTGGAACATCGCTGGACTAAGTGCGTAGAGTTGAAAGGAGATTATGTAAAAAAATAAAAAAATATATATGTAAAAAAAATGTTTCTTCTTTCGAAAGTCATGGACTTATCAAACCGCACTCGTACCTTAACGTTGATTAAATGTTCGTTTTGGCGATCCAATCTCATGATGTCCAGGGTAAGGCTTCATAATATGCATACTGAGAGCAAAAGCAACATCTGCTAAAAATATTCATTTCATTATTCGTTCAGTTCCGCCTGACCACCTTAAGGATCAGTTTTGTGGCCGGTGCGGTTCTGGCGGCGGTTTTTGTCAGAAAAAAAAAGTTCTTCTTTAGGTTACAACAGAACAGTGTTACAATTTAATTGGAAAAGTACTCGAATATCAAGGGAGTGGGCAGACTAATCAGACATCGTTTTAAAACTTTGTAAAAAAGTTTTTATAACTTACAAGCACTCGCAAAGCCATATCTGGTTCTGTTGGTGGCTGAAAATAAATAAAACGTAAAATAGGTAAATGGTATTTTTAATTGAAGAAATCAATGTTGGAGTTAGAAATCAAACATTATATAAAAATAAATACTTACAGGTCCGACTCAGACATGTTCCCGGTTAAAAATGAGCTTCAGTCTAAAGCTCTTTCTCTATAATATAATATAAATGTTTATATTATACTATCAAATTTTGTTATTAAGTCCATTGCAGTGTTTATTATTGAATTTGACACTATTTGGCGGCCCGCCGGCCTTTGAGAAAACTTTTTGTTTTAGGATTTCGTCAATAAAGAGCAAAAACGATAGTGTGACGCCTTTATCCTTAGCGGGATAGGCAGAGCGTAAATGACCTACAAAACCATCTGAAACTACGTTCGACAACAATTTACCTAGGGTTCATGAAATGCTCAATGTTGGTTTGCAGTGACTGAGGGTCAGCCCATCGCCTACAAAATACCAAAACACTTAAGTCCCTTAACTGACCTATCATGACCTAGCATGCCGGGAAGAGAAGCAGCTAAAGCACTCTTTCTTTCCAGTTCAGAATGGCATTATTATCATTATCACGCCTATCACGAGGGATGTGGGTTATGCAGAGCATCAATGACTTGTTACCTATAAATGTCACCTATATTTTGGCGTGATTGAGGAACAAACATCCAAATTGTAAGTTTGTTCCTCACAATTTGTTTGTTCCTCAATCACGTCAAAACTACTGCACCGGTTTCCATGAAACTTTACAGTGATATAGTTTAGACCCTATTATCCCACACTATTTATAAAAATTATATCTTACAAAAAATATTGTGGAACACTCAGTGAGCGAGTGAAACTCATACTTAACTAAAGTCGTACTTAATTAGTTTTTTGTTTTCTTTTAAAGAGCATTCCCTGTTTGTATTTCAGAAGAGGTAGAGTCTGGCTAGCGAAAGCGTGACCTAGGATTTTTCTGAAAAGTTTAATATAGCAACATTATTAAGCTTTCAAAGATACGTCAAAGTCTGTTATTATATTGTCATTGTTTTGCTACGACTCATAATTTGTTAATATTAATTGCTTTAATATGGATAAAACATTGAAAAGTAACGCGCGGAAACTGCTACATACCATGATTAGTAAGTTTAAACAAAAACAAGAAAAGAAAGAAGTTGTTTTCCAAGAAAATCAACAATGTTTACATGCGATCTCAGATTTTTAGGTAAGTACGACTTTGTTATCTTGATCATTTTTGGTTCGTTACTTTTTCCATTATTAGATATAGTATTTACAATATTATGATGCAATTTTTTATGTTTGTAGATAATCTTGGAGATATTCAAGGACTCTGCGATATTAAAAATATCGTAGAAGCGTTAAGAAATAAGGAGAAGAAATCCTTAATAGAGACTCAGACTAAGTTCTATTTAGATGAAATATCTTCATTAACCGGTATGTACCTGCATCAATTCAGCAGCGTGACCACTTTAAGTAGTTTTCTACTTTTTGGTAGATTTTAAGCAAAATGGATACGGTTTGGATATGAAAAAAGAAGTCGGTAGTATTTAGTAGTTTACGGTTGTAACCACATTTTTATTCAAAAACTGGCAACACTAGCCGGATATCGCCTTACTTAAGAGGGGATTCCCCGATTCTAGTACTTTAAACAAGGTGAAACTTGCGCAGTAAATTTATAACTAGGGTTCAGTTTCAAGTTGAATTAATTATCATACACTCATGTGATTTTAGTTTTATTGACGATCCTCACATCGAATAAACGGTGTCGGTAGTGCGCTGCGTTATTTAATAATTTTATGTTTGTTTTGTTTCAATTTTCATTGTGTCGCTATGAAAAGAAAATATGAGCAACACTATAAGCCTGTATGAGAAGAAATTCCAGAGTTTACAAGGTGGTTAAGCAAATGTAGCGAAGACAACACTAGTGCCTTCTGTAAAGCATGTAATACAAAAATTTTATCACGTATGGCTTCGATTAAAGAACACAGTAATACAGTGAAACATACGAAAAAAATGGTTGGCTTTTCTGGATCTTCGCAGGTATTTCTATTTATAAATTTCTTTCTTTTGTTCATTGCATTATATTTGTCTCACGAGACATTGACCAATTTTTTTTTTTTGTAGATTGATAAATATTTCAAGAAGACATCGTTTGAAACGGAAGTTAAAAAGGCAGAAATTAAAATAGTTGCCTGTCTTGTTGAACACAACGTTCCTTTTCGTTTTATGGACCACTTAAGCAAAGTAATAAATAAAGCTTTTCACGATTCGGAAATAGCCAAGAAATTTTCTTGCAAACGAACAAAAGCCTCCGGTGTCGCTTATAATGCCTTAGGTAACCAGTTCGAGGAGAAGCTCCACGAAGATTTAAAATCAGTGCCGTCTTCGTTTTCCATCATTATTGATGAAAGTACTGATATCACTACGATAAAAGTTTTGGCAGTTGCAATGAAGTTCTATTCTGAGAAAAGATTTCGCGTGAAAACAAAACTACTTGGTTTGATCGACATTCACGGTGAAACGGCTCAAGATTTATTAGATGCACTGGGAAAAGCTTTTGAAAAACACGGTTTAAAATGGAAAGATATGATAGGGTTTGCAGCAGACACAACAAATGTTATGTTTGGTCAAAATGCGGGTATAGTGGCCAAAATGAAAGAATTAAATCCGCACTGCTTATATGTAAAATGTGTATGCCACTCGACAGAGCGTTAGCTGTGAGTTACGCATGTAGGATGTTGCCACGAAAGTTAGAACAATTCGTGAAAGAAATATACAACTACTTTGCTCAAAGCACTAAACGTCAACGAGATTTTCTAGAATTTCAGAATTTTACAGAAACCAAATCTTATAAGTTACTGAGGCACTACGACATTCGTTGGCTTTCCCTTCATGGTTGCGTTTCGCGAATCTTGCATCAGTGGGCAGCCTTGAAACTATACTTTCAAGACCAATATCTAGGAGACAGACACTCAAACGCATCCGCGGAATTTCATCATAACTGTCTTAGTGACGAAACGGTCAAGTTGTATTTATATTTCCTCGATTATATTTTACCGTTCACGAATAAGTTTAACACAATTTTTCAAGGAGACTACCACCCTATTATACACATGTTTTTTAATTACATATTCCTTACCATATTGAGCTGTTATATGAAAAGCCAATTTGTAAAAACTACAGCACTTCAAAGTATTGACCCCGACTCTTCGGTAAACTTTTTGCCATATCAAAACTTATACTTGGGTGTCAACTTTGCTAAGCATTTAGAATCCCAAAGAAATCAAATACCACAACACCATATTCCAGATATTTTCAAAAGATGTCAGGACTTTCTGAGAGTCTTGAGAAATTAATTAAAAAACAGACTGCCACTTGATACAGACATTTTTCGTAATATGACTTTTTAAAATCCACAAACAGCTGTATATGGTGAATTCACAAGTCTCAGTTGTGTTGCCTATAAATTTCCTAACATTGTTCCCGAAAATCAGTTGCAATTAATTGACAACGAATTTCGAGAACTGAAACTGAACCGCGAAGTCGGTGACTTAATGTGTTCCATAAGCAGCAGAAAAGCGGTAACTGATGTCGAAGAATTTTGGGCTGCTCTCGGTAAATTGTGTGACACCAACAAAAAACCCAAATACAAAATTATTTCTGACTTTTCAAAGCAGTTGCTATGCCTACCCATATCGAACGCAAAATGTTAACGGATTTTCTCGGCAGTAAATAGAATCAACACGAAAGATCGGAACAGGTTCCATAATGAAAATGTGTCTGCTCTTTTGCACGCAAAAGAAGGTTTAAGTGAAGCAGGTAACTGCACAAATTTCGAACCTGATTCAGGAATGATAAACATTTTGCAAAATGAAAAACAATTATACCGAAATATTAAAAAATTCGACAGTGATGACGACGACAGCGACGATGTTGATGATTCATAAGTACTTAAATAAATAAAATATTACGACCATTACGTTTTTTATTTATTATTTGCATTTAAAAAATCTTAGCACCAGTATTCTGATTTTATATTCAGAACCTTGTTTCAAATCGAATATTTGTCAATGGTAGATTTGTAGTAGAATGAGTATGAACTTCGGTAGATTTTAGTAGTTTTTGATTCCGTTTTTAGTAGAAATCCCGATTCTAAAGTGGTCACGCTGCAATTCAGTCATAATTTATTTGCCTTGTTTCACAAAGTTGTATTACCTATTTGATTAAAATTGTTCAATGTCTATTATATGTGAGTGATCAGGTAAAGAAAAGACTTCACTGTGTTCTTGATGTTATCAAACTGTTTGGGAGCCTTTATTATATATATTTTATACTTTGTTTCGCAGTAGTTCTGTGAAAGGATCTGTGAATGAGGGGATGTGGAGCACTCCAGGTAAAAAACGTCCTCACAAAAACTCGGTTTCGGACTTAGACAGTCTTGATATCGATGCAATTACAAATCTATGAATTCTATGTTGTGAGAAAGGAGGCTCCGACATTATGGACATAAGTTTTCATGCAAACTTCATCGAAGATTGATCAATTTTATTAACCGGTGGTAAAACAGTTATGTTTAATTCTTGACTTCTTGTTTGGAATTTGTGACTTTTCTCAAAAATAAAGATAATTCTTATTGAGTATTAAATAAATAGTTCAGTAAATTTTTACACACTCGTTTTTTTTACTACATGACAGTCAAGGTTTCGAAGGAGCCTTAAAAACTAATGAAATTTAGATTAAACACACAGGTTATGTACATCTAAAAATTTTAAATAAGTGCATTGAATTATACGTTTAGTTCGTAAACAACAATTTAAAAAATTTACTGTCATAAATTAAAAAATTCTCAAGTATCAAAATACTTTTCTCTAAAACAGTCAGTAATACCACACAAAGATTTTTTAAATTTGCCGCGTTTTCTCAGGTCGCGCTTTCACTGGCCCGACTCTAGAAGTTTATTCGTTTTTGTGTCCTTTACCTAACAAAGAAATAATGGTTATTTTTGCTGACGTGGATAGATAACTGACCAGAAGCGATTTCATCGAAATTTTCGATAACGGCTATTTGTGGCCGAGGGACTTAACCCATTTCGTATTGAGAGACAATTGCGGAAATTGTGGCAAGGAAATTACAATGGGCGAGTTACCTCCCCATTTTATTTAGACTTAAGTTGGGAAACAAACATTTTAGTATTGGTGGAAGATTCTGTGTTTTGGTGCAATTGTGGGTACTGTATCTATGACCATTTTTTACCAGAAGAGTGTGAAGTGTGTGCACCAGCACCATAACAGGTAAACTCAATTAATCCTTACTAATATTATAAATGCGTAAGTAATTCTGTCTGTCTGTTGCACTTTCACGCCAAACCTACTAAACTGATTTAAATGAAATTAGTTTAGAGCCTGAGAAAGACAAAGGCTACTTTTTATTCCACTGCAAAGCCTACCACACCGCATGAGACCATAATATATGACGCCACCTCAGATTTAAAACGGTGTCATTTGTTTTCCTAAGTCGCCTCTTACGAAACCCATTTGTTTTCCTAAGTGTTATTCTGGATAAACCAGTAACAATAAACCAGTCAAAAATAAATACAAAAAACTAGTCAAAAATATACAATTTATCGCTTCTAAGATCCTCAAGTTTTTAAGTACTCGCCTTTGATAAATTTATGGACAGCTTGAGTTGATAACGAGAAATATTTTTGGGGATCCGAATCTCAAAGAGAAGTACGGAACTAAATCAGAAACTATAGCACCTACAAACTTGAAATCTGGCAGGTAGGTTCCATAAAAGGTTTAGACGACCGCTAAGGACGGATTTTACGAAACTCTGTGGGAATCTATAGAAATAGAACTTTGAGAGGTTCAACTGTTATGTTTGGAAGTTAAATTAAACAGATATTTTTATGTTAATCTAAGGCACTAATGACACACTAAACATTGATATGAGTCTTCGTACCAATTATAATTTAGTTATGGAGCTATGGTGTTGGGTTTGCTGCGTTAACCCTCCGCCCAGCAGGCACACCAAGATCGTTTTATAACTCCAAAACGCTTGAAGCACTAGGTTTGAAACTTTTTTCTCGATGGCACCAATGAAAGCATTAAAGCTTAGAACTAGAACCATGTCTCTAACTTTAGCCGTTTCCGTGTACGAGAGGCGGGTCTGCTGGGCTGATATCCGTCCAGCAGACCCACAAACAACGACCTATATTTCTTAAACTATGATGGCACTAGATATAGTTCTTTTGGCATCAATAGGCACTAAGAAGACACTATGTATTGGCATACATAGAATACCTAAATTCATTGTTTAAGTTCCATGGGTCTGCTGGCCTGAGCCACACAAAAAGTTGGAACTCTCTCTCTCCTTTAGTCAAACTCGCACATGGCCGATTTTTTAGACAATATCAAATGTTTGCCTAAAATTTACTTTCCAAGCTTACCTCTGCATTAGTTCCCTGAACTCAAACGTGAGTGTCGATAGGTGGAAGTGTAATTAGTAATATTATAAAAAAAACTATTAAAATGGTTGTGATTATTGAAACGAGCAATACGACCTTGTCGTACAGTGATTTTATGCTATTGTTAAACAATGAAGCTGTGTGGCCCTGGGACAGTCCGGTCCACTTTATCGTCCAAACCCAATGTGTTTGTGGCCGGTACACAATAAATATGCCGATGCAACCACACCACATCATCATAGACCTCAGGGCCAACAGTTTCGACACTGCTACTGTGCTGGCAGTTATCAACTACCAGCACAGCTGGTGTCAAGATTGTGGACGACTTAAATATAGACATTTGACCGCTGACCAGGGCACTTGCTCAATTTACCCTATTGAAAAGATGATTTTGGGACTGGAAATTTACAAAGTAATAATGCCGCCTATATAGTATTGATTTACGTATTTTTATCAAAAATTTGAGTCACCTTTTTATGAATGCCAGCCTGGGTTTTATTTTCATACTAGACGAGCATTCTCCTTTGAGTCACTTTTTTAAAATGCCAGCTTATGATTTTTTTAGCATTAACCTTATTTAATTTTTTTTTTTTCTTTTAGAAACCCCCCGGTGAAAGAAAGGGCCTTGCGTCGCCGTCGTGGAAATTATGAAAATTTGGTTCCCATATATTAATAAATTCTTTAAAGTGCAAAAACTACTGTCTAAAGACAAAAAATGGGTATTAAAAATATTGTATAGTGTAATTTTTTTTTACAATTAGTTTACAAATGGTCCAGGGTGAATCTTTGAGATGCCGACTTTTCTAAAAAAAGACACCATGTGTTCGTAAACAACTGCCCGTTGCTTTAGTTTATTGCCTCAAATACTCGTGTCCTTTTCTCTTACTGTCTCTAGGAAATGGTGGTATCTATGTTTGTATTATGAATCTAATTTTGTGGCCGACTAAAGTGCCTTCTTATGAAAAAGGAGGTTTACTCAGTAGATGAGTATAATTCCTCGTTATTTTAAACTTATTATTATTATTGACCATCTTGACATTTGATAGTTTTATTTTTTTAATTTTATTGACATTTATGTATTAATCTGTGACATATTATTGACGACTGAAAACATCTACTTAAATGTAGATTGAATGTTATTATTATATTAATTATTATAATTTTGACGATCACATTATACTTTGACATTCCTTTAGACATAATATTGTAACTGGAATTGATAATGTGAAATAAATGAATCTAATCTAATCTAATCTAAAATCAAACATTGTGAAGTTTCTAAAACAACTATACACACTAATGTGCAAGCAAAAATCGATCTTAAGGTGGTAAACATTCTTACTTCCCTCAGAATACAGAACAATTACTGCCGCACTCAGAGACGTCAATTAAAGTTAAGAAGTAATTAAATGTCATGCTTTAATGTTATGCTTTTAAGACTGAAAGTGACAACATCAGAGTTAAGCATAGCTTAACTTTAATTGACGTCTCTGAGTGCGGCAGTTAGTGTATTATAGTTAGCTTTAAATGTAGGTCAGCTGAGACATGTCGCCTGGAGAGATCTCGCATATTCAGGTCGATAGCAAATCGTTTGTGATGACAAACAAGCAAACTTTCATCGTTTGTGACGGTATACTTTCGCCAAAAAATCAAAAAAACATGGTTCAGCCAGCCGGATTTCGCACTTTTCGGAGGACATCAGATCTCAGCTCCTGAAGGGTTTTCGGGATTCGTTCCTGATCAAAAGTTCCGCAATTCCGAGACACTTCCGATATTTAGAAAGAAATTAAAGGAACATTATTATCTGTTGCTTTCCCTTCAGTATAATGAACATAATATTATATGTATTGTTTATGTATGTATAAAATATATGTCGTGTTTTGGCTCATCAGTATAAATTATTTATATATTATATGTATATGTAGTTGTATTTTTATGTAGTTTATGTTACTCGTAGTATTTAGATTTCAGTGGTTAATTGTGCACGTCTGTCTTTATTTATTTTACGCCTCTGTCCCAGGTCTGCTGGAAGAAATTTCTTAAAGAAATAAGCTGTGCCTTTTGTGTTCGTTTTTCTATTTGTCTGTAATATTTGTGGTTTTTTCTGTGTACAATAGACTGTTAAATAAATAAATAAAAGTTACGTGACGCCTATGTGACAGAAATCTAAACTAATTACATCTATCGTGATGCAATACTTTTGGAGA
Source organism: Aproaerema taeniolella (assembly GCA_949987775.1). NCBI lineage: Eukaryota > Metazoa > Arthropoda > Insecta > Lepidoptera > Gelechiidae > Aproaerema > Aproaerema taeniolella. Next base: position 11,591,572 of record OX465245.1, read on the forward strand.
AATCTTGAAAAACAAGTGTCCAGCCAGCCTGATATACGGCTGACTGAACCAATTGTTTTTTGTCGATTTGTTGCTAACTAACGCGTTTCACTCTGAACTTTTTTATCAAAGGTTTGTGATGGTAATGTGACAGGATACCAAACAGGTTTGAACGCCCGTAACGCATGCATTTTTGAGATATTCCAGAAAACTAAATGGTTCAGCTGAACCATCTGTTTCTACCACTTCCAGGTGCGCTACCAAATCTAGACCAAAAGTTTGTGACAGAGATGATAAGTACGATGGTTCGTTTGTGATGGCTCAAAATGCAGCCCAAAAAAAGTTATAAGCGATTCTTTTTTTTTTCCATACCTTGATAAAACTAGGTGACCACGCTTTCAGTATTGCAAGGACAGTCCCTAATTGAATTAAATATTGAGGCATTAATGGAATGAACAAGGCGCTGTTTAGATTAAAATTATATTAAAAATTAAATTAAACAATACTATATAAGTCATCCTTCAATATCATCGAATAAGGTACACTTAGACGATAAATTATATTGCGCAATGAGAACAAATTACTTACTAGTTACAGTAGCGCCGCCATTCAAACGAGGGCTTTTCTGATACTAACTTTAAATACTATTTTATTCTTAGTCAATCTCCAAATAATTTAGTCAGTCTTATGCGTGACAATAATTATGGAGTACTTTAAAGTCTATTTTTTTAGGAGTGATGGATAATGTAAACAAACAACTTGCCATAACCGCGTCGATAGATTGCACCTTATTACATCAAAACTGCACGTTATAACAGTCATACAAACAGACATTTCACTTGTTTCACATCCCATAAAACTGAAAACACTCCATTTTTGACTCAATTAGTAAAATTATATTTCAAATTAATAAAATAAAATACAAACACGGACATTTTGAAATATCGTGTACTAAAAGAACTACCATGGCAACTACCGTGAAGTTATCAACAGGTAAGTGTTGTAATGATTGAGTTAAGTCAGTTCGAACTTTTTTTTGGGTTTGGCATCTCGTGTTTTGGCTCATCAGTATTTATTACAAAAAAATAGAATTTTGGTATTAAATGTTTCGTTAGTATTACACATCGTTGTTATTAACCTAGGTATATTGGTTTTAACGCAATTGTGTAAGTTTATACCAATATAGTAATAAAGATTGAAAAATAAATTGTTGAGATTTTTACAGGTTTTCAACAAAAATGTTGTACTTCTCAGAGGCTGTAATAAAATAAAAAAGGTATGATATACGACACCAGGTGTTGCTCATAAGTTCTATACATAAAATATAGGTAGGGCTAGAAAATAATGAATCAGTTTAAAATCTTTTAACTGAGTCGAGTAAAATCATCGTAACTTTGTTGATTGGTTGTACACAGGATTATAAAAAAAAAACTAGTTTTCCCTGGGGCTTTGCCCGCATTATAAGTTTTTGAGAATATCTCAGGGTCTCAAAAAAATAATCAACCATCATAGCCAATTGTAAAAATAACTAATAACAATGTGTAATGCGTGTAATGTAATCTTAAATACTTGGAACACTAAATAAAAGAGACGGCATGATAAAACAATATTTGCCTCTCGCTCGCTATTAACTGTTAGAAAGAGAAAATCATTTTGAAGCAATATCGTGTTACAACTTGCGACTGACCATCATTCGTTCCCTCGCTTCGTTTCGATGTCGTGTGTAGAGTGCTCTTCTGTGTTTGATCCCTAACGACTTGGCTGTGAAATTCGGTTTCTGTGTTTGCATTTTGTTTTGGACATTGTTTTTATCTGGACCGACGATTTACTGCTATACCTCCCGGACTCCGACCTTGCTACAGAATTGGATTTTGCAGCAACTGCTACTTTTAGTAAAGGTATGGAATTATTACCTAATTAATTCATTATTCTTTATGTAATTATTATTTATTTATATCCTTAAATAAAATAAAAATTACTAATTATATCTAAGCTTGAATTGAATGTTTATTTCACTATATTTATTATCATTTAGCGAACAAATTTAAATTACGTTTATAAAAAGTATTTATCTCAATTTTTAAATAAAATAAGTTAGTTAGAAATTGTTTACCTTAATCCAAATACCAACAATGTTCATAATATTTTTCCCGACCACAACTCACAAAATACATCATTGAAATAAAATAATAATTTATTTATGTGATTACATTCACAGTAGATTCAATCGGCTAAAATTATATCAGAAATGTACCTATACAAACAAAATAAGGAGGCCTCTGATGCCTATACCAAAATCCCAACACATATTTTATTTTAAAAATATATATTAAAACTGATAACGCGCAGGTGCACACAATAGGCTTGCCGACAGTCAGATCCTTTGTTTCTTTAGATCTGAGAATTATATAGAACAAAAAAAAAACAATACAACAACTGATAACGCGCAGTTGCACATAGTTATATTGTTTTGTCGAAAATAGATCATTCTTTCTTTCTTCAGAATCTGCCTATTATGTACAACTAAAAACATGCAGCTGCCGCTGGTTGTGCCTCTCCAAAAAAATATCTCAAGTATAACAGCTAAAATCGCAAAGTTATAAATAATCTTTGTCACTCACTACATGATAATATCTACTTTATACAAATTTCGTTTCATTTCATTCACATTGATTGTTTTATTCCATTTTGTAACAAATTAGTACCTACGTTATATTATATCTTTTTTAGGACCTCAGCATGGATGATCCGCAGCCCGGGATGTCATCTTCTGGCCAAAGCCAAAAGAGACGTAAAAGGAGTAATTCACTCCCAAATAAATTGACTTCGTCGCCGATAAAAAAAAACATCAACTTGTACAAATATTTTGTAACGTCGATGGCAGCGTACCCTTATAAACAAGAAATTTACAAAAATATTTGCAATATAATGTCAATATCAGAAAGTACTGTAAGTAAAACTATTAATGAGTACAAGAGAAAAGGCGCAGTTTCATCTCCAGAACGACCTCAATCTCGAAAATCAAAATTTAATCAGTTAGATGATTTTACTCTGACGGCAATAAGAATGAAAGTTCACCAATTTTACTACGCGAACGAATTGCCAACTGTCGACAAAGTTTTGACTGCTGTTAACAAGGACGATGACCTGCCTACAAATACATTTTCAAGGAGCTCCATGTACAAATTGATGAAAAAAATGAATTTCAAGTACACAAAAAGATCGAGGAAGAGCGTATTGCTAGAAAGGCCAGACCTAATAGCATGGCGAAGAACATATTTGTTGCGCATAAAAGATCTTAGAAAAGAAAATAGAAAAATTTATTACACTGATGAAACATGGGTCAACGAAGGTCAGTTTACAATTATATTTTATTCTACAAAATAATATCTTACATTTACTTAGTTGAACTGTAGATATTGATTTATTTTATTTTACAGGCCATACTTCCAACTACGTATGGGTGGATGGAGACATTGAAAGCAGCCGACAGGCTTTTTTGAGGGGACTCTCGACGGGACTTCAAAACCCACAAAAGGGAAGGCGCCTGATAGTCACCCACATTGGCAGCGAAGACAGTTTTCTTGAAGGAGGAGAATCCATATTTCAAGCCAAGAAAACTGATTCCCAGGGTGACTATCACGGTGAAATGGATGCTGAGACATTCGAAAAATGGTAAGTCAATAAAAGATGAAACTTATTTAAAATAAATGTAGGTATTAAATGTATAGTAAATAAAAAGAGTTGTGTGTAAGTACAAACGTTCCGTTTAAAATATTATTCATGGGCAATACATTCAGTATTGAAAATTGTAAATGTAAGAGGACCCGTATTCTTATAGTTAAACTCATATTATTTATTTTATACGAGGTTCAGTCCATAATATAATCTCCCTCCCCCATACAACTTCAAAAACTAAAAGTTAGATAAATAATGAATTATTTTTGAATTGCAGGTTCAAAAAGATTTTAGAAAAGATTGAGCCGGGGTCAGTTATAGTCTTGGACAACGCACCGTACCATTCAAGAAGGTTAGACCGTATACCAAATATGAGCTGGAGGAAGGCAGATATACAAGCATGGCTGACAGAAAAAGATATACAATTCGAAGAGAGAGAGATTAAGGCACAGTTGTTAGCTAAATTTGACAAAGAAAAGTACAAAAAAAAAATACATAGATGAGCTAGCAGCTTCTAAGCAGATACTGGTGCTACGCCTTCCTCCATACCACTGCGAATTGAACCCAATTGAGCTAATATGGGCACAATTAAAAGGTTTTGTTGGGCGAAACAATAAAAGTTTCAAACTAGACGAAGTAGAAAAAATGGTTAAAGATGGTATAAGTAGAATTGGTACGGAGTCGTGGAAAAAATGCGTCGAGCACGTAAAGAAAAAAGAAGACGAAATGTTGAGGCTCGACGGAATAATAGACAACATAACCGATGGACCGACCCCGCAGTTTGTAATTCATGTTGGTGAAAGTAGTAGCGATAATGATTATGAAAGCTCTTGTAGTGAGTGATTAATAAATATTTTCCACTTATTAGAATTGTTTTATTTGTTAGGGACTTGTTTCATGAATATTATGAACGTCAGAGAAAATTACCAAGTATGTTCATCATCTGTCCTGGGACATCAAGTTACCATTTTAACAAGTCAACTAGATTGGATTAGTCTGATTAATCGGATTTGTCAGTTTTAGCACTTTTTACTTGTCAAATTGTAACTTACAACCAAAATTCACCTTCAGAGTTCCATAAAGTTATATACCTATTTTGATTCTTTGTGCAAATGTAAGTAAAAGTATCACATTATAAAAATATTTTAAATTGTATATTGCTTCTCTTAAAATAAATACTTAATGCAATAAACTCGCATAAAGAATCGAAATGTTTAAAAATCACGGTGCTAACTTGTTGGCCAAAGTAATAAATTAGTAGATACTCTCTAAAATGTTCGAATGCCTTTAGCTGTGAAAAATATAAATAAGTACCTAATCTTCTATCTATATATCTTGGTGGGACGTCCGCAAGGCTGCAGACGGATGATTTCACCCAGTTCCCGGTACCTAAACTTACCTATCTAACACACAACATCTATACGTAAAAGAAAGAAAGACACGAATTTTCCTGATTATATGTCTAGACACTTTTAAAACTTTTGTAGATGATATTTACGTATTCTTATAAAATAAGATCTATGATCATACTTTATGCTAAAAACTGTCGGTTAATAAATCGGTTCAGTAATGTTTCGACTCATTGAACTGAATTCGAACTTTGGATTAATTGATGTTGCACAGCGCTTTTCTAAAATGGCTGTATGTTCACGATATTTGACTGGCCTGATAGCTCAGTTGGTAGTGACCCTGCCTTCTGATCTATTGGTTGTGGATTCGATTCCCAACCGACACAAACATTTGTGAATCTTATTTTCAAATGTTTGTGTGGAGTCTGGGTCTGTATGTATAATATGTACCTATATCGTATGTATTTACAAAAAAGAAACTGTATTTAAGTAGAATATCAGTTATCTAGCACCCATAGCACAAGTTTTGCTTAGTTTGGGGCTAGATGGCGCTGTGTAAAATGTCCAGTAATATATATTTATTTATTTATATGTCAAAATGTCCGTGTTTGTATTTTATTTCAATTATTTCATATATAATTTTACTAATTGAGTCAAAAATTGAGTGTTTTTCACTTTTATGTGATGTGAAACAAGTGAAATGTCTATTTCACTGTATGACAGTTATAACGTGCAGTTTTGATGTAATAAGGTGAAATCTATAGACGCGGTTATGGAAAGTTGTTTGTTTACATTATCAGTCACTTTTAAAAAAATTGACTTTAGTTTGTTCAATTGGGTACGAGCATTACGCTCTCTTTTTTTCTCCGGTGACGCAGTTAAAGCCCGTTCCGGCTTTCTGTATTCTTCCACACCAAAAAAAAATGCAAAAGTAAATGAATCATTTGTGTTTAATTTATTCAAATAAACTATATCATTCAGTGAGTGACACGACTCATTGAACTTAAATTTGAATCAATAAGTTTCTTCGACCCGCATTACTTTAAATGTCAGTGATTCAACAATATACTAAATGACATTCACAGCAACTTCATGTTAGTTTACATTATCCATCACTCCTAAAAAAATAGACTTTACGTAATACTGTCCTAACCTAAGGTGTATTTTTTTTTATAAGAGGAACTACATTGTTCGTCGTCGAACATTTTTGAGGGGTGACGATCAATCAGGTAATTGTAAACAACATATCATCAGCCAATAATATTTTATTTAATCCTAATTTGACGAACTTGGAGCCATCTTTGCAATTTTGCATTATCCTTTTTTTCTCTCTAGTTTCTCTTATAATTACGTAAAGTACTCCATAATTATTTTTCTTATGCGGGACTGACTAAATTATTTGGAGATTGACAAAGAATAAAATAGTATTTAAAGTTAGTACCAGAAAAGCCCTCGTCTGAATCGCGGCGCTACTGTAACTAGTAATTTGTTCTCATTGCGCAATATAATTTATCGTCTAAGTGTACCTTATTAGGGATATTGAAGGATGACTTGTACAGGGCTTTAGGTATCTCTCTTTCAAGCTCTCGAGTGATTAATCAGTCCATGAAACTGAACAACTTTCTCAAGGAACATAGGTCAAAATACGAATAAACAATTTTGAGTTCCCATACAAACTTCATCAGCATTAGCGCATTTTGCATGGGAGATAATTTTTTTTTTCGTATTTTGACCTATGTTCCTTGCGGAAGTTGTTCAGTTTTATGGGCTGATTAACCACCCGAGAGGTTGAAATAGAGATACCTAAAGCCCTGTATAGTATTGTTTAATTAAATTGATAGTATAATTTTCGATCGAAACGGCGCCTTGTTCATTCTATTAATGCCTCAATACTTAATTCAATTAGGGAGTGTCCTCGCAATACCGAAAGCATGATCACCTAGTTTCATCAATGTATGGAAAAAAAAGAATCGCTTATAACTTTTTTGGGCTGCATTTTGAGCCATCACAAACGACCCATCGTATTTATCATCTCTGTCACAAACCTTTGGTCTAGATTCATCGAGTGTAGCGCACCTGGAAGTGGTAGAAACAGATGGTTCAGCTGGCCTGACTTTTTCCAGCTGAACCATTTAGTTTTCTGGAATATCTCAAAAATGCATGCGTTACAGGCGTTCATCACAAACGATTTGCTATCGTCCTGAATATGCGAGATCTCTCCGGGCGACATGTCTCAGCTGTCCTGACCTACATAGCTTTAAACATATAAGTAGTATTTAATAATAAGAGTAGTTTTTCTATGATACTTTAGTAAAATTGTATGAAAAATAAAAGCATTATAAGAAATAATTTTTATATATTAAACTTATTAATTAAAATTTTGAAATATTTCCAAAAACACGTGGAGGTCGAGGTGGTGGTGACGGTGGCGGAGACGGTGGTCTTATAGTAGCCAAAGGCACAGCTCTAATGAAACTCACGTACAGCCGGTTGCACCACATCTTTCATTTTACGAATTCGTATAAAGTAACGTATATAGTAGACGTACAATGTAAAATGTTGTTGTTCCACGCTTTTTCAATACGTTTTACGATTACATTATACAGTTACTTTTTACGGAGCTCAAACAGTCCTCATAACGTAAAAGTAGGCCATAAACTCAAAAATAAGAAAAGATTTTTTGACAATTTTGACATTGTGGTTTGTTTTGCAATTACAATATAAGTTGCACATTACTATAATTTATTTGTGATATGTAGGAGAAAACATAAAAACGTTGAATTGATATATTATTTATCATTAATACAACAGACTCTGAAAGAATAAACAAGTAATTAAGTATGTCTTTCACTAGTTCTACTACTGATAGTGACAGTGAGATTGTGCAGTATATCAGCCGCCGTCATCGTAGAACAAATATTAGAATAGACCAAATGCTCATTGAAGACAACGATTTTTTATGCCGCTATCGAATCAGCAAGACCACGGCACACTTCATCTGCAGATGTATTGAAATGAAGTTCGTTTTAATACTCCAAGGTAAGTTTCTGTTAGGGTGTACCAAAGGGGGCTACCTTATATAAATATAAATAAATTCTAAGGGGCCAGCACCCTTAGGTGCACCCCAACCTAAGTTTAAAATCTAAAAAACATCACATCTAAAGAGAATGAATAGGTACGAGTAGGTACCTAATTAATTGCTAAAGTTCCAGGTACTAACTCAACTCTTACCTATACCTACAGCCACTGTTATTACTTTAGTTACAATTGCTTAAGTTTGATAAGTATCCCACCCACCCAATTTCTTTTTTTTCAGAAACAACGCATTGTCAGTCTCTGATCAACTGCTGATTGCATTACGGTTTTATGCCACCTGCTCTATGCAGCTAGTTGTTGGTGACATCAGCAGAGTACATAAAGCTAGTGTTTGTCGTGCATTACACAGAGTGTCTCGCGCTATAGCAGCATTAGCACCTAGATACATATACATGCCTCGTGAAATAGATGAAATATCTTTAGTATCTAATGAATTTTATAGAAAAGCCAACTTTCCTAGGGTAATAGGTGCTATAGACTGTACAGTCACCAGGTTAGTGAAATCTTGATTGTTTTCTTGTAGAAATTATATGAAACATTTATCAGTATACTAATAAATAACCTTGCTTCAACAGGGACAGAACATGCTGAACTGTACAGATGCCAGAAAGATTTCTTTTCACTGAATGTACAAACAGTTGTTGATGCGAAACTCAGAATCATGGATATTGTGTGTAGATGGCCCGGCAGTGTTCATGACAGCACTATATTTGATAATTCATATATAAAAGAGAGACTAGAAACAGTGAATTTGGAAACAGGTACTTCCATAATAAAAAATTTTTACTATTGAAATAGTTGTAGTAGGTACTAATATTTTTACTACTTAATTCTAATTAAACTATCTTGTTCAAAGGTATTTATTAGGAGAGGGTGGTTATCCACAAAGGTCATACTTAATTATACCATTTCGCACACCAGCCAATGTAGCAGAGGAAAACTACAACAGAAGTCACATTAAAACAAGGAACACAGTAAGTTGACACATAAATAGTGCGAGTTATTTATGTATTAAAAAGTCAAGACTCCCTTAGGGAATTGTTCAAGGATATTGATATTTTAACAGTGTCCTGTCAATACATATTTTCAAAAATAATTGAGTTATGTTTTGCAGGTGGAACGGTCATATGGTGTCTGGAAAAGACGATTTCCATGCTTGGGTTTAAAGCTATGAGTACATAGAAAAAATATGGAAGCTACAATAGTAGCCACCGCTGTTATATATAATATACTAGCAGCCCGGCCCCGCGTTGCCGTGGCGCCAAAATTATTAAGGCCATGAATCGAAATAAAAACTATCCTATCTCTCAAGTTGGATCAAACTGCACACGGTGTACAAATTTGATTAAAATCAGTTAAGTAGTTTAGGAGTCCATCGCGGACAAACATCGTGACAGGAGATTTATATATATTAAGATAGCAGCCCGGCCCCGCGTTGCCGTGGCGCCAAAATTATTAAGGCCATGAATCGAAATAAAAACTATCCTATCTCTCAAGTTGGATCAAACTGCACACGGTGTACAAATTTGATTAAAATCAGTTAAGTAGTTTAGGAGTCCATCGCGGACAAACATCGTGACAGGAGATTTATATATTAAGATGTAGAGATCTAAATGAAGCATGGGACTACGATGATTCAGATGTGCCCATAGAAGAACCAGCAGTGCCACCAAATAGAGCATCCACAGTAAATGGAATGACTGCACGGAACAACCTCTTGAGGGACTTTTTTACAAATTAAAATAGTTAATATGTAATGTATGTTACTGTACGAGCACAGATTCATAAATGTGTTATTAATTAAACAATGGTATTTTATTTTATTCTTAATTATGTTTATTAAACTGTTTATCTAATAAAGCTATCTCTAATTCAAGTTTTTTTTTAATTAACTGTTTTATTTCTATTTCTAAATTTTGTGCATCACACTGCAACAACAATTTATTTTTCTCCAACAAATTATTGCCACCTGCTCTATGCAGCAAGTTGTTGGTGACATCAGCAGAGTACATAAAGCTAGTGTTTGTCGTGCATTACACAGAGTGTCTCGCGCTATAGCAGCATTAGCACCTAGATACATATACATGCCTCGTGAAATAGATGAAATATCTTTAGTATCTAATGAATTTTATAGAAAAGCCAACTTTCCTAGGGTAATAGGTGCTATAGACTGTACAGTCACCAGGTTAGTGAAATCTTGATTGTTTTCTTGTAGAAATTATATGAAACATTTATCAGTATACTAATAAATAACCTTGCTTCAACAGGGACAGAACATGCTGAACTGTACAGATGCCAGAAAGATTTCTTTTCACTGAATGTACAAACAGTTGTTGATGCGAAACTCAGAATCATGGATATTGTGTGTAGATGGCCCGGCAGTGTTCATGACAGCACTATATTTGATAATTCATATATAAAAGAGAGACTAGAAACAGTGAATTTGGAAACAGGTACTTCCATAATAAAAAATTTTTACTATTGAAATAGTTGTAGTAGGTACTAATATTTTTACTACTTAATTCTAATTAAACTATCTTGTTCAAAGGTATTTATTAGGAGAGGGTGGTTATCCACAAAGGTCATACTTAATTATACCATTTCGCACACCAGCCAATGTAGCAGAGGAAAACTACAACAGAAGTCACATTAAAACAAGGAACACAGTAAGTTGACACATAAATAGTGCGAGTTATTTATGTATTAAAAAGTCAAGACTCCCTTAGGGAATTGTTCAAGGATATTGATATTTTAACAGTGTCCTGTCAATACATATTTTCAAAAATAATTGAGTTATGTTTTGCAGGTGGAACGGTCATATGGTGTCTGGAAAAGACGATTTCCATGCTTGGGTTTAAAGCTACGAGTACATAGAAAAAATATGGAAGCTACAATAGTAGCCACCGCTGTTATATATAATATACTAGCAGCCCGGCCCCGCGTTGCCGTGGCACCAAAATTATTAAGGCCATGAATCGAAATAAAAACTATCCTATCTCTCAAGTTGGATCAAACTGCACACGGTGTACAAATTTGATTAAAATCAGTTAAGTAGTTTAGGAGTCCATCGCGGATAAACATCGTGACAGGAGATTTATATATATTAAGATAGCAGCCCGGCCCCGCGTTGCCGTGGCGCCAAAATTATTAAGGCCATGAATCGAAATAAAAACTATCCTATCTCTCAAGTTGGATCAAACTGCACACGGTGTACAAATTTGATTAAAATCAGTTAAGTAGTTTAGGAGTCCATCGCGGACAAACATCGTGACAGGAGATTTATATATTAATATGTAGAGATCTAAATGAAGCATGGGACTACGATGATTCAGATGTGCCCATAGAAGAACCAGCAGTACCACCAAATAGAGCATCCACAGTAAATGGAATGACTGCACGGAACAACCTCTTGAGGGACTTTTTTACAAATTAAAATAGTTAATATGTAATGTATGTTACTGTACGAGCACAGATTCATAAATGTGTTATTAATTAAACAATGGTATTTTATTTTATTCTTAATTATGTTTATTAAACTGTTTATCTAATAAAGCTATCTCTAATTCAAGTTTTTTCTTAATTAACTGTTTTATTTCTATTTCTAAATTTTGTGCATCACACTGCAACAACAATTTATTTTTCTCCAATGAGGCATTTTCAGATTTTTTTCTCTAAAATCTCTAACTCCAATGTAGATTTATTCTGATTTATATCTTCTTTTCCGTTCAGCCATTGGAGCTTCTTTTCTGCTACTTCCACAAACTTCGACCTTGTGTACTGAGGTTTTGATCTCACTAAATGAGTGTCACTCATATTAATCTTCCGTTTCTTGGTTTGCGAAGAATTTGGTGTTGCAGTATCAATTTTGTTTAAATTTGGTGTATATGCAATTTGTTGCTTTCCACCGCCAGTCTGCCGATGTGCTTTTTTAAAAGCAGCAACATCCTTTTTAGCGTTCCTCTTCATATAGTCCCATTTATTCTTCAGTTGTGTTACAGTTCTGCTTACAGAGCAAGTAGGGTCATTATTGAATTCCAAGTTTATGGCATGCCAAGCCTCCTTTCTTTGTTTTGGAGTAACTTTGCCTGTCTTTTTATTTAAAAGTATGTGCTTGTATTTTTTTATCAAGCCATTCAGCAAAAGCAACTCGTCCTCATTAAATTTTGCACTTCTTTGTCTGAAAAAATACAATAGGTACATTGGTTAACTTACTGTGGTGGCTTTGCACAAAAGTCACATGGTACCCAGATAGCACACAAATGCTGTATAAGTGCTGAACAAATGCTGCCATCGAATCTCAAATCTGTTTAACGGTGTAACGATTTGGCTGTACTAAAGCTGTTTAAGCGCTTAAACAGTCAAAAAGGGCACCGAATTATACAGCTTTTAGTATTAAAAAAGCTGGAGAGAAGCATCGGTTAGGCTTTCTATAGGCTTTACTAGAGCTTAAATATAGCACTGTAAAAAGTTTAATACTGTACAAGTCTTCCCAATCCAGATCATAAGCAGCTTCTGACATTTTGCAACTCCCTATACCAACTTTCCTAACGTTATAGCTCTTAACAAGCCATCTTAAAATTAATCAAATAAGTTTCAAAGCAGTGCTAACAGGAATTGTGTATAAAGTTATCATCGTCCACCATTTTCACTGGAATATTTTTTTATTTGGACAAGGTAAGTAATTGTTACATTTATTTCAATGCGTTCAGGATGCGAGCGCAACTTTATCGTAAATAATATAGCAATTTATTATAAAATATTCACGCGCCCTTCGAATAATTCGTTTTTACTTATGAAATATGTGATTAAACCACGAGGGCAAAAAGTTTTAACCTATTATGATAGAAATCTGATAAAGATTCTTAGAGCAAATGGTTTCTTTAAATTGTCTATGAAGTTAGAGCCTAAATTATGGTGTTTAATTGTAGTTTAAACTGATTTCCAAAAATGAATAATCTCTTTTTTAGGTTAAGTAATGGCGTCCCTAAGGTGCTCAGCTTAAATCGTTAAAATATTACCTTGTGACACTATTTGCTGAACATAATACCATTAATCAGCCATAGACTGCTTGTGTTCTGTATAAGAGTCGTTCATTTACGCTTTTAGTTCTTATATTGATTTGAGGAATGCTGTTCTACTGACTTCTAAATTATACTGTATTACGACAAGGGGTTTTTACAGCAAATTAGGGTTCCATAATCAATAACAAATAAAATGACCTCCAACAAAATTCATTCATCTGAGAGGATGGTAGGTATAATATAATAATAATAATAGTTAATATAAAAATGTTATTATTTATATACAGGGTGCTAATAAAAGTACCGATTTCCTTTAAACCACGTTTTATATATGTGAAATACATTGCAATAAAGACATAAATAATAAGAAATAGTGTCGCACTCGCAGCACGCACGCTCATCAAATTTCGAATCGAATCAGTCAGTTATTTCATTAGTCTAGACGTAGGTATGCGCAATTTAAATCTCTTCAAGGAGCAGAGATTTATAAATCCTTTCGTTCCGAGGATTTAGGTCACTCCTATATATCTCTAAATCCCAAATAATTCACTGATCGAAGAGAAAAAAATAATCACTAATTCAATACGTCACGTTATACTTTTAGTGAGTTGGATTGATTTATGCTTATTGAATATTGCAGAATGAATTAAAAAAATACGCGGTATAGGTATACTAGCAGTCAACGAATTTTATCAAAATAAATCAATTTTGAACTTTGTTACAATGGCAGAGGTAATAGTTCCCTGTACGGGCCCTAACGTAAATTCAATCGGTCATTGTACTACGCACGCGCAAACATTTCAAATCATCGTCTGTCTCCTTTTAATACATCAATTCTGCCACAACCTTACATAGTCAGTCAAGTGCCGTCGGTCACGCGGGTTGCTCGTCGTGCAGTTCAAGCGCGCTCTTGTGAACAGACGACGGCTGTGATTTTTAAGTACCAGTAGGTAGGTTTAAATACTTAAGTAGGTATCTAGTTATTTAGAAGCACAGAACATTATAGTTGATATTGTGTGATTTTTTTGTACATTACATAACACATTGGGTAGGTAGGTAGGTACCTACTTATTCTGTGAAGGGAGATGGACAAATTCAAAAGACAATATTTAGGTACCTAGTTGATAAAATCTTCTTGATTTAGGTATTTGTAAAATGTGTCAAGCAAGCAAGGTTAGGTAGGTAGGTATATAATGTTTAAAAGACAGTGCCGCCGCCACGCGCCGCACGGGACCACAAAGTACCAAAGACAATAAATAGTTACTCTATGGTTGTACCTATACCTAGGTACCTACCTAGGTAACCTACCTAGGTACTTTTTGTTCTCGAACGTAACGTAGTACCTACGTATTATCTATGTCCTAGTTACTACCTAAGTATATCAATTGGCGCAACGATTTTTGTTACAGTTATAAAAATTAGATATGTTACTAATTCAGTTTAAATCGTCCATATTCTGAATAAGATTTCGTACTAGATACCTACTAGGTAATTAAACATTACATTTATTACGATTATAATCGCAATATACATTTACTTACGTGTTACTTTTGTGAGTGTAAAATAATATACTAATTAATTTCCTATTAATTTTCAGCACACCAGCGAGATGCCATTCAAAATTGTCAGAACTATAGAGGACGGGGAAGAGAGGCTATGCATTATTCCCAGTCAGTGGGAAAATAAAGGGATTTTAAAATATCCTGATAAAAGCTCAGATTATAAGTTTTATCGTGATGCAAATTCCAAGCCGGGTCGCGACTGGCCCACAATGCTATGTCAAGTGAAGAGAACAGCAATTTTTACCTATAAACAGGCAAATGATATCCTAAAAGAGATGACGCAAACCAGTGACACAGATCACAGCGTAAATGAAACCAAAAATAATACTAAAGCGAGTGATAATGATAAAGCAGCAAACAATTACAATGTTTTGGCAGAACATTTAGTAAGTACCTTTAGAATAAAAGCCATCTAAGTGCGAATCCAGCGCATGCACATTGCTTAAATTTAAGTATTTTTTTTTATTTCAGGTATTTAATCGGCATCCCGATGAAGGGACTTCGAGCAATGCTGCGGTTGAACCTCTCGAATCTGTTGAATACAACTTTGTAACTCAAACAGTTAACACTGCACCAGTTATAATAGAATCAGACGTGCAGCAACAAAATGATAATACTCAAATTTTGGAACTCCTACGCGCAAATGAAAATCTTCTTCTCACTGTGCTTCAAGTTTGTAACACGTCGTTACAAAATGAAGCCGTACTTGCAGAGAAAGTGGATGCTTTATCAAATAGTCAAAAAAAAATGACTCACAAAGTACTCTCTCTCTCTGCGCAAATGGATGATGGATTTTCCAATATAGGAAAGATGATCCGTGAGTCAGCAGCAGTCGTTCCATTAGGTTTGTCTAATCCAGATGAAAGAAGTTCTTTCGAACTGAAACCAGTAGATTCAGTAGAAGATCTGGAAAATCTTGAGTTGTTTTTATCTGATAAAACACAGAAAAGTAAATTGACAAAACTATATTCCATTCTGTGTACCACGTCAGTTGGAAACGGTGGTACCTGTGCATATAAATTGTTAGATATCATGTTCTCAAGAGAATTCATATGTAAATGTTCTTGGTCCGGTGGCAGCCGTGGCAAGGATCTTAAAGTGGGTCTGAAAGGATATCAAAATGTACTTAACTTCTTTTTTGCCATGGTGCACTCGTGGGATCCAAACTTTACATTAGAAGATACTGAACGCTTTTTCAAAATTGTTTTGAAAAATTCTCTGAAGCGAAAAGAAAATAAAAACATTCGAGCATCTACTAAAAGACGTGCGACGCCAAAACGTGTGAAAAAATCTAAAATTATCAAAACCGTAGAAAAGGCAGTTGAAAATAACGAAACAGACTCATCTGAAGAAACGAGTAAAATTAAATGCAAAAAAAATGAGTTGACTGAATGTGTACAGGATCACAAGGTTAAAGAAAGTGTACAAACGAGGAGTGTTATGAATACTAAAGAAATAATCATTGAGAAGACGGAATCAAAAAGTGAGGATAAAAGAGGCCAATTAGCAAGAACGCCCAAAAATCAAGAGAATACTGAAAACAAGGAAATTGTCAGAGACAAAAGAGAATACGCAGTACCTGGAACAAGTCGTCGTGAAAGCAGTGAAAAAAGTTTTGATGAACCAGAAGAGGAAGAACGTAAAGAACAAATAAGCGAAAACATGTTTTTGCGGAAGAATGTTTTTACAGGCAAACTGCAGAAAAAACAATTTAAGGAAGATGAGAAATGTATCGAAGAAAGGTCCTTTGAATCTGAAGAACAAGAAATGAAAGAACAAACGAGCGAGAACATGACAAAGAAGAAGAAAATTGCTACAAAAAAAGAACAGAAAAAACAAGATGTAGATGAGAAATATATGAAAGAAAGTTCTAGTGAATCAGAAGAAGTAGAAAAGAAACAAATAAGCGAAAACATGAGAAAGCGAAAACACCAGAAAGTTGTGACAAACAAAGAACAATTAAAGGAAGATAAGAAATACATAGGAGAAAGTTCTTATGAATCTCAAGAAGAAGAAAAGGAAGAACAAAGTAGGGAAAACATGAGAAAGCGAAAGAAAGTGGTTACACAAAAAATACAATTACATGAAGGTGAAGCAGGATGCGACAAAAACAAGTACAAAAAAGAAACAACTAAAAATGAAAAAGTCTTAGAAGAAGAGAACAAGAGGAAGGAGAAGAAAACAAGGATGATAAAACGACTGAAAGTGATAAGAAAAGCAAATTTGAAGAATGTGACCAAACAAGACGAAATATACCTTACGAAGGATCCGTTGAAAATGAAGAAGTAGAAAACTGTAAGGACAATGGAGGTGAAACTGGAAGAAAGCTTAAGAAGGAAGGAAAAATAAAAATTATTGAAAATATTTTAGTGCTTAAAAATTCTAAATAGTGTTAAGATCTACTTACTTCATATTACTTACCCACATGCCAAAATATTACGAAATCTCGTGACAGTTTTTTTTATAATTTTAAATAGTTAATAATGATAAGTTCATTTTACGAAATCTCATGACTGTGATTTTTCTTTTTATATAATAATTCTAAATAATTTTTAGTATAACGTTAAGTTAGCGTTAAGTTCATTTCACTGATTGCTTTTGACGAAATCTATACAGGGTGTAAAAAGATCTCTCCTGGAAACTTAAACTGGTGCTTCTACCCATCATGCGGGACAACTTTCCCCAAAGAACCCATACCGAATTATCAAAAAAAGTTTTGGACTTTCCATACAAAGTTGGCAGATCAGCTGACTGATTTGTATGAAAAGACCAAACATTTTTTTGATAAGTGTTCCTATGGTTGTGTTGATATGGGTTCCTTGGGGAAGGTTGTTCAGTATGATGGGTAGAAGCACCAGTTTTAGTTTCCGGGAGAGGTCTTTTTACACCCTGTATAGTGACTATTTTTTTTTTTCGATCTACTCCGATCCAATACCGCAAACTGAGTTTACTTCCGAATCCATTTTCTATGCCAAACGAGTATCACGTTATTAATTATATTACAATCTATTGCAAAGGAATACTAAATGTGACTTTTAGTTCACTCAACTGCACACAACTTTATTTTATCTTCTAACATTTTAACTAATTCCTTCAAACTTGAATTGGTATCGGTTTTAAAATGTGGTATTCGTTCCGCATAAAAAATAAATTCGGAAATAAACTAATACCAAATTGTATTAGTTCGTGGTACAATTGTTCTAAATTTACGAAATCTCGTGACAGTGATTTTATCTTTGTGTTTAAGAATTTTTATAAAAAATGCCAAGGTTCTGAAATCTTTATTGTTTTTAGGTATAGGTACGAAATCTCGTGACTGTGATTTAAAAAAAAAAAAACTATTTTCTAAAAATATTAAACGTAGGAATAAGTTTTGCTAAACTACCAACAAAATACTATTTGTATTAATAAAAAAATCAAACTTATTTTATTGTTTTATTATAAAATCACAAGGTATGAAGAAGAGGTATAAAAAATAATTCACATTTATGTTGAACACACACAAATTTCAACTGTACGTCTTGGGGGGCTACGATCTTCTCGACACATCTGTTTCTGGCCAATTGAGCTTTGTACATGTTTAAAAATGATGATTTTATGGGGATATCAAAAATTTCGGCTACTTCTGGAATTTTTAACGCACGTATATTGACTGATTTGTTATCATTATCTTCCAATACTTCTTTGGCTTCCATGACTTCTCCTTTTACTGTCATAAAGTATTTGTCTTTTGATTTTGGTGATATTTTAAAACTTCCAAAATTTAGTATATTTGTAGTACCAACTTTTGTTACATAAGGCACAGGACTTTTCTTGTCTTTGCGTTTAACATTAACATTTTCACTTAATCTCTTGGCTACTTGCGCCAGTGGGCTCTTTCCAGTTCTCAAAAGGCGTTTAATCATGTAAAGTTTATTTTCAAACGGGTAAGCGTTAAATGTTTGTAAAGACCCAAATCTACGTACCTCTCTGACGACGTGAAGCAGATTATGCACATTACTTGTTACGTGGCCTTCCCCATAAAAATCTTTATAATGTTTTACGAAATCTTGAAGAAGTTCACTTGCAAGTGGTAGTAAGTGTTTGTGATTGTCGTTTGTGCAAATGGTTATACCACAAAACAAATTCAAAAAATGTTTGTATGCACATTCGGGTAATACGTCCGGAAGAATGACAATGCTTACATAAAAGAGAAATGACCTGTACTCTGAAGCCTTCCAGTGAGCAAGACAATCCAAGCCCCTCAAAGATCTGTGTATCTCTGACGGTAATTTGCATTTTAATAGGAAATTTGAAACCATTTCAATGTTTTTGGCACACCATTTTGTTGTTTTTTTACTAAAAGTACCGTCACGCCATCCCACCAAAAGCCGTTTCATGACTCCTAAATCGATCAAGTGCAAAGAATCAGCAACAGGAAAGTCCTCAATCATGTCAATTGGGAGTTGTAATAGAGGCGAGTCCGCCTTATGATGTTGCCCGTATTGTTTTGCACGAAATCCCTCATCAGTTCTTTCTAGGCATCCCATTTCTGGGAATACTACTGTGTGAGTATTGTGTGAATATTCGCCTATAGTAGTACATTTTAAACATCCATTTTTGCCGTTGAAGTTGCATACACCTGAAAAATAAGATTATATTATAGTTACATAACTACAGTATCAAACAACCAAACTAATCCTTAATACCATTAGGTATTTTAATAATACCTAAAAATTTATTGAGTTAATTCAGTAGTTACAGGTACATAAATAAAAAATAATATCATTTTCAAACCTTTGATATATGCTCGAGCAGGAGAATCGCATATGAAACATCGGATTTTGACATTGACCTTAGTATTTTTGTTAGTTGCAGAAATACCATTTTGAAGTAGCTCATTCGCTTCCGTAACAAAGTCTTCCAAATACTCTGAGAGATTTTTTGGCTTTCCAGTTCCAAAATATATGCCGATTATCAAAGGTTCACTAAATTCAACCTCATGGATATTGCACAAGATAGGCCAAAATTCTTTTCTGGAGCTTTTGAAAATTGGCAAACCATCCATGTTTATGTTCAAACTGACCGTACTAGGCGTAACAGACAAGTTATCCAACATTATTTTGAGGCAGTGTATGAGACCTTGGTGCCAGTACTCGCCTTCTCCGATTGCTTTTATATTAACATGTCTGGCTGTATGTAATATTGTCCTGGGATCGATGGGCAAAGCATCGGGAATAACTTCATTTAATATTTTTGCTAAATCTCTTAAAGCAACTTGAGTGATAGTGTTTGCGACCGCCCACTTTCTAATTTGTTCTTTTAAATAAGTTTTTTTTTCAAACCGGTTCAATTCTTCCTCTTTTTCTTCTTCTGTACTACTAGACATAGACGATTGGGTTGGAGGCGAAGAGTGTAACATTAAAGAATTAGAAGTACTTGCAACGTCAGGATTTATGTTTACTACGGAACCCTCGTCATCGCGTACTCGCGCTTGGCCGACTTCGTTGATTGCACTGTTACGTTCTATATATATTTCTTGATATTGTCTTGCTAACTTTCTTTTTATTGCACCGTTTAGTTTTCTTTTCGACCAGGGCTTGTCCATTGTTAATTAATTATTCTAAACTTTTCTATAAAAAATATTTGAAACTATTCAGCAGTGCGTTCGACACGACATACTTAATATAACCAAAAAAAAAAGAAGAAAATTTGCAACAGAAAGGTTAAAAGCTGTTAAATGGAATCAATAAGAACAACGAGCTTTATTATGGTGTATTTAGATGTAAACATCTGCTTAACAGTATGGGCAAATCACAATGAGACTCTTTGAGAGTTACAAAGCGCTTGGAAAATGGTTCATAAGAACCTCTTAAAGAGAGCTGTTTAAATATTATGATTTCTATACTTGTTCAGCTTGAAGAGTTATTATATTCTACTAAAGCATAATTTCAGCAGCAATAAGCTGTTCAAAGTATTTCCTTAACAATCTTAAGCAGACAACCTTACAGTGGTGTTAAATAACACTTAAATTTAGCTCCAAACGTTATAAATGATGCCTTCCAGGTCAATACACAGCTTTCAACGTTACAATACCTTCCAGTCGTACTGTTAACCAGCTGGTGTCAGAAAGGATTCATTTTAGACTATTCCCCAGCAAATAACTTTATAAGAGGATTTTGTGACGCAGCTTTTCAGCTGCAAACGTAATAAGACATTTATTAGAAACTCTTTCATAGCCCATAGCTTAATTAAGTATTTTTGGAGTGTGTTTTACAGATTATTGAATAAGTTACTTTTTTTAATGCAACATATCAGCCTAGGGAAGCTACCAATACCTTTATACATCTTTAATTACACTTTTAACCTTATATAGACGTATAGTTCGACACTTAATCAGCCAATGTGCTACTTGGGTATTTATGAAAATTTTCAATCACTAATAATTTCACCTCTGCTTGGCACACATGTGTAATATTTTAACCCAATAATGTAGAAGACAGTTATAAGTAAATACTTACTTTTCTTGCAAAATATCATCGTCCAAGATAGTATTCTCCATTTTTGTAATATTTAAGTACGTACTATTCACAAAATCAAAACAAACACACGATGAAATAACGTCAATGTCACGTAAATTATTATTAGTGTATGTATCAAAACAAGGCTGTATTCTCATGTGTCAAAATTTTTAAAAAATATTAATAAAACTCTCTTCTCTTTTTGTTCGTCGACTGAAAACGTTTATTTTAGGTTATGGGCCCAGCCCCATATTTCGCGTTAAAAAAGTCATTTTCATTCGTTAGAGTAGGTGGAATTACGAAATAATATGGTGTAATTCGTGACAGTATATTAGTTCGCAAGAATCAGACATCGGAATTTGATATAACCTCAAAATGTCTACGAACTATTTAGTCAATGTTCCCAAGTTAAAAGGACGGGAAAACTACAATGAATGGACTTTTGCTGCGGAAAATTTCCTTATTTTGGAGGGCATGCAAGATTGTATCGGGCCAAATGCGGAAAAAGTATCCAAGGCAGATGACGCGAAGACAAAAGCAAAATTGATATTAACTATTGACCCTGCGCTATACGTCCACATCAAGGAGGCTAATACATCTAAAGAACTGTGGGATAAGTTGAAAGCTTTATTCGACGACTCCGGATTTACCAGGCGCATCAGTTTATTGAGACATTTGATCTCGATTCGCCAAGAAACATGCAGTTCTATGACGTCGTATGTAACTCAGATGATTGAAACTGGACAGAAATTGAGTGGAACGGGTTTTCAGATTAGCGACGAATGGATTGGTTGCTTGCTGTTGGCCGGATTATCAGATAGGTATTCACCTATGATAATGGCGATTGAGCATTCGGGAATTAAAATTACGACAGACGCCATTAAAACAAAGCTCATGGACATGGAAACGGAAATTGAAAAGAGTGAAGCTAGCAGCGCCTTTATTGGCTCGCAGAAGTGGCAACATAATAAAAATAAAAAACCGTCTACTATGGGCAGAGAGAACAAAGATAGCGGCAAAGCGTCGGATAAATCTCATGTCATTTGTTACAAATGTAAACAACCCGGACATTACAGGAATCAGTGCCAGAATAATGCAAATATGAAGAAGAAAAATCAAGAGAAAGAAAGAAAAGAGACAAATGCATTCAGCGCTGTGTTCCTAAATGGGGATTTTAATAAAAATGAATGGTATATTGATTCCGGCGCGAGTGCTCACCTAACCGCTAATGAAAGTTGGATTGTAAATGCGAAATATCAGTCTACCAAGAAGGAAATTGTTGTAGCAAACAACAATAAAGTGCGAGTTTTATGTACTAGTGACTTGTATATAGTGACAGAAACTGATAAATGCCAGTATAACGTTCCAGTGAAGAGCGTGTTGTGTGTACCAGAGTTGACTACAAATCTGTTGTCTGTAAGCCAGCTGATCAGTAGTGCAGTGCAGCTTGGCTGGGCAGCATTTGGGAAGCTGCGTCATATCTTTTCGTCGCCACTCCCGCAGTGTCTAAAGACCAAGGTCTTTAATCAATGCGTCCTACCAGTCATGACCTACGGAGCCGAAACGTAGAATATGACAATGAGGTTGGCCCACCGATTGCACGTCGCTCAGCAAGCAATGGAAAGCTCCATGCTCGGGGTCTCGCTAATGTTCAGCAGTGGACTGCAATAGGCTGATATGAATGAATGATGAAGAAAGCTCAGAATTGCTCACAATTACTAAAAATTAAATAACCAGTTGTAAATAATATGTACTTTATAATTAAAATGTAAACCAATAGGATAAATTAAAATCTCACCAAAGCATTAAAGCGTAACAGACAGACAGACAGAGCATTTATACTATTATAGTATCTAGGAATTGTGCTAATTATGCTAACATTAGTTAAATGCATTACATTAGTTAAATGCATTACCTATAAATGCCGGATAAATTGAGAATTTCGGACAATGACCCTAAAACGCGCCGACAGATGAAAAGCGAGACGAGACGAGCAATATTTGTTAGTTACAGATGTAGCAATAGAAGAACTTGCAACGCATCCATCACTCTCAATTTAAGTGTTGATGTAATAAGTCGCAGTAAGCACACATGCCAAACTGATAAAATAGCAAATCATATACTTAAAACTTTCTATGAATGCAAACAGACAGTAAAAGATAGCATGGCACCTTTAACTACCATTTTTGAAGAACATTTTTCAAAATCCAAACAGCTTAAGTAGTGTTTTTTTGTTTGCAACTTATAGTGAAGTAAAACAAATGTCCAGAAAATTGAATTTATTTTATTTGGTAGGTATTTAGTTGAACTTTAATAAACTACATAAATATAGCGTTACCTTGTTTTAATTCTTTGTCTATGACAAGTGGTTTAAAATGAAAATGAAATGTATAATTCCGCAATTTTTTTTTTAACCGTGAAGGACTGTACTCTGACCATTTGAAAAACTGAAGATTTGCAATTCTGACCAAATGAAAGTGAAAAAACTGAAAACAAACGGAGGCGAAATGTGTACTGGACATTTCTTGAGATATGTGACGTCACAGTGGTTAGCGGTAAACAGGTGAAGACTTTTATTACAAAATAAATAATGGCTATACAACATTTGAATGAAACAACTGTAAACTATATAAGTATAATAAAATTTTTACCATTTTTAGTTAAACATAACTACATATATAGGTAAAAAATAGGTAATAAAGTGAGTTTAAAGTTATGTACTATTTATTTATGCAAAATTTATCAAAACTATAACTCAATCACTTATGTCTATAATATCACTTGATTCTTCACTTTCGAAACAGCCATCATCAGAATCATCAGAATCGTCTTGCACATTAATAATAAAATCAACAACTTCATCTAGAACTCCATCATGTTTGCAATATTCGTCTTCGATTTTAATCACGTGTTTTACACAATTCTCCCATTTCTCTTTGGGATGTTTAGCAAATAATCCCTCTAATATTTATTTTTTTTTGATAAAAATTAGAGTCGATACTTTTTTGTACTAAATTGTCCTTTGATATCACCCGAGACCAATATAATTGGGTTCAGATCTGGGTGGTATGGAGGCAAACGCAATACTTCGTGTCCGTTTCTTTTCAATACCTCGTCAATTTTGTAAATATCTTTTGTGAAATGGTTTTTAATTAATTTATGTAAGTCATCCTTTCTAAGTTTTTCATCAAAAGGCACGTTATGTCGTCGTAGCTATTCTTGCATAGTTAGCTTGGTAGAAGCCATAGTTGGGTTTTTTTCTTCTCAAACCGAATGATAACTGAGCTTTCATCAGTTATCAGTATATGTCTGACAGCAGATATGTGGTCGTCAAGGACAAATGAGAGCTATATAGCTGTCACTGGCCACTTCTTAACTGAAGAACTAGAATTTAAATCTTCTTTGATAGGATGTTGCCAGTTTCCGAATCACCATACAGCAGAATATATGTCTGCCGAAGTTGGGGCATTGACCGACAAGTATGGCCTCAAAGAAAAATTTAACTTTATGATCACAGACAATGCTTCCAATATTATGAAGTTAAAGAAGAAGGCTTGAAGTGGAAGCATTTTGGCTGCTATGCACACAGCCTCAATCTTGTAGTTGACGATACTTTGGAACAACTAACTCAATCGCAAGTTGATAAGGTGAAGCGGATAGTTGCTCACGTAAAAAAAGTCACATTTCTTCTGAAAGACTGCAGAAGTACCAAGTTCAACAAGGACAAGACCTTAAGCGACTTATTCAATCTATCGAAACTCGGTGGAATTCGATCTATGTAATGCTGAAACGGTTTGTCGAGCTGGAAGAAGCTGTCCGCTCAACCTTGGGTTTCGCGGATCGATCTCTACCCGTCATCACTTCAGAAGACTGGCAATTATATGCACAATTGTACCAAATACTTCGACCATTCGAAGAAATAACGAGAAGTATGAGCAGAGAGAAATATATCACCGGAAGTTCCGTGATCATTGTGACGAGGTGCCTAAAAGAGGCGTGCCAAAAACTGTTAGAAAGAACGGATCTGCTTCAAGATGCAAGCGACACGGTTCGTCAACTTAAAGCGGGACTAGACGATCGTTTTAACAAGACTGAACAAAGTGGCACATTTGCACTGTGTACTTACATGGACCCACGGTTCAAAATGCAAGGCTTTTCGGGTGCGAAAGATGGTAGCCGCACTGATTGCTCAAACAGAGAAACCTACAGCCGTGATATCAAACGACGCTTCTGCTGACAACGGTGATGATTTAAGCCCGTGGAACATTTTTGACAAAATCGTGGAAACAAGCACTGCTCAAGGTACACCGCTGTCAAGGGCAATAAAGTAGATAGATATGTACCTTTCAGATGAGCTGCTGCCGAGGAAGGACCAAGCTGGCAATTTAACGTGCCCTCTAGAATAGTGGAAAAAACAAAAATTTGTGTACCCCAATTTAAAAAAATATATTTGTCGCTCATTGCAATGTAGTCAGAACATAATTAAGAATCAAACGAACTTACCTTAGTGATGTTTGATTCCAATTATGCGAGAGTGTCAACCGAAGACGATTACTTATTTACTTGCAGCAGTACGTGAGTACATGCCATCTTTGTCACACATTTAGAGTATCTATACAAAAAAACTCATAAAATTTGTATCTCCTGTCTCACTCCCCCGACCATGCATTGTGTTACCCGCCCGGTAATTTCATTATTTCAGAGAAACCAGTTTAGTGAACATTTTATTGTAATATTTAGGGTTTTTGGGGGGGTCGGGACGATGTAATCGTCTTCGGTTGACACTCTCGCATAATTGGAATCAAACATCACTAAGGTAAGTTCGTTTGATTCTTAATTATACTTCGAGTGTCAACCGAAGACGATTACTTATTTACTTGTAGATGTTTAGAGTAGTTAAACAAGATAAAAACTTAACAGAAGAAGAAATTATTAAATAAAATGTTCATATCTCATAAATCTTTAATTTTCATCAAAGCAAAGAGGAAAATTTACAGCATTGACTGAACACACGCCACACAAGCCATTGTACATCTATCGTACACTTAACTCTATGTTAATAAATATAAATGTAAATAGCCAGCAATTTCTGAGCACTGATTGTTAATATATATAACATAATACTAATGATTAAACAACGCATTAAAGAAATCGTCTTGATTTGTTTTTACAACTTCTCTGCAATAGTATTTAATAAATACATTTGAAGTGTCACTCCAGCCTGCGGCCTTGCGAACAACCTCCAGATTAACCCCAGATCTATGAGCAGCAGATGTTGATGCTGACCTGGTGCTGTGAGCACCAAAGATGGATATATCGATACCACTGTCCCGTAATACCTTCTTTACCCATCGCGAAATAGTTTGAGTTCCAACTTTGTTATGAGGTTTACATAATCCGAGGAATAAGTGGTCATCGTGTCTATTTTGTCGTAGTGGTTGGGTTCTTTCCATGTAAGTTTTTAATGCTAAAGCCGGACAAATGTTAGGGTTTTCATGGATGAAGGGTAATCTAATCAGTGGTTGGCAAGCTCCAGGCCTCGATGTTTTAATTAAATCCGTGATTTTTATAACAATCGCATCGTCGTTGATCACTATATTGTGTAATTTAATTAAGCTCAAGGTCTGCATTCGTTGAGCAGATGCTATACATAACAAGGTACACGTTTTATGTGTTAGGTTTGATAACGAAATATTCTCATAGGGGTAAATATTAGAGAGATAGTTTAACACGATGTTCGTATCCCATGTTGAATTGTATTTGGGCCGAGGTGGATTAAGCCTATAAACTCCCTTCATAAAGCGATTAACACAATCATTTAATGTAACACTAGTTCCCAAAATAACTGATAAGGCTGATCTGTGTGTATTTAAAGAACTGTAACCTGCACCCTCTTTAAACTTTTGTGTTAAGAAAGATATTACATGATTACTATTGGCACCTAAACTTTTTAATTTATTATGTGTACAATACGAAATCCAAGATTTCAGTGTGCTATTGTATTGATTTAATGTTTTTGATGCAAATGATGCCATTATTATGTCTATAGACTCTAGTGGTACACCCCGCATTATCATGGAATCCCTGATAAGATGGCTGCCACCAGAACAAGGTCCTTGTGAAGTGGATGGCAGGCTCTGAAAGGGGAATACAAAAGAAACTTATCAGGTCCAAAAAATATTTTTTCGTTATAACAAGTCTTGACCACAATGGGTACCATGGCTGTGAGGGCCAGTCAGGTACGATTAAAATGCCTTTTGCTTGGTCTGTAATAATTTTTTCAAGGACCCTAGGTATTAGGCTGAATGGAGGAAAAGCATAAAAATTTATGTTATGCCAATTCAAAGTAAACGCGTCAACTACTTCAGAAAATGGGTCTAGTTTCCATGAAGCATACCTAGAGCATTTATTATTTTGGGCACTAGCGAAAAGGTCAAAATCGGGTTTACCTAATAACTTGGTTATTTGATCAAAAACTGATTCACAAATTTCCCACTCCGTGTCAATATTTAATCTGCGGGACTCCCTATCAGCAATGGTATTTTCACATGATTTTATGTAAGACGCAAAAATACAGATGTTCCTATCCTCACACCACTGCCATATTTTTCGAGCTAAATCATTTAAATGAGGGTGTTGTACACCTCCCATTCTGTTTATGTAGCTAATGGCAGTGGTGTTATCAACTCTCAATAAAATTTCGCAGTCTCGTACATTTTCAGTAAAAATCTTAAGGCCATAGTAAGCTGCTTTCAATTCCAGAGTGTTAATGTGAAGATGTAAATCTGAATCAGTCCAGTTTCCATTTGCGTGCTGATCCCCGCATGCTATACGCCAGCCTGTATTGGATGCGTCGCTAAATATTTCCATACAATAATTATGTTTCCGAATAGGGCAAAAAGATGAGTCAATCTTTTCTATCCACCATAAGAAATCATTTCTAAGAAAAGAGTTTATTATCATCCGTTTATTGTAATCGTCACTATAATTTAGTGCTAAAAATTTTTCTCTTTCGAATAGCTTAGTGTACACCCAGCCGTAACTTACGGCCGGGCATGCGGAGGTCAGTAAGCCTATGAATTCCGCGAAGTGTCTAATAGAACAACTATTTTTTGACATCAATTCTAAAGCTTTTTTCTTAATACGCGTTTTCTTCTCGTCCGGTAGGGAAATTATCATTTGTTTAGTGTCCAAAATAAAGCCTAGAAACCTACAGGTATTACTTGGTATTATAACACTTTTTTTAATGTTAATTACGAAGCCCAAGGATTGTAAAACTTCTTTTGTTGTGGAGATGTTATTTAAACATTCATCAAACGACTGTCCGATACACAAAAAAATCGTCAAGATATGCCACCGATAGTAAGCCTGACGAACGTAAATATTGTAACACAGGCTTCAAAAGTTTAGTAAAAACATATGGCGCAGTACAGAGGCCGAACGGGAGGACATTAAATTCATATAATATTGATTTCCACTCAAAACGTAATTTTTTTCTGTCATTTTCATTAATTGAAATTAAAAAATAAGCGTCCTGTAAATCAATTGTACTCATGTAATAATTATATTGCAATAGTTTTAGAGCAGTTCTATAATCTTCCATCTTAAAGTGGTCCACGGTTATGTATTTATTAAGCATTTTTAAATTTAATATGAATCTATGTTTCCCGTTCGGCTTAGGTACTGTAAAAATTGGCGAAATAAATTGACCTTTACAAGGTGTACAAGGTGAGATAAACTGTGACATTAATAGTTCAGAAATGCAGTCGTCAATGATAGTGATTTGAGACTTAGAAATGCACGCATTATTTTTTGGTTGCATAGCTTGTACAGGTACCTGTGGCTCTTCTAGTAGCGTCTCCTCTGCTGTCTCGAGTAGCCCGTGGCTTGTTGACGGCCCCGCGCGGCAGGCGGCTGGCGGCGATCTCGCGGCGGCGCAGGCGGCGGCGGCGGTCGGCGGGGCGCGGGGGCAGTCCGTGGCTCGATCGCCGCTGCGCGCGGATTCCCCCTCGAGTTTAAAGCCCCTCTTTGGGGCCGGTTAGGTGGCGGCGCTTGGTAGGGTGTACGATACGCAGTCTTCATTTCTGAGGCGGTTTTTGTGATTGCCTTACATGATTTTATATGGTCAGATAAATTAGAGCCAAAAAGATTTTCTTCAATCTTCGCATCCTTAACGGTATCTCTAACGTCCCTATTGAGGGCATTTAAGGCGGCGTATCTACGTGATAATGACTCCCTATAGTGATTATCGCAAAAAAGCCTTCCGGCATCGCTCAAGGCTTTAATTATATCTGGAGGGACAATGTTCTTGGATGTTAAGGCCCAATTTAACACTTGTCCGAGAGCTGCGAGACCGCTTCCAAGTTGGTTTTGTTTACCCTGGCTGTACTGATCCTGTTTTACATTTAATTCGGACATCGCCTTTTTTATTTCTGGGTTCAGCTTCGGTGCCGACAGGTTGACGCAATTTTCAGGCAGCAAGTATTGTTTTACTAAGTCAGCCTGAATATCCTTTGCTAGACCATTGGTGAGGATGTGCGTCCATCTCAGGGCAATATCCTTATGTAAACTTATACCGTAACTCTTCTTGTTAGAATAATCTTCTCCTAAAAAATTGATAATGTCTGGCTCCAAATTGACCGTTGCGTCGGCCTCTCGGGTATCAGTTATGGTATCAAATGATGGTGCACCTGGCGCGGCCTCAATAGGCGGCGGAGGCGGCGGCGCGGCTTCGACCGGCGGCAGGGACGGAGGCGGCGGCGGGGTCGGTGGGGGCTCGGATTGCACAGGATGCTCCTCATCGTAATATTCGTCATCTAAATTTATCACCGGATTAGGTGAGCCTCCCCCTAAAAGGTAGAAGAAATACCTATATTTTGGTTTTATAATGCATGACAGGTCGAAGACAGTACCAAACAAGAAGTTGTAATTAAGTGGGTCCAAGATAGGTACCCAATTATGAAAAGCGGGACCAAGATAGGTTCCCGTAAATGTTATGGGTCCAAGATAGGCACCCATGCACATAGTTGGTCCAAGATAGGTACCCGTGCAGCCTATTTTTTATTTTATTTTTTAGATGTGGGTATGCGACCGATTAAGAACACCTCAATACTTCGTAATAATACGATTTAGATATAATATACTATATACTAAGTGTACACAATCTACACATTATTATTGAAAATTCCTCAGTATTTCGTGAAAAGGCAAAGTTAGTTTACCTGGATAATCCGGGTCAAAGTTTGACCTTGAAGAATTCGAATGCACTGATATCGAACGTTCTCGTCGTTTTTTCCGTATTTTTCGTTCCAATTTCTTCATTTTCTTGAGAATACTATCATAATCACTTTCTTTTGACCTAGATCTCTTCCTTTTGGGCATAATGAGCGCGAAAAAAGTTCCAGTAAAAATATTATGTGCGATCTTGATGACACAAAAACACGTAATGAAATTACCGGGCGGGTAACACAATGCATGGTCGGGGGAGTGAGACAGGAGATACAAATTTTATGAGTTTTTTTGTATAGATACTCTAAATGTGTGACAAAGATGGCATGTACTCACGTACTGCTGCAAGTAAATAAGTAATCGTCTTCGGTTGACACTCGAAGTATAACTTCCGTCCCATGCGAAAGGTATTTTTCAAAAACAGGGTTAGTATTAAACGAGAGGCGCAGCAGGCTGAAACCCACAATAGTTGAAAAAAATGTGTTTCTGAATGTAAATACACCCGATGACAAGTTCAAGGGCTTTTAAGAAATGATGTATACATTACATTCTACATTGTATTTTATTGTACATTATAAACAGAAAAAAAACGGGGAAAAAAGAAAAAAAAAAGAAAAAAAAAGGAATACGTGTAAAAATTTAATATACATATGTAAATACTTTAATTATGTACATAAAATCAGTTGATCTTCTAAATACGCCTAAATATGATGTTACATAATTCAAATTCAGCCGGCCCTAAGACTGGAAAAGTATGAAGGGCAATTTAAAGAATTAATATATAGTTGTAGATTTTTTCGAAGATTTGCAACGAACGTTCGACTATATACCGTCGATCGACCGTCTCAATCGTCGTCAATTCGTTTCAGTTTACACATCGACTAGTCGAAGATTTCAACTAGTTGATCGACTAGTTTATGAACGACAATTAATGGTCTAGTCCCCTTGACGAAAAATACGTCGACGACCCATCCCTAGTTGGCTCTCTATAACTATACAGGGTTGCCGGAAGTTCGATACATTCCCTTCAAGGGGTTAAAGTAGAGCTCATTTGCGACATTTTTTTTAAGATTCCTTCCCTAGCCGATAGTTGTTAGTTTTTGAGATAATCACGTTTTTGTGTTTTTTTTACTAAATGCCGATTTTTGATGAAAAAAGCTATGTAACTTAAAGAATTTCCTATTGTAACCTTTTTTATGCATAATCTGAAAGCTGACATCTCAACGGTTCCTCAAGATTATAATAAGCTGAAGTAGTACCAATAACCTTCATATTGTGGACCTGGAATCGCGAGAGATTTTAAGGTAAAATGGCGATGAACTTTACAGCACTAAGAAAGGATTTTTCTAAATTCTACCCCTAAGGGGGTGAAATGGGGGTTCAAAGTTTGTATGGAGAAAACAATTTTTTTGCACATTTTGACTCAAAACTTCGTCAAGATATACCTCGAAGCAAAAAACGGACACGAGTTTCGCTATTTTTCAAAAATCATCCCCTAAAGGGTCAAGAATGAAACGGGTGACTAAAAGAGTTCTTTGCGCGAGCGAAGCCGCGGGGAAAAGCTAGTTGAGATATATTTTATAAAACTTAAAGACTTCTAATGAAATTGTAAGACTGTAAATTGTAAATTAAAACTGTCTAATAAAACTTGAAACTTTATGCACTTTCATAGTCTATAGAGTTTATGTGCCATTTTTCTGCCGTTTTTTCGTGGTCCCAGGATTTTGTCCCACTAATGGGACCACGAGGGAGAACTGTATCTCGTAGTCCCAGTGCTATGTTCGCTAATATTAAATATATTATCCTCCTGTATATATTGCATAGATAACCTGCATAGATAAACTTTTTAGTGTGTGTCTTCCTAAATAGATAGATTTAAAAAATAATAATAAAAAATATAAATTAAAATATCAACTTTATATTATTTAGGTATATTTATTAATCTCAATTTTTTTTAAAAATGTCCCACCGAAATATCATCGTGGATCAGCTGTTGTTGGTAATCCATAATGTTTTCATCCCGCTTTACAAATTCTCGTCTCCTTTCTGATGACTTAGAGAATTCTTGTTCTCTATCAACCAGAATAGGCGTAATATAGATTTGGGATGGCGTTTCTTCATGTCTTTATTTAATAGCGAATGCCAACATTCCACAACGTTATTGGTGCGGTGCCCTTCTTTTAGGTTAATTAGTTTGTTGTGATTTTTTGTGACATTGCACGTTTTGTGTGTTTCGTAATTTTCAAATCGAGTAAATTAACTATGTTGTCATCGCGTATGAGTAGTTTTAATTAATGTATTTGTTCTACTTTAGTTAATGCGCGGTTATTAGTTGTTGGTATTATTTAAGTTTCTTTATTTAATATTAACCTCTTTCTTTTTAACTGGGTTTCATTAAACTTAAACTTTTACTTTACTTAAACTTAAATTTAACTTCAACTTTAACTCTAAATTAATGTAAACTTAAACTTATTCTTAACTTAAACTAAATTTATTTTTTCCATATAGGGTTGCCAAAAATTTTTTTTTTTGGTATACAGGATGTTCAAATTATTTTACTTTTTTTGTAGAAAGGGGGTGTTCTTGAATAGTAACACAGATATTTCATTTTCTTCTTCATGATCAGTTAGTCCGATCCCTCGGGTGTGTGGTCCAATCTCTTATCTTCAATTAGCCAACCTCCTAAAAGACTAAGAGATTCTGATTCTATTAACCAACCAAGTTTATAGAAGTTATGCTGCGTTTTACTGAGTTCACAACATTACGAACATGCAGTGATAGTTAAGCTGATTTATTTAATTTTTATTGGTTTTTACAGATATCGCGATTACCGCCATATCATTGTGACCTCAATCCTATTGAAAGGGTTTGGGCATCTATAAAACGGAAAGTCGCAGAAGTTAATATTAGGAAGATATTCAAAAATATGCCAATAATGGTGGTAAATGCCTTTAACAGCATTTAAATCAACGAATCAAGTGCCCATGTCAAGAAACTCGAGGACAAGTACAGAAAAAATGATGGTTATTTGGATGAATAATTTATTATACAACTAAATTCAGAAAGCGAAGATAGCAGTAATAGTTAGCTGATTTCGAAGATCAAGATGATTACGATTTTAGTTGTATACGACTTGAAAAAGTTTTGGCAAAACATTATTATTAAAATAAAAAAATACCTTATTCGGATATACCGACCTCCAAGGATGATACATGTTAGCACCTAGAGTTCGAAACTATGGGAATTCATGAAGGACTTGTCGGTGCGTCTCATCGAGGCTTCAGGTGACCGTAGCAAAGGATAAGTGTTGCGATTCAACGCGGAAAAATTACCAAGTAATTTTATACAGAATGCAATGGCTATCCATCTGCGAAATAACTTGTGATTTTAACGAATTTACTAAATTTAAAAAATATTTTGAACGACCACGACTGCCAAAATGTACTTAAAACAAATATTTTAAGTTGCGAAAAGTCACAACACCAAACCACCAATTTGTTGGAAGGATGGCACTTCTGCCTTTCAGTTAAAGTATAGAAAAAACCAAATCAAAATATTTTTTACAACAAAAATATAATTTCCGTATATAACAAAATTATATTTCCAAAGAAGCGAAGCGGTTTGGCCATATTATAAAAAGCAGTCTATTTTATTCAACAAAGAAAAACCTGCGGAACTCATATATTGCTTTCGAAAAACAGCGAAAAATGTGAAAAATTATTTTAAAGACGTTAAACTATCATTTTAAAACTCCAGTAGTTAAATACCGTGTAAATGACTTTTGGAGTTAACTCCTACTGAATCGATAATAGTAAATGAAGTTCCAAAAACAATTAAGTTTAAAGAAAAATCATATTATATTCTATTAATATTATTTATTTTACAGGTGGGGATGTAGGTCACTAAAAAAACTTGGAAATACTTTGATGACATGCACAGTACAATAAAACACAGTTCCCCGACTTCCACAGCTCATTGAATTATTTATGTGTGCACTAATAATGTACAAAATAGGTACCAATACATACTATTTATTGAACAACTTCAACAAATTCTACATCGTTGATTTATTTTGTAAAACCAGACGTTACATAAAATCCGTTAAAGTTGTAACATTAATAGTATCATGCTTTGAAATTGATAGATACCAGGAGATGTACCAAGAGGGAAAGACTTCACACAGTTTCCAAAGAGGAATGTTTAGCTGTCAACAAACAAATCATACTAACGAAAAGTCGTTCTGGTATGAAGCAATGTAACCCCAAAAAGACCCATGAACGGGGTTATGAAATTATGTACTGAATGGAACGTCTGGTTTTAGCTAGGATTTTGAAATATTAGGTCTTTACCTATGAAATTGCCGATTTTTTCTCAAGCTTCTAATTTATTTGATTGAACAGCTATTACTAAAATTGTTTTTTATTTATAACCTTGGTCATATAACGGAGATATATTGAGTCAAATTAATACATATTGCAGCATTTCTGCTTGCGATCTTTTTTATGTTCTTTCCGGTCTAGTTTTCTTTTTAATTCAATTTATTTCAAAATTTTAGAATTTGCTTGATTTTTGGATTTTGTTTGGGATTGAAGTTGACACAAGCATTCGACAAAAAATTTTCAGTGAAACGACTGATTTTCTGTGAAAGTGAATGCTTTAATTTATTTATTTTTGATATTAAATTCATCATAACTGACGTCGGTCAACAGAGAGATTTAGAGTGATATATTTAAAGTTTAAAAAAATATTTCTAATTGTGACTTTCAAAATATAAGTTTTTCACCATTTCTATTTTTTGTTCTCATACGCCTACTCTACCCTACCTACGCTATACAGTACACTTTTACAACATCTTCTTCACGCTCAGACAAATACTCTATCAGGCTGTTCTTGCAACAGTTACGAGAATCCTGGGTCTTTTGGTTTAAATCAAATCTGGTTATCATTTGACCTGGGGGGATTACTTCACGACCTGCAAGAGGAGAATATCCTTCTTGTATAGGTTACACTAGCTAGACATCCTTACTATTCTAATAAATACTCATATATTTCAATTTTTCTTTCTTTTGGGCTCTTTCGGGTTTCGTGACCTTTTAGGTATCCTAGTCCAATTTGGAATTTTTTGTAGTTGCAGTGCGATCATTTTACGACATTAAAAGTTTGGACAGCAATTTACCGCTGAGAGTTCAGACAGACGTGTACCCAATGTGGGCAACCCGATCCACCTGATCCTGCCACCATTCCGTAGCGGTCTCTGGAAGACCAGTAGCTAAGTTTTTTATCCATTACTCTAAATTCACTTAATTTATTTTTGTCAGAATGTGCCAATTGTATCAGTTTTAGTTTTATCTATCAAGTAGGTGGGGTATTTATTCAACGTTGAATTTATTTTACCTATTTGCAGCAGATAATAATTTATTATTTGGCCATGTGTTTACATTTTTTTATGTGTTAAATTTATGTATGGTATTGTAACTGTTCAAAGTTATCCTTCACTTCATTTCCAAACAAAATATCCATACGTTGAAAATTGTTTTACGTGTTAGGTTATCCTGTATGTAACACCTTAAAATTTAATTTAAATGTTCAATTTTCTATAATCAATACTTTTCTTGGACAACGTCGAATTTTTGTAATAATTTTTGTTTAATTAAATACTTTCTTTCATTTTTTAAAAATCTCGTCTCCTTTATTTTTTGTGTTTCGGCGGTATCTTTATTCTAAATTTATCGCTGAAATATGTACTTTAGATTTATTTGCTGAAAAAGAAGCTCAAATATAGCTCGTTTCATCCGTTGCCCGTTTCATTGCTTATTTTTGCTGTACTGTTGTTACAGTTACAACCTTCAATAAACTAAGTATGATGAAAATTAACTTAATGTTGTCCAAACCTTCCCACAAAATTTTGCTAAATTTGAATTTCACATTCCCGAGAAAAATCCAAAAACGTCAGTATGGAAAATTCAGTTTTTCAAAAATATTGTATGAAAAACGGCAATTTCATAGGTAAAGACCTTATAAGGTGATTTTTTATTAGACCCAAATATTTTAAGGGGTGGTATAATTTAAATAAAGAAATTGGATTATGAATGTTTTAGACAAAAAAAAAGTCTGTAGCAAGAACACATTACCTCACCAACACATTGAAAACATACTTTGCACTACACTTCCGAAGACGCTGCACACGGCACCAGGCCACCAACGAACCAATCCCGAAGACTTTTGCACCAAACCACCAGCGACCGGCCGACGAGTATAAAAGCAGCCCCGCAGCTGAACACATCATCAGTAGCTAGCGAGTTACCAAAGCGATAGCGCCAGCAGTCCTTCGGTAACTTGATTAGGCCCAAGAGTGCGATAGCTCCCGCAGTCCACTCCAAGGCAGTAAGGTTAGGAGGTGCGATAGCGCCAGCAGTCCATCTCTGACACCTCTGAGCATAGGCACCATCAGTGCAACTTCATTCTTTTCTAGGCGTCAGTCAAATAAGGCTCCCCGATACGATCAATCCACTGCGTGGAAACTGATGGAAACTCTGTATTAGGCGTAGATTGAATGCAAATAAACCGGCAAACATAAATTAGCGTTTTTTCTTACCCTCCACCACCTTTAACCGTGGATCTACCTCCACAAGTCTAGTTTTTGTTTTATAATTTTCTAATATAAAAAAAATATTTTCATCATGTATGTTCAAAACATCCTGTATTTTTAACTCCTACTACCTCACGCACGCACACTACGCTGTCATTCATAAAACGCGCGAGTAAAGCTATTACTAGATATCAGTGCATCCCTTTCACTCAAACAAAATAAAGCGGGAAAACAGCCAGGAAGAACGAACATGCCACGGACACACCATGGCATGGTGGATCCATTTTCATTGCGCTAAGATAGATATTCTAACTACTTAGGTAACCTATCACAAATGATTGATGTGCTTTTCATTTTCCCAAACTAGTAGGTACATGACTCTGTTTTCGTTAAAGAAATCGCACATTTTTATTATAAATTATGCAAAAACTGATACTTAATACCTAGGTCAGCTGTAAATGCCTATCGTCGCACAGTGACCGACCGAATCAATGAATGTCAAATTATGTTTAACTTAGTAGGTAGCTTTCCCCGGCAAACTTTGTTCGCGGGAGATCCGGTTATATCGCGCTCCCTGGGGAACACTTCAAATTATCGGGATAAAAAGTATCCTATGTCCGTTCTCGGATGTCAGACTATCTAGGTACTGTAGCGAGGTTGTATACCTCGCGCGTTATCCGTCTACTTGAAAAGCCTTTTGATAGCTATTTTGTAATTAAAAGGAATTGGCTTCCTTTTCATGGTCTATGCTGATATTTTGACACAGTCTTCTCGTAGCTTCAATTCAGAATAGTGCTTTCGTTTGAATAAATATATCAAAGTGAATCTTGACCCTCATTGTCCTCCCGGCTACCCCTCTCGCTATATGGTGGAGGCGTCGGGTATAGATAATAATTAATAATTTTAAAAATATACCCTTACGTATTTTTCAGATTCCCAACGATTATAATACTGATGAGAAGTATATTAATGTCAAGAATACTGTCGAAAATATTAAAGGACCTGTGATATTTTTGTGCTATTCAGAGGACCAAGGAAAATCTGTATCGTATTTTTCATATTAATTTAATCAATTTTAATTAAATTCTACATTTAATTTAGAGATGGAATCCTGTACACGCTTTGACGGATTCAATGCTGATTGTTCAGACTTTTTAAGACAATTTGAAATAGTGGCCGCCATCAACAAATGGGACGATAAAACTCAAACTATTGCAATCGGCGCCTACCTAGAAGGCTCGGCCCTCTCTTTTTTTAAAAGAATTTATCAAACTAATTTAACTTTTCTCGAAATTAAAGGACCTGTGATTAGGATCTCCGTTCGCGATCACTCAGAATCACTTAGAACTAAATTCTTTTATATTGATATCATGTCAATTTGGCTCATAGGAATTAGATTTAACTTTTTTCAAAATTTACTTTAAATGTCAGTTCGGGTTAAAGTTAGGCAGTGGGTTAAGCGATTGTCGCTTTCTTTTGCTGGCGTTTTGGGAGCGAAGGTTCGAAGGATGGAATCGTCGTTTGTATTTTGGGTATATCGTTTTTTTAAAGGATCCTTCAAGCCGGTCTTGAGGAAAAGACTTGCTCGGTCCCACTGTGGTGTGTCATCGTGGCCCGCCCGCAGGTAGGTTAGGTTACCTACTTGATTTCTAAGGTGATCTAACATGACTCACTGACCGTGATTTATTAGATAGGTAGGTAATGTTCTAACATAAGTAGGATATAGAATATTAACTCATAAGTCATAGGATATAACCTAAATCATACCTAAGGCCTGAGGGTTAAGGAAATTATGTCAGTTAGGTAGGTAAAGAAACAAACTTACCTGTTTCGTAAAATAAACGTTTCACGGGGTATAATGTCCACGATAATTTATCTGGAAGTATTTGATTCAACAGACATTTATTAAATTTGGTTGATGTTTTGTAGGGTGGCCACATACAATTCGTTTTTCGTGGCGTCAGCCATTCTTTACGCACCACACTAAGTTCGCCACCTTTTCCGTGTTCATTATAAAATTCAAGAACTTTATACATGCTATGCTCGTTTTGCGTGGTGTCGCATGGGTGTCGCGTCGAAAATTGTATCTTAAGTATTAATTCTTGCTTTAATACCAAAGAAGGTGATATTGTGATGATAAAATCTATCGAAGAAGTTCCTGAAGGAGGGTTTTACAAATTGGAATGTGATATTTTTTTGGATAAGGTTGATTTTTATATAGAACCTCTAGAAAGTAGTCTAATAGGCATATATAAAGTTAGTCGTACAGAGAAAATATATATTTCTTCGTCAACATTAAAAAATAAGTGTTTATTGCTACCAAATTTTATTGAAATTGATACTTTTATTTGCATACCATTTGTAAGTATGACACTCAGTCATTAAAATATTAACGTATAGATATTTTTACGTACTCTTTTTTGTTTATTGTTACCAAATTTTATTGAAAATGATAAGTACTTTAATTTGTACACCATTTGTAAAAAATGACACGTCATTAAAATGTTAACGTACCAACGCGTTCACACGCGCTGCACCACCCGCTAAGTCTTTAGCACACGAGCTTAAACTATTGAATCGATTTTAATAAGTTAAATGTTTTTAGATAGGTTTTAATAATTGAAATCTAACAATATTAAATTTATCAAAATCCATTGAGTACTTTAGGAGCTAGAGGTCTTCAAAGACTGCACGCTTTATTCCCATGCGCCCCCGCTTTGCCCTATTCCCATACGCCCCCCGCGTTGATTGCCACAGGAGGAATTATGGGGATAGTTTGACCCCAAGTGTGATCGCTATACATTGCTGGCGTAGTCCGTAGTTGTCGGTCTACTGAAGTAGTCCGTAGTTGTCGGTCTCTTGATGACCTGCAAGGCGCATTGCAACGGAGAGGGTATGAAATCTCCAGGTCGGGTACATATCTGCGGCTTCTTCCTCATCGGTCAGATACTCGTGAGGGCAAGCGCCATGAAAAGTGTGTCCCAGTGAAACTTATCAGCGCTAGGACAGACTGCCACAAATCTCATCCGGACTCCTAATTCTGCACTGCGTCCATTAGGAACGTGGAAGCCCTGTCTTCCCTGCTAGGACAAGAGCAAGTTGCATTCATATCATAGGTATGTAAAATAATTTTTCATGTTTAATTTTATACATATGTAAGTACTTTTCAAATTCCTCATTTGTTGTATTTGGTAATACTTTCAGGACGACAAGGCCCGCGTCCCCATCGGGATAACAGCAGCCAACAAGCAGGCGCCGCTACTGATGAGCATGGAGTACCGAATACAGCTTCCCGACCACGACTGAGTGGTGGCATCTCGCCACAAGCTTATTCCTAGTGTGTACGCTGGGATCAAAATCATCAGCAAGAGTCCAATTGGGGAGCCGGATGCAGTTTCCTACGCCGGCCCTACCTATGTCGCCATCCGGTGCGGGAAGCACTGCTCTTCTACACCTCGGACCCATGCTGATGACTTTGAGAGGCTCCTGACCCTGGAAAGCTTTGATTGCATCATGAAAACATCGAGTGGAGAGGTGAAGCCAATACTAGTGATATCAGTTGATGGTGGACCAGATGAGAACCCAAGAAACCGCAGTGTTATCGTAGAGGCAGTAAAAAAGTTCATTAAGCACAATTTGGACTTCATGGTTGCTTTCACAAATGCTCCAGGGCGCCGCGCCTACAACAGAGCGGAACGGCGTATGGCTCCCCTTAGCCGTTTGTTGTCAGGGTTGATCCTGCCTCACAACCATTACGGATCGCATTTAGATTCGCAGTGTCGCACCATTGATAAGGAACTTGAGCTGAAGAATTTCCAATATGCTGGTGAAACGCTGGCAGAAGTCTGGAATACTTTCGTTACAGCGAATGAGAGTGTGACTGCTGAGTACTTGGGCCCAGTGGAAGCAGAGCAGATCACTGACGAGCGTACAGACCCTAGCTCACCATGTTACGCAACACATATCAGAGAATCCCAGTACATGTTGCAAATTTCAAAATGCCATGATTCAAAATGCTGCTCTGAGCCCCGCAGCAAACTTCGCCTCGTTTTGTCGAATGGATTTTTACCGCCTCCCCTTCTCTTGACTAGCGGCCTGGAAGCAGCGAAGCAACGTAATGAAGATTGCCACTTCTCACCTCTATTTGTGCAGTTGGCAGCCAAAATCGAATTTCCAAACCAAGAATTTGAGACAACACCCTACGACTTTTACTGCCCATCTGTTCAAGACAAGCTTAAGTCTAGGATTTGCAGTACCTGTGGGCTATACTTCGCTACGCAGAAAGCTACAACAGAGCACCAGCGGAACGCTCACAAACTTGCTTGTCTTATGAACATCGAAGCTGCAGACACTCCCGAGCTTCCCGTGCGGCGAAGTGCTCGCATAATAGCCCGTCGTGGAAGTGGAGTACTAATCGAGCTGCAGGATGAGATCGGTGTCCCTCTAGATGTTGAGTGGGTTCCGGCGCCTCCCGACGACTCCGGATCAGAAGAGGATCCCGAGGATGACCTACCTCTTATTCGCCTCATCAAGGATGTAGCTGAATGGACTGCGTCTCCATTTAGCCAGGAATAGTCTGTAGTCTTCTTAATAATTTTATTTAAAAATGACTGACGTAAATAAATATTAAAATGTGTAGGTACATGTTCCTGTCAAACGTTAATTTACGTTCCCGTTTAATTTGTTCCTGTTAAACGTAGATTTAGAATATTTAGAATAACACTAGAATATGTAATAATAACTTAATTAATAACTTGTTAAACTTGACTTAGTGAGAAAGAGTTGATTTTATTTCGTCGTTTCAATAAAGACTAATGAAACTATCTATTTTATTGATTTAAATTTATAGTTCTTACCTTTTTGCACTTTGACAAATAACACACCCTCTTTCCTAAGACCCATAGAAACATAACATAGGAGTCAGTGCTAATACAGCAAAAATTTTAAACACGGACGTAATTGTTGAACGATCCCTAATACCTATTCTAAAAGCGAAAGTAACTCTCTCTATTTTTTTTTGTAGGTAAATAATTTGAACACCACTAATAAAAGGCATCCATAAAAATATCACAGATAAGATAATACTATACTTATTCTAATATCAATGCGACATAACTATATTTCAATCTGTCTGTTGTTTTTTTAAGCATAAACCACTAAACCTTATTTAATATTGTATTTGTTATTCGTCATTGTTATAATTTGGAGTGTTTAATTTAAAAGTTACAATTCATATACATTAACACCTGCTGAACACTTGCAAACAGAATGTTGGTAGGTAGACATTAAATACTTTCACGATGCGAGCATGCACTTCATCTGCCGTTTGGATAGTATGGTCCTCGTTCCCATTAGCTAGATCGTTTGTGAAAATCCCCCACACGAAAAAATCCACCGGCATGAGATCAGGCTAACTTGCTGGCCAGATGATGAGACGGCCTTGACAAGTACAGCGTCCGCACCGCGTGAGTGCCGTTGCACCATCGCCCACCTCATGATATAATTTGCAGAGATACTCTTGGTTCATAAAGCCGTATGGGGTTTTAGAGGTTAACATAACGAAGAGATGCGCGAGATCCGAGTGTCAATGGCAACTGGCCCCACGCATGCGCGAGCCTGGCGCCGGGGTAGGGCGCGGGGGGCCCGGCCACCGCTGACCGTAGCGTGTGGCAGGAGCGAGAAAAACACTGTTAATACGTTTTTGTGACTATGGAAAAGAGCGGGAGTAGCGGCACCGTGTGTCGGCTTCATTGATATTTTTTGTATTACGTATTCTACACGGCAATACATACGTACACGTAGTGCAGTAGATACAAATGATGCTACAGAGTGTTCAATTTTTATTGATTAGTCGTATTGTTTTTGTGATTTTCCTCGAAAACTAGCGTATGAATATAAAAATAAATTACACCAATAGTTTATTTAGGTACCAGATAAAGCCCTTAAAATATTTGGGTCTAATAAAAAATCACCTTATATAATGGCGCGTCAAATGCTGAAGACAGACTTCCCAATGAGCCAAATCACCCTGAAGACAGATTATTTAAAACATTAACTTTTTTTTAGTAACTCGTACACGTCGCCCAGTAAAAAGCTGTTTTGTTCTTGTGTATTAATTTAATTCGGAAAAATACTTACAGTTTTGTTTAACGCATATGCATTATCACAAATTGTTAATAGGCTTATCATCACTCATCACTGGCTGCAACTATCAAATTCTCACTTTACTGCACTTTTGGACTTTCAACACTGCACCTCACTTTACTTCACTAAATTTCGTGCAACGGACTTGTCAGCGGAGCTAGCAGCCAACAAAAATGAAATCGCAGGGCTTTTCAGGCGCCTGGGCGCCTTTGAAGAGCAGTTCCGGCAAGCACAGTCAGCTACACCACCGGTTCAGCTTAATTTGCCAACCCTGGCCCGTGAGTTTTCAGAGTTTAAGAATGCGATGCTAGAAGCTCTTTCAAAACTCGCAACACGGACTGAAGTTTTATGAAAAGATGAATGAAGTTTTAATTTTGAAAAGGTGAATGAAGTTTTAAGTGGTAAAGCGACCCAAGCGATTGATTCAAGTTATCAATAGTGTCTAGTTAGCAAAGTTTTATTTTAAATTCATCAAAATCAGGTAAAGTGGTCAGAAAATACAACCTATTTTGTAGAAGAATACTTGAAGCACAATTAAAGTGGTATAAACTATATGACGACGCACTGACTGCTGTAAATGCAGAATGGAGAGATTCACAAAGTAATACAGTAGGTAAAAAAAAGAATTATTTTATTTTGTGTTTTTTTAGGCAATGACACACATCAGCCGTTCAACACATTAATTGCAATATGCAAAAACTTGTTTTAATTCAATATATCATTCGCGACTGCCAAAAGACGGCACCTTTTCCTACAAAATAATCAGCATATTGTCACGTTTGTTTTGTGCATCTTGAGATTATCTATTCTGCATTCTCATATGAAAAGGAACAAGTCCGTCAGGTGGCACTTCTCTCCAGGAGCCTTGAAATACATTTCCATTCTCGGTAAGAAAACCTCTTAGTAGATAATATTAAATCTTAGTAGATAATAGCTTAGTGTTCAGCGAATTTTAACGGCTAAAGAGACTACAATAAGGTAGAATAATTTGTTTCGAGCATCATCGTGTTCAAAAAATCTAGACTTGGTGTACGGACTGTTAAGAGTGTCGTGCAAAAAGGAAATTGTGCGGAACGAAGTTAAAACCTTCGCGGAGCTTCTGGTACACGGCCGCCACTTAGAAAGTCTCGCC
Organism: Aproaerema taeniolella; assembly: GCA_949987775.1. Classification (NCBI taxonomy): domain Eukaryota; kingdom Metazoa; phylum Arthropoda; class Insecta; order Lepidoptera; family Gelechiidae; genus Aproaerema; species Aproaerema taeniolella. The sequence continues at coordinate 11,635,850 of OX465245.1, forward strand.
AAGGAAAGTTGTGAAGCCCTTCTATCGACTACGAAGGCCGCCGCGGAATCCACAACTGCGAGCAATTTAAACGCTGCACCTATTGCAGAAAGAAGGGTCACGTTTTTGATGTGTGTCACAAGAGGCTGTCCGAAGCTAAAAAACAAGCTGCCGACGATGCCAAGCTGAAAGAAGACGGAAAGATAAATCGCTATGGTTGTGTCGCTCCAGGGGTCTTCAGGAGTAACTGTGAAACCTGCAAGAATAAGGAGACACCACCAAAACCAGTTGCGTTCTACGCTGTGCAGACCACTGTCTAGTCTGAAGCCAAAATACCGAAGGTCGAAATATCGGTAAAAGGAGAAACAGGGTACGCATTTATCAACACAGCGGCACGTACCAGTATTGCCAGCAAGCAACTATAGAAGACTCTGCTTCGTCATGAAGTTAACTTTGAGCAGAACAAGGCTGATATCTCCCGGGCCGACGGTACAGTCAGAAGTACAACCCTGTTGTCAACAACGGTTGAGGTTGTAGTAGGAGGGCGAGTATTGCCCATAACTTTCTCCACAATCCCAGAAGCGAATGACAACAGAACGTTGTTAGGAATAGACTTCCTAGAAAGCGCTGGAATCGTTTTAAATCTGCCGCAGCGTCCATGGTCATTAAAATATAGTTTCCTACATCTGAAGAATGATGGCATCCAATTAAAGGCTATCAAGTGCCTAATTTGACAACAAGTGTTTGGTGAAATCTCAATAAAATGAATGCAACTTCTATTCCAAGTTATAGAAAACACCGATATTCCGGTCCGAAAAAGTCATAGAAAAGAGTTAATGCTCAATTGAGACGCTATAATGATAGGGATACGTCGTAAGTACGTGTTTTATTTCTTGGATACTTGGTGCTATTCAAGTGAACTCTTCTTTTCCTGTGCAAACACTCTCAGGTCCTACTCAAATGTGTTTTTTTAGTCGTGAAGAAGTCTGGCGTAAAAAAAGAAAAATGGAAATACGAAGCAATTACAAGTGCAGGGTTAGTTTTTATTTCTATTGTATATTAGTTTACGGTTGCCTAGGTACATCGGTCATTCACATGTAATATATGTATAGGTAACTGAAAATGTTCAATTTCTTATTTTTCAGATAAAGTATTGTAAAAACATACAGTAGACAAGCAACAATTCTACGCTTGAAGACTACCTTTGATAAACAAAAAAACCATCAGCTATCAACTAGTTCTCAGCCATCAACCAGACTGGAAACAGAATTGTTAACATACAAAATGTTCTTCGCTGGGCATTTTCTTTGGAAAAGCACACAAAAAATCGTGCTAGTAGTACCATTAAGTTTGTCAGAGATCTGCGGACAGGATTCAACAGTATATTTTTTTAAATGTAGCATGTGTGACAAAGAATTTAGAGAAAGCAATGAGAATAGCGATGATGGAAAAAGAGATGTTCATTTTTATAGGGACCTTGGTATTTTATTACCAAAAAATTCTGACAGATCTCAATTTCTTACCAGACTTAAAAGTAGAACAGTAGAGTGGAATCAATTTTACCGCGTCTGTCTGTCCCAATGTATGCTTATATCTTTAAAATTGCGCAACGGATAATGATGCGGTTTTTAATATATAGAGTAATTCAAGAGGAAGTTTTATATGTATAATAAGTACATGCATAATATAGTAGTCCACGCGGGCGAAGCTGCGGGCGGAAAGCTAGTAGTAAATTAAAAATAGTTTTGTTTCAGGTACAGGGGCAAATGAGAATAACAAAAATTAACAAATGTTATTTTATTTGTTTCGTGAATGCTTCTACTCAAATAAAAAGTGGCGCCATCTAGCGAGCTTTGCGCTTTGAGGAACCTCATCGAACCACCCTAAGCGAATGCCATTTGAACTAATAAATGCGCCAGCTATATTTCAGAGATTGATTGACAAATTCATACAATACTTAAAAACTGAATATATATATATATTATTGTATCTCGATGACTTGATTATACGCTCCATCTCTTTCTCACAACACGTGCTTGTGGCCGTGCGCGTAGTCGAGATGAAACCTCTGCAGCTCCTCGCTCGCTTGATTATGGCATGTAAGTGCTTACTGTTTTTTTTACATTTTACGTGGAACTTAATTTTGACTGATTTACCAATTTGAATGGATTACTAAATATTTTTTTTATTTTTAGCCCCGCTGCTGAAGATTGCGTCGCACTCTCCCTAAAGTTCAGACGAACCGGTACCGTCGGGGTAAGTAAATAATGTTTCCCTATACTTAAATTATTTGGAAGACTTTAATTATATTCATTTTTAAATTTCCAGATCTAATCTTTCGTCAGAAATCCAAAAACTGAGTGAAAAAAAAAGTATCTTGCCAATCTATCTCCAAATGAGAAGGCAAGGCCGCTTACTTTAAGGGAAACCAAGCAAGTTGGCAGATTCCTCATGCCGGATGCACCGGAGAGGAAACAAAAAAGGGTAATTTATTTACACACACAAACACACACACACACATACAGTCACGCCTTACATTCCCGTTGGGGTAGGCATCATTTGATTATTTGTAACGGTCTAATAATGTAATTGTCATATGTTTTACTTGCCTACATGATTCATAAATTTTTCAGCAAGTCATCTCCAGTTCGAATACCGTGCCCCCCTCGCGCCAGGGACACCGGAAACACTCCTTCCACGCATACCACAACCTTTGAGGCGATAGTAGTACCGCAACACCAGAGCGAAGTTAACAAATACTACGTAGTCTTATCAAAACTGGGTAAAGTTCTTTCAAGTTACCAACCTTATTGACGCCCCGCCCGCCAGCCCAATAGCGTTACACAGTCTTCAAAGAACTACTCAAGGTTTTCCAGGAGACCGCGGAAGCTCAATTTTACAAGCTCGTCCAAGAAATGGACCTCGGCATCCAGCGCCCATCTCAGTTACTAGCCAAGATGAGGGACTTCGCGAAAAATTTAGGAGCCGGAGGAGATTCCCTGAAGAACTTATGGTGATCACGGTTACCTGGATGGGTTCGAGCAGTTCCAGTGTAGATTCGAAACTAGAAGACCTCGCGACTCTAGCGGACAAGATAATTGATAACTTACGAAGCGGAGACATTACAGCAGTAGATATGCCAACTACAACAACATCTGCCGTCAACCTCGAGTTACTGACACAGGTAAGAAACTTATCAGATGAGGTGAAAGCTCTACGCTGCCAGGTCAGCAGCATCACAGAACGTGGTAGATCGACTCAACGCAATGGTCAACGTAGCTTCTCTCAATCAAGACCAAGGCGTACTCCAGAGAGCATGGACTGGCTTTGCAAGTACCACTACAGGTTCCGGAATGCAGCCAAGAAGTTCGAATCGCCTTGCAGTTGGCATCCATTTGGATGGTTTGTATTTACATGGCTGGAGTAAAAAAGAATAAGTAGAACCCTAATAATTTACCCACAAATAAATGTTGACTTTATGAACGAAGCTCACGCTTTCAAATTAAGACAGTTATCAGTTCTAACCAAGTTAATGTCTTACCAGTTCAAAACGTTATCCCGAATACATGGCTGGAGTTTTAGCATTCTCTATCAAAGATACTGATGTATACCCGCCTACCTTATTTTATGAAAATGCAGTCTTAAGATTTTTACCAAGTAAATGGTGGAAAATAATAGGTCAAAAAACTGAAAAGATGGAGGTGACAGGGGAAAATAAATTGCCCGACGGATTTTGCGCGTTTTTATAAAGTTACATACTTGCCCGGCCAGTTCTGCTTCAATTGAAATAATTTTCTCGACGTTTGGAATAGTTTGGAGCAAATTGCGGAACAAACTGGGTGTAGAAAAAGCCCAGAAACTAATATCTGTATACAGATATCTCCGTGATAAGGATCATTGCGAGTGGGATTGTTAAAGCTTTTAAACTTAAGTTGATTTTAAGTTGATTTTGCCTTATAAAGTAGTAAAATTTATAAAGTAGTAGCTAACCATATAATATAAGACTTTTTACAGCTTAAATCAGATTCCGTATATTAATTATTAAACAAACCCACTTTTGTCAAAAACCCACAGGTTTTTCCAGCTTGGTTTTACCCAATTTAACCCAGTGGGTTTTTTGGGTTGGGGACAATTAAGCCAACCCTGGTCTTAGGTAAAATATCTTAGTCAATAAAATTATGTTAGTGCTTACTTTAAATTAATAATAACAATAAAAGTCTGCTGGTTGTTTTTGTTCAAATAGTTTTGCGTGCATATCTTCATGCTGCAGGTTCTTTTAGGCGTACTGGAGACTAAGTAATTATGATATGACAGTCAAGAGTTTTTCCGTGTCTTCATAGGTTGAGCCTGTTAACCAGTCCTGTACACTCTGTGGCGATTATCGTCGCCTTAACGCAGTGACGAAACCCGATCGCTACCCAGTGCCTCGACTACATGACTTCACGTAAAGATTAACAGGTAAAACAATATTTTCTAGAATATACATTAATAAAGCATATCATTACATAGAGGTCGCAGAAGAAGATATTGAGAAGACGGTGAAGATGATACTCAATGAAGGAAAATGCGCTGCCACCCTTATTTATAACATTTACTAGCTTTCTGCCCGAGACTTCGATCCCATGGGAATTTGGGAAAATTGTGTAGCCTATGTGTTAATTCAGAGAGTCAGCTACCTCCATACCAAATTTTAATCAAAATTGGTCCAGCCGTTTGTGTGTTAAAGAGTAACAAACATCCATCTATCCATCCATACTTACAAACTTTCACGTTTATAATATTAGTAAGGATAGTAAGGATTTCCCGCGCAAACTGCCTAGTGATGGTAGGGATAAAGCAAATTGTTTTGACAGTCAAAACATAAAGAATAATATTTGTTAGAGGTCAATAGAATAAAACCAACAAAAAATTCAAATCTGATTTAAATCCTACAAGGGATTTTATTGTTTCAATAGCTTCATTTGTTGCCAAATAAGACTATCCTAAGTTTTCTCCCTCGGCGCAGGTATGCGTAAGTGGTGGGGCGTAAAAATGTACCCCAAAAGGGATATTTTTGCGATTTTTCGGGTATATCTCGTAAAGGACTTAAAATATCGAAAACTGTCCTTCATAAAAGTTGGAGGGCATTTAATTCTGCGTTGGATAAACATAATTACACAATTTTAACTTCCAATAAAATTGATATTATACGCCTGAAGCCTCGTCCAGGAAGAATACTAGAAGATGAAAAAGTGTCGTTTGTTTCATCTATTTCTGTCCTTTTCTCACTGTATAACAACTTCTAAAACGATATCGTAATAGCCCAATGTATATATATATACATATATTATTTTTAGCTCTTCTAATAACATAATACTAGTTGAAGACGCCTTCGCCCCACTAAGGGTTACTGCGTCTAAAATCCCCAGATTTCATAAAAACTTCAATAACGTGTAGAAGTTATTCAAAATGCCATTTAATGTTATTATAATATGAAAAAATATGAAATGCCCTAGCTTGTGTTATAAGGTATAGCTTTCAGGGACAAACATATTATGTTATCATCAGACTAATATGGCGTTTAAAGTATTGTAACGCAAGTATTGTCCTCGGACAAAGGAACTGGTACTTATGATTGGACACAGAGCAAAACTGATGAAACAAATATCAACAGTTAAAAATATGCTAACAGATGCTTTTCCATTAGACAAGCAAAGTGATGTAAGTACAATAGGGTGGAGTGAAAATGTATGGTGAATTTGGTTTTTTTGTTTTAGCATAGTGGTAAAAAGCTGCCCAAGTAACAAATTAACGTTTTATAATAGTTGAGTAAACGTTTTTAATTTACTATTGGTTCTATAAGGTGAGTCGTATAAACGTAGTTATAGACGTTTATACAACGCGAAATAGGCCCAAATTAAACGACTTTATTGTTATTTAGAAGTTACATAAAAGTCAGTCAAGAACTATTTCAACGTTCCTTAAATGTTAGATAAAAGTTTTCGACCGACTTTTTGGTTACATAACGGTTATATCCAGACTGCTATGGAACCACTCTAGTCCCATAACAGTTATATAGACATTAGAAGATGACTGAAATGTCGCACATCGACTTTTATAGTACACATTCAGTCCATACCATTCCTTCTCATTCGTTCCTGTGATATTTTTCTGGAGAAGTGCAACGCGTGTTATCAAAAATAAAATTCAAACGGTAAGTTATAATTTTCATAACTAAATTTAGATTTACTTTACTATGTTTATGCGTGAACAGACTATAATTGAAATAAAATGTGTGCAGTGCACCTAGGTCTCATGGGATTTTTACTTTTATGATGAAATATAGGTGAGTTGTTGTGAAATTTTTTGCGCCCCTCTCGAATTCTTTGAAATTCAAATATTGCAAATTATTATTTAAATTTTGTTTTTATATTATGAACCAGCCATTTTTGTCTAAGTTAAGAAGCGACTTCTATGCATCAATTAAAGAATGAAAACGTCGCATAAGCGGTTTCTTGCGACCAAATGCGGTCGGCCATAAAATGATTTTAGAGTTCCGTGAGATAATATACATTATGAACAGAGAACCGCGTTTACATTACAAATTACATTAATGTTATTGAATGTTCATGATTTTATAAACACTAGCAAACTAACCAACCAGCAAACACCAAACACGGAATTGAACCAGCAAACATGGTATTTTGTTTTAGTAATTTAGGTTTACTAAGACAAAATAGATCAATTTATACGTAGGAACATAACTAACTAACTAGTAGGTAATTTAAATTAAATTAGTATGGTGGTCATAATTTTTAATATACACGGTGAGGATCGGCAGGACATATTGGTTATACAGGGTGTTAGGGACGGTGTACCGAAAACTTAAAGGGGTTGTTCAGGCAACGAAACTGAACAACTTTCACAAAGAAATTCCTCTGGTAAATGAAAATAAAAATTGACTTCTCCATACAAAATGTCCTGGTAGAGGTGGTCATTTTGTATGGGGAAGTAAATTTTTATTTTCATTTACCAGAGGAATTTCGTCGACTGAACAACCCATTTAAGTTTTCGGTACACCGTCCCTAACACCCTGTATAACCAATGTGTCCTGCCGATCCTCACCGTGTATATTAAAAATTCTTAGACTTGGACATGTTCGTCCTAATTATATATAATTTATATTGTTATCTGGAACATTTTTTTTGATAGTTTATCAGCTGATCATTAATTCTACTTATAAATGTGATCTTTTTTTATTTTGATATTTCGGACTACGTTCCGTAGTATATTATTGAATAAAAATTATTACGTAACAAAAAAATAAAATGCCTTTTTGATTATTTTTCAGGTGAAAGAAAACATAAATGGATAAATCATGTTAGTGTTTTTGGATGTCGATAAATTTATAACTCGGAACGATTTAAAAAACCTCAAAAGGTGTAGGTGGCCTTGGAGAAGAACTCATTTTATGTTGTCAAGCAAATGCTTTAACTGTCGCAGTCCCACTACTACTAATACTCCAATACCAGCTCATTTTGTTGTAATTGGTACCGATAAAGTAATTAAATTATTGAATCATAATTTTTTCTGGTGTCAAACCTGTTCAGTTTTTAGTGTATATGATCATTTTCCGGAAGACGAGTGTAATCATTGTTACTACCAATTATCTGCATAAAATAATATTCGCAACTACATACCCGAATAAGACGCTTATCTTCCAAATTGTTTATGTTATTATAATACTCTCCCCCCTCTCCCTTTACCCTACCCCGCTAGTCACTCAGCTTGCGCCACTACTCACGTGACGACGAGACGGGCAGTCACATCCGAACACACGAACCAAAGAGAATATTGGCACGAACGAACTGGGTCGCTTGCGCTTCTGTAAGTATATCTTATACCTTTAAACGAGCAATTCTTGTGTATATGTATATATTATATAATTGGAATCTCGGAAACGGCTACGATTTTCATGAAATTTTGTATGCAGGGGGTTTGGGGGCGATAAACCGATCTAGCTAGGATTCATTTTCAGAAAGTGTTGTTTAAAAAAAATACCCAGCAATGCTCGGTTACCTAGCTAGTTGTGTTTAAATAAAAAGAAAACATTGACAACATTATATTTTATTTCATTATTTAGTTTAGTGAATTATAGGGTACAAGTACATGTACCTATATTATTATCATTGTTTTCTGGTTTCAAAATCTATTTTATCTGCTTACTTTCTTTTCAGTTGCAAAATGCCGTTTAAAATTGTGGAAACTTTTGAAAAGGGCGAATGGAGATTATTTTATGTACCCAGTAATTGGGAGTGTAATAACATATTGCACTGGCCCAAATTTAAAGTAGAAAGTTTAATGACCAAAGAGGATTCGCGTCCAGATAACTCCTGGACCACCATGAAATGCAGAGTTAAAAGAAGCGGACTAAAAACAGCAGCAAGTGCAGAAAAAGAACTAGCGATCATGTGCGCTAAAAGCGATACGGAGACAGAAGAACAGGAAAATATTAAGTAGAAAAAAAACAGAAGTGACCATAATAGTATACAAAATTATTTCGACGAGATTTCTAAAACCTGCACAGTCGTAAGTATTCTTTGTTTTTACAAGAAATCACAAGTCCCTACTAATATTGTAAATGCGAAAATGTGTGTGACTGTCTGTATATAGGGTGTTATTAAATTTGTGACGATCCGTCACGGTGTGTATGTGTCCGTCAATAATAAAAACTTTCACCAAGAAACAAGGGTCTAATTCTCAAAAAAAAATTACATATTATTTAATTCGGCGGCTAATCTGAATGACCTTGCGCGCGAGTAGTGAGCGCGCCGGGCGCGGCGCCATTTGGCTCCCAAACGTGCGAGCGAGCGAACAGCCGGTTATTGACCTTTGTTTGTTGTTGTGCGAAAAGTAGGTAAGGTATTTTTTGAGAATTCGACCTATGTTTCTTAGGGAAAGTTGTTTGTTATGATGAGTACTAAGATACCCTGACGGCTCGTGCACTAATTTAAAAACACCCTATATGTCTGTTTCTACATAGGTAATATGTCTTTATGTTCCGTTTTCACATCGAAACGGCTGAAACGATTTTAATGCAATTTGGTTTGGAGATAGTTTGAGACCTCGAAAAGGACGTAATGTTAGATTTTACTGCCGAAAAAGTTCCCTGCTCTTCCCCTCTCTCGCTGCTGGTTGTTTCTGCTTGCATTTGGCAGTAGGTTGCTACCTACGTACCTAACTCGTTGTTATTTAATCCAGGGAGGTTTGGTCGAGTTGACCAACCTGACCAACCTTACCAACTCGGCCAACTCTGCCAACCTGACCACCCCTCCTAACTCAACTAGACTTTTAATTTCATTCATACGTGTTCGCCTTAGCCGGTAGCCCCCCAGGTTGGATATCATTACCTGTAATTGTAACATCCCGGCATAAAATTAATTATTTTTTTTTCATTAATAAATTAATTGAATTTGTTATGGATGACGTAAAGTGACATAATATTTTCTTTCAGGGATATGAAAAAACGCTTGATCTACAACAGTCTACAAACGACACTGAATCTTCCAATTTATTAACATATTTACCAAACAGGTCGCAGACAAATTGTAGCTACGATGAAAATAACGATGTCAATAACACGACCAACTCCGAATCTCAATGCACAAAAGTAAACGAGTCGACAGTTTATCTTGTAAATACAAATACACCAACCCAACTAGAAGTTGATTCTACATACAACTACGCAGAACAAAATGTCAAAATTGACAATTTGATTACCATGTGTCAAACGCTATCACAAAATCAGTTTAATATATTAGAATATGTAAAAACCATTGAAAACAAAGTACTACAGAAATTGTCCTACATAAGTGCCCAAATTGATACTTTTGCTACAAATTCAAGAAAGGGCAAAGAAGAAAACGTCGTCTTCCATAGTATATCCAACAAAGAAGAATTGCAAACCTTTGAACAAAACTTAGCATTACCGGAGTTTAGAGAAGGAATAAAACTACGTTTGGAATCTGTATGTGGAAAAGGAAAGGGCCGAGGATTTAACAACGCATATTCATTATCTGACATAATGTTTACTAGACAGTTCATGACTCAATGCTCATGGGCTGGGGGTTCAAAAAATAATACCAACAAAATTTGTTTTAAAAGCTATTGTAAAACCATCGATCTCTTTTTTGAAGTAATTCATGGATCTAACAAAGACTTTTCAAGAAAAGAATGTGAAGTTTTTTTCAAAAATATAATGCGCCACGCTTTAAGACGCAACAAAGCAGAAATCAAGCGAGCTCCAGCATGCAAACGCAGATGTCAGAAACCAGTAAATGTCTCACAATCAGCCACTGAAAAAGAGTTGGATAACGACGAAGAGTCCAATGAAAATGTCAATAATCAGCCAACTGTCCGTTCAACGACAAACAATGAGCCATCTTGTAATATATCTGTCCCCAGCGTGGCTAACCATGACGTGTCAGTCTTCAGTGTGGCTCCAGTTGTTATTGGTAACATATCAGATGCCAGTGTGGCTTCAGTTGCTAGCGGTAGCGTGTCCGTGGCCGGTATGGCTCCAGTTGATATCGGTAACATGGCGGGTGCTAGTGTCGCTTCAGTTGCTAGCGGCAATGTGACCGTGGCCACTGTAGCTCCAGTTTCTATCAGTAACGTGTCAGGTGCCAGTGTGGCTCCAGTTGCTATCGAAAACATGTCAGGTGCCAGTGTCGCTTCAGTTCCTAGCGGCAATGTGACCGTGACCACTGTAGCTCCAGTTTCTATCAGTAACGTGTCAGGTACCAGTGTGGCTTCAGTTAATTTGTCTGTCGCTAGATAGGCATCTGATGATGCTATATCGCAAAATAATTTAAAAACTCTGCTCCTGAAATCCCATTCCATAAAGTAGAGCGGTTTGTGAACGCAGCGTTCATTACTTTTAAGTAACAATAATGTGCCATGTTATTAAGTATTTTATAATTTACGATTCGAAGTAATCTATACTTTACCAAGTGTAGTTCTTTTTTTTATCTCATTTTAATGACACGTCTTTTGAAAATAATTATATTTTTTAGTTTGAATGTTCCATTAGCTGCAAAAGTGGAGTCATAAGACCTACTTTTATAGTAAGTAATATTAATGTTATAAAAATAAATTATTTCAAATTAAAACTAGGGTTTATGGCTCGATCATTGCAGGTGACTGTACAACATCACAGTTGTATTACGTACCTTATTTATTATAGTGGTCCCACTACGATAAAACCATTTGTTCCACTTTTGTAGCACCCCGATGTGTCACACTGTTACAAAAGTGGATATTTTACTATACTATTTCCTATTATTAGGCCATTGCTTATCGATCAACAACATGGCTTCATTAATAAGCGATCTACTGAAACAAACCTCTGTGAATTTACAGATACTATATTGGACTCTATGGAAAAGGGCTACCAGGTTGATGCCGTGTATACCGATTACTCAAAGGCATTTGATAAAATTTCGCACTCTTTACTAATAATGAAGCTGGAGGCAGTCGGTATACACGGGGATCTACTTCGTTGGTTGGTTTCTTACCTCCGTGACCGAACACAAGCTGTTGCAGTGAAGGGTTATACTTCTTCTTTCATTCCTATATCCTCAGGTGTGCCGCAGGGCTCGCACCTCGGCCCATTGATGTTTAATATCTTTATCAATGATGTAGCGAAACAAGTTGTATACTCAAAATTGATACTTTATGCTGATGACACTAAAATATATACAAGAGTAAAGACCGTAGAAGATTGTAATAACCTTCAGTTAGACTTAAATAGGCTTTGTCAGTATTGCTTAGGCAATAAATTACATCTAAACGTTGACAAATGTCACATTATAACATTTTCAAGAAAGAAAAAGCCAATAGTACACAATTATACACTCTTTGGTGAGGGTATTGAGCGTGTTACTGGGGTGCGAGACCTTGGGGTCCAGTTGGATAGCCAACTACTATTTGGCACCCACATTGAGAAAATTACTGCCAAAGCATATAAAATGCTTGGCTTCATGTTTAGGCAAGGCAAAGACTTTAAAAACTATAAAACCTTTCTATTATTGTATAATTCATTGGTAAGATCTCACCTTGAATATGCATCGACCGTCTGGAATCCACAGTACTCGGTTCACATCAACTCTATCGAACGCATCCAAAAAAAACTAATTAAGCGAATGAAATACAAATTTAGTGGATGCTTCCGAGATGATTTGATATCGCTTGAGAAACGTCGGGAACACAGAGATCAAATTTTCCGCCCGCGGCTCCGCCCGCGTGGACTACAGGTTATATCGTGCCCAACTGTGGGATAAAATGTAGCCTATGTCCTTTCCCAGGCTCTAATCTATCTCTGTACCAAAATTCATCAAAATCGGTTCAGCGGTTTAGGCGTGAAAAGGTAACAGACAGACAGACAGACAGACAGAGTTACTTTCGCATTTATAATATTAGTAGGGATTAATAATATTATTGAGTCTCCCTATCTGCTAAGTAAAATAAATTTTAGATGTCCAAGATTGAGTGCTCGTACCAAAGATGTTTTTGCTCCACCATTATGTAAAACTAACTATGCAAAAAACCGTTTTATTGTTAGATCTTGCGAAAGTTTCAATCAGAAATATAATGTCGATGTTGATATATTTCATATGAAGCATCACCAATTTGTTAAAGCAATTAAAAAACAAACCCAAACCATAAATTTAAAACCCATCGATATGTGTACCTAACGAGTTATAAGATATTTATGTTTCTTTTTATCTTTTTATCAAAAATATGTATACTATTTAAAACTTAAAACTATGGCTGAGCCTGGTTTCGAAATTATAATAGTCATGTAGAACTTTACAATACGTAACTTAGACGGTAATGTAATAGATTTTAGTGGAAACTTTGTTGGCTTCTGTGTTAATTAAGTTGTTTTATGTCTAGTAGATTTAATTAATGCTGTATGTTTCCCAATTTGTTAAAATAAAAAAAAATAAAAAAATAATTTTTTTTCCTACAGGATAGCCGTTTAGTACACAGGTACTTTTGTTTTAATTAAGAAAAAAAATAAAGATAGTGATAACCTAAAGTGGTCGTGTACCAAACGGCTATCCTATAGATCTTTTTGCTGTGATCTGTCAATATTTGTTTTGTGGCTGGGCCACTATTATATTTTTATCCTTTACGCGGTGTAAACCTATTACGCAGTACAGCTACTTCGCGTTATGCCTAAGTCATATCGCGAGTTAGGCATAGCAAGAGTTAGGCATAACGAGAGTTAGGTATAACGAGGCTTAAGTATAACGAGAGAGTGACATACCCCGACATAGGTCTGAAGCGAAGAAAGCGCTTTAAGCCTTTTGAAATATGATATATAACATCCTTGAATGTGGTAAAGAAGCAATTTATAGATAGCTCTGTGAAGGGCCGTCTGGTTCGCAACCACCCTCCTACCGAAGTCCGACGCCAAACAGCTTGCTGTGTTCCGTCAGTATGTAGGAGTACCAGTGCCTTATAGGCATTTTCTGGTTAACTCGCTCCATCGTCGACCCCATCTATGACCTTGGTCAAGATTGAGGTCAAGAGTTAACCCTTCTTATAATAAAAAAAACCGGCCTAGTTCGAGTCAGACTCGCGCACCGAGGGTGTCGTACAAACCTGTAGGTATATAAGTAAAAGTTCAGTTTAATACCTCTACGCGTTCTTAAGGAAAGGGGTAGTAAATTTAAAATTATTAAAAATATTTTAATTATATGATGTAACTAAAAATTTACGGTTTTCGCAATTTTTCCTTTATCTGTGCTATAAGACGTTGCTTCGTACCAAATTTCAAGATTCTGAGTTTACGGGAAGTACCCTGTAGGTTTTGATTCCCTTGCGAGTGTCGAAAATTTGCGGCATGAACGGTTGTATCTTTTGATTGCGTTGGTTTAGAAGTTTGATTTTTTCACAGTTCCAGGAGACAGTAGACTTGAGTATTTGATATAAATCCCAGCTTGATACCTCCACGGGTTCTTGAGAAAAAAGGTCTTGACAGATAGACGGACGAACTGACAACAAAGTGATCCTGTAAGGCAGGGGTGGCCAACTTGATTAAACCCAAGATCTCCTGTTTACTAACGAAACCCTGTGCGATCTACCAATTACATACTTCTTGAAATCTTTAATGAAACAGCGTAGTTCAGTACACAATCATGAAGTATTTTTTTAAAATTATATTAGAGAAAAAACTTAAATGTGACATGTTTTTTATTTTTTTGCCTTGCCACGATCGACTGGACTAACAGTCGCGATCGACCGGTTGGCCACCCCTGCTGTAAGGGTTCTTTTTCCTTTCGAGGTAAGGAACCCTAAAAATAATAATTATAATATTACTTACCTGAAAATATTGTAGGCATAAAGCGATGTAGGTTATGTAAGATCTAGGTTTACAGCGAAGTTGTTCTTAAGCTAAGTAGTCCAAAAGAAACTCAGGCAAACAGATACTGAGGCTTAAAGCCAAGTGTAAATGACGTTTAGGCATAACGCGAAGTAGCTGTACTGCGTAATAGGTTTACACCGCGTAAAGGATTTTTATGACGTTGAGCAGAAAAAAACAATTGAATATGTTTTGTTGCGGGCCTACAAAACGTTACAAAAACAAATTTTTAAACAGCTAAGACTGATTATTATAGTTTGTTACATTTGCTGATTATTAAGTACCTATAGCTATCACCATCTTTATTACTGTATAAATTAAGTAGGAATATTAGGTTGTGCTTTAAAGTAAGGGCATCACATGCCTCGCGGTGAAAGTACAAAATTGATAAAAAAATAAGAATGATATATTTTTAAGTTCTTTTGATTTAAAAGAGTAAGACTCACTTGAACTGATTTCTTGTGATCATATCATCAGTATTTAAACATTATAAAAAAAGTATTAAGTAAAATGACAATGCCACACGCCGTCAACTACAAAAATATCACGATGATGATTATCATAAAGTTCTATCACATTTCTTTTTATTCTTGTTTCCACAAAATAAATGTGTTATTGATATCTTAAAAACAGACCTACTACATTTTGAATAATATTTTTTATAAGTATAATATACTGATCATTTCAAATAAAACTGTTGTGTCAGCATTAAAAATCTGTGGCGGTGCTTCTTGTTTATTTCCATTTGTTATAAGACCTACTTTGTTCCGGTTTTGTCACACCCCAAAGTGTCACACTGTTACAGAAGCGTTTTCTTTCCTATTTTGTCACACTGTGAAGATTCGTATAGGGTATATATCACTATATGTATATAGTGTGTATAGGTAATATCAATATATATAATTTCCTATACGAATCTTCACAGTGTGACAAAACAGGAGAAAAAAACCGCTTTTGTAACACTTTAAAAAAGCCCAGTAAATTGTGGCTGTAAAAAAGCCATAATCTGACATAATGTTTACTAGACAGTCATGAACTGTCTAGTAAACATTATGTCAGATAATGAATATGCGTTGTTAAATCCTCGGCCCTTTCCTTTTCCACATACAGATTCCAAACGTAGTTTTATTCCTTCTCTAAACTCCGGTAATGCTAAGTTTTGTTCAAAGGTTTGCAATTCTTCTTTGTTGGATATACTATGGAAGACGACGTTTTCTTCTTTGCCCTTTCTTGAATTTGTAGCAAAAGTATCAATTTGGGCACTTATGTAGGACAATTTCTGTAGTACTTTGTTTTCAATGGTTTTTACATATTCTAATGATTCCCAGTAAATTGTGGCTGTAAAAAAGCCACAATTTACTGGGAAATCATAACCACGATGTTTCTATTAATGCTTCGCCAATTCCCATAACAACATCACCGTCAATGGTACGAGGTCGTGGTGTTCAGACAAGAGGCTCCGGAGCTCGAACCAGAGGGCCAGGAGTACGGATTAGGGGCTCTAGAGGGACAAGAGGACGAGGACGATCCAGCACATCTCGACAAAGTACAAGTCAAACAAACCCATATAAATTTTGAAAAATATTCAGAGAGCCACCAGAATACAAAAACTTCAAATTTAGAAGCTATACTGGCATCAATGCTGAAATTGATTTATCTCCACCATTACAAATATTTATGCTGTTTTTTACACAACAAATATTAGAGCATATAGTAGTACAAAGTAATTTGTACTCCAGACATCAATTGTCTCTGGAAGTTGACGAGCTTCGCGCATTTTTCGGAATGTTAATAATTATGGGCTTTCATGCGCTTCCCTCAATTCGCCATTATTGGTCTACTGATCAAAATTTTTCGTGTTCTCGTTTATCAGGTTTGATGACTATTAAAAGATTTTTAAAAATACTTAGATGTTTGCATCTTAATGATAATTCCACCATGAAACCACGAGGACATCCAGAGTACGATAGGTTGCATAAAGTTCGGCCGCTTTTGATTATGGTCTCTGAGAATTTCAAAAAAGTTTTTAGTCCGTATAGATTTCTGAGTGTAGACGAAAGCATGATACCATTTAAAGGCCGATCTATGCTGAAGCAGTACATGCCATTAAAACCCATAAAGCGAGTATTCAAAGTTTGGGTGCTATGCTGCGCCGTCATTGGATACATGTATTGCATGGAAGTTTACGAGGGTAAGAATCAGGGCTCGGATAATATCGGGCTGGGGGAAGAAGTTGTTATGAAGCTGACACAAACCTTTGCTGGCTTGGGCTTTTGTGTTTATTTCGATCGATTTTTTAATTCCCTGAGCTTGCTTACCAAGCTGTTGGCTAAAAAAATTTATGCTCTTGGAACATTACTGCCCACAAGAAAATATTTCCCAAGAGAACGATTACGTGATGACAAAGATCTTGCCACTGGTGATTTTGACAGTGTCATGGATGGATTGGTATCTGTAACGAAGTGGAAAGACCGAGGGAGAAAATGTGTCGTAATGGCCTCAAATATGCACAACCCAGCAGCTATAACATCTGTAATGCGGACTAACCGAGAAGGCAGAAAAGAAGAAGTAAAATGCCCAAAAGCTATTGCCGATTACAACTCTTATATGGGCGGTGTAGATCGTTTCGATCAATTGATGTCGTCCGATACTGCGTCATGGAAAAGTCGTCGATGGTGGATGAAGATTTTTTACTACTTACTTGATTGTGCCATCGTCAACTCCTACATTGTTTACCGTGAAGTAGCCAAGGATATTTTGCCCTATTCCCAAATTAATTCATATCTGTCTTTTCGCAGTAAGTTAGCTGAAGAGCTAATTGCAGATTTTACGAGCAGAAAAGTGCTATCTAAAATTAAGACGCCTAAATTTGTCGCTGATCAACCTCATTTCCCTAAAAAAACTATCTGCAATCGTTGTGCTTATTGTAGTACAAAAACAAAGGTTAGTCGTAGCAGAATAGGATGTGATGTCTGTGATGTATCGCTGTGTCTTGGATGTTTCAAGGATTACCATCTAAACAATTGTAGGAAGAAAGGACACCTCGTGAGTGTTCCTAAACAATCAAAAGACTGTTAATCATAAGACTAATGATTATGCATGTAACTAAATGATAATTTGTTAATAATGTTTTTACTGTGTTACTGAAACAGAACAATTTATAGTATTATTGTTGATTATGCATGTTATTATATTGATTAAGGCTGAAAGCTAAAAAAATATTGTGAATTTATGTTCCTAACTAAAAATAAATAAATAGTGTTAGTTTTCCTAAAAGCATGTTACTGAATAATATTTTTTTAGTAATGTTGTTAGTGTGTTACTGAACCAGAATAATTTATAGTATGACTGTTGATTATGCATGTTATTTACTATACCTACTATGTCAATTAAGGCTAAAAGTTAAAATATATTTTTTGTGATTTTATGTTACTGACCAAAAATAAATAAAAAGTGTCAGTTTTCTTAATAAATTGTTTTATTTATAAAATAGTTTAAACATAAAATGTTACGGTAACAAACGGTCATGGTTACAAATGTAACCACCTGCTTAAGTCCTCAACGGTCTTGGTCACATATGTAACCATCACTTACAGACAAAACCAGAAAATACAAGTAGTCAATTTTAATTTTTTTGGGATCCTTAAAGGGCCCATAACTCCTTTTGATGCCAAAAGTTAGAATTCAAAACCAAAAAAATTCTGCCCTATAAAGGGTACAGAACTTAATTCTATCGATCGAGACAAGATTTCCTAAGTTTCTTTTAAAATTATGTATCATTTAGTTAGAGAAAATATTTACTTAACTTAACAGAACTTGGCTGAATTGAGACAAGTAAATCAGATTTATGAATGAAATACTTAAGTTATTCATGCAGTGAATCTCTCTATGTTTGGTTCAAGAGATTAACATTTAGGAAGAAGAGGTTACTCTTCTGAGTATATATAATGACATTATTGAACTGACAAGACCACAATTTAGAGCCATAGGTAGGGCATATTGGGTCAAATTCATGGTTTCGTAAACTTAAAAATCCGCCATTTAAGTTGAATACTTTGTTTGTTTGGAATAAGAAAATATTTTCTTCCTAGAATGAATGTCTCATTTTAATTCAATTACGCATAGTATGGGGCAAGCTGGCTATAATTAGAAAATAAAATAATAAGTATTTTCATTCAAGAATATATTAAGTTCAATAAATACATTGCATTAATTTGATTGTAACGAATTTACATTCATTTAATATGATATTCTCTTGGAATTCAATTAAATATACAATCTTAACTGGAGACATTCTGTTGCATGGTGCATATACGTACGCATATTTGCTTGAATCAAGAGAATTTTTTTTACCATGTAGCAGCAGTAAAATAAGATAAAGTATCGATTTGACTTTTGCAAATCTAGATTCCTATTACAAGAGAATATATTCTTTAAACAACTTGGGACTTACATTGAACCTCAGCAATATTTTGTCGGTAGAAGGTATGATTACGTGAAACGTGGTGGCTCAAGATTTTATGAGGCACTTAAGTGTCAAGCACACTTTATTCCCTTGCGAGAAGTTTTAAAAAAGTTTTTCTCTCTGCCAGATATTTTACATGAAACGTTAGAGAACTACAATAAACTAATTACTCACAAATCAACCCAAACGATTCAACACTTCGTGCAAGGTGCATTTTGGAAATCAAGACGGGAACTCCATGGAAATAAATTAGTTTTACCCCTTTTTCTACAAGTTGATGATTTTGAGCCTTTAAATGCTTTAGGTAGCCACAGTTCCATTCATAAATTAGGAGCTGCGTATATAAGTAATAAATCTAATTACACAGCCAAATCTAATTGGCAGGTTAATATATAAGTAATAAATCTAATTACACAATTAATCAAGTGTTACCTACAGCACAAGAACCTGCCAAGATCAAATTCAAAAGTATTTCATTTTAGATATTATTTTCAACCAAGTACCTGCGCATTTTCACAACTATACCTAAGTTAGGTGTATGGTAAAGTGAATTTCAGCCGGATGAACCGTTGACGTGAATAAGGTGGCGGGTAGTGGTTGGATGCGGAAGGCGGAGGACTGGATGTGGTGGCGATTTCTAAAATTTCGAATTTTTTTTTTCGTTTTTCGACCTATGTTCCTAGCGAAAAGTTGTTCAGTTTCATGGCCCGAGTAACATACTCAAAGGTTCGCAGTTGATTAGGAAGCACCTTATATTTGCTTTATACTATGTTATTATGTAGATTCGATATTCGATTGCACCAACTCGCGCTTGACCGATTTCTTAAATTTCTAAATTTTTTGTTAATCTACATATAAACACTACCTGTGTACGAAATTTCATGACGCTAGGACAATTGGAAGTGGCCTAGAGCTTTTGATTACCGGTCAGTGAGTAGGTCAGTCAGTCAGTGCCCAAATAAGCTATTTTCACGGGGTCATATTTCAGGATCTACTGTAGCTACATATATTTATCTCTGTACTTGAAATAGGCACTGAGCTACAGGGGGATAAAAAGTGGGTCGAAACGGTTCGTGTAAATAGTGCACGGCATGTGCGCGACCTGTTGCGGGAACTTGGCCTGCGCACTGCCGTGCGCTTAGATAATTATATGTATGTATATTCTTAGTTGGCTCCTTACAAATGGAGAAAACGTTTTAGTATCCTATTTCATATATTCTCATCTTTATTATATCAAATACATTTAATAAAACCAAGCTATTTTTTTTTTAATTCAGTGAAATAGTAAACGTTATCTCCGTATGTAATATTTGTATGGAGCCGTTGTCTGCCATACTATCGTTTTAAATTCCGCTTTTGGTAAAAACATTTTTGTAACATTTTAACATAGGTAAGGATGAAATCTAATTATGAAAATTAATGTTACTATTCTGTATACCAAATTAAATTTAAGATACCTAAATATCTTTATTTTTACTTTTTGTTTATCATATAAGGTAGATGTTCGAAACATATGAATGTTAATGATTATTATCAGAATTAGATACTATTACCTAAATCGGTGAAAATCATGTTTTTTATTACCAGAATATGGTTTTGTTTTTTCATAAATAGTATCTTTAAGCTTATTCAAACAAAAAAAAACCTAGCTCGCAAAAGTTATTACTAACAGCATAAACAACATTTTATTGTACGACTTTTCCGAAAACTAACAAACAAAAAACACTTTTCATACTAGGTAATGCCTGAACAGCTAACGAGATTTGTATGAAAAGTAGTTTTTTTTGTCTGATTCGGTAAAGTCGTAGAACAAAATGTTGTTGTATATTATCAATCTACTCTTGTGATGTTGTTGGTGTTTTACAAATAACCCTGTAAATTTATTAATTTTAAGAACTTTTGAAATTACATGTATAATTAGTTTATTTTAATTAGTTACTTATAATTGAAAGGAAAAGATGATAAATAAATAGTTTTGTGTTTGGAATATCTATAAATTTTCATTTTAACCTTCTTATAATCTTTCCTCTTTGTCATAATATGTCTTTTCCTATTCCAGCCAAGTGACATTGCCGATCTTGATCCCTGCACTATACACTTTATCAGTGGTACACCATGGAAAAATTGATACTTCCCGAAGCTTCTGCATATTATTCCAGGGGTTTGCGCACCCTGAATGGTGTTCATTGTACATCACATATTTGCATCGCACATAGGCGCCAGAGAATGAACTCCATTCAGGGTGGGCAAACCCCTGGAGTAATATGCAGAAGCTTCGGAAAGTATCAATTTTTCCATGGTGTACCACTGATAAAGTGTATAGTGCTGGGATCAAGATCGGCAATGTTACTTTGCTGGGTTAGCAAAAGATATACAACAAAATTGACTTTGTGGGAGCAGCAACAGTGCAGCTGATAAAGGCACAAAGGAAGATTGCTAATACAACTAAAGAAAAGTAAATCTAGGGACAAATTATCTTTTGTCATTTTAACAAAATTCTTTGTCATCGGAACAAAGCTATATTGGTAGGCCACAAAGCACATTTGATACCGCAGTAAGGCATTAGTTGATGTAGGGACAATGCTAATTTGTCATGAGAACAAAAGTAAAGAAAGTTTATTGCGATAGGATCAATTTTAATACTGTAACTGCATCAATTTTACTTGCCTAGTACGACAATTTTTTGTATTGCTATAACATGAAGATTGGTAACTTAGTTCCATTATCAATTTAAAAAGTAACAATAAAAACGTTGCTTTCATAACTATACACCTTTGACGGCTCCCCAGCATCAAAGTTTTTTTGTTGCAACAGCGATATTTTTTTTCTAAGTGTAGACACTAAATACTTTCACGATGCGAGCATGCACTTCATCCGCCGTTTGGATTGTGTGGTCCTCGTTCCCATTAGCTAGATCGTTTGTGAAAATCCCCCACACGAAAAAATCCACCGGCATGAGATCAGGCTAACTTGCTGGCCAGATGATGAGACGGCCTCGACAAGTACAGCGTCCGCACCGCGTGAGTGCCGTTGCACCATCGCCCACCTCATGATATCATTTGCAGAGATACTCTTGGTTCATAAAGCCGTATGGAGTTTTAGAGGTTAACATAACGAAGAGATGCGCGAGATCCGAGTGTCAATGGCAAATGGCCCCACGCATGCGCGAGCCTGGCGCTGTGGCGGGAGCGAGAAAAACACTGTTAATACGTTTTTACTATGACTGTGACTATGGAAAAGAGCGGGAAAGAGGGCGAGTAGCGGCACCGTGTGTCGGCTTCATTGATGTTTTGTGTATTACGTATTCTACACGGCACTACATACGTAAACGTAGTGCAGCAGATACAAATGATGCTACAGAGTGTTCAATTTTTATTGATAAGTCGTATTGTTTTTGTGATTTTCCTCGAAAACTAGCGTATTAATATAAAAATAAATTACACCAATAGAGTTTATTTAGGTACCAGATAAAGCCCTTAAAATATTGGGGTCTAATAAAAAATCACCTTAAATAATGGCGCGTCGAATGCTGAAGACAGACTTACCAATGAGCCAAATCACCCTGAAGACAGATTATTTAAAACATTAACTTATTTTAGTAACTCGTACACGTCGCCCAGTAAACAGCTGTTTTGTTCTTGTGTATTAATTTAATTCGGAAAAATACTTATAGTTTTGTTTAACGCATATGCATTATCACAAATTGTTAATAGGCTTATCATCACTCATCACTAGCTGCAACTATCAAATTCTTACTTTACTGCCCTCACTTTACTTCACTAAATTTCGTGCAACGGACTTGTCAGCGGAGCTAGCAGCCAACAAAATGAAATCGCAGGGCTTTTCAGGCGCCTGGGCGCCTTTGAAGAGCAGTTCCGGCAAGCACAGTCGACTACACCACCGGTTCAGCTTAATTTTCCAACCCTGGCCCGTGAGTTTTCAGAGTTTAAGAATGCGATGCTAGAAGCTCTTTCAAAACTCGCAACACGGACTGAAGTTTTATGAAAAGATGAATGAAGTTTTAATTTTGAAAAGGTGAATTAAGTTTTAAGTGGTAAAGCAACCCAAGCGATTTATTCAGGTTATCAATAGTGTCCAGTTAACAAAGTTTTATTTTAAACTAGCTTTCCGCCCGCGGCTCCGCCCGCGTGGACTACAGGTTATATCGTGCCCAACTGTGGGATAAAATGTAGCCTATGTCCTTTCCCAGGCTCTAATCTATCTCTGTACCAAAATTCATCAAAATCGGTTCAGCGGTTTAGGCGTGAAAAGGTAACAGACAGACAGACAGACAGACAGAGTTACTTTCGCATTTATAATATTAGTAGGGATTCATCAAAATCAGGCAAAGTGGTCAGAAAATACAACCTATTTTGTAAAAGAATACTTGAAGCACAAATAAAGTGGTATAAACTATATGACGACGCACTGACTGCTGTAAATGCAGAATGGAGAGATTCACAAAGTAATACAGTAAGTTAAAAAAAAGAATTATTTTATTTTGTGTTTTTTTAGGCAATGACACACATTAGCCGTTCAACACATTAATTGCAATATGCAAAAACACGTTTTAATTCAATATATCATTCGCGACTGCCAAAAGATGGCACCTTTTCCTACAAAATAATCAGCATATTGTCACGTTTGTTTTGTGCATCTTGAGATTATCTATTTTGCATTCTCATATGAAAGGAACAAGTCCGTCAGGTGGCACTTCTCTCCAGGAGCCTTGAAATACATTTCCATTCTCGGTAAGAAAACCTCTTAGTAGATAATATTAAATCTTAGTAGATAATAGCTTAGAGTTCAGCGAATTTTAACGGCTAAAGAGACTACAATAAGGTAGAATAATTTGTTTCGAGCATCGTGTTCAAAAAATCTAGACTTGGTGTACGGACTGTTAAGAGTGTCGTGCAAAAAGGATATTGCGCGGAACGAAGTTAAAACCTTCGCGGAGCTTCTGGTACACGGCCGCCACTTAGAAAGTCTCGCCAAGGAAAGTTGTGAAGCTCTTCTATCGACTTCGAAGGCCGCCGCGGAATCCACAACTGCGAGCAATTTAAACGCTGCACCTATTGTGGAAAGAAGGGTCACGTTTTTGATGTGTGTCACAAGAGGCTGTCCGAAGCTAAAAAACAAGCTGCCGACGATGCCAAGCTGAAAGAAGACGGAAAGATAACTCGCTATGGTTGTGGCGCTCCAGGGGTAACTGTGAAACCTGCAAGAATAAGGAGACACCACCAAAACCAGTTGCGTTCTACGCTATGCAGACCACTGTCTAGTCTAAAGCCAAAATACCGACGGTCGAAATATCGGTAAAAGGAGAAACAGGGTATCCATTTATCAACACAGCGGCACGTAACAGTATTGCCAGCAAGCAACTTTATAAGACTCTGCTTCGTCATGAAGTTAACTTCGAGCAGAACAAGGCTGATATCTCCCGGGCCGACGGCACAGTCAGAAGTACAACCCTGTTGTCAACAACGGTTGAGGTTGTAGTAGGAGGGCGAGTATTGCCCATAACTTTCTCCACAATTCCGGAAGCGAATGACAACAGAACGTTGTTAGGAATAGACTTCCTAGAAAGCGCTGGAATCGTTTTAAATCTGCCGCAGCGTTCATGGTCATTCATAGATGACCCAGCTTAAAATATAGTTTCCTACATCTGAAGAATAATGGCATCCAATTAAAGGCTATCAAGTGCCTAATATGACAACAAGTGTTTGGTGAAATCTCAATAAAATGAATGCAACTTCTATTCCAAGTTATGGAAAAAACCGATATTCCGGTCCGAAAAAGTCATAGAAAAGAGTTAATGCTCAATTGAGACGCTATAATGATGGGGATACGTCGTAAGTTCGTGTTTTATTTCTTGGATACTTGGTGCTATTCAAGTGAACTCTTCTTTTCCTGTGCAAACACTCTCAGGTCCTACTCAAATGTGTTTTTTTAGTCGTGAAGAAGTCTGGCGTAAAAAAAGAAAAATGGAAATACGAAGCAATTACAAGTGCAGGGTTAGTTTTTATTTCTATTGTATATTAGTTTACGGTTGCCTAGGTACATCGGTCACTCACATGTAATATATGTATAGGTAACTGAAAATGTTCAATTTCTTATTTTTCAGACAAAGTATTGTAAAAACATACAGTAGACAAGCAACAATTCTACGCTTGAAGACTACTTTTGATAAACCAAAAAACCATCAGCTATCAACTAGTTCTCAGCCATCAACTAGACTGGAAACAGAATTGTTAACATACAAAATGTTCTTCGCTGGGCATTTTCTTTGGAAAAGCACACAAAAAATTGTGCTAGTAGTACCATTAAGTTTGTCAGAGATCTGCGGACAGGATTCAACAGTATATTTTTTTTTAAATGTAGCATGTGTGACAAAGAATTTAGAGAAAGCAATGAGAATAGCGATGGTGGAAAAAGAGATGTTCATTTTTATAGGGACCTTGGTATTTTATTACCAAAAAATTCTGACAGATATCAATTTCTTACCAGACTTAAAAGTAGAACAGTAGAGTAGAATCAATTTTACCGCGTCTGTCTGTCCCAATGTATGCTTATATCTTTAAAATTGCGCAACGGATAATGATGCGGTTTTAATACATAGAGTAATTCAAGAGGAAGTTTTATATGTATAATACGTACATGCATAATATAGTAGTCCACGCGGGCGAAGCTGCGGGCGGAAAGCTAGTAGTAAATTAAAAATAGTTTTGTTTCAGGTACAGGGGCAAATAAGAATAACAAAAATTAACAAATGTTATTTTATTTGTTTCGTGAATGCGGTTTTAACCTTAGGCGAATGCTTCTACTCAAATAAAAAGTGGCGCCATCTAGCGAGCTTTGCGCTTTGAGGAACCTCATCGAACCACCCTAAGCGAATGCCATTTGAACTAATAAATGCGCCAGCTATATTTCAGAGATTGATTGACAAATTCATACAAGGCTTAAAAACTGAATATATATATATATATATATATATATATATATATATATATTATTGTATCTCGATGACTTGATTATACGCTCCATCTCTTTCTCACAACACATGCAAGACATAAGAGAAATTTGATAAATTAGCTGACCACGTGGTCGTGCTTGTGGCCGTGCGCGTAGTCAAGATGAAACCTCTGCAGCTCCTCGCTCGCTTGATTATGGCATGTAAGTGCTTACTGCTTTTTTACATTTTACGTTAACTTAATTTTGACTGATTTACCAATTTGAATGGATTACTAAATATTTTTTTTATATTTTTAGCCCTGCTGCTGAATATTGCGTCGCACTCTCCCTAAAGTTCAGACGAACCGGTACCGTCGGGGTAAGTAAATAATGTTTCCCTATACTTAAATTATTTGGAAGACTTTAATTATATTCATTTTTAAAATTTATCTTGCCAATCTATCTCCAAATGAGAAGGCAAGGCCGCTTGCTTTAAGGGAAACCAAGCAAGTTGGCAGATTCCTCATGCCCGATGCACCGGAGAGGAAACAAAAAAGGGTTATTTATTTACACACACAAACACACACACACACATACAGTCACGCCTTACATTCCCGTTGGGGTAGGCATCATTTGATTATTTGTAACGGTCTAATAATGTAGTTGTCATATGTTTTACTTGCCTACATGATTCATAAATTTTTCAGCAAGTCATCTCCGGTTCGAATTCCGTGCCCCCTCGCGCCAGGGACACCGGAAACAATCCTTCCACGCATACCACAACCCACGGGGCAACAGGAAACACGCATACTGTTAATTATTCAATACATATTACGTGAATTCACTTTGAACTTTGATCAGTTCAGTTTTATCAGTGCGTTATCAAAACTCGACCCACACTACAGTGCCATCATTATGATGGAAGAACAACGCCGACTACCGCAATTTGATTTACCTACCATCTGCTTCTCTTCTAGAATACCACAGATCTGAAGAGACATGCCGCGTATGTCTCTTCAGATCTGCCCAATTAAGATCTGGGTTCGCCCAATTTAAGGCGATAGTAGTACCGCAACACCAGAGCGAAGTTAACAAATACTACGTAGTCTTATCAAAATTGGGTAAAGTTCTTTACCCAGTAATAAATGTTGACTTTATGAACGAAGCTCACGCCTTCAAATTAAGATAGTTATCAGAAGCCTTAATATGACAACCTCTATAAAAATACGAGTCGTTTTCAGTTGCTCATATAAAGCTGACATAATAGAAAGCGTTCAAATTATTCATCTGTATCAGATGAAGTTCAGACTATATTTTAGTTAGACTATTATAAAGCTAAAGTAAGTACTAATAATTTTGAGGAACTTTTATGTAGACTAAAGCATGCCTATTTTAGTACAATTATAGTAGGTTAGGTACATAAATTTATTTTTATGACATTCTTCGCGCTCAAATGCGCGTAGAATATTATAAACATCAATCATTTTGTTATTTGACTAGGTACTTTTATTTTTCATTAGGTACTGAAACTTAATGAAAAATATTTGACTGTTTTTGTGTTTATTATTTACATTTTCCTAATTACTAACTGCGCTTGTGCCTTCCGTAATAAAAAAGTAGCGTGTAAACAAGATTGTTCAATTAATTTTCAAAATCATGATCATCTTCCTGCCCTTATCCCTCTACGACTCTACGAAACACCGTCGGCAATATCTGTTATGTTACCTCCAAATTTATTTTCTTAAATTTTTTTCTTTATTTTTCTTAGTGACTGTTATTCAACAAATTATTACATGAATTCTATTCTATACTATAAAACGAGCTAAGCTTGTCTAGTAGGTTTCTTGGAAACGGCTCAAACTTTTTGATGAAATTCATAGGTAAGCTCCTAGAATTTTGGCACCATGCGTACATTTTTGGCAACCATGCTTACTGTTGAAGTTCGCAACCCCTGCAAAAAACTAGTACTTATAGTAGTATGTTTATTTATGACTTGCAAATTATCTAAAGAAGCAGCTAGACAGATTTATTAATGTCAGTGTTAATTTAGTACCTAAAATAATACAAATATAAGTTTACCTTTGATTGAAGCTCTTGCCGGCGAATAACATATAAATGCTCTGATGCTAACTTCAATGGTAATTTTCATTCCTGTTGAAGTAAAGAACGTCAAACCGTTTTGTAGCTGAAGCATTTCATCAACAGATCGATTTAAGTATGAGTCCAGATCAAACGGTTTTGTCTTTCCTTCGTATATGCCCACCACTAGGGGAGATATATTTTTTATTTCAGCGATGTTGCACAATATTGGCCAAAGTTGAATATTTGAACATTTATAAATAGGTAAGCCATCAATATTGATATTTAGAGAGATTTTAGTTGGCAAGTCATTGCGTTTTGATAGCGTTTTCTGTAATTGAGTAATTAGACTATTGTGCCAATAATGTCCAGTTCCCATATCTATAATGAATATATTTTCTTCATTCGTTTTAAGCAACGTTCGTGCATCTATTGACAAACTGTACGGCAATTCATTATTAAAAATTTTATATAACTCATTTATAGCTCCATGTGAAATGTTATACTTGACAGCCCAATTTCGGATATTGTTACGTAAGTTATCTTGTTTTGACTCAAAAATAACGATTTCGCCCACATCGGAATCACTACTTGGTTCTTCACTGCCATATTCCGAATTTTCGCTATCATTTTCCGAACTTTTACTAGCATCAACCGAATTTTGTACGGAACCACTTGCTCTTTCGGATGTGTTGTTCTTGACAAAAGAAGTATTGCTGTTGACATTACTTAAAGTAATAAGCGTATTAACCTTATCATTCATTTTTTCGTACGTTCTTTTCACTTTCCTCTTGTAATTGCCTTTTCTCTTGAACTTTTTCCAACTCTTTCAAATCCATTTCTTAAGTATAATTTAATTTACGCAAACAAACCTCATCGCGTTAATATGGCCGATTTTGTTATATTAACAAAAGCATATGACAATCATAAGAATTACACACTTATATTTACTATAATAGTAAGCTAACCAAGACGATAACCCTTTTGAAAGCCATATAAATTACACGTATTCCATTATATATAAACATTAAAATTTTAACCTTTAAAAGATAAAATGCTTTATAGATATCCTGTATACAACTTTTACAAGATCAGAAAACCTTCTCGAAAACCTTTATATGGCTTTTTAAATTATTTGGCTAAAAGCCTGTATAATTAGCCCATATAAGACGATTCATAATTTTGTATTTATATCAGCCTAATTATTTGGTTATATAGGCGTTTACCTGACCAAGTTACAAAGGCTGTAATCTTATTAACCAAAGGTTTTATATCAGCCATATTATTTGGTTATACAGGCGTTTACCTGACCAAATTACAAAGGCTGTAATCTTATTAACCAAAGGTTCTATTGTAGCCATATTATTAAGGTTTAAAGACGTTTACCTTACCAAATTATAAAGACTGTAGCCACATTAGCTAAAGCCTCTTGTAAAGTGCATTTACAAGGTATTTTGACATGAGCAATGCCTTTAAATGGCGACTACAAGAGGTTTAGTTGTAAAAGCTTTTTGTTATAAGGTAAATTTGCTACTTGGGAATTGATTAAAATATTGCTCTTTTTAGTACAATTGTCAAAAGACACTGAAATTTTACTAAGGTGACACAGACAATGTGCAAGAGAATTCTAACTTGTGTGTAAGGCCATTGTAAATTAAATGGTGGAATGTGAGAGAATATAAATACAAGTCACGCATATTATACTTTAAAATAAATGACGTTAAGCGTTCCAAGCTTACGTAGAAGGATATGATTAAAGGAGAGGAGGATAGGAGATGGAGGAACCTTCGCCATGGGAGAAAAAAAAATGAGAAAAAAGTCATGAGCTTTGCGTTGTAAGAAATCATCATCAAGCTCGTCAAGAAAATTACCAATTAGCGAAAGATATCATTCATGACGTTATAAAACTTTGCCTCGGCCAAAATTATAATGAAATCAAGTCTACATTAGAACAATTACTACGCGATGTTGCAGTTGATGAATTTGATTCTGAAGGTAAGAACTTAAATAAAAGTTATAACTTTGATGATGATGCGATTATTAACGAAGATTTTGAATTTATAAATCGGTTTAACAGTATTGTTGAAGATACTAAGACACAAAATCCAATTCTAGAAGACAACAAGAATGCATATTGTCACGAACGTATACCTACCTAATTAGGCTGTATGTTATTTTTTATTCATTGCGTGTGTCGTATTAATTAAGAAAACGTCCTCAGGTCTTACACTATATCTTCTCCTGAAGGAACATTCCGTCGTAACCGTCATCACATCATGAAATCTAAATACTCTCCTCAAAGATCTCCTTCACGTAGTAGTCCTATTCAGGTTCCCTATTATTCCTTAAGTCCCAGTTGTCCGCAGTCCAACATTGAGTCTCCCAATGCACCTTCGTCTCCAAGGTCCAACCTCCAGTCATCCAGCAGTCCTATTCATTCTCCTCCACGAAGTCCGTCGTCCCCGTCGAAAGTCCCAACACTTGCTCCTCCGTCGCAAACTCCTACCGCTCCTCACCTGGAAAAAAGTTACTCATGATAGAATCAGCGCCTTCGGACAACGTCACCGAACTAACCATGTCTTGGAATCATTCCACTCCAGCCTTAATAAATGTATAAATAAAAACAACGTAACATTGTTACGTCTATTAAATGTAATTGTTGATAATTAGACATGCATAGACATTTAGATTCCAATAAAATATTTTTAACAAAAAATTGACCCGCCTTCAAAAAGGGTGAAATAATTTTTTAAAGCTATGTTCACGAGGAAGTAGTGGTTACGGGTAAAACAATAAATAGGTGAATTCATAGCGGAATATGGTAAATAGAGAGGAATTTTTTTTTGACGTCCGTGCCGAACAATAACTCGCATGGCATAACTATCTTAGTTTTTATACTGCCAAAAAGCTTGTGCGAATACTTATTTCATTAAACTAGGTCCTATTCAAACCGGCGCCGACGTCAAATAAAAAATTCCACAAGGCTACCACAAGGGTTGTAGTAACTGACCTTAAAATTTAAATTTCTGTTTTTTTTATTTATGACCTAAACTACTGAAGCGATTTCGATAAAAAATTTATGGGACCAATCTGGAAGTAGATGCTTCCGAACTAAAAATAAATTTTTGAAATCGGTTTACAAATGACGGAGTTTTGAGGTAACAAACATAAAAAAAAATATAAAAAATAAATAAAAAAAAAAACATTCACCCGAATTGAGAACCTCTCCTTTTTTTTGAAGTCGGTTAAAAAAGCGAATGCTAAAATATATTAATCGTGATGACTACATTAGACAGACCATGATTCAACATAAAACTCAAGAGGTCACAATTGGACACACTCTCGAAAAATTAAGATAATGCCACAGAAAATCCACTTGAGTACGTACTCTGTGTTTTTCCTGATAAATTGTAAATAAACAAGTGG
The DNA here is from genome assembly GCA_949987775.1 of Aproaerema taeniolella. Lineage (NCBI taxonomy): Eukaryota > Metazoa > Arthropoda > Insecta > Lepidoptera > Gelechiidae > Aproaerema > Aproaerema taeniolella. The sequence goes on from OX465245.1 coordinate 11,667,160, forward strand.
CTTAGTTTTTTATGTTCGCTAAGGCGTTTATGGAAATGCTACCCGATCTCAGCACTTTAAACGACTTCCACTTTGACCAATAGTTGATTCGTTCAGTTGATCGGAGTGGAATCCTCAGAAAATACAGCTCCGCCCTCCTCAGGATGTGAAAGTTATTCTAAAACTTTCAAACATCTTGTATTTAAAACAAAATTTTATAGATACAAAATAGATGAGTTCTTTAAATTAATATTTTGAATGGGGAATTAAGTCCGCATTATGCAATTTAGGCCAAGATATTACTAACAAAATGAAACATAAAAATATACCAATAAAAGGACAAGTTAAACTAAACCATCAAAGATAAAAAAACAAAAAAGTAATCGGGCTGGTCATAGGCGTTCTGTAACTTAAGACGCACCTTGACATTTACTCTGCGTACTATTTTCTACATTTTTTAGGCTTTCAAATGAGGCATAAAACTCTGGCATAGCTAGTCAAACATCAAAGATATTTGATGTTATATGATAGTAGTGGCAATAAGGTGACCCCTGGTTCATGGCGAAGAGATAACAATGGATACTTTGCAATGCGAAATTTGCCATATGTACCACGAAGATCTCTGCTGAATGCCAGACAAATCAGAGAAGAATTTACTTCATATTTCAATGAGATTGGTTAGGTTGATAAAAATTGAAATTAAAATCATAATAAAAAAGGTGGTTTTATTGATTTAGAATAAATGTTTTTTTTTTACTTACAGTTTCGCTATTCATCCCATCAATGTAAGTATATACTGGTAGTAAAAATAAATCCATGGTTTCGTAACGAAAAAAAAATTTGAAAATAAAAAAGTTTACAAAGTATCGATAATTTTATTAAGACACGCGGTAGCGTGTCAGCCAAGTTAAAGTAAAAGAAAAGCAAAAGAAACAGGCGACTCAGAACCGTGTGTATATTTACACGAACCATTTCGAGCGACTTTTAACCCCTCCATTACTATTCAACCTATTCAACTGAAACACATCAAATTACGTACGTTTATTTATATTCATAAAGACAACTAGAACCCCAAATTTCATTAGCCTAGCTCAAATACTTACAAAGATATGAAGGTCTAAAAGTCGCCAATTATCCACTGACTGACTGACATATAGATCAAAAACCTAACCCACTTCCAGATGGCCTAGGCAGTTGAAATTTTGCATCTAGCTAGGTAATTGTGTGCAAGCGTAGGAAAAAATCTGAAAACAAAAGGAAGTTAAAAAAAAGAGGGGATCCACATACAAAAATAAAGTTTTTTTAATTGTAGCGTCTGAACCGTTATAAGTGGATATTGTATTATTTGGAGACTGGCTCCAGTTACCACCAGTGAGACAACTTTCTCCATTCGAAGATATGAAGTCGACAGATGTGCAAAAATTGTTAGGTTCCCTTAGTGCTCCGAATTTGTTTAGCTTATACCATCCACAAATCACAAGGACTTGGTCTAGACAGCGCTCTACTCGACATAGGCACTTCGATATTTAGTAAAGGACAGGCTTATGTTGCACTCTCCCAGTGAAATTAAGGCACAAGAAAGTTTTATGTAGAGTATAACCGGCTGCGATTTTTATGCCGGCCCGACTTAGCCAATTTAAGTATTAACAGGAAACGTGTTAAAAAAGCTGTAGACAATGAATGGACAATGCGCACTATTATTTTAAATGTTTAAGAGTGTGTAGACAATGGCACCAAAAAGACAACTATAACAAGAAAAAAAAACAAGAAAAAAGAATAAATTTCAAATAAATATCTCTACAAAAAGTAATGATATCCCATCAAAAACATAAATGTGAAAAATGACAGCCAAGTTCAATAATAAGAATATGTTTGGTTGTGGACTTCGCCGAAAAAAGTATTGAGATCTAAATCAGCGCCAAGTTCCACAGAAAATCCCGAAAATATTTAAGAGAACAAAATAACCATTATAAATAAGCAAGTATGCAACTCTATTTCTTGTTTTATCTTATCAACTACAACAATGTCTGTTAAAAAAATATAAATGTAGAATAATTTACTTGTACTAATTAGATATCACTTACGATGAAATTAAGCTTAAGATTTGGCTTGGCTAGTTTTTAACCATAACACGTTGAACGCCACCATGTGGGCCAACCTATATACAGGTTCAATTTCCAAACCGAAATATAGGGGCTTTGAAATTTTCTGTTATACAGAAACCACAAATCACAGCTTTATGTAACTGACATTATTATTAATGAAATAGTTGTAAGTTTTTTATTATAGATCAATAAACAATTGGATTTTTTTTTTTTTTTTTTACACCGTTTCACATATCACAGACCTTATATAAGTTAAGACATTTTATTATTTTTACTCTACACCTCATGTTTCAAGTCGTTAATATTATTGAATCTTCTAACAAAGTAGTGGAATATTTTTTAATTTTATTGTTTATCTTACATACGTAACCTAAAATGTATTGAGCCCACACCCGGGCTCGAACTCAGTACCTTCAGTTAGAAGATAAGCACGCTGACAACTCGGCTACTACAAGTAATAAATTTTGAATGAATTTAAAAGATGAATAGATTGAAGATATATAAGTATTTAAGCAAGGGTTTATAATGTACATAGATTTAAATGTATAGCTTTCTAAAGAGTGAACAAAAATAATGATCAGCTACTGCATCTCCTTGGTAAGAAGCTTCAACAAGCGAGCGCTAGATAGAGACACGGGTCCGAGAGCTGCTCGCTCGATACAGAAGCACATTAATTGACTCACAATTGCTAAATTGGGCACTAACAAAACAATCAAGACTATTTGACACCTAGGTTGTTTAAATTAATAACATTGGAGTCTGTAGTATCAATCATTGATTCATTAGCACCATTTGCGTTTTACAGTACGATTCCGCGAATTAATTATTTTTTCTGTCATGCGCATCGATTAGTTATGGCAAAAAGTTTAGGTAAATTCTCAAATTTGATACAATGAAACTATTGTTTTGTTAAATCAGCCAGTGACTCACTAGCTGTAAAATGTCACATTTAAATATGTTATTGTTACGAGCTAATAACACGAACCTCAAGTTTAGTTATCGTAGAGCTGACCCCGTGGCCCTCAATGACGTAATTAGAACTAACCCGGGAATTCAGAAAAACAATTCACAGAAAAACCAGCGTGATAAGCTTATCGGTGACTAATTAAGCACATGAATGTTATGTCGATATTTAAAACGATGACGCAACAGGCTTGTGGTGCAATAGCTTTGACTTGCACTAATTTACTCCATATATAAGAGAACGCTCTGCTAGGATCTCATTTTGGCTTTAGTGTTTGAGAAGATAAGTAAAGATGGAAAATAACCGCTCATTTATTGTGGTCCAATTTATAGATTTACCTTTTGAAGGTATTGCTAACTGCGTAGTCGTCCCAGATTTATGGCTGATAGTACGTAGGCCGATAAATCAGAGAGTTTTTGTTTGTTACCCTGATAAAGAAGATCCCGAATTTACCAGAGACCGTGTCAAGAGACTAGAGGGATACAATGAGGAGTGGAGGTTCTATAAGGCGGAAATTAAACATGTATCAGGTGAGAATTTAATGAAAGTTATGCTTTGTAACACCTGAGAAAATAATAACCAGAAATGTGCTTTTTTTTAGATACTTACGAGGATGCAGAGAAGTGGATTGCTATGAGAGATAGCTTTGGGCCTCAGCTAGAAGTATATGGTAAGTAACAATAATATTGTAATTTTTGAACCTAAATCTTGTTAAATAATCTAATAGTGAATATTTTGTTTATAGGTACGCCGAATTCTAGCAGACGGAACTATCGTTTTAAAATAAAGAAAAGAGTGAGATTAAATCCGTACCAAAATCCTCAGATGCCATTGATTTCTGATCAGCTATACTATCAGGGAGAGGAAAACTTTAATAATGTAGAAAAAAGTGTTTTCTTACCTATAAATCAAGTCGACTTGGTGACTAGTTTCGAAGAAATGGCAGTCAGTTCTGATGATAGACCCAAGAGATGTCACTAGTGTCGTGCTGGATTTACAGAACCTTCCGAACTAACCTTATTAAGTGGTTGTGACAAGTAAATGGTGTTATTTTAGAAATTAGGTTAATGTTTAACAATTAAGTTGTAAATAAGAGATAAAAATAACAAATAAATGAGTTAGTTATTCCTCTTTGAGAATTTATTTGACTCATCATGAGTTATGGTCACCTCACTCCTACCATAACTTTAGCTCTAACTATTGCCTAAGATTCCTTAATATTAAAACATTATTTAAAATATGTATTTTGCATAAATATTGAGCTAAAAAACATCCGTACTTACAATGACTCAAGGTGAGTAATGGTAGCTCTGTCGTTATCGCATGCTCGGTATTACCGACAGGACGTCCGTAAAGTAGGTCCAGTAATTACCATTTATAGGTAACTATAACGTTTATTATTTCGCGTAAACACAATGAAGAATATAGAAACAGTATTGTTCTGTTAAATACAGATTGTGGTTTCGTGACATGTTTTGACGGTATGAAACCGATTACAGGAAAATCTATTTATAAACTAACAATGATAGCTCATGAAATGTTAGGTGAGGGTTTTCCCTTGTTTACAACACTTATATTTATGACCTAACCTATATTGTATAATGAAGTAGCACTAATTTGGAACAGTGCATAAAACGTGTTTGGATTTACGCAGTTACCATGCACATAAATTTGTTTACATTCACAGAAGTCGATAGCCTAGATAACCTCCAGCCGTACCCGCCGATGGTAAAGGTGACCTAACATTATGCTATCATTCAAATACAAGTGTGTGTGTTTTTCTATAAATACACTTATTTTATATGTGAGTGAGACTGCGTGCGCACCGCGTGCGTGTTCATGTTGTAGGCACATATTCAAATCGTATTTTAATGAACCGTCTAGACGATTCACGTACTGCAAATGTTACTTAATGCACTATTTCGTCCAGATTCCGCTGGTTATCAAAAAACCAAATCGTTGATTCTCTTGCTGTGGACTTATAACATTTTGAACATTGAAGTCAAACGTTTCTACTTGAAGACTAGTTGACTTAATGTTTCAAATCGTAAATTCGGTTAAACTTTCATATTAACCAAAATATTAAAACCTTTTTTTTTCATCTTTTATTAGTTACAGCGGAGGGAGAATATATATAAATATATAATTTTGTTCATAACGAAATAGTTTATGGTTAGGTTATTATAAAGTAGCCTATATTTTATTTTATAATCCACCTTTTTGCCAAATTTCATTCAAATCCATTCAGCCGTTCTGGTGTGATTGAGTAACAAACAAACTTATACTTGCAGTTATAATATCAGTAAAGATATAAAAGTTACTTGCAACTTGCTCAGGAATATCTAGATAGTTGACAAAATAGCTAATTTTACACCATGATGGTCGAATGCCTACGTTGCTGAATTATTAATCTAGGGAAGGACGGAAAATATCGTTAAAGTATCGATCTAACAACAATTACTATATTAAAATAGAGTAAGAAAAAAGAGCTAAGTTTGTTAATAATAAATATTACTAACAATACAACAATCTCAAACACAAGCGTAATATTTTTTTTAGTAATTATACGTATTACTGTGAAGGCTATATTATGGTATACTTACCACACGTATACCAGTTTCTTTACGAGAAGAAAATAGTTTCTTGCTAGGAACCTTAGTGTTGTAAAGTTTGCGATTTAGTACCGACTAGTATCGATATAAAGTATCGAGCATTGCCCATCTCTCTAGTAATCCCGCGCGGCTATAAATTGAATGCAACATTCTCAAGCAGCTTTAGACCAGTCGCATTTAAACGCCGACAGTGATACTCCTGTGCTTTTTGAATAAAATTTGAAAGCTTGAAACTCATAATTAAGGTAAGAATATGTGTGCAAACTTTTATGTTTCTAAACTCGACTTTTTCTTTTTTAAATATTTCTTATCTTTATCAGAAGCCGGTTTGTTTTTGTTATTGTTAGACTTTTCGAAGAACTTTCGTTATCATGCATAATAATATAGTATTTCTGCTAATGATAACGAATTTATTGTAGCTATAAACTTTGCTCTCAGGTTCTGAAGATAAACCCTGTCAGGGTATTAACAAATACTAATTAAATTGTAATTTATTTCAGATGGAAGCTTGTAAAATTGTGAAAACAGTTCTTGATGGCAAGATGGTCATGATCAGGTATCCAGACAATGAAGGTTCGTCAGTCACAATGGAACGAGTCAGAAAAAATGAAAATCCTGACAGCCAGTGGCCGCTTTGTCGTGGCAGAATTGTATGCGGTGCCGGTAAATATAATTATGTATTATTTGTTTATGTAAATTAATGGTTGTTTGAATTTGTGTTTATTACTGATGTTTGAATAAATTTAAATAAATTATTTTTATATTTCAGATACTTACGAAGAGGCACAGAAGTGGTTAGCTGCGAAAAACAATGGTGGCCCTTCTAACCAGGAAGATACTAAAAGAAATGGTAGATGTTTATTACATAAGTTTGAATTAGAAATTAAGTTTTGAATAGTCCCGGTATTCATAAAAAAATTTATTTTCAGATTTGCAAATGAAAATGACTAAGAAGTCACCTACAACCCGGATATTTAGAAAAAAAGAAAAGGCTCGGGAGCTGAGAGTTGTCCTTGAACGGATCCCGGCGGATAAATTGTTACAGTTAAAATCTAAGGCCCGTTCAAAGACAACGACCACCAAACCTACGACCACCAATGCAGAGAGAGATGAAGCTACTGAAGAAGAAGGCTGTGATGACGAAATGCTAGTGACGCCGATTTTTGACATCAGTGGAGACGTTGTAGGATTCTGCGTGAGTGACAGCTCTGGTACTAGCGATACATCTTCTGAGCAGGAAGAGTTTCCGCGTGTGCCAAGTTCTGTAGCTGTCTCTGCTGACCTGTTTCAAATAAGAGCAACTCCAAGGCCGGTTTACGAAACAGAAAACGGCCCAGGTCCGTCTCAGAGCTCCAGAATCCCGCAAGTTCTACAGTCTAGTAGACAAATGCCCGGGCTTATAGAAGGAAGTCCTGATTTGGTGAATAATATGCTGCGTCAGAAACAAATTGAGCTGATGAACGATCTAAGAAATCGCCAGAGATCCCCTCATACGGAACCTCATCAAATGTCAGGTCCTGGGCCTATAGGTCCATTTCATCAACAACAAATTCCTCATGAAGCATCACCACATCAAACGTCCAGTCCTAGGCCTATAGGTCCATTTCATCAGCAACAAATTCCTTATGAAGCATCACCACATCAAATGTCCAGTCCTAGGCCTATAGGTCCATTTCATCAACAACAAATTCCTCATGAACCAGCACCATATCAAACGTCCAGTCCTAGGCCTATAGGTCCATTTCATCAGCAACGAATTCCTTATGAAGCATCACCACATCAAATGTCCAGTCCTAGGCCTACGGGTCTATTTCATCAACAACAAATTCCTCATGAACCAGCACCGCATCAAATGTCAGGTCCCAGGCCTATGGGTCCGTTCCGTCCACAGCCAATTCGTTATGAAGCAGCACCAATTCAAGAAACATGTCAACTTCCTTCTATACGCCCACGGCATCAACCATCAGTCACACAGCCTCCCCCGTTCCAGCACAACGTTCATCTTCCACCGCAGCAGAATCAGATTCATCCGTGTCGCGATGGAAATCACATCTTCGTTCCAGTCCGAGTACCAGTTAATGAATCTGTTCCTGCTTCAGAAATCCTGCATCACCCAGCCGAGAATTCGGAGGAAGAACATCGGGAAGATCAAGAAGATACTGTAATGCAACAGATGCTAAGATATGTTCATGCCATTGAAAGCGGGGCGGATTCCATATCTCAGAATCTGAATAATGTATTACAGACTGTACTGGAATTGAGAAGTCGACAATCTCAATTGCGGAGCTTGTATGTGAGATTAATCGGACTACTCCATACCAGGCGGCAACACTGATCTTCTTGATTACAATTTTAATAACTCTGCTTTTTAGTATTAATTTTCTAAGTATTGTATAGCGTCCAAAATTTTTGAATCAGTGGAACTATTGTATATGTATTAAGCCGGGGACTGTACCCGTCATTTTGTGCGTGTGCTGTCTGATCTCAACGAAAACACGGGGATTGTTTCCGATTTTGTACACGTAACCATAAAGCATCTCGTGATGTTTGAAGAGCCTCATAATTTGAAATTTTTCGTAGAATATGTTAAGCTTTGTTCACAGTATTTCTATTGTTAAATTTAATTTGTTAAATAAGTTCTAATGTAAGTTTTATTATGTAATTAGCATATTTCTTGTATCTGAATCTCATAATTTTTTAAATATATACTGACTATTATAACCAATTTTAAATTGACATTTGTTTGTTATCTATTCTTAGTAATCTCAGCCAATTAGAATTGAAAACGCATTAGTAGGGTTCTTGGATTATTGATAAGCATCGCCGAACTTTAAGTTCAAAGGAATTCAAGTTAAATATTAAAATATACATAACAATTAGCGGCTTCCTTTGTTCGGTAGTAAACAAGCAATTAATAATACTGATGACAATATTTGATAATATGAATCTTTACGCAGAAATGTGTGTTATTAGTTGATATTTCCTCGAATGGCATAAGTATAAACATAACAAAGGTTAACGATACGAAATTTAATAACAATATACACTGAATTACTCGTAATCGTTATCTCATTAACTTGAAAAGTAACCCAAGAAGCTGTTGGTAGCCATCCCCTTCATCTACTTCCAACAATTATTATTGCCCATTTATCACCAGTATACGTTACGCGCGCAAACGCAGTAAACACATTTTTGGTGTATTTGATTTTTGGCATCTGCTTTATTTTAATTTCGAGAAGAAAATACCAGCACCAAAGTAAGTTTTACAATTATTATTTTAAGAAAGATTATTGTCTTAAGGGTACCAAATTTTTTTTTTTTTTAGATGGAAAACACAAAACCGAAAAAACGATTCTCTGTTATTAAGTTTCGAGCTTTTCCGTCGAAAGGTGTTGATGGTTACGTATGTGTGCCGGCCAATTGGATAAAATTAAGAAAACTAAAAGATGACTATGTAATAGTTGTGTACCCAGATGACGAAAATCCTAATGTAACAAGACATCGGGTTAAGTTACAAAAAAAACCAAAAAGTTATTGGAGATTGTATGCTGCTGAAATAGAATATGAATCAGGTAAGTTCAATTCAATTGAGTCAGTAGACGTATTTTAAGTTTTGAAATGTTAGAAATTAATAGAATATTAATTTTTTCAGATTATTTCGACGTTGCACAGCAATTTATATATACAATGAAAAATTATAAAGGAAATAAGAAAATTCAAGCATAAATGGTAAGAACACAAGCTCACAACTTTTTTCAATTAACAGTAGTCCAATATTAATCATAGTTATATTGTACTTACCGGAAAATGCTATGCGCGTCATTGTTATTTTGATAACAATATTGTACAGAGAAAATGTTTTAAATAATCATTTTGTAGATACTTTAGGTAATTTTTGTTGGTATATGTGACACAAAAGTAATAACCCGTTAGACAAACAAAAACATAAAATTTTAATTATAAGTAATATGTTTTTAAATAGAGACATAAAATTTTAATTATAAGCAATGTGGTTTTGTGGTTTTATATGAAATTTACTGGTGTAAAAAGGCACGCATGAATATACCACAATGTATGACGTGTACTGTCAGCGCTATCGTTTGGCTCGGGAACAAAGATACTTACTCATGTATCCCCACTCCTGGAGTACTATATAAAGCTCACGCTGATAGAAATTTGAGTATTGTTTTTGGGCGGCCGCTGTTGTGTGGACTGGCAGAAAATACAATTGAAATAATAAATTTCAATTTTTATAAAAGGTACATTTAATTTTTTTAAGCTTGCTTTAAGTTTTTAGTGAAGTTTACTTTATTTTGAATAAATATATTTATTGTGAGATTTATATCGCATTACAAATGATAGGGGTGTAGTTTTTTTAAAAATAATATTTGTATTTTTTACATGCAACAACAGTTAAAATTTTTCTGGATAATGTCAATGATACCATAATAAAATGTGTTAATTTATTTTTTACTTAATTGAAAGCCCGATAATTGTTATTTTGTAAGAATAAATAGATAATAATAATTAATAACCCTAAAATATGTTTGTTTATTTGCTTCAGATGTCTTAACTGTACAGAACAGGAAATAAACGCTCAGCGGATGAAAGATGTCAAACGAACGCATCCTTACCCAAAAAACAACGACGAACAGAAGAAAGAAATAATGGAAGCCAGCAGCAAAAAAATGTAGCAGACAGGCTGCAAAATGTACAAACTTTTGAGATGCCAATTGAAATAAGACAATCATATGATGACTTCGTAGAAAAATTAAACACGACGATATACTGGAGCAATCTTTTAAACGATTGTTTAGCCGAGGCGTATTTTAGTAGTATTGAGTTATATCAAATGTTAAGTGATACAATAGAAAGAAGAAACTCAACAATGGAAAATTCATCAAGATCTTTGTCAAGGGACGTAGAATACACACCACGGGTCGATGAAGAAGCTGAAATCACCACAACAAAAAAAGAAGATGGTGTTGATGATAAAAATTAAAGTGCTTTAAAAACAGTGTTAAAGATGAAAAAAAAACCAAAGCTTGTGCCATAAATGACTATAATTATAGACTGAAAGAAATTGCAAAATATTTTTCAGTGCATACAATAACTTGTTATATCGTGTATAATTAAATTGTTTAAAGTTTTAGTCGTAATTTTCTAGGGTAAGTTACTTTAGTTTTAATCCTATATCCAGTTTTGTAAGTTTGAATTATAGCTTTTAAGTTAAAATCACTTCCATTTACGAACAAGGCTGTGATACTAAGAATAATTTCTTGTATTTGTAAGCGTTGCATTTATTGTAAACTTAATATTAATTGAAACACAACTCTGTAAATATTGAGAACAATATAAATGGTGTTGAAAAGTATTAGTTTTATCAAAAAATTAGTACTTTTAAATCCTGTTTCTATTGTTCCAATACGTTTTTTGTAAACAGGGAAATATTGTGTTCGAACAAAGATCTCTACTCACTGAATCTAAAGCCTTAATTTAATAAAATTTAAATAAACTGTTTTAATTCATAGATAATTTGTAAATTTCGACATTGAAAACTGTCCTGGTATAAGCCTGTTGAGGCCTCCACGAAATCGCATATTTGCTATTTTTTGCAATTTTTTTTTGCATTAAACGATTAAAAATATGTCATTATGCACTGTACACTAAAACTTGTGCTGTATTCTTCCCAAAAAACACTAAAAACCGTAACTTGACCCACGGGTGTCCCCGGTGGCCGCAGTGGAAGGATTTGCGTTATTCCTGCCGCGGGGGCCGCGGGGATCACACCGCGGCCCACCCCGCGCAACCCCTGCATGCCCACGCGTCGCCGCGCTATCAACTCAACTCGGGCGCCAGTCGTATTCCAGTGACGCAACGAAAGCACGTGACGTATGACTACATGTATTGTTCATTATGGACGACTTAGAAGACTTTGAAATATCTCAAGTAGACCTAGCGGAAATCGATAATATTGAAATAAATCTTTTTAATGAGAGTTTCCAGCTAAGTTCAGACGATGAAGTGTGTACCCGTCCATATCATGGCAGAAAACATCGACGTATTTTACTCTCAGAATCTGATGAAAGTGACAATGAAAACAGGGTTATTCCCGATACTTCAGGTAAGTAACGCTTATGTATACATTTTTTTATACGACTTCGGTGAAGCCCAATAGTATAAGTACGTATGAATATATATGTAGGTATATTGGCGTGAACAGGCCCGCGAAAGGATATCGTACGTCTTTTGTTTTTAAAATGCGTCTATTGGTTTAAAATGGCTTTTATAGGCATTTTCTGGGTTAACTCGCTCCATCGTCGACCTCATCTTTGACCTTTATGGTCAAGATTGAGGTGAAAAGTTAACTCATATTACAATAATAAAAAAAAAAAAAAAAAAAAAACCGGCCAAGTGCGAGCCGGATTCGGTTTCCGTACCATTATCTCTGTAAAAACGAAAAAAATACGTTTGTTGTATGGGAGCCCCCTTCAATATTTATTTTATTCTGTTTTTTGTATTTGTTATTACAGCGGCAACAGAAATACATCTGTGGAAATTTCAACGTTCTAACTATCACGGTTCATGAGATACAGCCTCGGACAGACTTGTCTATAAAAACGAGCAAAAAATGACGGTTTTGTATGGCAGCCCCCTAAAATATTTATGTTATTCTGGTTTTTAGTATTTGTTGTTATGGTAACAATAGAAATACATTATCTCTGAAAATTTCAACTCTCTAACTATCACGGTTCATGAGATACAGCCTGGTGACAGACGGACGGACGGACGGACAGCGGAGCCTTAGTAATAGGGTCCCGTTTTTTACCCTTTGGGTACGGAACCCTAAAAATTCATACAACAAATTAACTTCTGTCTGTAACATCGTCTGCATGGACTTTTAGAATCGGGACAAAAAGTATCCTATAATCCAGGTTATAAACTCGATTTAGGCGTTTAAGTTTGAAAGAGTAATAAACAAACATACATTCATCTGTCCATTCATTAGGATTTATAATATTAATTTAAAAAATTGACTAGATTTCATGGGATTTAATACTTACCTTTCTACTTCAGGTCATACACCGAATTCAACCAGCTGGATAGAGCCTTTGGGTAATCAACGCATTGTAATACCCTTTACAGAAATTTCTGGTGCTCCACCATGCCTACGTAACAGCATGACTAACAAATTACCGCACGATTTTTTTGAGCTTATAATTTCTGATGAATTGTTGCAAGAAATTGTTGATTGCACTAACCAATTTGCTATACAGAAAATTGTAACATCGGAAGAAGCTTCAAGGTTTGCAAGGCTTAGAAAATGGGTCCCTACTAATATTATTGAAATGAAAAAAATTCTTGGACTAATAGTGTTTATAGGCATTGTGAAACTTTCTCGAATTGCAGATTATTGGTCGACGGATGAAGTTATAGGTCATCCTTTTCCGCGTACTATAATGTCAAGAAATCGATTCGAGCTTTTGCTCCAAATGCTCCATTTTTCCCGTGAAGATGAAGCTAACAAATCTGATAGACTGCATAGAATTAAAGATCTTTTACAAATGCTAAACACGAATTACAAGAAGTGTTATACACCAGGTCAAGACTTATGCATTGACGAAAGCATGATCCCGTTTCGAGGCCGAATAGTTTTCAGGCAATATAATAAAAACAAGCGACACAAGTACGGAATCAAAGAATTCAAGTTGTGTACAATGCCGGGATATACTTACAAAGTCATCATTTATGCCGGCAAAAATGGTACTACTAATACTACTCCGACGAATGTGGTGATGGAGCTATGCAGTGGGCTTTTAAACAAAGGCCACATATTATATACCGATAACTGGTACACGAGTGTTGACCTAGCTAGAAAGCTCTTGGACAACGAAACGCATTTAGTTGGCACTATAAGGAAAAACCGAAAGAACCTTCCCAAAACTGTCATCTCAACCAAGCTCAAAAAAGGTCAGTATATTGCTAGAGAGAACTCAGACGGCATCACGGTTATGAAATGGAGGGATAAGAGGGATGTGCTTGTTTTGTCTACAAAGCATTCTGTACGATTTCACAACGTAACAAAACGTGGAAAAGTGGTATCAAAACCACAAATAATTGTGGATTATAAAGGCAAAGGCGCGGTGGATTTATCAGACCAAATGACTGCCTACTCCACACCCTTACGCCGGTCTGTCAAATGGTATAAGAAGCTTGCAATAGATTTGATTTTAAATACATCCATTGTCAACGATTTGACGCTGTATAAAATTGTGACAAGAAAACAAATACAAATTGTGGAATTCAGAAAACAAATATTGAAGCATCTTTGTCAAACAAACAAAGTAGATACGCCACTCCAAAGACCGAAGACACTAAAGCATAAACTAGCCAAAAAAGAAGGTCCTGTGAGAAATGGAAGACGAAATTGCCAACAATGCTACAAGGTAAACTCCAAAGGCATGGGTAGCAAAGCAGCCAAAAGTAAGTCAAAGAAAGTAATGACTTACTGTGAGACGTGTCCAAATAAACCATGGTTGTGTTTAGACTGTTTTAATAGTATTCATTCCTAATATTTTAAGTTCCAAGTTCAAATATTTTTAGTTAAATTTGGCCTAGAGAAGATGGTTAGTTTAAGTTTAAAAAGAAAGTTTTTGTTTATTTTTTTAATAATTTTACGAACAGTTTATATTTTTAAGAAATTTTTAAGAAATATGATCTCATTCCACCTATTAATAAAAGATTTGATAACTATATTTATCTCTTTTATTTACCAGAAAACATGGTTTTATCGGTTTTATATTTAGTTTATTTGGTGAAGTTGAGAACAACCCTAAAAATTAAAGAAAATCTTAAATAAATTCTAAGGTCTTTGCGACACATAAGAACCAAGCGGACTGAATGATCTACAGGGCCACCTGGCCCACTTCTATAACATTTAAGTATGATATCTGAATCTCGTGGCCTGTAAATCTCGTTTGAATCGAACTCCTGATTTGGCTCACCGGTGACCAACATGGCCTGAACAGTACAGTATGATTTGGCCCACCGGTGTCCCCCATGGCTCAAATGAAAAGACTGCTTTTTTGCGTGGCGTTCTACGTGTTAAAACAACATTATAAAGCTATTAGCCAATTAAAAGATGAATTGTAATTGGAGGCTGTTTAAGTTTCATATTTGAAATTTTATTACTTTCTGAGAATAAACTAGACTGTAAGTTGAAAAATACCTAAGTGACTAATCGTTCAGGAGTAAATACCCAATTATACACTTTAGGTAAATTTCTTTCAACCTCTCGGGTGCTAAATCAAACTGAACAACTTTCCCCAAGGAACATAGGTCAAAATACGAAAAAAAATTTGATCTCCCATACAAAATGCGCTATATGCTGATGAAGTTTGTATGGGAACTCATTTTTTTTTTTGACCTATTATTGGGGAAAGTTGTTCAGTTTCATGGACTGATTAACCACCCGAGAAGTTGAAAGAGATTTACCTAAAGCCCTGTAATTAATTAGTCTGAAACATTTTTTTAATGTTTAAGGGAAACAACAGTTGGTAGAATGAAATTCTTGTTTCATTCCTTAAGTGCTAGTCCTTGTGAATCATATTTCAATGGTAGTTTGGCCATGGAGGCTGTTTGACATTTGGTTTTTTTTTCTGAGTGTGAGTCAATAATACCTACATGATACTAATCGTTATCATACCTCTGCTCTACAGTGTATGTAAAAGAGGTGCAATATACAATTTAGATTCATAATTGATTGAAATCAATTTACATTTTATGTGGACATGTTTATAGAAACCTACTGTTTTTGTCATTGTATTGCAATCACATCTATAAATATTTAGATATGAAGATTTGATGGGAATTCCGAAGGCATCTTCAAGTATTCCAATTCGATATCCTTCGATTATAATGCCGCCGTTATTAGACTCTGTAATACACTTTATTTCAATGACGTGTATATCGTTGCTTAAGAACTAACAAGCGAAAACCAGAGGAAACGGAATCATGTAATTTTATGCAAAGAGCAGAAAAAACAATCTTATGAAGATGGAAGATCTATTGCAGAAAAATCGAGGAAATCAGTACAGAAAGAAGATTAACAACGAGCAAAGGAAAATAAGAGGAAGCAAAAGAATTACATGAGGAAAAAACATCTAACGCAGAAAGTTCTAATGAATCTGAAGTAGAAAAAGAACAAAAGAGCAAAAACATTACAAAACAGAAGAAAGTTGATATTATACATAGGGAAAATAGTAAGGGTGAAAAAGGTGCAACAACAAGAAATCAGGAAAAGATACTGAAATTGGAAAAGAAACATCTAACGCAGAAAGTTCTAATGAATCTGAAGAAAAAAAAGAACAAACGAGCAAAAACATTACAAAACAAAAAAAAAGTTGTTGATAGTATACATAGACAAATAAAATAGTAAGGGCGAAAAAGGTGAAACAACAAGAAAACGATACTGAAAATCAAAAAGAATTGCATGAGGAAGAAACATCGAACGCAGAAAGTTCTAATGAATCTGAAGAAAAAGAAGAACAAACGAAAACATTAGAAAGCAGAAGGTCGTTGAAGCATACAAAGATAATGAAACAATGAAAATTGAGAAACGAAGAATTTATGACGAATGTCAACAAGCAACAAGAAATACTGAAAACCAAGTTGTAAGTCACACATGAACAAAAAAATAAGAACAAAAACACTGATTCTGCTAGCACAAGCGGTGAAAGAGAATTTAGTTCGATACAAATTAGAAAACTTAATAAACGAAACAGTTTATAGTGACAAAGAAAATCATGTATCAGAATCAGAAGAAAGTGAAGATAGGGCGATCGAAAGAACAAATATTCAGAAAAATGTTTATGAATGTAGAGTACATACAATAGAAACGCACGAAAATAAAAAAAGTTCCGAAATTATTGGTGCAAGTGTGAAAAAAGTGAAAAAATTGATAAAAAAGAAACATCGGTGAAAATACAAAGCGTTATGAAAAAGAAGAATATTCAGTGAAGACACGTAATTTCGCTCTTTATTTTTATCTAATTTTATTGAGATGTTGCTTTTATGGCGAGTAGTGCCGCGAACGACCCGGACGCTAGATCCACTTCACGAAAAAAATGTTATCTCTTCATGCAAACAATAGATCAGAATTTCAAATACCCACATCTTTAAGTAAAATAAGAACCAGCCAACTCAAGGAAATATTCGCTGTAACAAAACTAAAGCAAAAGTGCTTAAAATTGCTTATTTTTGGTATAATTGTAATAACTTTAGATACAGCGAATATTTGATTGAGTTTGCTAGTTCAAAGGAGAATGGGCAAATTGGTACAACCCTCCAATAGCGATGAGTTATATGTCCCTGGACAGGTCTTTTCAATTGGAACAATAGTTACTATGACAGCTAAGTTGTAATAGTTGTCCGTTCGGAGTTATAGGTACCTAAAGTTAAACAAATAAAAAAAAAAATTTTGCAATTATTATCGTTTATTGGGGAAAATAACAATAATGACGTTGTAGATTACAGTATTCCATAATTATTTACAGAAATATAAAGGGATTACATTGCTTAGATCAAAAAAAAAAACACCTTATTTACCTTACATACTAATATATTATACAAATATTTTTTTTTACATTTACAAAATAGAGTCAATTACATTTTGATTGTTCACAGTTCGTCCACGATAACATCATTTAGGAACACTGCCGGTGCAATAAAGCCTTCATGAATTGCATGTCCTAAATACCAAATAATTGATATAATATGCGCGCATGTACCCATGGTACGCCGTCCTGACAAGCATGTACAGTAGTGTTGAACAATGTTGTTGCTGCCTTCGATTTGGTTACTTTTTATCAAAATGTAACAATAATAAGTTCTTGCCCGGACGTGTCTAGATTGAATGCGCCCACGCAGAAGCCACACTTCTTCATTAATTCCATAATCTGGCAGGTCATCCAGTTGATTTTCTCTGTATGTCTCAATAAGGTATAAACCGTTATTAAGATGCTCCGCGCAGTATGATCTTGCCAGTTTTAGCTGGTATGTACCCAAAGCCAGTATCATTATCTGATTTAGGGTGAGCCTTGGGAAGTTTTCAATATTGTGGGCTTCCATCCGTTGAAAATCAACCCTTCGGCTATTCAGGCGCTTTCTCTCGACATATGTGTATAGAAGATTCGGTGAATCCAATGTTTCTCGTATATGACTCAGGAACTCTTCTGCATGTTCATTATCTGTTATCGGTACATGGAAGTGATTTATAATCGCTGCAGCAATTCTAAAGTTTTCGAACATATGCGGCAGTGCCCGATTAAAATATGATTGCCGTAACAGTTTATCATTACGTTTAAACCTGCCGTTCACAACTTCCACTACCCATCGGCACATTGTAATGGCTCGTGATTCGTTTGCCTGTTCCGTAGTGAGCTGGGATTCTCGACGGTCTTTTGTTGGTGGCACGTAATATTCATAACCCCAGGCTTCGATTGCATCCAAGCTGTCTCTGAACCCACGGTCCAAAATGAACACGTCATTTGGTTGAAGCAAATAATGTAAAGGGTGTTCTTCGTCATTCATGATATCCTGCATTATTTGCGCGTCAGTTTTTGTGGCAGCGTACGGCCCCAAAACATCAATAATATAACCATCTGACGATACAATCAAAAATGGCTTTAAAAGATTTCTAAACTTGTGGAGGCTATATGACAGCCGCTGGAATAAGAAGTTACTACTTTTATTGATGTAGACATATGTTCCATCACATATTAGAATTAGTTTGGTATTCTCTTCATTTCCAAAAAGGTTTTTTGGAATGACTAGGTTTCTGTCTAAAAGATTTCTTCTGTCAATGTGATCTAACCCCAAGTGAAGTATTACATATTCATTTGTAAGACATTCACGTGCAATGTTCAAATATCGTTCCAGTTTTCTCCTGGACATATTAAATAATGACGCAAGCCTTTCATCTGAATCTCCTGTACGAAGTTTTGTCAGGTATATACCTAATGCAGTTCTTGGATCTTTGCATCTTTCGCTGAGTGAAGGAGTTTGCTCCAAAATAGAATCGAATTGATCACCATCAAGTCCAACCCAGAAACGCATGTCTTCATTAGACATGGCACCTCTTACATTAAAATTGAACCTCGCTCCACGTGCAATGGTTGCTCGCAGTATGTCGCAAGCATCACTAAACTGGGCTCCAGTAAAATAATTAGTGGTATTGCAAAAATCTGGCAGCTCATCCCAGTTGTTTCCTTCGAGGTGTTCTCTACATACTCTTGCACCGTCGGGGATATACAACTTGTATTCGCACAACATGTGAACTTTTATAGCTTCTGGTATTCGGTGTCGTGTATCATTACCGCAGTTGGAAAAGATACAGTGCCCAGGAGTACTAGGTGCTCTTTTGTATTCAGGAGCGAAAACTTGGTGAACATTTTGTTCATCAGGATCATTGGCTTCTTCCACTTCCGGAACAACACCAGGTAGTCTAACGGCATTTTCAGCTCTCTGCCAACATCGATGACATACGCTTCGTGTGTTATCAAACACAATCTGGAAACAGTATAATTATTTCATTAAAATCGGATTATAATCAAAACCGTTTAAAGCAACATTGTTTAGAATACTATATTGGTTGCATTGATCGAAAACATTTTGGTGAATTATAGGGTTTTTACCGACTCGCTGCAGACGCGGTCATAAATCATTATCAGTGTTTCTATCTCGCTTCTACTTAGGGGTCTTATGGGCTGGCCTAGTTCCGCGTTGTTTTCATGTCGATAGTTAGTATCGATAGAAAATCATTTTTGCGAATATTGAGGTTAGTTAAAATTAAATGTAGAGTTATATTACTGAGACACTTATCTATTACTTTATGAAATGAATATACTAAGATATAACAATATATTTATAAATAAATAATGCAATATTTAAACAAAAAGTCAAAACATTAATGTATATTTTCGAACGTTACACAAATACAACATCGTTTCTTATGTTAATTAGACAACTATGATGGTTATTTAGTGGTCCTCATTACGTAGCAAGTAAGGGTATTTTGCTACCTGAGTCGATGACTCACACATATCGATACCGACGTTGCGCTGCTCCCAACCCTTTATCTGTTATGATTTATGACCGCGTCGGCAGCGAGTCAGTAAAAACCCTATAGTGTAACGTCAAAAAGTGTTTTGAACAATAATAGGTAGGTAACACGGCCACATCTGGCACAGTATAATGGCCAAAGTCTATTAAGATAGTAAAAGTAAACAAAAGTGTCGAGTTTAGGGTCTTGTCTCTGTTTAAGTGCAATAAAGTGTTTACATACATACATACTTCTCAGAAACAAAATACACTACGCGCATTAAAACCAAAGTCTGTTTTTCTCATGTCTATTCATTCAGTTTATTTATCTGTACACAAGGTAGGTACTTAGGTACATAAGACGCACCGTCAAATGTATATATTTATATCTCTAGAAATATGATAAAATACTCACCTCCAATACTGCATGTTGTTGGATGTATGCAGCAAACTCTGGTTGCGCTCTCGGAAGATTATCCGTTAAGACGTGTTGTTGATACCTTCCGCGGTAGAGCCCTCGCCGACACATAACACAATTGCGAAAACCTTCCATTGGAGCACAATAGTCCGAGGTCCGATCAATAAGCAGTTCAATAATCCAGTGTGATAGCCAAGTTCAGAAAACAGATCAGAGCACAATGTCCATGTAAATAGCCGGGTCAACGTTATAAGCAGATATCAGTGTCCGAAAAGATTGCCAAGTCAAAGTCGTTAAGAAGTATTGCATAAACAAGAAACGTAACACTCGCGCACAGTACCAATGAACGACTGTTACTTGACTTACCTGAGGGTCCCAAGTTAGAATACGGACACACCCCCGCCGGGGAGCGGGGGCGAGGTGCGCCCGCGGCTCGCCTCATACCACGACGGTACCCAAAACGCACAAACAAAAGAGATGCAGCTATTAAAAGTCATAAACCATGCTATTATTCTTTGAACTGGCCAGGCGGTACACCTAAAAGTGATTGTGTATACTGAAAATAATACTTACAATAATAAAAACAATGTTGCGATAAAAACTCGCTCATTGTATCGTAACAAATAGCGGCTATTGTTCAACAAAAAGCAAATCAATGTACGAATTACGAGGCACACCAACCAAATATTTATTTCAAAATCCCTTTTTGGAAATGGAGAAAACATTAAACTAATTCTAATGTGTGATGGAACACATGCAGCGGCTTCTCGGGACCTTGACCAGCTCATCGGTGCATCTTGTGTGAGGCCTACCCACTCTGTGTCTTGTCAATGGCTATATTCACGCTTATCGAACTTGCCCTAAGTATAAAAAAAATATTTGTATAAAATATATGTAAGGTAAATAAGTGTTTTTTTTTGGATTTAAGCAATGTAATTCCTTTATATTTCTATAAATAATTATGAAATACTGTAATCTACAACGAAATTATTGTTATTTTCCCCAATAAACGTTAATAATTGCAAAATTTTTTTTTTTTTTTTTTTTATCTTTAGGTACCTATAACTCTGAACGGACAACTATTACAACATAGCTGTCTTAGTAACTATTGTTCCAATTGAAAAGACCTGTCCAGGGACATATAGCTCATCGCTATTGGAGGGTTGTACCAAGGTCCATACATTTTTGCCCATTGTCCTTTATTCAAAAATGTGGGTTTTAGAAATTCTGATCTAATGTTTAAATAAAGAGATATAATTATTTTCTTGAAGTGGGAGCTAGCGTCGAGGGTTTTCGTGGTATTACTCGCCTTAAGCAATTTTAAGTTCCTTACTATTAAGGTTCTCTCACTTTTCTGATTTAACGATATCTCGTGACTGATTTTCAAAGCACTTTACATTTGGTAATGCTTAAGTTTTTGTTTATTAAGTTAGACTTAAGAGTAAAGTTCTGCTTAATTTTATACTTTTACGAGATCTTGTACTTTTTTTTTCTTAATAACTCTTAGGTTCTTGATAGTGTATATTCTAGCAAACACAATCCATACCTTACATAACGTTCCTTCGCTAACTTTCTTAAATTAGAAGAAGGAAAGGGATTCGTAATAGCAAAGAAATCGGAATCTCTTTCTTAATTTAATTCAAGATAGTAGCAACAGTAACTTAAAGTTAATTAAGGAATTTGCTAGGCAGAATAGATACTACTATTGCGGCGAAATCTCATGACAGATTGTTGAAGATAGTGTAGTGTTTTAGAATTATTATGACATGTTAAAATCTCATTACCTTTTATATTACGAAATCTCGTGATTGTGATTTTCTTTTGTGTTTAAGAATTCTAACAATATTAAGGTCTTGATTAATGTGTCGATAAAGGCTAACCAATTTCTTGAATTACTTTAAGAAGAAAAGAATAAATAAGAAATCTCATTTCTTATTTTAATTTAAAAAAGATGCAGCAGTAACTTTAAGGTAGCTAAGAAGTTTATTAGCTGGAATCGATTCCACGTAGTGACGAACGAAATGTCTTGACTGATTTTTAAAGATGTTGTAATAGAGTAATAGAACTTTAAAAATGTATGTTAAATTCTAACTATCTCAAATTTAACGAAATCTCGAGGTAATGATTTTTATGTAAGAATTTTAAATAATATTATGGTTCACACTGGAGTCTATTCTTGCTAATACATCCCTTAACTGGCATTTTTGCCACTATCTTAAATTAAAAAAGGAGGCCTCTACATATTTGATATTTCAAATATCCATACTTTTATAATTTAAACAACATGACAGTGGCTATAATTAAAAGTTTAAGGAATACTAAAAGTTTAAGGAATATTTTAGCCAGTTGTGAATGAATCTAGTGACTGATTGTTAAAGACATTCTATACTGCGTTCCAAACCTATTAAGACAACATTAAATCTTTATGTTAAATTATAGTTTTCAATACAGTTGCTCGAAAAATAAACATTGTATGGCTATAAACAGAAAGTAGCTACAATTAGCACTAGTGCTTTTTACTTTGTAGTTTTTTCTTAATTTTCACAAGTCAAATTAAGAAGTTTACCAGCAAGGAGGTTTGCATACTGAGAATAAAATCATGTCGACTTTATGTGTAATACAATAATCAAATAAATAAAAATAAGCAATTTCAAATTAGTAAAAAATATTATTTTGCGTATATTTAATTACGTTTAATTTTTAATATTTTATTTACCGAGAAAAACAAGAAGGCTGAATATTTCAATTCTTTACCCGATAATTTTGATACACAAAAAAAAATTACGCATGCGCACAAATTACAATAAAATCTTTCAAAAAGGCGCTATTTTCGTAAATTTTGCATTATTTATATTGTGAAACAAATTAATATGACTTTGCCTAGTGAGGACAGTGATATTACGAACTTGAACTGAGGACAGTGATATTACGAACCCGACATTTTAAAAACAGCGAAAACCGCGCAAGATTGTCTTCTTCCTGCAAATTCCCGTGCAAAATAGGTATTTGGTTGCTTACATTTGTTTTCTATTTATGTCTTTTCTCACAAATGTACTGAAAAACGTCGTGTGACACACGGGTGTAATAGTACATTATGCTACAAGTGTGCTAAGTTGGATACTACATTAGAGGCGAGTTCAGAGCCCGAGCCGATGCATGTTGCGCCTGGGAAAGTATTTCTGGCGGTGAACCCACGTAGGTTTCCTGTTCTGCACTTGAAGAAGATATTTCTTGTGTTGTATTTCTGACAATATAATAACAATCTGATGAATACAAATGCCGTTTGTGAAAACCAAGTGAAAACATCTGAAAAGAGGCGCGGTTATTTTTTCTTTTTTCGCTCGCAAAATGAGATTCACATTGACAAGTATGCCATACAGCCAAATGATAAAAAAATACTTAAAAACTATAAATTTTCACGTTTTAGCATAAACAAATGATAATTTCCTGCTAAATTTAAATGATTTAGTGGAATTATATTTTTATTTACAAATAGTTTAATATTTACACTTAATTTTAAATATAAAATAAGATCTGATCTCTTTGCTGAAATTTAGAAAAAAAAAACATTACGTACTTGTGCTTTATTTCTCTTACTCACAGGCTGGGTAATACATATCATTATGAACCTTAAAACAATGACATAAGACCCACTTTATGAGCAAATGTGTTGACAAAGATCTATTGCAATTATTTTCAACGAATATAGTGTTTTTGAATAACTGTTATTTAGTACTTAAACTGTTTTTAAGGATACCGCAACTCGGTTATTTTTAATTTATATGCTTGTCCTAAATAGCATTACGTTTTGCTCAAGCAATTACAATAAAAGTGTTCATTAATGGTATTTTATTGTTTTATTATACAATAACTTATTCCGAATAGGTATGAAGAAGAGGTATTAAAAAAATATTCCAGATTCCTGTTGGATTGACACAAATTTACGATGCACGTCTTTAGGGGCTAACATTTTCTCGACACATCTTTTTCTGGTCAACTTAGCTTTGTACATTTTTAAGTATGATGACTTTATTAAGTCATCAAAAATATCAACTGGGTCTGATATTTTTAACGCACGTATATCGACTGTCTTGCCATCAACATCTTCTAATATTTCTTTGGTTTCAATTACTTCACCATTTGTTGTCATAAAGCATTTGTTCTTTGATTTGGACGATATTTTAAAAATTTCAAAATAAAATATCTCTGTGGTTCCAACTTTTGTTACATATGGCACAACACTTTTCTTTTCCTTAATTTTAACACTTACATTTTCACTTAATCTCTTTGCTACTTGCGCCAGCGGTCTTGGTCCACTCCTCAAAAGGCGTTTAATCATGTAGAGCTTATTTTCAAATGGGTATGCATTAAATGTTTGTAATGATCCGAATTTACGTAGCTCTTCAACGATGTGAAATAGATTATGGATATTACTCGTTACGTAGCCTTCCCCATAAAAATCTTTATAATGCACAACGAAATCTTTAAGTAGTTCGTTTGCAAGAGGTAGTAAGTGTTCAAAAAATGTTTAAATGCTTTTTTGGGTAATACGTCTGGGAAAATTATAATGCCTACATAGAATAGAAATGTCCTGAACTCTGAAACCTTCCAGTGAGCCACACAATCCAAATCTCTTAAAGATATGTGTATTTCTGATGGTAATTTACATTTATCAGGAAATTTGTAACAGTCTCAATATTTTTGGCACACCATTTTGTTGTTTTTTTTTACCTAAATTACCATCACGCCATCGCACAAAGCCGTTTCATGACCCCCAAGTCGATCAAGTGATAAGAATCCGCGACTGGAAAGTCCTCAATCATGTCAATCGGAAGGTTTAATAGTGGTGAGACCATCTTATGATGTTGTCCGTATTGTTTTGCACGAAAACTTTCATTTGTTCTTTTCGGGCACCTCATTTCTGGAAATACTACGGTGTGAGAATTGTGTGAGTATTCTCCCACTGTTGTACACTTTAAACATCCATGCTTTCCATTGAAGTTGCATACTCCTGAAAAACAAATAAGTAGTACTTTACTAAAGTTTAAAACACCACTTGTAGCCGATATTTTAGATAAGTATAGTGTTAGACATACAAAATTATATATTTTTCTAACCTTTACTGTATGCTCGAGCAGGAGAATCGCATATAAAACATCTAATTTTGACAATAACTTTGATACTTTTGTCTGTTAAAAAAATACCATACTCAAGTAGCTCGTTCGCTTCCGACACCAAGTCCTCCAAATACTCTAAGAATTTTTTTGGTTTTCCAGTTCTAAAATAAATTCCGATTCTAAAAGGTTCATAAAATTCACCTTCATGGATGTAACACAAGATAGGCCAAAATTCTTGTCTTGAGCTTTTGAATATTGGCAGACCATCAATATTTATATTTAAATTGACCATACTAGGCGTTAAGTCCATGTTATCTAATATCATTTTAAGGCTCTGAATGAGACCTTGGAGCCAGTACTCGCCACCTTTAATGGTTTTTAAATTAATGTGTCAGGCTGTTTTTAATAGTGTTCTAGGATCACTGGGCATAGCGTTGGGGAAATAATCATTTATTATCTTTGATAAATCTTTAAAGGCCACGTGATTGTGTTCGACCGCCCACTGTTTTATTTTTTCCTTAAAGTATAAGTTTTTTTCAAATTGGTTCAGTTCTTTCTCGTTTTATTTTTCTGTATTACTAGACGTAGGTTCTTTTGAAGACTGCGAAATCAAAAAAACTAGAAGTACTAGCAACGACAGGAATAACGTGTACGGAACACTCGTCATCGTTAAATGGTACTAACGCTTGACCAGATGCATTGTTGTCACTGCTATGTCCCTGTATTTCTTGATATTCCCTTGCCAACTTTTTTTTTAGTGCACCGTTACGTTTTATTTTTGACCAGGGCGTGGCCATTTCTTTATTTATATATTTTCAAACATAAAGCACAGTTTTCAGGCAGACTGGCAGCGGCAGAATGATTTGATTTGAGCAACGCTGGTAAGAAAAGCTGTAAAATGGAGTCAATATAAGAGAAAGATGTTTTAATGTGGTGTACCCGGATGTAATGATCATTATAATAGTATGCAAAGGTGACACTATAACTCTTTGAGAATTACAAAACTCTAGGAAAATGGTCTACAACAGCTTCTCAAACAAAGTTGTTTAAACATACGACATAATACACTTTACCAGCTTTAAGAATTAATATTTTCTACTCAAACATAATTAAAGCAGCTACAAACTGTTAAAAGTATTTCCCTTACGGTTTTAACCAGACAACTTTATAGTGGTTTCACATTACACCACAAGTAGGTCAAAAGTTTTATAAAAGATGCCTTCAATGCCATTGTGCAGCTTTGAACGTTAAAATAAAATTCGACCATACTGTTACCCAGCTGGTGTTAGAAAATAATTATTTTCAGCCATTCAACAGCAAAAAACATTATAAAACACTCATTATAAACTCATATACAGCCTATAGCTTAATTAAGTATTTTAAAAGTACTTTTACCAGTTATAAAATATCTAACTTTTTTAAATGCTTCTTTTCTGCTTTGTGAAGCCACCAGAACCTTTAACCATCTCTAATAACTCTTTTGAGCTTATTTAGGCGTATAGTTCTACATTTAATCAGCCAATGTGCTACCTGGGAGGAGGTTCTTCTATGTTCGTCTGTATGTATCTATTTGTTTGTTCAGCGAATTTCTCCACCATTTATGGGCCGATTTTAATCCAAATTCTTTTTTTGTTCGAAAGAGTATACTCCAGAGGTGATCCCATTGTAACTAGGTCAGGATCTGATGACGGATTCCCAGAGAAATCGAGCGAAACTAGAACTACACTAAAACTAGAAAAATAAATTAACTTTTTAAATAAAAAATAAAACCGACTTCAAAAATTGAAAAGTGCGAAGGCGGATGCACGTATTTGATTTGGCGCCGACTTCAAACAGATCAGTAGGTACGTAGCACACTTAATGTTAAGTTTTTATTCTTCGCTTTTTGAAGTAGGTTTTTTTTGAACAATCATATCAGATCACAGACAATCATACGATCACTTCCGAGACACGTTCATTTATCAAAAACTCTGATTTGACTTCAAACGTTCTAGAAACAGCTCGTGGTCTTCAAAACATAGATGTTCCACATCGTAACAGCAAACAATCATTTCAGATCACAGACAATTATACAATCACTTCCGAGACACGTTCATTCATTGAAAATTCTGATATGAGTTCAAACTTGCTAGAGACAGCTCGTGGCCCTGAAAACATGTATGTTCCACCTAGTGACAGCGAACAATCATATCAGATCACAGACAATCATACGATCACTTCCGAGACACGTTCATTCATCGAAAACTCCATTTCAGATCACAGACAATCATACAATCACTTCCGAGACACGTTCATTCATCGAAAACTCTGATTTGACTTCAAACGTTCTAGAAACAGCTCGTGATCTTCAAAACATGGATGTTCCATCTAGTGACAGCGAACAATCATTTCAGATCACAGACAATCACTTCCGAGACACGTTCATTCATTGAAAATTCTGATTTGACTTCAAACGCATTAGGAAGAACTTTTAATCGTGCAAATGTAAATATTCCACCTAGCGACACGAAACATTCAAATCAGATCACAAACAACCTTGTGCGCAAACGACTGATTCGCAGCAATAATAAATTGAAGAAGAAAAACACTAAAAGCCCGAGGACTAAAGCTGACAATTTAATATCAGATCCAAACAAAAAAGAAGAAGTTAAGAAGGCTCTCGTCTTTGCAGAAGTTATGAAAAGTAATCTTGAGTCTAATTATGAAAAGTTGAAAACAAACGAGGAAAAGAAAGTTTTTAAGGAGAAGATTGAGCCAGCATGCAAGACTTTGAAAAATTATAAAATGTTAACAAAAATCATTCAACAAAATTAGCACGGAAAGTTAATTTATCAAGGAAATTAAATGAAACTAAATATAAAGTTCAAGAAGATATTACATAATTTTTTGAAAGCATAATACGAGAATGGCAGCTGGAAAGAAAGAGTGCATCACTCGAAAGAAAGAGAAAAAGCAGAAAAGGTATTTGCAAGACACTTTAAAAAATTTACATAGGACATTTCTGGAAACTCACAAGTATACAGTCAGCTACTCATTGTTCTGTCAAAATAAATCATTTTGGGTAGTCACACCAACTGACAAAGACATGGAAACCTGTATGTGCAAACTACATGAGAATATGACACTGCTTGCACAGGCACTTTGGAAGAAGAAAATAATTCAAGAAAAGTCTTCTAGTGAAGTGTTGTCTGCCACTGTTTGCAGCATTCACGATTTGGCTTGTCTTAAAAGAAGATGCCCAAGTTGTATCTGTTGCAATTAAGATAAACTTTACTTATAATCTTACTCTGGTTTCTGAACGTAGCCTAAGTATCTGTCAAAAAATTATTTTTAATCTATGGCCGTTCACGGCTACTGACTGTACTTGGTGTCGGATAAATGTGTGGATATAAAATAATAAAACTTCAATATTTAAACAGTTCTTTCGTATTTAATTTAATCAACCATATCAACATGGTAGCAGAGCGTGGTTAATTAGTACAACTCAGTGTGGAAAGTAAAATATCAAGGTGCAAAGAAGATACAAAATTACGATTGAGGTTATAGACACATGGACACGTCAAGGGAATAAAATTATCGTGAAAATTCGTCAGTTTATAATAAAAGGCGTTAGTAATCATAAAAATGGCTCAACAAGCAAAGATAGAAGACATAGTAATACCTATTTTTGACGGTGCAAACTATTCCAGTAGGAAATTAAGATTAGTAACTTTGTTGGAATACAAAAAATGTAACGAGCCCGCCATTGGCATGATGCCTGCTAAATATGAAGATGTGAAATTATGGAAAAAGAAGGATTTAAAAGCAAGGACTATTATAATGAGTACCATCTCAGATAAACAACTAGAATATATAAGTGACTGCAAAATAGCGTATGAAATGATTATAAAGTTCGATAAGATATATTTGACACAGTCCACAGCTATGCAAATAATATGTAGAGGAAAAATAGAAGAGATTAAGTTAAACAATTACAGAACAGTCGAAGATTTCTTTGTTGATTTTGAAAAAGCGATTAATGAATTCAAAGTGGCTGGAGGAAAAATCGATGAAGCCGAGAAGTTGAGATACTTGCTCAGAGCCCTACAACCAAAATATAGTTTTATCGGAGATTTTCTTGATGTGATTCCTGAGGAGCAACGAACAGTCGACTATGTGCGTTCAAAATAAAAGAGAAAAATATGACTACAAATGAGTCTGAAAAGAAAAACGTGAGTACATTTGCAACCAAAACTAAAATGCAATGTTTTACCTGTGGAAAAGCTGGCCATTTCAAAAAAGATTGCTGGTATAATAAGAATAATTATGGACAACAAAGCTCGCAAGAAAGATCCCAATCGAGCCAAGGTCAGCGAGGCCTACAGAGGGGTCATAACAGAGGAGGTGGTTCCTACAGAAATCGAGGTCGTGGTCGTGGCCGAGGCGGAAGTTATTCCAGAGATGAACCATCGAACAGCAATTCAGCCGAGTCATGGACGACTCAAGTATGTAATCCGGAAGTAAATCAGGTATCGGGGTGTTCTGAAATGGGAGAAGGTAATAATAGCAATGAAGTTCATTGGCTTTTAGATAGTGGGTGTACTGATCACATAATAAATAAAGATACATATTTTTATAATTCTATAGATTTGAAAGTCCCAGTTGATGTAAAACTTCCTGATGGCAAAATGTTAAAAGCGACCAAAGTAAGTACTGTAAAAATTTATTTCAAAAATTATTATAACCAAAAACAGGAGGATTTAACAAATGTTTATTATGAGGAAGGTATTAAGCAAAATTTGTTGAGTTTTTCAAAGATAACTGAAAGTTGTACAATAATAGCCAAAAATGAAAATGCGAAAATCTTTAACCAGCAGTGAAAAGCTGAAATCACTAGCTAATTCCAAATTATTCTCTAAGCAGCTGTCAGATATTGGAAACTCAAGTTCATGAGGCAGAAATTCCTCAGCGCCAACTACCATATTTTCAGATTCATCGGTTCCTTGTTGGTTATTTAGGTTAAGTTCTGTTAAAACACCATTTTTTTCTGTGTTCTCGGCATTTTCAGTCAAAATTATTTGTGTGTCATGTATTCTTACGTCATCCATAGATACGAGATTCATATCTTTATTCATAATTATTTCTTTGACTACAGTGTTTTTATGATTTACATTAGCGTCAGGTAAGTTCTTGTTATTTGAGCTTTTCATTACCACATTGGATTTTTATTTACCTAACCTAGTAGTGTTAAAGAACCTAGTTTTACTGTCTTTTTTACATTTGTGGAAGTTAAATATTGGCCTTTGGTGGAAGTTTAATATCCTTCCTTCCAATATCCTTCATATTGCCTCAACTACAGATAACAATTTCTTTTTCTGATTTAGTGCCCACCCAAGAGGGAAAGATATGTATGAAGCCAGTTGTCTTTTGATTGCTCGGTATTCAAATGAAATGGATAACTGTTCAGGGACAATGTAAGGCTCAAATGAAACAAGTGACATACATAGTGAATACAAAACTCTCCAAAGAAGTTAATATTGAGCAATGCAACTGAGAGTGTGCAGCAGGGAGTGGCCTAGAAACGCATTGTAAACATGTACATGTATTATTGTTAGCTGTGGAAGATATGGTCAGAACAAAAACTATAATATTACATCGTGTTTCGACACAAACAATAATGAATTTTAAAAAGCCATCAAAAATATTTTACAAATCTCCAATCCAAGCTCAGAATTTGCCATTAATTAATAAAAGAAAAAGACAATTAAATTATGATCCTCTTTCAACAAAGGATATCATGCCTAACTATAATGATTATGTTTGCAACTTGGCAATAAATTATGGGCCATCTTCTATGCCAATACTGCAAACAATTGAACCAGCTAATCCCTATGGAATAGAATGGGATTATTCATACACAAACACTTAAGACATAGTTCAGGAGAGATTGTTATTAAAAAATGTTACTGCTCAACAAGTACATGAGGTTGAAATACAAACAAGAGGCCAAATGATAGTCATTTTATTTTCGAAACTTGTGTGAAATTCTGACATTTTTGTACAAACAGGTTGAAACATTTAGTTCAGAAGTCAATAAAACATTCATGTGATTATTCACATTGTGCGATGATTAAAATAATTATGAATTTAAAGGATGTTAACATTGATGAGCAGTTGCCAAATACGAGTATGTCGCGATCCACTTTATACAAGATTTTAAAACGAAAACTCAGTTTTAAATACAAGAAAGCAAGACGACAAAGCTGTCTCAATGACAGAAACGTTAAAGTTCTTTGGAGAAGGAGCTACCTACAGAAAATAAAAAACTATCGTCGGGAAGGTCGCAAAATATATTACCAAGATGAAACATGGATAAACGCAGGTTTTTATTTAATTAACCATTCATCTAAATTCAAAAGTTGAAAAAAAGAAATTATTGTGACTGTCATTCATACTAATTAACCGTAAAATAAATAGTTGGTCCATAGTAGGTATATATCTTGTACTATGGACTCATAGACTTGTTCCTGGGCTGTCTACATCTAGACTGGTGACATACATTACTGGTACTCCAAGCCGAGCTTGACCAGAAACTCTACTAGCTCATAACCTAGTTCGTAGTAGGCTTTAAGGCTAGCTCATAACCTAGTTTAGGTTTAACAACTGGTTTGAAAAACCCATCTGGAAAAGGTCACAGATTAATAATATCCCACGTAGGTAGTGAAGATGGTCTATTGGATGGCGGGCTTTTATTGTTTGAAGCAAGCAAAAGCGATGGTGACTACCACGAAAGTATGAATGCTGATAATTTTGAAAAATATTTTCAAAAAGAACTGATTCCAAGACTACAGCCGAATTCCGTTTTTGTATTTGATAATGCATCATACCATTCAACAAGGGTTTAATTAACACCAACATCATAATGGCGTAAGGCTGACATTATGGAGTGGCTGACTTCGAAAAACATTTCTTTTTCTAAGAATTTAGTGAAAGCCGAGTTGTTACAAATAGTAAAATCCGTCAAAGAGAATATTAGATATGTAATTGATGAATTAGCTGCAGCCCACAATATCACCATACTAAGACAACCGCCATACCACTGCGAACTAAATGCAATGGAATTGGTATGGGCTGATGTAAAAAAATATGTAGCACGCAATAATACAAGTTTTAAATTGTCTGATGTTCAAAAAATGGCTATGGATGCAATTAATAATTTTACATCAGCCAAAATGAAAGCGTGTATAGAACATGTAAAAAAAGAAGAGGACAAGATGTTAACATTGGATGGTTTGATGGACACTGTCACTGAACGGTTTATTATCAACACCGGCGGAGATTCAGAATCTTCTGAAGATAATTTTAGTGAAAGTGATGATTAGACTATAAGTAAATAATTTAGAAAGTAATATTTTATATCCAATTCTGAGTAAAGATTAAAAGATTTTTAACGTTGACTTTGGCTTTGATTATCTAACCTTTTGCTTGCTGTTTTTTGCCAAAAGAAATAAAAATATATTGTATTTATTATTCCTTTGAGTCTTTTGGGATGAAATGAGGATGAAGATGACATAATTTAATCTTTTAAGTCTGGTAATAGGTAGGTATTTTTAAAATTCCCTAAAAAGGTTTGTAATCCCTGGATCTGTCAACTAACTGTCACTTTGAAATTGACAGTTAATTACTTTTATTAGAAAAATAGACTTTAGCATCCTTTGTTTTTGCAATCAAGAGCACAGCACTGAGTCATTTCTAATAAGTTCACGCTTTATTTTATTATAGATCACTGAGGAGTGACGGAACAAAACATGATAATTCCACTTTTTGTAAAAAAAAAGTTAGCAATGACATTCGACAGAATACCATAAATTGCGTCGCCCGTTAAGCTGGTGTGGTTCAAAACATGCTTATTCCTGCAGTAAATCGCCTCTAAAGTTGAAGGTTTGATGCAAATCATGATATTTCCATGTTTAAAAATATTAATAAATGACATCGGAACAAAACATGATACATTTCATACATTTCTGGTACTCACATTGAAAGTTGGCACAAAATAGGTTATTTCCTACTGTCATACAGACTTTTGAACGCTTTATCAGCTTAAATCCTAGAGAGCCGAAGCCGTAAAATAGTTTATAATTTTGTCTATGGTTGGGCTGATTATTTGACATCTGTCACATGATTTGATGAATGATTTGATTCAAGTCAATGTCAAAATATTAGATCGGTCGCAAGTTGGTCGTTAATTTGTGCAAAAAAATTGTGCTTCGAGTAATTTAAAACTGAATTGAGTACTTTAAAGTTTTTTCAAGTGATTTTCAAGCATGTCTGAGCAGTCAAATACTGTTGGTGCACTCAATAGTGGAGCAAAGAAAAAGAAACGTCGAGAAAGGAAAGCTTTATCCGAAAGAAACAATAAGTAAGTTCGTTCAATTATGTTCGTGTAGTATGTAGAATCAAATCAAATCAAAGTCGTTTATTTGCAAGAAACATGGTAGTACAGCTGCTAATATAATAGTTATCCGTCATGCTCTGCCCTTTACTATGGCGTGCAAATATTTAATACATTAATAATTATATCTATTGAAAAATAATTATCATGTCCCAATAAAATAATTAAATTTTACAACCATTCTCAATGTCATACATCATACACAAAAATAAAAATAAAAAATAAAAATCAAAACATGTCAAGAGTTGAATGAAAAAAATAATAATGAAAAAACAATAATTGTCAAGCATAACATAAAATAACATTAATATAATTTGGTCATATAATTAAAATTAGCACTACGATAGATTAGTATATACATTGAATATCATCCTCATTCAGAAATTCATTTATGTCATAATAGCATTTATCTGTAAAGAAATTTATAACTCTTTTCTTAAATATATGTTGCGGAAAGATCTTAAATCCATCTGGTAGTTTATTATAAATTCTAACCGCCATGCCGTAGACATTACTCTGGAAGACTTTTAATCTTTGCAAACCAACAGTGAGAGTATGTTTATATTGTTGTCTTACTAGTCTGCCATCATGTCCATCTTTAAACTTCTTAAACAGATGCAAATTTTTGTGAACAAAGATACATATTTCAGATATATACAAACTGGGAAAGGAAAGAATATGTTTAATGCGAAAAATAGGTTTGCAGCTGTCTAGTGGTGCCATACCAAATACTGCTCTCAGACATTTTTTCTGAGCTCTGAAAACCCGAATCGAGTCGGTAGAGTTTCCCCATATGATAATACCGTACCTCAGTCTAGATGATACCATCGCGTGATATGCTGTGAGAGCAGCATCTTCAGATACTGTGAGTCTGAGTCTAGTTAGAGCGAATACATATTTGTCAAGATTTGAACAGACACCATCAATGGGACATTTCCAGTTACAGTACTTGTCAATTGTTAGACCCAAAAATTTAGCTTCATCGACAATTTCAATATTTTTATTATTAAATTGTACATTAGGTTTACATGCCCGACTATTATATGTTTGAAATTCTAATATCTTAGTTTTGGAAATATTCATATTAAGACAGTTTTTGGTTAGCCAATCATTGATATTAGATAACGCTTGATTAGCTTTTGTTTCGAGAATATTTTTATTGTCACCTTGTATTACTAAAGTAGTATCATCAGCGAATAGGATGCATGTTTCATTAATCATATTAGGAAGATCATTAATATACACTAGAAATAACAGAGGACCGAGAATACTACCTTGGGGAACTCCTGACCTACTTAATCTAAGCGTCGATTTGTGAGTTGTTTGTATATTATTTCTACCGTGTTTCTGAATTTCGGTGAGCTCTACATATTGCTGTCTGTTCGTAAGGTAGTTTTCGATCCATTCATTTGCTTTGCCTCTTATGCCGTAGTTCGCTAGCTTTGAGAGCAGGATTTTGTGCGAAACGAAATCAAATGCCTTGCTTAAGTCCAGCAAAATTGTTAGAACACGAGGACCTGAATTCATGCCTTCAGTTACCGACTTTAACAATGAAAAACATGCAAGACTCGTGGAGCTGTTTTTTCTAAAGCCAAACTGTTGGGTACTAAGTACGTTATAGGCTGCCAAGAAACTATATAACCTTTTATACATTACTTTCTCAAATAACTTCGCTAGTACCGGAATCAAAGTAATAGGCCTATAATTGTCCATTATGGTCTTATCTCCACGTTTGAATATCGGTTTTACTATTGACAGTTTAAGTCTAGCTGGGAAAATACCCTGAGAGAGAGATAGATTTATAATGTGGCATAATGGTAACGACAGGCATTCCGCACAGTCCGCACAGAATGTTCAATCTGTTATAATATATGCATACTTTTGTTTCAGATACGTAGACAATGACCCGCTGGGCTTAAGAATTCAATGTACATACGTGTAATCATGGAACAAGGAGCATTTTTAAATGTAAACAAATATCGCACCGAGATGTCGTTCGAAACCGAAAAAAATTTATACAATATCCGGTAAAGTTCACCAAGACGTGTATTTGTGTCGTCTTATTAGTACATTTGAACCCCAGCGTAGAGGCAAAGGTACACCACGTCCTTCTGGTAAAACGAAACTTCGAAAGTTAAGTACTTCATTCTTCCTATATGGGAAAAAGAAAGTAATGAAAAGGGTATGCAAATCATTCTTCATGGCAGTATTTTCTATCAAAAGGCAGAGGTTATCAACTATTATCAAATGTGTGATGGATGGCAAAGTTCCAAAGGAAGAAAGAGGAGGTGACAGGCGTTCAGCTAAATCTCAAGAGAAAAAAGAACATTTACGCAATTTTCTCCGAAACCTTCCTTGCAGTGAAAGCCATTATAATAGAGCAAAAAGCAAGTGGGTGTATTTGGATGCCGGTTTGAATATTAAAAAATTGAGAATGCTTTAAAATAATAGTGTCACAAATGAACTGAAAGTTAAGAGAACAATGTTTTACGAAGTGTTCACATTTGAATTTAACATTGGATTTCGGTCACCTGCATCAGATGCCTGCAGTTCCTGTATACTATTGAGTAATGAACAAGATTTATCTAAAAAACAAGAACTAATGACAAAACTGCGAATCCATAAATTGCGAGCAAACTTTTTCTTTAAACTTTTGAAAGAAAAGGTTGATAATAGTATCACTATATGTTTTGATCTCCAGCAGGTGTTTCCTCTACCGAGGACACCAATTCAGGAGGCGTTTTATTCCCGTCAGATTAGCCTGTATAATTTATGTGTGATGGATCTGTCAGAACAAAATAATTCTTGTCTGTATAATTGGGATGAAACAGAATCTGGCAAGGGTGCTGTTTCAATTGGATCTGCGTTATACTGCTTCTTGAATACTAAAACAATATCGGCTAATGTGAAGTTAGTAAGACTTTTTTGTGATGGCTGCGGGGGCCAAAACAAAAACAGCCACGTGTTGCATATGCTGCTATTTTGACTTCAAAATAAGTCCCCTACACATGTTAAGGAAATACAACTTTTTTTCCCGAGGGCATAGTTTTCTGCCAACGGACCGTTTATTTGGTAGAATTGAGAAAGATGTGAGAAAAATACCAGTGATTACTACGAGGCAAGAATATTTTGAAATATTTACTAAACATGGCAGAGTGTGCGAGCTTGGTAAAGAATGGTGTTCGTATGATGTAAAAGGTTTAGAAAATTACTATAAAAAACTTGTGGGCATACAAGGAATGAAAAAAATTATATTCAAGAAGTGCAAATCTTCTCAGGGCAGACAATTGAACTGCGTAGTAAAAGCTTCACCAAACTATAGATTTGAGTCCGGAGAACAGTTTATATCACTACTAAAAAGGGGCAATCGTCACCCCAGAAATATAGAACAAATTCAGGAAGAACGCGGACTGAGTCCTGCAAAGAAAAATGATGTGACCAGTCTATTAATAAAACAGTTCGGTGCCGATTGGGAGAACCTTCCAGCATTAGAATGGTACAAGCAAATATTAAGTTGTTCTAGAAATATTACAGAACAAAATGAACAAATTGATGATGATGAAGCGTGTATTTGTACTGAGATGGATATAGAAGACATAAGAATTTCATTTTTAATTAATTGTGTTTTTGTCCCATATTATTTTTGATTAATCAATAAATAATAAATCCAGAACATAAAATGTTATTTCCTAACCTTACTTTTTCAAAACATGATATTTCCAAACAGTTTGGTACAAATCATGATCTTTTCGTCTGGTCTGATCAGAACATGATATTTCCATTTTTTACATAAGAATAAATACACAATTTGAAAAAAAAAACCATGCTTAATAAGTTTTTACAGTTATTTATTCATTAGAACCCATATTTTCTTTAATTGTACAAAGGAAAAGTAGTTGCCGGTTTTTGACCTTTTGTGAAAAGTTAGACATCATGGAATTATCATGTTTTGTTCTGTCACTCCTCGACTTAGAATGAGCATAATATGCTGTTAGTTTACAAAAAATATACGAGATTTGACGGACGACAAGGCACAGCCGCTTATGCGACACCTACCGGGAGAAAAAGGCAGTTTTTCTCCCCATTGTACTACCCCGTATCTTTCTTGCCATCTTGCGACTGGTTATGAATATCACCACCTCATATCTTTCCGTGGGGTGAAAGTAATTGATCACTATATCGCTCTTTAATCTCGAGTGATTTATAATAAATCTACGAGGGAGTTATACGAATGACTAGCATCCCGCTCGGGACTTCGTTCCTGTGGGAATTCGGGAAAATTATGTAGCTTATATTACTCAGGGATAATGTAGCATCCTAATGGTGAAAGAATTTTTCAAATCGGTCCAAGTAGTTTCGGAGCCTATTCGTTACATACAAATATACAAATCTTTCCTCTTTATAATATTAATATAGATAAATGATAACCTTTAAAAAGAATAAAATAAAATATTTTAAACGAAAAATTGACCCGCCTTCAAAAAGGGTGAAATAATTTTTTAAAGCTATGTTAACGAGTAAGTAGTGGTTACGGGTAAAACAGCGAATAGGTGAATTCATAGCGGAATATGGTCAATAGAGAGGAATGTTTTTTTTGACGTCGGCGCCGGTTTGAACAGGACCTAGTTTAATGAAATAAGTTTTCGCACAAGCTTTTTTTGGCAGTATAAATACTAAGATAATTATGCCATGCGAGTAATTGTTCGGCGCCGACGTCAAAATAAATATTCCTCTCTATTTACCATATTCCGCTATGAATTCACCTATTTGCTGTTTTACCCGTTACCACTTCTTACTCGTTAAGATAGCTTTAAAAGATTATTTCACCCTTTTTGAAGGCGGGTCGATTTTTTGTTAAAAATATTTTATTTGTAATACCAAGAAAAACTTTGCTTTTCACTAAGAAAGATATACCTACATGAACTGTATCCAAATATCGTAAGCAAACTAATCTTGTCTATTGTTTTGTTCGTGAATAATATGTGGGGAATTCCCTTGGAGAATTCCCTGTCAATCTAAATCTAATATTATTTTGGAGTGTTTACGTTTCTTGTTGGAGTTGTTGGTTGTTTTTATTTGTGTAGCAGTGTATCTAGGTTGAATCACATAAGTAAGAAAATAGAACGGTGCCAAAATTTGAAGAATGTCTTCAAGTAAGCCATATAGTCAAAAATTTCGTGAAGAATGGCTCTCTGAGCCGGCTTTTCAAGGTTGGTTGAAAGAAGTAAGCACCGACAAAACCAAAGCGTATTGCAGCTATTGTCGATGTGAATTAAATGCGAAAAAAAATGATTTACTGAATTACATTACGAGAAAAAAACACGTTAAAGCAGCAGAGCCATTTTCGAAAAAACAATTAAAATTGACCTTTGTATCCAAACCAAAATATGATGCTAAACAAAGCTCAAATGAGGCCTCTTTATTATTCATAGCTGCTCATACTTCTATGTTACCCGTAGATCACCTCGGAGTATTGTGCAAAAAAGAATTTAAAAGTAAATTAAACTCCACCGAACAAAGTGTACGGCAATTATAAAGAATGTGCTAACGCCACACTTTAATTCCGTTTTAAAAATTATATTGGAGATGGACCATACTGCTTATTGCTTGACGAAAGCAAAGACATAAGTGTAACAAAATTACTAGGAATAATTGTGCAATATTTAAGTAAAACATCTCTTGAAATTGTCACTTCCTTTTTAACGCTAGCAGAATTAACCAAAGGAGACTCTACATCCATTACAGAAGATGTAAAAAAAACACTACTTGCTTATGGACTGGACATAAAAAAGCTTTGTGGTGTTGGAGTTGACAATGCAAATGTTATGGTTGGAGTACACCAGAAATTGAAATCTAACCTAATTATGATCAAGTGCTCTTGTCATTCCATACAGCCCGCAGTTTCTCATGCTTCAGCCGAAAAAATACCAAGACATTTAGAATATCTTGTTCAGGAGACTTATAATTGGTTTTCGAAGTCCTCAAACTGTCAAAATTAATATAGAGACTTATATTTAACCATAAACGATGAAGAACCATTAATTACCCAAGCCTGTGCAACAAGATGGCTCTCAGTAGAAACAGCAGTGAAAAGAGTCTTGGACCAATGGACGGAATTGAAATTGCATTTTAACCTCACGAGAAACACTGAAAGATGTTATAGTGCTGAAACTCTTTATAACCTATATCAAAATCCTACAAACGAAGCATATTTGTTATATATTCATTCAGTTTTGGATCATTTGCAGGGTCTTGTAAAAAAATTTCAGTCTAATAATATTGATCCTAGCAAATGATTAAACGATCTCATTATGGCTATTGAATCTCTTGGAAGAAGAGTTCTCGATCCCAATAGACGTTTTTGAAATAAATAATTTTTTGATTCTACACCCTTATCTAGGATTCAGATAAGAGAATAAGCTAACACAAATCAAAGAAACAAATAGATTTTCAGCAGAAGAC
Source organism: Aproaerema taeniolella (assembly GCA_949987775.1). Taxonomy (NCBI): domain Eukaryota; kingdom Metazoa; phylum Arthropoda; class Insecta; order Lepidoptera; family Gelechiidae; genus Aproaerema; species Aproaerema taeniolella. The sequence continues at coordinate 11,707,348 of OX465245.1, forward strand.
GAAAAGCAATTCAGGGGATAATTAGTTTTTACGATTGAACGTATTAAACAACTTAGACAAAGGCTGCCAGACAACTATAAAATTCTGAAAAAAATAAACCAATTATCAGTTTCAAATACATTAAGGCAGGTCAAAGATAACATTACACCACTGGTGCAAGAAATGGGCCATAATGAAGAATTGATCAATAAAGTAGAGACCCAATTACAAAGATGCATTACAAAGATGCGGCTGATATCAACCCTTTCAAAGAATTATGTACTTTCACTTTGTCGATGATTTCTTTGCCGTGGTCTAACGGTGAAGTTGAAAGGGTTTTTAGCCAAATCAATGTAGTTAAAAACAAACTACGAAATCGATTGAAGAACAATACTATGAATGCAATTTTAACCTTTAGAGCAGGTTTAAGAAGAATGAATAAATGCTGTCATAACTATGAGTTGCCCATAGAAGTTTTGAAAAAAGTAGGTACAATGGCAAACTATGAAAACAGGGCTAATGAAGAACTATCTGTCGCGCTTTCTGTCAGTGTTAATTAACAATCCTAAGGCTGTAATTTTATGGACAGACGAAGCCTTATTCACTCGTGTTGGCTTGTACAACCAATATAACGAACACTGGTGGTCGTACCAGAACCCGCACATGATAAGATAAAATTATCACCAAGTTCGTTTCAGTGCGAATGTGTGGGCCGGGATAGTCGGTAACCAGATACTGGGGCCATACTTTATTGAGGGGCGGCTAACCGGTGGCACTTATTTGGACATGTTGCGGAATGTCATCGCCGAATTTATGGACGAAGTGCCGCTCTCAATCATTAACCATCGCGAGTTACTTCCAACAAGACGGTGCCCTACCACATTATGACGCCGACTTTCGCGCCTACCTCAATTCGCAACACGGTGATCGCTGGATAGGTCCCGGGGGTCCTGTGCCTTGGCCACCTCGCTCACCCGACCTTACTCCCATGGACTTTTACTTGTGGGGTAAAATCAAACGGCGAGTTTTTGTAGAAGAGGCCCAGAGTTTAGCAGACCTAAGAAACAAAATTGAAAGTGCTTTTGTGGAAGTTAAAAATGACACTGCAGTCCTTAACAAATTAAAAGACAATGTGCAAAAGCGTGCGAGACTGTGTTTGGAAAGAAATGGTTTACATTTCGAGCAATTGTTAAAATACTGTTAAATTTTTAAAGTGACAATGAAAGTTAAGTGATTAACATAAATAGTGATTTAAGTTGCTTAATAATTACTGTGAACATTTTTAAAGTGAATATTAGAGTAAGGGATTTCAAACGTTGATTATTCTTTTTTTTAATACTCCTGGACTACATCATTGGTTACGACGACGCATGGATACAAAAGGTATGTTGATCTGGTTTATTTCTTAAAGTTATTATTGTGTAGTTTTGAATTTACCGCACTGTTTGCTAAATTAATTATGGATAACATGTAATACTTGTAATAAAGAACAGCAACAAACAAAAACTAAACTCATATTAACAATTTTATGTTTTAAAAAAAATGGGGTTTCGTTTAGCAGCAAGGTACCCTGATCAAGGTTTGAGTTTGCATGAAATGGGTAGAGGGCATGAAGGGCTACCTCTCGTTGTCATTTCTATCCCGCGGAGACGCGTTATTACTGAGAAAATAATTTTTAAAATGTTAATAAAATTTACATTAAAAAAATGTGATATACGTGAAACGAAACGCAATTAAGTCTTTTTTCATTAAATAATCGAATGTAGTACATATGTATCTTGTGAAACGAAACGCAATTCCGCCATTTTGTTCGTGTCGAGCTGTCACTGTCAAGCCAAGCCAGCCAGCCATTCTGTTGCTTTCGGGTGTACGCGAATGTTCTTTGTGTTGTGTTGTGTGCGGTGTTTTTTTGGATCCTTTTCTACGACCGTGGCGCTCTTCCTAGACTCTTGTACTGTTTGCAATCATGACGACTTTCGCTTTCTCACTGGATTCCGACTTCTTTCTCTACCGACGACTTTGGCGCACCTACCGGACATGGCATCGCGACCTGACGATTGAGAACCCGGTCCATCAAGTGACCCGCTGCCAGGGCCATCGAGGGATCCTCAACCTGGGCCATCGAGTGATCCGCAACCTGGGCCATCGGGCGACGGCAGTAGTGCGGATGATTTTGATACGGACGATGAGGTCTATGTATCCAGAGGCTTGTATATTGAGGAAATTTTGTAGCAGTGGAGTATTACCCGGTTAAAGGAGGAGCTGGGCAACAGAAAGCAATGTGTGGCTTTCGCCGAGGCAAAGGGTTTAGTGCCTAAAGAAAAAATGTGCCGCTACCACCGCGCTCCTATGGTGATTGCAACATCAACTAACAGGTTACTAAAAAAATGTTTTGTTTTACAAAGAATTAATGTTTGGCTTGTAATGTAAATAGACTTAATTTACTTTTATTTGTTATCAGATCAATTGGATCATGGATTTGCTGCAGAAAAACCGTCGGCATCTTTTTAGAAAATACTAAAATTAAGCTGGTGCACGTATTTTACTTGGAATATGCATTTGCGCACCGACAGTCAAATAATACTGTGCTGAGGAAGGATCCGTATAAAAATAATTTCCAAAAATGTTCAAGCCGGGCCACCATCTGCGATTGGTACAGCTACTGCAGGGAAGTGGTCGTGATCTATCATTTGGATAGAAATGAGGCCAGAGGCAAAATCGGGGGCCCAGGAAAGATAGTCCAAATTGACGAGTCAAAGTTTGGAAAGCGCAAATACAACCGAGGTAATTATAAAACTATTAATCTTGTGTTAGTATAATTATTGTTTTTGCTGTTTTTTAAATGTTATTAATGAGATAAAAAAAAATTTTAAGACGCCATATCGAGGGGGCATTGGGTCTTCGGTCTTATTGAAGATGGCTCCGAGGACCTAAGGTTGGAGGTGTGCCCGGATAATGTCAGATCAGCGGAGGTTTGAATTCCGCTGATCCAAAAGCATGTGGAACCGGGCATGACTATCCACACCGACTGTTGGCGGGCATATGATGGCCTAGCCGACCATGGCTACATTCATAAAAAAGTTAATCATTCGGAACCAGAAAATCCATTTGTGGGTCCTGACGGGACTCACACTCAAAGAATTGAGTCCCAATGGAGGGCGGTGAAGAGATTTTTTCGAAAAGAAAATTATAATAATTCACAGAACTTTGCAGATTTAATAGTAGAATATATGTGGAGACGTTATGTAATTAAATTCAAGAAAGAGCCATTCAATGAAATGATTAAGGCTATTAAATATGTTTACAAAGGAAAATAAATTTATCGATTAAAAATGATGTTGTATTATTTAATCAATCCTTTACATAATATAAGAAATAGGTTCAAAATTAGTGACAGGATTAAATTAGTCAACCTAGAACTAGATAGATTTGATTTTTAAAGTCAAATTGGTCAAAATAAAATCAAATTGGTCAACTTTTGATTATATGGATTTAGTTTTCAACATCAGTGACAGAACCGATGGCTGACACCAAATTAGATAGATTAGGTTTTTAAAGTCAGTGACAGAACCGAATCAGTCAACACCGAATCAGATAGATTAGGTTTACGAAATGAGTGACAGAACCGAATCAGAGTACCCCGACTCCACGTAGTGTTACAAGGATTCTAATAGCGGAAGTAAACTATAAGTTAAGCAGACAGGGTCGTGAATTCTTTATTCTATACACAAGGTCATTTCATATAACAACAGGAGTAGTACCGTCCTGGCGTCAGAAGGGCAGGCAAGCGTCAGGCAGGTGTGGGTCAGGCAGCGTACTATCGACTACGTAGGGGCCGTGAGTGGATGAGTCTGGCAGCTGGTTATCGTCGATACGTCCGGGTGCGTAAGCAGCAGTGAGACGTAGATTAGTACGCCCGGTACTAAAACCCTGTAATTTGTGAACATTGGGCGGTTACTAAAGTGTCCATAATTTCACCCTGACTGCTACATGGTCAACGATGCTGGAAGCGTGGAGACTTGGCGAAGCGAAAAGAAGGTTGTGCCGTTCAGGTACATAAATACTAATTATTGATCGTGATGTGGCAGACAGGGTAGGCAGGCGTCATCGGAAATCAGATGGACTTACAAAATGAAATAAAAAGAAAAGATGAATGCAATAGATTTAAACAGGAATGAACAACAAAGCGTGTGCTATCTAAAGATATCCATGTAAAACAGGAATAAATTAAATAATTTTAACTAATCTAACAGTACTACAATATAGAATAAGCTGAACCCTTTACATTAATAAAATGAAGGTACCTACACAATAAAAGAATAAAAGAAAACTAAGACATGGGTAATAATTTATAGCAACTTTAAATTTAATTATTAATCTAAGACTATTACTAAATTTACGTTATTTGACTTAAGGCACTAAGCAAAGCAAAGAAATATCTACCGCTGTGCATGATAAATGTAGGTCAAGCACATCGAAAATTACAAAATTATCGACTAGTTTTAATATTAAAAATAACTGCACGACTTACCCATAGTCGGGGTTCACTTCAAAAAAGGTTAATAAAACTTTAAGAGTTAAATTAAATGTGAAAAGTACTGAAGTGATAGGAAAAACGTAATAATAGGTACTGTGCGCTTGCGCACCGAAACATAGACCTCACGTCGCGTCGGGACAGCTCTCGACCGAGTGAATCACGGTTTGCGCGGGTACCGGTTGCCGTGCCCAGCAGCCACGCGCAACTGCCAAGGTAAAAAACGATCATATGAAACGGGAGCGAATTTTTTACCCGTATAAGTTTGAAACACCGTTGCAACCAACAAAGCAGTAGGTAATTGACAGCATTCGGAAATTAGGCGGGTTGTAATTCGCTGCCATTTTTAGCCGTCACGTCGCCATGTCAAATTGGTTGACGTTTCTCCGGTAATCATTTGCTTTTGGTCTATTTTCACAAATAATTTAATTATTTGCAATATTTTTGTGTGCGGCGGTTTGTTTTCGTGTCTCGATTACAAACAAGACGTGGTGGAATCAAACAATGAGTGGAATCAAAAGAAAAAAAATGCGAAATATGTGGAGCAAAAACGTGTCGAATGGACGGACAAAAAAGAATATTTATGGCAAGATTTCCACTAAATGAAGATCGGTAAGTACAGTATATCTTTGTTCATAGCGTGATATAACTATGTTAATCATTAGTTTCATTGAAAACTTGGCTTTTTGAGTAAAATAATACATAACCTTCTTTGCAATGTAAACAATAGTGTTGTTTGAAAGTAGTATCGATAGTTTTAATTTTAAGTGAAAAAGTACCGGGTTAATACGAAATGTCTTTACTAAGCAAATGCCTATTAGGTATGTGTATACAAAAGGATGCATATCACGTCCCCATGACGTATCCATAACGTACCTACAACGTACTCATCTCGTATATACCATGTAGGCACCACGTTCGCTTCAACAAATTTAGATGAACAGAACAATGTAGTATTTCAGATGAACAAAAGAGAATAAATAGGTGAACGTACTCCGGTAAACAATCTTAGTTTTTTAGGTGAACTTTCGGGTTAATAGGTAACAAATTGGATTTTTATGGTGAACAAAGTTAGGTGAATGATATAGTATTTTAGGTGAACACAATGAGACAAACATTTCAATGTATGCCTTTATAAAATAAAATTCTTAGCATGTATGCAAGTTTTAGCCTTGTTTTCTTTTCAGCTGTAAACAATGGGTAGCGGCGACTGGAAATGAAAACTTAATTCACATGCCTATAGGAAAATTGAATCAATTAAAATACATTTGCGGCAACCATTTTGATACGAAAGATTTCAAGAAAAAGAAAACGAAATTGAAGAAAAATGCTGTTCCGCATATTAATATTGCTACAAATCCATTAACAGATGACTTGTTCCACAGCTTTCCAGTACACATCGAATATGTGTCTAAAAGTAAAAATAGGATAGATATTTTAAGTGAGCATAATTACTGCAGGCGTACTGATCGGGGTTAGATTTTTTTTATTTGTGAAAAACATGCAATTCCAAAGTTTTTTTTGTAATAAACTTTTATTCACAATATTCACACACAGAAAAAGTTACAATTAATCATCATTTAATTCATTCATTAATTCCAATTTCAATTCCTTAATTCCATTAATTCCAGAGTTTAATTTTTTATATTGGTTATCATAAACAATATGTTTAAATTGTGTAATATATATTTTCTTATGTGTTGTAGAGCCTTCAACTTCAAAAATTTTGTGTGACTCTAAAATAAAGAGGTTACATAGCCCAAGTAAGCATTAATTATACATTTCAGTAATGTTACTTTATACTACACCTGCTCGGAAAGTACGCTCATAATTGTGCAAAAACTGGTAAGAAAGTTCGAATTTGTTGCCCTTCAAATACTTAAGAGGGAAGAAAAAATGTATGAAAATCCATTATTAACCTGCTAAGCAGGAAAGGAAAGTTGTATGAAAATCCATTACTAACGTGGTTTATTTTTTTGCATTTTAATAAAGAGAACACCAATGTCAAAAGCAAAAAAGTTTTCATATCAATATTTCATAGAAACGCTACTGATCGCTGCAAGGAGATCTGACTCTAAGTAGATGGTATTACAAAAAAGAGAAAGATACTGGCCGCTTGTAATTTTTGTGACACGCTCTGTCATATAAAAAAAGAATACCGCGCGCTCCGAAAATTTTTTTTCGCAATTTTCGATTGCTGTTTGTTGTTGCTGCTTGCTTAATTTAGTGAGTTTAAAGGTGAAATTTTGTAAGGTGAAATGGAGTCTACGAGTGACTCGAGTGACGAAGATTTAATGACTCCGCCAGAGTTGCAAGAAACTGCCCAAGCAGTTGTTGATAACTTGTTGCCCGAAAAGAATTAAATATAACAAGGCATATGAAGACTTCTTACATTGGAAAAGCTCGAAAAATGCAAATTCATTTTCAGAGAATGTTTAACTGTCTTATTTAAATGAAAAAGCGCAAAAATATAAATCAAGTACTTTATGGTCTTTGTACACAATGCTAAAAAGTACCATTTTGGTAAAGAATGATATCAATATTATAGAATACAAAAAACTTACTGCATTTCTGAAAAGAAAATCGGAGGGATTCCGCAGTAAGAAATCAAAAGTACTTACTTCAAAAGACGTTTCTCCAAAACGCTCCTGATGACAAATATTTGTTACTGAAGGTTAATTAATTGGTACGTCTTAAAAATTATCATTGTCTAACCAGCTACTTACGTATGTCATTTTTTATGTGTTACAGAACCTTCAACTTCAGAAATTTCAATGGAAAGTGACGCTAAAAGAAAAAGGTCACAAAGTCCAAGTAAGCATTTTTATAGATTAATAATTTGGTACGTCTTTAAATTAATTTCGTCTAACCAGCTACTTACGTTTGTAATTTTTTATGTCTTGCAGAACTTTCAACTTCAGAACATTCAATAGAAAGTGACGCTAAAAGAATAAGCTCACATAGTCCAAGTAAGCATTTTTATCGATTAATAATTTGGTACGTCTTAAAATTAATTTTGTCTAACCAGCTTCTTACGTTTGTATTTTTTTATGTGTTGCAGAACCTTCAACTTCAGTACCTTCAATAGAAAGTGACGCTAAACGAAAAAGGTCACATAGTCCAAGTAAGCATTTCTATAGATAAATATTTCTTTTAATAATTACGTTTTTGAATTATTATTGTCTAACCATCCACTTACTTATGTAATTTTCTTATGTGTTGCAGAACCTTCAACTTTAGAAATTTCAATGGAAAGTGAAGCTAAAAGAAAAAGGTCACATAGTTCAAGTAAGCATTTATATTTGAAATGTTCCCCTAATGTTAACCTAAATGTGTCAACTCAATTCAAAATGTCTGAACTTCATTGAACATTAAATGTTTCGACTGTCATAACATAACATAGTGCTCCAAAGTCATCATCATCCTTACCTGCTAGCGCTGCTCCCTGCTGATCAACAGACGAGGCTCTGGTTTATTACAACCAAGAGTTTCTTTTCTTGATGTTGGTCACTTTGCCTTTCCCTATTTTTTAATACTGCTTAAAATATCAGAGTACTTAAAATACTCTGACACTAGCAAAATCACAAAAATCAAAAATTGAATGAAATGTTTCTTAATCCTTATGTCAATAACATTTGTTTGAGCCTGTCTGTTTGCAAAGGTGCCGTCTTCCCCCGAGAAGAACAGACGGGAAACTTAAGGGTTGTTTTTTTTTGTTTTTTGACATTATTTCCTGTTTTTAACTGATCTGACTTACTATTTTATTTATTTTTTCTCTCCATCTTTTTACTTAGTTTTTTTTTATTTTGCTCGTCTTCTGTTTGTATTACACAAAGATAATATCAACACTAGTTATTTTATTCTGAATGAGATGAAGTTTTCCCAGTTATATTAAATAAGACGAAAAGAATTAATTAATCTGCTTTCAATAACTAAATTTATTTCCAGGTGGAGTGGAGTATGTACAAGCAAGAGTCATCTTAGGTTTTGTAAAGCATGTGCAAAGTAAGCTTTTAAAACATGACTGGCATGTATGGTTAGAATAGAGTCATTGAAATGATACCATTGTTAAGGAGAATTACACTTATAAAGTGTGTTTTTCACCCCTGATGAAAAAAGAGTGCTGTTGGTTTGTCTTTGGCATCTTAGCTCTTAATTGAGTGGACCAATTTGGATGTTTTTTGTTTTGTTTGAAAGCTGACGTGATCGAGATGGTTCTTGACATTTATTTTTCTCAACAACTAACTATGCTTAGTGTATGTATGTATGTGGTCAAGAAGTTTACAACTGCTCCTAGTAAACTACTATAAAAAATTAACTATGATATGATTTATCTGAGAAAAAAAATGTTTGAACTTTCTCAGGGATGTGGCTGCCTTTCATTAAGTTAATTCTTAACTTTGTGAACTGGAGGAATGTTCACAAACATGACCACTGCCACTGAGAACACCGTCAATGATATGATAATATTGTTGGAAGAATACCAATCATACCAACATAATAACTTTGGTTTATTGGCAACTTCTTAATAGAGTTACATGATTTTTACAAGTTGACAGTAAAGATACAATGTAAAAAATGATAAATTTAAAAGGCTCAAGCAACTGTTAAACTAACTACTGACTGGTTTCAAGACCAAGTAAGTTTTGTGGTGTTTTCGTATCACCGTGGATGGAATTTCATCTAGAATCTTATATAAAGCAAACTATCTGAGGCGCGGAAAACACCATCGCCGCATTTTTTTATGCAGCCATCGGTAATATATGAGTTATCTGTTGTGATATCATTGGTAATCTGCCTATTAATCTTCTGCAGAAGTTCTCGGAATTTGGCAAGGTTTTTTCAGTAAAATACCTCCAGTGGTAAAACGCAGTTAGTTATTTCGAAATGTTGGTGAACTTATCTTTTAATTTTGTAGCCCTAACACAAAAATCTCAATATTGTATCACTGAGATTCTTTGTTTGTTCTTCTTTCTTACAATCACAACTTCAAGTCAATATAATGGAGCCAAGCCAAAGTGTTATCAAATCTAACATACTTAATAAACATATTAAGCAAATATTATCATACCAACTTTGACATATACTATTATTTATGTATGTCTATTCTATGACACATTATTTAATTATCACACTATACCTATTCACTTACGTTCAGGCTTCACTCAGCCGGTCTTACAAGAAACAACTTAGAGCTGAGTGAAGTCGTTTTTCTACACACAACAACACTGCACAAACACAAGTACAAATGCTAAGACTTTTCAAATATTTCTTTTTAAAAGTTTTCTTCAAAAATATCCTTACTAATATTATAAATGCGAAAATAACTCTGTCTTTCTGTCTGTATGTCCGTCTTTCACGCCTAAACTACTGAACCGATTTTGGTGAAAATTGGTATAGAGATAGAGATTAGACCTTGGGAAAGGACATAGGCTACATTATCTCACAGCTGGGCACGATATAATCTGTAGTCCACGCGGGCGGAGCCGCGGTCGGAAATTGTTAATATCCGGGCATATCACCGAATAACAAGCGCTCCCACCTACACCATCGTCTAGTTTTATGCCTTTTGTCTGTCCTGTTTGTTCCAGTGGAGGGACCACCATACAAGCCGAAAAGCCCTGCTTGCCCTAAAATCTAAAGATTCCGAAATAAAGATAAAGAATCGTTTCAAATTTTCGCGCGCAATAACTCGCACTTTAAGAGGTCAATAGCCTAATGAAAGAGTCATAGACAACGCTCCGATGTGTGAAATCAAACTATCGCGCGCGCGCGGTCGCGCGCGTTCGGCTCAAGTTCGGCTACGCTTCGGGAAGGAGCGACTCTCGCTCGCACTCGTTGGATTCAAATGCGACTTCCAAATGTACTCTTCTAACCTATACAAAATTGCAATATCTCAATGTATAAACAGTGTAGGTATCCATAGCAATTTATATGGGATCTAAGCTTGATCTAAGGCAAGGCTTATACGTTATGAAGTTAGTAACGAGTCCGCGAACGTACTGAACGCAGCCGAAAACTTCGGATAACATTGTTTATGATTGTTTACTTTCTCGTTTGTTGTTGTGGTTGAGTGAGACTGAGGAGTTAAATAATTGATATTTGAGTTGAAAATGAGTGCGGATGTGGCGAATACCGTTAATAAAGTCCCGTGTAGTGATACTATTTGTATCAAGAGTTTGATTAGCAGTGGGGAGTTCAATAGTTGTGCGTTTTCGGAGAAATTGAAAATCATTTCCTCGCCGAAGCCTACACCGGATTTAGCTATTATTCAAACAAGTAAGTCCCATAAAAGAGTATTTAATCGATCGGTTTATAAGACTCGTTGGGTAGCTGGGTGCTCACATACGAATAAATTATACTGTTGGTATTGTTTATTTTTTTCCAATGAGAAAAATGTTTGGAATACAACTGGGTACGATGATTTGAATAATCAAACTAATGCCTTGAAAAGGCACCAAAATTCGCAAAAACACATGAGCGCTGTTATTTCGTTTTGTAATTTTGGTAAACAGCGCATAGAAACTTCACTATCTCGCCAGTTATTTGATGAAATATCAAAACATAATTCTCGGGTTGACCACAACCGTTGTGTTTTTCAGAGACTAGTTGATGTTGTTTGTCTTTTAGCACAACAAGAACTGCCTTTTAGAGGCCACGATGAGTCCAAAACCTCATTAAATAAAGGACATTTCTTAGAACTTGTGTCATTGCTTTCGAAGTACGATCTTGTTTTAGAAAAGCATATGCAAGAACAAGATGGCAGCAAATCGGGGCAGAGTTATTTATGTAATAAAATTCAAAATGATATTATTCATTCAGTAGCCGAGGTAATGAAGTCCTGCGTCGAATCAGAAATCAATAGTACAACATTTGTTTCTGTTATTATTGACGAAACTCCCGATGTTAGTAACAGGGAACAGTTGTACGTTATTCTACGTTATTACTTCAGTAATAATATCCATGAACGTTTCATGGGCTTCATAAATGTGTCAGAGAGCCGTACAGCCGACACACTGTCGAAAGTCATTTTAGATGCATTGAATAAAAACTGCTGCACCGAAAAACTAATAGCACAAAGCTATGACGGTGCAAGTGTTATGTCGGGTGTCAGAAATGGTGTTCAACAAAAAGTTAGAGAAGTTTGTCCACAGGCTATATTTATATGGTGCAATGCCCACATTCTTAATCTGGTTTTGTCGAAATCGTGTGGTAGGATTAGCGAAGTCAGTTCTTTTTTTTCATCTCTTCAGGCTATAATAAGTTTCTTCAATAACAGCACGAAAAGATCTTCCTATTATGACAAGTATTGTAATAAGAAATTGCCTCACGTTTCTGCAACACGATGGGCATATTCGTCTCGAATAGTGAACACTGTATACGACCAAAAAGACAACCTCATTGAATTGTTTACAAATATGATCGAAAATCCACAGGATTGGGACGGCGATACGATTATGTCAGCAGAAAACTTTTTAAACTTACTGCAATCTTTTAATTTCGTTTTTTTTCTCTCGGTCTTCCACCCAATTTTCGAAAAAACTGACGTTTTGTACAACATAATCCAAAAATCGCAAGTTGATGTCGGTTACTGCGCTAATAAAATAAAAGAGTTCGAGTCTTGGTTGCGCGCTGAATTTCTCGATAAATACGACAGCATTTACGAAAAGGCATTGCAAAACAACACACCTCCTCGATTGCGGCGCAACGTCACCTGCGCACTATCGGAATACAAACGTCTCTTTGTACAAGTAATCGATAATATATCCACTGAAATTAACACTCGTTACGCAGAAATGTATAAACTTCAGTTTTTCCAATTGTTCAACACTAAAATGTATGAAAAATTCCGCTTAAATTTTCCGACAGAAGCCTTAGAGTCACAATTACAATTTTACGGTAACCGATTTGACAAGCAAACACTTAAAAACCAGCTAATTTGTTTGTATTCCTCACCCGAATTAAAAGACCTCAACATTTTCAATTTAATTGATTTTATTAATGAAAACCAATTAGAAGACGCCTCTCCCCAACTTTTGAAACTTGCACATCTGGTTGTGACCATTCCAGCCACATCAGCTTCAGAAGAACGCGCATTTTCATCCCTAAAGCGTATCCACACTTATTTGAGAAACACGCAGGGCCAAGAGCGTCTTTCTGACCTTTCCATGATTGCAATCGAAAAACAGCTTTTGATTGAATTAAAACGTTCCCCAAATTTTTATTCCGACGTAATATTTTTTTTTAAAAAGAAAGATAGACGCATTGATCTACAATATAAATAAAAAAACGTAGTTTTTAATTATTTTTTTTTCAGGATTGCGCAAGTTTTTTTTTGCTTAGATTTTTATTAGATATTTTTCGCTTACTTCACTCAACCAACACAAAAACAACAAGAAAAAAGGCTATTTTCAAAGCCACCGAAGGAATGATATTGCTGGCATGTTTTAAAAATTCTACCTAGTAATATCATGTCTTCAGTGCGCTATGAATGAACTCGCCATCGCCAGTAAGAAGTACTAAGATAAGAAGTCGCGTAACAACACCGAAAAGAGAGAAGTCAAGTAAAAAAAAATTATTATTTATTTCCTTTCAGCAACAGTAAAAAAAAACCTGAAAAAAAAAACAATTTAAACCTACGAAAATATGGCATGGCTTGCCCTATCGCTAGACCCTAGGCACGCCACTGGTTTGTTCATTAGTGTCTTTGAATATATCTATCCTGCTTCTTTGATAAAATAAATTTCCAACCCAGTGAAGCCAAAAACCATTCATCCATTCATAAAAAAAAAAGTTGAAGTGGTCATTCTGTCAAACCGCTAACGTGTCGTGGCTAACGTATGTGATTTGTGTTTGGTGTGAAGAATTTAAATACTTACGGTGAGTATTTTTACTAGGTATTCTGTTATTATTAGGATAAGTAAACTACTAAAACGTGAAAATAAAATTTTTAGCGTGAATCACAAAATTTGTCCTTTTCTGAACCCGATAAAGTCGGCGGTGTATTTTGGCGCGCGCTTTGGCGGCTGACGTAATAGTTTTATCTTCATTTTTGATATTTTTTGGCTGTTTTATCATTCTAAATGCGATCAAAATGATCATTTACGTTATGATCAAGTAATTACCAGCCGGGATGATAAAAATATAAGCAAATAAAGTCAGAAATTTTGGAATCCAAATGTCAAGTGTTCATGGTGCAGTTAGGGCTAGGTGCACACCGAGAGATCGCGCGTTCCGGAATCCGGACTGTTTTCCTACGCGATTTTAAATGTTACTTTGGCCTATTAAACTGCTTCTAAATGGTATTTTTATTTATTTCGGTTCATGTTGCAGTATTTGTTTTTTTGCTGCTTTTTGCATGTGACGCCGAAATGGCAAGCCTAGGTGGAAACGGATCGGGGGCGAAGAGAGGACGTGGCGCTGGGCGTCGAGGTGGTGGTCGGGGTTGGTGGTAGGCCACGCTGTGCCCGGTCATTATCTTTTCCACGGTAAGCGATAAAATATCAAACAATATTTTACTTGCAAGTATCTTCCGAAATTCATTAAAATATTTTTTTAATGTTTAGGCTTGGAGATGGAAACGCGGAGGTGCAGACAGAGGAGCCTACTCCAGGCCCGTCACGGTAAAATCTTCATAAATAACCTTTATTGTATAAAATTGTTCATAGCATTCATTCATTCAATTTTGTGTTTCAGGCCTACTTCATTGGTAGAGCAGACAAAGGCCGTGAAGGCAGCGAGGCTTCTGGACGCCAAAAATTTGAAAAAGCTTACTGACGACCAAGAAGAGGAGCTGGCGAGGCTGCGCGACACTAAGCAAGTAGGGAATTTTAAAATGCCAGGTGCTCCAGAGTCACAGTAAGTAAACTCAGAAATAAATTCAATGTTTTAACTGCTTGTACTCTCATTAGCTTGTTAGTGTCGAACATGTTCATGGTATCCGGTCAGCATTTCTTTTATTTATTTACAGAAGAGGAAAAGGAAAGGGAAGGGGAAAAGGCAAGGGAACGGTTATAGATTAATTAATTGGTACGTCTTAAAAATTATAATTGTCTAACCAGCTACTTACGTATGTCATTTTTTATGTGTTGCAGAACCTTCAACTGTAGAAATTTCAATGTAAGTGACGCTAAAACAAAAAGGTCACATAGTCCAAGTAAGCATTTTTATAGATTAATAATTTGGTACGTCTTAAAATTAATTTTGTTTAACCAGCTACTCACGTTTGTAAATTTGTATGTCTTGCAGAACCTTAAACTTCAGAACATTCAATAGAAAGTGACGCTAAACGAAAAAGGTCATATAGTCCAAGTAAGCATTTTTTAGATGTTGCAGCATTTCTGCTTGCGATCTTTTTTATGTTCTTTCCGGTCCAGTTTTCTTTTTAATTCAATATATTTCAAAATTTTAGAATTTGTTTGATTTTTGGATTTTGTTTGGAATTGAAATTGTCAGGTGATTCGACAAAAAATTTTGGGTGAAATGTGACACGATTTGCTTAGTAAAAAGTTGTTTTTTTTTAAAATGAAGTGTTATAAAATACACGAGATAATTTCTAATTTGATTTGGAGCTGTATTGGAAGAATTGGAATTTAATTTATATTGGAAATGTTATTATTTGAGCCTTTTTTTGACTTTCAAAATGTAAGTTTTTCACCTTTTCTTTTTTTTGTTCTCACACGCCTACTCTACCCTACCTACGCTATACAGTACACTTTTACAACATCTTCTTCACGGTCAGACAAATACTCTATCAGGCTGTTCTTGCAACAGTTACGAGAATCCTGGGTCTTATGGTTTAAATCAAATCTGGTTATCATTTGGCCTGGGGGGATTACTGCACGACCTGCAAGAGGAGAATATCCTTCTTGTATAGGTTACACTAGCTAGACATCCTTATTATTCTAATAAATACTAATATATTTCAATTTTTCTTTCTTTTGGGCTCTTTCGGGTATCGTGACCTTTATCCTTGTCCAATTTGGAATTTTTTGTAGTTTCAGTGCGTTCAATATATGACATAAAAAGTTAGCAGTTTACCGCTGAGAGTTCAGACAGACGTGTTCCCAATTTGAGCAACCCAATCCACCTGATCCAGCCTCCATTCCATAGCGGTTTGACCAGCGGCCTCTGAAAGACCAGTAGCTAAGTTTTTTATCCATTACCTTAAATGTATTTAATTTATTTTTGTCAAAATGTGCCTATTGTATCAGTTTTAGTTTTATCTATCAAGTAGGTGGGGTATTTATTCGACGTCGAATTTATTTTACCTATTTGCATCAGATAATAATTTATTGTTTGGCCATGTGTTTAAATTTATGTAGGTGTTAAATTTATGTATGGTATTGTAACTGTTCAAAGTTGTCCTACACTTCATTTCCAAACAAAATATCCATACGTTGAAAATTGTTTTGCGTGTTAGGTTATCCTGTATGTTAAGTTTCGGTTTACACCTTAAAATTTAATTTAATTGTTCAATTTCTATAATCAATATTTTTCTTGGGCAACGTCGAATTTTTGTAATAATTTTTGTTTAATTAAATACTTTCATTCATTTTTTAAATCTCGTCTCCTTTTTTTTTGTTTCGGCGGTATCTTTATTCTAAATTTATCGCTGAAATGTGTAATAAATATTTCTTTTAGTCATTACGTTTTTGAATTATTATTGTCTGACCAGTCACTTACTTATGTAATTTAACCCTCTGCGACTGAGGTGGTAGTCTATCAGACACCGCCAATCACAAACCGCGTTGCCACTCTGTCATGTGGCGTGATGTAGTGCTGTCTCGCTCAGTACCTTCCTCAAACAGCGCGCGGCAGCAGGCAGTGACGCCCGAGCGGTGACGCGGTGTGCACGTTGGCGGAGACGAGCTGCGGGTGTCCCACAGACGTAAGTACAGCAATGAGATCTGATTCTGACAGACGTCATGTCATAAATATTTGCACATTTCCATAGTGTCTCTCAGTCGTTACCTCAGTTAAATAATTATAGGTCTATAGAGACTCTTTGACATAACCTCATAAATTACTGTTTTTAGATGGCTGAAGCACAGAATCCTGGGTCATCCAAGCGAAGTTTTAGAGGAGTTCCTATCAATAATGAAAAACAAATACTAGAGTGGCTTGAGAACAATGAAGAAGCTGAATTCAGTGATGTGGACGCAATTGATGATCAGGATGACGAGCTTGAAGAAAATAGGATACCACCAGAAGAAGAAATTGATCGAGAAAGAAGTCCAGAAGAAGAAGAAACTGATCGAACCCGAAATAATATAGACGAAAATGAAGACTCTTCTGATAACAGTGATTGCACAGATAATGATGAAGATAACCTTCCACTTAGTGAAATCGCTAACCGACAAAGAGACCACTTTATTGGGAAAAATGGCTTTATATGGTCGAAGTCTGAGATTGGAAGAACAAGTAGAACTCCAGCACATAACATCATACACGTGTCTCGAGCTACTGAACCACTAATATTTCGAAGTTTTTATGATATATGGTCAAAAATATTTGATCCTGAAATGGTTCAAGCAATAGTTACGTGCACCAATCAAAAACTGCGATCGTATCGTGAGCGGTTTCATAATACAAATAGACAAGAGCTGAAAGACACAGATGAATCTGAAATCCGTAGTTTGCTCGGGTTATTGTACTACAGCTCTGTATTTAAATGTAATGGCGCTGATGCATCGTACTTATTCACAACAGATGGCACTGGGCATGAAATATTTCGTTGTGTAATGTCAAAATATCGGTTTTGTACATTACTAAACTGCCTGCGAGTTGATGATGGAGCTGATCGACAAGAGCGTTTAAAGACCGATCGTTTAGCGGTAGTGTCATGGTTATTTGATAAGTTTATCAATAACTCCCAACAGAAGTTTACACCTGGACCAAATATCTGTATCGACGAAATGTTAATACCTTTCAGAGGACGGTGTAAATTCATTATTTATATGCCGAAAAAGCCAGCTAAATATGGAATAAAGGTGGTAATTCTATGCGATGCCGAAAAGTTCTACGTTTATAACGCATACATTTACTGTGGCCGAAATTCAGACGGTGAAGGATTATCTGAAACAGAGAGAAAACTTGCAGTTCCAACTCAATCTGTTTTACGTTTGGTGAAGCCTATTGAAAATTCGAACAGAAACATAACAGCAGACAATTGGTTCGGCTCAATACCTTTGGTTGAACAGTTACGTTCCAAAAACCTGACATACCTTGGAACTCTAAAGAAAAACAAGCGTGAAATTCCAAAAGAATTTCAGCCCAATAAAACAAGAGAACCAAACAGCTCTCTGTATGGTTTCACAAAAGATCTCACCTTATTATCCTATGTGCCAAAGAAAAATAGGGCTACAATTTTGATCTCTTCCTCGCATCACGATAAAAACACGGATGAAGCTACGAAGAAACCCACCATGATCGTTGACTATAATCACAGCAAGGGCGGAGTGGATGAAATTGATAAAAAATGTTCAATATATTCATGCAGCCGGAAAACGCGCCGTTGGCCTATGGCATTATTTTATAGGATTGTGGATCTGGCAGGTGTTAACGCTTATGTTTTATACAAAGAATGCCCGGGTACCAAATTACGCAGAGGAGACTTTTTACTATCATTGGCAAGGGAATTAGTACTTCCTAATTTAAAAGAGCGCGTTTATAATGAGCGATTGCCACGGGAATTGCGTTTGACAGTCAAAAGAGTTTTAGGCAACGATTTGCCTCAGCCACCTCTAGCTGAACCAGCAGCACCAGGCCCTTCTAAACGAAAATTATGCTCTATTTGTCCCTCCAAACTGAAAAGGCAAACAAGGTTCACTTGTGTGGCATGTAAAAAGGCGATTTGCCTTCAGTGTTCGAAGCCAGTATGCGAAGACTGTAAATTTCAGTTGTTAGACTAAGGCCAACTTTAAGACTGATTTATGCCTAAACCTACGATTAGAAATTGTTATTTTTTTTTTATTTGCATAAATATGTTGTCAAGGACAAAATAATAGTTAAGTTTCAAAATATTTTTAATTGCTAAAATATTTTAGTTTTTTTAAATAAACCTAAGTACAAATTGTTAAAGGTTTTGATCTCATTACAGTTGATTCTATATTTCATAAAATTTCGTTTCAATTATAACCCAAATTATTTATTTTTGTTACTTAAGAAATACTTAAGCATCACAATAAATAATAATTTAATTTATTTATATTATAAAAATATTATATGCCTTACAAAAATGACGTCTGACAGACTCCACCTCAGTAGAATGTTATCAATAAATTCACCTCAGTCGCAGAGGGTTAAGACAATAATCTTGCTATGTAACCTTGTAAATAGAAATAGCAGTAGAACCTTGTATCTACTTTACTTTCAATTTTTTACGTTATTTTCAGAAAAGCCAGTTCTTTTAACACCACGGAAGCAGAAATTAATGAAAAAGTAAAAAACAAGTCGAATTGAAATGAAAAACCTGCAGAAAAAATTGGATCAGATAGAGAAAATTTCTTCTCCGGTGCTAAAATGCCTAATTGAGCCAATCAAAAACGCAAACCTAAAGGTAAACGTTATACAAAATTAAGCAAAAGTGTAGCTTTGGCTATTTATAAAAAATCACCTAAAGCTTTTAAATACTTGAGCACACTTCTACTTATGCCGAGTATAAGAACGCTACAAACCGTCCTTCAAAACTTGAAATTGGAGCCAGGAATTTACGCTACTACATTGTCACACTTAAAACAGAAAGTTGCACGCTTGTCAGACGCAGACAAACTCTGCGTGCTACTATTTGATGAGATATCGTTAAAGAAAAGGCTAATATATAATCCAGCTTCCGACAAGGTAGATGGTTATGAAGATTTAGGCGATGAAGGTGAAGGAACAGCAAAAATAGCTGATCATGCTTTGGTACTGATGCTCCAAGGCATTCATAGAAAAATTAAACAGCCAATAGCATATTATTTTGTTAAAGGTACAATAGCCGCAGAAAAATTGACTGTTATTATAAAAATAGCAATACGAGCAATAACTAAGGCTGGCTTCACTGTTCTTGGCACAGTCTGCGACCAAGGTCCAACAAATGTAGGAGCGCTTAATCTGTTAAAGACTTTTTGTGGGCTGCCTGCTGACTGTAATTACTTTTTACTAGACAATGAAAAAGTATTTATTATTTTTGATGTTCCCCACCTATTCAAATCTATAAGAAACAATTTCTATCAAGGTGGCGAAATATTAATGGACAACAAAAGAGGAAAATGGGAACATTTAGTAAAAGTGGAGGAAAAAAATCGAGCAACTCTGCATTTTACCAAAATAACAAAACTACACGTGGATCCCAAGTTTAAATCCAAAATGAGAGTCAAGCTTACTGCTCAAATATTGAGCAATACAGTAGCAGGAATTTTAAAATTACAGGCAGAAAGTTCAGAAATAACTAAAGAGGAAGCTACATCAATTTTGCAAACTGCACAAATTGTTGAAGATCAAGACCAATTGTTTGATTGTACAAACGGACCTGCCTCAAGAAAAGACATTAAGAAAGGTATAAGGCAAAAGTTTGTGAGCAGCAAAAGTTTTCATCACGAACGTTGGCCAGAATACAAAAGAAAACTAAAAACACTTACCTTCAGTCAACTTAGACTCAGAAACGTTAGGTGTGTAAACGGATTTATAATAACAATTACATCCCTGCAAGATATTTGGAGAGTAGTACATTCAAAATTTTTTAAATATTTGAATCTACGTCAATGTAATCAGGACGCGTTGGAAAACTTATTTGGGATTATCAGACAACACTGTCCTACCAACAAAAACCCGACGTGCCATCATTTTGCATCGGCATTAAAGGCGGCAATACTTTCCCGACTTAGCGCACCCATAAGTCGAAGCGCCAACTGCCAAGAAGACGAAAATGAAATACTTTTTGATTTTCAAGAAATTGTATTCCAACAGCAGTCCAAAGGAAAGGAAAACGACTCTAATCTTAACAATACGCAAATCCAAGTTTTAGATAAGGGTAATTCCTACTTTGCACATTCCTGATGAAGAACAAATAGTAGAAAACGATATAGAAGAGATAGAAAAAATGTTCAAGAAATTTGAGAAGCAGCCTACGGTATACGTAGCTGGATATTTAGCAAAGCTTATTTTGAAAGATGTAAATTGCCAAACATGCAAAAACGCATTGAAAGTGAAGAACCCTCCAAAAAACTCGATTTACAACCATATAGCTTTGAGGGAGTGGTGGCACGACAAGATATCCCTAACTTATCCTACATTGAATTTATGTAATGCTGTAGACACTGCAACAAATATTTTCGATACCAAGATAAAACCTTACATTTTTATAAAAGATATAATTACGTTTTCCAAGACACTGATCGTCGTTGCGCTCAGTGTCTTGGAAAACGTATTTTTTTTTTGCTCATTCATTTTTTTAAGGCGCATCATATGCAAAAACTGTTTTGTGAAAATTCCACTTAAATTAGAAGTTCCATTTCTGTTATGTAGGTAAGTTTGCAAAAGTTAAACTGATAAGTAGCTTCTAGGCAGATTCGTGATTTGTTCGTAATATAAAATTACACATATCAGATTTGGTTGACACATGTCAGTTTAAAGTTTTGAGGTTAGTTTTGTGGTTTTGGCGGTTTTAAGTTGTGTTTGGACTCACACATCAAATATTTCTGGGTAAGTTATATTAGTTATTTTCGAATACCTACCTAATTATTAGGATTAGAAAAGTTTTCAACACGCTAGCTGGTAAAGGGACTAATCTGGCTACATACTTATGCAAAATCAAATGACAAATAACTAAGGTAACAGTACCAGTCTTGGTCAGCGTTCTAATGATGGTCGATTTCTAAAACAAACTAGAAAATAAGAAAACTAAACGTTGTAGGGAAAATGGTAACACTTAATGATAAACCATAGACACTCAGCTTGCCAAAAAATGACGTTTCTCATTTTGACACTTGACATTTGCAACATGGCGAGCTCTTGAACACAATGCGGTGGTGAATTTATAAAAGGAGGGGTCATTTTTGGGCTAGCACATCTTCTTTAGGCTTAAAAAATTCAGAAAAATACGTACTTTATTTCTGGATGGTTTTATTTTAAAAGTATTTGCTAATTTAGGTGTACAAAGTCGTTTAAATAGATAATTAATATCATGATGGTATCCCTTAAACAACATGGCGGCGGACCCATAGACAAATCCTGTCAACCTGACATTGACAAGCGGTGGCACCCGCCATTTTTGTATCATTCTCGTCTCGTCGTTTGTCGTGTTCGAGTGTGATCCTGTGCGTTTTCTGTTTTATTGACGACCAGTGCTTTCTGTGGACTTTGGTGGCTCTATAAGTGTTTACCTTGGCATTGGAAACGGATACTGAAACTCGCTCACGATTAGGATTTTGTTGACACCGGACCCAGCCTTATTTCCTGCAGTTCAGGTATGTTTGACTAAGATAATAAGTCACTTGTTATATACTTGCTCGCCTTCCCTCCATTCTTACCTCCCTTACTCTACACTGCGACCTCAATGCTCATTTTGTACAGAGAAATACCCAACACAAACCAATCTGCCATTTTCTTAATGGCTAAGTATGCTTAACATGTTATTTATCTCATGAAGCATTTAGGAACCATGAACCACGGTTATCTGCATTCTTGTAATAGCAAATAATGCCTCACGTGTTATTTTATAACATATAGCATTCACGAACGAACTGTCCAAAATGAGGGCTAAAATGAGCAACTTAGATTGCAGTCATCTGTCATTCTCTCAATAACTAAGAATGCAGCACGTGTTATTTTATCATACATAGCAATCAGGTATAATGGAGACGCAACACCGGCCGCCGCGGTCTGTGGTGAGGTAGTGTTTTGGGGCGGAATGGAGTTGTAACCTTTTAGTTTCTATTAACCTGCCACATCGACAGAGGGCGCGAGGCGGCGCGGGCGCAGCGCCTTCTGTGTGGCAGGTTTCATACAAACTGTGGCGTACCTACTCATTACACCACATGTCTACATTAAATTAATATAAAAATTAATTTAAACATTTATTAAATCTAACTTACTTTCTACACACTTAAACACTAAACACATAACTACTACTAATCACTAAATACTACATACTAACTTAATAACTAATATCTACCTATATATAAAAATATGCTTAATAATATTTGCTGGCGAGTAAATCCGCGCGAAACGACTTGTTAATAGATTTACCGTTATGCGACCGGTCCCTCGACCGGCCGCTGCACAATGCGCTTCGACTCGCCAGTCGGAATCTGCATTCGACGCATGCGCACGCCGCTCCGTATCGCGCCTTCCTTTGTTCGCACTCGCGATCTTTTATTTTATTGTAATTATTTTTATGCTTTCGCTTCCTGAGCTTCCCTTCCTTATTTCTATCTTCGGTGTTGGGGACTGTCTCTTTTTCTGTGTTCTTATTCTGTGTAACCTCTACTCCTTCTGAACTTTTATGTGGTCAATATAATCGGTGATCTGGAATCCGGACTTTTATTGCTGGCTCACTCCTGACCACTTTAGTGGCGAAACACATCGCTTCACTGGTGACCTGACAGAGAACATGGATGGCGAGGATAAGGACGCAAAAGCGACGGGAGGACCACGCCCAACGGACATATTCAAAATAGGTGTGAGGGTACCTCCATTCTGGCCCGAAGAACCGGAGATCTGGTTCGCCCAGGTCGAAGGCCAGTTTGACCTTTCCGGGATCAAGAACGACGGAACCAAGTTCAACTACGTTATTTCGCAGCTCGACCCGCAACACTCCCGGGAGGTCAAGGACATAATCGTAAACCCACCCGCCACCGGGAAGTACGAAAGACTGAAAAACGAGCTGATCAAACGGCTAACAGCATCGCGTGAGAAGAAGGTCAAACAGCTCCTGATGCATGAGGAGCTCGGGGACCGAAAACCATCACAGTTCCTCCGACACCTCCAGAGCCTCGCCGGACCGGACGTGCCAGATGAGTTCGTGCGTACAATATGGACGAGTCGACTTCCCAACAACATCCAGACCGTGCTTGCTGCTCAACCCTCTGCAGCAGTTGACGTGTTGGCTGATTTAGCGGATCGGATCCAGGACATAGCCCCCAGTGGCCCACAGGTGTCGACTATGGCGCCAGCGGCGCCAAGTTCCAGCTTCGACGCCATGGCACGAGAGATTGCTGAGCTCCGTCGGCAGGTACAGGCGCTGAACAACGACCGAGGTAGGCGCCCTAGGTCGCGCAATCGTCGCAGTCAAGGTAACCGATCGTCATCTAGACCTAGATCGCAATCCAGCTACAGAAAGTACCCCGTCTGTTGGTACCACCATAAACATGGCGCTAAGGCAAATCGGTGCTGTCAACCGTGTGACTGGAAATCGGAAAACACGACGGGCAGTCGGTGATGGCGGCTGACGATTGCCCAAGCTCATCCGGTCGCCTCTTCGTGACGGACAGACGGACGAAGATGCAATTTTTGGTCGACACCGGCAGTGACCTCTGCGTCTTCCCCCGTACTCTGCTTCGCGAACGTCGTGCCCCGACCGAGTATATGCTTAGTGCCGCAAACGGCTCTAATATTTTTACTTACGGCTACGTACATCTCAACATGGACCTTGGACTTAGACGTGAGTTTCAGTGGCGTTTTGTAGTGGCAGATGTTACTAAGCCAATCATTGGTGTGGACTTTCTAATATTTTATAATTTAATGGTGGACTGTAGAAACCAAAGATTAGTAGATAATACCACTTCTTTAGTCAGTAACGCTTCTTCTGCAGTAAGCTCTTCAAGCATAAGCTCTGTAAAGGTGACGACTGGCACTACTCGCTTCCATAAATTATTAGAATCCTTTCCGGAACTTACTAGGCCAGCAGGTACTGTTCGGTATGTTTCACACAACACCACACACCACATCCGCACTACACCAGGTCCCCCTGTCTCTTGTCCTCCCCGACGCTTAGCACCAGACAAGCTCAAAATAGCTCAACAAGAGTTTCAGGCTATGCTTGCAGCAGGTACTGCTCGTCCTTCCGAGAGCCCATGGTCATCTCCTCTCCATCTCGCCCCTAAGAAAGACAACGGTTGGCGGCCTTGTGGAGACTACCGTATGCTCAACGCGCGTACCATCCCTGACAGGTATCCGATTAGACATATCCACGATTTTACCAATAACATCACAGGATGCAAAATCTTCAGCACGATTGACCTTGTCAAAGCGTACAATCAGATACCTGTCAGCCCGGAGGACATACCGAAAACGGCAATATCTACACCGTTCGGTTTGTATGAATTTCCGTTCATGACGTTCGGTCTCCGCAATGCCGGCCAAACGTTTCAGCGGTTCGTCGATGAGATGACCAGGGGCCTCGATTTTACCTACTGTTATTTGGACGATTTTCTTGTTTTTTCCAAGGACGAAGGAGAGCACGAGCATCATCTCCGGGAACTCTTCACCCGTATGAGCAAGTACGGAATGCTTATAAACACCGCAAAGTGTGTATTTGGCGTCCAAGAGGTTACCTTCCTAGGGCACCGCATTTCTGCAGAAGGTACCAAACCTCTGGACACCAAGGTACAGGCAATCCAAGATTTTCCCATGCCCAAGGACGTACGCCAGTTCCGGCGCTTCCTGGGCATGATCAACTTTTACAGGCGTTTTTTGCCTAACGCAGCTGAGATCCAAGCCCCTCTCAGTGCCTTGCTTACAGGATCGGTCAAGGGATCGCACCCGGTGAGCATTGAAGGTAAGGCACTTGAAGCTTTCCATGCTTGCAAAGATAGCCTTTCTCGAGCAGCTCTTTTAGCCCATCCTGACTGCCAGGCCCAACTCGCGTTAGTTACAGACGCATCGGATCTGGCCATGGGAGCGGTGTTACAACAGCTGCAAGAAGGAGGCTGGCAGCCATTAGCTTTCTTTTCCAGGAAGCTAAGTCCGTCCCAGGTGAGGTATTCTCCTTACGACAGGGAGTTACTGGCCATCTACGAGGCCGTGAAATATTTCCGGCATATGCTAGAGGCAAGGCACTTCACGATCTATACTGATCATAAGCCTATCAGTTTTGCATTCCACGAACGGAAGGCCAACTGCACGCCCAGACAGTATAGGTACCTGGACTACATAGCTCAGTTCACCACCGACATTAGGCATATCTCCGGCAAGGACAACGTGGTTGCCGACACCTTGTCGAGGGTGGACGAGCTGCAATCACCAGTCGACCTTGCCAATCTAGCTGTGTCCCAAGCCTCGGACCCAGAGCTTCAACAACTCCTGTCGGAGGGATCATCACTTCGGCTAGAACGGCTTAGCTTACCTGGCTGCGTCACCCCCATCTACTGTGACGTAAGTACCAGCACTCCCAGGCCATTCGTGACTAAACTTCTGCGGAAGCAGGTGTTCGACAGCCTGCACTCCTTAAGTCATCCTGGCGCTAACGCTTCGGCGAGACTGGTGTCTGAACGCTTCGTCTGGCCAGGCGTAAGGAAGGATTGCAGGGAGTGGTCACGATCCTGCCTCAGCTGTCAACGTGCCAAAGTAAGTCGACACGTATCTGCACCTGTAGGTAGTTTCGGCTTACCTCGCGCACGATTTAAAATTATACATATCGACCTAGTGGGTCCCCTACCTGTCTCTCAAGGGTACCGATACTGCTTGACAGCGGTAGACAGGTATACTCGTTGGCCCGAGGTCATGCCGCTGACTGACATCACGGCAGAATCAGTAGCAAAGGCGCTGCTAACAGGGTGGATATCCAGATTTGGCTGTCCCACCGACATTGTTACAGACAGAGGCCGACAGTTCGAGTCCTCACTGTTCCAATGTCTGTCCAAGATCGCTGGTTTCCAGCATAAACGGACGACAGCATACCACCCTGCATGCAACGGCTTGGTGGAGCGATTCCACCGTCAGCTCAAGGCGTCTATCAGGTGTCACGCGCAGGACAACTGGGTTGAGGTACTACCTCTTGTCCTCTTAGGCGTCAGGAGCGCATTCAAAGAGGACATTCAAACTTCCTCAGCCGAACTGCTGTACGGTGAGCCTCTGAGACTGCCCGGTGAGTTCCTTGAGTCGTCAGCAGCACCAGGCACCACAGATCTCGCAGACTTTACAGCTCGTCTGCGGCGTTTCGCTCAGAACTTGAGGCCTGTATCACCCAAGCACCACGGCACAGGTAAAACCTTTGTTTTCAAGGACCTAGCCACATGTGACTTTGTCTTCCTACGCGAAGACGCTTCGCATGGCTCATTACAGCCTGCTTACACTGGCCCTCATAAAGTTCTGGCACGTGGTGATAAGGTTTTTAAGTTATTATTAAACGGCAAAGATGTCACAGTATCTATAGACCGCCTTAAACCAGCCTATATACTTGTAGACCAACCATGCCCACAGAGTAAGACAGAAAATCCACCGGAACCTGAACCGGCAGCAAACCGCACCCCTCTCGTCACGCGATCAGGTCGCAAGGTAAGATTTCCCGACTATTATCGTGCCTAAGGCACTGGGGGGGAGTGATGTGGCGTACCTACTCATTACACCACATGTCTACATTAAATTAATATAAAAATTAATTTAAACATTTATTAAATCTAACTTACTTTCTACACACTTAAACACTAAACGCATAACTACTACTAATCACTAAATACTACATACTAACTTAATAACTAATATCTACCTATATATAAAAATATGCTTAATAATATTTGCTGGCGAGTAAATCCGCGCGAAACGACTTGTTAATAGATTTACCGTTATGCGACCGGTCCCTCGACCGGCCGCTGCACAATGCGCTTCGACTCGCCAGTCGGAATCTGCATTCGACGCATGCGCACGCCGCTCCGTATCGCGCCTTCCTTTGTTCGCACTCGCGATCTTTTATTTTATTGTAATTATTTTTATGCTTTCGCTTCCTGAGCTTCCCTTCCTTATTTCTATCTTCGGTGTTGGGGACTGTCTCTTTTTCTGTGTTCTTATTCTGTGTAACCTCTACTCCTTCTGAACTTTTATGTGGTCAATATAATCGGTGATCTGGAATCCGGACTTTTATTGCTGGCTCACTCCTGACCACTTTAGTGGCGAAACACATCGCTTCAAAACTATGAGATTACAACACAATTACGTCCCGGAATGCTCCCGCACTGCAGACTGCAGTGGCCGGTGTAGCGGCAGCTTAAACCACTGTCATTTACCATTTATTTAATAGCTAAGAACACCTTAAATGTTATTTTGTCACATGTAAATGGTACTTGGTGACCTAAACTGAAAACTTCAATATTGGTCTTGAATCAACTATAAAGACATGCTTCGCATTAACAATAACAAATAAATCTTAACTACAGGTCTCCGCATTGAGAATGGCCATTTGTGTCCAGTGTAGTTCGATCATCACTGATGCACAGCATTACTTTATGAGAGACATGGGGCAGGAAATTGTCTCCATAATTGAAAGACAACTTGGATATGAGGTAGGTTTCAAACACTCTTAAATGAATTTTTTTTTGGAATAAATACTTTAAGTAAGAGGGCAGCCTTCTTAAGTGCACCCCAATCTAATGTTAATAACCATATTTAGTAAAGTATATTTTCTTTTAGAACACTGATCTCAATGATGAGATTTGTCCGAGATGCTTAGCACAGGCAACAGAAACATTGTCTGCACAATATGTACCAGCTGATCTCAGAGTAGCAGAACAGGAATATGAACTGCCACCTGAAACCGATGTTTGCGTTTGGTGCAGATCATCTTTGTACAGAAGACGCAGCCACAACATACCCCAGGGTCCAGTGAGAGATCTTATTGCAGAAGCGATTTATCCTAGACAGGTATGTTATTTAATAACAATTTCATGTAAGTTTGTTTCTATTAATCATAAGTTAAAATTATATTTAGCAAATGAGGGAACAATAAATAATCTTACGTATTTGATATTCCACTTCCATTTTCCAGCTGTAGTGATTTCAGAATATAAAAGTGAACTCTTCTGTATTCAGATTTGACAATTCTAGGTAGTTATTTAGCAAGTATAAGTAGCTTTAAAGACAGTTTATTTTATCAGAAGTCTTACATAGATCTTTATAACAATATTTGATTTACACAAACAAATATTTACAGATTCCACCTGGTGCGAAGGCATGTTACGCATGTTGGGTTTTCTTTAGACGGAGAGTAGCAAATAACGCTGTAGAAGTTGAAAATGCTCAGCAAGTGGAAGAAATAAATCTCAATCAGTGTGTTCGATGCCTGTACTCACTAAACCATCGACGGAGACACTCGCTTCCTGAGGGCCCAGTGAGAGATGAAATTGCAGCCAGGATATATCCAAGACAGGTAAAAATACTGTTACAGGTCTACCAATATTACAGTTTCTATGTTTAGAGATTTTTGTAGCATATATAACATAACTCAAGACATGGGGGAATCTGGGTAAGCCTCCATCTTTGCGATCAGCATCACTATCACTTACCATTAGGTGAGATGATGTCAAGGGCTTACTTAATGTGTTTGAAATTATAAAGGAATATTTTAATTTGAAATATTATTTTATTCATCTGGTATTTATATTATGTATACCTTGTCCATAGATTCCTGAAGGTGGGCAGGTTTGTTATTCATGTTGGTCTGCTGCTCGCCAATATGTACAACGCAGACAAAGAGAGGAGGACCCACAACCAGCCCCTGGTTACCGCAGACACTACGACCATGTGTGTGGATGGTGCCAAACATCATTGCATAGGCAGCAAACTCGTATATTACCACAGGGTCCAGAAAGAGATGTTGTGCTTGCCCAGATACATCCTAGACTACAGTTATTTCTTGGGATGTATAATATTTATTATTTGGTATAGTTCAGGGCATTAACTGCTGAGGCATTGAGTCAGTCAACAAAAACTTTATTCATATATGTTACGGCTAATACCCGAAGTGCGGCTACACCTAGTTTTAGCCGGCTACAACTAGGTGTAGCCTACCACATGCGGTTAAACCTAGGTGTATCCGCTTACCTTCGGTTAGAACTAGGTTTAGCCTATATCATAGCGACTAGAACTAGATGCAACCACACACCGCTGGTTAGAACTAGGTGTATCCTATAATAATATATATAATATAAATATAAACTAGACCAAAATGCTTTAAATTAACTGAAAACTAGCCAATGATAAATAGGATACTTCTAGTTCTAACCAGCGGTGTGTGGTTACACCTAGTTCTAGCCGCTGTGATATAGACTAAACCTAGTTCTAACCAAAGGAAAGCGGATACACCTAGGTTTAGCCGCATGTGGTTGGCTACACCTAGTTGTAGCCAGCTAAAACTTGTTGTAGCCGCACTTCAGGTCTTAGCCGTAACATACATACATAACATCACGATTCACGCCTCTTTCCTAACTTATTAATCTTGACTCTCAATGAACACTGAGCTACCTAAGACTACTGCTGTAGTCTAGCAATGTTAAATATAAATCACATGCTAAGACAAAGTAATTCAATATTTTTATTTATTTCTGTCCTACATACCAGGAAATTCAGGAGGTATGTCATGTACCTACATTTATAATTTTCTATTAAGGTTAAACTAAACACCTTAATAGTTTAAACTTCAGTTTATTTATATTATTTTAATTTCTTTTTCAGCTCCCCAACAACACTCTACTCTGCCTAGATTGCTGGTCACGAGCAGTTCAGGAAGTAGGGAATGAAAATATTCCATTAAATGCCCAACGACTTCCTGCAAATAATTTTAAGATCACCACAAGATCAAATAGTCACTGCTTTATGCCAGGATGCGCAAACCCAGAAAGATTAATAGTTCCAAACTATTTAAGAAAACATATCCTCAAAACAAAAAAAATATATGTGAACTGTCATTCTAGAATATGTGAAGAACACAAAATGACTTATAATTGGGACGATATGGAGCAAGATAATTTTAGCTCATTATTCACAGTCGAAGAAATGGAAGAGATGGCTTTGTTATTAATTGATAAAGGAGACCATTTTGTAGATTCCGAAAATATAGACAATATGGATGAGGGTCTTTTTCGGTGGTGGACAGGAGTATTAAAAAGTGAATTTTTGTATATTCTTTCAAATATTCCCTCCCTGCGGGTAAATTGTAAACGTTCGAAGACTGCCTTAGGTATATATTTAATAAAATGCAGAACTGGCGATTCTCATGAAAGAATTGGCTCCCTGCTCCAAATAAGCAAAGGGCAAGCTTGTAAATATTTAAACTTAGCGAGAAATTCACTAACAGAATAATTCGTACCCCTTCACTTGGGAGTTAATCACATAACGCGGGATCAATTAATTAGTAGAAACTTATTAATACCTGAAGGCTTATTTGGGGATGAAAGGGAGCACCGTAAGGCTATAATCATTGTTGATGGCACCTATGTATATTTACAAAAGTCAAGCAATTATTTATTTCAGAAAAAAACATACAGTTTACCCAAATATCGGAATCTAGTGAAACCATTATTGTTTGTAGCAACAGATGGGCACATACTTGATATATTTGGTCCCTACCCAGCAACAACATCAGATGCTGATATCATGAAAGCCTTGTTCCAAGATGAAAATTCAGAATTAAGGTCTTTTTTTAGAGAAGAAGATGTATTCATCTTGGACCGAGGCTTTCGTGATTCAATTCCTCTACTTGAAAATATAGGGTATATATTTAGTACATAAACCTGAATCATTACAACAAGGAGACAAACAACTGTCTACAGAGAGAGCGAACAGATCAAGATGTGTCACTCTGTGCCGATGGGTGGTAGAAGTAATTAATGGTCGCTTTAAGCGTGATTTTAAAATTTTTAGAAACGAGTTTTTTAATACTGCTGCCACCCATCTAATGGACGATTTCCGAATTTGTGGTGCCATTCTCAATGCATTCCATCGAGAAATTGTGGACAGACCAGATGCGCAGCTGATTTTAAATAGAGCTAGAGAGAGAATAAATATGCCCAACGATCTGGCAGCTTATGTTATAAGTAATAATGTTAATCGTCGACGAGCCCAATTCAGAAGCATAAATGAAGAGCATCCTCATTTGGACATTTTCCCGCAAATGACTATGTCTGACCTGATATTGTTCGCCTTAGGAACTTACCAAATAAAACAAGCTCGATCATATTACGGTGAACATGTCAGGCAACATGGGTCATTTGCGGTTGAAGTATCTACTGGGTTAGAGGGCTTGGGCTCGCCTGACACTGTATTAATCAGAGGGCGCATCAGGTCTCGCCACACCACTAATAAAATATATTACAGCTACCTGCTTCTACGAAGGCAAGCTGATAATTGGAATGACTAAATTGTTGGCTATTACTGTAGCTGTATATGTGGAAAACGTACAGTGGGGTGCTGTGCCCATATAATGACCATGATCTGGTACTTGGGCTGGGCACGCCATCAAGAAAGTATAAGTACACCTGCACCATTTCTCGATGGAATTTTAATCAGGGAGGATATAGAAAATGAAAATGATGATGAGTAAAGTAATAAAAAATAAAGTAAGATGAACTAATATTGTTTTATTGCACTTGTTACCAACTGATATTATTAGACACATTACAACTCCAAGGGCCAGAGGGTATCCTTAGGCTGGTACACATAATCTTCTCTTCCTTAGTGGTGTCACTTTTAATTTGAACTTGCTCTGACACGGCTTCGCGTCATAATCCATTTTTTGGAATCCTCCAAAATGGGTCTACCATTTCATACCTTAACTCAAATCTATCCATTTCAATCTAGTTAAGCAAAAAGCTTTCACAATCATGTTTGACAATGAGTTATCCTCAGTCATATTCCTAGGTAATTGCTTCATGATGCATGAGCTTATATTGTCTAAACATGGTCAAAACGTCTTTGTCCAGCTGTGAACGTCTGCCGGCTTATAAGATGATGATGGTGAAAGCGGCAATTCAGATCAATTTTTCCTTATTTCTCTCAATTTGCTCTCAATTCTTAATCCATTTTTTTATTAATTGCTGCTGTTTACACTTTGTTTACAATAGTAGACTTTTTTAAACTTCACCCTTTTTATAAGCAGGCTGAGGCTCTTTGACCATACTGCCTCGTCTTCAGTAGATGCATGTTTCAGTAATAATGTCGTCAGTATGCTCTCCTCCTTTTGGAGATATTATGTAGAATATAAAAAAATCACGTCTGAAAATCAGTTTATGTCTGCTAGTCAGTTCGACAGCAAAATGATAGCACTTTTGCTTGAGATTTCGTGGACTTGTTATGTCGTCAGTATGCTCTCCTCCTTTTGGAGATATTTTGTAGAATACAAAAAAAATCACGTCTGAAAATCAGTTTATGTCTGCTAGTCAGTTCGACAGCAAAATGATAGCACTTTTGCTTGAGATTTCGTGGACTTGTTGTGGGCACTCGAAACACAGTCACTTTTATTTACCAAATAAACCAAGGCTGCACGTAAACGTATCTTACTGACATGCCTATTGTTGCCGATTGGTTTCAGCTTTAGATCCTGGTCACCACCTCTCCCTAAAGTACTCATGAAGGTGACTCAGATGAGTCTAAACTCAAAGGGCCTGCTATATACCATTGCTGAGTTCCGTTAACCTATGTCTGCCTCCAGCATAAGACCCCTGTCACCACCTCCCATTTATGTAATCTTGAAAACAAAAGAGTTTGCTATATGCTGTTGCGGATTTCTGTTGACACACCTTTGACCCCACGTTAGACCCTGATCACTATATTCCAGTATGGTACTAGTGAAGACGAATAAAATGAGTCTAAACTAAAAGTGTCTGCTATATGCTGTTGTCGATTGGCTGCAGCCTTTGATCCTGGTCACCACCTCTCCCTAAAGTATTTTTGAAGGTAAGTCAGGTGAGTCCAAACTCAAAGGATCTTTTATATACCATCGTTGAGTTCCGTTAACCTTTGTCTGACTCTAGCATCAAACCCCTGTCACCACCTCCCATTTATGAAATCTTGAAGACTAAAAGAGTTTGGTATATGCTGTTGCGGAGTTCTGTTGACACATTTTAGACTCCACGTTAGACCCTGGTTACCATATTCCAGACTCCAGTATGGTACTAGTGAAGACAAATAAAATGAGTCCAAACTAAAAGTGTCTGCTATATGCTATTGCCGATTGGCTCCAGCCTTAGATCCTGGTCACCACCTCTCCCTAAAGTACTCATGAAGGTGACTCAGATGAGTCTTAACTCAAAGGGCGTGCTATATACCATTGCTAAGTTCCGTTAACCTATGTCTAACTCCAGCATCAGACCCCTGTCACCACCTTCCATTTATGTAATCTTGAAGACTATAAGAGGTTGCTATATGCTGTTGCGGAGTTCTGTTTTTGACTCCACGTTAGGTACTAGATAAGACGAATAAAATGGGTCCAAACTAAAAGTGTCTCTTATATGCTATTGCCGATTGGCTCAAGCCTTAGATCCTCGTCACTGCCTCTCCCTAAAGTAATCATGAAGGTGACTCAGATGAGTCGAAGGGCTTGCTTTATATTATTATACCATTGCTAAGTTCCGTTAACCTATGTCTGACTCCAGCATCAGACCCCTGTCACCACCTTGCATTTATGTAATCTTGAAGACTATAAGAGGTTGCTATATGCTGTTGCGGAGTTCTGTTGACACACATTTGGCTCCACGTTAGACCCTAGTCATCATATTTTAGTATACTAGTGAAGACGAATAAAATGAGTCCAACTTAAAAGTGTCTGCTATATGCTGTTGCCGATTGGCTCCAGCCTTAGATCCTGGTCACCACCCCTCCCTAAAATACTCATGAAGGTGACTCAGATGTGTCTAAACTCAAAGGGCCTGCTAAATACCATTGCCGAGTTCCGTTAACCTATGTCTGACTCCAGCATCAAACCCCTGTCACCACCTCCCATTTATGTAATCTTGAAGACAAAAGAGTTTGCTATATGCTGTTGCGGAGTTCTGTTGACACACCTTTGACCCCACGTTAGACCCTGATCACTATATTCCAGTATGGTACTAGTGAAGACGAATAAAATGAGTCTAAACTAAAAGTGTCTGCTATATGCTGTTGCCGATTGGCTCCACAGCCTTTGATCCTGGTCACCACCTCTCCCTAAAGTATTCTTGAAGGTAAGTCAGGTGAGTCCAAACTCAAAGGATCTTTTGTATACCATCGTTGAGTTCCGTTAACCTATGTCTGACTCCAGCATCAAACCTCTGTCACAACCTCCCATTTATGTAATCTTGAAGACTAAAAGAGTTTGCTATATGCTGTTGTTGACACATTTTAGACTCCACGTTAGACCCTGGTTATCATATTCCAGTATGGTACTAGAGAAGAGGAACAAAATGAGTCCAACCTAAAAGTGTCTGCTTTATGCTGTTGCCGATTGGCTCCAGCCTTTGATCCTGGTCACCACCTCTCCCTAAAGTGTTCGTGAAGGTGAGTCAGGTGAGTGCAAACTCAAAGGATCTTTTATATACAATTCTTGACTTCCGTTAACGTATGTCTGACCCCGCATCGAACCCCTGTCACCACTTCCCATTTATGCAATCTTGAAGACTAAAAGACTTTACTATATGCTGTTGCGGAGTTTTGTTGACGCTTTTGACTCCACGTCAGACCCTGGTCACCATTTCTTGTATGGTACTGGTGAAGACGAATAAAAGAGTCCAAACTAAAAGTGTCTGCTATAATATGCTGTTGCCGATTGGCTCCAGCCTTAGATCCTGGTCACCACCTCTCCCTAAAGTATTCGTGAAGGTGAATCACATGAGTCCGAACTCAAAGGGTCTTTTATATATCATGGCCGAGTTCCGTTAACCTACGTCTGAGTCCAGCATGAGACCCCTGTTACCACCTCCCATTTATGTAGGTACTCATGAAAATAATTAATCTTAAAACGATTACTTTTTTATTATTTCGGTAATCTGCAATCATACTGATGATTAGAAATAATATAATCGTAATCATTTTACCGTAATCTGATTATATTTTTCCCCAGCATCGGACAGGAGTTGCGTCCTTTCGTCGTATTTTCGTTTTTTACGAAATTAATATTTAAAACGCCAGACAAGGCTGTATGGCCATAGATGCCTTTACCTTATTATAGTAAGAAGAGGAAGTTTGTTTATGGTACGCTTCGCCATGTTCGTTTTATCATCTAGTATTGCTAGATATCTTCATGGTTTTTAGGGGCTGGTGACTAAACCCTTCAGAATAATCGTAAAATGTATAGGTCAGAACTGTTTTCAACATAAAAACAATTTTTTGGACCAGTGGCATATGTGTTAGCCGAGCCTCTTTGTATTTCGGAAACCTGTCCTTTGTGTTATTTTTGATAAGGTTGGTGAGTATTTCTATTTCTTATTTTTATAATAAAATAAGGGTTTTGGGATATATCTATGTTTTGAAACTTAAGGTATCATACCTGTGAGACAAATGATGTCAGAAAATGCACATATTTCTGTTTTGTAGACTTCTAAAACTGAACTGACCATTACTGGAACGTCTATTTATGATATTTCCAATGATGATCAAATTGACCATGATTGGCATAAAAGGTGTTTCAGCTTTTTTTATCAAATTTAGTATACTTATCCACAGTAACAATTTCAAATTTTATTGGCGCCTCGTTTGTGCATACCGGTCTAGTAATGGTCATAGTTAGCATTATTGGGGTGACCATGACTGGACCACAAACCATAATGTTTGGAGTACCATAATTATCATTCTGTTAATACATGTAAATTAAGATTTTATCCTTTTTTGCAAAATTAGTCGAAAACAAAGATTTTTTATAAATTTGATCTCATTGTTTCATAAGGTAACAATGGCACCAAAGAAAAACTACACGCCCCATCAAATGGGCCTTGCAATGGAAGCTGTTAGAAAAGGGGACAGTTATTCAGCTGCAGCTGAGAAATATGGTGTACCCAGAATGACCTAAAGGAATAAAGTTACGTGAAAGAGTCCTGCTGTTTGTCGTATGGGTCCTCCTACAATACTTTCTACGAATGAAGAAGCCATAATAAAAGAATGGTTGTTTGCAATGATAGAACGACATTGCCCGATAGGAAAGGAACAACTATTAGATTCTGTTCAACTAATTATAAAATCTACTGGAAGAAAAAATCCATTTACAAATGACAGACCAGGAAGGAAATGGTTCATTTTGTTTCTAAAGAGACATCGAGAAATATCTGAGAGGGTTTCGCAAAACTTAACTACATCAAGAGAATCTGTAAAAGAAGAACATATAGCCAAATGGTTTACAGACATAGAGAAGTATTTAGAAGAAAATAATCTTTCAGAAGTTTTGAAGGATCCATCGCGGTTATTTAATACGGACGAAAGCGCGTTTTTCTTAAATCCCAAACCTGACCGTGTTTTAGTAAAAAGAGGAGAAAAAAATATATATTCTACGTCAGGGAACGAAAAAGAAAACCTAACAGTTCTTATGACAGCCAATGCAGCTGGACAGTTAGCACCACCAATGTTAGTGTTCTCTTACGAACGCATTCCACGAGCTATTGCCGAAAGTATTCCTGAAAGTTGGGACATTGGCCGTTCAGAAAACGGCTGGATGTGCGGGAGTACATTTTATGAATATGTAACAAATATATTCTATCCTTGGCTGGTGCAAAACAAAACGAAGTTCCCCATAATCTTTTTTCTGGATGGCCATGCTTCCCATTTGACTAAACATTTGTCAGATTTCTGCAGAGAGAAACAAATTGAAGTTATTGCTCTATACCCAAATAGTACTCACTTGCTGCAACCCATGGACGTGTCGGTATTTAGGCCACTGAAACTGTTTTGGCGACAGGAAATAAGGAAGTGGAAGTCAGAAAATCTGGGGCAGCAAGTAAAAAAAGAAAACTTTGCACCTATTCTAAAATGTGCATTAGATAATATATCTCCGGACTGCATAAAAAATGGGTTTCGAGTGGGAGGGCTCTATCCGTATGGCCCAGATCTAGTGGACTTCACTAAGTTAAATATTCAAAACAGAACATTGACAAACAAAACTGCCTGTGATTCTACAAAAAACCAAGCTTTTTTAAGCCAGCTCGAATCAGAAATTGTTAATATTTTCAAACGGTCTAAACTAGACACCTTTAAGAAATGTTTTTATTTGCCTACGCCAGAATTGGCTAATGTATTACCCAATGAAGATGTGACAATGTATGCTATCTGGGCCAAGTATAAACATTTGTGTGTGACTTCTTCTGAAATCGCGCCTCTGATATCTTTTCCTCCTGTGGAATGCCACGATGATAATTCACCAACATCTGCAAGTTCTTCTGCACAAACACTTCAAAATAAAGATATTTTGGAGCCTACTAACAATAATAAGAAAGGTAGTGACAATGAAAAAGGTGACACTAAGCAAAATCAGGACCTACTTTCTAAATGCGCTATAAGTGACTTAACTTCTGCACAAAAAACTCCGACCAAAGTCACACCTTCGACATCTTCTGCTCTTGCAATAGATCAAGACGAGGTAATACCATCTACATCTACTGCAGGTTTTGCTCATCACATGCTTAATAAAGGTATTCTGGTGCCATCACCGTTTGAAAAGGCTCTATTTTGGCCAGAACCGATACAAAAGAAGCGTAAAATATCCAAAGAGAGAATACCATCAGCTATAACCAGTAAGGCATGGAGAGAATTTCACGTAAAGAAGGACGCAGAAAAACAAGAAAAAGAAGATATCAAAGCAAAAAGAAAACAACTACTTAAGGAGAAGAGAGAGTTAAAAGAAAAGGCCAAAATTGAAAAACAAAAGAACACGAGTACACGTAAAGAAAACTTGAAGAAACGCAGACGTGTCTCTATCACTTCAAGTGAATCGGATGTTGATAGTGATGTGACATATGCGGAGACAGGAGAAAGTGATATGGATATACCAGATCAATCTGACGAAGATCTAACACTTATGGACTTGAAGCTAAAATACACTATGAATGAGAATGGCAATAACAATCAAAGACAATCAGATATTCAAGGTGACTCGATTTCACTTCCGCTATCCTTGGATGAAGCTGATGCAAAAACGTCTGATGAAGATGTAGTATCACCTAAAGTTATAGTTGAACAGTTGCCTTATAACTTGCCTGTTACATCAGATAATAATTTAAATGAAAATTTGCCTAGTGGAACTTCAAAAGGAAATAACACTTCTGGTTCTTGCAACGTTTCTACTGACGATTATGTTATGGTTATTTGGAATGAAAGGAAATACCCAGGACAAGTTGTTTCTATGTCTGAAGAAGGGGCGCTAGTGTCTTGTCTTAAAAAATCGAAAGAATTTTGGCGCTGGCCTGTGATTAAAGACTTACAATTGTATAGTTGGGATAATATTGTTTGCCAAATAGCAATTCCTAAGTTCGCAAAAACAGGCTGTTTTGTCATTCCAGAAATGGACAATTTATAAATATTTAAACATACTAAAATTCAGTTAAAGTGCCTTAAAGTATATAATATATTGTTCTATTTTCTTAAAATGAAAGCTTGTTGATCTTGTAGTAGTTTTATAAACAACTTTGTATACTTTACAATATCGGCTAATTATAAATTATAATAAATGAAGGAAAGGAATAATTAGAAAGACTGTCTTACTATTACCTCTTAAGAGTTAACTCTCAATAACGAGACTGAAATATAGCTTAGGAAGAAATGTTACTTACTTTTAACGACGTTGTCTCATTTTGATCTCATTTTATTTTTAATATGATTTTTTTAAGATTGTAAGATTCTAAGTTTAGAATTTAGAATTATAAATAAAAACCACAATTTTTGTTTCTTTTATCATGAGTTTTAACAAGCTTAGTGACCATAATTGGTTCGGCCATAATGGGAGCAAACCATAATTGGTGGGTCAACATTGCGTTTTTGACTGACCATTATTAGCTCTGTCTACACCAATTCTTAAATTATTATTTTTTACTTTTCTGTAAAAGACAATACCAAAATATGAGCTTACGTATATATGGAAATCCTACTTTTATCAACATCAGTTGTTTTGAAACAGATCTGGTTTTCATTAAATAACAAAAATGTCGAAAAATAAAATATAAAACCTTTAAAGTGACCATGACTGGTGCGTTTACCTTAGGTACTTTTCGTAATTAAACGACCTATTTCTACTTTATCATTAAAAAGTGAAGTAAAAGTTGCATCCGTGTGAGGTACAGGCAGGTTGCTAGCCACTAATTAAAATCGATATACTTAGTTTTGTTTACTAATGAATGCTTATTTCGCTTACTTACAAACGCTTTTCTCTCAATTTTATTACAGGTGTAAAACAAATTAAAAAAGCAATATAAAATGTCCCGAAGTCACAAGAGTCCTTGGAGAGGAAAAATGTTAGTAGATTTGTGCACAGGAAATGTTGTAATTGAAAGGGAAAGTGATTTTTCTTCAAATTCTTTTAATTCAATCAGTGAAGATTACACAAACAATAATCATTCTGAAATGGAAGCAATGGAGCCGGAATTGTATCATGGGGACAATGAGAAGATATTTTATCATGGAGTTGTTGAGGAGACATTCAATCATGAGAGTAATGTTCAAACGGAAGCAATGGAGCAGACATATGAAAACAATACACTTGTAGACATTTCACTCACCAGTTTTCCCGATTTAATGGATGTAAATCCTCAGTATGAATATACTGGTAATATATCAGTAGAAGATCTTACAACCAATCACAATGATACTACATCCTCAGAATATTTCACTGGACAAACAGTAACATATTCTACCGCAACCATACCCTCGCTTGCTTCTATTTGTCTCAAATTAATCAATCAAACGGAATATAGCAGTTCAAATAATAAAGACACCATAAGTACTTACGTATTGGAAGAACAAACAGGTGAACTTGTTGAATTACATGACAATATTGAGATACATAACAACCCAAAAAAAATGATACTTGATGAAAAACAGGACTACTTGTACCCTCAAGCTCTTTAAACAGAGGTGGAAACATGAGTTATCATGTACTAGATGAGAAAACAGGTGAGTTCATTGAATTACATGAAGAAATGGATAGTACAGATTCAGAAGAGAATGAAAACTATATTTTTGATATAATGAAAAACCGAGAATTTAACAAAAGCCAAAGAGTTATAGGGAAGAAGTATATTGGTAGAACGACAGACATTAAAAAAGAACAAGGGTTTGTTATTAAAGAAAAAAGAAAGTTAATAAAAGATAAGCCATGCTCTCACGGCTCCTTATTTAAAACACCGAGAAGTTTTATTTGTGGTGCCATAAGCGAAGAACAGCAGAAATGCATTTTTGATTATTATTGGAGTCTTAAGACGTGGGACGCCAAAAAAGCGTATTTAAAAAATTTAGTACGACTGCGACCCGTCATAAAAAGGCGTGCTAATAATAAATCGGAATCATCGCAGAAACAAGTAGGATTTGATCGTTTTTTGCCTAACGAGGCGAATGAGACAGTGAGAGTTTGCAAAAAAATTTTTCTACGTACTATTGACATGAACAACGAAACTTTAACTACTTGGATCAAATCTTTAAATTCTGAAAAATTAGAGGAGATCAGTGATAAAAAAGGGAGGAAAGAATTCCAAAATGACGCAGAAGATGATAATATTATGAATGAAACAGGGAGAGCAAATGAATAAAACAAAGGTTTGAAAGCCAATACGGTAAGAGAATGGCTAGCATTATTGCCCAAAATGCCAAGCCACTATTGCAGATCTAGTTCCAGCAGAGTCTATGTAGAAGATTCATTTCGAATACCTACCTAATTATTAGGATTAGAAAAGTTTTCAACACGCTAGCTGGTGTTTACTAACGAAAAAACTTGTTTTTATTTCACCTGTTGAATATTATTGCGACTAATTAGAGGAAATTTGCAATTTAGTGATGTTACTAATTACTTTTCATAACATATTGCACACCATTAGAAAGGGGACAGTCCAGAGATGTTTTTAAAAAAATTGGAAGAGCATGATCACTTTTAGTTTTTTTTTTGTGATCGAAAGTTGACGATCAAATTAATTTTTATACGCAAAAAAAACTTTGCGGGGCAGTAAAAAAAAACTTGATGTTGCTGGCGAGTAATTTTGGTTTTGATAGAAGCGTACATTATTACAGATTAAAGATTTGATAAAAAAATTAAGCTATACTTAACAATTTTTTTTAATAAAAATTGAATGTAGAATTTTATAAATTTTCACCCAAAACCATTTCAAGTCAGTAAAAAAAATCTGTTGGGCCAAGATTTTTTTATTTTTTATCGGGGTAGCTAAAGACCCCCCCAATCATCATATTCGATTTGGCACACGATGCGCCAAACACCCTGTATAATGGTCGACCGACTGTTGCATTGATCTGCTATTGATCCGCAATTATTGCAAAATACCCAACATATCTTTCGCATTAAACGAAGAAGCTTCTGCAGACTCTTCAAAGAAGGCGCAGCTTCAGAGTGTTGCCAAATAAAAATCAAACTTGGAAACTACTTCTGTAAGTAATATTGCAAATTTGAATTCCAACTAAGCATGATTTCGAAACACGTGCCGTGCATCGTAACTCGTTACGATGTCTCGTCGTAAATTCTTACGATGCGCAAAGTACCTTCCCACGACGCGACGTCGCATCGTGCAGCGACGCCGCATTGTGGTACGACGACATGACGTCTTTTCGTGTTCGTGTGTGGCCCTAAATTATTTTATTACACATTAATTAAATAAATTATTAGATTAACAGACTTGCATTCTGTCATTTTATTATAGTTTTTTTTATAACAATATTTTCATTTATTTAACAATTTATTGTACACAAGATCATGTTTATTTCAGATACTTAAAAATTGATTACTGACTGCAGGAACTGTTAAAAACAATTGAAAGAAGAACGAGAATTTTCCAATGGACTATATAAAAGGTGCGGTTTCTGCTTGACCAGTAAATACATTTTTACTAAGTATCTTTTTTTTATTAATTTTGTATTAATAATGTTTTCACCTTAGTTTTAAGTAATTCAAAATAGAGTGCTGACTGCAGGAACAAGAATCTCCAATCCAATGGACTGACTATAAAAGGTGCGGTTCCAGCTTGACAAACAGATTTTTACTTAAATCTTTTTTTTTTTTGCTTTATTTATATTCATCTTTTTCAGGGACTTTATAATAGAGTGCTGACGGCAGGAACAAAAATTTCCAATGGACTATAAAAAGGTGCGGTTTCTGCTTGACAAGCAAATACATTTTTAATTAGTACTATTTTGCTTAATTTGGTAATAATAATACTTTCATCTTTGTTTTAGGGAATTCAAAATAGAGTGCTTA
This sequence comes from Aproaerema taeniolella, assembly GCA_949987775.1. NCBI lineage: Eukaryota > Metazoa > Arthropoda > Insecta > Lepidoptera > Gelechiidae > Aproaerema > Aproaerema taeniolella. The sequence continues at coordinate 11,750,196 of OX465245.1, forward strand.
CTGCAGGAACAAGAATCTCCAATCCAATGGACTGACTATAAAAGGTGCGGTCACAGTGGCAATTTTTTTTTACTTTTTCATTTTTATTTGCTTGATTTGTAATAACAATATTTTCACCTTTTTTCAGGGACTTTATAATAGAGTGCCGATGCGATGGCAGGAACAAAAAATTCCAGTGGACTAAAAAAGGTGCGGTTTCTGCTTAACAAGCAAATACATTTTCACTTAGTATTATTTTTTATTATTATTCCTCACAATTAAATTTACTACGTAGCCTGTATTATTTGTGTTGCAGAACTTCCATCCTGGAGCACAGCCTGGAGAGAAAAAACTACCTTTTTGTCTTCTATGCTTGGTTAAATAAATAGTAGCAAAACTGTTTGAATAAAAATAAAATTCTTTGAATACTCTTTTGTTACTTAATTATTACCAAAAAAATGGATTCGTCATTAAGCTAATAGCCACCCAATTGCGTTTTTTTAAATATCGATGTCAATAATTCAATAATTGGCATGACATCCCTATTGTGTTCTTCATGTTGGCAATGTCATGCATAAATGACATTGTTTGCGGCTTCATATTGGCAACCATGTTTTCGCCTTTGTTTCATACTATTACACGTTCACGATTTTTTGTATGGGACTCCCGTCTCTTAAAACGCTAGTTTTATTTACATTCTCTTTGGTGCCCAGATCAGCTAGTGATGTGCAAGTACGTCATTTACGATTCAGTTAATAAGCTATGCAGTCGAGCGGGAATAACAATTAGAATCACGGTGAACGTGACAGTAGTCTTGTCTGCCCCTACTCCTAGAGTGCAATTCAATACCGCGGAGGCGCGGAGCGCGGCGGCCGCGTGAGACTAGGAGCAGGCAGGGCCGAGCGAGCGTAGCGGCTGAGGAAGCCGACCAGCAAGCCGAAGCTGCGAAGGTGAGTGATGACCTATGCCTGCGAACTAGGTAAACGCGTGCAAACGCCGCGATACTCCGTGCCGGAGCCACAACAGAAGGAATTTAGGTCAACAATCCCATAACCACCAACCCCGAATCGGATAAATTAGGTTTAGGTTCCAAATAAGTGACAGAACCGAATGAATTTTCCTCTGGGCTTTGAGCTTGACCTCTGACCTCCTTGACCTTTGAATCCAGCTGGACCTCGGCTTACCTCTGACTCCAGCTTGTCATTTGACTTCTTTTGCATCTTTGACCTCCTTGCCCTATCTGGCTCCCCCACCCAACAACCACCTCATTGACCTTGACCTTTTCATACCAACTCGACCTCTCTCTCATGCTCCGCGTTCACCAGCCCCACCCAACAACCCCATATTCCCCAGGTTCCGAAAGTGACTTAGGGCGGAGTTTTTCCGCGTTCGCCATCCCCACCCAACAACCCCTACATTCCCCAGGTCTCAATAGTTCCTATCAGGGGTGCTTATTTCTCGCTGCGGGCGGCGGCGCAGCGCAGCGCTACCGGCCTGCGGATGCCCGCGGGCTCAGCTGTGCGCTCGCGATTTCCAACGTTCGCAAAATTTTACATGGCGATATTTCCCTATTTTAGTACTGAAAGATATTGTAAGAAAGAACACGTGTTTCATAATTTTCATCACAGATACACATTCTTAAAGGATGCCGGTGATTAAAAAGTCTTCCTGTATATTTCTATTTAATTAACCTCAACATTGATTAATTATGGACAATTTTATTGTTTACTTTCAAAACAACCAAAAAAATTTAAAATAGGTAATCGGGCAGTCACATAAAACGCATTGTCACTGTCACTGCCAAAAACATTTGGGGGAAAAATATGAGGATTAAAATTGATTTTGAGCCTCATATAACAATATTTGCTATCTTGTTTTGAGATTTTCGCAGAGTAGTATTAAGCCGGAAGACGAATTACACGTTAAACTTATGCTGACAACTAACAATTGAGGATAACCTATCAATACACGAAGCAAATTTTTTGATGTTTTCCTATCGTCGTGATCGGAATTTCATTACGATACCTTGTTATAGAAGACTCCCGACTACTCCACAGGCATGGAAAACTATATCGCAAAAGTTTTTAGGATTTGCCAAGGATTTTCAGTAGTTTTGTTGAAAATACTTCAAGTGGCAAAACGCAAGGTACCTACTATTGTTTATTTCGTGGTGTTGTTGAACGTTTGGAGTATACGAAAGGGTATTCAAGGCAAAAGACTTATTCTATTCTACTTAACAACGTTTTTTATGTCTGAATCGGCTACGTATGACCTAGATGAACACAAACTTTTTTTATTTAAAAGTTTTCGGGAAAACCTCTATAGAAACTGTGGTTGTACGATTTTTAGTTATTACCTAACCCAACCAACTCGATAAGCGAAGCGAGCGTGCCGCAGCAGGCGAAGTGCCAGCAGTTCCGTCTGTGGGCACCCTTCCTATACTCTGACCTTTCTTTGTCACCAATTCAAGTGTTAGGATATCTAACATAAACAAGCTTATTTCAAGCAAATATATTCTTAATTTATAACAATGTGTAGCCAAGGTTAATAATACAGATGAGGTGAGTAAGCTCCCTCCTCGTTATAACCGAGGCAAGCACCCGGCCTGTTTTGCCATTTAACTCCTTTTATTTTTACCGATTTTACGTAATAGATTAAAGGAGAGGTCATTTTTGGGCTAGCACCTCTTTTTTAGGCTTAAAAAATGCAGAAAAATATATGCTTCAATTCTGGCTGATTTAATTTTAAAAATATTTCCTAATTTAGGAGTACAAAATAGATATTTATATTGACATAAATCCTAATAAGGTATCCCTCAAATCGACATGGCGGCGGAATCATAGACAAAAGCTGTCAATCTGACATTGACAAGCGGCGGCAACCGCCATTTTTCCCGTTCGGTTACCAGTTCTCGTCTCGTCGTTTGTCGTGTTCGAGTGTGATCCTGTGCGTTTTCTATAATATTGACGACCTGTGCTTTCTGTGGACTGTTTGTGGCTCTTTAAGTGATTACCTTGGCATTGGAAACGGACACTGCAACTCGCGCTCGATTTGGATTTTGTTGATACCGGCGGCACCATAACCAGTTTAGGTATGATATTGACAAAGACTACCAAGTCACTTGTCTTAAACTTGCTCGCTTTGTTTACATAACTTGATAAGGCCTTCAGGCCTCATTTTGTCTGTAGAAATACATATAACTCTAATCAATCCCAATCACGATCATCTGCCATTTTTTAATTGCTAAGAATGCCTCACGTGTTATTTTATCACATATAGCAATCACTAACTATGAAACATGGTCATCCGCCACTCTCGTAATAGTCAAGAATGCCATACGTGTTATTTTATCTCATGGAACCATGAACCATGGTCATCTTCACTTCATGGCTAAGAACTCCTCACGTGTTATTTTGTCACATATTCCATTTAGGAATCAGGGAACTTGATGAACTACAAACTAATTGCTTCAATACTTATGTTATATTGATTCTAAAACATATGATTTGCATTAACAAATTCATCATAACTGCAGGTCTCCGTACTGAGAATGGCTGTTTGCGTCCAGTGCAGTTCGCTCATTACGGATGCGCAACATTACCTTATTAGAGACATGGGGCATGAAATTGTCTCTATAATTGAACAACGCATTGGATTTGAGGTATGTTTAAAATTCTCTTCATCATATCAGCCTGTACAGTCCACTGCTGGACATAGGCCTCCTCCGGGGAACTTTTCTGCCCCACCGGCCATCAGTTCTATGAGCTGTGTGCCCTGCCTACTGCCACTTAAGTTTAGCAATTCTGTGCGCTGTATCGGTTACTTTGGTTCTCCTATGTATCTCTTTATTTCTGATTCAATCGCGCAGGGAAATTCTGAGCATAGCAAGCTCTATTGCCCTTTGAGTGACCTGGAGCCTTCTTGTAAGGCCCATTAGTAAGCGACCAAGTCTCAGTTCCATATTTCTTCATTGGCATCACACACTGGTCAAATACTTTAGTCTTGAGACACTGCGGTATTTCGGACCTGAGGATATTGCGAAATGAATTATATTTTTATTTCTTCTAAGTTTTATTTGTAAGTACTAAAAAAGTGATGGTATTTGGTAAATTAATCTTTTCTTATAGATCACTGATCTCAATGATGAGATTTGCCCTGAATGCTTAGCACAGGCAACACAAGCATTGGCTACACAAAATATACCAGTGGAACAAGAACATGAACTGCCATCTGAAACCGATGTTTGTGTGTGGTGCAGATCATCGTTGTTCCGTAGACGTAGCCACAACATACCCATGGGCCCAGTGAGAAATCTGATTGCAGAAGAGATTTATTCTAGACAGGTATGTTATTGTATTAATAACAATTTCACATAAGCTTGTTTCCATAAATCATAAGTGAAAAGTATATTTAGCAAATGGGAGAACAACAGACAATCATAAATGTTTGATTGTGTCAGCTTATAAGCATCCCCACTGCAGGGACACAGGCCTACCCTTGCCATGAGGGTGATTGGGCCATAGTCCATCACGGGCCCAATGCAGGTTGGAGGACTTCACATATACCTTTTGGATTTATCCTCGGACATATGCAAGTTTCCTCATGATGTTTTCCTTAACTGAAAAGCCAGAGGTGTGATAAAAATCAAGGTGCATAAGAAAATATCATTGGCATCTGCCAGGATTCGAACCCACGCCACCTGTTAGAAAGGCAAAGATACTAACCACTAGATCACCACGACGATGAAATGTTTATATTTATCCCAATCCCAGTTTCTGGCTTGAGCGATTTCAGAAAGAAATAGGTAATATCTTTTTGACAGATATAAAATATAGCTAATTCTGTAAGAAATATTAATCTAGTAAACCACGAAATGATAGTCTTTATACTAGTAATATTAATTTATAAAAATCCTCAGATATTATTATGAGAATAACATTTTTCGGGATAAAAATTAAAGCATTTTGGAACGCAGTCTTAGTAATCAGATACTGAAAATGTCAAACACAGAGTATTGTTTATAGCAGGGGTGGCCAACTTGATTATACCCAAGATCTCCTTTTTATTTACGAAACCCTGTGCGATCTACCAATAACATACTTCTTGAAATCTTAATTGAAACAGCATAGTTCAGTACACAATCATGTAGTATTTTTTTATTATATAAAGAGAAAATACTTATTTTTTTATTTTTTTGCCTTGCCACGATCGACCAGTCGACCGGTTGGCCGGTTGGCCACCCCTGGTTTATAGGGTACGCTCAACTATGCTCAGACAGCAACTGTTCAGTCTGACAACAGGATATCCATTGTATGATCCAGAGTAAGAGATGTAGAAAACGGTTGCACTACTTTTTTGTGAACTCTAATGAAATTTTCTTTTGTTTTCAGATTGAACAATTATAAGTACTTATTCAGATCTTAATAACTATCTTTTATTTACACCAACAAATATTTACAGATTCCACCTGGTGGGAGAACATGTTATGCATGTTGGATGAGTTTTAGACGAAGAGTACCAGATAACGCGGAAGGAATTGGCAATGCTGAACAAGTGGAAGAAATAAACCTAAACCAGTGCGTTCGATGCCTGTTCTCATTAAATCATAGACGGAGACATTCTCTTCCTGAGGGCCCTGTCCGAGATGAGATTGCAGCTGGGATAGCTCCAAGACAGGTAAAAATACTGTTACTATTGCAAGTTGATGTTAGTGTACTCAGGTTAATTTGTATAATCATCATATCAGCCTGTACACGTCCACTGCTGGATATAGGCCTCCCCCAAGGATCTCCACGACAACTGGTCTTGTGCTGCCTCCATCCAGTGTCTTCCCGCGACTTTCGCTAGGTCGTCGGTCCACCTAGTAGTGGGAGGCCTATAGGAGTTTGTTTGGATAACTTATTATTATTATAGATTATGAGGCAGGCAGTTGGTACGACTGATATAATGCCTCTTGGTTTCCTAAAATCCAGGGGAGGGCTCAAGCCCAGATAGAATTGTGGAGGACCATAAAAAGCATTTGATACATGAGGCAATCTACAATCTAACAAAATGATAGAAGAATTAAAAAAATATTTCAGGAGTGTTGTTATGCGCTTAGAAAAATACAATTATCTGTGCCTTTCTTTTAAATATTTACTTTTCCTCCAAACCTACGAGTAAATGTAACGCAAGCTACCGCTATCTTAATTAAGTCTAGCCGCCAAACATAAATGTTACTTTTATTTTTATCTCTGATGTGTTCCGCCATTACTTAATCATTGCATTGGGAATCTTGGTTAGCTTACCTACATCTTGTCCATCAGCATTACTATGATTATCACTTACCATCAGGTGAGATGATGTCAGGGACTTACTAATTGTGGTTCAAATCAAGAAGAACTATAATTATTATATTTTTTATTTATCAATCAACTGACTCGTTGGGCCAGTGGCTAGTGCTCCTGGCCACTAATCGGCGAGTCGTGGGTTCGCTGTGTCTGGGTGTTTAGTATCAATATATGTGTATTTTTAAACGTATATAAGTATGTCTATCTGTCTCTGGTTCCCATAACACATGGAATCCTAGCTTGAGGCCAGATGACCGTGTGTGATTTGTCCCTGAATATTATTATTATTATATTATTAATAATTATGTATACATTGTCCATAGATTCCTTAGGGTGGATATGTTTGTTACTCATGTTGGTCTGCTGCTCGCCAATATGTACAGCGCAGACAAAGAGATGAGGACCCACAACCAGCTCCTGGTTACCGCAGACACTACAACACAGTGTGTGGATGGTGCCAAACATCATTGCACAGGCAGCAAACTCGTATATTACCACAGGGTCCAGAAAGAGATGTTGTGCTTGCCCAAATACATCCTAGAGAGGTAACTACAGATATTCTTGGGTTTATATTACATAATATTGAATTCCAGTATTATAGTAAGAATGTATCACTATATTGTTTAACACATAGGGAATTATGTTCTCCTGAATGAAAGGAAGTTACAATCGTTATTACCCGACTGCCGAAAGAAAAGGTAATGTTTTTCAAGCGTATGTATGTATGTACATGTACTGCTGCTGGACGGATTTCAACAAATGGGGTGTCATTAGATTCGTCTCGGTTGCAGAAGTGACATAAGCTATATTATTTTTATACAGGATGACTGAAAAAAAAAGTAAAAATGTGTATATGGGAACCAGACTGAAAAACATACATAATTAAGTTTGTCATGTAATCACATACATATCTATATATATATATATATATATATATATATATTGAACACCCAGACACAGCACAAAAAAATCTACTCATCACACAAATGTTTGCTCTGGGTGGGGATCGAACCCACGACTCACGGTTTTTATGGTCTGGTTTGCTAACCACAAAACCAATGAGTCAGTCGGTATATCAAATACCTAACACTTAGTAGTTTGAACTTACAATTTGTTTATATTTTAATTCCTTTTTCAGCTCCCCGCCAACACTCTACTTTGTCTCGAGCTGTGCAAGAAGTAAGAAATGAAAGTATTGCGCCAAATACTCAAAGACTTCCTGCCCATAACTTCAGAATCACCACCAGATCAAGCAGTCATTGTTTTGTGCCGGGGTGTGAAAACACTGAAAGATTAATAGTTCCGAACTATCTAAGGAAACATATTCTTAAAACAAAAAAATATATATGTGAGCTTCCATTCATGAATATGCGAAGAGCACAAAATGAATTATAATTGGGACGATATGGAGCAAGATAAGTTTAGCACTTTATTTACAATTCAGGAAATGGAGGAAATGGCTTTGCTATTAATTAATGAAGGAGACCAGTTTGTAGACTTCGAAAATATGGACAATATGGATGAGGGCCTTTTTAGGTGGTGGACAGGCGTATTGAAGAGTGAATTCTTGTATATCCTGTCGAATATTCCCTCCCTGCGGGCAAATTGTAAACGCCCGAAGACCGCCTTAGGTATTTATTTAATAAAATGCAGAACTGGCGATTCTCATGAAAGAATTGGCGCGACAAATAGGCGGCTTATTTATAATCTCGGTAAACACAGAAGTTACTAACTTCTTCCTATGACTTCTTCTTCGTCGTAACTTCAAGTTAGGTTGTAATGCTAGCTCGGTGGTTTCAGTCTGTCATGCATGTCAGTGTCAGTTCTCTTTACTTTTGTAACTAGGGCTGCCCAGAAACATGTACAGTACTATCGACTGACATCACATTCATCAACCATCATCATCTGAACAATAAAAAAAACTAGAGATGCAATGGATGCGGCTACAGGTGTCAAAGATAATTTTTGCGGATGCGGATACGGCACTAGCCTGAGAAAGCGTAAGTTGCGTTGCTCGCAGCTCGGCGCGGTAGGTACGCCATATTTGAAAAGCTCTGTTTTTAAATCCGCTAAGATTATAATGGATGCGGATGCGAATATTTAAAAAATGCGGAGTTTCGCTAAAAACAGATGCAGATGTCTGTTGCAACCTTAAAAAATAACAACATGTTTGGTTGGAGACAGGGCTTGAAATACCGGTATTATCGGGAACCAGTACCAATGACCTCGTTATGGTACCGGTAAAAACGGTACTGCTATTTTTTGGTAGGTTTATTCTTTATTCAAGAACATTTTATTCTTGATTGAGAATACAGACAGAAACAGATGTAACAAAAAATGCCAGAGGTACGAACAGGGACGGGTGGTGGGAAAGATTAAGTACTAATTGTGTGCGGCCAGGCACATTTGGATCACATTCTATAAATTCTTACTCCAACAGTAACATTATTGGCAGTTGGTACGACACCACTACGCACAGCACACCCGATAATCCTTGTTTTGTCTACAAACAGTTAAAGCCGAGAAAAATGTATGAAAATCGCAAATCCCGGCACTCGTGGCACGGAAACCGGTCGGCGGCCCGATTGTGGTGGTCAAAGGGTTAAAATCCTCGTAGTTTGTATGCATAAATCAGCAGATTTTTTTGCGATTTTAAAATTAACATGAGATTTTCGGTATGACGGACACAGAGTATGTATTTATTACGCGTACATGACGTACATAACTATAGATATTCATTAACTTATCGCAAGCTTCTCATCTCTATACGGTAGTGTCATATTTTTTTAGCAAAAAATAAAAAGGCTTCTATAGATATTGAGCCTAGTTTAACATGTAAACTATAAAGGTCTTCCTAAAAAAGAAATAAGGTTGCCGGGTCGAGTTTGGGTTAATTTAACGCATCATTACGAGTACTTTGGAGGGGGGTAGTGACCAGGGTCTAATGCCGGAGTCAGAAGTGGGTCAACGGAGTTCTGTAACGGCATATAGCAGACCCTTTACTTTATAAGTGGATGGCCACCTTGGTCTGTAATAAACCAGAAATCAAACAATCTCTTGAATCCGTTACCACATCCCTGCTAAAAATGTGAAGTAAGCGTAGGTGTTTTAAAGTGGGAGGGCCGGTCTAGGGCCCAACCCAGAATGTTGGGCTACCAATACCGATTCGAAATTCTATGATGGATGCCAAAATACTGATAACACTAAAATCATTTCTGATTTATAATAATTATCTGTAAGTAACCGAGAAATCTATATACTTACTTATTACAATACAGTATATTCCATTTAGTTACTCTTAAATACACAGCATAATAGTTGAAGCCAGTAATAATTAACCCGTTGCGTGCTTGTTTACGCCGCTTCTGATACAAATCTCGTACACCATGTGCTCAATAGCACACGAAGGTTTTAAATTTATAAGAATTAATTAATCCACTTTCATTAACGAAATCCATTTTCATTTTAGGTGGAGTATGCACAAGCTTTAGAGTAATTTTTGGAGTAGCGCTCACAGTGATACTTTGAAAGCTCTACCCGTTTTACAAGGCTGTGAAATATGACTGGTGAGAACTGAATCACTGAAATTATAATATTGTTAATTTTGTGCATAATTATTTATTTCAGTGAAATTTAGGTTACAAATTAGGACATGTTTTGGAAAATAAAAGGTTAAAATGCATATATTAAAAAGAAAAACTTTTTTTTCCTTTATTCCAAATTCTTGTTAAGCACAATAGCAAGGGTAAAGTAAGACTAAAAGTGTCTGTTTAGCGGCAAAATATGTACATCATTGAAACATTGTTTATAACTTTATCTTGGCACTAGAAATGAGAATCTGCCAAGTCCTACCAAAATTTAGGGGTAGGATGGGTGGGGGGAAATTTTTAAAATTGCACATTTTACAAACTAGGCGATTTAAATCAAAACTAATGAAGCTAGTCCACCAACCCGCATTGGGCCAGCGTGGTGGACTATGACCTGAATCCCCTTCGTGTTTCGAAGGGAGGCCAGTGCCCCTCGGTGGGGACGTGTACGGGCTGGTAAAGAAAAGAAAGAATGAAGTTATAAGTTTGAAATTTTGCAAAGATCTTAAATTATTGTAGAAGCTTACCTAAAAGAGATTACACGGAATTCCAATCCCACCAAGAATATCCAATCCCCACTAGGCGTATTCATGTTAATATAATGTTAGGGGTCATTGACCGAAAATTGCACTACCTATTCCGATCATTGATAATAAGTACAGAGGGCCACACATTAGGTTACCACACGTGTGCATTCTGCAATATGAATGGTTTTACAATGTAAACGTGGTAACCTGAAGTGCAGGCTTCGGTACCTAGTATGTATTTGTTTACTTCAACATATTAAAACTAAGTACATTCAGTAATTTTCAAGATATTGTTGAAATAAAAAATATTGGGTTTTATAAGCAGTGATTCAAAATAAAATAACTAAGTAGTTCTTAAATATTAATTTATGCTGTCTTATTAGATTCCCTGTCCAGAGAACACTGCCTATCTCCAAGATAACAACTGAATCTGACATAATTTACCTGAGAAAAACTAGAAATTGGTTTTGAAAACAAAAACACATTGTTTCAACTAGGCACTGAACTTTTTCCAGGATATAACCGTTTCTGTGTGTCTAACACATCACCGTAATGGAACAAATCTAGAGCTAATTATTAATTGCATTCATTTTTGCCCAGTGACGGAGGCACCGCCGCTAGGTAAAGACACACACCATTTCTTATTATTATAATATTCGAAATGAAAAGGCATTAAAAGGAATTCAAGCATATCTTGTGTAACTTGATAAAAGTTGAGGAGATGAGTTTGCTAATGGGATCTAAGTTCTGTTTAACCGTCTTATATTTCATCACTCACATGTGCCAAACAAGAAATTTCAGGCTCGTTGAATCAGTTTGATGGCTTTTTCCTCACATCTTAGGAAAACTCAAGTTTGCAGTGGGTCAGTGCAGAGCAGGTATCCACCAAATTAATTAAGAAAACTATCTTCCTCCACAGCCAGTATCACACTTTTATATTCTGCAGTAGAATCACTTCACTTTGCATTTGGACAGTTTAAGTCTGTCTAATGGGTAATGGATGTTCATACTGCTGAATAAACACATTACACTCCTTTGCGTCGCGCAGTCGGTAAAAACGTGATGACAGGTATTCGATGAGAAGTCGAGTAATCAGTATGCGAGCAGCATCTAAGACTACTTCATACTCTGAGACTTAAAATCACTTTGGACAGTTTTATTCCTCTGCTGAGTCTGCCGGACAAGTTTGAGGTAGTAGTAGATGCCCACATACGCTGGTGTTCACCGAAAGCTCAGGAATATACGTATCAGTGGATAGAAACTTTAATACAAATGAAAAATACTATGAAAACGATGTCAATGTGACCCAAAAAAATGTAAGCCGGCAAATGTTATATTTGGGGTAGCCATACCAAAAATATGTCAATGTTTTGTTAATTATATATTTTACAAATCAATTTTGTTTTAAGAATTGTTTTGTTTCCTTTATAAACGAAATGAAAGAAAAACACCGTAAACAATACGTATTCAGCAAAATTCTTTAGTAAAACGCTTGTCAGATTGTATGGAAATTATAATGGTAGCAAAAATATAATGCTGTGGCAACATCATTCAATGGCTGCCACTTGTGTTTCGGTTTTCGGTTCAAAGTGATTTGCAGTCTTTTGTTTTTAGTATTTAAGTGTTATTAGCGTAGAGTTTGAAAATTATTTCCTCCGCATTACTTAGTGCTTAACTTCAAAGTAATTTCTTGACACAGGACTTACCAAACATTTATGTGAGAGAGGACTCCATTAGTTAATGAGCTTATTTTGTTATTTTCAAAATGAGAACTTGTGTAATTTGTGGCCTAGGAAGCCCACTGTGCAAAAAAATCATTTTTTGCAAGTTTTACTTCGGATGTCAACAGGTAAGTTGCGTGAGTCAATCACAGAAAACTATTTACTCACAAGGTCAATATTGAGGTTATAAAAATGCCGGTTGTCAACTGAGCTCCGATGGTGCTACAGGGTGGGCCATAAATTTTTGCAAATAGCAACACTTGATTTCTCGAAAACCGTTAGAGGGAGGGGCGCGTGGGGTGCGGGGAATGATGCGCCACTTCGTGCAATTTTAGTCACGATGGAGCGCTTCACGGGAGAACAGCGTGCTTTTTGTGTAAAAAAATTTTACAAAAGCAACGACTCCTACGTTACTGTACGACGCCTATTTAGGGTTGAATACGGATTACGCCGTATAAGTGAGTGTCCAAGTGTTAATTTAATTAAAGCTTGGGTCAAGAAGTTCGAGCAAACAGGGTCGACAACGAATATTAAACAAACAGGGCGGCCACGTTCGAGAAGAAGCGAAGAGAACATTCGGGAGGTTGAAATTTCCGTAAGAAACGATCCAGAATCATCTACGCGTAAGCTTTCGGCGGCTCTAGCAATTCCAAGAACTAGTCTGCGGCGAATTTTGCATTTGGACCTTAAACTACACCCATATAAGCTTCAAATTGTGCAGGAGATGAAGCCAAACGATTACATTCAACGTAAGTTATTGGCTGACACTATGTTGGAGCGATTCTCTAGCCTTGAGAATGTATTGTTTACGGACGAGGCCCATTTTCACATCAATGGGCACGTAAATAAACACAATTGTCGGTACTGGAGCACGGAAAACCCTCACATTAAACACCAAAAACCCCTTCATTCACCTAAAACGACAGTATGGGCTGCCATATCAGCAAAAGGCATAATCGGTCCGTATTTCTTTGAAAACAGTCAAGGAAATAACGTAACTGTAAACTCAGTGGAATACGTGAAGATGTTGCGAGAATTTTTGACACCACAGTTACAAGAATTTGAAGGATACAACAGCAGGACTTGGATGCAACAAGATGGAGCAACATGCCATACGTCAAATGTGACTTTACCGGTGGTCAAAGAAATGTTTCCTAACAAATTGATTTCTCGCAGAGGTGATATTCCATGGCCTCCAAGAAGCCCAGACCTTACACCTTGCGATTTTTTCTTGTGGGGATATCTGAAGAGTCGAGTGTACCATAATAAACCAACGACCATATCCCAATTGAAAGAAAACATCCAAGAAGAGATAGCCGCGATTCCTCGCAGCATGTGTCAACGAGTTTTCCAAAGTTTACGTTGTCGATTGCAGGAGTGCCAGCAACGAGACGGGACACATCTCGACGATGTCATTTTTAAAAAATAAATTTCAATAAATGTTTATTACGTTAAATAAATCATCAACAAAATAATATTAGTAGTTTTATTTTTATTCATGTTTCAAATGTGCAAAAATTTATGGCCCACCCTGTATATGTGGTCTTCCCCCTCATAGAGTATATTGAAAAACCTAACATGACGCACCGATCAAAACGTCTACTGTACGTATGCTTGACAGAAATACCTTGAACCCAAGTAGTTACTTTGCGTAAATTTTTTGCCCTTCATAACGTATTAATCATGAACCCATTACAAGTCAAAATGAATTACCTTTATTCTTATTTTCATGTGTATACAGTATATCAAGGCAGTTAAAAACAGGGACTTGTTACATATACCCACTGGAAAACTCCATGCCCTTCGTCATGTTTGTCAAAATTAAAGAAGCGTTCTATACCGACGCTGAATTTAACAGCTCACCTACTATCTGAAGAATTACTTCAGAATTTTCCATTATCTTATAGCAGGAAATACACAAGGTGAATATTACACATTGCGGATGTTTGCAGATCTGATTTTACATAACAAGTGCTTAAATGGTCACACCTAGTTTTTGAAACCATTCAGTTGCTTTAAATGCCATATTTTTCCAAATATCCCGTGTAGCTGTAGAGATAATAGAACCTATATATTGTGAATAATTTGTTGGAAGTCAACTATTTTATTAACTAAACTCGTCCGCAAAAATAAAGGGTCACCCTGAAAACAGTGGTGTACGAGGTGGGGTCTGATAGACCCCAGCAAAAGTTTTTTAGCAATATTTTCTATAATTTTATAGCAAGTGAAATGTGCTTCTAGGTATTCTTAAATAAAACAGAGCTGCATGAGATTGTTTGATTGATTTTATAAAACTCTGGCTAGATCACGAGATCTGGGCATCTGGGGTCTACAGGACCCCACGTCGTATACCGTGCGGTTAAAAAGTAAGTAGACTTTTTTCGTTTTTATTGCTCTAGTGATGTTTATAATAACTTATTTTATTAATTTATTTACTTCATGCATGAATGAATGCATGTTTACATTGCTTTCAGATATGGGGTGCACGAAAGGAGCCTCCACGAGTGATGCATTTTTTTTGCACCCGGCGCACCCTGGGCGATTATAAAATATCACATTTGGGTGTCCGAGCTACGCTTGACCCACTTGTGAGATTACCTCTTGGATTTTTAGCTGTGGCAACACTAATTCCCACCGTATATGCCTCCCTCTCCGCACGCGCGCCCCCCCTCGCCGCCGCGCGTGCGACGTTGCAGCGCCGGGCGCTTGCTTCGCTCCTCAGTACGTCTTGGATTTTTGAAGTGAAAAGTGGTCATAACAGTAAAGTTCAAATAACTTCGGTATTTCGAATAATTATACTTCTGTTATCAAAATCACCACATCGAATGCACTTAAGGTAAGTAGTCTTTTTAAAAGACTTGAACACAGGAAAGCCCTTTTGTTGTTCTATAACTTTGTATGGTGATCGACCGCTTCCTAGACGTCGAACTCACTTCTCAATGTTTAAGTTTCTAGGAAAGCCCTAGAAAAAACTTGCATTGTAATCCAGTCTCCAGACGACAGTCGGCTGTGCGCACAGCCGACATGTCCTCTGCTCTGTAACAGCAGACGCCATCGCCTGCCGTATGCAGCCGTCACCTACGGCTTTAGACCTCTGTAACAGACGCCGTCGGCTGGGCGCAGCCGTCACCGACGCCTGCTCCATGTTACATTGGCGATTTTGATTTTCCAACAATCAACTTGTTGTATTATATTCTAGATGGCGCTTACTACTATGGGCACACTGGCTGACTGGATCCCTCCTGAAGAAGGGGCTACCTTCTTCAGCAACATAATCCAGCTATTGGATGAAGTTTACCCAGAAGATTGGAGAGCTTGGGAGATTAATTCTCCCGACTATGTATACCTATTTGGAGAGAAGATTACTCCAGACTTGGAGTGCAGACTGCGCTTTGCTTTGCCAACAGTTCGCCTAGCAAAAGCTTATAGCAATGATCACACGCTCAGTGAAAGAAAGTATAAGCGCATCAAAAGAATTCTTATAAATTACAACGAGCAGAAGAAGACCCTGATTTTTTCAGTAAAATACTGTGGACCGATGAGTCCCGATTTGAAAGAAATGGATTGTTCAACATACACAACTACCACAGCTGGACTATCGAAAACCCACATTTGGCAAGGGCGTCAAACTTCCAAACACGCTTTAGTGTCAATCTTTGGTCTGGGGTCCTAAATGGAGAGCTAATTGGGCCCTTTGAACTACCAGCCAGGTTGGATGGAAACACTTATTTGAACTTTTTGCAAAACAATCTTTATGAATTATTACAAGATGTAAATCTTCAGATCCGACACGAAATGATTTTTCAACAAGATGGCGCGCCCTGTCACTATGCGACACAAGTGAGAGAGCATTTAAACAATACTTTTCCAGGAAGATGGATTGGGCGTGCAGGGCCGATCGAATGGCCTGCGCGTTCACCAGACCTCAACTCTATCGACTTTTTTGTTTGGGGATTTTACAAAGAACTGGTGTACGCGACCGCAATCAACAACGAAACAGAACTGAGACAAAAACTTTCAGAAGCAGAAAGAAAAATAAAAAAGGGTACTCAAGTAGCTTTAGACAATTGAAACATAACTTTTTGAGACGTTGTCGACTGTGTATTCAAGTAGGTGGAAGGCATTTTGAAAATTTATTATAATAAAGGGTATTTTTTCAGTAATTTGTGTGTTTTATTTGTATTCCAAAAACAGTTAATTTCACACCTAGCAATTTTGACAAATTAATCATAAGTCAGACGAAAATTATTCAAAAAATTACACGAACTGCATTTATTCTGCAGAAATTTCAATTAAAATTAATTTAAAATTGCATTTTTAGATTAAATTTGCCATTACAATGATAAAAAGTAGATAAAATTAATTTTTAATGCTTTAATCGTATTTCAATTACTGTTAGCCTATCCGCTATTACTTTTTTTTATGATTTTGGTAGTGTAGGGCCCTGCAAAGTTTTTAAGCTTAGCCAGAAGTTATGAAAACTACTCTTTGTATTTTTAAATTGAAGTTGAATGTTTGAGTAAATTCTACAAAAACGTAAAGTTCTAACTTTCAGGCCTTTTTTGAATAACTTTAAGTGACTTTAAGAAGCAGAGCTATTTTTTTTATTAAAACTACATTTAAGACAATCACGTCACAGAAAAAAAAAATCAGCAAAATACCTTCTACAAAAAAAGATATGAATATTTGAAATATCGCTGGCAGAAAAAAATTAAAAAAAACTAAAAAAAATCATAACTCGAAAACTTCAAAAAATCGCGGAACATACATAGGGTATTTTCGGATACCCCCAGGTGTGAGGAATCTTTAAAAAATTTGTTGACGTCACTAGTTGGACCACCCTGTATAGATATAATTTAGATTTAGTAGATTAATATAAGTTAGATAGTTCTGTATACAGTTTTTAGATTGGCTATCGGGGGAGCCAGCGAAAAAAGTACTGTCAACTCCGACTGTGTTCGAATTTAAGCCTCATTCTCATTGACATAGGGTTTTAATTATTTTTTATTGATATCAATAGATAATCTATGAAATGAGTTATCAAAAGAGACCAATCACAGCCAAGCTTGTATATTCCATTCATTCAAAGGAGCATTTGAAAATTCAACTACTTTTCACAGTGTCGTGTGGTGTTGTTTTTACAATATTTTTGTGGATTTTGTGGCAAAAACGTATTTCTTTTTATTTCACATCTATATACTAAATATATACTGAATACATAAAAATACCGTCAAATTTTAAAGAATCTTCAATAAAATATCAACATAGAAAATTCGTTACTGATCGCGGCCCCATACTCGCCGTTATTTGAGTTTTTTTTAACTTTGTGTTTGCAAATAATATTTACAATGATTATTTTATTTTACCGGAAATTTAGCTGGAAACCTAATTACATAATTAGTTTCCCAAAATATGTTCGATTGAACGAAAGATTATATTTTACACAAAGTACTCCATAGTCATTGGCGCCATTTTTACTCCGAAAATTCACTTTTTGTATTCAGTACATTCACTTAGTACTCTCGGATATGAGTTATGCTATAACAATATAAATAAATTATAATATTTGTAAATAAATTATTATTCAATTATTAGTTTAGAACAGACTATACAGAATTCACAAAATTTTACCCTAGGATAATAAATATATGAACATTTTTTAGATGTCTGAGGGAAATTCAGTAGTACCGCAAGAGTCTTCGCTTGTTGACGACGATGACGACAGTATGCAAGTATGTATAAAAATTTTATTAATAACTAGCCTTTTGCCCGTAATTTTGTTTGCGTGGACTTCAGGATTGTTTCGACCGTGGTATTAGTATATCATATTCTATCCCGCGGCATCCATTTACCGGGGTGAAATGTTTTGGTGAAATGTAAATTTTACTTCATATTTTTTTGTACCATTTGTGCACTCTAATAAAGTTAAAAATAATAAAAATACAGTGTCATAGCCAATAAATTATTAGAATTGTTTTATATTGTTCATCATCATCATGCTTTTGGAATATGTCAAGGTTGATAGGAAGATATGTGAGACAGAACAGATGCTTTGCTTAGGCAAGAGCAGCGCTTTTGATATGGTATGCGGAGCCTGTGTATGTGCATGATGCTTGTTTTTTTAGGTGTCCGGAGAAGAACCTGCAGTACCGGCAACTGGCAATCCTTTAACTCTTGGCTACCCGGTTTCAATAACGCCGCATGGGACGATACGGGTGGTGAGCGATCCGGTTTTGATGCAGCAAGTGGACGATAGGTTTAGTGTATGTTGTACAAAGTTTCTTTATTACAATAGTGCTCTGCCATCCCCAGGAAGCTCTAACCTGACAAAACCTAATAGGCCAACACCACACCGCAATTTCTGTACCCTTAATATAAAACAATTCTGCATGTGGGATAATTTAGCACTGACATATCGTAACACAGAATTATTACATTATTATAACATAAGTATACTAATTTATTTATAGTGTTTGTTTGTTTTAGATCTTTATGCCACCCACCACGCCGGTAGTCGCGTCTAGAGAGACCACGCCTCCTCCATCAACATCTGGTTTGTCATCGGGCGGGTCCAGTTCATCGCGCGGACGCCCTCGGCGGCGTGGTCGTGGACGTGGACGAAGTCGTCGCAGTCTTCTACCACTGTCCGGGCAAGAAGTAATTGTACATCATGCTTTCGACTCTGGAACTGAGGTGGTGACGAAGATAACGACGAACACGAAGACGACGATATCCTCGACATCGACGCACTGCGTTCTAATCTAAATTCTAAATACTTATATTATGTATTGCAGAAACTCTATGTTCCGCGTCTTGACTCACCGGCGATTTAGGCTGAGTATGGCAGAGGGACTGATAGCACGCTTTCCACGAAATCTGGAGGAGGTTCCACGACCACTCGCTCCAGCACAAGGGGAAATCAGACTCAATGCTAGGGTCAAACATTTCCCTGTGTATACGGAGTTGACTGGCGTCAGGCACAGAAAACGGCGTTGCGCTAGATGTTCGGCACATAAAAGTCGGACGCAAGTGACCATAATGTGTAGCGCATGCAAAGTTGGCCTCTGTATTGGAAGGTTCTGGTCAGAATACCACAGAATACCATAGAGTCACTTGCCCGTTGAGGGTCACCTGCCCGCGATATATACACAATGTGTAAAAAAGGAGCAATAATATTTGAGGGTGGGCATATGCCCCTTGTTACGTAGTCTGCCGGTAGTATAAAAGACAAAAAATTCAAAAAACTTTTTGGTGTAAATATAGGCGCCAGGTCAAAATATGATTTCTGATATGGGAAGTGTTTTGATTAGCAACTGGGTTCCGTAGATATTTCAAAAAAACTTCGTGAGGTCATAATTGACCTACGCGGCGCTGTAATACTGAAAAGTGACTATTCGTTATGGCAGCGCCGGATAGGTCACGCCTCTGGTCACCCGCACACCTCACTCGTTCGTAAGCGCTCGCGCCGAACGGTTGTGTTCGTTTTATTCAATCTGTGCATGTGTTAATTACTGAATTATGGATATATCCGATCTTGACTTCGACTTAGATATTTCGCAGGAAGACTTACGAGATATTGACGCATTAGAATCAAGTATTTTTAGTGAGATAAATAATTTGGCGTCAAATGATTACGCTGAAGGATCTGATAACGAGAGTATCCTACCGACAAAAAAACGTCACCGTCGTGTTATTGCAAGTAGCTCCGAAAGTGAATCAGACTCAGTTGAAAATTTTGTCTTCAATCAAATTGCTCATATAGAAGAAATATTTGATACTGTACAAAAATGGACACGACCACGAGGACATCAGCCATCCGTCATAGCATTCACGGAACCAACTGGTAAGTGGTACTATTTTCTTTTCCACGCGGGTGAAGTCGCAGCCAAAAGCTGGTTTACCTATATAAGTAGGTTATAAAAAGTAGCCTATGTGTTATTCTGATGTACACTGTATTACAGTAAAGTTTCATCTAAATCCGTTCAGTAGTTTTTGCGTGAAAGAGTAACAAAAACACACACACACACACACGCACACACCCCCCCCCCCACACTCACATATGTATGTTTTTTACTCACAAAATTTCGCATTGATAATATTAGTAAGATTAGAATTAGTATAGATTTTTTGTTACTTGCAGGTATGAAGCTACCATATGCAAGAGAATTGAAAAACGGTACAGAGGGAGAATATTTCAGTCTTTTGGTCCCAGACAACATTTTCGAGACAATTGCAATCGAAACAAATTTGTATGCACAGCAATGCCTTTCAAAAACCTTAAAAGCTAAGTCTCGCGCAAATGAGTGGAAACCGACATCAAAAAATGAGATCAAACATTTTTTTGGGTTAATCCTGTACATGGGACTGGTGAAATTTCCTCAAATAAATTTATACTGGAGTAAAGACAGGGTCTTTGGGCAAAAATTTCCAGCCACTGTAATGAGCAGGAACCGATTTGAACTGCTTTTGAGAATGGTTCACTTCACTGATAATGAGACAGCGGATAAATCCGACAGAATTTATAAAATACGACCCCTCATCAATGCTTTGAACGAAAACTTCAAAAACTATTATGCTCCAAAAGAAACAGTATGCGTTGATGAAAGTCAAGTATCATTTAGAGGGCGCATAATTTTTCGTCAGTATAATAAGAGTAAGCGCCACAAATACGGCATGAAACTCTTTTAACTTTGTACCACACCGGGATACACCTGTAAGTTACAATTGTATGCTGGTAAAAATAATGAAATGGTTAACACAACACCCACAAATGTCATAATGTCTCTTTGTGAAGACATATTAAATTTGGGTCATACAGTTGCCACCGACAATTGGTATACCAATCTGGACTTGGCAAATCAACTACTGAACCAAGACACCCATCTAATTGGAACAATTAGAAAGAATAGAAGGGGTTTGCCGATGGCAGTAGTCGACGCCAAACTGGCAAAAGGCGAATCCATAGCTATGGAGAATCAACGGGGTATTTGTGTCCTCAAATGGAAGGGTAAGCGCGACGTGTTAGTACTTTCGACGAAACACTGAAGTGGTAAACGAACGGTTTTAAAAAAAGGTAGAACTGTTACAAAACCAAAAATTATATTTGCCTACAACGAAGTAAAAAGTTCCGTCGATATGAGTGATCAAATGTCCTCGTATTCATCGCCACTCAGAAAAACTGTGAAGTGGTATAAAAAGCTGGGCGTTGAGCTTATTTTAAACACGGCGTTGGTGAATGCTTGGATTATGTGTAAAGAGAACAAAAACACTAATCAAAGTATAGTGCAATTCAGGCGTCAGTCAGTGGAATCGGTATAAACTTAATTGGTTAAAGTAATATTGGTTTAAACGCGATTGTGTAAGTTTATACCGATTAGTAGTATTAGTAGTATTACTAATCGGTATAAACTTAAACAACCGTGTTTAAACCAATATTACTTGTGTAATACTGACGAAACATTTAAAACCGAAATTCTAATTTATTGTAATACTGACGAAACATTTAAAACCGAAATTCTAATTTATTGTAATAAATACTCATGAGTCAAAACACGAGATGCCAAATTCAAAAAAAGTTCGAACTGACTTAAATCAATCATTACAACACTAGTCCTGTTGATAACTTCATGGTAGTTAACTTCTAGGTTATGGCGGTCGGTCGCCGTATTTTGTTTTGTTTTTAATGGTTTTTATTGATGATTGGTTGAGATTTTGTGATAATATGGTGCAGTACATACTGTTTTATAAAAACCAAACAATACCCGTGAAAAATAAAGTGTGACAGTTATAAAAAACTTGCGGTAAGCGGTAAGTTGTTGTTTGTTTACATAAAAGCTCAACCAAAAATAAATGGACTTTTAGACTGTGATTGGAGATCAGTCTGATTTTCAATCCATTCCGTAGCCTCCTGCTGCGGCGAACATTAAAGGACGGAGACCAACAGCTGATAACTAAAAAGTCTATGATTTTTACGTCATCTAATCTTTGATTTTTAAGTGTAAATGACCCGCAATGTCATCTGATAGGGCTGCCACTAAAATATTTAATGCAATATTGAAAAATCGTTTTTCTCCAAAATCGTATGGTTCACAAATGTTTACTACTGCTCTTCGGAAAAACCTTAATCCAAGGATTACCCTAGTACAGTTTTATTGCTCCTTTTTTTACAGATTGTATATGGCTGTACAATTATACATATCATATATTTGGGCCTATGTTCCTTGGGGAAAGTTGTTGTGAAAATATATACGTATATATAAAACAGTATACAATACAGTCCTATTTTTTTTTTTGTAATTTTAGCGATTTTTTTTTAAGTA
Organism: Aproaerema taeniolella; assembly: GCA_949987775.1. NCBI lineage: Eukaryota > Metazoa > Arthropoda > Insecta > Lepidoptera > Gelechiidae > Aproaerema > Aproaerema taeniolella. The sequence goes on from OX465245.1 coordinate 11,772,658, forward strand.
TGAAAAAAAGAACCGTTTTTCGCAGTACTATGTAAGCTAACCTTTTTTACAGACCTTGTGTAAGTTAGTCTGATTTTGTAACATTCAAACATACTTTGATTGAACCAATAAAAAAATCTGAGTTTTTTTTTTATTTCATCAAAAATGATAATAATATAAATGTATCTAGTATATATGTACTGTATTGTTGTTATTGTATGTATATATGTATTTTCATTTACATGATACAATTCCTATTATAAAATTAATAGTCAAACATATAAATGTAACATTAACAACATCCTGTAACTCTTATGACGAGAATACCCGCCGGCTCTTCATGGAGCCAAACGCAAATATTCATAATGTTCCCGGGTTTTGACAGTACTTTTTTTTTGGTAGTACTAGGGTTTTGAAGGGTTAATAAAACTGAAAAAAATTATAGTCGTTTTACTGTTTTCTCTGCCCTAAAGTACTTTTATATACTCAATCTTTATGTTATTACTGTGGCTGTGGTTCAGCCAAGAATCGAGTTAGATTACCACAATCCGATAGGTTCGGTTTTCAAAGTCAGTGACAGAACTGAATCAGCCTACCCCCAAATTGCATAGATTAGGTTTTCAAAATCAGTCACAGAACCGAATCAGCCTACCCCGAATCGGATATATTAGGTTTTCAAAATTAGTCACAGAACCGAATCAGCCTACCCCGAATCGGATAGATTAGGTTTTCAAAATCAGTCACAGAACCGAATCAGCCTACCCCGACTCCACGCAGTCTTGTCTGCCCTACCTTGGTCTGCTCTTCTTAATGGGTGTTCTCAAATCCGGGAGACGCAACTTTAAGGGCTTCTGGGATATGACGGGAGGCACAGGCACCGAATTGATTTATCTCGTTATGTCACTAAAAAGATTTAGATTCCTTCTGCGAGCAGTTAGGTTTGATGATATACGAGACAGAGAAGTACGAAAAGAGCATGACAAACTAGCTCCCGTAAGAGATATGTTTGAGAAACTTGTTGCTAATTGTCAAAAACACTTTGAACCTAGCGAATTCTTGACATTGGATGAACAACTTGTAGGTGCCCAGCCTCCTGGCCCATTTCAAAAGTCGAACAAGGTTGTGGATATAGTAGATCGAATGCTTACTCCTTTGCATAATTCCGGTTGTAATGTAACGATGGATAATTGGTTTACAAACATAACTCAATGCTCAGAGCTTCTGAAGAAAAAAATTACTTACTGTTGTTGGTACTTTGAAAAAAATAAACCCCAAATTCCAGAATACTTCAAAACCACAAAAAATAAAAGCGAAAAGGATTCAGTATTTGGATTTCAAAAAGAAGGAACTTTAGTATCATACGTGCCAAAGAAGAACAAGGTAGTGCTAATTTATTCCTCTATGCACTATGATGGAAATATCGATTTACAGTCAGGAGAGAAATCTAAGCCGGAAATAATTACTTTCTATAATAATACAAAATACGGTGTGGATATTGTAGACAAAATGTGTGGTTCTTACGACGTCTCCAGAAATTCTAGGCGTTGGCCCCTTACTGTATTCTTTGACATGATGAATATAAGTGCCATAAATGGGTATGTTGTGCATACAATAAACAAGGAGTACAATAACAGGTCAAGAAAAGATTTTATTTGTATGAAGTTGGTTTTCACCTTGTCTCCCCATATACGAGGGGAGGTCCAAAATTTCGCGGAATGGAAGGGTTCTAAATGGAATGAAACAATAAATCTATTTTTCCTTTTCAATATAATCACCCTTAAGCTGAATACATTTATTGGATCTGTGAATTAATTTTTCTAAACCGTCGAAAAAATATTTTTTGTCTTTCGCCCCAAAATGGGCCAAAATTGCCTCCTTCACCTCATTGTCATCGGAAAATTTCCTTCCCCTTAACTCTTTTTTTAAATTGGGGAACAAATGAAAATCACTAAGGGCCAGGTCTGGACTGTAAGGTGGGTGGACTAGTGATTCGAAGCCATGCGTGTGCAGAGCAGCCATTGCAACTCTGCTCTTATGAACCGGTGCGTTGTCTTGCAAGAGCAACACACCCTTAGCCAATTTTCCTCGACGTTTTTCCTTGATGGCCTCCTTTAATTTTTCTAGTATCGATGCGTAGTATGCTCCGGTTATGTTTCTTCCCTTTTCTTTGTAATCAATCAGTAGTATCCCCTCAGAATCCCAAAAAACAGTAGCCCAACTTTCCAGCCGATTCTGACACCTTGAATTTCTTTGGGGGTGGTGTGCCCTTTTTATGCCATTGCATGGACTCCTGTTTTGACTCAGGCTCAAAGTGATGAACCCATGTTTCGTCCCCGGTAACAATTCGCTCCAAAATCTGTGCAGGTTCGTCTCCACACAACTCCAAAAAGTACTTTGACGCATCGACGCGCTGCGGTTTCTGAAGCGGTGTGAGCATTCTGGGTACCCATCTTGCACTGACTTTTGTCATACCCAGGTGGTCATGTAGGATCCGCAAAATGGTGGTATCTGATACTCCAACTAATGCAGATAACTGTTTTTTCTTCAAACGGGCGTCCTCCAGTACAAGTTTTTCCACTTTTTCAATGATGTCTGATGTGGTGGCCTCAACTGGCCGTCCAGAGCGGGGGTCGTCTTCAATCGAGTCTCAACCATGTTAAAACAGACTATGCCACTTATAAATCATGGATTTACCAGGGCAATCGTCCCCATAAACGGATTCCATTTCATTTAAAATGGTTTGGCCATTCTTTCCTTGCTTGGTAAGGAATTTAATCACGGCACGGTGTTCAATTTTCTCCATAGTTTCAGTTTTCTTCCGGATTGACTTGTTTAGCAGGCGAGTGTTCGTAAACGAATGACGCAAAAGGGATGAAACTCTATTTATATACTAATGATGAGTCCCCAAGTAGTATGACATTAAGCGAGCGGCCCTATCCCCACTCCATCCCCTCCATTCCGCGAACTTTTGGACCCCCCCCTCGTATACAGCGCAGAGTGGCTAATGAGAGTATTCCAAAATCATTGAAAATCAAAGGGAAACTATTTTTTGGCCAAAGTAACCAATCTGATTTACACCCCGTCTCCGTACAACCCCCAAATACCGGTCGAGTTGGAAAATGTTCTTTCTGTGGGCGAGCGCGCAATAAGTCGACCAGAAAACAATGTTTTACCTGTGGCAAGTGGGTTTGTCTAGACCATCAGGTTCTCCTGTGCCCCGACTGCACCCAGAATAGTGATTCAGAGCAAGAAGACATGAGTGAATAAATAAAATTTGCATTTAAACATTAAAAACCAAAATTTTGCCATTTTTGCCTTAAATTTACGAGAAGTCTGATTCTAAGTTCCTATAATTACTAATTTTATATTTTTTGTGTTAATTACTTTCTTAATAAAACCCTATTGAATATGACTTATATGTGTTATTGAATTTTTGAAGATTTCCCTCAAAAAACCTTAAATTAAAATGTCCTACCTATGTAGAGCGCGCGCGCACTAACGTCCCAAACAGAGGCGCGCCTACCGGAGTGTTAAAATTTTGGTTAAAATGATGAAATTTGGGTATTTTCGTAAAAAATCTTAAATTAACGAAATCTCAAAAATTATTAACTATCGGCCATACATGAGGTGGGTTAAATTTGTTGCATTTTGGCTGCCCTATCACATCCTGCCAGGAATATGTCGAGTTCCCATTAACCCTGTAGAATAAAAAATAAAATGGCCCTATTTTTTTAACGGCATTTTCATTCATTCACTCACTCATTTTCAATAGTTCATTTGGTCGTACATTCAATGAATCTGACTCTATGGTGCTACAGAGGTGGGGACGGAGTCCATACATTTTGTCCCATTGTTCTTTAACTATTGGGTCTAGGCACACCTAGCGAAGTGTATTTTGAATCTAATAAGAAGTAAGTATTAACTACTAATTATTTATGTTTTCGTCAATAAAATCAGTGAGTATATTCAATTTATCAAGTCAATTACTTAATAGGTTTTTGGGTGGTACTATTTTATAAATATCAACTTTATTTTCAGTGGCTCGTAATGCAGGACCAACCACAGCTCAAGAGCTCAAGTCGAAAAATGTATTGAGCTGATGGAGACGAGATCATATCTTGCCACTGGGCATGCCCGTACAGCCAATGCTAGGACCCGGATGCGAAATGGATAGGAATAAGTCGCTCTAGTATTGAATAGTGATGGCAACGGGTGTGTTAAAGATTGGAAGCAGAGGGGAAAGGTGTGTAATGCACATTGCACATATTTAAGTATATAACTTTTAATTTTGTGTTAAGACGTTTGTAACTAGTTCAGTGAAGTAAGTTCTTTTTGTTGTTGTGTGTAGTATTGGAAAGTTAAAAAGGCTACAGTTAAAAGGAAGGCCAACATGGCAGAGGACAGGTGGTGGGGTCGATGTTGAGGTGGTGGAGCTCACAGAGCTATAACAACGAATTATAACTATCGCTGGTAGCCTAACCTTTGCTATTGGTGATAGGCACCTTTCTATTAATCCATTCCCAGTCGTTATGTACTTACCTACATGTAAAATTCTTTACTAACGACATAAAAGATATTACTGAATAAAATAATGAATCCTTACTTCCTTACTAATATTATAAAAGCGAGAGTAACTTTGTCTGTCTGTCTGTCCGTCATTCACGCCTAAACTGCTGAACCGATTCTGATGAAATTTGGTACTGATATAGATTAGAGCCTGGGAAAGGACATAGGCTACATTGTATCCCACAGTTGGGCACGATATAACATGTAGTACACGCGGATGGAGCTGCGAGCGGAAAGCTAGTGATTAATAATTATATTAATGGCTTTACTAATAGTAATGTTTTACTATAACTAACTGCCATTGAATTTACAGCTCGCACGGACGGAGCAAGGGGCGGTGGAAGTGCGCGGCGCCCCATATTAGTGGAGACACCGACCCAGCGCGGGCGCCGCTCACTGCCGTCACAGGGAGCAAGTTGTGGGTCCCCGCAGCGACGCCGCATGCTTCGAGGCGCGCGTACCCAGGGAGGAATGTCTGCGGCCCGGCGACGTCTGCTGCGTCGGTCTCCGCCATCGTAACGCCGGCCGCTCCGAAATGGCGAGCTTAACAAAACGATTTATCGCCATTGAAAATGCCGTGCCGATGCGGAGCTTGCCATTACTCGGTCGCAAGAAACGTTTGCGCAGGGCTACCGCATGATGGCGGAAGCGCTAGAGAACTTCACAAACACAGTAGGCAACGTCGCACAACAGATAGTTGAAGCCATTCAACAATCTGCTGTACGACGTTGACCTGTTTGGGTGAGGACCAAAATTTTTGCGCACCTTGTCTATTCTTACTGTCCGAGAAGTTGGAGAGTAATCTATATAAATAAAAATGATTTGTTGTTCGTTAGTCTGATTAAAACTCGAGAACGGCTGGGCCGATTTGGCTAATTTTAGTCTTGAAATATTCGTGGAAGTCCAGGGAAGGTTTAAAAGGTGAGAAAATATGGAAAAAAGGCGTAACGAAGTTGGCCGGGACAGCTAGTAATAAAATAAAATAAATGACATAAGCATCGATTTGTGTTATGACTAAAGAAGTTAGACAGTTTTTCTTTAAAGGCTTAATTTTTAATCAATTATATTTCAATAATTTAGCATATTATAATCAACACAAAATTGCTTCCATACAATTCATCGATGTCTGTATATGCCTACTAATAAAAAATGAGGTTAAGACTTTAAAGAAAAACAAGCAACAGCGACGCTTTTGTTTAATAGTCTGAAGGCACTTTACAAAAAGTGTAGAAGGGCAGGTGGCAAAGCAAAGTATACTTCATTTAAGAAGTACCGGCCTTTCTATGTTTTGCGCCCTAAACTCTCAAACAGAGAAACGTGCAGATGCATAAAACACGAAAACATGTTAAAAATTGAAAAAATAAAATTTTTGGGAATGTTCGATACCAAGGATCTAGATGCAATCTTGAGTAATATACAATGCGACTTGAATTCGAAAGAATGTGCATATGGAGAATGCTCTGATTGCGAAAATAAGTTATTTATTTCTGTTAACTGGGGGAATCATAGCCGAAGTGAAATTGTCACTTATGAAGAGTTTCAACTAGATAAAGTCGAGTATTTTAATAAAAAGGATAATAAAATAGCAATTACAAATAAGATGGAAAAGAAACAGACAAGTGAATCATTGGAAACATTAGTAGAGAAGTTTAACAAAGATCTTATTATCATCAAAAAACATGTTTATAACATCAAACACCAATATCACCAATTAGACTTTAGCGAAAATTATACTTGCAAGTTAGCAAGGGAAGTTCAAAGTATGCACTATGCAGGATCAAAACCACAGATAACCATTCATACTGGTGTCTTGTACACAAATAAAAAAGAACCACAAGCATTTGCTTCCCTATCTCCCGACAATAAACATAGTCCTGAGGCGATCTGGGCCTGTGGAACCTATTCTTAAATTTATTAGAACAAATTTTCCGGCCGTGACTGCTGTGCACCTTTTTTCGGACGGGCCCACGAGCCAGTATAAACAAAAAAAGAATGTTTATTTATTTTCAAAATACACAAGATTGATGGGTTTTCCAAATTCTACGTGGAACTTCAGCGAAGCCTCCCATGGCAAGGGGGCCGCAGATGGAGTGGGTGGCGCGATCAAACGTAGACTTGATGATTTTGTATCACAGGGCACAGATGTACCAAACGCTGAAACAGCATTTAAACTTCTCCAAGACTCAGATATGTACTTCGATAATGACCTTTTTCATTTCAGAGACAGATATTGCCAAGTACTCAATACCAGATACTCTGACGCCAGTCCCTCAAACCATGGCTCTACATCAAATTGCTAACACGGAGGCAGCGAATGTCATTAAATACAGATGTTTGAGCTCTTTCTGTGATGATATGCTGTCCTTCAAAGGTTATTGTGAATGTTTGGATGTTAAGTCCCACCTACTTGTTCAAAATAAAGATGTCGAAAAAGAAAATGAGAACAAAAATAACCCAGATCAGAAAAATAAAGCAAAAAGAGTTATTAAGCGAACAAAAAATATGACAGATTTAAGTGAAAAGAGTGACTCGGAGGAGGAACAGAAAGAAAACAGAAATAAGAAAAAGAAGATTTGTAAAGATGTTGAAAGAAAAAATGAGACCGAAAATAACCCAGATCGGAAATATAAAGCAAAACGAGTTATTAAGCGAAGAAAAATGACAGAATCAAGCGAAATGACTGACTTGGAGAAAGAACAGAAAGAAAAAAGAAATAAGGAAAAGAAGATTTGTAAACGAGTTATTAGGCAAACAAGAAAGTGACAAAATCAAGCGAAATGACTGACTCGGAGGGTATTCCATGAAACTTTACCCTACTGTGATAAAAATTCAATTGTATTATTGACTAAAACAAAAACCATATCTAGAGGTCTAAATAATCATACTCTCAAAAATTTGTTAAATAAAAATTTTAGCTCTTTTCCAAAATTATATAAATTAATCAATTTGTATGTCAACCTCCTTTGTTCTACGTAGCGCCTTTTTTTTAAAGTTTGCTCGCTATTGCGCCATCTTGTGAACAGCTTGTCAGTCTGCACATTACTGAGGCGCGAAGTGCATATTTTTGAGATTCCTGTGCAAGTGATTTCAATAATTTCAAGTAAGTATTACTTTTGATTTACTACGATTTTATCAGTGAGTGTAATAATGTCGCACCCGTTACAAAAAATACGCAAATAGTTTTACTGCGACGAAAATTATAACCTTAAAATCTTTGTACCTTGTAATAATAAGAAGCTTACTTTAATAATCAACACGGACAAGTTTCAATACTGGACAGAAACTTTAAGTGTCTTTCTTTTGATGATAAATATGTGTCACACCTGTAACATTTTTTTTTTTTCAAAATTTTACATTAGGTTGTTTTACGCATAATTTGAAATTTATTTGTTGCCAGATATGGAAACCACCAACAGAATGCAAAAGCATCGAAAGAAACTGAAAGAAAATAACGAAAATTACGAAACACATTTGCTAAAAGAAAGAAAAAGAGACAAGAAAAGACGAGATGCCAAGAAGGCTTCAGCGGACGCCGAAGAGATAATTTTCATCAGTATGCGAAAAACTGGCATACTGATGAAAATTAATCCAAACAAGTCAGTGACGTTGTTAACCGAAACTATTTTAAAAAAGCCGATGATGACACTAATGATGCAATGAGCCTAGATAATGACAACGATCCAGCCACAGTGCACAATGCACTTAACGAAAGAACTGGTATATTGACAAAAATTAACCCAAACCCAGTGACGTTGTTATCCGAAATTATTTTGAAAAAAGCCGATGGTGACACTAAAACTAAACAAGACAAGAAAAGGAGAATACTTTGTGAAAATGAAGAGTTCCTACAAAAATGATCTCGTAAAACTATAGATGATAAGAAGGATAATGTGACAATATTGTCACAAATTAGAAACATTCCCGAAAATACTGTAAGTAGTGATTTAAGAGACAGCAATATATTTAAGAAAGAGGACCCCTTAATTGAAATAAAAAACAGAGATAGCGATCAAATGAAGACTGATAATAAAAATTGAGATGCTAACAAGGGAAATGAAAATCATACCAAAGAAGATATTAGAGACTTTAGAAATAGAAGACCAAATTGAGAAAGAATATGAAAACGAGAAAATGCGATTTGATACTACAGATAAAGATATAATAGAGGCACAAATGTTTAAAACAACAGACAAAATTGGAAATAAAGTGGAAAAAGAAAGTCACAAGGAATCGACAGTTGATAAAAAAGTAGAAAGAAAAATCATAGACACTAGAGAAGAAAGAGGAGGGAAGATGGCGAATGCGATTGAAAGAAATGAACGGAAGGCAGGAACTCAGCAAAATGATCAAGATGACGAAAGAAAAGTTTTAAACAGCAAAGAAAATAAGCAAAATAGTCAAGAAGAAATAAAATATATATATATATATATATATAGTGAAGAAAAAGAAAAAAATACATTTGAGAATATAGAAAATGTGCAGAGTGTTCAAGAAGAACGAGACAGAAAAGAAATAAAAAGTGCAAAAACTGAGCGTAGTGATAGAGAAAAAGTAAGAAAGGTAATTAATAGTACAGGAAATGGACAGACTTATCGAGAAAAGGGAGGAAATATAAAAAAAGCGAAAGTGATCACAATGATCAAGAAAAAGGAAAAAAACGAGAGAAGGTAAAGTAATTGAGCAGAACGGAAGAAAGGATAATGAAGAGAGTGAAATAAGCGTGCAGGGTGATCAAGAACAAGGAAAAGATATGATAGAGAGTGAAGAAATTGAGGAAACTGACCTTGATTTGAACATAAACGATAGTGTTATTGTTAGATATATTGAAAAAAAAAACATGGAAATATTACATTGGATTTGTTGAGAACATAGAATTTAAAAATGACGAAAATAATTACAAAGTAAACTTTTTGAAAACTGTTAAGGATGCAAATAATTCTGTGAAGTTCTTAGTACAAAGAAAGTTAAGATATTGTGACCGCAATATCTATCGTGAAAAAAATTAATTTAATTCAACGAGAGACAGTTTCAAAAGTGTATTATCTACAAAATTATGACGATATCGTGTTTTTTACTTAAAGCATTATGTTTTTTTATTACTTATAGCCTTCCATCGCTATGTTTTAAGTACCTACTAGCTTTCCGCCCAGCGCAGCGGTAAAATATTATTTTTTATTTAATATATTTAATTTATTTATTTGTTGTGCGAACTGCCACACTAACTTATTAATTTATTATAAGGGAATATTAAAGAAAAATTCATCGCTCACACTGGCTCAACCGGGACTCGAACCCGGAACCTTCCGAAATCGGGTTCGAGTCCCGGTTGAGCCAGTGTGAGCGATGAATTTTTCTTTAATATTCCCTTATAATAAATTAATAAGTTAGTGTGGCAGTTCGCACAACAAATAAATAAATTAAATATCCGAAATCGGGAACCCGGAACCTTCCGAAATCGGGTTCGAGTCCCGGTTGAGCCAGTGTGAGCGATGAATTTTTCTTTAATATTCCCTTATAATATGTATATTATTTTTTGTTTACTTATGTTGTTATGATAAGGCAGATATTTTTTTCAATATATTTTATTGCTAATAGTTTTAGAAGAAGAATTACTCTCGTTTTTTGTTTGCTTAGTTTTTTATGAAAAACAAATTCAAAAATTTTATGTGTACTTTACTACTGGAAGATTTGGAAGAACAATAAAAATGTTGTGTTTTTATTTCCTTAGTTTTGATAAAAGACTGTTTTTTTTTGTTTTCTGTGTATTTTATTGCTAAAAGTTTTAGAAGAAGAATTTCTATTGTTTTTCTGTTTCCTTGGTTTCTTATGAAAAATAAATTTAATTATTTTCGCTGTAATTTACTACTAGAAGATTTAAAGGAACAATAAAAATTATTAGACTGATTTCATTTGGTACTTAGTTAGGCACTTAATCTAAATTAAAGACATAATTTGATAAAAGATTTGGTTTTATATTTTCTTGTTGTCCATGCATATCACAAGGCATATAGTATTTCATCAAAAAGGTGCAGTATGAAATCGGCCTTATACATACTTTACTCGTTACTTTCGTGTTACTTCTTCGTTACCGTAACATAGAAGTACCCACGTTACTCAATGTTACTAAGTGGGAAAATTCTCGGCCTTACCCATTAAGGACTGGTTCGTAAGATATTGGCTTGACAAAACAGATTGCGCTATGCCTCCTGATACTGGCGAATCCCAAAAAAGAAAGAAAGGTCCAGAGAAATGCAAGGAATACACTATCTCATTTTTCTCAAAACTACCGAAGATGCCATCCCACTATATTGCCGGGAAAACACCTCGAAACTCTATTTAGAGCCAATTTTTGGAAGCATGAGCGATCTATGTAAAGTTTATAAAAACGCCTGTGAAGTAGATGCGCAACAACCCTCGGGTATCAAATTGTTCTACACAATATTTGAGCAACAAAATCTTGCTCTTTTTCATCCCAAAAAGGATCAATGCGACATTTGTTGCAGTTTCAAATTAGGTCATCTCGGCGAGGACGATTATAATAGGCATATAATAAATAAAAACAGAGCTAGAGCAGAGATATCTACCGACAAATTGTTTGCACAAGCTGGAACGTGCCATGTGTTCACTCAAGACGTACAATCCGTTAAACTATTTAGTCCATTGAAATGTTACATTTTTTAGGCCTTACCTTGCGTTTTTTAGAGGACGCAATTTTATTTTTTTGATGTGTAGGGGGGGTCAGTGTAAAGCTAAAACCAAGTTTGTGGGGTCGCCACCCTTGTCCCACGGCCGCCATCTTGAAAATAGGGGTTGAAATGTTTTTTACGATATATCTCTTAAACTATTTATTTTATAAAAAAAAATTGTTTTCATTTTTTGTTGCAAATTAAATTCTCTACAACTTTGGTCCAGTAACTTTTTGTCGTAGAACTATAAATAAAAAAGTTATAAGCGAAAATCTTCAGAAATTAATGAAAATCATTTTTACGAAAAAATGATATCAGACCATTTTTGTAGATCGTTTTTTTAAAGAACAACTTTTATTTGCATCATTTTTTCATTAAGTCAATAGCTAAGGTTTTACAGCGCTCCGAAGTGAGTACTATTTTTCAGTACTCTTAACTATACCTATATTATACATGTGTACTAATAATATGTCATCAGTTATTGTTTTTTTTTTTAATTTTTTTTACTTTATAATATTTTTTTTAATTAAAAATTTTGCAATTTTATTAAAAATTAATTATTCACTTCCTCCAACACAAGACACAGCTCGCTTTCATACTTTCCGAGTCTACCATCAGGTCCAGTCGTGGCTTGGTAATTATAATGATCCTGAAGACTGGGGCTGGAAAAAATGTGGAAAATTATTGATGCCAGTGCAGAACTCAAAACCTCCAGCACCCCCTGAGCTTCTAAAATTGATTTTTCGCAAATGCAAAGGAAACTGTGGAGCGATGTGTGGATGTCGAAAAGCAGGACTGAAATGTTCTGCAGTGTGCTTCCATTGTTCTGGAGAGACTTGCAGCAACGTAATAGAACTCTCAGAATTAATTGATGAAAATGACTTTGATGATGAACCGCCAACATTAACACCCCTTCCTTTGCCAGTTCTCCCACTGGTATTTAATTTAGAAAGCCGATCAGATGCTGAGCCGCAGCCTGGTCCATCGAAACGACTGAGGACGGAGTAGTTGTAATTTAGAAAATCACCGTGGATTAGGCCTATCGGGGATACCACGTAAAAAAAAACGCGCCTCTAGACTCTACCTCGTGGGTGGTGGGGAAAAGAGTCAATAATTAATTTTTAATAAAATTGCAAAATTTTTAATTAAAAAAATTATAATAAAGTAAAAAAAAAAATAAAAAAAAAACAATAACTGATGACATATTATTAGTACACATGTATAATATAGGTATAGTTAAGAGTACTGAAAAATAGTACTCACTTCGGAGCGCTGTAAAACCTTAGCTATTGACTTAATGAAAAAATGATGCAAATAAAAGTTGTTCCTCAAAAAACGATCTACAAAAATGGTCTGATATCATTTTTTCGTAAAAATGATTTTCATTAATTTCTGAAGATTTTCGCTTATAACTTTTTTATTTATAGTTCTACGACAAAAAGTTACTGGACCAAAGTTGTAGAGAATTTAATTTGCAACAAAAAATGTAAACAAATTTTTTTTATAAAATAAATAGTTTAAGAGATATACCGTAAAAACCATTTCAACCCCTATTTTCAAGATGGCGGCCGTGGGACAAGGGTGGCGACCCCACAAACTTGGTTTTAGCTTTACACTGACCCCCCCTACACATCAAAAAAATAAAATTGCGTCCTCTAAAAAACGCAACCCCAAATGTAACTTTTCAATGGACTAATTGCCATTTATGCAAGCCAGCGCCATTTCATACACAATTTCACGATTTACAATTTAGCCAACAAAGAAGTATTTTGCTACTGGTTTGATGAAAGTAATAGTACGCTTGAAGCATCTGTTTTTGCGTCTTGTTTAATACAATATCTTTCAGATATTTTAGAAAAGAAATTATTGCCCGTCATCCTATTTTCCGACGGATGCTGTGCCCAGAATAGGAATGCCATCCTCAGTAATGCGCTTTTACGACTTGCAATTCAAAAAAGAGTTGTAATTTCACAAAAATATTTAGAAAAAGGGCAAACCCAAATGGAGTGCGATTCTGTTCATAGTGCAAAATAAAAGGTAGGGAAATATTCTTACCGGAGCAATACGTGCAAATAACAAAAAAGGCTAGGATGAATCCAATGCCTTATGAAAGTAAACTATTGGATTTTTCTTTTTTTATAGATTTCAGCCAAGATTTAATTTACAAATCAATTCGTCCAGGGCAAAAGACAGGAGACCCAGATGTAACAGATTTAAGAATGTTGCAATATAATCCAGACGGAATTATAAAGTATAAAACATGTTTCGATGAAGAGCTAAAGCCACTGCCATTAAGACCTAAATCACTGCATCGTATAAAGCCCATAAATGAATTCCCCAAATTATATGCTGAGAGATTGCCAATCGCAAGTAGAAAGTACCAAGATCTTCAGGACTTAAAGGCAGTGATACCTGAATCGTGCCACAACTTTTATGACGTATTGCCTCATAGTTCATAGTTCTACATGCACATAATTAAGTAAGTAGTAAAAATGAGGCTATTTTTGTTAGTAATTTTTCTTGCCATTTATGAAAACGACTGAATAATTAAGACGCTAAGTGCCATACGTAGTATTAAGAAAAACTGAAAACTAAAAATAAATATTTCATATTTGAAAGTTATGTAATTTTTTTAAATGTTGTACTTGAAAAATAATTAAATTGAATTTTTCACAACTCTTTGTATTAATTGAACACCGCCTACCTCGTATCAATACACGGTCAGTCGTTGATAACACCGCATAAGTGTATCCCAACACAGCGTAAGTCACCTGAAATTAGCATGAAACACCGCACAAGTCAAAATTAAACTAAATGAAAAAGAATTTCAAAATATTGATCAGTTAGAACAATAGTCAGTACCAATTAAAGATCACAAATAAAATATCAGTTGAATTCATTTCAGATGCGTAAAATAAGAATGTAAAGTGGGTACAAACGACATGCGCGGTGTTGTTTGCAAGCCGACGATATTGAAAATATTGAAATAGTAATAAATACTGACAAAGACCTTGACCTTCCAGATACCGACGTAGAAGAACATGTGATTGTAGATTGTATTGTATCGAATGAGGAGTGGAAACCGCTAAATGATAGCGTTACTTTATGTTACTCTGTGTTACAAAGTGAAAAAACGGCCTTACTCACCTACTTAATCTAAGAAAAGTTAGTATGGCAAAATTAAACCGAAGAAATTAAATTCCTATTTATTATTATAGTACCGTGGCTAGGGCCACCAACTTACTTTTTAACCTCCAGTTGTTATGACATAAACTGGTTGGATATGCAGAAAGCTCTCCTTATTGACGATGGATAACTAATGGATAATCCGCAAGATTTGGATATGATAGCAACACAGCGGTTAATTGAACAATATCCTGTTATAATAAGTAGACATTAAATGCATCGTTTCAATGCCCTTATGAAATTTCTGTTAAACAAGTTTTAAATGGTCGTATAAAAGACTATGTTTTTTTGTTTGTATGTTTTATTGTTTAGCGCCATTTAATTTATGCTATGGTCCTTTCATTGTTTAACTGTTAAGATCACAACACCCTTCTTTTTGTTGTGATCTTAACAGTTAGCGATTGTTTTTTGCAGAAACCTAACCTAAAATAACAAAAAATAGCAAAAAATTTAGACATATTTACTTCCGCGACCTGAATTGTTTGACGACTTAAATTTCAAACAAAAAACAGACAGCAAAAACATTTTTTTTTCCAGCCCATATACGTCCCCACCGAGGGGCACGGGCCTCCCTTCGAAACACGAAGGGGATTTAGGCCATAGTCCACCACGCTGGCTCACTGCAGGTTGGTGGACCCTTATTACTGAATATTTCAAATTCTGATATTATTTACTTTAACATTTTCAGAGGCGCTTTCAAAGCGCAAGCTAAGGTCAAGCAGAAAACCGAGAAACAAGACAGTCAGGGAGCTCAACAAGCCATCTACGAAAATTATGACTAACGACATCTAGGGGGTAGATTCTGATATTTAAAAAGATCATAAAAAGAAAAATTATCTTCTCTTTTAAGTCGTATCGTGTTGCTAACGGAATTTCCAAACAGTTTAGGAACAAGATAGAAGGTCCAAAGGTCGTGGTTTGTAGTGAATGTCATACCCTTGAATAGCTGGCGATACGACATAGAAACTTTGGAAACCAAAATCGATGAGCGAAGTACTTTTTAAAACATTTTTTTATAAGCCCATACATGTCCCCACCAAGGAACAAACTGTTACCACTGATTTCAGACATGCGATCTTTTAAGATTTATTATACTTAATTTTACAAAAAATTCTGAGATTTATTTCTTTAGCGCCGAGCCCGGGTTAATGATCATAGGAACAAACTTAAATAATGGTCTGAGTTTTTTTTGAGGTGCGAAATAATATAACTGACAATTTTTTTTGTTTTTTTTGTAGTAAAGTTGATGGTTTTCGAGATAAAAATAAGTTTTTTTTAATCTTCATTGGTGTCAAAGTGAATAAAATCAATTTGGAGAACAATTGATTATATTTTTTATGTTGAGTTGAACAAAAAAATACACTTTCATGATAGTTAACATCAAAACAATCATAATAAATATAAAAAAAAGATTAAAAACCTATTTATCTTAAGTAAACAGCCTTAAGTACGGACGGCCGCAACTCAGGTTACCTACCACATGCGTGCACTCTGTGCTGTTGTGATAAGAGCGGTTTTGCAATGAAAATGGAATAATCTGATGTGCTGGCCTCTGTACATAGAAAAAAAACTTTAAAACCCAACTTTAAAATGGTTAGATAATTTTCTGTAGCACCAGGGGTGATTGTAACAAACAAGTTGTGTATTACACAAAAACATGAAATAAAACGCAACACACTCAAACACTAGGTCATATTTTTCCCTAGGGATTCAAACAACGAATAAAACAAACAACCAAACTAAAACAAACACCTCCTTTTAAAAAAGTGTTTTTATTTCCAGTAACACACTTGATGTCCATGTACGATCAGTCTTACTTATTGATAATTAAATCAGTAATTCAATGTCCTTGGCAATTTAACGTAAAAATGCAGACTTTTATCCTATGAATTTAATGGGGCAGTTTGTTTTTCATCATTCATATTAACTTGTTGCTGGTTATTTCAACTAATCAATACATACTTTAATGTTATATTACTAAAATATATAAATATAATTAACATAAAAGTATAATGGGAACCTTTGCATTGAGTAGGACCCAGGCCAGATCTTATCTTTTGAAAATTTTTTGTTTTTAAATCTTTTATTTTTGTGAAGTGGTCATTTTTATAATTACTAAGAATTTATATTTGTAAGTAACATGACTTTTTATCCCTACTAATATTATAAATGCGAAAGTAACTCTGTCTATCTGTCAGTCCATCTTTCACGCCTAAACTACTGAACCGATTTTGATGAAATTTGGTACAGAGATAGATTAGAGCCTGGGAAGGGACATAGGCTGCATTTTATCCCATAGCTAGGCATGATATAACCTGTAGTCCACGCTGACGAAGCTGCGGGCGGAAAGCTAGTTTGTAAATAAATGTTACTTAAGGTTTTACATGCAATATGTATTTAAGTTAGGCGATTTACTATTCCTAACAAAGCCTACTTATTTATTCTAAATGGTACACAAATGTTTGCCGAGACTGAGGATTCAGAGCCCATGAAGCACCATTTCAGAAGACTTACAAGCAGCACCAGTAAATCAGGGATTCAGGGTTGCTAAACAATACTCGACAAAACTATGAGTTTTTGATTTTACAAAGAAGAAGTATGACCGTAAGCCAGCAATTAAATAACTTTTCCTTTGAACCATCACCATCAAGTTACTACTTAGATACAATTTATTGGGTTATGATTCCTTTTTTTTATCAGCCCATATACCTCTTGATGGAGAGGCATTGGCCTCCCTTCGAAATATGAAGGGGATTAAGGTCACAGTCCTCAATGCCAAACCCAATGCAGGTATTGAAAAACAAAAATATCACATGATGCCAGGGCCCCTACAAAATGTTGGTTTGATCCAACATTGATAATCAAGGCAAATTCCACTCGAAACAACTGATACAAATCAAAATTCAAAAACAGAAGCAAAAATGAACTTCTTTCTCCGACAACACTTAACGAATTAATTTAGTCTACAAATGTTTGGTTACAAAGCCAAATACTGTTAGTTAGATGTTCAATCCCAAAGGGGTAGGCAGGGACCACGGAAATATTATACCTACTTGGTTTTTAACATGGTTTTACCTTTTTTTGAACACTTACAATGTCTTGGGCAAAACAAGGTTTGCTCTCAATTTATATTTTAAACTTCACTTTTTTCAACATGCCGCAGGTAAATCCCACACATATTATTCATAACCAATGACCCTCTGAGCCTTTTTTACATCTAAAAACCACACATGGCCATAACTTGATTTACTAAAAATCACCCCAATAAATTATTATTTTTTTCCTTCATGTCTACAATTTCATTCACTTGAGATATTGGGACCTCCAAGTACTCGGAGGAGAAGAAACAAGAGTCGCGACATTACTTATTCAAGTCACTTTTTGATGATTAGGTAGCGAAATAAAATAGCGACAGTAAAAATGCAATAACATGAACTCGCACATGCATATGACAAAATGTGAACACCACATCAAGGAGGAAATAACCAAAACGACACTGTTTAAAACCAATATATGACCATGTTTTCACGATATTATGTGATTATATATTAATTACTTCATTATTTGAACGAAACAACAAAAGCCGTACAGAAAAAAGGCAGAAAACCGCAAGCATGAAGCAAACCAAACGACAGAACGCCAAAGAGAATATAAACACTAGCAGAACGCCAGAGCAAGAGCTATAGTCAGTGTTGCCAACTAGACTGATTCGAAATATGCTAATTTGCTAAAGGGATATTTAAAATATGCCAAAAATATGCTTAATTATGCTTTTTTTTTAAATTGAATTTTCTAATACTTGAAAAAGTGCTAAAATAAAATGCCAAACTAATTTCAAATTTTAATCAACAGTAAAAGTATAAGATTTAGAGTTACTTACTTATTCGAAGTTTTCAAATTAACAGTCAATATCTTGATCTTCATTAACGTTAGCTGTAGATGTAGAAGCAGAAGACTGAGGCCCATATTACAGAAGGAGACTCAAGTCTTGATCTACACTTAAGTATTGATAGTCTCTTTTTCTCACTATCAAAATAACAAAGATGACTGCTACTCAAGTAAAGATCAGAGTCTGAGTCGTGTTCTGTAATACAGACCTGAGAGTCTGAGTCATAGGTCTCTTTGGTGCCTATATTACGCATTACGTCGTCAGGAAGTACAAATGAATAACAGTACTTGCCTACTCTTTTCAAGCAATATCTGACATATAATATAGCATTTAGTGTTTTTACTGCCAAACGATTTCGGAATTTAGTCTTGACTAAATTCATTTGACTGAAAATGTTCAATCTCCGCGTTCGAATGAGGCAATAACAGCAGGGATATTGCGAACTGAAACAAATCGGCAAAGGGGTTATTGCCAGCTGCATCTTTATATTCAATAAAACTTCGTTCCAGAAGTTTACGGTTGAAGATGTGTATTTCCATTCAATGTGTACTAATGTTTACCCGTTGATATATAAGTATTTCTATTCTAGATGTATTCACTCTGAACTCTTCGGCTATTTCCATAATGGAAGGCTTGACTACTTAAGATGCCACTTATAATTTCAATAATTAATGAAGTTTTTCTCACTCTTTTCACTCTAAGAAAAAGGTAGGGACGTTATTATGTTTGTTTGTGGTGTCTGCCTAGTAAAATATAAACAATTATGCAGGGGAAAACCCCTAAAAGTCTCAGAACAGAAGCGGTTGTTCATTTCATGTTACATTTTATTCAACCAAAATAATTTTTATGTTACGTTTATTTAAAATAGCATGTTTATTTTTATATGTTAATATGCTAAAAAAATATGCTTTATGCTAATTAAAAAATATTCTGATAAACGGAAAGAAAATCTGCTAAATTTAGCATAAAATATGTTAAATTGGCAACACTTGCAATGGTCAATTTTTTTTTGTTTAATTTATCCCTTTTTAGGAAAGACAAAGGCAACTATATCCATGCAGCCATGTCTTCCGTGAAAAGTTTCCTTTCTCTAACTTAACCTTAGCCTTAAGCTCCTCATAAAAATAAATTGTTTATTTAGTAAAAAGTTCATACATTTAAAAATAATGCTGGTTACTTAAATTGCTATAGTGCTAACTATACTAATAATATGCCTGAACTAGGTTTGAAAAACCTGTATCTCGGGCGTTTCATGTTCTGCGTAAGACCGGATAGCTTCTGTTTTTCGAAAACTGGCGGCGAGAAGCAAGGGCGTCGCCAAGGGGGGGCAGGTAAAAAAAATGTAGCCAACTGTAAAGCAACCAAAGTTGGAACCGTTCTTATTACAATTGCCAATTCGCCATAGAAGCAAAGACTCGCGCTTACAAGTGTAAAACTTCATGCTCTTGACTGTAGCTACAATTCATATTTTTTTCAACCTCCGTAATATTAACTTGCCTCCACCTGGCCCAAGGGCTGGCGACGCCCTTGGCGAGAAGCATAGCGAATCTTTATCGGTACCAAACGGAGCAGAAACACTGTTATCACTTGAATTTTTCATCACTACACGAATTTTGGTCAATTTACTGCATACTTAATATATACACTATCACTATTATACATTCAACAACTTCTTACCGGGCGTTCGTGTGATCTCCGGAAACTCAGCTAAAATTTGTGCGAAAATTGAAGTTTCAGCGCAAAGAGCTTTTATGCTGGACTGAGTGGACTGGGCAAAGGAAGCGGCTGTGGAAAGGTTGGTTGACCCATCGATAAGCCGTTTGTTGTGACAATCGGGTAATAAATTATAATGACTCAGGAAGTCTGAGCCAGTGATGGGGGAACCCACGTCAGCCACTATAAAATTCCAATAAAAATCTCGGCGTAATCCGAAGTTCAAACGTAGTGAGATGGTGCCATATAGCCTAATTGGACTGCCGTTGGCGGCCCGGGGGTCATATTCGGTGATGGCAAACTGACTTTGTACTAGTCGCCGTGGGAAACAGCACAAATCTGATCCTGTATCAATAAGAAATCGATTTTTGGAGTTCAGATCAGTCACAAACAGGACGCAGCTAGACGGTAAACAGTTAGTAGCCGCCTCATCTAACAGCTGTTGGGACTTCCAGGAGCAGGGGGTATTACACTTTGTTGCCTTATTGGCAAATCGTTTATGATACCAGCATGTCTTCTCAGCGCGAGAAGCAGACCTTGATCTAGGCTTCGAACGTGATCGTGACCTACCACGTAGGCGATCGTTGTTGAGGGCATTGACTACTGGCAAACGGCGCATCCAAAGTTCTCTTAAAATGCCTTCGTCGGCACGAGAGTCGGCAAGGGAACGCAAACGTCTCATAAAAACTAAGGGTTTGCGATCACCTCGTTGTTCCTCGCTGACAAGCTGCTTGACTCTTTGCTCTCTGGTGATGGAAAACCGCTTGATTATTAGTTCAGTTTTGAGGTGCTGGTACTTATCCTTTTCGGGCGGATTTGCTATACAAACTATGCAATCCGGAGTCAAATCACTGTCATCGTCACTTTCACTTGTCATTTTTCTTGAAATTGAAACTGGGAATACAACACAGCAAGCGATTTGCACTTTAGCGCCTTTTTTCTGTTTTATTCGGTGGTGGCCAGTTCGATTTTCGAATATCTTCTTGATGCAGGTTTCTATGATAAGTTTTCATGCTAATTTTGACATGTGGTCGGTCTGTCTGTCAAGCGACAGAGACAAGCATTTGTCAGAAGATAAAAGCTAAGCTTTTATAACTTTACTGCCTCAATCTACATTATATATTGACCAATCTACTACATTAAGGTATTAGTCCATTGAAATGTTACATTTTTTAGGCCTTACCTTGCGTTTTTTAGAGGACGCAATTTTATTTTTTTGATGTGTAGGGGGGGTCAGTGTAAAGCTAAAACCAAGTTTGTGGGGTCGCCACCCTTGTCCCACGGCCGCCATCTTGAAAATAGGGGTTGAAATGGTTTTTACGGTATATCTCTTAAACTATTTATTTTATAAAAAAAATTTGTTAACATTTTTTGTTGCAAATTAAATTCTCTACAACTTTGGTCCAGTTACTTTTTGTCGTAGAACTATAAATAAAAAAGTTATAAGCGAAAATCTTCAGAAATTAATGAAAATCATTTTTACGAAAAAATGATATCAGACCATTTTTGTAGATCGTTTTTTGAGGAACAACTTTTATTTGCATCATTTTTTCATTAAGTCAATAGCTAAGGTTTTACAGCGCTCCGAAGTGAGTACTATTTTTTAATACTCTTAACTATACCTATATTATACATGTGTACTAATAATATGTCATCAGTTATTGTTTTTTTTTTTAATTTTTTATTTTTTTTACTTTATTATAATTTTTTTAATTAAAAATTTTGCAATTTTATTAAAAATTAATTATTCACTTCCTCCAACACAAGACACAGCTCGCTTTCATACTTTCCGAGTCTACCATCAGGTCCAGTCGTGGCTTGGTAATTATAATGATCCTGAAGACTGGGGCTGGAAAAAATGTGGAAAATTATTGATGCCAGTGCAGAACTCAAAACCTCCAGCACCCCCTGAGCTTCTAAAATTGATTTTTTGCAAATGCAAAGGAAACTGTGGAGCGATGTGTGGATGTCGAAAAGCAGGACTGAAATGTTCTGCAGTGTGCTTCCATTGTTCTGGAGAGATTTGCAGCAACGTAATAGAACTCTCAGAATTAATTGATGAAAATGACTTTGATGATGAACCGCCAACATTAACACCCCTTCCTTCGCCAGTTCTCCCACTGGTATTTAATTTAGAAAGCCGATCAGATGCTGAGCCGCAGCCTGGTCCATCGAAACGACTGAGGACGGAGTAGTTGTAATTTAGAAAATCACCGTGGATTAGGCCTATCGGGGATACCACGTAAAAAAAAACGTGCCTCTAGACTCTACCTCGTGGGTGGTGGGGAAAAGAGTCAATAATTAATTTTTAATAAAATTGCAAAATTTTTAATTAAAAAAATTATAATAAAGTAAAAAAAAAAATAAAAAAAAAAAACAATAACTGATGACATATTATTAGTACACATGTATAATATAGGTATAGTTAAGAGTACTGAAAAATAGTACTCACTTCGGAGCGCTGTAAAACCTTAGCTATTGACTTAATGAAAAAATGATGCAAATAAAAGTTGTTCCTCAAAAAACGATCTACAAAAATGGTCTGATATCATTTTTTTGTAAAATGATAAAAAAAAGTTACATCGAAAAATATAATTTTTTTTTCTCGAATTTCTGAAGATTTTCGCTTATAACTTTTTTATTTATAGTTCTACGACAAAAAGTTACTGGACCAAAGTTGTAGAGAATTTAATTTGCAACAAAAAATGTTAACAATTTTTTTTTATAAAATAAATAGTTTAAGAGATATACCGTAAAAACCATTTCAACCCCTATTTTCAAGATGGCGGCCGTGGGACAAGGGTGGCGACCCCACAAACTTGGTTTTAGCTTTACACTGACCCCCCCCTACACATCAAAAAAATAAAATTGCGTCCTCTAAAAAACGCAACCCCAAATGTAACTTTTCAATGGACTATATCCATATTTTTTTTCTTTTGAAGTCGAGGAAAAGCGCACTGACGGGGTAGGTAAATGTGATTCATAATAAAAAAAACGCTATGACAAATAAATCAAAACGGCCATTAGTAGGCCAAGATCTTTACTAAACTGTGAAAAATTGCCCAGGTGAGCAACACTGTTTTTTCTGGCCTACGTTCAAGATTTGAAATTGATGGCCTGCTTACTAGACCTTTGGGCCAAGCGTATGCATAAAAATAAAATATAGCTTAAACTTAACGTAAACGTAAAACTTAAGCCTAAATACAATAAATGTAAAAATTAAATGTAAGTACTAAGTAAATAGAAGTAATTTTAAATATATTAACACTACATACCTACAGATTACAGCATTGTTAAGCAGGTCAATATCTCATGAGTTAGTTTAATATTTTAAAAATTGATGTCTCTACGTTTTCAATATTTCCGGGTTCTTAAGGAGTGTTGTTTTATGCTTGCCGTTTGACCGCGTTTTCATCATTTTATTAACTACTTAAGTGAAAGTAGAAACCTGTAATAAAAGATCGAAGATTTCATAAATTCTGTTTTATCTTCCTGTCAACGACATATATCCAAATGACTGGCTGGTGATGACTGGTTATAAAATGACACACTAATCCTCTTTTGTAGTTAATTATGACAAGTTTAGACAATTTGTCAGTTTTACCGAGTTCGATAGGTACTCGGTAAAAAACAACAAAAATAGAACATAAATTGTAATATTAGTAGGTTTAGTAAGAATTAACTAGGTATGTATAGTAGAAAGAAAACAATTCAGCGGCATGACGTTATTTTCGAGAATTCGACAAGGGATCGTATTCCCAAAAGGGGATATTACTCGGAGTTGGTGTCTGATATGACTAAGGAAGATCCTTCGAGAGAAGTGTGCGCTAAAAAACGGATGAAACTTATTTTACAGGTTGTAATTGAAAACATAAATTCAGTCAGCTGCTTATACCTAGTTAACTCACCCCTCTATGAAATAAGGATAAAGATAAATCACGAAATGTTTATGTACGCCGCACATTAGGTAACCACAAGCGTGCACTCTATGCTGTTGCGATAAGAACGGTTTTGCAACGAAAATGTAGTAACCAGATGCGCTGGCCTCTGTACCTATTTCAATTATAGTTTGTTTGCATATTAATGCAGTTTTTCCGACAGAACAATGTCGCTTATTTACATTATTAAAAAAAAAAATTTGTTATTGAAAACTTCATCTTTATATGTAGGGGGGTTAGTCAGGTATCTCTTCAGCTGACTGTACATCGTCATCATCATCCTCAGCCCACATCAACTCAGTGCTTGGTATAGGCCTTTTGCCGGTAGCGGCTATTGTCAGGGTCTTGTAACAACCTCATCTTTTCATTTATTAAAATAAATTGGTAAGTATGTACATAGTTGATAATTTAGATGATTACAGAGTATCACTACCCAGATGATTACAGAGTATCACTTTTACCCACGCGACGTGGCATTTAAATAAAATATCTACTACCATGCTTTATAACCACAATAAAATCAGCGGAAAGGATGTAAATCAATCAGTCAACAAAACCGGGCAACATTTTTGTTAATAAATATAATAAAATAAAACTAAATTAAACATTTCTTTCCTTAAATTAGATAAAAAATCGACTTAATTTGACTAACTCTAAATTAGCAAACGTAACGTGTGACAAAACGCAACAAACTAATTGAAATTGACATTGGCCTAATCCATACAACTTGTAAGTCTTGTGTACTTGTAATGTGTTTTATAACACATTTGCTTGTAAAGGGTCTCTTATTTCACAAAATATTTCAATATCGTATCGTATCTCATCATTACGCACTAGTAAGCGATCAGCCATTAGTGCGGAAAAAAATTACTTTCTTTAGGGAAAGTTGGCGCCATTAACGTTGTAATTTGTCGATACTAATTTATGTGCTAATTGAATCTTGGGCTTCGACATAATCAAAATATTAAAAAACAAAATAATAATTAAGCTAGGTTCGTTTTTAACACCCGACGAAAAAATAAGAGTGTTTAGTTTGACGTGTGTATCTGTGTATCTGTCTGAGGCGTTGAATGCTCCTGAACGAATAGACTAATTTAGATGCTGCTTTTTCGAAAGTTCAAGTCGTCGAGGTGGTTCAAACGTATATTTTATTTTTAAAAATTCAGCCTATTTTAACATTGCTATGTCTGAATATTTTCAGGCTAAAACAGAGTCTTTGGCACCCACTTTAATATCGCTTCCAAAACCACTAAAACATAATGTTTTATTACCTCCCGGGCGATGGACGACTTACAAAGAGGATGATAGTGTTGTAAGTACATCGTAACATAATTTAGTTTATTTACAAACACAGGGCGATTAAATCAACAAATACAACGAAACATTAAAAATTCATTAATGAAATACAAAAATATTTGGAATAAGCACAGTATAGTCTTGTCAAATATCAAAGGCCGTGTGGTAATCAGTTGAGAATAACACCACCCCATTTCTTACTATGGGTGTCGTAAGAAGCAACTAATGAGACACAAATAAGGCCTGCCTCCTATGAATCCACCCAAGGCAACGACACCTCAATTTGGTTTGAATTTGAGGCTTTGTCCCATGGTCTCATGCGGTGTGGTAGGCTCTGTAAAGGGCCGTGGTTCGCAACCACCCTTCTACCGAATTCCAACGCCAAACAGCTCGCTGTGTTCTATCGGTACGTGGGGGTACCAGTGCCTTAATAGGCTTTTTCTGGGTTATCTCGCTCCATCGTCAACCTCATCTTTGACCTTGATCAATATTGAGGTCAAGAGTTAACCCATCTAACAAAAGGCGGTGGGGGTGTCATATTTAAAAAAAGGCGATTCAAATGATACGGGTGCTGGTCGAAATGTAATTCTGGATACAGGTGCTGGTCGAAATGTAAAATCTTGGACCGAAGAAGTTAAAATTCTCAAGTTTCAAATCATCACTAAACTCTTTAAAAGTAATTTAACTTTATTTTAAACTCTTGAGCTGATGTGGGTAACGATTTATACTTTATTTTTTCAGCAATTCCCTTTCGATGCATTCGTGCCAAAGCTCCAGTTTCTTGCTGTGGTGCTGCCGAAGGAGCTTCCTCGACTGGTCAAAATTGAAAGACTTCGTAGAAAGTTCCTCAGTGCAAACCTTAAGGTGACTATAAAATCTGAGCATGCAATACACGTATGTCTGAGTACCTGGTTCAAAACCATTTTCAGCCTAGCATTAAATTAATGATCTTCTTCTTATCGTGTAGGTATAGTCGAGTGCTTCGCGAACTTGGCTAAACCTGGTGTCAGAGTTTTCAAACCGAACAATGGGGTGTGACCTGGTTTTAATAGAAAATATTTATTATGCTGTATGGCTTAACGACTGTAGTCAATCGACAACAGCCGAGACCCACAGCTGAACGTGCCCACCGAAACACAGAAACGCTTGTGATAAATTGACACTTTGGTGACCAAACAGGTTCTTTGCCTCTGTTGCTTAACCTCATTGATCAGTTGAGATGCAGCGAGCGCCATTGGACTACGAGCCCTTCAATTCAAAATATGTTATTTATGCCGTAACGCTGGTGCCTGCCGCTACCACCACGCGAGCGTCCAAGACGTTCGCTAAAATCGTCACCGCTAGCAAAACGCCAGTTGCTGTAACCCGACCTCCTCCAGGAGTAGGAGACCGTGACGAAGATGGCTTCGTCAAGGTGCAGAAGCTTGACGTGCTCTTGAATGTACTTGTAGCGACCACATTACAGCACTGAGGTGCGAGACGTCGTCGAGTACATACGGCAGAAGACAAAAGTTCCCTTAGGTCTCAAGAGAGTGAAACCGTTGGAATCGCATCACCATGCTATAGTTTCAATGCATTTGTTATGCGGTTACCGACGTTCACGCTGGAAACAGTCATGAAGGAGAGCTTTTGGCCGGAGGGCGTGGTGTTCCACAGTTTCCGAAGGACATTCCTGGTCGCAGACATCCCCGGGAAATAGTGTTAATTAGTTTGATTTTATTTTATTTCATATGTATGTTAGACTGTAAGGTATTTATCTATGGGCCTAGATGCCTGATAATAAATGATTTTATTGTTATTATTATTTACAGAAAATGCTTCGACAAGCAGGCATACAACCATACTGGATGATTCCACCTGAACAATATGGCATCAGCGATCAACAGTGGTACGGCCTTTACAGTCCGTATCCAAAACTACCGTTAGAAGTCTTTGACAATAAAGAATTTGACTGCCGGTAAGTGTACAGTCACGGAGAAAACATTGAGCTCTTAGATCTGTATTACAAGAACGTGACAGACTCTGGTCTATACTTAAGTAGCAGTCGTCTTTGTCAATTTAATAGTGAGAGAAAGAGACAATCAATACTTGAGTATAAATCAAGACTTTAGTCCTCTTCTGTATACGGGCCTTGGTGAAATGATAAATAATTGTTTCTTCAGACGTATTCCTTCCTTATCGTGTACAAAAAATCAAGTGTGTGGCGAACTTGACTAACCCTGACAGATTGGAATAGTAAGATAGTTAATTATAGACGTGTCCTGGAAACGGTTTCAAATAATAAGAGGTTATTTGAAACATTTAGTATTTTTCTTTATCGTGTAGGTATAGTCAAGTGTGTGGCGAACTTGACTGACCTGTGTTGTCAGAGTATTTCTTCAATGATATTTAATAAAATGGGCAAGTGCGAGGCGGACTCGCGCACGTAGGGTTCCGTACCATTACCTATAAAACCGGCTAAGTGCGAGTCGGACTCTATAAAAGCCACCATTATATCTATAAAAACGGCAAAAAAATCAAGTTTGTTGTATGGGAGTCCCCTTAAATATTTAATTTATTCTACTTTTTAGTATTTGTTGTTATAGCAGCAACCAAAATACATTATCTGTGAAAATTTCAACTGTCTAACTATCATGGTTCATGAGATACAGCCTGGTGACAGACGGACAGACGGACGGACAGCAGAGCCTTAGTAATAGGGTCCCGTTTTTTCCCGTTGGGTACGGAACCCTACAAATTAAAGTAATTAAGGAAAAAACAATTGAATAATTTTTTGTGTTTTTTTTCTGTTAGAATCTCTACATATCCTTGCACTTTTTCCATACTGGATTGAGAGTAACAAAAGAAATGAAGAGTATGTCAACTGCCAACTCCTCCCAGGCATACTGTAGAAGTTAGTAAGTGGAATGCGAGGGTTTCGCTGTATTGGGGCCCAAGGCTGATAACCTATCGCCACTATTCTCATGTTTTTTTAATTACTTTTTAATTTTGTTTCATCTAATAACCCTCAGAATGAATGAATTTCAAACGAGGCGTCAAGTGGTTCAAGAACTACATGACGTTCTGCCTACCCCGACAAGTCATGAATATAGATTATAGGATTTTGGATAATTAATAGGATACCCTTGTAGGGTAGCTACATAAAACCGCCGCGACCACAGTATAAATACGGCCGGCGTAACGAATAAATAGACATTCATCCAACGGCACTCAAGCGTATCAAGCGTAGCGGTGGGACTTGTGCTCCACCGTTGGACGGTAGTATGTGGGAGCTGGTGCGGTGTATCGTGCAGACTCCGTCGGAGCACCAGCACCCACACCACATTAATCTCTCCATTGTAGGATTCCTGAAGAGTGGCTCGGTTTGGCAAATATAGACGGGGAGCAACACCCTTGCCCGGCATTAGCTTTTGTTCCCAAAGAAACAAATAAGAACTTAAAAGTGTATAATGATCAATTGGCAACACTCAACAGTATGTATGAGGTATGAAACTGCTTATTTATTCATATCAATCTAAGGTATAAGCATTAAATTGATTTGAAGACCCCGGTTTCCCCGTCGGAGAAATAACAACTGTGAAAAGTAGACTGATGTTTGTTCACGAGTCAAAGCTTTTCGTCTATCTTTGATATTGTCACAAGTGTAGGTCCTAAGGATGTGTAGACCGCTAGGACACCTCTTATCGAATCAATTGTCTAGTCAACAAATTCAAAATCGTGTTAATTCTTGATAAAGGTCCTAAAAATATGTGCGATAGCTCATTGGATTCGGAGTGACGTCTAGAAAAATGTGTTTGAAGGATTTTACTGCATGATAAAAATTGCAAAAGTTATTAATAAATTTGGATGAAAAAAAAGGTATTTCGTTTTTTGGAAATTACTCAAAAACTATTAATTAAAAAAAAAAGATTCACAAAGAAGAGAAAATTTCCAAAAAAAAAGTCCTGCCTCCCGGAACTCTACCTCCATTATTTATAATTTTAATTTAGTGTTGAAAATAGGGCCCCGCGCAACCGATACAGCATGGCCGCTCTACCGCTCAACAGAGTCTATTACATAAAATATTTTTTTATATAATTGAATATTATTAGAAAAAAATAAAAAAAATATGGTGTCATTAAAACACTTTAAGGAATAAAGATACTTTGGACAAAAATGTTTTGTTTGATTTTTCAAAAAGTCATACTATTGATAAAGGAGTAATTTTTCGAGGGCTTTTATTTTTTTACAAAAGACAGTAAGTATAAAAGTTTAAATGAATGCCTGTTAATTTTTTGGCTTTTTGGAGCTCTTTTTATAATACTTAACAAGACAACGCTATAAAAGCAAATTAAATTTGTTTATTTTGATTATTATAATTTTTTTAAGTTGACAAAAAATTAAAATCGTTAAATATGTTGTAAAATTTTTTTTAATCAAATGTTGAGTTATGGCTATTTTAGCATTTTATAGAGAGGCATTGCCCAACGTTTAAAAAAAATGTTACGGCATTTGTTAATCAATTTTTTTATACAAATAGACTAGTTTAATATTTTTTCATAATGTCACCGTGGGTATAATTGACCTATTAAGGCGGATTTTATTATAAATTAACATTTTCCTCTAATATGAAATTAGATACCAAATTAATTATTTTTATGTATCATCCCATTTAGATGTTTAATGCGGTGAACTAATATTATTTATTTATTTTCTTTCAGAAAATTTGTTACAATTTTTTTTGTCAATTTACCTTATGTTTCTTAGTTTGACCAGAAGATTTCAATGTTTGACCGTTCGATGTTCTTGTGGTTGACCATGTAAATAAAACTACATATTATTTAAAAATTATATTTTTACTGTAGCAATTTTTGTACCTATATAAATTATAAGTAAACAGTAACATTAAAACAGTCTCATAAAGTTTTTATTTTAAGTATGGACAAGCTTAGAGATTTTTTGTTAAAGTATGAACTTAGCTTTCAAATCATTGGATATTTAACGAACATAAGATCACAACATTCTTAAAAAATACTCATTTCAATTAAACTTAAAACCTACCTTAGGTATATATTTTATGTATCTAATTAACTCACTTTTATTAATTGTCTTTGGACGGTCTTAGGTAATCATATTTTTATATTAACAATATCCATTCAAGGTCATTTCTTTAATTTTGTAAAATCCCCTTGAATTCACAATACAAAGAGAATTTATGGTTTCGATTATATATTCGTTCTTGTGCCATACGGCATCCGGTTTATCAGGCCATTTAAATTTGTTTGGTGTGAAAGCACCAACACTCACCTTTTTATAATTATCCTTGATTTGTTGTACGACTCCAGGAAAATATTCTCCTTCGTATTGCACGATAACATACTTTCTACTTCGTACTTATCCTTCCGCTTCTTAGTAGATATATTATTACGTTCAGCAACTTTAGGAAGTACTTCGTCGTCTTCAGAGTCGCTAGATTCAGAATATACAACAGTTTTGAGTTTTTTAACTTGTTTTTGCTTAGGTTGTTGACTTTTTTTTCTTCAGCTCTTGATTAATTTTCCTCTTTTCAGCCCGGGTTAACTTCTTTTCTTCCTTATCTTGCTTTTCTTTGTCTTTGGCATCCCAGTATTTTATCCACTCTTCAGACGATATAGCATCAGGAAACTTTGTTGTGCTCTTTTTTCGCCATGTTTGATTGGCGATTCGGTAGGCCACACAATTGCATGTGCAAAAATTGGACTTATTGGGACAACAGGAAATGTCACATTTTGTGAAGTTTTGTTCCCACTTTGAATACTTATTTGAATATCTGTAGCATTCCTCGAAACATCATCATCAGATTTACTTTCTTCGTCAACTGGTTCAGCACAAACAGTGATATTTTGGAGATCATGATCAATGGTTCCAAGCATTTCATCAAATGATTTTGACTGTTGCTGTTCCAGAGAGTTCTATGTAACTGAATCAATCAAACAAGGTTCTGAGTTATACTAGTAATCATTAGGAATAGGAACTATGTTCTCAAGTGGCTTAAGGATCAGGTTAGAGATAATGTTTTGGCCTTCCATTTGATCTTTTTTTCTTGATTTGTACTGGATCCCTCCATGGCCTTGACTGATGGACTTGGGTCAAAATTTTCTAGATCATGCATTTCAAGTTCTCTCCTTTCTGACTCTTCAGATTCAAGTTCATTGAGAGCATTTGCCACATAAGTAAAAAGTTCAGACTCAATATCAGCAGCTCATCCTGAAAAGATTGATAGAAGGATTAGTTTGAAAACCGGCCTCGTCACAGTTAATTATCCTGTCAGGATCATCCAAAATGTCTAAACATTTTTAACTTCTAAGTAATCATGCAATCCGGAATGCCAGTTCCTGATTTCCGTCTCCGTAACTCTGCTGCGTGCAATATCTATATTTTCTGAATTTCTTTGGCTTATATCATTATGCCTCTTAAGAAATCCTTCCATCGACGCTCTTCCTGGCAAATTGTCTTTGAAAGGCGTTGGCCTTTCGTCGTTACTAATAATATCATGAACTGTCTATGCTAATTTATTTATAATATTAGGAAAGCCTTTCTTTCCTAATAACATAAATTTTGGTGGCATTTTACATTGGTACCCAGTATCTGAAAAAGAAATTTTCATCTGATAAGTGAAAGTGAAACAAAACACATCATTCTAAAGTTAAGTTTGGTTGGTCAAATATGAAGTAATATCAAGTGCTCCAGTAATTGACCATCTGGTCAATTATTGGTTACAGGACAGTTAAGAAAAAAAAATGTACACAATCAAACTGCTAATCAAACACAACTCATTTACGTAAAAAATTGAAATTTTTTATATTATCAACTAGCTTTCCGCCCGCGTTCTAATTTTTTTAAATAAAAAGTATCCTATAAACCTCACGGAGCCCGAGACCTTTCCAACGAATGCAAAATTGTGGAAATCGGTTCGTGCGTTCTGGAGTTATAGCGTCAGGAAGGAAAACCCGACTTATTTTTATATAGTAGATGACCATTTTGGTCAATAATTACGAATCCCAACCATTTCTTGTGTTCATAGTTGATCAGCACGAAATATCACGAAATAGTAAACAAATTACAAAAAAAAAATAACCACAAACAGATCTACACACATTTTTCTTCAGTTTAAACATAAATTTTGCTTATAGCATAAACATTGAACACTTTCGTGATAAGTGAATTTAAAAAACATAACTACCTGAAGCGACTTTTTGCGCGCTCTCACAAAACTCATACAATTTAAAAGTCGCTGTCACTATAGCTGTCCTTGAACGCGATTGGTCATTTATAATTTAGAAGACCATAGAAAACGATCCGTCAACTAGAAAACTTAATATTGGCGCGTAAACTCAAAATTGGTCAATTACCCATACATGGTCATTTATACCCACATGTTGTCATGGGAAAATAATGATTAAAAATTTTTTTTTTAATTTTTTTTAAATTGTATAATACCGTTTTTTACATATTTTTATTGTTTAAACTAGCTTTTTCCCGCGGCTTCGCTCGCGCAAAGAACTTTTTTGGTCACCCATTTCATTCTCCAAATCGCGCAACACGATTTTTTTGGTTTATGGTGCTGGTACTTTAAAGGATGGGAAGTTTTTTTTATTCTCTTGTGTGACTTGTCACTGTGCTAAAATTCTGAATTCTATAGTCTAGGTCAGCGGTTCTTAACCTTTTTGACTGGAGACCCACATTTCAAAAATATTAGAAGCCCGCGACCTGATAAAAACTAAAAACATATTTTTTTTTACATTTTCTTTATTCAAAGTAAGTTAAACATTTTTTTAGGAATCAATTAATACAAATATTAAAAGAAAAACATGGCACAAGCTATTTATTTATTTATTTAACTTAATGCACTAAAAGTACATGGGCGGACTTAATGCCTAATGGCATATCTATTAGCTATCTATTAGTAATAATAATTAAATTAATGACATTTGGTCAAAATTCAAGGTGGTCTCTAATTATAATTTATTTGTGACTACCCTGATGATGTTTTCTTGAACAAAGAAGATTAGGAGTTAAATTGACGGACAATGCGCATCGCATGTCATGCTGAGGATCCAGTCTATTTCTGTACTTGCTCTTTAAAACAGCAAGGCACTAAAATCCAGATTCGCATATATAGGTAATTGAAGATGAAGTCATCAGGATGCAGTGATCACGACGCGCATTTTCAAAAAGTTCCGCGGGTCCCGCGACCCATCTCGATATGGCTTGCGACCCAAATTTGGGTCGCGACCCGAGGTTAAGAAACGATGGTCTAGGTGTTGATGAAGCAGAAAATGATCCATTACCCTAAATTTTTCATTTTGTTTAACCCATTTCGATACCTTAAGGGTTGATTTAACAAAAATCGCGAAACACTTGTCATTTTATATGTTTCAAGGCATATCTCCACAAAGTTTCAAGTCAAAAGATCTAAAAAAATTTTTTCTTCATACAAACTTTGACACCCATTTCACTTCCTAAGGGGTTGAACTTTAGAAAAGGCTGAAATACTTAACTCAATTTTAAATAAAATTTAAAAATATTAAACTAGTCTATTTGTTTATAAACAATTGATTAATAGAATCTATTGAGCGGTAGCGCGGCCATGCTGTATCGGCCGCGCGGGGCACTATTTTTAACCCCCGACGCAAAAAGAGGGGTGTTATAAGTTTGACCGCTATGTGTGTGTGTCTGTGTGTCTGTGTGTCTGTGTGTCTGTGTGTCTGTGTGTCTGTCTGTGGCACCGTAGCTCTCAAACGGGTGAACCGATTTGGATGCGATTTTTTTTATTTACAAGCAGGGTTTTTGGCGATGGTTCTTAGATACGTTTTATCAAAATCGGTTCAGCCGTTTCAAGGTCATCAGCTCTTTTGTTAGCTGCGGTAGGGTTCTTAGACTCTTAATGTGTATTTACTTTACTTTCAAACATACATGTGACCTAAAACTTGAAATACTCATGTATGCTTAATAACTATGCAGGGTTATGGAACTCTTGGTCTGATGCTGCAGCCAGGATATCCAGAACACTAGCACACTCTTAAAAAAATAATAGCAGATATGACGTGTTTGGACTCGTTTTGTTCAGTATTTGATTCTGCATACAATGCAATGGTGGCAACACGGTGAGCTGATGCTGCGGCCAGGATATCCAGAACACTAGCACATCCTTGAAAAAATAATAGCAGATATGTCGTGTTTGGACTCGTTTTGATCAGTAATTGATTCTGCATACAATGCAATGGTGGCAACACCGTGAGCTGATGCTGCGGCCAGGATATCCAGCACACTAGTACACTCTTAATTATTTTGAAAATAAGTTAAAAATTTTGAAATAAAAATTAAATTAAAAATTTAAAAAACCCCCACCGCAAAAAAGTAAAGCGGACATTTAAAAAGTTAAAAATAATACCTTTCGTTGAGCCATCAAATTCATTTCAGAAATACCTATATATATATTTTAATTATCGAAATCGATGGATGGCACGATAGGGTTTGCTCATTAAAATGGCGCTATAATGTCGCGTCGTCGGGGTACCGCTTTGGTGAATCAGACCCTTCATTTGATTGACTATTCACTGATTCACTAAAGCGGTACCCCGACGCGACATTATAGCGCCATTTTAATGAGCAAACCCTATCGTGCCATCCATCGATTTCGATAATTAAAATATATATATAGGTATTTCTGAAATGAATTTGATGGCTCAACGAAAGGTATTATTTTTAACCCCCGACGCAAAAAGAGGGGTGTTATAAGTTTGACCGCTATGTGTGTGTGTCTGTGTGTCTGTGTGTCTGTGTGTCTGTGTGTCTGTGTGTCTGTCTGTGGCACCGTAGCTCTCAAACGGGTGAACCGATTTGGATGCGATTTTTTTTATTTACAAGCAGGGTTTTTGGCGATGGTTCTTAGATACGTTTTATCAAAATCGGTTCAGCCGTTTCAAGGTCATCAGCTCTTTTGTTAGCTGCGGTAGGGTTCTTAGACTCTTAATGTGTATTTACTTTACTTTCAAACATACATGTGACCTAAAACTTGAAATACTCATGTATGCTTAATAACTATGCAGGGTTATGGAACTCTTGGTCTGATGCTGCAGCCAGGATATCCAGAACACTAGCACACTCTTAAAAAAATAATAGCAGATATGACGTGTTTGGACTCGTTTTGTTCAGTATTTGATTCTGCATACAATGCAATGGTGGCAACACGGTGAGCTGATGCTGCGGCCAGGATATCCAGAACACTAGCACATCCTTGAAAAAATAATAGCAGATATGTCGTGTTTGGACTCGTTTTGATCAGTAATTGATTCTGCATACAATGCAATGGTGGCAACACCGTGAGCTGATGCTGCGGCCAGGATATCCAGCACACTAGTACACTCTTAATTATTTTGAAAATAAGTTAAAAATTTTGAAATAAAAATTAAATTAAAAATTTAAAAAACCCCCACCGCAAAAAAGTAAAGCGGACATTTAAAAAGTTAAAAATAATACCTTTCGTTGAGCCATCAAATTCATTTCAGAAATACCTATATATATATTTTAATTATCGAAATCGATGGATGGCACGATAGGGTTTGCTCATTAAAATGGCGCTATAATGTCGCGTCGTCGGGGTACCGCTTTGGTGAATCAGACCCTTCATTTGATTGACTATTCACTGATTCACTAAAGCGGTACCCCGACGCGACATTATAGCGCCATTTTAATGAGCAAACCCTATCGTGCCATCCATCGATTTCGATAATTAAAATATATATATAGGTATTTCTGAAATGAATTTGATGGCTCAACGAAAGGTATTATTTTTAACTTTTTAAATGTCCGCTTTACTTTTTTGCGGTGGGGGTTTTTTAAATTTTTAATTTAATTTTTATTTCAAAATTTTTAACTTATTTTCAAAATAATTAAGAGTGTACTAGTGTGCTGGATATCCTGGCCGCAGCATCAGCTCACGGTGTTGCCACCATTGCATTGTATGCAGAATCAATTACTGATCAAAACGAGTCCAAACACGACATATCTGCTATTATTTTTTCAAGGATGTGCTAGTGTTCTGGATATCCTGGCCGCAGCATCATTAGCACTAAATTAAAATTATAAATAATGGAGCTAGAGTTCCGGGAGGTAAAACTTTTTTTTGGAAATTTTCTCCTATTTATAAATCATTTTTTTTCTTAAATTTTAAAAATTTTTGAGTAACAGCTACAAAACGAAATACTTTTTTTTCATCTTTATTTGTTAATAACAGTTGCAATTTTCATGATGCAGTAAAATCCTTCGAACACATTTTTCTAGATATCATTCCGAATCCAATGAGTTATCGCACATATTTTTAGGACCTCAATCAAGAATTGACACTATTTTGAACTTGTTGACTAGTCTACAATAGTATGACACAAAGTTTTCGTGTGCATAATAAAAACTGGCCAGTTGCGTTTCATTTGGGTTTTCAAAAAAGAAAAAAAGATAAAAAATAAATTCACTGTCAAAGTTTTTTTTTATTTTTAAAATGCAAACCCTTATGAAATGTAAGTGGTCAGTATTGATTATGCAGTATGCACGTTTCTTTAAAGAGGTTTCAATCGTTTCGTTTTAGGTCTTGATTTACCTTAGTGGTTGTAGTTATGTAAAGGTATCTCCATGTTTACTACCACCTTAGAGATCGCTGAAAAAATTGGAGCGGTCTCTAACGTGGCAGTAAAAAAAACTGAAAAGTTCAGTCAGCATTTTTTGCTTCTATATCATAATTTTAATGTAATTTATGTCATATAATCATCTTCAGTAAATATGCAAGATATGTGAAGTACTCAGAAACTGTACAATTTTGATAGCTGAGGGATTTTTTGGGTTAATTTTCACAAATGAAGAGTTACACCATCCGTCCATAAAAATTACAAGATAAACTCGGTGGGGGCAAAATCACTTAGCTTACCCTGGCACGGCCTTTATAATTATTAGTAGCCCCTTTTCAACGATATAAGGGATACATTTTTAGAAATGCAGATATATGGGTCTCACAAATTGTGTTGAAGGCCACTATTACGAAGTTTCAAGTAAATTGGACGATATTTATTTTTTCTCTATGTAAAAACGAACTTTCATATATTAGTTGACCTAAATAAAAATTATTGTGTGGAACAACAAAAATACGGATCTGTTAAATTATTATAAACTTGACGTGCAGAGAGCGGCACATCAGGTTACTACATGCGTGCACTCTGTGCTGTCGGAATAAGAACGGTGTTGCAATGAAAATTTGGTAACCTGATGCGCAGGCCTCTGTACGTCAAATACTTGTGATTAAAAAGTCACCCTGTGGATCCTAAAGGGTTCAGGTACATTGAAAAGTGATGATTTCTTTTAGTGGACGAACGCAGCTGTATACAGTTACGACAGAGATACAGACTTGTGGGAAATAATGATACTGGATGGCACTAAAAGAAAATTTAAGTAAGGTCATTTGTTTTTCATTCTTCGCGTAATCCTTTCAATGTAAACACACGTAAAACAAAACAAAGTTGGATATTGTTAAATAGGGGTTTATTAAGTCGAGCCAATAGAGTCCGATACCACTCTAGTTTCTCTAACACCAGGGTTCTATTTAAAAACATACAATTGCAATTCGTTTTACATTACGTAGTAATTATGCTTTAAAATAAGATAGTACCTATTTAGTTATGAGTGTAGTAACTTTACAATGTATTTCAAATTGTAATTATATTTTACAATTGTGAGCTTTATTCGATAATTCCAATGTCGCTTAAAAGCGCAAATTCGATGACATATGTATCTTGCCTGTCCTAAGCTACGGTTCTCAAGTGTGGTCATTGACCGAAGCGCAAAAGCACAAACTCGCGTTATACCAACGAGCCATGGTAGTGGGAGTCAAGCGAATTGACCGAGTCCCTATACATATTATAAAGTGGAAATATTTGATTGTTTGTTTGTTTGCATTGAATAGGCTTCGAAACTACTGGACCGATTTGAAAAATTCTTTCATCATTTTCACCATTAGAAAGCTAAATTATCCCCGATGGACATAGGCTACAAAATTTTCCCGAATTCCCACGGGAACGAAATCCCGGGAGGAATGCTAGTATATTATAAGAAGATGACAAGAAGGACGTAATAGAGTATCTTATCTTCCTGCTGACCTGTTCTCTTTTTTATATATCGTTACTTGTTTATCTGATGTGATCCCCAGTATCCCCCGCATCAGACTGATGTTCAAAGCTGATGATCCGGAGACCTTCACGCAACGCGTCAAGTTTGCAGTAGACTTTCGGAATGAAGTTGAAAACAATATCAGGTTAGTTCCTGTACACTGTAACATCTTTTGTTGATTGAAGATCATTGTAGTCATACATACATACATACTCTAGCGAACTACTTGATGCCACGTTTGACAAAAGTTGTGAGGGATATTAGACGGAACAAGTTTTATAATGGTGAGAGGTGGTTAACCTATCGCCCATTATTCAGCAAAACCCTCGCATCCCACTCAAATACTTTTACCGTAGACCCGGAAGAGTAGGTAGCTGGCACATTCTAAGTTTTTTTTTCATTCCCAGTCAGTGCCGTAAATAGGGCGGTGCCACCAGTGTGGTGCCCAGGCACAGGGCTTAGGCTCTGGGGGGCGCAAGAATGGCCAGACCAGGAAGGACTATTTTTTTTTTCGGTTTGCTCCTGATAAGTTCCCGCTGCGCCCCTAGTGCTCGATTCCAATACATACGTACCTACATGCCAGTATCATCAAAAACGTTTATTAAATTAGACAAAACATTGCGCTCATTTGTTTGGCAGCGCACGAGCGTATTTGTGTTTAGTGTTTATCGGAGTCAAGTGGCCGGCCGGCTACATGCTAATTTATTATAGAAGTACGAAGACCATAGTGGCCCAAAAATAAAATCTTAAGCATCAGGGTGGGCCGTTGCCCTCATCAGGGTGTACTTCTATATTTCTATATTTGCATTAAATGCGTTATTTGCACTACTGAACTTGCTTTTGATTTTTAGTGAGTGAGACACAGTGGGTGGTATAATAGGCGAAGGGTCCACTTAACATCAGATGGCTCGTCTGCTTGTTTGCCCACATTAGTTCTTTAAATAAATTGATTTTTCTTCCAAAATATTAGATAATTGGTCCACCAACACCAAGTTCCTTGGGCTTTATTTTATCATCCTGAATGAATTAAAGTAGGCACATAGCATTGTTCTAGGGTACCTATAATATCTAAAAAAAAACAAGTGCGCATTTATAGAAGCTCGCACAGGGCGCAGAAAAGGCTATTTACGGCACTGCTCCCAGTCCAGAGTGAAAGGATAGTCCATACTAAACTGTTTAAATGAGTCCTTACTGTGCGGTAAGAGAGCGTGAAAATGGCGACAAAGGGGGCCAAGAGCGGTGCAGGCGGGAATGGTAACTAACCGAGTGGGCGCGAAGCGAGAGGCAAAAATGATTTGAGCGGATTTCCGGCCGAAAGCTTCTTCTCTACAGGTCACATTGTTCAACCGATCGAGTTCGGCGCCTAAGGACTATCAGGAAAAGCTACTGGGTATAAAAATGACGAATTTATAAAATTTAATTATCGGAGGCTATTTTCGCCCTGGTGTAAAAATGTCGAGATGTAAAAATGTCAAGTTGTAAAAATACTTATGGCCTAGAAAGTATTAAGTATAGAAATGTCAATATTTAAAATCGTACTTAAATTATTTTGTCAAGATTATGATCCGGAAAGTCGAAATAAAAATGTCGATATCTATGAACTATCCCCTATGAGTTTTTATTTCTCTTTCTGATGTTGCTAAAGTATTTGAAATAAATAGATTAGTAGTTTATAACCTAGCATGTAAGTTTTGGTTACTTTCTTATTTTATTTAGTAATCTCGTGATTCTCAATTAAGTATCGTCATAATATTTACTACAGAGTACCTAATATTAACCATTATTTACAAAATTGTAATTGTAACGTAAAGCTTACTACTTTACTTTTATAATGAGTGTTGTCATTATAAAAATAAAGTAGTTCGCTTTACTTTTATAATGACAACACTCACATTTTTAGTATGGTGTACATATTTTCAGGGATACCGACATGGGTATCGTTTTATAGGTTTTTGGGGGTGCTGATTCCGAAAATGACAGCCATTTTTAAATCCAAGATGGCTGACTTGAAAAATTTTCAGTAATATATCTTTGACATCAGAATAACACATAGGCAACTTTTTATCCCACTTCTGGGCATAACATGTAGTCTACGCGGGCGAAGCCGCAAGCGGAAAGCTAGTATACTAAAAATTATGGTTGCTTTACTAGAAAGAGTCGATTTCACACAAGCATGATATATCTGTCGGCTCGGTTTTTTTCAGAGAGTGCGCAATCCTGTTTAGGGGTATATTTATCATAATGAGAACATGAAGTACATGAAGTTTCCTACCACAACAGAGATAAAAAGATATACAATCTATTTTCATTTGAGGTACGCATGACTGATTGTTTCAACATCGGCATTTTTATACTTAGGCAATAATCGCCTTAGATCTTTCTAAATATCGGCATTTTTTCAAGTAGGCAACGCTCGTCTAAGACTTTAATAAATATCGGCATTTTTATACTTAGTTAATAATCCATCTCTTCAATTTTCTAACTTGACGGTATCACGTTGTTCGCCATTTTTATATCCAGTATAGTTTTTCCTGGTAGTCCTTAGTCGCTGAACTCAACCGATCCTCGTGAAATATATGGATTTTTTGTCGATTCAGTATTTGAATTTTTTTTAAAGCCATAAAAACGTGAAAATATCATATTTCAGCCATTTTGAAAAACGTTGACTCGCGAGATGCACAGCTGACAGAGCCACTCATATTTTAGTATGGTGTACATAAGTATATAAGCTAAACATGTGTTCGTTTCATCTTGTTTTGTTGCGTATTCAGAATTTCATAATTTTGGTTTTACTACTAGGTTTTATCTGTACCTCGACTGTTTATTACTGGACGGTTTGCAATACATACCAGTAAAGTACATGCCGATAATAAAGAAAATGGTCTGCATACACAAGCAAGCTAAGGAAGTAGATGAAAAACATCTCAAAGCACTTGAGGTTGAAGTAAGTTTTATAATATAATCTTTTTTGGCTAATCAACGTTCGAGTCTACTTCGGTATTCAATAAGACTGTAAGTCCCTGTATTCTGAAATATACGATAAGATACCTGTCTTTTGTGCTAATCAGATGACATGCGTGCAATAGTATTTCGCTTGTTGTACTTTAATTTTGAGTTTTCGTATAGTAAATAATGTTTGTATTGACGTTTTTATTTTAAGGTAGAGTACTTGTATCGGAAGTCAGAAGCAAAGATGTTGATGATTTCTACAATTGAACATAATCGCGATCTGTATAACTTTGTGGACGCACCAACCAAGGAATATGTGCCACCAGTACCAAGTTACGGTAAACTTAATTGCCATAAAAGATTAATTTTCAAACTTTTTTGGAGCCTGTATGAAGATGTAGAAAAAGTCAAAAAGTGTGTTTGGATCGTACATAACCAGTGGCAACCTGTGGTCCCTGCTTACCCCAATGGGGCATAGGCTTGAGCTCATATGTATGTATGTAGTTCTTTCTAGTGAAAATAAAGTTTACGCCACTCTTCAGACTCTATTCTATAAACACTTCATTCATTCATAAATATGGACTCTTAACTCTATTTATTGATTCGAAACAGATCAGTGAGTTTCTACAAGGTATATGAGAGCAATCGGATTGGTGATCATAGTAGCAATTTATCAAGAGAGGTCCCTTGCTTCGGAGGAACATTAGGCCTGGCGTTGTTGATTGACTACATTTATTAAAGCAAGTCAGAGGCCCTTAGGCAGTTTAAAAATTTACATCAGGATTTCTAAAGTTACCACATTCCTATAGGGGATAAGAAAGGAAAGATTTCCTGATTAAAGCCTTGCTAATTGCCTTGCAGGCCGCTATCCTTGTGTGATGGAAGATTTCCATGGACGAGTAAAGTATAACCAGTGGAACTCTTTATATGTGCTATCAGAGTCTGTATCCTGCATTCATATGGTAGTTGACGAGTGTCTGAAGGTAAGAGAGAATTATATCTATTTGGAAAAAAATACTCATACAATCGCATGCGCAACCTGAATAAAAAAGATTCACCATCTTTTGAGAGCGTCGGTGATGGAAACTAGCGGATCGGACTCGTGAAAAACGTACAGAGTTCGATCCCCTCACGATGTTTTCCCTTGCTGTAAGACCATGGGTTAGTGAGCAACTAATTACCTATTAACAAAGAAAAATTGGTACCAAATCGGCATATAAGTACATAAATTGCATGCTCACAGTGTTCTTACGACGACGGTAACCATCGCGAGGAAACATGCACATTCAGGAGACTAAATGTGTGACCATGAGCCGATCCGGTCAGATTACCCTGCTAGCGGGATTACAGAGATCAGAGAGATATCATATCCTAAAAAGTAACTCTAGAAACAGGTCAGAGCAAGAATGTTTTTTGCATCTTTATTAGGATTGACTGATTGATGATAATGATGATATCCTTTCTTTAGGTGGAGTCAATGTTGTTCTTTACGACAAATTACGGTAGAAATGTAAGCCTGGCTGAATTTGACGCCGCTCAGCAACACGCTACGTCCATGGTAATAAAAAAGTATTTAATAAATTAAATTGGTTGATCCAGGGCAGGGCTTCCCAAACTGTACGTCGCAGTGATGCCTTAGGCCTATTCCAGGAGCGGTGAAAGGCGATATACATAGATTACCTGTCTGTGACGACGCGACCGAGTTGAGTGGTCACCGCACATGCTGACTGATCTTACTCAGTGTTTGCCGGTCCTCAAAAATTACTTACTGATGTTGGAGCAAGTAAAGATTTCATAAGAATAGTACTAACCATTGTTTTAATTTTTTTTGTAAATGAGATATAAAACAAAAAAGTTTGTCTTTTCCACTGTAATTGGGTCACAAGTAGTTTTCTTAGCTGTAAAGAGCGCCAGCGTGATGGGCGTCGCAAAGAAATAGGACATCCTAGTAAAAATGAGTTTGTTTTTTTAGAG
Organism: Aproaerema taeniolella; assembly: GCA_949987775.1. Classification (NCBI taxonomy): domain Eukaryota; kingdom Metazoa; phylum Arthropoda; class Insecta; order Lepidoptera; family Gelechiidae; genus Aproaerema; species Aproaerema taeniolella. Next base: position 11,816,007 of record OX465245.1, read on the forward strand.
AAGACAATGTGTTCCCCTTGACCTTAATCTAGCTGAGAGGCGAAGATGCGGTCGAGGATGTGTTTCAACCTTGGATCAACGGTTGTATGATAACTTATTAGCGGGCTGATTTGGAACATAGTATCTGCCACCTGCCTGTAATAAATGCGATGTTTCTTATGCAAACTTATTTTCAGAATTTAAGAAATACAAAGCTTATATTTAATATTTTTCTATTGCTTCTCTTACTTCTCTTGCAGATGTTAAAATATTTAAACATAACATGGTTAAATAACACAGCACATGCAATACGAATGTCATTCAGAGATGTTGGCAAAGGGTAAGCGAAGTTTTTAGTTTGCATAACGGAGGGTGGACAAGATGGGACGGTGGACGACTTGGGAGGGTGGACGAGACGAGACGGTGGACAAGATAGGTCAGTGAACGAGGTAGGTTAGTGGATGAGGTGGGATGATGGATAAGATGGGAGCTGGAGATGATAAGTTAGTTGGACGATATCGGTGCGTGGACCTTAATCGACTTCAATACAAGGAAGAGGTTACCGATTTCACTATGTTTTTTTTTTTAAATTTGATACACGATAACTCCGTCAATTGTCTTCCGATATATTGTTTAAAAGAGTACACTCCTAAAGTAGTCCCATATAAATTTCATCGATATTAATTCAGCGCTTTTTAAGAAAATCAACGAAAACAAAAAATACTTACATATTATTATATTTAGATGACGTTCTGGTTTGTGGTTATCTGCTAATAGGCATTGTTGGAATTGAGTCGGTTATGTCATTCGTTGTTAACGTGAACAATTTATATTTACCTATTTGTTTATCATAATAACAACACAAAACATTTAAAAGTAAATTATTGTTTTAGTTGGTTCAACATTTACGAGAGGAAATGGCCCTTTTTTGAAGTGTCCAAATTATGTAGATTCATGCAACTAGTCCGTTTTCGAATGCAAGTAAGTTCTACAAATTAATCAGGTTTCATGACTGTTATTAAGTACTTAGAGAGCTTACTTAAATTGAATAGATGAAAATAAATGATTTTTAACAGTAAAACAGTAATATACAGGGTGGACATTCGCAAGCTTGCCATATTCACCGACGTGATAATAAGTCATGTTTCCTACTTTATTCGAGAACTTCCAAAATGGAATACTTTATGAAAAACTAAAATTAAACAAAACATTTTTTAAAGTGTGGCCCGGAATAAACTACATAAATGTTTTTCCTGTCCATATTAATTTTAGGAAATTTACCTAATGTTCTTATATCTCAAATCAAATGATAAACAAAACAAATGTTTCAAACTTTCCTTTTTACTTTTTAACCTTGACAAAAAAGGTGTGTGTTTCTGTGTATCTGTATGTCAGAATGTCTGTTTGTGGCATCGTAGCTCCTAAATTAAATCTGTTTGAAATCTGCCGTGATTAAGATGATTCTTAGCTTTATTTTATCAAAATCGGTTTAGCCGTTTAAAAGTTACACGCAATAAATATCGGGGGTTATACAACATTTTTAATTTTAGTGTTATACAGGATTCCTACTAAGAAATAAGGAATTTTTGGCAAAGTAAAAATCATAAATGACATTATTTACAACATTTACACGTTTATTTTCACAGTACTTACAGTATTCTAAGTTTTATTCAGCAGTTACGGTCATAGTCATCTTAGAGTGCCCATCATTTTGCACTAAACACAATCTAGCAGAGACGGAAATTCTTATTTTAACAAACCAAAACGAATACGTGTTCTAGCACTGTTTGGAACGCAGACACAGTTAAGGAGTCAATGCCTAAAAGTAAGCCAGTCTTCATCAAGCTGGTCTAAGTTGGTGAATATGATATGTTCTCAGTTCTAATGACTTTCCTTACGATTGATTTACGGTTCACTTAAAATTATGTTTCGTATCACATAAATACATTCAATTTCCTCCGGGTACACCAATCTTTTCAAGTTTTCACATCTCCTCACTCACAAGTTAAGTCCGGGGATCGCGCTGGCCAAGGAACTGGGCCATCACGTTTGATCCATTGTGTTATTCCCGGTAATTTTACGTATCGCCCAGGGGCTTGAGCGTGACCGGTAAAAATCCGCGTTCAACTAATAGTGGCAACATTGAGCTATTACTACTACGTATAGAGAAGACACCGCTCAATAACTCTGTGTTCCGTTCAACTGCGGTCGGCCGGCCGCAGTTCATTCAGTCGCTTGCTCGCTCTTGAGCGTTTAGGTCTTGTGTGTTTTAAAGCAACAACCCGTGATAACTCAATAAATATGCCTTCGTGTGTTTTACGATATTGCACTAATAATTCAAGTAACACGTCAAAATGCAAAGGAATAGCTTTCCATCGGTAAATAACTAGATAATCGTTTTTAAAACTTATTTCGAGCAAAATATTTTGTAGATGCCATTTTGCGTCATTTGTCATAGACTAAAAATATGACAAGCGACATTGGGTGTGTAACAGTGTAGGTACACATTACATAGTATAAGCTGCCGTTTATTTTTATAGTGGAAAATAATAATGTTACACATTTAGAAAAGAAGAAACTGTGGTTATTAATTGAATATAGGTAAAATTATGAAAGATGAAAACAATGACCCTGACTGAACCAGTTAGTATAGGTATTTATGCCAAATATTGTTTGTTTCACAGAGTAAAGTCAGTTTATACCAAAAATAAATATTATAATTAAAATTGTTAGTCAAATAATGTGCACGTAAGAGGTACCCAATGAAATAGGCAGAATATAAACAAAGTGTCTCCTCTATAACGGTGACGTCGCATCTATGAATCATTAGCCGCCCCCCGCGCGCCCCGCACTGCCGCGCATGTTGCAAAGATGTTGTTCGCGCTGACTTTTCTAGTACGCTAGTACATAATACTTCAATGAGTGGCAATAAAATTATGAAAAATTTTGCAAAAAACAAACAACCATTTCTGCCAAAACTTGTGCCAATGTCAAGTTTTTTACTTTTTCTTATTTGACAGCAAATAGTTTGTGTAAGTTAAATTGATCAGTTGACAAACCGTACACGCCATGTAATAGGAATGTGCATGAGTATCGATAATGTATCGATGGATTAGTGCTGTGTGCATTAATTGTCGATGAAAATATTTTTTTTTAATTTGTCGAAATTTTTTCAATTTTATTTTATAATTTATTTAAGTTCTTTACAATGGCAAGCTTGCAGATTTACAGTTTATATAGAAATAAATGATGTTTAACAGTAAAATAAAAAATATTTTTTTAAGTTTGGGGTTTGGGGATAACACAGTGTGACAAGTTTGAAGAGAAGATTGAGAAAGTTAAATGTTAAGGATCCTCTGAGCATCTTTTATTGACTTTCGTTTAATGTTACTCTTTGTTTACACTTTTCTTGTCCTTACAAACAAGTTGCCAAGCGCGCAATGCGGTCACCGACTCACCGGTCAGTTGCGAACATCCTAGGTAGTACTTTTGTACACTTCACCACTCGCAAGGTGACTTGCAAGTTTCTAGGCGCTAAGTACATACGCGCTATGTACAGTGGCGTTCTTTAATGGAGTCATAGTTAAACCACTTAGCGCGTTGCAACAGGGACTATGTTCCTCTGAACATAGTTCACACGATTTCTCACGCACACAAGCTTGTAGCCTCCTCTAAGAACATTATTTTGCTTAGCGACATCTATTGGCTCCTCGGTGAAGTTTTTGTAGGACGCATTCACCCAACATTGCACTGTCCTCCACTCACCGCTGCTGATGAGTCATATCAAACAATCGGTAATGTAAACATGACGTAGTGTATCTTTATTTTGTCGATCTTACTAGCGTTATGTATGGTCCAGCGGATAAGCACTGTCCTAGCAGGGAGAAAGGTTCACGGGTTCTAATCCCAGCCGAGTAATTTCTTTTTGTAATTTATTTTTGTTAAAGCATTAACAACTATTTTCACACATAATATTACATTAATAATAATAATGTTACATTATTGTATCACTGATAAAGTATTTGAATATAACAAATATGAAATTCGACTCGGTAATTTTATTTCCTACTAACTTCATCACATTTTTTTCTGCAACTTGATCACTTAACAGTTTTATTAAGGTTATAGCTTAAGAATTCGTTTTCGTGAAGAAAAGAGTATTGAAGCTAAACCTCAACCAAAATTAATATTCAACTTGCACTACAAGGCAGTAGATATATAGTTTATACTAACAAAAGAATAAGTTACAGATAAATATCACAAATTTACACATAACAATATTTAATTAAACTTGTTAAGCCTTAGAATCGATGAACTCCATTTATCTTCCGTATGAATCCATTATTTTCATACTTTTGCATTATACGCTGTGATTCATTGATAAGTCGCGAGCGTCCACTGCGCGGCCGAGATTACACGTTACCCTCATTCCGTAACAATTCACCGAACATTGCACGGTCCTCCACTAAAACCAAAATAACAAGATTAATATAATAAGGAACAAAAACTATGCACCACTAATAAAATGCATTACAATAGTTAAGCTAACCATTTAGATGACATGTTTACATTCTTAAAATAAATTATAAATTTAAAAACAGTGTTAAGTAAACATTAAAATACTCACAGTAAGACCAGTCTCATTAGCAATTTGGCATATATTATATTCTATATTGTGCAGCACAACAATACGCTGCCTCTCCTGCAAACTTATGTATTTGTATGCATGTCGAAAAAATAAATCTCAGTAAACTGCCGATACGGTAAGAACACACGAGCACCTTCGCTAATGATCTAGCAATGACAAACAGGTTGCTCATGAACACCGAACCGAATGAATCTAAACTAACTTCATTGCATTCAATTTTTGTATGGTATGGTCTATGACTATAAAAATGTTTGAAAACCAAAACATATCTTACAAAACTTCGTAGCTATTAGGCGACAGTTGGGCTCGAACCCGCGCCTTGCTACAGCAGGCAGACGGTGTTACCGCTGCGCCACCAAGGCTTATGCTTTGGCTCTTGAAATTATGCTTGTTATCAGAGCAACAAGCGTAGTGGGGTATGCGGTATACGTCATTTGTGTCCATGTGTGAGTACACGAGCAGCTGCAAGCGACTTGTTTTCTGCGTTTTGTATTGACTATGCCTCCATATATGAACGTGATAGTACATACCAGACGCGTATTTTTTTGTTTCTACATTTCATAAAAATATTTCAAGCTAGATCGTCTGAAGCATGAAAATAAATTAAAAATTTTGTATAGAAAAAAAAATAACATTGTCCAAATGACTTGAAACTTTGAAATAGTACTCTTCAACACAATTTGTGACACCCGTGTTCCTGTGTTTTACAAAATTCATCCTCTGACGTTAAATGGGGTATCAGAATCTGAAAAAAATTTGGAAAATAAAATTTTTTTCCTCCTTATTTACGTTCTATCAACGTTACTGACACCGTAAGACAGATTTGGATAGTGATAAAAAAATTACCCTGTATATAATATGTATTGTTTGTATTAAACCTGTCAGTACGGTATTAAATCTATCAGTAGCCTTAGATATTTATTCTAGTACGCTCTACGTTACTGCATTGAGCAATCAATGTTGATGTTTACAACGCTGTGCGAGACTCCTTGCCTCTGCACATATTGGTGCGAAGAGGACTACCAATGGGATGCTGGCGATCTGCTTAACTCCCCATTCCGGTCACCCACACCAACACTCTTCTATTTCTCCCTACTCATGTGCAAGGATGGCCCTTATTACTCTACGGATCCGAGTCAGTTTGAAGTAAGATTCATTTGTTATATTTTGAACCGTTTATTTAATTAAGAATGGATTCGCTTTTGACCACTGTCTAGAACACGGGCTAAATATGTATGGACAAAGATGTAGCATCGCTACTTATATTAATCCTGTTCACTCGAACTTTTAAGAGATTAAATACCAGAGGGTTTTAAATAGCAGCTCAAAAATGCAGAGGCAGACAGATAAGAAAAATTACAGTATCTCCTAAATAAAGTTTCCTTCATTCATAAATTCATTTTAAACTTGTTTGCTTTTAAACATATTGGTTGACTTAGCGAAAATTAAAGCTATTTAACCTCTCCAAATTACTAACGTGTATATGTATAGGGTGAGTATAAATTTAGCCTCTCCAAATTACTAACGTGTATATGTATAGGGTGAGTATAAATTTAGTTTTGTCCCATGAAACTGAATAACTTTCCCTATGCAATTCTTAAAAAAAGCTCAAGTTGTTTTGGGATTCGACATAATTTTTCATATCGGAATATAGGTCGGAACCTATGTTTTTGCATTGCTCAATTTAATGGCCTGATTCACATTCTTCATTTTCGCTTACTATTTTATAGTCACCCAATATTGATTAAGTATTTGTTTTGTTAAGTAAGATATTATTTTATTTACTAGCTTTCCGCCCGTGACTTCGTTCTCGTGGGAATATAAGATTAATCGGTCCAGTAGTTTCGGAGCCTAATCAATGCAAACAAACAAACAATCAAATCTTTCCTCTTTATAATATTATATAAGTATAGAATCGTCGATGTCCAAATCGCCTAACCCTATATAGTATTATAGAGATAAGAATATGTGCACCTCAATCATGAATTTGCAGGTAGTTATTCAGCGTTTGTACCGTGAAATGCTCTACCGCTGTCACTTCATACCACAAGTGCACCCCATGATCATGACCGGCTTGGTTTTCGACAAAGAACTTTTTTTGACATCAATTGGTAAGTCAGAGTTGTGTTGCCTTCTTTGTTTACAGTGAAAATGGAATGAGAGAGTAACAGGTGTGTGTTCATTTTTTTAAATTTATTTATTTGAGAAACCAACAGCGTTTAATATTAGAGTTTCACAAGTTTTTTTTTAATTGATACAGCCAATAATAGGGTACTTCTTCAAGGACTCTAAAAACGCGGTCACACAGTCATAATTTCTAAACTATGTACGACACAGTGTTGAAATAAATACAGGTGACTCTTCATTTATATATGCACCCAATTTTAACAATTAAAACACAAAACTATGTATAAATAAACCTTCTAAAAAAATTCACAGATTTCGTGTCTCACACGACTATAGAGCACATTCGAGATGAATCTACGGAATTCGAAAAAATGTCGTTCTGACTTTTTTCAAAAGGTTAGGCTACCTTAACCCGATCATCTTCGTTTTAGGCTCTAATTGTAGCTGACAACATTTTCCAGATTAATTTTTCTCAAATTTTTGATATCATTCTTCGTTTCCAAAATATCGAGCGCCAAAATCAAAAATTCGGAAAAAATTTAATGTCTTTTTCACTATTGCTGCCATATCTTTTTTCGTTTTTGACTTTCTCGAATAATTTTTTGCACCTTACAGCTCTTGTGAATACACGTCTTTTTTGAATATCATATATCTTCACAACTCTCCGATATATAAGGGGATCGCACTTTTTCGTGAAATCGGAGCGTACACTGGAGCGAACGAAAAGACATTTCCAATATCAAAAATATCAAACACCAAAAGCAAATTCGGATGTCTTCGCAAGTCAGACTGTATTCGCGCTCGTGAAATACTTCAAATATCCACATATTCATCAAAAAACCAAAATTCTATTTTATGAAAAGCTTATTTTATGAAAGTTAAAAAACATGATGTGTCTGTTACACGATTTTGCTGGTTTCGTTAACGTGCAACAAAACGGTGCCTATCATTTTAAAGTGCCGACTTGTCGCTACAAATTCTAGGTGCGCGAACGCTCAGTACAAAGAAAATGGCTCAATAGTGCCCCGGTGATACGCACGGTGATACGCACGCTGGCTCTAATTTATACACGGCAATTTCTAGTTACACTTACAAAGTTTTATGTTTTTAATTTTATTTCGGTCCGCTGATGTTGATTGTCTACAATAGTTAAACCAAGTCAGAGGCCATTTCGCAGTTTGAAAATTCTGACACCAGTGTTACTAAGGAGTGTATCTCTTACGTCCTTTCTACCACATACTTTTAAGAAAAGAATTAAGAGGTACATAAAAGCTTTATATTCATTTAATTTTAGGTCTCCAAGAGCCTAATGCGTGTGAATTTCGGGAAAGGCTGCTTAAAGCGTACCGCAAAGCCATCATTCCCCTCACGGCATATATGCACCAATACGACGAATATACAGACATTTTTAACCTCGAAATTGAGCCATATGTGGAGTAAGTACCCTCTTTCTTACATACACTGACATTCACTTCCAAAACTTTGGAAATCTATTGAACCAAATGCAAAACAAAAGATACCACATTACTCGACAGTCTCGAAGCACTCGTAGCACGGTCGCACTGACTGCTCGGAATAGGTCAGTGAGGTTAAGCAAGGCAAATCGAGGCAAGAAACCTGATAGTGTGACCATTGTGACAATTCATTAAAATCTTTTTGGTGTTTTGGACGGCACGTTTTATCGTCGGCCCCAGTTTTTGTCGATTGACAGTCTTTAAGTCGTTGTTACTATCTACTCTTACCCTAGGGCAAGTTAATTTGCCTCATACTTGATCATAATTACACGATAATGAAGGAAGGACATTCTCGACACATGAAAAAATACTATTAAAAGTGCTAAGCTTGGCATTAGCAGGACAGTCGCACCAAAAAATGCTTTAGACAAAAGCTTTGTCGCGATTTACCATTTTTATCAAAAAATTGTTACGCGGTTAGTTACGGAAACAGCAGCGGTTTAATTGCGTTTCAATCCAAATTTTTAGCGCGATTGGCCTGTATGTCCGTATGTATTTTTAGCGCGATTTGCGACTGGCCTGTATGTATGGCCTGTATGACATACAGGCCAATCGCGACAATAGAAGAAGAAAATCAAAAAAATTCAAAGACAATTTAAGTGGCAAACAGGGAAAGGAAAAAGTTTGGCGCGAATGGGCGTTTAAGTCCCATTTGCGTAGAACATTTTTCTTACCCTAAAAAATATTATTTAAATATCCCTCACGCGGCGGGTAAGCGCTTTAAATACTAAATAAAATTTTAATGAAAACATTTATAGGAATTTCCGTTTAGAAAAGCATTCGTCGTCTGAAGTCCGTGAGGAGATTCAGACGCATTATGATGCTAAGTGGGATTTGATTTGGCGCCTGCCGCAGTTCATTGCCATTGGCCCCTTCGCCATCAATGTCGACACTTTAAAAGTATGTACTTTTAGTTCCTACAGCTTTATGGCATGTAACAATTAAGTACCTAATTATTATTATTTGTGGTGTGGTAATAAAAAAGTTTTATCTTATTTATTTATTTATACATATAGCTATGTACAATTGAATATTCTACAAAGGAGAACGGTATCTAGTCACCCTAGCAAACGCAATGAGACTTTACTCTTACGGGAGTTGATTGCCAAGGAAAACAAAACACTAAATGTAACATCAGCAGTTTGCACTTCTTTTGCATTCGATAGACATAGAGAAATGATCATGAATTGCTTAACCTTTGCTTCGCTAAAGCGCGGATCCGCGTCGCATCATACTGGTATTTGCCTCTTTCCTTGCTAACCGCCGCATCGTAACTATTAAAGGACCCATATTTTAAACGTAAAAAAATAAAACTAATTTTCGTATAGATTGGATTCAATTTTCCTTATGTAAATTCAGAAAAAGTAGGAAAGGGCTATGCTCGGAGTTTCTCAGCGCGATCGAATCAGAAATGAGGAGATCCGCAGGAGAACCAGGGTAACCGACATAGCTCGAAGAATTGCTAACCTTAAGTGGCAGTGCTCGTAAGACTGATGGCCGTTTGGCAGAAAATTCCTCGAGGGGCGCCACGTACCGGAAGGCGCAGCGTAGGTAGGCCACCCAAAAGGTGGATCGATGATCTGGGAAATATTGTGGGAAGTCGCGTGTGGCGCAGGACCGATCGATGTGGAGATCCTTGTGGGAGGAGGCGTATGTCCAGAGGTGGAAGTCTTGCAACTGGCATGATGATATAATGAAACAGTAGTGTCATTGGCCAGCTTCTAGAAAATACATGCGTCTATAAATCGCATTTTTTTTTGCATGTAGGTATACTTAAAGAATTCTTTATTCCATCAATCTGATTTTGATGTAAATTTGACTTTGTTCCAGCAAATATTAGTCCAGAAACGCACTGACATAATGAGAGCACTTTTAGCAATGTGGGAGGAAGAGATTCGTTTAATATTAGATGATGTGATACAAGCTTATAAGACTATTATGCGAAAACTTGGTGAGAAGCCAAACACAATAGAACATATCTTCGAAATCAGGGAATGGATGGAGAGCATAGCCTTTCTACTGAAAACTCAAGAAGATATAATGAGGAAAGTGACAACGGTACGGTATTCCTCAGATGATCAAATTAAAATCATTCGCCATTTCATAGGGGCTATCACCAATGCTATTAATTTTTGCAGCAAATCAGGCTATATGTAAGGGCTGGTGCTTACAGTGTGTCGGGATGAATACGTAGCCAAAAATTATATTGGAAATAAAACCCGACCATTTTCATTGAGCGTCTTTATTGCACTACTGCTAATACTAGGTTCATCAATTCTTAAAATACATAATTAATGTAATTTGTTAATATTTCCAACACGAAAGAGAAAAGGAGAATAAAGTTTAACCTAGTCAATGTCAATAAACATGAATAAAATGCCAATAAGAAAGTATAAAAAGTAAAGTATCATATAAAAATACATCATTAATAAAATAGTATGTTAGTTTAACCCAAATTATTTATACTAAAACTAATTCTTCGTATATATGGGGTGATTCAGTGGAAAAAACAATTGACTTTTGTGTGGAATGCAAGTTTGTATATCTGTCTCTGTCATAGGGATAATTGTATCTTTCTTTACATTAGTTGCCAAGTATGTAGTTTCGGTAGATGTATATACAGAGTGTTTTCCTTTCTTCAGTGGAAAGTCAATAATTCTGTCAATTTCAAACATATCTTTGTTCAGTAATGGTAATTGTATCTCCATTATCAGAAAGGGTATCCGCCAAAAATGTCCCAGGCCCGGCATAAAAGAAATGTATCACAGATTTTAGACAAAAAATAGTGGAAACAATGTGAAGTGTCGCTATTTTAAAATTCGGTGGCTTACATAGTTTTTTTTCGGAGTAAAAATTATATTTAAAAAAAAAAAAAAAAAAAAAAATTGCCGCAGGCCGGGCGCTAAAGAATGGCATCTCAGATTTTAGACGAATAATAGTAAAAACAATGTGAAGTGTCGCTTTTTCAAAATTCGGTGGTGTACCTACTTAGGCTGTATATGTAGTTGAATCTTGTGCTCGCTCGTTTAGTTTGCATTATACGTTGCCACGGACAGACGCCTTTTATTTTACCTCTCCGCATAGAACATTCTAGTGGCGATCGAGGATATAATTCGCGCTTACAAGCATAATGACAACGGTCGGGAAACTTCGGGAATTCGATATAAAAAGTGGAAATTGGTCATCGTATGTGGAAAGACTGGAAATGTACTTTTTAGTGAATTCGGTGAAAGACGAATTGAAATTACCCACTTTAATCGCATCGGTCGGCGACGAAGCATATGAACTTTTAGTGAATCTCGCGAGCCCTAAAAAACCTAAGGATTTAACGTACAAGGAAACGGTGGAATTAATGCAAAAACATTTACAACCGGCACCATCGGCTTTGGCGGAGAGATATAAGTTCAGACAGCGGCGTCAGGCGGTAGACGAGAATATCGCGGCGTACGTAGCGGAGTTGAAGCGGCTTTCAAGGTACTGCAAATTCGGGAACAGCTTAAGCGACCACCTGCGCGACCAATTCGTATGCGGCATTAGAAGCGAGGTGATTCGGCAGCGATTATTTGCTGAAAGTGATGATATAGCGTTCAACGACGCGGTGAAGTTGGCAAACTCATTGGAGGCGGCGGAAAGGGACGCCGCGGCCGTGGAACTAGGGGGCGCGGGCACCGGCGGCGAGTCTGGCGCGGGCGCGGCCACCACGACATCAACCATCAACGCCATGGCGGCGGCGGCCGGCGCTCGGCGAAGGGGCCAGCGGCTCGCACAAAATGGCGGCAAGGCGGCGGGCGCTCGCCGCGGAGAACCGAGGCGCCAAGACAGTGGACAGTGCGGGGCCTGCGGTTCGGATCGGCATCGCGAGAACACCTGTCGGTACAGAGACTTCGTGTGTAGTAGGTGCAAGGAGACGGGACATCTACGGCGCGTGTGCCCCGTTCCGCCAAGAAATTCGGAGCGCCGCCGGGAGGGCCAGCGCGGTACCATTCACTACGTGGATAATGGAAGCGAGGGCCCGGGCGACCTCTCAGGGGAAGGCGGAGACAGCTTTTCTGAAGAGGAGAGCGCGGAAGAATTTCTACATAACCTCTGTTTGAGCGACTACAAGGCGGTGAGTGTACCCATGTCAATAAATAAAAATATAATATTTATGGAGGTGGACACTGGGTCAGCTATTTCGTGCATCAGTAAAGAAACCTACGATAAATATTTTAGCAATCTTTTTATACATCCCTGCAATACAATTATTAAGTTTTACGATGGGTCAAAAATACGTCCAATCGGCATTATTAAGCCAGAAGTAACTTATAAAAATAACAGCAAAGTATTAGATTTGTATGTTATAGAAGGGGGGGGGTCGACTTCCTTATTGGGGAGACATTGGCTGGCAGAATTACAAATAAATATACCAAAATTTTACTGTAATAACGTAGACACACGGAATTCTGACAAAATTTGTAACGAAATACGTGTTTTGGTCGATAGATATAAGGAGTTGTTCAGCGGTGAGCTGGGGCGGTACACCGGCGGGTGCGCCACGTTGCGAGTGCGCGAGGGGGCGGTGCCCGTGTTTCACCGCGCGCGGCCGGTGCCTTACGCGCTGCGCGAGCGCATCGACGCCGAGCTGGACCGCATGCTGCGCGCCGGCGTCATCGAGCCCGTCGACAGCTCGGACTGGGCCTCGCCTATAGTACCAGTCAACAAACCCGACGGCTCGCTCAGGATCTGCGCGGATTATAAAGGTTCCCTAAACCCTGTTTTATTGGTAGATCGGTTCCCATTACCTAGGATTGAGGATATTTTAGTACAATTAAATGGGGCACAGTATTTCAGCAAGATAGACTTGTCACAAGCATACAATCAGATCGTTCTTGACAGCTCAAATATGTACACCGTCATAAATACACATCGCGGGCTTTTTAAGTATAAAAGGTTGGTGTATGGATTATCATCAAGCCCAGGAATATTTCAGAAAATTATGACAAATTTACTAAATGGTATAGCCAATGTTCACGTATTTTTAGATGATATAATTATCGGAGGAAAGACAAAACAAGAACATTTACAGGCGCTGGAGTTAGTTTTTCAAAGATTAAATAGTCGGGGTTTAACTTTAAAATTAAAAAAATGCATATTCTTGGCAAAAGAAGTCTCGTATCTAGGTTACATAGTCTCAAGGGAAGGTATTAAAGCAGATCCGGCTAAAATCGACGCAATTAATAAAATGCAAAAACCTCAGAATGTTTCCGAACTAAGATCGTTTTTAGGACTTGTTAATTTTTTCGCGAAATTCGTAAATAATTTTAGTTCGTACTTAGTACCACTATACAGATTGTTAAGGAAAGGAACGGAATGGCAATGGACGGAAGAATGCGATCGAGCGTTTGAGGAAATTAAGACCTTATTAACAGGCAGTAAGGTGCTAGCTCATTATGATCCGGCAAAACCTTTAATATTAACTTGTGATGCAAGCGCACGGGGCGTCGGCGGGGTGTTGAGCCAGCCGGGGGCGCGCGGGGAGCGGCCAGTCGCCTATGTATCGCGCACACTGACACAAGCGGAAAGCAATTACTCACAGATTCACCGGGAAGCGTTAGCAATCATATTTTGTGTACAGAAATGGCATCAGTACTTATATGGACGAAAATTTTGTTTAAGAACAGATCATAAACCATTGGTATCGATCTTTGGCCCAAATACGGGAATACCAACTATGGCAGCTAGCCGCATGCAACGATGGGCAATTATTTTGTCAGCGTATAATTACGATGTTGAATATGTACGAACAGATAAAAACAGTGCAGACGGGTTATCACGGTTACCAATAAAGGAAAATAAATTAACTAAATCATTGCCAGAGCAAACACATTTACATTACGTACAAGATGCCTTGTTATTAAATTATAACGAAATAAAGAAACAAACATTTAACGATCCTATTTTAAGTCGAGTACTAGGCTATCTAAGGGACGGCTGGCCGGAAGATTGTGAAGTCACCGCGTTACAACCTTACTGGAATAGGAAAACAGAATTATATGAGGAGTTAGGGTGCGTAATGTGGGGGCGTAGATTAGTCGTTCCAGCAGTATGTAGGGAAAGGGTTATTAATACTATTCATGAGCCACACATGGGTATCGTAAAGTCGAAGGCGCTAGCTCGCAGCTACGTGTGGTGGCCAGGCGTGGACGAGGCGGTGGAGGCGGCCTGCCGGCAGTGCGGCGTCTGCGCCGCGCATTCCGATGCTCCACCGCATCACACGCCACGGCCTTGGCCGTGGCCCACTCGCCCCTGGACTAGAATTCACGTGGATTTCTTAGGGCCTATTTACGGAAAAACTTACTTAGTAGTAGTAGACGCTACGTCGAAATGGATAGAAATATTTCACGTTCCGAGTACCGCGGCACCAGCTACTATAGGTAAACTACGCGAATTGTGGAGCAGGTATGGCATTCCACGTCAGGTGGTTTCAGACAATGGGCCGCCATTTACGGGCCAGGAATTCGCGCAGTTTTTAAAAAATGACGGTGTTGAGCATATTTTTACCGCACCGTACCACCCATCATCCAACGGAGCCGCGGAAAACGCGGTAAAAATATTTAAAAGAGTTATAAAAAAAGCGGCCTCGGAACACAGGGATATAGAAACGGCACTGAATACATTCTTAATTTACTATAGGAACACGGAACACTCGACAACCGGAGGTAGTCCAGCTATGTTATTAATGGGTAGAAGTTTGCGTACACGATTAGATATGCTTAAACCGGATTTGGAAAGCAAGGTACAAATAGCGCAAAGGCGACAAACAGAAGCTACAGGTGGAATTGATAGGAATATTAGAGAGGGGGATAACGTATGGTTTCGGCAGTATTTAAAAGCAGACAAATGGGCTCCGGGTAAGATAGTAAACGCTAAGGGCAGTACTGATTTCGAAGTTATTAGTGAACAGGGTTTAAGGAATCACAGGCACGCAGATCAATTGAAACGAAGATCTAGAGGATCACTAGTAGTACCGGTCCGTCCTGAGCAGGGTCTTGTCACGGATAGCCCAATTAAAAATAACAAACAGGTAGGACAGTCCGAGCTGAACGACATTCCAGGGACGCCGGCAGCAGCGCGACCAGCTAACGTAGCCGATGACGCGGAACAGTGGCATAGCCCCAGCACATTCGGCTCGGCGTCGACATCACCGTCACCCTCACTACCAAACACACCCGTTAGTACAACGCCCACTAATACAACCCCCAAGACCGTACGTGTACCGCCCCAACTCAGAAAGCTGCCCATGCGGGCATGTAGGCTTAAAGCACCGAAGTATAAATAGGTATCAAAGCCATTCCTCTAATAAAAAAAAAAAATTATAAAAAAATATACATTTAAATATTTGTAAATGAAAGGTTCCTAGAATTAATATAGGTACTCTACTCAGCAAAATAAGTTGTGAGGAAGTGTAAATAGGATAAGTAAAACTGTTAACCTTATGTATAAGAACTGATTGGTATATTTAAATGGAATTTCAGAATTTTATATATAAATATATATAGGTATATATATAATGTATATATATCCTAATTTCTTATTTGCTTTTCTTGTTTATTAAAATGTAAATTAATTAACTAAAAATGTAAACTTAGTTAAGATTAATAATAAATAAAAATTCGTATTCTTAGTTAAGAAAGGTTTAATTTAAGATTTTGATTTAAGTTGTGAGGAATGTGGTGTACCTACTTAGGCTGTATATGTAGTTGAATCTTGTGCTCGCTCGTTTAGTTTGCATTATACGTTGCCACGGACAGACGCCTTTTATTTTACCTCTCCGCATAGAACATTCTAGATAACATGGTTTTTTTTCCAGAGAGAAAAAAATTAAAAAATTGCCACACGCTCGGCGCTAAAGAATTGTATCTTATATTTTAGACAAATAATAGTAGAAACAATGTGAAGTGTCGCTTTTTCAAAATTCGGTGGATAACATGGTTTTTTTTCCAGAGAGAAAAAAATTAAAAAAATTGCCACACGCTCGGCGCTAAAGAACTGTATCTTATATTTTAGACAAATAATAGTAGAAACAATGTGAAGTGTCGCTTTTTCAAAATTCGGTTGCTAACATAAATTTTCCCCGGAGAAAAAAAAATAAAAAAATAAAAATGGTTATATTCATTTTTTGCTGAGTGCCATATGTTCTTATAGAGTTAATTAGTACAGTAGAATTAAGCTTTTCCTAAAAAATGACATTTTTACATCTAACGCTTTTTTTCTCCGGAAAAAAACCATGTTAGCCACCGAATTTTGAAATAGCGACACTTCACATTGTGTTAATGCAGGAAAATAACTTTCAAAGAAGATTCGTATATTGCAGTATGAATACAAAAAAAAGATAAAAAGATTAAATTAGTGTGTCGCGTTCGGACGTCGTAGGCGTAGTAGTCAAAGTGGAGGTGGAATCCGCCCGCACCCCCGCGCAGCCCCGGCAGTGACCCGCGCAGTAACAGGCTGCCCGGGTTGAAGGACTTCAACGGAGAGGAAGAGGGCACAAGTTGTTGTACGCTCGTTGAATGACCCCTTTTCGTGTGCGTACATCGGCGACGCGGCTAACATTGTCGTTTCCTTGGTAGGTTCTGATGACTCTCCCCAAGAGCCACAGCAGCGGCGGCTGGTTTCTGTCCTTGACTAACACCAGGGACCCGAGCTTGAGATCGCCAGTAGATGAAGACCACTTGACTTTCTGTTGGAGGAGAGAAATGTATTCTGTTGAATATCTTTCCCAGAAATGTTGCCTTAGTTTTTCAATCCTCTCGTGACGTTGGAGACGGTTGATGTTGACGTCGTTGAGTTGAGGTTGAGGAACTGATAAGAGTGATCGCCCAATAAGGAAATGAGAAGGCGTAAGGCAAGTGAGATCTGAAGGATCGGGAGAGAGTGGTGTAAGGGGCCTAGAATTGAGAATCGACTCTATCTGGACCAAACAAGTTGACATCTCTTCGTATGTCAAATGTGCTAATGATAACGTTCTTCGCAAATGAAATTTCACAGATTTGACAGCGGCCTCCCATAGTCCACCGAAATGCGGGGAGTATGGGGGTATGTTTTTAAAGTGGATGCCTTGTTCAGATAAGTCTTTCTGCAAATTATCTGAGTATTTATTAATGAAATTTGTCAATTCGTTACTAGCTCCGATAAAGGTGGTTCCATTGTCGGAGTAGATTGTGTTAGGTTTACCACGACGAGCGATGAACCTATGAAGCGCCGCCAGAAAAGTTTCTTTAGTCAGGTCAGTTACCAATTCGAGGTGCAAAGCCTTAACTGCAAAACAGACAAAAATACAAATATAAGATTTATGTAGTTGGCCACCTCGGCCTTTACGGTCAACTATCAGCACTGGCCCGGCGTACGGTGCTCTTCCCACTCGCGATATGTAATGCTGTCTAACTTTTTTGACATAATATAAATGATAAGGGTGTCCCAATGCTCGGTGGGTTGACCCAGAGAGGATAAAGCACACAAGTTTTTGTTTGTTACATCAATGACATTTCTTATAGAACTGCTTGACTCTTTTTGAATGGATTCAATATTAAAAATTGCATTGAGGTGATTATTAACTAGAAGACGCTCATTGTCATACCTTTGTGACAATAACTGCCATGCAATTTTGTAATTCTCAGCAGTTACTTCAAGACTTTTGATAACTAATGAAGCACTACCCTTGAGGGCTGATCGAAGATAATGATACTTATTAATATCACTAATGCGCTTGTTATTATGAATAATAGAAAGATACGTATCTCTGAACTCAAGCCAGTGCTGAAAGTTGCCGTTGAAGGTTGGTAAATTAATCTTCGGAAGTTTGACGACGTCACAGGAACCATCACCGTCGTGTGACCCAGTCCGGGAGTCACGTTGGTGCCTGTGGCTCGTGTAACCCAGTAAGGAACGTGCTAAAGCCACCTGCGTGTAATACTCGCTGAGGAATTTCTCACGTTCTTCAAATAGTGACTCGGGATCCTCCTCCTCCAACGATTCCAACTCCGTCTGTAATTTGTCATATTCACTTTCTAAATCTTCGATCGGTTTTATACGACGTTCTAATTCTATAAGTTGTAGTTCACTTAACGAATCACAAGTCTTAATTACCTTTAAATGTTTTGTGAACAGTGTTAGCTTAGCTTTTATGGAAGCAATAGACTTTTTAAGTTCCTTTTTGGTTTTTTGTTCACTCATTTCTGAAATCTGCGACTAATTCTATCGGTAAATGACACTGCACGCGCCGAGAGAGGTTATGCGTTATCAGTAGGTACGACAGCTGATCTATTGTGAATGCGTTGCGTTCAAAAAGACGAATGTCTATTCAAACGCTGCACTGACGACGATATTGCATCGATATGCGCGTCTAAAATAGCGAATGTGAATAATTAGTTGCACTTTTTGTTAAGAATTAACTATGACTTTAGGTATTATTTAGGTGTAAGTAAATGCTTATTTATTCCAAGAAGATCTTTAGATGGCCACTCAGCTACGTAACTTGACTACAAATCTTCTTTCTTGATTAAAGACGGCGAAGGACCATTTTGTTAATGCAGGAAAATAACTTTCAAAGAAGATTCGTATATTGCAGTATGAATACAAAAAAAAGATAAAAAGATTAAATTAGTGTGTCGCGTTCGGACGTCGTAGGCGTAGTAGTCAAAGTGGAGGTGGAATCCGCCCGCACCCCCGCGCAGCCCCGGCAGTGACCCGCGCAGTAACACATTGTTTTTACTATTATTTGTCTAAAATCTGAGATACAATTTTTTTGCGCCGGGCGTGGGGTTTTTTTCTATGGGATTTGGCCGATACCCTTTCTTCGAAACCTTGGCTTATATGTGAAGAAGGCTATATAGGTCTCGCACATTGTCAGCTGGTATTATAAGATCATCCTGTAGATGGCCTGATATAGTGTTTAGCTGTTAAGGCGACAGTAGATGTATATTAATGCGGCCGTGGTTAATATCAGTCACTGTGTCAATTTAAGCTTCTTGTATCCTTCGCAGGTTAGACAGGATGACATCTGCAGATATCAAAGAAAACAGGACGTGGAAGGCATGCAATGCATTTCTACTGATGGAAGAAATGCATTGCATGCCTTCCACGTCCTGTCTTCTTCTTGTCTATTACGGGGGAGTTAAGGGCGACGACAAGGTCATGTTCCTAGTGCAAATGAGTAACCTGACCTGCTGCTGTTTGTACATCAGTTTGTCGCATATTCTGGATAGGGTAGAACAATATTATATAAATAAATTATAAAAAGACCTGCGCCCGACCGTCCTGTGCGTGCCGCGCGGCATGTGTACCGCGCTCCCGGCAAAATGCACACTTTCCACATTCCTAATGTCT
Source organism: Aproaerema taeniolella (assembly GCA_949987775.1). NCBI lineage: Eukaryota > Metazoa > Arthropoda > Insecta > Lepidoptera > Gelechiidae > Aproaerema > Aproaerema taeniolella. Next base: position 11,835,639 of record OX465245.1, read on the forward strand.
TCAAATTTTTTTCTAAATTTGAATTTAATCATTAATGTATAAGCAAAATGCACCAATAGACAAACCATCAATCGAAATGTCCTGACGCTCAAGCACAATGTGCTCGCGGTAAAATGCGCCGCGGTCAAATATCAAAAAACTCTCGAAATGACAACACCAAAGGGTGAGCAAATGGAAATTGATACAAAAAGGCTAAAATCACAAAACATGTAGTTCTGGATTTTTGTATATTATACCTCGAACAAGATTGCGACATACATTGTTCTAGGTGGCTGATCATAAAAACTGCCAGGCTGAATGCAGGCAACCATATATATTCATGAACGGCACGTCCAGGGCAATCGATCTGTATCAGTTTCATCTTGCCACCTGATCTATACAAGAAGTTAAAAAAAAAATTACTTCTTCCAGGATATGCGATAGCAAACTACTAAAATTCAGTGCCTTTAAGTAGTATCTATCACAACATTACATTTCTGAGTTGCCACCTCGTGAGGTAGGGTTTCGTGCAACGGGAGCTTCGCTTGCTCACACATTCCGCACATTTTCACACATTCCGGGCGATTTTAGGAATTAAATATACATTTCATAGGAATTGTATACAATGACGGATTTCATAGATTTCCGTTAACATATACAATAACTTCATGTAATGGAAAACTTTTTTCTAGGATTTAGATGTTTTAGACACATTTTTCACACCACTTGAGAACGAAAACTTTTCAGCGCTATGGGAGGCAGTAGGTTGGCCACAACAAATTCAAATACAGGTTAGTCTAACTGTCTTTCAGTATTGCGTTGTGTAATATTTTAAATTTTTGATTAATGCCTGGGTGCACAAAATTCTGGATGAAAAAATATATAAGTTTGCTCTTGACCACGATCTAGCACAAGGGCGAAGATCATACCTGTTTTCTTTTTTTTTATTTTGTTGGCTTTGTTTTTTTTGTTTAAATTATTGTTATTTTTATGTGTGTTCTATTTCTCTATGTTATTACGCTCTATGTCTTTGTACTTATCTTATCTACTTTCTTTGCTATTTATTGTTATTCTATTTATTGTTTATTTGTTCCATAATGCCTTGTTTGTTGTATTGTGAAACTCTATCGTTGCTTTTGTGTTTGTCTCTTTCTGTACTGACTCTTTGTAAGTGTGTACTGTGATGGAAATAAATTTCTTATCTATCTACCTGTTCACTCAAACTTTAGAGAAAATGCATTTCACAGGAACTGCACAACACACATCACTCACGGACTTACACAAATTTCATACATCCATCACTTCTTCATATTTTTATTTTCCCCTCAGGTTATAACTGAAAATCAGTGTTTGACCGCACTGAGTTATAACCTTTTGACTCACTGCGGCATGCACATAGTGATCCGCAACCTAGATTAAGACACATTATGTTAAATAGGTTTAGTACATTTTGATTTTGTTATTTTTTATATTTTTTTGTTTGTATGTTATTTGTAACTATGTGTATGGTGTGGAGACAATAAATTATTTCTATTCTATTCTAAAATTGGGTTTTATGAGCTCGGAAATACAGACGCAGGCAGAGAATTCCATTACTTGGCAATGCGCAATATAAACGATTAATGATTTATTTAATGTTTAGATTGACCAAACGGTAGAATTCCTAGAAGAAGAGCAAGAAAAGTTCTGGAAATTACATATGCAGGATGAACAGACACTTCTGGACAAGATCGACGCTTTTACCGCACAGTGTATGGCTCTGACTTTGCAAACTGACTTTTCAAAGGTAAATTTGACTGGCCTATTAGTTTACTACTTATCAATTTGTGATATTTTTACCCAAATCAAGACTCAGAGGCGATCCTTCCTTCCTAATCGGGTAAAGTTTTAAAACCGCCAAATGTTCTCTGACTTGGTTTGAACCTTCGCGCGATTATTGCACACCCGTGTGTGCAAGATTTGTATCGCACGCGCCATAAACAAGCGCGCGACGCGTGTAGTTAATCGACAACAGCCGGGAACGACAGCTAAACGTGCCCTCCCAAGCACGGGAACGCTCGTGATAAATTGCCACTTCCGTCACCCATCAGGTTCCTTGCTCCCGTATACGTTGCTTGACCTAATTGATCAGTTCAGATCAGGAAGCGCCTGTGGACACACGGATCTAAACAACGAAGTGACTTTGCAGCTTGAAGATTGTTTCTATATAGCGTTTTTACTAGGTACACGAAATCGCCAACGACATAAAAAAGGCCTGGAAAGCAATGAAGGACTCTCAGGATTGGGGTCGCATTTTGAATCAGAGACAAAAACTTTTTGGAATACCAGTGACTCCTTATGCCGAGTTGAATAAGCTTATCAAAGAATTTGAACCGTACAAAAATCTATGGGTCACTGCTTCAGGTAAAATCATCCATTAATTACCAAATTATTAGTTTGTATTTTGGTTCTTAATAGTATATTGTGCAACTCGGGAATAAAAGACGGATTTTAAGCAAGGGCCAAAGTTGGATCACGAGCAAATGAAGGATTATAAATTATTGAATCATGAGCGTAAGCGAGTGATTCAAATGTTAGAATCCTGAATGGCGCGAATGATTCATAGCCCTCGATGAAAATCCGTTTTATTCAAGAGTTGCACATTATATTTTATACCATGACCTCGAGAAAAAGAAAGATTTAAGCGGAAATAAACATTTAATCAAGAAAAAAGGAATGTTACATTAATGAAAATATACAGAGGCCAGCGCATCAGGTTACCCCATTTTCATCTTATCGCAACGGCACAGAGTGCACGCTTGTGGTAACATGATGTGCGGCCCTCTGTACATTCAAATTTGAACAATTACTATAAAGTTTAGAGTAATTTTCTTGTTGTTGTCGATAGGGTGGTCAATCTGTGACGAGATATTTATTTCTTGTCGACGTATTACTAACTAGCTTTTGCCCGCGACTTCGTCCGCGTGGAATAGTGATGGTATCTCGTTGAGCTACACCCCCCTCCCGGCTTGCCCGCAAGCATCGCCTCTCTCCCGCCGCGCCGCCGGCCAGCGCAGAGAGCGAGTTGGTTTTGTTTCGGAGTTATTTATCATTGTAATCTTTAAAGTTTTTTGTTGAAATTAAGTTATGTCAAAGACAATTTTATTCACAATGAAGTACTCTTAACCAACAACATATTTATTTGAATAAAGATTAATATTATTATGTTGATACAACTTAAACAAATTATTTCGACCAAATAGGTACCATAAAAACGGTTTTTGTGAGTTAATCTTAAAAGATAGACATATACTATCGCAGACTGTTTTTTAGATCATTAAAAGAGCTATTATTCTTTAATACATATTTTTTGTGTATCTTGAACCGTTTTCACGGCGCACGCAACGGAAGGCTTCAATAATTCTCCGGGAGAATAATTTCTCCCGGGAGAAAAACGGGAGAATAATTTCTCCCGTTTTTTACACATTTACCACTACATCTTTGCTCCTATTGGTCGTAGCGTAGCCTTCCTCGATAAGTGGACTATCCAACACAAAAAGAATTATTCAATTCGAACGAGTAGTTTCGGAGATTAGCGCGTTCAAACAAACAAACAAACAAACAAACAAACTCTTTTAATGACAGCAAAGAACACACATTTTTATTTTAAGTTTTAAATCTGTCGAAAATGTTGACCATTCAAATATTGAAGTTATCTGCGCAAGGAGTTTGAATTTAGAATATTCTTTGCGATGGAGGTCGTATGTCTATACATTGGAGTGTTCGAAATTTAAACACCAAAATTTACAAAAAAACTTTTTTTACGTGTTTTGCGGGAGAAAAAGAATTTTTTTAGGATTCTAAATTCAAATATCAAAACTGTGACTAAAAGAGCTCTTTATTCCCAATTTTCAGTGAAAAAAAGAAGCTTTCTAGAGGGGGAATAGTATAAAATTAGTTACGGCACGTATGACACGTAAAAATACAATTTCACGGCCATATTTATGGAGCCTTTTTCGAGTACTGCATAGTGAAAAAATCAATAACTTTTATGCAAGCCATTGCTTTAACCTAGTAACAGACTGGGAAAAAAGAAAAAATAATCTTAATATCTTTTTAACGTACAACCTCGCACCAGGATTTGAATCCGCAACCTTCTGGTTATTAGAATGGGTCATTATATAGCTCATTATCAACTGGGCTATCACCGCTGTACCATCTGGTTGATCAACCAGGTGAGGTTGTACCACTAAATCGGATTTATATACAGATTTTTCATTAATTTTTCATTTTTCTTAATTTTTCATTATAATTATCACTTGCTCTCCCGTTTTTTAATGTCGTGCTAAAACACGACGCATGTCGTATTATGTCGTGCGCATGTCTGAGATTAGTTTTTGAAAGACGCGCGGTCCACCAACCCGCATTGGGCCGACGACGTGGTAGACAATGTTTTAAACCTCCTTCGTCTATCGAAAGTAGGCCCCAACGAGGGGTTGGGACATATGTAGGCTTATGAAAAAATGCATTTGTTGTATTTTACAGATTTCCTTAAATCTAAGGAGGTTTGGCTGGAAAATCCTCTCATGTACGTGGACGGCGATTCAATAGAGCAGTTAGTGAATGATTACTACAAGAACATAGTAAAATGCGTGCGCACCTTCCACGATATGCCCAAGATCCAGGCTGTTGCTAATCTTATGAAAGTAAAGTATTCCTTTCTTTTTCTTAGAAGTAGAACTCTAGTATCGAAATCCCTACTAAGTACTATAAAATGGCCGTAACTGGGCCTTAGCCAAACGAAATATGTTTGTAACTGGTATTAATGCATTTAAGGTCATTTGATCGAAAATTATTTAGATTCGACGTAGTGACAGGTAATTATAACAAAAGTGGGTCTTTAGTTGCCCCGTTCAGTTAGTTTTCTCAAAAAAGTTTTGCATTTTTATAAACTTTCTCCATTGATTGTATTTCGTATATCAAATGGGACGCCCGGTTATGGGTTCCTTTCCTATCGGAAATTTAACAAAATCACAGCATTCCTCACTTTTAAGGCTGTTGTTCTACAAGAAGGTTGTACTGCAGCCAAACCAGTCCCACCATTTTTTCTACCTGGAGTGTTTGTTATTTGGGGGGAAATTGACGGTACACAGATACAAAGTTATCACAAATTATTTAATAATCAATTAAAATTGGTAGATTTTCCGAAAGAATTTTCCAATGGGAGATTTTTCGACAGCTCAGAATTTTAGTTTACTAAAGCTTCAATAGATAGCGCTGTCACATACGACCGCCAAATAATTTTACTGAAACTGCTGAAACATAGGTGGGGAATGTATATATACAAGTCAGAATTTTGTTTATCAAACAGAGCATGACGTAATACTTTCACTTAATCCACAATTTCTTATAATTTCACAAATAAAGTTTTTAAAATTGTTTTTTAGTCTTTTGGAAAAGTTTTGAACTCGTTGTAAAGTTTTGAAGTTGCTGTTTACCAGTGTCAATTTTACAACTCGTGTTCGCTATGGACGGTTTCACAATGTGCAGTTATGTTTATGCTACGTTTTGTTAGCGCTTTTATTTAATTACTAGTTTAATTATAACATTAAAACACTTTGGTTCATTCTTTTGCTTTTAACAAAGTGATTTTACTAACTTTGCATATAAACATTGTAAAAATAAGAAATAAAGTAATCAAATCACCGTACACGAACGCATCCAGCAAAAAGAAAACTTTTTGGAGAATCCCCCATCGTTGTCGTTGTGATGTGCACTGTAAAAAGCCTGACCATAAAAAAAATTGGAATCACATGTATTTAAAAATTGAAAATATTCTGTCTGAAGCCGCTGTGATAAGTCACAACGGCCTCTCACCTAGAAAAAGTTGACGTGTAGTGGGCTGGAATAAGCATGTGAGGGAGGCTTACAGGCGGGCCAGGCATGCTCATCAGCTATGGTTGTGGTATAATAAACCATCTTCTGGGGAGGTCTATGATAATAATTCTTAACGCGTAAAATATTTAAGAGTCGGCTTAGATACACCATCTAAAGCATGAAGCTCAAATTAAACTTGATATTATAAAAAAAGGCTGGATGTAAGGCCTGGCCTGCCGGTAAGTGTTGAGGGTATAAGTCGTCCAGGTGAGATTTCAAACTTATTCGTTGACCACTTTAGCGTACAGTCTCCCCTGGGCCCGCCCAGGCTGTCGGTGCATGGTCGACGCGGAGGCCGCTCGTGATACCGATCTTGTTCGCTTTAGTGCTAAGCAAGTAGCTAGTATAATTAAGAATATGACCAGAGGAAAATCCCCGGGTCACGATGGCCTCAGAGTCGAGCACCTGCAGAACGCCGGCGTGCACCTCCCGCGCGTACTGAGCATGTTTTACTCTTTGTGCATGAGTCACTCGCATCTCCCCTTCAAACTCATGCGTACCATTGTCGTGTCTATAGTAAAGAATAAAACAGGCGATGCAGCAGATAAGAGTAACTATCGTCCCATCTCACTGGCCACCATCTTGGCCAAGGTACTCGACAGCCTGCTGGACCGTGTGCTAGAAAAGCACTTATATCTGCATGACGCGCAGTTCGGATTCCGATCCGGACTGTCCACGGAAAGCGCTATATTAAGCTTAAAGCACATTGTCCAGTATTATACCGAGCATCGAACGCCAGTGTATGGTTTCTTGATCCCTCAAAGGCGTTCGACCTCGTATCGTACGACGTGCTTTGGACCAAGATGCAGGAAAGAGGCTTACCTTTGGAGTGCGGAGTGAGGCAGGGGGGAATAACCTCACCCAAGCTCTTCAACCTGTATGTTAACGATCTGATTGTTGAGCTCAGTAGCAAAAGAGTGGGATGTTGCATTGATGATATAAGTATCAATAATAGCAGTTATGCTGATGATATGGTGCTACTGAGCCCAATAATCAGGGCTCTTAGGGAGCTGCTTCACACGTGTGAGGTGTAAGCACGGACTCACGGCTTAGTGTACAACGCTAAAAAAAGCGTTTTCATGGTTTTTGGGGTCGTCGGGGGTGCCACGATACGATACCCGCTGATAAACTAAATGGTACCAGCTAGAATGAGTGCGGGAGTTCAAGTGTCTGGAGCATCTTGTCACCGATGACCTCAAGGACCATGCGGGCATTGAAAGAGAACGTAGGGCGCTGGCGGTGAGACGTGATATGTTGGCCCGCAGGTTTGCATGATGTAGTGAAAAGGTTAAAATAAGCCTGGTTAAAGCTTACTGCCAGGTTTTTACACGTGCAGCCTATCGACCAACTTTACGTAAAATATGTATTGATGGGGCTGCCCCGCTTCTGCAGCACATCAGGTATGTTCGCGGACGCACACACAGATGATTTCTATGCGAGTGTGCGGAAGCGAGCTGCCTCATTGCTCTGCGGGGTGTGGGCCAGCTCCAACTCTATCCTGAGTACCGTAGCGGCGAGGTATGACTCACCTATCATGCGCCACCTCACTAGAGTGTTGGTTGCATGAGGTATTGATTGTAATATTATTTGTTTTATTTTCAATTTGTTTCATTTTAATTATTGACATTTATAAAATACTAACATAGGATAAGTTTTACCAACACATAATGAGCCCCTGTAGCTTAACTATACAATTTTTTTTCCAAATTGCGCTTGTCTGCAATCTTTTCCCGGTTAATGAAATGGAGGATTCTGTACTTGTTATTGCGCGTCACATTAACTGAGCTTTCTGTGCTTAATGAAGCTGCAAAGCTCTTATTTATTTACAACCACAGGCTACATAAAAAAATAAATTCTTCTTTTGTTAAATAGGATGAAATCGAGAAGTTCAGGCCACTCATTCCAATTATACAAGCGGTGAGAAACCCAGGAATGAAAGAAAGGCATTGGCAAGAGTTTATGGAAAGAGCTGGTAAGATAAATGATTACGTAAATGTTAATAGGTGGAAATAACCGTCTTAGGAGAATCTGCGTAGTGAAGTAGGTATTTATAATAATTGAGGACATTTTGGAGTGCAAAGTGGTTGCTACATAACAGCCACTGGCGCAAGAGTAAGCAAGTTCATTGAGAATTTAAGGGATTGCACCAGTTTTCAAAGGACAGCGACGACTAAATAACTCCCCGAAAAGTTTTAAGGAATGACACAGACGACAGTATTTTTTTGTTTTCCGCTTATATTTATTTTGTTTTTCGTAGGTATATGTATGCGTTTAATCTTTAGTCTAATTTTTGTGTCACAACACAAACGAGAACTTTTCTTTCCTTCACATAGTTTAAATAGAATGGTTCAATACTTACGGTATAAAGATGTATTGAAGCGTCATCTTACAGCCTATAAGGTTCCTACTCATCCGTGGCAAGAGTCGGCTAAGCGTAGGCCAGTGTGGCGACATACTATCAAGACTGGGGCTAAGAATTTTGAACGTACCCAAATTCAAGATCTAGTTGCGAAACGCCACTTGCGGAAGACACGCCTCAAGCCGACTTACTCGTACAATTATACTTATGACTCCAGAGGACAGCTTCACTGCCCTCTTTGCGACCGAACATTCAAAACCAAATTTGGCCTCGCCAGTCACATCCGAGCGCACGCCAGGCGCTAACAAGTGTCACCGTCAACGGACACGTTGTGGAGGACATCATCGTCATCATCATCAAATAGAGTCATGTATTTGTTCATTGATAACGATAATTTGTAACGTCTGCTCCAGAACTTGTTTAGCGGAGTGGCCTATCTGCTATCAGCCCCACATCTTGAAATCTGGATACCTTTTGTTGCTTTTGTTATGTCTTTGTCGTTGGATCTTTTTTTTCTAATTAAATTCATAATATATTTATATACATAACACACACACACTTATACATAAATATAAGTCGAAAAAAGCCTTATCTTTCAAATGTTTGTGTTTCATTCACTTTTAGTCATCTGAAAGATTTTGATATGAATGGTACTTATACGCGCTGAAATGACACTTATACATAAAATAATTACTTGATTCACTTTTCATTTCAAAAAAATAAATAGATAGATGAACTTGCAAGAAAAGAGACTTACAAACTTACGTACAATGTGTTTTTTTCAGGTATTACGGTAACAATGAACGAGAAGCAAACGTTCCAGATGTGTTTAAAACAGGGCGTTGCGGATCATGGAGAACTTATACAAGAAATAGCCGAATTGGCTAGCAAAGAGTACGTCATAGAACAAGCATTAGACAAGATGCTTGACGATTGGTCCAACAAGGTCCTAGAGCTTACGCCATACAAGAGCACTGGTAGGTGAAGGTTCTTCTTTAGTGTCCACTATCTTTGCTGTAGTCCTTGAGTGAAGCTCGTCTTTCTGGTAATCTTAAGTTCTTCGATTATTTTTTTAATAGAACGTTATCTCTTCGCTACTTGGTTTTAGACTAAATTTCTTTTATTTGTTGCGTTGCGCTTAATATCCTCTGCCTGAGCAATTCAACGTTTTTTTTTGCTGTTAGCTGAGTAACAAGCTGCTCCACGTAATAGTAGCTCAACCACAATTACCCACAACATTAGTTTGACCGAGAAGGGCCAATTCCTTGGCCAGCAATATGTCTTTACACCTTACGACTTTTACCATTGGGGTCACGTGGAGCAGCTTGTTACTCAGCTAACAGCACAAAAAATAGCGTTGAAATGCTCAGGCAGGGGATATTAAGCGCAGCGCAACAAATAAAAGAAACTTACTCTAAAACTTTTTTTTGATACTGATGATGTTCCATGTTTAAATAAAAAATAAAATAAAATAAATAAAACCAAGTAGCGAAGAGATTACGTGCATGCATGAGGAACTTCAGCTCGAATTTTAAGCAGGATTTTTAATTTTATGTTTGTTAATATAGTAGTGTGTAGTTTTAGCCCATTTTCATTTCTCTCCAATTAGAAAAGTCAACATGTACAAAAATCCACGGCTGTTCTGAAAGTTCCTTTTCAAGTTATAACTCTTTTTTTATTGATTTTTTTGTTAAGTTTTATACCACTTTTGAAAGCTAGTAAAATAAGGCATTTATTTAAGTAATCTGCACGACACATTCCATAAAATTTTTTGCACAACTTCATGACAAAGTGGCACTACAAAGATTTTTCCTTTAAATCTCTCGCAATTCCAAGTCCACAATATAAAGGTTATTGGTATTACTTTAGCTTATTATAATCTCTAAGAACCGTTGAGATGTCAGCTTTCAGATTATGCATAAAAAATATTACAATAGGAAATTCTTTAAGTTACACAGATTTTTTTGTCAAAAATCGGCATTTTTCAAAAAAAACACAAAAATGCGATTATGTAAAAAACTAATAACTATCAGCTAGGGAAAGAATAAAAAAAAATGTCGCAAGTGAGCTCTACTTTAAGGCGACTACAGCACCCGATAAAGGCAGCGTACATAGGAATAGTACCATCTCCGTCTCTCAACAGGCCTGGGCCGGCAGTGCGAACAGTGTCGATACACGAAGTTTACGGACTATGAAAGCGTGCGTGCGTAAAAACATGTTCAAAAGTTAGAAAAATGAGATTTATGGAAAGGTAACTGCTTAAATCGAAAAATGCGTTTTAACTACTTATCGATAGTGTTCAATCACGAACATTTTGATAGCAAATTCAAGTTCCTGTGTGCATTTTACTGTCGTTTTTAAAGCTTAAAAGATACACAATATTGGTATTTAGAGGTGACTTTGTGAGCTTTTTCTATCGAACCAAAAGTGCTGAATCATGTTTTCAGCAAACTACTTATCTAGTTTATGTCCTAAATATTACCGTAGTATTTTTTTTCTTCGATTTAATGCAGTGCGTCATGCTTTTCTACGCATAATAAAATCATAATTTAGGTGATGCAGTGCCTTAACCCCTTGAAGGGAATGTATCGAATTTCCGGTAACCCTGTAGAATAAGGTCATGTGGAGAAACAAAATAAATGTTTTCTTTTTCATATTAAATGTCAAAGAATAAATGACAACTATCATTACAATGCTTTTATGTAAAAACGACACTTTTACAGTCTACTTGAAAGTCTTCAAAATGCTTTTCTCTAACTTGTCTCTATCTCATCTCAATGGAATCAAGCGCTAAAACAGAAGCTATCTGAAGAAACGCTTTAAGGCGACTACAGCACCTAAATCACGATTTTATGATGCTTAGATAAGCATGACGCACTGCATTAAATCGAAGAAAAAATACTACGGTAATATTCAGGACATAAACTAGATAAGTAGTTTGCTGAAAACATGATTCAGCACTTTTGGTTCGATAGAAAAAGCTCACAAAGTCACCTCTAAATATCAATATTGTGTATCTTATAAGCTGTAAAAACGATAGTAAAATGCACACAGGAACTTGAATTTGGTATCAAAATGTTCGTGATTGAACACTCTCGATAAGTAGTTAACGCATTTTTCGATTTAAGCTGTTACCTTTCCATAAATCTCATTTTTCTAACTTTCGAACATGTTTTTACGCACGCACGCTTTCATAGTCCGTAAACTTCGTGTATCGACACTGTTCGCACTGCCGGCCCAGGCCTGTTGAGAGACGGAGATGGTACTATTCCTATGTACGCTGCCTTTATCGGGTGCTGTAGTCGCCTTAAATTCTGATCTTCGGAACACAGTATTAACGATAATTTTGATGACTATGAGATCAGAGTTTAATGTAAAGACCTTAAAATAACCTGCTCAAAGTAATAGTTAAGTAAGAGGTGTCCATAATTGAATTACCAAAAGATGTTAATATACAACATATATTTTTATTGAAAAGATGAAAATTGAATTTGTTTTAAATCGAATATGGTCTTAACCGGGTCTCGAATCAAATGCATGATAATTGTTCCAAGTCGCTGCCGCCTCATACCAGGTATGCTTGGTGCGGTTACTTCGGTTTCTTGTGTTCCAACATTTAAATTAATGGATGATGGGCATTTTGATATCGGTATTAGTATGGAACTTGGTACTAATGTGCCCATCATCCTTTATGTATTACTTCCATCATGGACTGGGAGTAAAAGAAAAACATAGAATGTGCTAGCTGCATACTTTTCCCTGGTATACAGTAAAAGTATGAAAAAGGGATGCGAGGGTTATGTTGTATAATGGGCGAAAGGCTGACCACCTCTCACCATTATGCAACTTCTTCCATCTCAAAACCCTCACAATTTGTGTAAAACGTGGCATCTAATGGTTCTAAAAACCACTGATGCTCTGCCTACTCCGTTAGAGATTATGGGGGTGAGCGTGTGTGTATGTGTATTCATTATGTTATCTTTTTTCCTCAAGGTACTTACATAATGAGGATAGCTGACGAGACACTACAGCTTCTGGACGAGCATTTCCTCACCACGCAACAGCTAGGCTTCAGTCCGTTCAAAGCCGCGTTTGAGCTTCGAATCCAGGAGTGGGACGATAAACTAAGACTAACACAGAAAGTCGTCGATGAATGGATGGAATGTCAAAAGTAAGTGTCTACCCAACACCGGGTACGTATCAAAAACAAAAAATTCATAATACCTTCGATTGAAATACCGGCACTTAAAACGCCGAAGTTCGAAATATCGAATGGTCGAAATACCTACACATGATATACCTATGCTTGAAACACCGAAGTTCAATAAACTGAAGGTTTAAAATGCTTAAAGTCCAAAATACCGATACACAAAATACCTATGTTTAAAACACCGATGTTCAAATACCGAAAGTTGAAATATCGACATAGACATAAACAACGTTTAGGGTGTCCATAAAATAACTATATATATACATATTATAAAGAGGAAATATTTGATTGTTTGTTTGTTTGCATTGAATAGGCTCCGAAACTACTGGACCGATTTGAAAAATTCTTTCACCATTAGAAAGCTACATTATCCCCGATGGACCTAGTCTACATAATTTTTCCGAATTCCTACGGGAACGAAGTTCCGAGCGGAATGCTAGTTCAATAATAAAAATTATTATTTTATTTTGTCTGTTTATATGATGAACAGAACTGCGACAAGTACGTTTTTTAGTAGCCTTACCCAACCAACCCTTAACGGGTTAGAACTGCGACCCCCAACGCATGAGCCGAGCGTGCCGCGGCAGTGGCCGGCGAAGTTCCAGAAGCGATTGTGTTTTAGTTTTCGGTATTTTGTCTTCAGTATTTTAGCCTTCGGGATTTTAGTCTTCGGGATTTTGAATTTTCGGTGTTTTGAACTTTCGGTAGTTATTTTAAGTTTTAAGGTAATTTTAAGATTTGATGACGTAGCAAGGACGGTATTACAATTAAAGAACATTTAACTTTACTTAACGTTTTTGCAACTGAATGTAAGGTCGCGCTCTCGAGTACAACGGGTAGTGACGCAACAGTGGCGTCATCGAATATTTTACGTCTTCATCGCTCGCCGCGTGCGGTGGGCACAAAGGATTTTTCGCATGTGATTAGCGATGAAAACGAAAAAATACCGCTGCGCCGCGCCGTCGTCGCTCAGCTCATCGCTATCGGCCAGTTTGCAGACTTAAGCGTAGATTAATTTGAGAAAAAATAATTCAGCTCCACGGTGCCTGACTGCCTGACTCGTCTTCCAGGGACTGTACCCAACTTATTCTGTGATAGTGTTGACTTCTAATGTAAATTATTTTAGGTAATGTTAAACGAATTGTACAATGTTTGTGTGTGAAGTGTTTTAACAGAAGGTGTATTCTTGTTTGTATGCAAATTTGAAAGTTACAATATGCAGGAAATCTAGTTTGACTGTTAAGAGGAATTGGTATGACAAAGTTTCCAAAAGAGCGTCAGAAATGTTTTCCGTACAGCGAATATGACATTCTCAAAAAAAATTCAAAACGACATTTTGTTCTTCTTTTTGAGCACTCGCTATTGACTAATTTTTACTAGCTTTTCGACTGCGACTTATTCGATTACCCTAACCTAACTATCCCGGTGCAAAACATTTGGTCGTTGCTCCGTCATGACTTGAATGAAGGACAAATGAATATTCTTTCGCATTTATAATATTATAATAATTTTGTTAACAGAGAATGGATGTACTTGGAGCCCATCTTCACATCCGAAGATATTTCGCGGCAACTGCCCATGGAAGCGAAGAAATACGGTACCATGGAGCGGATATGGCGGCGAATCATGACTCAAACACAGGCTTGTAATAAGGTTCGTAATAGAGATACGTAATGTTAATTATTACATTAAATACAGGATAGTTTGATTTTGATCATTCAATCAGTCAATGGTAATCATTGATACTGTAAATATTGGAGTGACTTCAAATTATTGAATGAAAATTAAATATGTGTATCAGCCCACAAAACTCAACAGTACAAAACATGAGACAAAAAAATATAAGAAAAAAGTCAGTATGAAACTTTTGCGAAAATTTGTATCTCACTAGTATGGAGAGACAATTTATTTTTATGAACTTTGAATTAACTAGGTCATATGACCTACGGCCGGTTTGGTCGAGTGGTAGGTGACGCTGCCTCTTGATCGGCGGGTCCTGGGTTCGATCCCCAGTCGGGGCAAACATTTGTGTAAAAAGCAGATGTTTGTTCTCGGGTCATGGGTGTTTGTGTTTATGTGTGTTCCAAGGGACCCACGACACAAGGGAAAACCTTAGTGTGAAGCCTTTGAGTGTGAAGCGTTTATTTATTTTATTTATTTTATATCCCCTTCATAGTTTTGAAAAAATGCAAGTAACCGTGAATTATGAGATCAACGACTACAAATTTAATATAGATATCTTAAGAAGAGTTATACAGTTAATGCCCTTTATGAAGGAGACACCTCCTGAAATTTCGCTAACTAATTTAACGTCACTCCATATAATGTACAAAATACATGAGGAGCTTTCTTGACTTAAGTGTTATCGACTAACCTTCGTTTCTTATGTCGTGTAGGGTAAAACAAGTATATGGCGAGCTAAACTAACTCTGATTAAGTTTCTATTCTGATTTCAGATAATGGTAGTCTGCCCTGATAGTCGGCTATTAGACTCTTTGGTAGAGGCACGGCACCTCCTAGCCGTGGTATCCCGAGGGCTGAACGAGTATATGGAGTTGAAACGCATGCGGTTCCCTCGACTGTTCTTCTTGAGCGATGATGAACTGCTAGAAATCCTTTCCCAGTCGCGCAATCCTAAAGCTGTGCAACCGCATTTGAGGAAGTGCTTTGAGAATATTGCTAAGGTAATTTACTTATTCCTACATACACATAGATATAATTTATTTACTAGCAGTAGCCATTGGTAGTCGAGACCGTGGGGGCCAGGGTACTAAGGCCTTTCGTTTTGTCGCTGAGATACATTTATATACGTTATTTTAAATTATTTATTTAAGAATTTTCTTTTGTAGACATGTTTTTAAAACGCGCCAGGCTCTTAACTGGTACTTTAAATAACGTTTATGATTAAGAAGATAACTTTGCTACGCAGGTGACGTTCGAGGCTGACCTGAAGATAACTCAGATGCATTCAAGTGAAGGCGAGATAGTGGATCTGCGATATCAATTCTACCCCAGTTCTAATGTCGAGATGTGGCTTATTCTACTCGAGGATACTATGAAACACACCAGTAAGTATTAAGGATCTTCTATCCTTTCTTATTGTGTAGGTATAGTCAAGTATGTGGCGAATTTTAGTAACCTTGGTGTCAGATTTTTCAAACCGCTAAATAGTCTCTGACTTGATTTTACGACTGTAGTCAATCGACAACAGCCGGAATGACTGCCTAAACATGTCTTTGCAATACAGAGACGGGCGGAAATTCAATTTCTTATAAATGCACATTATACAATCTTGAACGGTAAGAGTTATCTTGAAAATCTAATCCCACAAAAAAGGGGAAGGCAAATTGAGTGAGGTTATAAGCACACAAATTCGTCTTGTAATTGAAAGATCGTTTTATGTCCATAATTTAGGCTTTGGGTAGTTTATTCCACTATAACTTGGTTGCAATCGCAACGGACAACTGAAGCAGCGCCGCCTTACTCCAAACTAAGCAAGGCTTATACTATGGAGTCTAGATACCTAACTGATATTATTTTAAATATATTACCATAATACAAAAACACCCAATATGATTTTTAATCGAAACCGCAACCTTTAGATCAGTAGACGAGCTAATTACCAACTGAGCTATCGGGTTAATCATTAGTGTTTTTGACATGTACCCCTTTTTATTCTTTGTTAATTGAAACCTAAAATCAACAGTTCGGTTGACTCTAATCGACGCGGTGGTGGAGTTGTACCAGATGCCGCGAGACCAATGGGTGCTCCGTTGGCCGGGCATGACAGTGATTGCTGGCTCGCAAGTGGCTTGGACCGCAGGCGTGGAAAACGCCATTGAAGATTACAAACTTGACGACTATTTCCAGGAGATGCTTAATACTGTACGTTAATAGTTGATTTACGGGAAATGATGAAATTGCCGATCGAATACAATGATGTGTATAAACACTACACAGTAAATACTTATACTAAACCGTTAAATAAATGCCAAAAAGTTTGAGGAGAAGGCCTCCCAACTTCTATTTTATCGTTTCCCTAGTAATTTTACTTTCCTAGGTCGATTTCACCAAATCCCTGATTGCATCATCACCCTACGACATATTGTTTATTTTTAAGTTCTGTATGAGTTGTTTGGGGAAAGTTCGCAAATCAATTTGCTCTAAACAGCACAAATTACAACATAACAGCACCTATATAAGCTCTCGATAAAAAGTTGTAAGAGGAAATGCCGTTATAGTCACTCTTCCTGGATTGTTTGTCGTAATATTGTGATTTAAGTACTCAGAAAGACGTTTCTGCCTAATCCCTCCCTTTTACGATGCAAATGAGAAAAGTTGTGTTAGTGTCATCCGTGACAAACATCACTGCTACACCGTTTAAATATTTGAAATTTATTCTCAAAAAATAAAAAAAAAACAAATTTAAAAATATTTATTTCTGTCTCACATTTTCTTCGTATAAATAGGCAGAGGTCTCCTTTTAGGCATGAGAATGCCTGTGCCAGGGGGCCCCGCTCTCCACTTACAATTCTTATGCATATGTAAGGACAATTTAGGCATGCAAAGTGTAAGTGTGTGTATGTGTGTGAGTGTAAGTGTGTGTGTGTGTGTGTGTGTGTGTGTGGGTGTGTGTGTGTGGTTGTGTGTGTAGTTATATATAAATAAATGTATTCTCGAAAGATTAGATGTAGTATGTCTCACAAAATTTCCAAGTTCTTCTAACAGTGAAATTCTGTAATAGTTGGACAGTCTCCGTGCACTTGTAAAAGGTGACCTTACCTTCTTCCAACGTGAGATCCTATGTGCTTTGATCGTTATCGAAGTACACGCTCGTGACGTCACTAGGACCCTGGTTGAAGAAGGCATCAAAAACATCACGGACTTCTCCTGGTCATGTCAACTGAGGTCAGTAGTATTCAGTATCAAAATTATGTTAAAATAGCTTTTTGCCCGCTACCTGTTTTCAAAGATTTATGAAAAATACATCGTTTTAGGAGTATTCCGTAAACATGGTCACAAATAACAGTTTTTTTTTATCAGCCCATATACGTCCCCAATCTGAAACGGGACAAACAACTAGGAATAAGAAATTGTTCAGCCACAGGAATTCGATAACATTCGCAGGTACTACATGATAGAGGTCGAGCCATATCCTTTGGGGCCTGATGAGAAACCAGAAATATTTCAAGATGAGGAACACCTGGACACATCAGCATATTACCGACAATTTAGCCTGAACACTTGCAACGTCCGGGCGCTCAATGCCAGCTTTAATTATCAGAACGAGTACTTGGGTAACAGGTAAGCAATAAATAAATTACAATACATACTCAAAGTACCACACTAAGGTTTCTCTTTGGTTCATGCGTCTCTTGGGACAAAGACCAATTAAAAACGAGGCTTGACGGCAAAACATCTTCTTTTTAATGTCTGCCACCAGCAATGGAAACCGAATCCGTCGTTTAAGAGACAGCAGCGTCACTAATCAAGAACCAATTTGCCAAAAAACTCAATAATCAATTCATGTGAAATTGCTGACTGCGTTATCGTCAAAGATCGTAGTTACTAATTTTGTCAGCACGCGTGCCTGTCAGGCAATATTTTATTTTAAATTATGATAGATAGATCCCATCAAAAACATAAATGTGAAACGAGAGCCAAGTTCAATATTATGAATTATGACATATGCCTTGGTTGTTGACTTCAACGACAAAATAAGTGAGATCTAAATGGGTGCCAAGTTCAATGGCCAGTCCTGAATTCTATTTTTAACAATATGAAATATTTTATAACATCATAAAATATCATTTCTTCTCATAATTTAGGATAATATATTGAAGCCTAAGGTCTGACTTGGCTTGTTCTCATATTACGAATCATTATTAAGTACCTACAAAAACAGTCATGAAGGAGTTTCTATAAGAACTTACAGCTTCAGAACTTGCGAAGGCTATATTATATTTTATTTTACGTTGATATAAAATATTTTATCCTTACTAATATTATAAATGCGAAAGTAACTCTGTCTGTCTGTCTGTCTTTTACGCCTAAACTACTGAACCGATTTTGATGAAATTTGGTACAGAGATAGGTTAGAGCTTGGGAAAGGACATAGGCTACATTTTATCCCACAGTTAGGCACGACATAACCTGTAGTCCACGCGGGCGGAAAGCTAGTATTGTTATAAATAAATTTCAGGACTGACCTTTGAACTTGGCACCCATTTAGAACTCACTTTTTTATCGTTGAAGTCAACAATCAAGGCACATAGACTGTTCATTTGGTCGTCAACCCCGACTCAGAGATGTTAGTATACACGATACTGATGCCAAAAAAAAAATGTATTTATCCTACTATCCTACTAGTGTTATAAACGCGAATGTTTGTTTGGATGTATGTATGAATTTTTGTTCCTCTTTCACGCAAAAACTACTGGACCGATTTTGATGAAACTTTGCAGTGATATAGTTTAGACATCAAAATAATACAATAAGCTACATAATTTTACCAAATTCACACGGGAACAAGTCAAGCTAGAAGAAAATCTAGTTTTAATATATTTTAATAGGCTTCTCATATTAGCTACATATAAATGATAGTGATAGAAGCAGTGGTAGCCTACCGGTCAAAGAAGAAATCATCAAGATAATCATTTTGCGTCTTTAAACATTCTTTTTGGAACAAATCACTTAATTTTTTATTGTTGCTTTTATGTTTTCTGCATCATCCATATTTTCTGCAAATGAATAAATGCTAAGGCAAATTGCCTCCTGCGAAATGAAATGGAATGTGCAATCACAATGAAAAGTATCAAAATGACCATCTCATACTAACCAATGCACAGAGATATTTCACGTAAACTTTCATGTTTTTGCCTGCAAATTACATCTCTCTCTGCTTATTTCACTTTTTAATTTATCAATCATTGTAAAAAGAACCTTTCGTAAGTCACTTTACAGTGTTTTCGTCATGTTTTCAATTAGTAATCACATAAATCGCATAAATATTTTTCACTTTGACACAATAACAACTCAGTATCATTTATTTATATTGGTGCTGCCATATACATTTTCGGAATAAAAGGTCAGTCTCATCTTTCGCTAGCCAAACTCTACGTACGGCCGAGGTTGGTTGCCTTTTAGGGGTTAAGTAGGACGTTAATGGTTAAGTTTTTTATAAAAAAAAATATAGAAATATTTTGTTTTTTATGGCATCAGGGTCGTATATATTACCATCCTTGAGTCGGGGATTATAGAACAAATCAAATCAGCCTGTATATCATAATATTGAACTTGGCTCTCATTTCACATTTATGTTTTTGATGGGATATCATTATTTTTTGTATAGAAATTATTAGTAGATTCCAGTAAGACCGGCTGTCACCAATTTTGATTGCTGATTCTTGCATTACAGGCACTTTAAGTAAGTGTTCCTCGTAGAATCAATTAATTATAAAATTAAAATTAAATGATACAAATTTACTAGTTTCTGATTTATTCCTTTGTATTCACCAAACTACCTATCTGGATGCCGAATTTGAACTTTCTAGGTCATCTGGAACTGGGTTATAGTTTTGATCTATAGATTAGTGATAAAAATGACGACTTTCGGACGTTAATATCTAAATAACCGTTGTTTATGAAATTTGCAGCACATATTTATTTCGTGGATCCCAATACATGAGCCAAATTTGACATGTTTATGTGCAATAGTTTTTGAGTAATGAGGGGGTCAAAAGTGGCTCCAAATGGATCCTATAACGTGTACACGGTGCTGCTCGCCAGTCTCATAAACTTGGCTTTGACACGCTGCCGCGTGTCTAGATAAATACTTCAAATAGGGATAACGCAAAACAACATAAGTAACAATATCGTGCCATCTATTTCCCTGCGCAAACCATGGCTCATTTTACTTCATGCTCTGCATGCTCAAACATCTGCACTCGGGAGGAACATATGGCCGCTACTGACAGTGACGCTGGCTAAATAGTAGGCCAAAAAATATAATTTGAAACCAGAAGAAGATATTCTGTCAGTACTAGTTTGATGCTTTGTTTATCGTGGTAGATAATTCAATAAAATTTACGAGTAGTAAAATTGGATGCCCTGATTGCAGCGGTCGCCTAGTGATCACGCCTTTGACAGATCGTTGCTATCTCACTCTGATGTGTGCCATGCACCTCAAGTTCGGCGGTGCACCAGCCGGGCCCGCTGGGACCGGAAAGACGGAAACCACCAAAGTAAGTAGAATATCTTCCGCTTATACCCAGTCAATGGTAATACGATACTAGTCGTGCTAATTGAGTAGTTGACTGAAATTTAATATAATGTCAACATACAATACATGATAACAGAATTCGAAATCAAATTTGAAATTGGTCAAAAAATCAATAAACTATTATTTTTTTTGACCTATCAAACTTTTTGTCGATCCCTCTTTTATGAAACAAAATTCTGTGTGTAATTTATAAGGCAGTACTGAATTGGTAATAATAATTTGAGACAAAAAGTTGGATACCAATTTACTTATAAATTTTTGTAACCTTAGTGACCCAAAGTGGATTATTTGCTTTAATATCATCAGAGGCCCATTTCTACATCGCAATGACATTGTCATACCTACAGGTAATCGTGGATGTGAATTTTCCTTGTGTTAATACGAAACTCTCATGAAAGAGAAGTCTTGTGGTTAGCTGTTCATTTTCGCCAAGTGATTGACAATCATTAAATATTTCCATACTTTCAGGATTTAGCAAAAGCTCTTGCTGTGCAGTGCGTGGTATTCAACTGCTCTGATCAACTGGATTTCATGGCTATGGGAAAGTTCTTCAAAGGATTGGCAGCGTAAGTTGACCGCTGGATAATATTTGAAGGATTTTTGTAACTCTGAAATAGATTTTAAATCAATGTACAACCCCGAAATTAATCGCTTGTAACACTTAAACGGCTGAACCATTTTGATCAAATTTAGCTAAGAACCACCTCGACTTCAAACAAATTGACTTTTTATAAAAAAATAAAACTGACTTCAAAAAGCAAAAAATAAAAACGTATCATTAAGTTTGCTACGTACCTACTGATCTGTTTAAAGTTGGTGCCAAGGCGGCTGCACGTATTTGATTTGGCACCGCTTAAGGTTTATCATCGCATGCACTCAAATATTGTTGAACTCGCACACATTAAAATAAATATTATCTTATGTAAAAGTCAACCTTATTTCTATTTTTTTATAGTTCAAAACCGTTTATTTACTCGCAAGTGAGCGAAGTGAACTGCCAAAAGGTAGTTGTACTAGCTATTGAAGTAAACCGATTTCAATAAAAATTTTAAATCTCAGATCCGGTGCGTGGGCTTGCTTTGATGAATTCAACCGTATTGATATTGAAGTACTGTCTGTGGTTGCACAACAGGTAATGTAATTATTTTTTTGTATTCTTATTAATTAATTGAATAGTCCGGCGTACACGGGACGTGGGTCTGCCGGCTTTCTTGGCGTCGGCGCATGGTTTATCGGCCCTTGTTGCTACTGTTCTCTTCATTAGATGGTGACAAGGTGTGGTGATCGGTTGAGATCCCACCGTGTGGAGATCGGTTGAGAATAACACCACCCCATCTCTTTCCGTTGGTGTCGTAAGAGTCACCTAAGGAAACACAAATGAGCCTTGCCTCCTAGTAATCCATCCCAGGCAACGACACTTCATTTTTTTCTGAATCTGAGGTGTCGTCCTATGGTCTCATGCGGTGTGGTAGGCTCTGTAAAGGGCCGCCTGGTTTGCGACCACCCTCCTACCGAAGTCCGACGCCAAACAACTTGCTGTGCTCCGTCGGTGCGTGGGAGTACCAGTGTCTTTATAGGCATTTTCTGGGTTAACTCGCTCTATCGTCGACCTCATCTTTGACCTTTATGGTCAAGATTGTGATCAAGAGCTAACCCATCTTATAATAAAAAAAAATGTAATAAAAAAAGGTGACCGTGCCACATGCGGCCGATGCCCTGACTGTCTGGTGGGCCAGCAGCAACCTGGGCACATTGATGCCTCAAGAGACCAGCGTTCAACGGGCGTGGGATGACATAGTGGCAAAACGCGTTTTTCAAGGCATGATGGAGATAGCTACAGGTAGGGATTTAGCGTGACTCAGAGCAGTATCGCAGCTCGAGTTTGGAGCTTGGATTCACACCCTACTTCTATCACATTTTGGAACTCTTTTAGACGGTAACTCGCTGCAGGTGGCAGTGGCAATGTATGCGAACCCTATATATGCAAATGCGGCTCAAAGGTAGAAGCTCACGATCACCATGCGTTGAGTTGTTGCCACTCATCAGGGGCAACAACTCAACGCATGGTAAAAAATAGTTTAATCACTCGTTTCATTTCGAGCGATATCTTTCGTTGATTTGCGTCGATGCTATTGATTTTTGAATTTTTTAACTACTTAACTCCATGAGTGCTAAAGACCCTTTCGCTGAATTGCAGTGATCAAAAAGTTCGGAAATCAAAAGAATCCGCGCAAATCAATAAAAGATATCGCTCGAAACGAGGCGAGTGATTCAAAAATAGAGCCCCAGGTAGGTTCCCCCGCCATCATGCCTTGAATGAATTCGTCCGCTATCATTCCGTGTGTACTTGAACCGTCTGGTTTCTCTCGCGCAGATGGAAAGAGACCAGACGGTTGAATTTTGGTGCCGTGGGCGAGGGGGAGATGCCTCTTGTGGGACGCCACGTGTATCTGGCGTCCCACAAGAGGCATCAAAAAATGAGCGCAAATATAATATGTTTTAAAAAGAAAGTAAGTCGTTTTAATTTAATTTATCGATTCAAGTTTATGATAAGTTCCTTTCAAGAATGGTTTTAATGGGATTGGTAATCTGTAATTGTAATGGTTATCTGTAAAATTGGGAACCTGTAGAATTGGGAATCTGTTAAACTGGGGACCTGTGCAATTACCAATTGGGAATCTGTTAAACTGGGAACCTGCAGAATTGGGAATCTGCAATGGAAATCTGTAGAATTGGAAATATACCGAAACTTTATTTCAAAACAGGTGGTGACAATACAAAAAGCTCAAATAGCTAGACTGGAACGATTCAATTTCGAAGGCACCGAGATAGCTCTTAAAGCTTCTTGTTCAGTTTTCATCACTATGAATCCGGGTTATGCTGGTTAGTGTCTTGCAGTTCATTTTCTTCCTCATAGTTCATCATTTTATACAGGGTGTAAGTGACAGCTTAGCAAATACTTCAATGGTGGAACCCGTAACTATGATAGGCTACAAGTAATACTTTTTTTCTTGGAAAAGTCAAGGAGATTTTTTTATTTACCTACTTTGGCGCTAGGCAATGTACAGCTAAACCGCATCCCACGCGCGGTCCCCATATGCTGCGCCATTGTAAGAATGCGCTGTACATTATGTGTGATCGAAAGGTAAGTTTTTGTTAATCTTTCCCGTACACCCCGTTTTATCCTGCTCCATTCCTACAATTATCAAGCGTAATTGTACTCAAAGGTTAGGATAATTACCTGTTACCTGTCCTGTGCTAACTTCAGGCATCAGCTGAAAATCAGCGATTTGCTTTTTAGCAATATGATTTTAAATTATAGACGATACCACGCAGGTCAAGCAATGTCAGCAATTAACTAAATCAAACTTCTCCAATTTGACAGGGCGTACAGAGCTGCCCGACAACTTGAAAGCTTTATTCCGGCCCATAGCCATGATGGTGCCGAACTACACGCTTATAGCTGAGATATCTCTGTTCTCTTACGGATTTTCCGAAGGCAGAATCCTGGCTAATAAGATCACCACTACTTTCCGACTTAGCTCGGAACAATTATCCTCTCAGGTAACCTTACTAATAAGTGGATGCTTTAATTAGCTTCAAAATAAAAAATCTTTCATCTTGTCAGCTGCAAGACGTCTACCATTAGACAAAGGCCCCCCCAAAGATCTCTACATTGAACGGTCCTTTGCCACCCGCGTCCAGCGGTTTCCTGCAATCTTTATCAGATCTTCGGTCTACCTTGTAGGAGGCCTTCCTATGCTGCACCTTCTAGTACTCGTTCGCCACTCGAGAATTTTTCTTATCTTCTTCTCGTGTATCTTTACTGTCTTACTAATGAAATTTTATACATAATATTATAAATATTACTTACACACATTTCAAAAAACCAAGTATTTTTAAGATAAGTCTGTGGGTCCATGCAAATAAGAATCATAAAAAAGAAACCATACCTCATAAGGTCTGTCGTTAAATTCAGGATCACTACGATTTTGGGATGCGAGCAGTAAAGACGGTGATCCTAGTGGCTGGAAACTTAATCCGGCAGCTTCCTGACGATGATGAACGACAGATATGTCTCCGGTCACTAAGGGATGTCAACGTGCCCAAATTCTTGGCTGATGATTTGTTGTTGTTTAATGGTAAGTTCTACACCCCACCTACCATTAATAGAAGTTGCAAAAACTTCTATTAATGCTTCTTTAAATATGATGCTGTCACTTTCCGTCTTGTTGACGTCAACAAAGACGGCATCACATTTAAAGTCCGTACTCACTTGATCGAATGCGGGCTACTTTGACAAATACTTACAAGCATCGGATGTCAGTACATTTTTCTTACCTGTAAATACTACATTAACACCCAGACTCCTCACAAAAATTTGGAAGTTATTGAAAATTTGATTTTCAAAATATTTGTGATAGTTGGGAATTGAACCCGTAACCTTCGGATAATTATCAACTGAGCTATGAGTTAAGTCAAAGAAAAAACAAATTATAAAATTGATTCAAATGGCAAGAAACCCGACGGATTGACGCGCATTACTTGGCAACAGGGAAAGTATTTAGTGTGGAATGTGACCTGCGTAGAAACAATTGCCCCGTCCCACGTGCGGTCCACAGTCGGGAGACCAATTTTAAAATGCAAAAAATGCCAAGAGATTGCCGGGAGCTAGATGTTCTCACATTTAGGCCAAACTATAGGCCTTGGGATACTGAAGCCAAGAAAATGGTCAACGACTTGTCAGTGCGTCTCATTCAGACCTCTGGTGGCCACAAAGCTAGCAGATATTTAGCTCAGCGAATAAATAAGCATAGCTAATCAGAGGGGCAACGTTGCTAGCCCTTAACTGGAATAGGGGGTCAAAAATTGTCATTCCCGCTTACACATTTATTGTCATAACTTTACTGTTTAAACACGTACGTACACTCTTGTGCGTCTGTGTAATATCAGTACGTCGCGGGGTGCGGCGGGTGACGGACGTGCGGCTTTCTACTATTGCTGGAAGTGGAGGTACGTACAGGGTCAAAAATCACCCCCGACACCAAAAGTGTAAGTTTTTTGATGGCCCGTTGTAACGTTATAATGTAGGAAATAACGTTATAATGACGGGGTTTTTTGAATGAAAATATAATTGCGCAAGTTGTAGAAGATAAGGATCAAGAATCAGATTTGGTAAACACTCAGGCCACACCAGCAGTCTATGACGATGAGCAGATTAGTGATTGTGAGGAGGCAGAGGCAGTCAGCTGTTCTGAAGAAAGTGAATACAGAATCGGATTCTTCAAGCTCAGGCAGCGAGGAATTAGAAGAAACCAAATGCTTACTTTTAATATGTAAAGATCATACTGCCATAGCAGTCAGATGTATAAAATGTTAAAATTTTAGGAGTAATTTTTGTAGTTTTATTTTGCGTTGTCATTTTTTTATTTTTAGTTGATTTGAAGAGAAGTTACTATTTTTTGTTATTTAGATTATACAGAATGTCCAGTGGCAGTTAATAAATATAACTGAAAAGTATACAAATGTGATTTTTTGTATTTTTTTCCATTTTTTATATATGTGGGGTGATTTTTCACCCCCGATACCAATTACGTTACCCATTTTAGCAAAACCAGTTGACGGCTAGCTTGCATGGCAGTATGTTTTGCGAAGGCGCACTGGACGAAACTTTTTATTTCAGCCCAGAATATAATTGAAACGTGAGCAGTTTTGGAGTGCTAAGTAAGTATTTGTTGTACAAATAAAATGTAAAAAAAATTTATAAAATTGCAGGTATAATATCCGACTTGTTCCCTCGAGTGGAAATTCCAATTGTTGACTACGGCATTATGGAAACGTCAATTCGAAATGTAATGGTAAAACGAGGATATGATGACTTGCCTAGTAAGTACTACTTCCAAGTTATCGTGCTTACAGGTGTTTTAGATTCCATGAGTAGACAGCACACATAAAGTAAAATTCTGAAGATAGGCTCTTTAAGGATTGAAAGCCCTAAATTTTTTTTGCACAACTTTTTACGCATAAATTTTTTTCGCATAACGATATTTTGTCATAACGACGAACTAATTATGACAAAATATCGTTATGCGACACTTTTAAATAATATCCATCACTTCGGTTTTCTGTTGGATGACCTCATTTCGGATTCTATCCCTTAGCGAAAACCGGAGTGATGGATATTATCCAAAAGTATAGCAAGCTGAAGTGGCAGTGGGCTGGCCATGTTTGTCGCAGAACCGACGAGCGTTGGGAGTAGACAGATTCTCGAATGGAGACCACGTCTTGGCAAACGTAGTGTAGGACGCCCCCCAGCCAGATGGTCAGATGACCAAAAGAAGATAGCGGGTATTGGCTGGATGAAAAAAGCGGAGGATCGTGTAAAGTGGCGCAATTTGGGGGAGGCCTATATTCAGCAGTGGACTGCAATAGGCTGATATGATGATGATGATCGTTATGCGAAATAAAATTAGGGCTTTCAATTTTATGCGAGTAAACATGGAATCGATGGGTTCAGATAGACTTTTCCTGTCATTGTCAACTTAAGGAACGGGATTGCATGTCTAAGGTCATAGATACGGTAACTTATAAATTAGTTAACGAAACTTTAGGGGCAGATTCTCTCCATGAAACTAAGAGGCATTCCTTACGGAACCTTTATGAAATTCATAAAAAAAGTTAATTATAAGGAAAATAAGCTGATCGTATAATTTACATGGCGATCCGAACGTTTTTTTCATATTTCACCCTTTGTTCCTTGGAAAAGTTAATTTTTGCTGACTAATTTAAAGTCACCCAATACATGACGTGTATTTTAAGTCAGTTATATAAACTGTAGGGGTGGATTCTCCTCATTAAACTAAACAGTTTTCACAAACTCATATGATATTTAAAAAAAACAGTAAGTTTAACGAACACTTTTTCATGTTTCTACGAGTATCTATGTTCTTTAGGGAAAGTTGTTCAATTTAGAGGTCTGATCTAGTCATCCAATAACAGTGGCAATTCTACACTAATATTATAAAGAGGAAAGATTTGATTGTTTGTTTGTTTGCGTTGAATATAGGCTCCGAAACTACTGGACCGATTTGAAAAATCCATTCACCGTTAGAATCTTACATTATTCCTGATGAATATAGGCTACATCATTTTCCCGAATTCCCACGGGAATGAAGTCTCGGGCGGAAAGCTAGTATTCTGTAAAATAGTGGGTATGACGGCGCTTGTTTCCTAGCACAATACCATCTTATTTGACATTAGCTTCCCGCGCGGGACTTCGTTCCCGTGGTGATTCGAGAAAATTATGTACCCTATGTTCATCCCGGATAATGTAGGATTCTAATGGTGAAAGAATTTTTCAAATCAGTCCAGTAGTTTCGGAGCCTATTCGATGCAAACAAACTAACAAACAACCAAATCTTTCCTCTTTATAATATGTATAGATAGATATAGAAGATATTACTGCTTCTGTAGCTCTGCCAAACCAAGTGGATAATTGCCACCGTTCGCCTTATTATCTTGTTCGGAGTATAATTTCACTCTAAGATGGTTGCAATTGTACGTATTGAAATTAAATCCTTCTTGGAGTGATTTTAATTTTTTTTGTCAGCGTTCGTGTTCAAAATCATCCAACTGTATGAAACGACGGTAGTGCGACATGGTCTTATGATAGTTGGACCAGCAGGTGGCGGCAAAACTAAGGTCAGATACATCAGGTTTTTCTAATAGCGTAATTTAAAAAACGTCAGTACCATTGGACCAAATATAAATCAGTTACTATCAGTTACATACTAGCTGACCCGGCCAACTTCGTAATGCCTTTTTTTCATATTTTCTCACTTTTTAAACCTTCCCTGGACTTCCACGAATATTTCAAGACTAAAATTAGCCAAATCGGTTCAGCCGTTCTCTAGTTTTAGCGAGACTAACGAACAGCAATTCATTTTTATATTCGATTTGGGACGCAAATATCAAAATACGAGTATATATTTCCTTAAATCTATGTGAACATAGTGAACACAGTCGAAAGCCTTGAACAAATCACAGAAAAATCCAAGAGCATCATGCGAATCCTCCCAGGCCCCAAAATGTGACGAATGAGCTCAATACCGACATTGGTTGTAGAGCGTGAATCCAAATTGATTAATATTCATGAGGTTATTAGCGTTAAAGTGAGTAGTAATTTGACTAAGGATAATTTTTTCAAAAACCTTCATAAGTACTGGTAGTATTGAAATCGGTCTAAAGTTGGTGGGGTCAGATGTACTACTGATGTAAGAGAGGAATTACATAGATGTAAACAGAGGAATTACTTTACTATATTTCATCAAATCAGGAAACACACCATCATCGACACAATTATTGAAAATAAACGCTAGATGTGGGGCAATACAATCAATTAAGTATGCGATTTATTACCTTTACTGAAAGACCATCAAGCTGTTATTATTATTTTTAATTGCGACATGGAGTGTATTTTAATAAATAATTTATTAGAAACCAGAAATTATTTTAAAAAAAACTATTAATATTTTTAAAAATTTCGGAGGAAAATTCCACTAAAAAATCATTCAAAATGATCGTCTGAATTCAGGACTTCAGATTTTGCTAAGCTATACCTTACAGCCTGTACATTCGTTTTGTTTTATCTCAATAGTGTTATGAAATCCTACGGGATGCGTTAACGGCTATCAAAGGGAAACTAGCTCCAGATGGGTTCCCGTTCACCCCCGTACACACGTACGTCGTGAATCCCAAGTCTATCACCATGGGACAGCTGTACGGAGAGTTCGATCTGTTGACGCATGAGTGGTGAGTTCTAAGCTCCTTTTATCCTTCTTGCAGGCTTTTTTAATTTTTTTAAATATTACTTATAATATTAAATGTAACCCATCATAGATGAGGTCGACGATGGAGCGAGTATACCCATAAGGCACTGGTACTCCCACGCAAGGAGTAGCAGTGCTCCCACGGAACACAGCAAGCTGTTAGGCGTCGGACCTAAACTTTGCTCGGGAAACTTGTTCAGTTTCATGGACTGATTGACCACCCGAGAGGTTGAAAGAGATTTACCTAAAGCCCTGTATAATAAAACTTTTAACTTATTATTATTACCCATGTTTCTTTTATTCGCGATTAAACTCTGTCAAGTCGTTAATCTGTCCAGCTGTGAATCTGGCCAGTTAAGAAACTGTCCAGCTGAGAATCTGTCCAGTTTCTAGGGAGAGTTATTTTTCTAGGACCGACGGTATACTCTCGAGTTTGGTGCGTGCCGGCATCTCAGTGGAAGACATGGACAAACGGTGGTATGTGTTCGACGGGCCGGTCGACGCCGTGTGGATTGAAAATATGAACACGGTGAGTAAGACAGTTTAACTTATTAATTTGCCGTTTTTATTTAATTTTTATTTAGTTTGCCAATAGGTATAAACACTAAATATTTTTTTTGAATTCCTATTCTTGCTATTTGAGACCATTTCAAAAATATGTCATTTCAAAGTTGATGGTGGGTCCTTTTCCAACTTGTGGCATGTTTTCTTACGAATTTTAAATTAGATCCTTAGTAATAATAGATTGACCTCGCGAATTCACATTTTTTGAAATGGGTGAAATATGATATTGTTTACATTTTCAATACCTTTGGCTCCACCAGTTTGAAAAAATTACATAAAATCGAACCTGCTTACAAAAAAATCACGAGAATCGGTTGAGAAATGCGACTTGTCGAGGAGAACATCCGGACAGACAGCCGGTCCGACAGCTGGACAGACATCCAAAAGCGTTTTTACTGCCCAAGCTGAAACGGAGACGCTTCGTTCGCGCTTCTTCATCGCTCGTTTAATAAAGAAAGAAAGGAAGAGAGTCAAATTTATTATTTCGGATAGAACAACATATATAACAGGCAAGATCATACAGTAAAACGAGATACACTAGAGAGCAACATAAAGACAAAAGGTTTTATTCATTTCACTATATTTTCTTAGCATTAACATTATTCATTTATTCTAAATCCCAGGTGCTTGACGACAACAAGAAGCTATGCTTGTCTAGTGGAGAGATTATGAAGCTAACAGATCGGCAACGGATGATCTTCGAAGTGGCAGATTTGGCAGTAGCATCCCCTGCTACAGTATCGCGCTGCGGGATGGTTTATTTGGATTCACAAGTAGTTGGTCTGCCGCCACTTGTTAATGCTTGGATGAAGAGCAATCTGCCAAGCGTGAGTAGCCAAATATTAGACTGGCAGAAGCATTTCCTGGACTAGTAGTAGCTTAATAGCAGTCTCACTAAAACGCGATACAAATAGGGTCAAATTTCAAGTAGCCAAATATTACAATAACACCTAAACTTTGTTAATAACATTCGTATAATCTTTATTTGTTTGCATTGAATAGGCTCCGAAACTACTGGACCGATTTAAAAAATTCTTTCACCATTAGAATCCTTGATTATCCGTGATGAGCATAGACTACAAAATTTTATCGAATTCCTATTCTTGTTATTTGGGACCATTTCAGAAATATGTGGTTTCAAAGTTGACGTAGATAAGCTACGCCATCCTGTAGCAAATACGCGAGTCACCTTTGTGATGTTTTTTACAAAAAAAAAATATTGACCAATGTTTTTAAGGGAATATTCGTTAATTCTTTTAACCAATAAATAATCATGTCAGGCACAAGGCGCTACACAACACAATGAAACTAACAATTAAAATATCCTAACAACTAATAATAACAAATAAAACCTCATTATACAAAGGAAGATGTACCTGCCTTGCGTGCTGCAGCAGTTCAAAAAACCGGCCAAGAGCGTGTCGGGTCGCCCATTGTAGGGTTCCGTAGCAGCATGGTTCAAATATGCAGCTGGCTCCTTAATTCTACGAGCATATTGTCATAATCGATGTTGAAATCCCCAAACACGATATGTAGTATCAAAAACAAATGTATTAAAAAGTTTGTAGTTTCAGAAATAACTGTACTTTTGGCCTCAATACAACAAAATGGAAGTATTGATTGCGCGAGCGAAGCGAGCGCAAAATTGTATTTTTGTTTTTTTTTAATTCTTTTTTTTGCGATAATATTATAGTTAGGAATAATATAATAATATGAAGCTGCTGCTAAAGCAGGTCGCGTGGTGATCGTGTATAATTTTGATGTCATTTTCGTAATTAGCACCCCCAAAAACCTATTAAACGACACCTGAAATGTCAATATGTTACAGCTTGGCTTTCGGCTCGCCTCACTTTTAGCGTGGAACCTTGTATGGCAGCCATTTTGGATTAGGGTACACTTCGTCGTAAATGCTACCACATTTTTTTCATTATAAAAATTAATGTTTCCCAAACGGATTGCTGAATTGCTGAACCCCTTCTATTTTTTAAAAAGCTATCCTATGATAACCCACTCGATGATATCGGCGAGAACGTATGGGAAACACCCGTAAAACATTTTTTTCCACCATTTTATTTTTTAGATCTGTCAGCGCTATCAATATGTGTGACCATGCCAAATTTTAGCTCTGTAGTACCAAGGATCTAATATTAGTAAATATGTATATTCTTATTAATCCCAACAACTTTTGGCACTTGGTCGACTATTACTAGCAATCTTGAAGGGCCAACTTATGTGTGATAGTTTTCCTTTTAATTTCGTTGTATATTATATCAACGTGAATTTTTCCACATTTTTAAAAACAACCGTTTTGTTGGTAAATGGGGACACTTGTTTTTAACAAAAAACACTTTAAAAATTAATTTTTCGCAAACGGAGTGCTGAATCGAAAAACGTTCTTAGTAAACCCCTTCTATCTTTTAAAAAGCTATCCTATGACATCTCACTCGATGATATCGGCGAGAAAAAAAAAACCATTGCCCTTTCACGTGTATGGGAAACATCCTAAAAATTATTTTTTTTGCACCAATTTTTTTTTTCAATTTGTTGGCGCAATCAATATGTAAGACCATGCCAAATTTCAGCACTGTAGTAGCAAGGATCTAATATTAGTAAATATATTCTTATTAATGCTAACTAATTTTGGCACTTGGTCGAGTATTACTCGCAAACTTGAAGAGCCATCTTATGTGTGGTAGTTTTCCTTTCAATTTCGTTGTATATTATATCACCGTGATTTTTTTCACATTTTTAAAAACAACCATTTAGCTGGTATAGGGGGGGGGACACTTGTGTTTGACGAAAATTTTCACTTTAAAAATTTATGTTTCGCAAACGGAGTGCTGAATCGAAAAACGTTCTTAGTAAACCCCTTCTGTCTTTTAAAAAGCTGTCCTATGATACCCCATTTGATGATATAGGCGAGAAAAAAAATTTATCGCCCTTTCACGTCTATGGGAGACACCCGAAAAAATTTTTTTTTCTAAGATTTTACTCTACAGTTCTGACGGCGTAGTTTATATGTATGACCATGCCAAATTTCAGCTCTGTAGTACTAAGGGTTTCTTAGGAAACCCGCGGACAGACGGACAGACGGACAGACGGACGCGGGCATGGCGAAACTATAAGGGTTCGTAGATTACTACGGAACCCTAACACGTTCAGTTGTTTTTTTTACTCGAAAGTGCAATCATCTACACAGATTTTCTGCCCTCCCTGAGAACAATTTTCAGTTACATCCAGCAGTTTCCTGCAACAACATAAGAAATAGTTAAGTATTTATAACCGTCTCCCCGCATGAGAAATATTCACAAATAATTTTCCATAACATTATTCAAAAAATTATTTGTGAGAAATACTTCCAACAGATCGGCGACAACATTCGCAAGATCCTGCCGGGTTTGATCACGACGTACCTGTATCCCGCGCTGGATTTCCTCCGCAACAACATGAAGGAGATCGTCGAATCGATTGACTCTTCTTTGGTTCTGAAGTTCCTTGAGTTACTGGACTACAGACTTCGGCCCCTTACGGGCAAGGATGATCGGCCGCCCCCACCTCCCAACTTCCTCGCTCTTATGCGTAAGTTTGGTCTTATTATTTCTTATTTCGTAATTGACTTGTGGCGAATTAGAATACACGGTAATGTGTCTTAAGAGATGAGGTTCCACTAATATCACCAAGAGCTAAGGTTGGGCAACTTTGGCCTTAAGGATGAGCAGCTTTGGAACTAAAGATGGGCAATTGAACAAATACTTTGTAAAAAAACAAAGATTTCTTGCCTCACACGACTACCAAGCACATTGGAAATGAATCTACGGAATTCGAAAAACTATTCATGTGAAAAAAGTCGTTCTGACTTTTTTAAAAGGTTAGGCTACAGGGCAAACCCTTAAATTTAGTCAGCTACGATTTTTAAGCTTAAATTGTAGCTGACTAAATTATCCAGAGGAATTTTGCTCATATTTTTGATATCTGAAAAAAAATCTTTTTTAAACTATTTCGGCCTAACTTTTTTCCTTTTTGACTTTCTCGAATAATTCTGAATGCACCTTATAGCTCTCGGAAATACACTACTTTTGAAACTGTTTGGAATATCATATTTTCCCAACTCTCCGAGAAACTCTTTTTCGTGAAAAGCAATCATTTAAATCAGTCGTAAACTGCACAACTTCCCATAAGGGACATAGGTCGAAAAAAGCTTTTTGTGCCTCCATACATTCTCAGCGATCAGTTGATTGCACGAGAAGTCATATACCCATAGGAAATTCTCCTTGGGGAATGTCCGTCGCTGGTTCGTGTCCGGCTCGTGGGACTAAATTGTGTGGGCAAATCGCTGATTCGGTGAAATAAAAAGGCCCACGTAAGTATTTGAAGACTTTATTAATATTTCATTGGATTACACGATGTTTGTGCGTCCGCTATGTGTTTCATACATCCCTCTCAACTAATTGATAGACGTTACCTTTTAGTACTCTCCCCTTTAAAATAGTAATTCAATGGTTTCAGCTCGCCTTGCCCCACTTTGGGTGGTGTGGAGTGTGATCTGGTCAGTAGGAGCGACCAGTGACCTCAACAGTCGAGCACTCTTCTCGGAGTTCATGCGGAAGCTGTGTGACGAAAACCAACTTAGACCGATGTTCCCTTCAGAAGGACGTGTTTATGACTACACGTGAGATTAGTAGTTATAACAATAATCTTCTTCTTCTTAGTCCCGTTTCTCATTCAGGGTACGCTTTACGCATGTTCCAGGGTTTCCAAGTTATTACAGTGCAACTCCCATTTGACCTCCGTGAGCCTATTAACAGGGAACCCGATCAGATCGGATCATGGTTTTACATTCGGTCTCCTGAATGTTTCCTCTCGATGTTTTCCCTCATTGTAGTAGCATCGGTTAGTGTGCAACTAGGTAAATGTCATAACTCAGAAAACGAGCCATTGTTACATGTCAGCACTGGGTATCGAACTTGGTACCGATGTTTGGATGTTTGTTACTCAAGCACGTCAGAACGGCTGAAAGGAAATGGATTAAATTTGGCATAGAGATTACAGTCTGGAATAGCACATAGACTTTTTTCCAAATTCCCATGGGAAACAAGTTTCGGGTGAAAAGGAAGTAATGTTATAATTTTATACAGATTTCATGACGGCGGTTTCACGGATTTAACTGAAGATGGCGAACCAGCAAATCCATACTGGTACAATTGGATGGCCAACTTGCCCCCTTATACAGTTGATCCCGAATGGCAGTACGCTGGTAATAAATTGATTACAATGCATCAACTTTTCTGTATATAAAAATGGATTTTCGATACTAGGAAGTTATAGATATACGGGGTGAAAATAAAGGTGCTAAAGAGAACCCATTTTAAATCCCTAAGTTATTTTACTTAAAAGAAACATTAATTAATAAAAATTTAAAAAAACTGAATTCAAATTTTTTAAAGAATTCCCTTGCCTAACCCAGAAACCCTATAAGATAACATTCACTTTTTCAAAAGTTCATCTATTTATATGGATCAGTAGTTTCATTATTATTTATATTTTACTATGCTAACAGTTTTAAGAAGAATAAATTAGATAAAATCTATTTTTATAAATTGATAGCATGACGGGTCAAATTTCATTACATGAATCTTTCTCACCAGACATTGAAGTACCAACGCTAGACAACGTCCGCAGTTCAGCAATTCTCGGCTACAAGATCGTCAACTTCAATAATGTGCTCTGTATCGGGCCCACTGGCACAGGGAAAACAGTCACCATCTCTTCCAAACTGGCGCGCGGCTTACACAAGAAATTTATTTGCGAATTTATTACTTTCTCTGCACGGACTTCGGCTAACCAAACACAAGTAAGATTTATTTACTCAGGGCCACAAATCAGGTTACCACAAGCCTGCACTCTTTGCAGTGGCTATATGGATGGTTTTGCAATGAAATATAGTAACCTGATGGGCTGGCCGCTGTTTAGTCACGAAATTTAAAAAAAAAATATACTGTCACCTTTTCCCTTACCATTAAAAAAATATATTAACAGCAATTTGTTCTAAACTATCTTAATTAGTTTACTTAATAATTTTATGACACAATTTCGCATACTAATGTTTTGTACGTCAATTTGAATTTCAAAAGTGTTTCTATGTTATTGTGCTCGTGCCTGTAGGAAGGTGTGTAAGTTGAATATTACACTGGATACATTAGATAATACTGTATACAGAGGGACAGCTAAGGCGGTCTTGTCACTAAAAATATTTCTTCCGTTCTTCCTTCAACCAAATCACAAGAATATAAAATAATAGTATTCCGTGGAAAACAACATAATATTATCGAGTACCAAATCTGTAAAAAAAAATACAAAAAGGAAATGTAAAATTTTGGTGATTGTGTCGTTTATATAATTCCGCTTTATATCGCTTTATAGCTTTCCACCCGCGGCTCCGCCCACGTGAACTACTAGTTGTATCGTGCCCAATTTTGGGATAAAATGTAGCCTATGTGCTTTCCCAAGATCTAATCTATCTCCGTGCCAAATTTCATCAAAATCGGTTCAGTAGTTTAGGCATGAAAGCGTAATAGACAGAGTTAACTGTCGCATTTATAATGTCAGTAGGGATAGTAGGAACTAGTAGGGATAAGAGGACTAAAAAATAGACGTGTGGCACTCGGGGACTGCCGCGGTAAAGCTATTGCATAGCATTTTGTATCAACTTATGCAATTATAAGTAGCCCTCTACTTTTAATTATAATTGCATAAGTTGATACAAAATGCTATGTAAAAATTTCAAAAAAGTTTACATTTTTTTTTGTTTTTTACGGCCGCCATCTTGGATTTTAAAATGGATGTTATTTTCGCAATCAGCGCCCTCGAAAACCTATTAAACGACACCCATGACGGTTTTTTACAAAAAATACATGTCCGCCATCTTGGATTTCAAAATGGATGTCATTTTCGGAATCAGAACCTATTAAACGACACCCATGTCGGTATGCCCGAAAATTTCATATCCGCCATCTTGGATTTTTGGTGGGGGGAATCGAGACGCTCCGGGCTTTGCCCTTCGCGTCACGATTCCCCCAACTAAAATCCAAGATGGCGGATATGAAATTTTCGGATGGCGGTCGGCGAGTAATATGCTTGGCCATCTTGGATTTGGGGGGGGACGCTCCGGGCTACGCCCTACGCGGAGCTCGGCCTTCGGCCTCGTTTTTTACGCAGCTCGCCTCGGCCTACGGCCTCGCCTCGCAGCGTGGCGTCGTGGTTCGGCTCGGCCTGCGGCCTCGCCTCACCACTCCTTGTATGGCGGCCATCTTGGAAAATGGTGGAATCAAAAAAGTGACCCGATATTCGGAATCATCGACCCCCAAACCCCCCAGATACCGATTTTCGTCCGGATCGGAGCAACTTCATTTTATTATTATTATTATTATATATTATATTATTATATATTATATAATAATATAATATATATATATTATTATATTATATTATATTATTATTATTATTGTTGCACGCACACAAACACCGTGTCGAAGACTGCCGAACTGAAACGACGTTAGACGATGCACGGCCTTCAAGCCACACCTCCGTGCCCGTCGGAGTGGGGAGCGTTAGGTTTTTTCGTTACGGAATTTCTGGATTCGGTCCCCTCGCTCAAGGCCCGCGATAGAATCTATGCAATAGCTTAAAAATGATTTACAGGATGTAATAGACGGCAAGCTAGAGCGTCGCAAACGTGGGGTGTACGGGCCGCCCCCTACGAGGAGGCAAGTGTTTTTCATCGATGACCTGAACATGCCGGCTCTGGAAGTCTATGGCGCGCAGCCACCGATCGAACTGTTACGGCAGTTCATGGACTTCTCAGGTTTGTGGTTTGCAGATTTGATAAAGTTATTTATTATTTAACTCTTTATTTGCACACACATAAATAGAACACAGACAAAAACAAACAAAACAAGAAAGTGTACAGAAGGGCGGCCTTATTGCTAAAAAGCAATCTCTTCCAGGCAACCTTGGGGTAAAGGAGAAATAATAAGTAAGTAAAACAGAAGCGGGTGGTGCAAATATTTGATTAAAAATGAAAAGCTTAAGTAGTATAATAGGTACCTATTTAAAATACGTAGACATACTAATCGAATATAAGTATATTAAATAAATATAAGTATATAACTATAAATATATATTATATATACATATATATGTATATATATATATATATATATATATATATATATATATATATACATACATACACACATACATACATACATACATAGCGTAAACAAGAGGACGAGAGAAACACGAGTTGATAAAATAAATAATTACTTCAGGAAATGCGCTTTAAGGCGATTCTTAAAGGAATCCAGAGAAGGAGCCCGCCTACTTTCTTCTGGCAAAGCATTCCACTTACGGATGGCTTGGACTGTAAAGGAGTGAGAGTAGAAATCGGAGGAATGGGAAGGAATGTCGAGCGTTAGGGTGAGAGAACTGCGAAGTGTGCGATTTAAAGAAAAGGATCGGTAAGAGAAACGCTCTTTGAGGTAATTAGGAGTAGAAGGAAGCATTAGGACAGAATAGAGTGAAGAAAGGATATGGAGGTCTCTCCGTTGACGAATCGGCAACCACTTTAATAGACAACGGAAACTGGAGACATGGTCATATTTGCGGAGCCCAAAAATTTAACGAATGCAAAGATTCTGAAGACGTTCGAGTTTATTAAGCAACTCAGAGGAAAGGTCTGGGTAGCAGACATCCGCGTAATCCAGTATAGGAAGCAGGAGCGATTGAGCGAGACATATTTTAGTCCTCGTGGGAAGAAAATTACGAAGACGCCGCAGAGAAAAATAAGAGGCAAACATCTTCCTACTGACTTCGGCCACCTGAGCCTTCCATGTAAGACAGTTGTCAAATATGATGCCTAAGTTCTTGACCGTTTTAGAGAACGGTATAGGGATACCATCGAACATGATACATGGTAATTTTGAATTGTCAATCCTAGAAATAAACCACGGGCTACCTATTATGATGGATTGTGTTTCAGCTGGATTGACTTTCAAACCAAAATTCCTACTCCAGTTGGATATAGATTCCAGATCCAGGTTGGTTTTCAGGATTGCTTCGTCTAGATTGTTCAAAGGGGATTGCGCGTAAACTTGCAAATCGTCTGCGTACATGTGATAAGAACACGAAAGAGAGGATGATATAGAATTTATGAAAATGGAAAATAAAAGAGGTGATAAGACGCCACCTTGTGGAACTCCGGTAGACACATCACACCACGTAGAGAAGGAATCTTCAATACGGATGCGCTGCCTTCGCCCGAGCAGATAACTGCGAAACCAATCAACCACTCCAGGAGATATGTTGAGAGAACTGAGCAGCTTAAGCAATACGTCGTAATCGACCGTGTTAAAAGCGTTGCTGAAGTCAAGCAGAGTGAGCACAGTGAGCTGCTGATTCTCCATTCCTAACCGAATGTCATCAGTGATCTTGACAAGAGCAGTAGTCGTGCTATGACCGGAGCGGAAACCGGATTGGAGGGGATTGAAAAGATTGTTATTAAGAAGGAAATTAGTAATTTGTTGATGAACAAGCTTTTCAAGCACTTTGGAAAAGAAAGGAAGTATGGATATGGGGCGGTAATCAGAAAAACTTGAAGGATTAAGGATAATGTGTGCTTCTTTCCATGCGGTAGGAAACACACTTGTAAGGATGGAAGTGTTAAGGATAATAGTGATAACGGGGGTAAGGATATCAAGGATAGGGATGATCATATTACGACTAATGCTGTCGCCACCGATGGAATTTGAAGAAATGGAGCGGATATTCCTCTCAAAATCACTGCTAGTGAATTGACGAAGAAAGAAAGGGGGATAGGCCGGGATTGGTAATGATCCTAAAGACCGAAGTGTAGCAGCCTTGGTACCGTCATCAAGGTGAGAAGCAGATGAAAAATGTTTATTTAAACTATCCAAGTCTACACTACCTGGAGGAACGCTGTTATGAGATTTACCAATCCCGAGTGATTTGAGGAAGTGCCAGACCTTA
The DNA here is from genome assembly GCA_949987775.1 of Aproaerema taeniolella. NCBI lineage: Eukaryota > Metazoa > Arthropoda > Insecta > Lepidoptera > Gelechiidae > Aproaerema > Aproaerema taeniolella. The sequence continues at coordinate 11,875,820 of OX465245.1, forward strand.
GCTGGATCTCCATTCTCGACCGACTTATGGATGTGGCGTCTTTGAGCGTCCCTTATCACAGTGTAAATTAAAATATTGTTTTGTAATTTTCTTATCTGTCGAGTCAATGTCAAGTTATAAGATTTTATTGATTTCATAGGTCTTAGTCACTTGAAAACCTCAATTTTTTATTAACTATACGTCGGTTCGCAAAAATGTAGTCTTCCACCAACAAGAACAGGAAAGAAACTTGCTCTTTCAATCAAATTAACTGACTCAACCTGTTACATCTCTAATTGCCGATTGTTGAAAAACGTCAAACCCCGAGACTACCTCCGTCGCTAAAAGTAAAATAAGTACTATTTTATTATACTACATTACAAAAAAACTTTATTATTATACTTATACCCTATAAACACTTTACAACTAACAACTCATAGTTTCATTTTATTAAAACTGTCGTGTTATTTAGGTTGGTACGATCGCACAAACATAGGTGACTTCCGCACTTTGGTGGACACTACCATAGTGGCGGCAATGGGTCCGCCGGGCGGAGGTCGAAACCCCGTCACTATGAGGCTGTTGCGGCATTTCCACTACATTTCTTTCACGGAGATGGAGTACGCTAGCATGGTGAGTATTTTCATAACTTCGTATCCTCTAATCGCGACGTCTATGTATGTAAATCATGGACTAATTAGTCCATGATGTAAATCCTTTATTGTACAGACAGCTGCAGGTTACACTCTTGCACTACGATAGCCGGCGGTATTACGATAGAGATAAGGGCAACGTCAAGGTCAACATGTATAGCCTAATGAGCTGACATGTTTACAAAAAAAAAATTACAATTCAGATAATGGTTAAGGATCTCTTCCAATCAATTTTGTAAGGCGCTCACTGCAAGTGCCTTACACCTCCGAGTGGAATGAAACTCATTTTTTTTTGTTAAGTTTATCCCTTTCGGGAAAGGCAAAGGAAACTATGTCCATACAGCCATGTCTTCAGTGAAAAATCTTCATTCTTCAACTTAACCTAAGCCCTAAGCTCCTCATGTTCTGCGTAAAACCGGATAGCGTCTGTTTTACGAAAACTGGCGGCGAGGATCTTTGTCGGTACCAAACGGAGCAGAAACACTGTTATCACTTGAATTTTTCATCACTACACCAATTTTAGCCAATTTACTGTATAATACACTATCACTATTACACATTAAACAACTTTTTCACGCCGAAAACGAAAATTCAATTGACAAAGCAACCGCTCACGCCGAGTTCCCGCCAAAGACCCTGGAATGAAACTCATTTCTTTCATATTAGTCTCTTTGACAGGTGATCGTATGTGACATAGACTGTACCTATTTCTTTTTCATAAATTTGCTACGATTCCTGTAGGAATTTTAGGCAACCCTTTCTTAGGTGGCGCCAACTTCAGGAAAGCTCTTGGGAAATTTGTACGTTAACCCGTCGTCGGTCCCGGCTGTTGTTAATTGACTACACTACAGTCGTTAAACCCCCTTCGGCCGTCTACGAAACCTGAATTCGTAACCAGTTACTAACTAAACATAATTCGTACTTGTATGATATCAGTTATGTAGGAATAGGTTTTTTCCTTATACGATACATGATTACGTAGTTACTAACTAAACTTCATTCGTCCTTGTACGATACCAGTTATGTGAAAAAGAAAATATTAAAATATTGGAAGTAGGTCATTATTTTTTAAACAGATTATATAATATGAATGTACCTATTGATGATGATGATAATGATTTCGTTTATACCTACCAGCCTGTGAACTTTCAACAACGTGAATTGCCGTACTTCGATGAAGAGTTTCCATCGATATCTCCGAAAGTTTCCATTGGATCCTTAACAAATTTAAATGGGACTAACTAGACGCTAAAACTTTTCATTCGGCAAGTCCTCGAATCGAATATACGAATTTTGACGTTTAGAATCGAATCTGAAAGTAGCAGTCGCATGCATTTTCTTTAACTTTAAGAATGTATTCAGCCCGAAAGTATTCGATGGAAAAACGTCAATATTGTCCCATTCGATTCGATAACTTACCGAGTGAGAAGTTTCCGACCAGTCGAGAATCAGGCAGCTGGTTCATATAGCAATTTAGTATGAAAAGTAGTACCCAATCACGCCGTTTGAGGCGTCTTCACAGTTTCCATATGAAATTGCTATTGAATTCGATAGGTTTTATACAAGAACCAACTAGTGGTACGGGCATTGATCGGGTCACTTAGTAGTTTCCTATGGAAAGTCGACAAATAATGTAATATTTTACTACATTTTTGCCACTAGCTTCTATACATATGTTAGATCGCTATAGTGGATTGTGATTATTTTTAAAATATTAAAAAAAGAAAAATATTCCCATTTACTTATTTATTGCAATTACTGGTAAATATAACAGAAGAAAGAAAAAATAAGTGCGCCTTCTTACGCGTATTACCTAAGGGCATTATTAATAATACCAATAATATCAAATAACATTTAACTTTGTATTTAAAACTTAAAAGAAAACGGGGATATAATTTCGATGCAATGACCAACCGTTATATTGTTTTCATTTAATTGTGCTATTGTGCGATTTATTTCATCGTCGATTTCCTCATAATTTTTGGACTTTTTGGGTTTCTTTTCAAAGATATTTACGACTTTTGTTTCTTTGCACAATACATCTAATAAATGTGCCAAAGTCGGTTTCTTTCGCCCAATGTACCGGTTTAGTCTGCTGTGCCATCCTTCCACATTATTAGTAGTACGGATTTTTTCTTTTGAGCAACAGCAGACCTTTTCGAAATCCGTCTTCTTCAACCACTGATTCTTGAAATAACTGTTGAATTTTATTATTTCATCACCAGGCGGACTTATTTTCATTACGTACTCTAACCCGCTTCGAAAATATTGTTTTGGTAAGCGAGCTAGTCCTGCGCATCTCGCAATGTGTCTCCTTTTTACAGAAGTATTAATATTTAAATATTTTGCTTTTCTGTACAAGCATCTGTTTAAATGATAGAAACATCCTTTCACGTTGATTTCTGGATAGACTTTTTTAACGGCTTTCATTGCCGCTGTCTCGGAATCCACAGTAATTTTTTGTGGCCGCCATGTGGGAAATTTTACTTTTAACAACCTGAAAAGAACTTCATAAGTCTTGAACTTTTTATTTGGTAGCAGACAGTAAATCAACGGAATAATTGACCCCGTAATTTCATCATAACCGTGTATTGTGTAAATTTGCTTGAATGCAATTGGGCACGAGTTAAAACAGAGCCAGAAACTATTTCCGTTGGAGTATTCTTTTTTCCAGTGGTATCTGCGACCATTGTGTAATAAAGATCTTCGCCCTCTTTGCGTCAAAATAAAGTCCACTTCTCTGTCGCTCATTAGTTCCGTTGAATAGTTTTCACTTTCACGCGTAGGAAATAAACGAGTAGGAAATAAAATAATTATTAAATCCTACTCCCCACAAGACATACGTTTAATTTATTTTATCACAGATACTCAACAATGACATTGTCATAGGAATTATCACAGATACTCCATGAATGATTTTTCATAAGTGGTCTCTAGAGTTTTCCTCTAAAGAGGTTTGTGATACCCTATCTGTCTTCATTTGAACGAGTTACGTCCGAAGAATTAAAAAGTCCCCTACCGTAACTCACTTCAAGTTTCCTGCTACGTAATCAAGTATCGTATAAGGAAAAAACCTATTCCTACATAACTGATATCATACAAGTACGAATTATGTTTAGTTAGTAACTGGTTACGAAGCTCAGGTTTCGTAGACGGCCGAAGGGGTTTAACCATGTCAGAGGCCATTTGGAGGTTTAAAAACTTTGACACCAGACCTGGTCAAGTTCGCCAAACGTTTGATTAAGTAATCTAAAATATTTTAAATTTGTTTTAGCACCTGATCTTTAGCACAATTCTTAAATCGTGGTCGAGTAACTTCGCTAGTACAGTGGCAATTTCTGATGAACCATTCCTAAAATCGTCCATAGAAGTGTTTACTTGCTTAGTGGACGAGTTGCTGCCGACGCCTGCTAAACCACATTACACTTTCAATCTCCGAGATTTGAGTAAAGTCTTCCAAGGAATACTTATGATGGATCCTAAATTGGTGCACGTAAGTATGTTTTGCGGTTGCTGAAAGAAATCCGTAGCAAAAATATAGTGTCGCATTAATTTATAATAGAAACGGTTTAACTCACGTTTTTTAAAATGTTTCGATCCTATACGAGGACCGTTTCAATTATAAATTATGTAAAACACTCACAATTTGTCCGATACTTCCCAAAAATCAAAAATTCCACTGAAAAATCATGGTCTAAATTCAAGATTACAATTTCTGCTAAGCTTTTCCTTCTACCTACCAAAATTATCTGCCCTTTCATAGGATCCGAAGTCAGCGATCCGGCTGTGGTATCACGAACATCTCCGAGTGTATCAAGACCGTTTGGTTAACGACGAAGACCGACAGTGGTTTGTAAGGTGAGTTTCTCTTTTCTTGTCTTTCTTATGTCAGCACACCCTGGCTTTAGGCCGGAAAAATCAAAGGAAAAAATATAAGTTATTTTCAAGCACAAGAAAAGTCCAACATGTATCACCTTAAGGAGGTGAATCAGTCAAATAAACTGACCATCTTTCCCCAACAAGATGATCTTTTCTGTACGTTCTTACACCAATACATCAATAAAACCATTTCTTTGATAATTACTTTCTATTATTTATAAATGTGTGTTTATTTCTTCTTCCTTCACGTCATAACGCAGCATGATTTGTATGATTTTTTTAACAGGGATAGTAGCACAGCGAACGGAGTAGCCGGTGCCTTACGTTTTAAGATAGTTGCCTTATATTTTTTCGATTGATTTCAGACTACTGGATTCTAAATTAACGACAAATTTTAAAGTAAAGCCGAAAGATGTGTTGACTACGATGATGCTGTTCGGAGATTTCATGGACGTTACTACTGACGACAAGAAGTACTTAGAGATATTTGACCGCCACGAGGTGTGTGGGCTGTCCAAGTTATCATTATTTCATATCAAGTACTAATATTACAAATACGAAAGTTACTCTTTCTTGACGAATTTTGAGGAAAGACAGAGCTACCTTTCATCCTAAAGCTGACAGTGGATATCCTATATCCATGCCATGTAACGTATTTATAGTCTAAACGGGCGATGCCGCGTTCAGAAGGCTTATTTAGTATATTAAACCTTACATTTTGCCGCAATCACCCAGATCGCTTAAAATATTTGTTGTCAGTTAGGTCCATTAAAGTAAAGGTATTTGGGGGTGAGTCTATTGCCAGTGTTAAAACAAAACTCCATCATTGGTGGAATGTGTTAATATTCAATGGTTAACAGCTACTTTACCTCTATAATTCATTAGCGACTGCATTCAATATTTTAAATTCGTTTTAAATTCCATCATACAAGTTGCTAGCAAATAATAGGCATGGAAATTACAAGTGTTCTTTTATACATTTTTAGTATAATAATTTTGATCAAATTGTAGATGGAAGAAATCCTCGAACATTACTTGGAAGAATACAACATTAGTACGCAAGTGCCTCTAAATCTGGTTATGTTTGACGATGCGATCGCCCATCTTTGTCGAATATCCCGTATAATGCGACAGCCTATGGCTAATGCTCTCTTGCTTGGCATGGGTGGATCAGGTAAAATTAAATTTTACTAACATTTTAACAGTCAGCATATAGTCGTTTACTGCCGGACGTCCTCTTCATCATTGACACAAAGGATAAATTGCGATACTTAGCTTAGCATATTCAGCACGGGAGATTTTTTTTCGAAAATTTAGAGTTCTCCTTCTTTTTATACTAATGGACTTGTATTCGTATTTGTACCTTAGCCGTCAATTGCTCTTTGTTGATTTCCGATATACCTATACCCACTTTGATGTCATGATCTATGGAATCACGGCTGTGATCCTCAATCTCAAAGAATCTTATTGAGAATATTTAATGCTTGAGTTTCGGCGTTGGCGTTGCCTTCCAAGTCATTTATAAGTAGTCTTCCTCTTCAAGCATGTAGCGAAATTGCACGGCCCTAGTGTCAGAGTTTTCAAGCCGTCAATAGAACCGTGTGGTTACCATGTTATTATATTATTTCCAGATCTTTTTCGCTTGGAACCGTGCCGTCCTGCCTTCTTCGTCGTGTAGGTTTAATCAAACATGAGGCGAAATTCGCTAGCCCTGGTGTCAATGTTTTCAAACTGTCAAAAAACCATGTCGTCGTAACCTATTATACTGTTTCAAGGTCGCCAATCTCTAACAAGGCTATCAGCTAGTATGTCAGAATTACAATGCATTCAGATTGAGATCACTAAAGCGTATGGATTGGCGGAGTGGCGAGATGACCTCAAACAGACCATGATGCGGGCTGGCGCTGAGAACAGAGGCACTGTTTTTCTATTTTCGGATGCCCAGGTATGTTTGTCAGCCATTTTCCAGCTGAGTTTGGAAAACTGCAATTTATTATTTTAACTATTGTCTGTTCGCACGGGCCACTATCACTATCAGTACACAGTAAATAGTGAAACTCTAAGGGCTACTCTGTTGTTTATATTACAAGCAAATATTTGTGCTTTTTACACAAATGTTAGCCCGGACCAGAAATCTAACCTAGAACCGTTGATTCAGAGGTAAGCGTTACTAGCCGCTGGACCAAACCTGTCGTCAAGGAGTCTTAAGTATGTCATAACTCCTAAAGGAATCTCAAAAGAGTCCGATTGGCAACAGTCAAGTTTCTCATTTGTCGGCGGTAAGACAACTGCCTTAACATTGAAAATCGGTTTACAGATAAAACGGGAATCCTTCTTAGAAGACTTGAACAATATACTAAGTTCAGGCGATGTTCCCAACATATACGAGGCTGAAGATTTAGACAAGATTTATTTCAGTGTAAAACAAGCGGTCATGGAAATGAATTTGACGCCGACAAAGACTAATTTATTCTCGTGTTACCAGAAACGAGTTCGCAGTAACTTGCACATCGTTCTCGTAATGAGCCCTATCGGAGAGGTAAGGATAGCATAAAATATGCTATAAATATGAATCGAATGGTAGTAATTCAGGTATAGTGGTGGAAATTTTATACTTTTCGTAAGTGAAGGAGTGGTAAAACTTAAGAATAAGAATCTGCCCACGCAATAACTGCCACGTTTGACAATTCATTAAAGCCATTTGTCTAGCTTTTCTAATATTCTATCTCTAATACACTCCGCATGTCCATGTCCAGTCACGAGCATTAAATTTACGTTGTCACATTTTCTAAGATAACTCAACACTTGCCATTCAAAAAATATTTTAACCAAATTCAATCGATCGTCTGAAGCATGAAAATAAGTCAAAATTTTTGTATGGAAAAAAATTGTACTCTTCAAAACAATTTGTGACAGCTGTGTTTCTGCGTTTTACAAAACTCATCCTGAGACGTAAAAAGGGGGTACCAAAATCTAAAAATTTTCAGAAAAAAAACGTTTTTTTCCTCCCTATTTACGTGCTATCAACGTTACTGACACCGTCAGGAAAACGCTGGTGATAAAAAAGTCACCCTGTATTTGCGTTGTTGTCCCCTCGATTTGAATTTTAATTATATCTCTATATTATTGCTCGTGACTGTATGACTGACATTCGATTGCTTATAACTTTTAAACGGCTAAACCAATTTTGATCAAATGTTATCTACATTCCATCTTGATTACATCAGCTGTAAAAAAAAATCTCATTGAAATCGGTCCGTTTTTTTAAGAGCTACGATGCCACTGACAGACACACAGATACTCAGACATACAGATACACACGTCAAACTTATATTACCCCTCTTTTTAGTCGGGGGTAACAAAATGGCGGCCGCTAGACTAACGGTCTCAAGGAACTTTCAAAAGTGCCCGTGGGCTGCAACTTCTGATATTACATTTAATTTGCAGATCTTCCGTGCTCGGTTGCGTCAGTTCCCGTCTCTAGTAAACTGTTGCACTATCGATTGGTTCAGCGAATGGCCACACAGTGCGCTCACGTCGGTTGCGACGCGTTTCTTCCAAGATATGCCCGAACTAGTTTGTAGTGACGAAATCTACGAGGCTATGGTGGTAAGTACTAAATCTACCTAAGGCCTAGTTCCAAATCTGCCTTAGGCCTATTTTCAAATCTGCCTTATAGGTACTATATTTTATAAGGTACTATTTTATTTTGAAACCTTGAATCTCAAAACGTGGCATTTTAGGAAGTTTTGCTAGTATAACTTCAGCTATGTTAATGCTAGTAATACCTTCTTTAATGCTATAGTTTCATGGGTAGCGAATATTTAAAAAAATGGCAGCCACCCTTTCCGAGCATTTTGAAATTGTTTAACGATCGTTTTATTGTTTGATTTTTATTGCCAAATACTTTATCACATTATTTACTATTATTGTGGATTGATCAATATTATTTTTACAGACTGTATGCACATTTGCTCATGAAACAGTGACAGATGCGAGCAAACGGTACTTGGCAGAATTGAACCGCCTAAACTACGTAACACCCATGTCTTATATGGAAATGCTAGGCGCTTACGCAGAAATGTTTAAGAAGAAAGATTTTGAAATCAGAAAAGAAAGCTCAGCGCTTAAAACTGGTAATTTTTTATTTATAATAATAACATAATTTTCAAATCCCAATACATTACGGTACTTCAAAGGGGCCTCTGTGTGTTGGGTCTATATCCCCACGCACGCGTTCCAAAAGGACCGGTCTTCGTGTCGTGATTTCTTGCAGGAAATATGCAAAAAATAATAATATTTCAGCGGTTTTTGTAAACTGAATAATAGGCAAGGGCAGCTTTGTGGTAAGCTGAATTGGAAGTGAAGTCCCTTGAGTCACGAACTCCTAAGAGTCCGTCAGGCCTCTCCGCTTGTCTTCATTGGCCGGTTGAAGTGGATCCCAGCAGGGGCCGCAAGACTCTCGTCGCTCCGGCTTGCCTTCATTAGCTGGCCACAGTGGGGTGTCAGCATATGCTCGCAGGGTGGGAGTGAAATATGCATAAATCGCGAGTTGGTGAGGTGAGCCGGTAGGTAGGCCACTGAGCAGAAAGCAGAGCACACCTCTCTGCACCTTTAGCTTAGCTTCTCTCGTGATGTTGCCTCTTTGTCGCACTGTGCTTAAAGTTTATTCTTTTTTAAGCAATTTTCTAATAATGTCGCTAGTGAGCATTTTCATGCTTCTTCAAAAAATATCCGAAAAGTCGTAGAACTCTACAGTTCTAGAGTTTTCTCTTTGGTTATAGGTTTGGACAAACTGAACGAAACAGAAATTGAAGTAAAACAACTTCAGATCGACCTGGCGGAATTGAAGCCTCTTATGGAGAAGGCTGCGGAAGAAACACGCAAAGTTATCGACCGGATTGCAATTGACACGGTTATTACCTTTTTTAGCCTCCTAATACGAGTATCATAATGAGCGACTTCAAATTAGCGAAAATTAAAGATGGCGAACCAATACTGTTGTAGTTTGGTGACTTTAGTTTTAAGTTATAAAAAAATAAATAAATTTTTAAGCAAAATAAATAAATGCGAAGTAAATAATAAAAAGCATTTTTTTTTTCGAAGTAAATAATAAAAAGCAAAGTCTTCGCATTGACCACCAAGTTTTGCTTTCACGAGTACGCTACATCCGCTACAATCCATAATTTACAGATTTATGGTTAAAGCTTGCCTTCGTATTTTTGTCGATATAAAGAAAGGCATTTCGAAGTTTTCCAACTTGAAAGTTGCCAAGGCTGTGAAATTGTAAACACACTTAACCCTATACTTGGCACCGATTTTAAGGTGTGATTTTGGTTTATTTGATAACAGTTTTTATTTTCTATGTAATTACGGAGCTCATAAAAAATATTTGAAAAAATCCTATATATATAGTTATTGTAATATAGCATGTCTCTTATTATGCACATTGCCAAGTTGTCTGATATAGACATATGCGCTGCGCCGGCGCGCCGCCGCCGCCGACCAATCATCCCCCGACGTCGCCGCCGCCTTTTTGAGACGGCGTGGACGATTGGCAAGGTGACTTCACGTCAATCGCCACTGGCGTATTATTTTAGTTCGTTTAGTCTACATTTGGCAGATGCTATTTTGACGAATTCCACGTAAGAGAAAGCAGATCTCTTCGCATCTCTTTTTGCGAGCAATTCTCTTATGGACTCTGCCTCTCATCAGCCGCCGTCAATACCTCGCTGTGACTTTTCAATGCCGGAAGTCACGATACATAATAAAGAGGTTCGCGGAGCACTACAGAGTCTAGACGTGAATAAAGCTAGCGATCCATATGCATATGCTCTGCTCTGAGGTATTGTGGTCCTGAGTTGTCTCCTGTACTGACATTCTCCCTTAAGGCTAAAACCGTACCCAAATCCTGGAAGCTTGCTAACGTGCAACCAGTACCCAAAAAGGGTAGTTGTGCCGACCCCTGCAATCACCGAATTATTGCCATCACCTCCATACTCTGCAAGGTTATGGAAAGGGTACTGAATAGCAAGCTGCTGACTTACCTAGAAGACAACGACTTACTCAGTGATTGAATATGGCTTTCGCTTGAGACGATCAACAGGGAATTTACTAGTTTATGTCACGCACTGCTGGGGCTATGCTATCGAGAAACATTGTGAAGCTCACGCCGTGTCCTTAGATATCTCGAAGGCATTTGACAGGGTTTGGCATGCAAGTCTGCTAAGCAAGCTTCCTGCGTACCGAGTCCCTGCCGACTTATGTGACTGGATAGCTGACTTCCTGAGAGAACGGTTGATCCGAGTAGTCATGGATGGCTGCTCTTCTGACCTAACGGCTATTGACGTTGGAGTTCTTCAGGGGTCCGTTCTCTCTGCGACCCTTTTCCTGCTGCACATTAATGATATGCTTTTACATGGAGTTGTTGCATACGCAGATGACAGTAAAGTCATGGAGAGACACCTGTCCGGTCCAGGAGCTGGTGAGGATGAAATTGTCTCAGAAAGGAGAGCACTGGTAGAGCGAGTAAATTCAACCTTAAGTCTTGTCTCCCGATGGGGTGACAATAATCTGGTTAGTTTCAACGCCACCAGAACACAGGCGTGTCTGTTCTGCGGAACGGGGTCCACTTACTCTGACTCCTACTTTTCGAGGTACATCTGTTCCTGTAACCAGTGAGTTGTCTGCCAACCTAGACTTCGGCACCTCCATCGAGTCCAAAGCCCAAACTGCGGCCAAGAAGCTTGGCATCCTTAACAAGGTTGAACGGTACTTTACGTCCGATTAACTCCTGTCCCTCTATAAGGCACAGGTACAATCGTGCATGGAGTATTGCAGCGACCTTTCTGATGGTTCAACCAAATACCAACTAGCCGTATTGGACTTCGGAGAGAGTGCACAGGAGCTGCATGAACTTATTCTGCCTGCCCTTTTCCAGACGTACTGCAGGGTATCACCCTTACCTTATCGAGATCCTACGGCGCTTTTTATCATCTTTTATATTGCGCACTGCCAAGGAATGGAAGTCCCTGCCTGCGTCTAAATTTCCGAGCTCATATAACCCAGACCTCTTTAAAGTTCGAGTGAATAGGTATTTTCTAGGTGAGCTTGCTTCAGCCATGATGATCATTGGAAGCAGCAACGGAATAGAATTTGACAAAAGAAGAATCTCTCGAAATAAGAATCTTTCAAATGTTGACTAAACGTATGGAATGTTGTTTCATTTTGCAACAATGCCCATATTTGGTGATAAAAATTTAAGAGCACCCTCCTACGCCGGCGCCGCCGCTGCCCCCAAATTCTTGCCAGTTTGCCGCCGCCGGCATTTTCTATATCGGTGCACATGTCAAGGCACCTCAACTATAAAACGTGAGTTGCTCTTGGTTGTACATATAAATGATCTATTAAAATAATAAAATTCAATCTATTATTATTTTTTTATAATCCACGGGGACGAAGTCGAAGTCAAAAACTAATACATAATGATTAATCTTTCTGTCGACAGTTATGATTAAATCAAAGAAAAAAAAACTGGCGATCTGGCAATGTGTATCTAAATGCACACGGTAAATAGAAGGTCGATTTGCGAGTGAGTTGGCAATGTGCATTTGTAGACACATCAATAAATAAACATGTGTTACGATTGAAAATCATGTGCATCACTACAAAATACTAGTAAATATCGAACACGTATATATTCAAGAATAATATAACACACACATACATAGGTTTTATACAATATATAATAGGATAAAAATCGATTTTTATCTTGTGCTGCGTGGACGCCTGCACACGTTCCGCCATCTTGCGACCCTCTGACAGTTTATGTGGCCAAATAAAGATGGTAGATTTTTTTGCAAATAAATAAAATATTTTCCTACAAAGTGTTGCCAAAAAAAACCCAAAAAATTGCCTTTTTTTCTGGTATATTTTTTTTAGAACTATGTGCATTTCAGTGCACATTACCAAGTATAGGGTTAAAAACTTTGGACAACCAAACCTACAAAGGTTTACAGATGCAGTTGCCCGTCTGCCCCTGCTCCTATGCTCGATTTGTGTGTAGCTTACTTACATACATACATACGCTCTCGCCTATAATACCGAACAGAGTAGTAGTTCTAGCGAACCACTTGATGCCACGTTTGTCATAAATTGTGAGTGTTATCAAATTAAAAAAAGTTGTGTAATGGTAAGAGGTGGGGCTGCCTTTCGCCCATCATACAAAAAACTCTTGTATCCCACTTATACAGAGTTTTACTGTATACCTGGGAAGAGTAGGTAGCTGGCACATCCAAAGATTTTTTTTCCGTCCCAGTCCAGCAAGAAACAACGAACTGTGCAGCTTTAGCGGAAATAAACAGTCTTAGTTGGTATTTTTTTGCGGCAGCCTTTAATAAAATCTCTTTTTAGGCGATCGCCGAAGAAGCTCGAGAGAAAGTTGAAAAAGAACAAGTTATTGCTGAGAAAATGGAATCGGAAACCCTTGCCATGGCAGAAGACGCAAGGAAAGACCTCGGTAAGCAGTTGTGTTAAAAAGGAGCCAGATAGTTTTTTTTTTACCAGCCCATATACGTCCCCACCGAGGGGCACGGGCCTCCCTTCGAAACACAAAGGGGATTTAGGCCATAGTCCACCACGCTGGCCCAATCCGGGTTGGTGGACCGCTCGTCTTCCGAAAATTTTCATAGGTATCATCACGATATTTTCCTTCACCGTTGAGCAAGTGATAATTAGAAATCCGTACATAAATCTGCAAAGACGAATTTAGTGGTACAGGCCCGCACCAGGATTTGAGCCCACGACCTTCGGATTACAAGTCTGGCTCATTACCAACTGGGCTATCACCGCGTTAAATATTTACGTTCGTTTAATAATGTGTATTTAAATAAAAATCTACTTACTTGTCACAGATGAGGCAATGCCGGCCTTGATTGCGGCAGAGAATGCTTTAAAAGATCTGAATCGCAATGACATAGTGGAAGTGAAATCAATGAAAAAACCACCCGCTGGCGTCGTGCTTACTGTCGAATCACTTTGTGTTGTATTTGACATCAAACCTATTAAAGTAAGAATTACATCTTAAGAGGCGTGTTCGCTCACCAATTTTGCGTTACCTTTTTGCCGTAAGAGCCATATAATTCTGGAGAAGTTTAAGTTGTTTTTTTTTTTTAACTATGGAACGATCAGAAGTTTTTATAATTGAAACGGTTTAAGCATGAATCAGTCTTAATTGAGATTTTTTTTTTGTTCCAAAATATATCGCATTACACCTAGAATCCCTACTTAATATTATACATGCAAAAGTAACTCTGTCTGTCTGTTACGCTTTCACGTCTAAACTTTTTTATTATTTTTTTATTATAAGATGGGTTAACTCTTGACCTCAATCTTGACCATAATGGTCAAAGACTAATACTGAACCGATTTTGATATAATTTTGTGTAGAAATAAATTGGACGTTGGAAAAGGACAAGCTACATTTTTTCCCTCTGCTGGGCACGATATAACCTGTAATCCACACGGGCGGAAAACCATTAAGACTATAAAGTTGCTTAAAAGCGTTTTCATAGTGTTTTTCTTTCAATTACTGAATAAATGTACCAAAAAGAAGTTACATACAGTTTTTAGAATGCTTTATTTTATTTAAATAAAATCAGCTTTTTGTTTTAGCGAAAATAACAGTTAAACGAACGTCTCTTCGATTAAACTTCGAAACGTGCCGATTAAACAACGCACGTTGTTAATTAAATAAATTAATTTGATATTTATTAAAAACTGTTAGTAACTGTTTCTTTAGATTAAATACATCTTTGATTTAATCTAGGTTTTATAATTATTACCATATTTTCTGGTCAAAAAAAGCAATAGGTTTCATGCTATCAATTCACCTGTATTTGAATGAGAGTTTGATTTTGTAAGTAATAAGGACGCTTAACTTATATTAAACTAAATTAAAAACTCAGTAAAAGGTCAGTTTTTGGTTTCTTGAATACTTAGGAACCTGGAGCAAAGTTCGGTGAAAAGGTTTTGAACTACTGGAAGCCAGGGTCGCTTATGTTCAGTGACCCGACTGCCTTCCTCGAATCGCTTCTGAAGTACGACAAGGAGTCAATTACTGAAGATATGATAAAGAAACTGAAGAGGTTCGTCACCGATCCCAACTATGATCCGAAGAAGATTTTAAAGGTAAGTATTACTAGTGTCGATAAAGGCTTAAGTGCTTTATTTTGTACCCCCGACAAAAAAAGAAGTTCTAAAAGTTTGACGTGTGTATCTGTGTATCTGTATGTCTGTATATCAGTGAATTTTCGTGTGTCTGTTTGTGGTATCGTAGCTCTTAAACGACTAAACCGATATCGATGTGGTTTTTGTTGTTTGAAAGCTGACGTAATCGAGATGGTTCTTAGCTATATTTAACCAAAATTTGTTCAGCCATTTAAGAGTTTTAAGCAATAACTGCTATACCACGAAACATCAAAACACCACTTTAGACAATGTCTACTGTCTTAATAATGTCGCTTCCCTTACGAACTGTCGTAACCAACATTGAGTAAATATAGGAAAATCATTTTTCGGTTTTGTGTTCTACTCAATCATCAATAGCTCCGATATTATAAGACTTATTGAAAAAGTGTACATTTTAGTATTCAAATATTCGAGATCTTTCTTTGAACGTATACAAAATACTTATAGACCAGTAAAACTACGGTTTGGCAAAACATTAATTCGCAATAGGCTGTATTTTTGTAAATCAGCCTTTCATCCTATTTAAAATGACTATATTTTCGAATCCAACTAAAAAATTATATAGAAATACCTCAAAAAAGAAAAATGCGAATAAAGGCCTAGAATTTTCAGCAAAAATAGTAATAACTAAGTGAACAGTTTTCATGATAGAGGTACCTGTAACAAATATAAAAGTAACAGAATCCAACCAAAAAACATCACCTTATTTTTGTTTTTCAAAAAATTTAAATTTAATTGATTAGGATTTATGGTTTCATGCGAAAAAAATAATAGTTAGCTGAACTGGTTTATAATCGATTTGGATATAGTTTATGATTGCATACTTATGAAAATCCAATTATATTTATTTAACTTTTGTACATTTTTATAAAATATAGCTATAAACGCATGGCAAAAAAGTAATAGGTATAAAAAATGGTAGACTTCTCTGACAATACTGAAAAAAAGACAATAATACCAAAATCCAACATTTTTCGTGAAAAATTCAAGAAAAAAAAAAACAAAATCGCCCATTCCAAACTGAGCGTAGTGTAGCGGTGTTACGGTCTAAAATAGTTTGATGGCGCGTGGCGTGGTCCAGCCTGGCAGCTGCGATGACTTGAAATTTTGCAGATGTATGTAATACCGATGACAATACAATTATACAATAATTTGGTTCCATCGAGCTGATCTGATGATGACACGAGAAGAAAGATGGTGGAACTCTTCAACGGTAACTATTAAACCCTTTGAATTTGGGCTCGTTTGATTTGATTTTTGTATATTAATATAAGGGTTAGGCCGCCAAAATTGTCAAATGTAACACAACAGATTTTGTGTTATCGTTACACAAATGTAACCCAAAAGTAACACATTTTTTGGGTAAAGCGTGTTTCATATTTATAATCATTATGAAATTGTACCGACTGCAGTGATTGTTAAGGGGAAAATAAGTAATAATGAAACAGCATTTTTTTTTAGGGTTAACGGTGAGTAGAAGTTGCTTAGAATGTTTTTGGGCGTGCTGCTGAGATGTTGACAGCGCATTTTCTTTTTTTTTTGCGATCCCTTTCCATTTTCTACTTAGTTATTCTGTTTAGGGTTCCGTACCCAAAGGATAAAAATGGGACTCTATAACTAAGGCTCTGCTGTCCGTCCGTCCGTCACCAGGCTGTATCTCATGAACCGTGGTAGTTAGACAGTTCAAATTTTCGCAGATGATGTATTTCTATGTGCCCTATAACAAGAATACTAAAAACCATAATATTTTTTTTTTAAATGGGCTCCCATACAAAAAACGTGATTTTTTTGCTCGTTTGTATAGATAAGTCTGTCCGAGGCTGTATCTCATGAACCGTGATAGTTAGACTGTTGAAATTTTCACAGATGAAGTTTTTCGGTTGCTGCTATAACAACAAATACTAAAAAGTAGAATAAATTAATTATTTAAGTTAAATATACAACAAACGTGATTTTTTTGCCATTTTCATAGAGATAATGGTTTTTATAGAGTCCGACTCGCACTTGGCCGGTTTTATAGGTAAAGATACGGAACCCTTCGTGCACGAGTCCAACTTGCACTTGCCCGTTTTATTTTTCTTCGTTATAATTTTCTACTTTACGTCTATACTGTAGTAGTGTTATTTCATTATTATTTTTCTTCCACTCTCTAAACTTTTCAGGATTCATAGTTTTAAATTTTTCCTCGATATTTTCTTTGTCGTTATGCGATAGTTAACGGCATTTTAGTTTTAATAAAATAAAAAAGTGTAGCTTATTTCTTATGGTTTTAATTTTAATGTATTCGACATACATCACACTTGGTATTAATAATCAGATATCATATTTGTCTGAAATTCGTTAAGATACGCTCTTCGACATCGCGCGGTGAATATCGTTTTCATCTAACGATTCTTTAGTATTTGGTAACCAAAAACGTTTAAAAATGAATTCCACATTAAACCTAACGATTTTTATTGTAATACTGATTGGGTCGTCTGTAACTTTGCAATATCTCATCAGGCATCCGACAATCCACAAAACATGGCTAAGTGTAAGAAAATCGGTAAGTAACTACTTTACTCTCTCTTTGAAACGTGCAATTGTATGCTATAAATGTACGTAACGAAAAGTTCATTAAAGTAACTGTCTACGCTGCATATCTGCATCGCACACCAATCATTCATCATTCATACATCCATTCGTTCAAACGGTCACTCAGACATTCATTCTACTTGCACTTGTTCGCAAAGCTAAATAATTTTAGTTTAAAAGTCAGATCTAATATCAAATAGGTAGGTAGGTAGGTTGCTGGTTGGGTGAGTTTAATCCAAATATCAGGTAGATATTACGTAAAAATAACAATACGTAGGTGTTGTATATATATTGAATAGGTAAGTACCTACCTAGTAAAGATTTAGGCACACACGACAGCGCATCAGATTACCCCACTTTGACCTTGAGCTCTCCCTTACTGCACTCGTGCACTCGCAATAGGGACCATTTTCGTAGTGCAACTGTTTTTTTAACCTGGTGTACTGTTAAGTGTACCTACTAAAAACTTGTTGTTCAAATTATACCTACCTAATTTACCAAAATTATCGATTTAACAACATCTTGTATATTATCATCACAGTGACATGGACAACATAGAAATTAGGTACGTACTTACCTATAGGAATAACTAATTCATGCCCTAGGGAACAATGCTAGTTAGACATTAGGTAGGTAACTATTTTCGCATTCTTTAGGTAACTGAACCTAAAGGGTAGGTACTTTAATAGGTACCTACCTACATGTTGCCATTTGGCTATTGACCAAAGATTTTCTTTTGACAAATAAATTAGAAAAGAGTTGGTTAAGTAAATTAGATAGGTAGTAGATAAGTAGTAAGTACTTACTTCTGCACACCATTCATCACCGCGATTAGTTGCCTTTATTATTATATTTGTTTTAGTCATCTCACTAGTAACTCGCGATACTTTTGTAGATGTTTGTTTTTGCGACTGAGCCTTGATGAATTCGTCGGAGGCATCCCCGTTGCAGAAAAAACATGTCTTCGCAAAATCAAAAAATTGCGGTGGCGGTAGCGGCTCGCCGCCGGCACAAAGTCGCTTTGCAGCAGCATCAATACATTTTTGATTAATGTATGCCTTTCTGCATCTTTTATGTAGCCGAAAACACTGTTGTTCAGCAGATCGTAGAAAGATTCCGTCTTGCCTTGTTTCACTAGCCAAGAACAAGCTTTCAAGTCCCTTTTTACCAACTTGCACGATATCAAAATATAAATTTAAATTACATATTTTGCACCTATCTATTTCAGACATATTGATTTATGGGCAAGGCCGTCGAAATTGTCAATTGTTTAGCGTGGCATTTTGTCGTTTTTTTTATAGTATCTTGCAGTAGACATATTTCGTAATTTTTGCTTGTGAGCTTAAATATGTTAATGTAGCAGGCACCCAGAAAATTAAAAACTACGAATCCTGAACAGTTTAGAGAGCAGAAGAAAAAGAATAATGAAACAACACTACTCATAGACATAGAAAAAATAACTACTACAGTATAGACACAAAATAGAAAACTATAACGAAGAAAAAAAAAGAATAAGTAAAGAGAAAATTGAAAAAGGATCGCAAATTAAAAGAAAATGCGCCGTCAACATCTTAGCAGCACGCCCAAAAACATTCTAAGCAACTTCTACTCACCGTTGTTAACCCTGAAAAAATGCTGTTTATTAATTTCTAACTTCCCCCTTAACAATCACTGCAGTCGGTACAATTTTATAATGCTTATATTTATGTAATTATTTTAACTATCGATATGAAACTTACCAAAAAATGTGTTACTTTTGGGTTACATTTGTGTAACGATAACACAAAATCTGTTGTGTTATATTTGACAGTTTTGGCGGCCTTACCCTTATATTAATAAACAACTTTCACTTTATATTAAACTAGCTTTCCACCCGCGGCTCCGCCCGCGTGGACTACATGTTATATCGTACCCAACTGTGGAGTAAAATGTAGCCTATGTCCTTTCCCAGGTTCTAATCTATCTCTGTACCAAATTTCATCAAAATCGGTTTAGTAGTTAAGGCGTGAAAGACGGACAGACAGACAGAAAGAGTTACTTTCGCATTTATGATATTAGTAAGGAAGTAAGGATCTAACACACGAAAAACCGACATTTAATTACGTAACGACATTACGTAAACAATACGTGGCGAATAAATCATTACGTTCTAAATTATGGAAGCATCCATAAGATTGACAGGATGGCGCGCCCGCTGCCCGCGCACCCTTCCGCCACCCGCGCAACTCTTACAATTTATATTTTTGGAAATAAAATGGTAAATGTAAAATTTTTTGTTGGATTTCGAAAATATTGTATTATTTAAAACATAAATTACAAAGTCTACCCAAAATTATCGCTATTTCTATTTTGTCCGCAAAATGACTACAGAAATAGCAAAAGTCATTTTTTTTTTACGTTTCTAGTTGGATTTTCAAAATAATTGAGTTATCAACATCGTTCAAGCTATACTATAAAAAAATTAGCCTATTATATTTTTTATTGCAACAGTTACTTATTATTTTAATATCACAACATTGAAGTTAATAAAAATAGCATAATCAATCATAAATATTGTTGGATTTCGATTTACTTTCAAACAACTGGATGATATCAGATTAATAGTGCAGAAAGTTATTTATTAACATTTTTGTACAAATTTACAAAAAATATCAAAACTTAACTCATAAAAATAAATGTATGTTGTATCTTTTTTAGTTGGATTCTTACGTTAAATGATAGCCGGGAATTTAATCTATCAATAAAAAAAAGAATTACTGCTATTGCAATTTATTTCACTTTCGCCATACTAGCCGACTGTAGTTTTACTGGCGTATTAGAAAAATCCTATTTGTTTATTTAAAAGAGTTTAAACAGGTACGCCACTTTGTGATAACTTTGTTTTCTAAAAATATATAATTGAGGTCAGTTACAGCCTGGCAAGAAAGTCGTGAAAATAATGGCGGCGCCACTATTGTGCCTAGTGGCCACCCTATATACTGCGACAATAACGGTTTTGATACTTTGACTTATATATTTTTTTTATCTGTTACTATTAGCCGATTTTGTGAAATATTAATTACGGGAAAACCATTATAATTATGCTTACATCATAATTCTTTTGAAAGGTGTCAAAAACATACATTTTCATATCTCATATCTCGCGATTACTCTGTCAGTAGGTTCAAGGTATGAAGGGTAAAGTAAAATAATTAATAAAACTTTTGAATGGATTGTAACGTAATTATTTTCAATAAAAATGTTTTGTTTGATTTACTATATATTATACATTTTTAATTCAAAATCAAAATAGTTGAATTTTAAAGAATATTCAGTATGTTACTTAAAATTAGTTAAAGTTACATTAAATACATACAAACATATTCGTTTATTCAGGAAGTTACATTAAAGGATTTAAATACATACATAAATATTCGTTCTTTTGACTGTACTGGCTCTACGCCTACTCCCAAAGATGTATTATTCCCCACAGAAGATTAGGCAAGAAACTCCTAGGGTGCTCTTCTTAATCTCATTCCATTTTTTTTTATAATTAACTAAATGTGAAATAAATTTAGAGCTGAGCAGTTTATTCCCATGGCTGCTTGTCTGATAGATAATCAGACATTTTGTAATAGCCCTTTTTGCAAAGTTTTTGTTTAATTATTGTCTTTTTGTCTATGGGAATCCTATTATTGGTACACATGGTTTTGAATACACATGGGAATCCTATTATTGAAACGTATACATTGACTCATAAAAGAGTTCATGACCTTGTGGAGACGACTGTCTAATACATCCAGTTTATGCTTGGTCCTAGTATTCACATTGTGCCTATCACTATTTTTCGATAATTCCTTGTATATCCGAGGCAAGTTTTTAATTATTACTACATATATAAAAATCAAAGTACCTTGATGTCAACTGATCTAACATTTTGTGAGGCAATTTTGTGTTTCGCAATGCCCGTATCCTCTTTCTATTCGGAATTGAAAATGCTTTCATCTAAATATTCTACGCTAGAAAAGTCTTCATCAACGTCTTCATCTTGGCGTGATCCTTCTCTAATAGTCTGCTGGTTATTTTCGTCTGTTTCACTACGGCTGCTTTCATCTTGGAGGTCTATAATTATTCTGTCAATATCGTCTAGAGTTTTTCCCCTTTGGTAATAATCCCTCTCTATTTTCATTACGTGTTGGTATGATTTTCTCCAATTTATGCCATATCAACAAAAAAAGGATCAAAATTGTTCGAACGCGCTCCTTTGTTACTGTATTTGTAAACAAAAACTCAAATTTGTGGGTGTTAATTTCAAATGTAAAGAGTCATTCTATGAGCGGTTTATTCTAGCTATTGCAAGTTGAATCACACAAATTATATATAATTACATAAATAAAACCACATTTTACCTGTCATATCAGCAGTTCTTCCATGAACATCGTTGAATTCGTAAAAATGTTGTCCTGCTTCGAATTCTTCTAAACATTTTAAATAAACTTTATAGATGATTCCTCTAGCAGAGCTCCGAATTAAACCCCTGCTCATTTTGAGCATAATTGGTCACAGAAATCACCACAATAACACAATAAAATAGAAAAAAACACAAATAACTATTATCTCGTAAAAGAAATGACACATTACGTACCTACCTGACGTGATTGATAACTGACAGAAAGAAAGTTACCAGTTATAATATTTTTTAGTTCTGTTTCAGGACTTTCTTGCCAGGCTGTAACGTCTAAAACAAAACAAAAAGTTTCAAAAATCAAACTACTTTTATTCACCTGAAAGTAACAATTGAGATCTAGTTTAATCACAGTTTTTCTTTTCTGATCTGTCTAGCAACAAAATTCAAAGTTTCACTTTTCTTGTTCACATTGTATTTTAGTTTAAAATTAATTAATAATCAATTAATCAGTCTTTTTATTATAATTCTTAGTGTTTATGTTAATATTGCTTATACGTGGCTTTAAGTATTTCTCTTGCAACCTCTCGGGTGGTAAATTAGTCCATGAAACTGAACAACTTTCCCCAAAGAACATAGGTCAAAATACGAAAAAAAAAATGTAACCTCCCATACAAAATGCGCTATAAACTGATGAAGTTTGTATGGGAACTCAACCCTTTTTTTGTATTTTGACTTGGGGAAAGTTGTTCAGTTACCACCCGAGAGTTGCAAGAGAGATACCTAAAGCCCTGTATACTTTTCTTTTCTAATCTGTCTTGTAATATAATCAGTCAAAAAGTTTCACTCTTTTTGTTCATATTCTGAAGACCTTATAACGGGCGCATTACCAACAGTTAAGGATATAAGACACTTAGATACGACACTTAGAGAGATTAAATTTTTCTGCAAATGTAGATACAACGCTACTCCGAGTTAGGTTATTTAAAGAACGCTAAAACATATCAAAACGGCGATTCGACCATTCGATAGAATTTTTGACGTACATTAACATGATGTCAATAGTGCAGTTACGTCAAAAAGGTTGGTTAGTTCAGTTCGTAAGCGAAGCAACGTATGTAATTTTATTGTTTTTTAATTAAGCCATGAGAAAGGCAAAGAAATTTATGACCATTTTTAAATATTGTCTAATATTTTTCGTGGTAAGGCCCTAAATTTTTCTTACGAACCCATATGTTATTCTAAAGAAAAATAAAACTTCCCGAAATAGAGCAATCAATTGATCGCACAAGATACAAGTATACATTTGTAAAGGCGAAACATGTTACCCTTGTAGGTGTACTGTAAATACTGAATCATTTATTTCTTTGTTGTACACAGTCTTCAAAGGCATGCATGTCGCTATGCATGTGGGTGCATGCTATGTACAAGTTCTATCACGTAAACAAAGCCGTAGCTCCAAAGAAGGAGGCGCTGGCAACAGCTCAAGGAGAGCTCGAGGCCGTGCAAGGTAAAATCTACTGTAACATTAAGTAGATAAGTAATTAATTAATTGTGGATTCATTGTCCTCAATTTCGCTACCTTTTTTATCATAAAGAATCTTTTTTTTTACCAGTCCATATACGTCCCCACCGAGGAACATGGGCCTCCCTTCGAAATACGAAGGGGATTTAGGCCATAGTCCACCACGCTGGCCCAATGCGGGTTAATGGACCGCTCGTCTTTCGAAAATTTTCTTTGGCGGGCGGGTTTCATTACGATGTTTTCCTTCACCACTGAGCAAGTGATAATTAGTAATCCGTACATAAATCCGAAAAGACGAATTTAGTGGTACAAGCCCGCACCAGGATTTGAACCCACGACCTTCGGATTACAAGTCTGGCTCATTACCAACTAGGCTATCACCGCTTTTTTTCTTGGTGTTATCTGAATGCCAGTATTTTGACCGTATTCGCCGCCGAGCCACGTTGCTTTAAACAGCGCCAATGCGGATTGGTGGAATTGTTATCATATATCATCATTATCATAATTATCATCATCGTTATTATAATACCAACGTCATTCACATCATTAGTATGATCATAATTATAATTATGATCATTTATTACAGCAATGTTGGCTGCTGCTCAGGCCAAAATGCAAGCTCTGTTAGAGGGAATCGCGAAGCTGAACGCGTACTTACAAGAAAAGGAAGAAGAGAAGTATAGAATGGAGACTGATATTAACCTATGCTTGGAACGAATGGATCGCGCTAACCGGTACGTACTTACCTAATATTGGACAAATAAATGGGTTAAGTATTTTTAAAAAGCTACCTACGTGAGGGATATTCACAAATAATTTCTGTGGGTCGCGACCCTTAAGGGGGTCGTCAAGCCTTACTCTTGGGGTCGCGTGTAAAAGAATAAGACAATTATTTGTAAGTCCTACACTACAAGATAATTTCAGTGAAAAGGCAATGCCTGTATAATAATGACTCCCGCTGTTCGCGTCTATCCCTTGGTAAACTTAACCTAAGGGGGTCTTAGGGTGTCGCCAGAACTTTTCAACTTCCAAAGAGGTCGCGTATTCAAAAAGATTCAAAAATACTGGCTTATTCGGTTAGATCACCAGCCGGGCTATGATGATCGCAACGACATATTATCTCACGCGTTATCTCGTGGTCACGTGACTGTTTCGACCAATGAGATTACGAGAAAGCGTCACGTGACCACGAGATAACGCGTGAGATAATATGTCGTTGCGATCATCACAGCCCGGCAGGAGATCTAATCCTGGGGTCGTGGGTTTTAGTCCCATTCGCGCCGAACATTTTTCGAAGTCTCGGGCGGAAAGCTACAGTAAATTGTAAATAAATAAAAGTTATTTAAATTTTATTTGTTCACAGACTACTTAACGGGTTGGCAAGCGAACGCGTGCGATGGATCGACACTATCGCCGATTTAGCAGTGGCGTCTGTTAATTTAATGGGAGATATCCTCCTTTGTGCGATTGCCGTCGGATATATCACGCCTTTTACAGAAGAATATCGACGCAGTCTCCTTTCTAAGTGGACTGCTAAAATCATTGTGAATATTTACTTTCTTCTTTTTACTTGTTAAAAGTTTGACTAGTTTCAGAAAACCGGCCAAGTGCGAGTTGGACTCGCGCACGAAGGGTTTCGTACCATTATCTATAAAAACGGCAAAAAATTACGTTTGTTGTATGGGAGCCCCCTTAAATATTTATTATATTCTGTTTTTTAAATATTTGTTACAACTTTCACAAATTTGTACATAATTTGTGAAAATTGTTCGTGAGATACAGCCAGGTGACAGTGGTGACAGACAGTCAGACCGACGGACGGACAGCGGAGCCTTAGCAATAAGACTCCCGTTCTTTAAACTTGTGGGTACGGAACCCTAAAAAACGATTGTTCAAAATCCCTCTCTGGTATTAGATCAAATAACTTTAACTTGAGCCTAAATTCACACCACACAGACCGTGGTTTGGTACTCGCCGGCGAGGACCTTCGTCGCGTAGCCCCCTACATCTCCGTCTCAATTCACGGTATCCCGTTACTTAAAATCATTACTTAAAATTATTTTCTACTCTCGCCACTTGCTCGGTGAAGGTGTAATGTAAAGGCCAACAGCGTCTTCATATAAAAAGAAAAAAAAATACTAAAATCCTACATAATACAAAGAACTTACAACTAAAAAATTGAGAACAAAGTGGAACCATGTGCACACCAAAAGGCTCTGTCTCAGAATTATGTTGCATGAAACAGTGGCTATCTCCGACGTTGTTTATTCTGATAGAACTAAAATCAGCGTTGCAGATTTTAAACAAATTGTAATGGGTTCTTTCTTACCATCAGCGTCGTTGTAAATAAGTATCCAATATTTCGGCACTGTTAAGAACCCGGGGTAAAACTAAAAAAAATACCGCGTGAATCTTAATAAAATTTAGATACTTTGCAAAGGATTTGCCTCATCCTTTTGTCTATCTACGAATCCAAATAATCGGTTCTAGTGCTGACTTTTTTCGCAAGGAAAATTAAGCAGTCTTGTCAGTTTCCGAATCTTCTTGTATCTTTTATGTCCGAACTTTTTACGTGGGTATTAGTTACAATGTTGAATGTTCGTAAATCAAGCATCTCTTTGTCAAGAGATCCAATTTACGGAACCGAAGTGATAGGTTAAGCAACATACTTATCTTCGTAAGAGCAGATAACCTAATGGGTTTCTGTAATGGCAATTTATGACTTTTTCGTGGTTTAGAGGGCTCGTTGAAATGGGCTGCTGTTGTCAGTTGACTACATTCGTTAAACTAAGTCAGAGCCTAGTTGGCGGTTTGAAAACTAACACCATACGGGCTAGCATACGCGCGTGAAATTATGTCAAAGCCATTCAACCTTTTCATACGCCCTACGTTGGAGCGAAAGGTCGACTTGAGGTACATTTATGACAAAACTATGTCATTGTGAATATGCTAGTCAAGCAGGTTTAGTTATTATATTTAGGCTTAGGAAGGAAGTATTTAAATTTTTTTTCTTTGAATTTTATTGGCTTATTTTATTATTTATTTGTCTTTCAACAGGAAGTAAAAGTCCCTCACTCCAGTGGTGCGACGCCGCTGACAATTCTCGGCGATGACGTACAGATCAGGTAAACACATGAAATCAAGCACTTACCCCTTTATCCAAGATGTAGGGGATGGTTTGGTCGTGATGTCTCCACTGCCAAATCCTTAATCATGGTCAATCATAATTATGGTGTTATTTCCGAGCCCTTCATTGTAAAAGATATTTAAAAATAATTTTCTTGGTTTTAGGAATTGGCAGATGTATGGTCTGCCGCGAGATCCTTTGTCAGTAGAGTCAGCAGTGTTAATCTTCAATTCGCGTCGCTGGCCACTCATTATTGACCCGCAGACACAAGCTAACAAGTGGATTCGTGCAATGGTACCAATGTAGATTTATGGAACTTTCAACTAAGTAATTGGACATTAATCCAAAATGAAACGGGCAAGTGCGAGTCGGATTCGTGCACGAAGGGTTCCGTACCATTACCTATAAAACCGGCCAAGTGCGAGTCGGACTCTATAAAAACCATTATCTCTATAAAAACGGTAAAAAAATCACGTTTGTTGTATGGAAGCCCTCTTAAATATTAATTTTTTTCTACTTTGTTGAAACTTTGTTGTTTTTTTTTCTACTTTGTCTACTTTGTATTTGTTGTTATAGCAGCAACCAAAATACATCATCTGTGAAAATTTTAACTGTCTAACTGTCACGGTTTATGATATACAGCCTCG
The DNA here is from genome assembly GCA_949987775.1 of Aproaerema taeniolella. NCBI lineage: Eukaryota > Metazoa > Arthropoda > Insecta > Lepidoptera > Gelechiidae > Aproaerema > Aproaerema taeniolella. The sequence goes on from OX465245.1 coordinate 11,902,836, forward strand.
GACAGACTTTCTATAAAAACGAGAAAAAAAAATGACGTTTTTTGAATCGGAGCCCCCTTAAATATTTATTTTATTCTGGTTTTTAGTATTTGTTGTTATAGGGCACAAAGAAATACATCATCTGCAAAATTTTCAACTGTCTAACTATCATGGTTGATGAGATACAGCCTGGTGACAGACGGACGGCGGACGGACCGACGGACAGCGGAGCCTTAGTAATATGGTCCCGTTTTTTCCCTTTGGGTACGGAACCCAAAAAATAATGAAAGCGGACATAGCCATTGTATACGGGGTGACTTTAAATTAGTTAGCGAAACTTTAGCGGGTGGTTCTCCCCTTGAAACTGAACAACTTTCCCTCCTTAGGAAACACCATCATGAAATTCTGAAAAAAGTTCTTTTTCGTTTCCTGTACTAAGGCTATCAACTGATCGCACGTGTTGTATTTAGAGGCGAACATTTTTTTCATAACTCGACCTATGTTCCGCGGAGAAAGTTATTCAGTTTGGTGGACTGATCCACATCCTTATTTTCGCTAACTAATTTAAAGTCACCATATACAGGGTGATAAAAAACCTCCTAGCTATATTCAAAATCCTGAACCAGTATCACTTACAGAAAACTTTTTTATTTTTTATTTTTTTCGGTAGGATTTTTTTTTCCTAAACGTAGACATAGACACCACCCGGGTGCACCCAAAATGATTTCATAAATGTCTTCTTAGAGTGATACTGATTCAGGATTTTGAATATAGCTAGGAGGTTTTTTATCACCTTGTATGAAAGTTTTATTGTCAGATTTTTTTTAAAACTGGATTATTGATCATGAATCTTCATGCAGGGTAAAATCGAAGGCTTGATCGTTTGCAAGCCAAACGACCGCGACCTCTTGAGGAGTTTTGAGTCGGCGCTTCGCTTCGGGAAACCTTTACTATTGGAAAACGTCGGCGAGGAAATTGATCCCGCACTTGATCCTGTGCTGCGGGTAAATACCTACTCAGGAGCCGTCCATATATTACGTTACATTAAGGCGACTACAGCACCTAAATTACGATTTTATGATGCGTAGATAAGCATGACGCACTGCATTAAATCGAAGAAAAAAATACTACGGTAATATTCAGGACATAAACTAGATAAGTAGTTTGCTGAAAACATGATTCAGCACTTTTGGTTCGATAGAAAAAGCTGACAAAGTCACCTCTAAATACCCAATATTATGTATCTTTCAAGCTGTAAAAACGATAGTAAAATGCACACAGGAACTTGAATTTGCTATAAAAATGTTCGTGATTGAACACTCTCGATAAGTAGTTAACGTATTTTTCGATTTCAACTTCCTTACCTTCCCATAAATCTCATTTTTCTAACTTTCGAACATGTTTTACGCACGCACGCTTTCATAGTCCATAAACTTCGTGTATCGATACTGTTCGCACAGCCGGCCCAGGCCTGTTGAGAGACGGAGATAGCACTATTCCTATGTGTGCTGCCTTTATCGGGTGCTGTAGTCGCCTTAATAGGGGGAAGTAAACGCCCAATCTAGAGGCGAGGTGCGGAAAACGCCCGACAATCGTAACATAGGGGGAATTAAGGGTAATGTGAAGATATAATTTTACGAAGATATAAAAAAAAAAACGTGATGAAAGGGCGAAGGGCCTTAGGTCTATTTGACTGTGATGTCATATATATACGGCTGCTTAAACTTCGTTTTAAGCTCCGACAAAAAAGAGGGGTGTTATAAGTTTGACGTGTGTATTTGTATGTTTGAGTATTTGTGTGTCAGTCTGTTGCGTAACTCCTAAACGAATGGACCAATTTCGATGCGTTTTTTTGTTTGTTTTAAAGCTGACACGATCGAGATGGTTATCAGATTTTTATTTCTGATTCGCGTTCTGTAATACGTACCTAAGTGTGGCAACTGTCATCTGACCTCCATGGCCCTGATAACAAGGGAACTAAGTCTGTATTGTATCGTGAATACAGGGCTTTAGGTATGGGAGATCAAACATTATTTTTCGTATTTTGACCTATGTTCCTTGGGGAAGTTGTTCAGTTTCATGGACTGATTAACCTCCCGAGAGGTTGAAAGAGAGATACCTAAAGCCCTGTATACGTTCAGTCGCCTGAGTGTGCAGGTTTCTCCATAATTATATGTTTTACCATACCGTAAGAGGTGCTATTATAAAAGAGCAAAACTTATTGGTACACAGCGGTTCTGAGGATACAAATAATCAGATAAGAGTAATTGTGTTGAAAAATGAAGTACTGACATTTGCTTTTTTAATAGTCTAATGATAGCCCAGTAATGAGTTAAACTTGTAACTGGAAGGTTGCAGGTTCAAATTCTGGTGCAGGACTGTAGATTATGTAAACAGATTATGTACTTATGGATTTTTCATTTATCATTTATCAAACCCACACGACTAAGAAAATTCGTTTTCGTAAAAAGCACGGTTCACCAAGCCGCATCGAGCCAACGTGTTGGTCTGTTTTAAAAAAAAAAAAATACTCCCCCACTCCCCAGTGGGGAGTGGGAACGTAATAGTCCCCACCAAGCGGCACGGGCCTCCTTTCGAAACGTGAAAGGGATTTAGGCCAAAAAATAATTGTCAAGTAAATAATGTTTACCTCAAATAGTATAATTTTCACTTTAACTCTATCAACAGCGTCAATACTTCAGGCAAGCGGGGCAACTCGTTCTCAAGCTGGGCGACTCAATGATACCCTACACAGCCGGCTTCCGACTCTTCATCACCACCAAGTTGCCAAACCCCAAGTATACTCCTGAAACGTCGGTCAAAGTGCAAATCGTTAACTTCGCGCTTGTACCCAGGTCAAAACTCTTTATTGAGTACTATTTTTATATTCATACTAGCTGATGCCCGCAACTTCGTTTGCGTGTTAATTTTTTTTTGTACAGAGTACTCAGATTGAAAACATCTATCTTACGTGATTTAGATTTTTACATACAAAAGTTTTTTCCCGCTAACTCCCGTTCCCGTGAGAATTTTGCAATATCCTGTTGCAACTAAACTTCTAAGTTTACTAAGGTACCTGCATGCCAAATTTCAAGCGTCTAACTTAAGAGGTTTAGATTTTTCATACAAAAGGATTTTCCCGCTAATTCCCGTTCCCGCGGGAATTTCGGGAATTCCTTTCTTAGTGCACCTCTACGGTACCTAAGCTACGTCCCTTCCAAATTTAAAGTGCCTACGTTTAGCCGTTTAGGCTGTGCGTTGATATGTCAGTCAGTCAGTCAGTTTCTCCTTTTATATATTTAGATGAAATTCCGGAATGTAGTTAGAGAAAATCAGTGATTTTTCCCATGAAACTATTTAACTTTTTCCAAATCTTAAAAATATTATTTTCCATGAGCACAAGTAGCGAAGTATGTCCCTTGGGAAAAGTTTTTAGTTTAGTGGGCAGATTACTTCATTTTTGCAAAATAATTCCTGAAACTAGTCGTCCTATAGAACAATACGTTTTTTAACCCCTGACAAAAAGTGGGGTGCTATAAATTTGACGTGTGTATCTATGTGTCTGTGTATCTGTATGTCCGTGTATCTTTGTAACTGTGTGTTCGGCTGTGGCATCGTAGCTCCTAAACAAATGAACCGATTTCGATAAAAAAAAATCTTGTTTGAATGCTGACATAATCGAGATGGTTCTTAGCTTTACTTGATCAAAATTGGTTCAGCCGTTTAAAAGCTAGAAGCAATCAAATGTCAGGGGTGTCGCTAATTTATTTATTTTAGATTTATAATTAGTGGTTCTGAATGAACCTCTCTCCTCATCTGACGGTCGAGTTTGAATAATAGCTTTGAAATAAGTACATATAGTTCGACTATATCGATACAGAAATTCGGCAAGAATCAATACATTTAGATAGATAGATAAAAACATTTATTCACATAATCACAGCACACGAACAATCAACATAAAGCATTACAACTCACAAAAATAAATTGAACATGGAACACAACACAAACAAGTACAAAATTAGATAATCAGACAGGTTAGAGAGAGAGAGTCGTGTACTGTGCCGGTGAATGGGCTTTGGCTCAGCTTAATGCTACAGCAGAGCTGCAACGCTGATAATTCTGCCAATACCCAGAGCATTCAAAATACGTCTTTCTCCTTCTCTTAAAATCCTAAAAGCACGTGTTATTTATAGGTATGAGTTTGTATCCGTTTATAGACGACTAACGGTTACCTATAGGGGTCGCGAAATAAACATTTAATAACCTAATTCTATTTTCACTACAGCGGTCTATCGGAGCAACTGCTCTCAATAGTCGTAGCTCAAGAGAGGCCAGATCTTGAGGAATTACGAGGCCAATTGATCGTGTCTCGAGCACAAATGGCTACACAGCTGGCGGAAATGCAAGCGGACATTTTGTATGGATTGTCCAATAGCGAAGGCTCTCCTGTTGACGACTTGCCACTTATTTTAACCCTCGAGGCTATCAAAATAAAGAGCGTTGAAATCAACGTTAGTAATGTTTTATGTTCTTCTCATTAATTCGCGGCAATTTTTTTTTGTGTGAAAACATACGTTTTGTTCTTAGATCTGGGTGATTGTGACCCATGAAAAAAGATTAGTGTATTTTTTTGTATTTGTATTTTGAAAAAATACCTTTGAGTGTATTTTTTTTTAAAGAGACTTTTACAAAAAAGTAAAGTGAAGCAAGCCACTTCACTTTTTTGTAAAGGACTCTTTAAAAAATGAGTTATCCCTATGCTATTAGAATCCTTTATCATTATAAGGGTGGATTGCACCACAGAAGCAGTTATAGTAAAAGTTTGTGTCAAATTTAACACTAACAGTAACTCTGACTTTAACAGTTACAGGAAAATGCGTTGCACCAGCGAATTCGTTAGCTTTGTTAAAGTTAAAGGGGTTGCAAGTCAAATGAAGCCTGATTTACCCTAAATTCGATGCGGGTGATATTTTTAAATGGCAATACTAAACATAATCGTAAAAACCATTGACATAGTGTCACTCATAGACATAGAAATAAATTATTAAATACCTCATGTCACTTCATTTCATTGATGTCAGCTTTGGTGAACATTTTTTCTCTATTGTAAAAAGTTTTGGGTTATTATTTTATTATAACTTAAGTTTGCGTGATGGGCGCGCTAAAATAAGCGCAAAAAAAGATGATATTGTATATCCAGAGAGCGGCGATTCGGACTCCGATCGCGATGATTCCGATTAAGTATCAGATTACTGCCGTCAGTACCCTGAAGATGGTGGGAACTTTGAATATCTAGTGATATATGAGAGTGCAGTAAAACCAACTTAGGAAATTGTTCTTACTTCTTTTTACCTGGGCCTGCGCTAGTCTATTTAAGTTTTCTAGCTAGTTATATAGGCAGGGATCTCAAGTTTATTTTGTTTGAAAATTAAATTACAACGTTCTTCTATTTTTCGTATTTAGTATGTTGTAAGTATTTAAGAAGATTGTGATGGGATCGTTTGGAGACGTTGTAACAAAATCTGAAAGACGAGTTTTGCACTGTCAGCACTTGTTTTTCAGCTTTTGGTTTAGGCACGGATCATACACTGTATCACAATAATCCAACTGAGACAAAACCAGATATTTCATCAACCTCCATCTTACCGCCTTACTCAGAAAGGGGTTTTTTAAATATTTAAATTAAATCTATTTCGTTTTGCAAGATCTATATCTAAAATAGTTTCAACTTGCTCTCCGTTTCTTATTCAGAGCAATTATTATCAGTCATGTATGTATGTACTTTATTGTACAATGATAATACGTTAACAGTAATAGGAAGTTTACAAAGGCGGACTTATCCCACGTGGGGATTTCTTCCAGTCAACCTAGTAAGAGTACTTAACAGAACAAAGAACTACTCGGCGTTATGACAAATTCATTGTTGTAGAGTAAAACAAAAATATATTATTGGTGGCATAGTTTAGGCCTTCCAATTATTTTATTTCAACTCTTTATTTTATCATAGTTTTTCTGTTTGTAAGAAAATGTTTACTACCACTGCTGCTTTGTTTACATAATTTCTAATACGAAAAAAAACGAAGTATAGGTAAGTATACTTTTCTTTTTCTATTTACACTGACAAGATCATCAGTTTCGTCTTCAGAACTGGTTTCCACGAGTATTTCTTGGAGCAGGGCCATGATGTTTAGAGGTTATATTCAACGCGTTTGTCAATTTGACGGATAACTTAACACTAACTATAACACTAACCAGCGAAAAGTGAGCAGTTACGGTTATGGTTAAAGTTATGACGTTATTTAACAATTTGTCAGCTGGTGCAACTCATTTTTGGCCTAACCGATACTTTAACTGAAATTTTGGTTTTTGTTATTGTTAAAGTAAGATGGTACAACCCACCCTAAATTGATAGCTTGGCAACAGTAACTGCTGTATTAGAGTGACATAGAATGCAAGTCGCAGATATTTATTGATTCACAAAGTACACAGTAATGACAAAAAAAATAGTACATTATAATATAAGTGCGGTAAGTTGAAAATTACAGCCGAGGCGATATTGCTAGCCCGAACCGTAGGCGAGGGTTACAAGAAAGCAGAGGCTGTAATTATCAAAGCGCACGTATGTCATACGACGTTTTATAACATATTTGCGAGAAAATAAATAAAAATCGGACTTACTTAAACGAATAAATCTTAAATCACTTGTTAAAGCAAAACGATTCAGCGAAAAGAAAAAGCGCGCGGAATAATTTTTACTTGTTCACAAATTAGCGATGCGCGCGCATCAACGCTTTTTTTTAGGCAAAGGCCCAAAAAACAACCAGTATTACTAATAAAGTAAATTAATATTTTTTTGTGTTTTTGTTACAGATAAATGGTTGTAATTAATTGTTAAAATTAATTAAATTAAAGTATTAAATGTTTATTTATTATATTTTATCTCCTTAAATTAATTTGATTCATAAAATTTTGACCACTTTTCTGACATAAAAACTCTTTGCAAAGATTTAAAAATGTACCGTTCGTTTTTAGACGGAGCATCTTGATAAACCGTACGTTTTACATTACGTTACCGAACAAGATCGTAATGAGATACAATACGAAATTGAAATTGGTGAATTAAGAGACCCTTTACGAGCAAATGTGTTATAAAAAAAAATTACGACTCCTGTTCCGTGCCATCTGAATTGTGCCAAGCAAAGGGTACAAACTGAACAATATACTTAACCTACACATTAATATTATTCATATTACGAAGGTCGAGCATCGTACACATAGGCAGGGAAACTGATGGGTGACCGAAATGGCAATTTATTACGAGCATTTCCGTGCTTCGGAGCCCTCGGTGCCCACGTTAAGCTGTCGGTCCCAGATGTTATCGATTAACCCATTTGGTAGTGTGAAAATTCTGACACCAGGGTTAGTCAAGTTCACCACGCACTTGACTATAACATGATAAAAGGAAGAAGAACATTTTTTTCTAGATAAAAGTGGAAGACATAGAGAAAACAACAGCCGAGATTGAAATAGCTCGAGCCGAGTACGTACCAGTGGCTAATAGAGGGCAGATTCTCTTCTTCTGCCTTTACGCCATGAGCAACGTGGATCCTATGTACCAGTACTCTTTGGAATGGTTTGTCAAGCTATTTATCAAGAGCATGGCTGATACTGAACCTAATGGTGCGTACTGTCTATTTTTTAACGCTTTTAGTTTTAATTTTTACATAAACATTCTTAATCTATGCTTCTATATAAATTAATATTATAAAAAGGAAAGTTTTTATTGTTTATTTTTTTTTGCATTGAATAGGCTTCGAAACTACTGGACCGATTTGAAAAATTCTCACTATTAGAATGCCACATTATCCCTGAGTAATACAGGCTACATAATTTTCCCGAATGCCCACGGGAACGAAGTCCCGGGCGGAATGCTAGTTTATTTATAGTTAGACTTCTTACTTGTTCTTTCTATTCTGGTGCAGTCGATGACGTTGATATACAAAAAGTTTTTGTCCGAGGAGATAAGATTCATATCAAAAACAAAACAAAAGACACCAATTAACCTTGACTTTTAGGAAACGTCAAATACGCGAAAACTCAACCGACTTATCTCTAACCAGGGTGTACGGTGCGGTGTTTAATCCTCATCCTCACCTGCTAGTGGTGCACCTTGCTGTTTAACCTTTAAAAGTCTTCTTTACTTGATACTAGCATCCCGCTCGGGACTTCATTCTCGTGGGAATTCGGAAAAACTATGTAGCCTATGTTACTCAGGGATAATGTAGCATCCTAATAGAGAAATAATATTTGAAATCGGTCCAGTAGTTATTAAGTTTATTTGTTACATACAAAAATAAAAATCTTTCCTCTTTATAATACTAGTTTAGTATAGGTACAGATTAGCGACTTTGCCATTCTCTATTTTAATGTTCATTAAAATACTCGGACATTGGTAAAATTACTAAAATAATGAACGCCATTTTATCTAGAATTGAATTAAACTCACGGAATACCAGAATGAACACTCGAAAATGATCCATTATATCCATTATTCCATTGTATCCATTGATCCATCATATCCATTATTATTAGATACAGTAGAGTCTTTAGTTGTACACGTTCTCAGTGTGCTTACAGCGATTTCGCGCGGCATCCGTTCCAAATCCTTTTAAATGCAATCAGAATCAAAAAAACTAGAGATCTTAGAGATTTTACTTTCGTCGTTCGTTAACTTGGATCAAGTTTGTGAGCAGTGTCTAAAGACCAAGGTCTTTAATCAATGCGTCCTACCAGTCATGACCTACGGAGCCGAAACGTGGAACATGACAGTGAGGGTGGCCCACCGATTGCACGTCGCTCAGCGAGCAATGGAGCGCTCCATGCTCGGGATCTCGTTAAGGGATAGAATCCGAAACGAGGTCATCCGACAGAAAACCGGAGTGATGGATATTATCCAAAAGTGTAGCAAGCTGAAGTGGCAGTGGGCTGACCATGTCTGTCGCAGAACCGACGAGCGTTGGAGTAGACAGGTTCTCGAATGGAGACCACGTCTTGGCAAACGTAGTGTAGGACGCCCCCCAGCCAGATGGTCAGATGACCTAAAGAAGATAGCGGGTAGTGGCTGGATAAAAACAACGGAGGATCGTGCAAAGTGGCGCACCTTGGGGGAGGCCTATGTTCAGCAGTGGACTGCAATAGGCTGATATGATGATGATATGATGAAGTTTGTGAGCAATGGCAGGTTACGAACTTTATCCGAGTTAATCGAATGACAAAACTAATAGAAATAACATTGTGATTGATTTTTTTATTTTTTTTATTATAAGATGGGTTAACTCTTGTCATCAATCTTAACTAAGGTCATAGATGAGGTCGAGGATGGAGCGAGTTAACCCAGAAAATGCATATAAAGGCACTGGTACTCCCACGCACCGACGGAAAACAGCAAGCTGTTTGGCGTCGGACTTCGGTAGGAGGGTGGTCCTGAACCAGACGGCCCTTTACAGAGCCTACCACACCGCATGAGACCATAGGACGACACCTCAGATTTAGGACAGGTGTCGTTGCCTGGGATGGATTAATAGGAGGCAGGTCTCATTTGTGTTTCCTTAGTCGCCTCTTACGACACCCACGGAAAGAGATGGGGTAGTGTTATTCTCAACCGATCACCACAAAATTACTTCGGACAGCATTTTCATTGTGCGGAACCACTCTTTTGCTGCTGGAAAATAATTATTTTTTTCCTTTGTAGAGGACATTATAGAACGTGTCGAGACAATAATACACCATTTCACGTTCAGTTTATACCAAAACGTATGCCGAAGTCTCTTCGAACGCCACAAACTCTTGTTTGCATTTTTGCTGTGCACGCGCATACTTCTTGATAAGAGACTCATTAAAAGGAAAGAGTTTCAGTTCCTTATAATTGGTGGAAAAATCACAAAGGTTAGTATTACTGTCACATATATGTTACTCTCTGCGGTAAGAAAAGACCACGGATTGTCACTTGGTAAGATTCAAATTAAACAAACCTCTTTTGCTTTATATATAATCATCGGTCCTTTCATGCATGTCAACAGATATGTCATCTACGTTCGCATCGTGAAGACTCGAAAAGCACCCACAGTCGCTTCCCTTAGTGTCATATAGGGCCCAAAAGGTGCCTTTGATGAAACCAGCACCATATTTTAGTATGTTATTAAGCATGTTATTCTGACTAAAAAAATATTGGGAAACAGTTTCTAACGTGGTTAAGTCACCAGTTATGACGTCATCAAAATTGCCGCTGCCGCGTTCAGAATATTGCGTATACAACACGTCACATGTAAGCTTGTGTGGGGTGTCATATAAACCAAAATTAAATGCGCTACAATATTGTTTTTACATTTGACCTTGTAAATACCATATTTTGAGAGAAATCTTAAGTTTTATTTAAATACTAGCTTTCCGCCCGCGGCTCCGCCCGCGTGAACTACAGGTTATATCGTGCCTAACTGTGGGATAAATGTAGCCTATGTCCTTTCCCAAATTTCATCAAAGTCGGTTTAGTAGTTTAGGTGTGAAAGATGGACAGACAGATAGAAGAGTTACTTTCGTTTTTTGTTTTCATTAACTTTACTAGTAACTTGACAGTAAAATATTGTATCAAGATATAAATACTACATTAATAAGCTATAAAGCTCCATTAACATTTTGAAAATTGGTTTATAAACAAGCAAGTTACACTATTTTTGTTCCATACCGGATGACACCACCAAGAGTCGGTTTTTTTTACCGACCGACAAAGATACCCATGCAATCAAAACTAGCCTACAGCTTTAATAGTTTTGATTTTGCATGGATATCTTTTTCATTGGGTAAAAAAAATCGACTCTTGGTGGTGTCATCCGGTATGGAACAAAATAATGTATTTTTAACCCCCGACGCAAAAAGAGAGGGATTTTATAAGTTTAACGTGTCTGTCTGTGTATCTGTCTGTGGTATCGTAGCTCCCAAACGGATGAACCGATTTTCGTTAAGTTTTTTTTTTGTATCATAGATAATTTATCTCGAGTGTTCTTAGCCATGTTTCATGAAAATCTGTTCAGCCGTTTGAAGATCTTCGCTCTTTTCTAGTTGACGAGGGGATCTGACTAACTTCCTTATGTTCGATCGATTCGAAATACGGTACCGTGTTACTTCAATGATATTGAAAGTATATGGTTTGGTAACCATGACCTGATCAGCCGTTTGAAGATCATCAGCTCTTTATTAGTTGATGAGGGGATCGGACTACCTTCCATATGTTCTATCGATTTGAAATTTGGTACCGTGTTACTTCAATGATATTGAAAGTATATGGTAAGGTAACCATGACCTGATCAGCCGTTTGAAGATCATCAGCTCTTCAATACTTGATGAGGGGATCTGAATACTTAGAGTAGGTAGTTAAACTTAATCTAGTAAATTAAAACTAATATGATACCTAGTACCTAACTAAGTTACTGACTCAACTAACTAATCACTATAAATACCTTCCTTATATTTATACCTACTTTAAAAAGGACAAAATAAAAGTAAAATTAAAATTTTTAAAATCCCCCGACACAAAAAATAAACTCTAGAAACAAACAAATAATATTTTAAACTTATTATAATTATCATCGTCACATATATTATGTATTATTTGAACTTACATATTATATGTGACGATAATAATTAAAATTTTCAAAATGTTAATGGAGTTTTGGCTTACGGAATATGTTACCCACGTCGAGCTACGTGGGCAACATATGACGTCATCGATACAAGCCACGCGTGTATCGATGACGTCATTTCATGCGTAGCGTGGTCGTGGGTCGCAGTGGACACAATCATATACATTTTCTTGCAAAGTGAAGCTTAACCCACGTGCGTAGCCTCTCCGTGCGCCGCGGTGGGTGTAACCAATATTGTAGCACATTTAATTTAGCTTTTTATGACACCCCACACAAGCTTACATGTGACATACTTCCTGTTGTATATGCAATATTCTGAACGCATCAGTGGCCATTTTGATGACGTCATAACTGGTGACTTAACCACGTTTGAAACTGTCTCCCGATGGTTTTTCAGTCAGAATAACATGCTTTTAACAACATACTAAAATATGGCGCTGATTTCATCAAAGGTACCTTTTTTTCCGCTAAGGAAAGCGACTACCAATAGTTTTTTTGCAATAGGTCTATGACATGAGCATGACAATCTGTCAATGGCAACATACGTAGACGAGAGAGATTCATGTTTTCGTTTTAGTTTAATTTGAGCGTGACATATATTTTGATGCATGCTCGTCGGATGAAACAATGATTCAAGTAAGTTTAGGTTCGATCGTTGAAATGGTCAAATTGGTCCATTTATTGAATTGGCCTTATTATGATCGGCCTGAGCATATCGTGAAATAGGGATTGATTTCATAATGCAAATAAAATGTAAAAATATAATAATAATTAAAATAATAATTTAGTTGACTAAGACATGTCTTTGCCCAGCAGTGGGATCTCCAGGCTCGAGAAAAAAAAGAAAATCAAAATATTTTTTTTTTTCATCATTTGGCTTTTTTTTGTATGTTGATTAGAGATTAAAAGTGCTGGATTTAGCATCCAGTAATTCTTCCGGAGCAATCTAGATCCAGTTAGTTTTTTGTCCTGCTGGATGCATTTGATGCGTACCGGGCACCAGGATCTCCTAGTTCAATCCCCCAGGGGATCCCTGTGAACTCATCGGTTCATCAGGATCGCCTTTCGTATAAAAAGATGTTTTCACACTGAATCGATTTTCACTAAAAACACATTTTATTTGAACTGGCTTGTGTTAGTTAATGCAATATTCTTGTTTATCAATAATAATGTCAGTCTTGTGATATGCATTTCCTGTTCTTTCATTGAGTTGCTTTTACGTTTCTTTTGGCGTATTACATAGTATGTATAATAAAACTGTAGAGTTCGAATTCGAAGGCTGATCAAAAGCAACTGATAAGTTTATAAAAAAAAACACAATAACAATAATTAAACAATTACATTATCGTAGGTCATTTCTTAGATATTATTAAATAAAATATTTTTAGAAACAGTGTGATAACGTCTTAACTTATTTTTATCCTGATGAACCGATGAGTTCACTGTGATCCCCTGGGGGATCAAACTAGGGGATCCTGGTGGCCGGCTTCATTTGGTGCTGATCCAGCGGTATTGATTGTTTTTTACAAATAAAATGTAGGAGTTAGAAAACCCCGATCCGAAATGGATAACAACCCGCGTGTGGATGGATATGCAGCAGATGACAAGCGTGAACTCTCTACGTAAGTTCGTCGAGGTAGACTTCGTAACGCACATCAAGTTCTTCAGGACATATTACGATTCGCACATGCCACATAAGTGAGTTTCGATATTAAATATATTTTTTACATCTCTAATTAGAATAATAAAGAATTAATTATAATTACAAGATCGCAGTACCCTGTAAATGTTTTTTGAAAAAACTATCTTTCCGCTTTGTGCGCGTAAAATCTTGTAAAAAAGTATAAAATTTCCTAAAATGTAATTATCCATTTTTTATAGCTAAAATTTATTTTTCTTCATAAAAAAATGGAAAAAATACACATTTCCTTATCAAGAGAGTTTATAGGCTGGTTGATAGAACAATGCTGGATAAAATGTCACTGTTAACACCCGTTTCTAGTGAAAACGCGTTTTCCCTGGTTAAAACCAGTTTTTACTGTCTTTGTGAAAACTAGATTTCCTAGTTTCATCTAGAATTTACTAGAAAGTTTAGTTTATTAGTATAACCTTAGTAACTAGTACTAGAGAAACTTGGTGGGAAGTTATTTTAGGTTTTTTCAAACAGTTAATTCTAGTTTTCACAAAGGCAGTTAGTATAAACTAGTTTTAACTATAGAAAACGCGTTTTAACCAAAAACGGTTTAGAACTGTAACAAATACAAATGTATGGGAGAATGACAGCAATTACAATGTTTCAGAAAAAAATCATATTTCGTAATGTAACATGACAGGTTACCGTGGCCTAAGCCGTTGGATACGCAGTTGGACAACTTCCAGAAGCTTATCGTCCTGAAATGTTTCCGTCCTGACAAGCTGGTCCCCTGCGTGCAGGTAATTAATAGATTTAATTCTATATCCTGCTTATTGTAAATGTGAAATTGTTGTGGACGTTCAAAGTGAATGTTCCGGGAAGTTGACATTCATGGAAATAGACTTAATAAACAGACTGGACATTTCGGTAATAAGACTTAAAATGCCTAAAGGATTTATACAGAATCACGCAAAAACTACTAAACGGATTTTGATGAAACTTTACATTGCATTGCCTAAACATCAGAATAAAACATAGGCTATATTAATTTTCCCAAATTACCAAAAAAAAGCTTTTTTACTCTTTTTTTCAGGTTTTAAATCTTTAAATGTTCCTTACAAATCGTGTGTAGGTTATCACAACTTTTGAATAAAACAATTATCCTTTCTATCTTCATCATCACCATCTTTATTTTGTAGGAGTTCGTAGTGACGGGTCTTGGCGCTCGCTTCGTGGAACCGCAGCCGGCTGACCTAGCTGCGTTGTACGCGGAGTCCGACCCACTCTCGCCCATTATATTCGTGCTCTCTACTGGCACAGACCCTGCTGCAGGTAAGTAACAGCTAGTAAACCTACAGGGTTTTACTATGAACTGCACGTAAACTGACAAATGTCAAGAAAAATGTCGAAAAAGTAATTCTTACAAATATTATAAACGCGAAACGTATGTATGTATGGATGTTTGTTACTCTTTCACGCTCAAACGGCTAAACCAATTTTGATAAAATTTGGTGTGGAGGTAGCTGACACCCTGAGTCAATACATAGGCTACATAATTTTCCAAATATTCCCATGGGAACGAAGTCCGGGGCGGAAATCTAGTTGAAAATAAATAATAATCTAACAAATATTGATCAGCTAATAGCAGTATTTTGTGTGAAAAACTTTTATTTTGAGAATTTCATCGCAAGTTTGTTCCGGTTTTTTTTTACAAAATGTAAGATACCTAAAAAATAGTAATGTAGATAGACAGGGTATAGACATACAGAAAATGACAGGCTGTGTATAGACAGTATAATGAAAAACCTTTTTGTAGTCTGTGTTTTAAAATACGCATATTTTATTTCTCACAGTTTGCTGCCTATACCAAATGCTAGTTCCAACAAAGATGCTTTTGTAGATTGTGTGATTATACCTTTTCTTTTTTGTTAATTAAACATCCACAAACTTGATGTCCGTGCCCTTGTTATGATATTCCACCTTAACATATTTTGTCATAATTTCAGATCTGCTAAAGTTCGCAGACAAGATGAAGATGGGCAAACGTTTTGAAAGCATATCGCTGGGACAAGGCCAGGGTCCGCTGGCTGAAGCCATGATGCGCCAGGGCATTGACTTCGGCAATTGGGTATTTTTTCAGGTACTGATGTTGTAGTTTATGGAGTTTGTGTAGCTTTGCTGATTTTGGGTGACTTTAAATTAACGAAAATTAAGGATGTTTGATCCCTACTTAACTGAATAACTTTCCCTAAGGAACATTGGTCGAAATAAAATGGTTAATTTCGCCTTTCCGTACAATTTGTGCGAGCTGATTGCCTGTGCGTAAAATGTTTTTTTTTTTTAATTTCATATGGATTCTTGTAGAAAGATGTTTAGTGTACATAAAGTTTCGTTGACTAAATCGGAGTCAGCACCCGTTGTGACTTGTGACGTTTGGTAGATATATTAGTTCCTTTCATAAAGAGTAAGTATGATCAAGTAAAATCTTAATGTCAAAGTGTTCACATCGCCGAATAGCGTCCATCTGTAGTCAATCAACATCCAGGACCTACTGTTTAACATGCCCTCCTAAGCACTGAAACGCTCATGGTAAATCGCCACGGTCACCCATCGAGGAACACTATCCCGTGTACCTTGTTTTTACAAAATACATTTAGCATAGTCATGTATCCGAAAGATCTCAATGTATCTTAAGCGGTACCTACTCAGATAGGCACATATTTTTTTTTAGAACTGTCACTTGTCACCTTCATGGATGCCAGTGCTAGAATTGGCAGTGGAGCAGATCTCTCCGGAGGTGGTGCATAAGGACTTCCGTCTTTGGCTTACTTCTACGCCTTCACCGCAGTTCCCTGTCGCCCTTCTTCAAAACGGTATGTAGCCCGTAACCAGTAGAGGTGCAATCTAGGGTAATCTTACAATACCTCTGTGATTTTGTACAGGTATTTGTAAGCAGTGGCGTAGCTACCGGAGGGCAGTGCCCCGGGGCCCCCAAGCTCAGGGGTCCTTCGGACTCTGACTTAAAAACTTTAAATTGAACTGGTGAACATTTCTCCCACATTCGGAATATAAATAAACCAGATTCCAGGTCCAGGAACGCGACTTTAACAATGGCAAATTATTTGAAAAAATACAGGGGATCTGGAGAACGACGAGTCTGGATTACGACAAATCTGGAGTAGGTATGTCGAATTAGGAACACGACGAATTCGGAAAAAACGATTTTAAATAGTTTAGTTGGGGCCCTAGTTTATTTTTTGCCCCAGGGCATTTGGTTAACTTGTTACGCCACTGTTTGTAAGACGGCATGCGGTTACGTCACTAGTTCCATCCTCTCTCTCTCTCTCTCTCTTTCGCAAGCAAGCAAGATAGGAAACCTGTCCCCCCCCTGGCTGGATAGTTTCTAATTCACCCGTTTTAAGTTACGCCAATTTCCCTGCTACCTTCAGTTTTACTCACTACCTTCTCGTTGTAAAATAAATAACAAAAAACAGAGTTAATTCAGGTTTTTACTGTTAGTAATGTCAGCAGACAAGTCACGGATCAAAGTTCAAAGCCTAATTTTTTAATAATTTTGCTAATGTTTCCAATTGCTTTTTATCTTAGGCTACAAAATGACGGTGGAGCCCCCTCGTGGTATGAAAGCTAATCTCCTGAAAGCATATATGAACCAAGTCACCGATTTTGTAGACTTCCTTACGTCCGGTGATCCCAAAGTGCCTACTTTTAAGGTAGGTACTTATTTTTTACTTTCATATTCTTAGTATTTTCTATTTTATCGTGTATGGCGAATTTGACTAGCCCTGGTGGACGTGAGAGAGTGAGGGATGATAAGATATCTAACATCTATAAGTTATCTAGCACCATAGTACAAACCTTGCTTGTTTTGGGTGATGGCGCTGTGTGAGTTGTAAAGAAAAATAATTATAAAATTCAAAGATTTATTGGTAAATGTCTAGTTCGGTTATTCAAGCATTCAAGTAAACAGAAATTAAATTAATAATCCACACAAGTTTCGTAAATTTAATAACCATACCCTGAATCCGACCTGACCAAAACGTCCCCGTCAAGCTGGCCGCATTGTCGCGCTGGACGGTAATGAACAGGTGCTGTACCAGGTCAGAGACCGAGCAGGAATCACCACCATGAGCTAACAAGCTTCGGCTAATCTCCTTCTTATCCTCACTACCCCAGGGACCCTTTAAAAATGCGATGGGAACAAAGATACAGTATGATTGTCCCATCCGCGTAGTTAATATTGGAAGCGCTTATAATTATTAATATTTAAATTTCCCAGTTCCTGCTATTCTCACTATGCCTGTTCCACGGCGTCATTTTGGAGAGGCGAAAGTTCGGACCCTTAGGGTTCAACATCCCATACGAATTCACCGACGGAGATCTCAGGATTTGCATCTCACAGCTGCATATGTTCCTTACAGAGTACCATGAGGTCCCTCTTAGGGTATGTACTTTACCTTTATCTTTACTTGGTCTTTATAATATAGACCAAGATCCCAGGGCCTTCAGACCTTACTTATTTTCTCATTAACCAAAAGTGTGGGAAAGAGTAGGGCTAATATGTACTATTAACATATGAATACCAGCTAGCCTGGGCCGAGGGCCAATTTTCTGCTACCAGGTTCTAAAGGTCCTTCCAAAAATTGCTCACTTGTCTTGAAGTCTAAAAAGTATTATTATAGTTCCCTGAACACCATATAAAAAATCACGTATAATTCACTTGCAAACTGTAAAGCGTCTGACAGAAATTACAGCCGACGGAGAGTGTCTGGCGGTCTTGATCATTAATTTTTATATTTAATTAATTATATATCAGCAGCCAGACCTCAAGACAAGTGAATAATTTTTGGAAGTACCTTCAGAACCTGGTAGCTGAAAATTGACCGCCGGCAGAGGTTAGCTGGTATTCATATGTTAATAGTACATATTAGCACTACTATATCCCACACATTTGGTTTATGAGAAAATAAGTAAAGTCTGGCGGCCCTGGGATCTTCGTCTAATACGGGTTGACTTTAAATTAGTTTACGAGACTTCAAGAGGTGATTCTCCCCATGAAACTGAACAACTTTCCCTAAATAAACCTATATTAAATTCTCAAAAAAATGAGGACTTATACCTACACAAGTTTATTTTTTTAATTTATCTAATAACCAACAACCAACAGCATAACATATGAATTTTACAATTTAAAAAAAAAAGAAAAGATAACATATTCTATATGCATGCCAATTACAGGTATAATCATCACTGGTCACACAACAGTCAAACTTAATGCTACCTTTAGAACAAATTTTACAAATTTAGGTTAAAAGTTGTATGGAGAGGCCATTTTTTTTTTAATGTTTACACTTATTTCGGATTTATGTATGGGTTTTTTGATACGATGGTAAAGAAAAACATCGTTATAAGACCTGCACGTCTAAGAAAATTCGTTTTATAAAGGCGTGCGTCCTTTTATATCAGCAAGAATAAGAATATAAAGGGCTTTAGGTACCTCTCTTTCAACCTCTCGGGTGGTTCATCAGTCCATGACACTAAACAACTTTCCCAAGGAACATAGGTCAAAATACGAAACAAAAAAATTGGAGTTCCCATACAAATTTCATCAACATATGGCGCATTTTTTATGGGAGATACAAGAGAGATACCTAAAGCCCTGTATAGTAAGGATTCCAATTAAAATTATCATTGCAGAATCTAACATACACAGCGGGTCACATTAACTACGGCGGTCGAGTGACCGACGACTGGGACCGACGGTGTCTGCTCCATATACTGAACGACTATTACAATCTAAATGTACTCTCAGACAAATACGTGTATGACGAGGCAGGTCACTATAAACAGGTAAGAAAGAGACATATTTTAAACATACATACATACGGTCACGCCTGTAATCCCTCACGAGGTAGACAGGGCATCGGTGATTCTAGCGAACTACTTGATGCCACGTTTAACACCTATTGTGAGGGTTATCAGGTGGAACAATTTGTGTAATGTTGAGAGGTGGCCAGCATATATAAACCGACTTAAAAAGGGAAAAGGTTCTCAATTCGTTGTTTTTTTTTACTTTTCTTTTGTCTGTTACGATCCGCTAATTGTCGGCCATATCAGATGACGTTTTGGTTTTTGCCTTTCTGCTAATAGGTATTCGTGGGATTGGAGTCGCTTTACTCTTACGTTTTTTACGTGTACTATTATTGTTAAATTACAATACAAAGAACGCTTAGCTAAGAGTGAAGGAAAAACTTAGAATGTGCCAGCTACAAACTCTTCCTGTCTGGTTCGCGGTTCGTCTGGTTCCTACCGAAGTCTGACGCCAAACAGCTACTGTGTTCCGTCGGTGCGTAGGAATACCGTGCCTTAAATACCTTTTTTTCTGAGTTTCGACACTCCATCGTCAACCTTATCTATGATCTTGGTCAAGATTGAGGTCAAAAGTTAAAAAATTAAATACATGAATAAAGAAAACAGTATTCCCATAAGCAAAAATTAGTCCATGCGACCATAATTCAAAAATTTGTCTTCACAGATTCCTACGACCTCGACTATTGAAGACTATCAAAAGTACATACGTACCCTGCCACTAAATGATGACCCTGGTCTGTTCGGTCTGCACGCCAACGCTAATATATCTTACGCCATGTCTGAAACCCAACTGGTGTTGAGTAAGTTCCATTCAATTCCATTACTTTAAAAAAAATTACATGGCTTGAAACGTATTTCATAATAGAACCGTTTCTCAGTAATAAAACCAATAAAAAGGTCGCTCCATTTTCATTGCAAAACCGCTCTTATCGTAACAGCACAGAGTGCACGCGTATTGTAACCTGATGTACGGCCGTCCGTACCTATTTATCAGACTATTAAAAGGCTGATTAAAGAAATTAATTAAGTATTTAAATTTAATTGTCCACCAACCTGCATTAGGCCAGTGTTGTAGATTATGGCCTAATATCCCTTTACTGTTTCGAAGGGGTTCCCGTGCCCCTCGGTGAGGACATATAATATGTATATAGGTTGATGACGTCGACGACGATTTGTATCTACCTCCATGTTGAGTTTGATTTGTTCGAGACATGTTTTTAGTGTGAAATTGAATCTCAGTAGTGATGCTATTAGATTTACTTAATTTGCTTTATATCTACTTGTTTTCATATAGCTGTAATGCGCAATCTACAGCCTAAAGAGCAATCGGGTGATGAGGCACTGTCTCCAGAGGAATTAACAGAGCGGGCAGCCAACGAGATCCGAGAAATAATACCAAAACGACTTGACGTAAAGCATATCGCTGCAACGTAAGTCTACTACGTTCTCTATTCCTCTTACCAGCATAATAAAAGCTACACAAAATAAGGATATGAAACTGCTCAAGAAACTGAAATTTTTTTCATGGAACACATGTGAAATATTGTTTACAAAATTTTATTTTACAAATGTTTGCGTTATCAATATAAGTATGACCATGCTAAGTTTCGGCTTTGTGCTGCCATGGTTTTCTAAGAAAATCCGCGGTCAGTTGGACAGAATCAGATGGTCATGGCGAAACTAAAAGCGTTCGTAGTTTATCAGATGTTTGTTCTCGAGTTTGGGTATTCTTGCCTCACGATACAAGGGAAAACCGTACGGTGTCTTTTTGAGTGCAATTTTTTGTTTCAGTTATCCGGTATCGTACAAAGAATCTTTGAATACCGTGCTGGTACAAGAAGCTATACGATACAATAAGCTTTTAAATATTATCGACAATTCACTGAGGTACATTTTTATTCTACTTTAAAAACTAAGTTTAATTGCTCTTATAATAGTAATAAAACCTTTTTCCTCACCTACTTACGCTACTTTATCCACGGTTATTTTTAAACAGGGATTTGCTTAAAGCTCTAAAAGGTTTGGTAGTGATGTCGGAGGCATTAGAAAGCATGTCATTCTCTTTATCTGTCAATGTGGTGCCTGGAATGTGGACTAAAGTAGCTTACCCCTCACTCAAACCTCTAGGTAAGCCATTTTCATTTAAATAAGTATGCAGGTATTCAGTTTCAGCGATAGATACACGCATGATCAATGCAAACATATCAAGCAAATTTTCCGTAAGTTTTGATTTGTCCAAGGCCTTTGACCGTGTCCAGTACGAATTTTAAGCAGCTACATCACAAATGTGTTAGATCGACTCGCCACTTAGCTTAACCCAGTCATTAAAATCTAACTTTACTGATATAATTTGCATTTAGGATATCAAAGATCAGTAAGAGCCATAATTATATCGGGCGTCCCACAAGGTGGATTTCTGGGGCCAATTTGTTTCTTGTGTATATTTATGAACTAACTTAACATGTAATACATATGTACTTCATTTTTTTATAATAAGTTATTCTACCCAATCGACTTCGTAATGTTACCGAATCGTTGAACTGATTTTAGAAAAGGTAAACATGGCTTAACATTTTAAGGATTTATGATTGTACATTTTAATACATGGTTTTATATGATACCATATAGCGGCATGGGTAAAGGACATGGTGGAACGCGTAAACTTCATGGAGACGTGGGTAAAGGAAGGGATTCCGAAGGTGTTCTGGATTTCTGGCTTCTTCTTCCCGCAAGCCTTCCTCACGGGCGCGCTGCAGAATTACGCCAGGAAACACGTCATTGCCATCGACACTATCGGATATGCTTTCGAGGTTCTATTCTTAGGAACTACTTATTGGAATTAATTTTTTCGACGGCTGGTTTGGTCAAGTGGTAGTGGCGCTACCTCTTGATCGACAGGTCCTGGGTGCGATTCCCAGTCAGGGAAAATATTAGTGTTAAAAGCAGCTGTTTCTTTTCGGGTCATGGGTATTTATGTCTGTCTTTATGTATGTTCCAAGGGACCCACGATAACTTAAGCAAGCAAAAACTTAAGTGTGGGCCTTTGAGTGTGTAGCGTTTCCTTAAATTTTTTGCTCTTGACTTCGTCCCAGTCCCAGTGGATAATTTAATCTATCTCAGTCTGCAGCCCTCTAGCTGTCCTGCGTAAAAAAAATTTTTGCTACTCTTACTGCCGTACTCAGAGACGACAATTAAAGTTAAGAAGTAATTAAATGTCATGCTATCCTTGTTTATATCAACAAGAGTGAAAGAGACAACATCAGAGTTTAACAGTACTCAACTTTAATTGACGTCTCTGAGTGCGGCAGTTAAAACCACTTACGTTTAACATACGTACATTTTAAGGGCTTGGCACATGAGTCATTCAATACAGCGGTGATAGGTTGTCAATATTTTAATCATAGCAAAATTTCAAAAAATGACATTAGCTCTAAAAATAAAAACGTGGAAGTTGTGAGAACGGAACACAAGCAAATGAAACGCAACAATAAGAATTAAAATACTCTATTTTCATATACCAGCCTCTCCAGCAACCGCCTAAGAAGAAGCCAGAAGACGGTTGCTGTGTGAGCGGACTGTTCTTGGAGGGGGCTCGGTGGAACTCCACTGACATGGTTGTTGACGAGAGCAAGCCCAAAATACTACACGTCGGTGGGTCACTCAAACACATTCCAACAAATTAAAAATTTAAAAAAAATGAATTATCTAATACTTAATATACATCAAGATAATGATTTCGGTAGTGAAATCATTCTCACGATTTCGAAATTGGTTTCAATAAAAGTTGTACAAATTGTCTAATGTTCGCTAATGAAAATGAGATCATGTAAAGAAAACAAAAGAAAAGAAACCAAGCATGTGAATATTTAATTTGGCAATAGCCTATCTATCATAGCCTATCAGTCTATACTGAATTCAAGGTTCGAGTTTCTGTCAAGCCAAATTTTTATCTTTGCCTGTCTCGTTACTTTTCAATAATATAAAAACAGATTTCATTTCAATTTCCAACATCTCTCTCTGTAGAAAAGCACGCATGCAAGATTAGGAAACTTTCTGAGTGAGCTTGCTGCATCCTCAACCACATCTTCGCCCCTGGGCTAGATTGTGGTCAAGATCAAACCCAATCGTAATTTAAAAAAAAAACATTTTTATACCTCCTTACAGAAATGCCGATCATTTTCATGAAACCGGAACGCGATCACAAACTAAGAGAAAATCTTTATGAATGCCCGACGTACAAGACATTGTTGCGCGCCGGTGTTTTGTCCACCACTGGGCATTCAACAAACTACGTCATGACCATAGAACTACCCACTAACAAGCCCCAATCCCATTGGATAAAACGCGGCGTTGCGCTTTTCTGCGCCCTCGATTACTAATTGATAGAATTTGTTAATTGTGACAATCGATATCGAATTTGTTAATTGTGTTATTGAATACTTAATTATTAATATAATTTTATTGTGATAATGAATTAGTTAATGAGAATATAGCTAAATATGTTTAAAATAATATGCAGTTTTGTTTTATTTTTATATAAGAATAATTTTATAGCGTCAAAACGTTCCTGTTTTACACGATAATCAGTACTAGGAATCCTAATCACTTCTACCCTTGATATTATAATTAAAGGCTATCCGATCCTAAAATGTTTCAGCAGTCTCTATGCATACTCTGACTGGCGACCTGAGAAACGTATCGAGATTTTGCTGAGTGTGCGTGCGGCGACGCGTAGATACTATGGCGCACACCACATTAATAGATCTGTGGCGCACACATACAAACCGCGCGCGGTGCGTTTGTATGAAGATAACATACTTCCCCTCTTTATACTATGCATACGTTCCACATGGTACAATTCGTTCCCATGGGAAGTCCGTGTAATCTCTTTTGGGTACTCTTTCACAAAGTTGTACCTTGCTATTGTTTTTTTATTAGGTTAATAAGGAATATAAAATATTTTTAACAAAAAATTGACCCGCCTTCAAAAAGAGTGAAATAATTTTTAAAGCTATGTTCACGAGTAAGTAGTGGTTACGGGTAAAACATTAAATAGGTGAATTCATAGCAGAATATGGTAAATAGGGATAAAAAAATTTTTGACGTCGGCGCCGAACAATTACTCGCATGGCATAACTATTTCTTTAATAATACTCTGTATTAGTTATTAGAAAATAGTATTTTAATTAGAATTGCTAAGTCACAAACTCTCATCACAAACCAAAGATAATCGACATTGACATATCTAAGCTACGTCTAAAAACCTAAAACTACGTTCGGAAACATCCCCTTTTCTTTATAAATGAATATAAGACAATATGTTATCTTGAAAATGTTGAGGCACAGCTCTGGCCCGTCCACTACGACGTGGGGGTTCCTGCGAAGACCCAGGATCCTGTTGACATTGCGCCGACTCTTGAACAACAGGCGGAGTCAATGGCCTATGATTAACAATCTGGAAACCGGATGGCTCGTGCTCTTCCACATGTTCTTCATGTTGAGGAGGTTGACTCTTCTCACTAGGTTTCATACTATTTGAAAGACTATCTTCTTTACCACTGTACTCTCTTATATGTATCCTGTTTCTTCTGTATTCTTTTCCTCTTACACTTACTATGTATGACCTTCTATTTATTTTCTTTTTATTTTCTCCAAAAGACCATCTGTTAGTAACCTCAGGCTGTAATTGAATAACCACCTTCTGTCCGACATGAAGATCAGGTAACTCTTTATTTCTAGTGTCAAATTTATCTTTTCATTTTTCCTTCCTTTCCTTTATTTGAGTTGAAACTCTGGAGACCACTCTTGGTTTTAAATGCTTTAAAAGAGACGGAAGACCTGTACGAGTTCGCCTTGAAAAACACTTCTGATTAGGGCTTGTGTTATCCATTTCAATCGGCACATTACGTTGATGAAGTAGAGCATACCAAATGTCTGTTTTTGTTTCTATGCTCTGTTTTTTGCTACTAACTTTTTTGCAATCTTAACTGCTGATTCCGCTTTTCCATTAGATGCCGGATGATGAGGTGAGGAGGTGACCTGCTCAAAGTTCCATTCTATAGAAAAGCTTTTAAATTGCTCATTCATAAAATTTGTAGCATTATCCGTGCATACTCTTTGAGGAATACCATGCCTAGCGAAGTTTTTCTTGCAAATATCAATGATCTCTCTAGCTGATAGAGAACTTATTTTATCCAACTCAAAATAATCTGAGTAATGATCCACTGTTACTAAAAAATTTAAATCGTCAATTGAGAACACATCCATTGATATATTATATTGAAATGGATATAATGGCACATCATGACTGATCAAAGGAAGTCTTTGTTGAGATGGTGAAAAAGAAGCACATACAGGACACTTCCTCACCAAATCCTTGATATCTTCTGACATTCCTGGCCAAAAAATATTTTCACTGGCCAAACGTAATGTACTTGCAACTCCATTATGACTAACATGGACTTTCTGTAGCATCATATTTTTTAAAGGAAAAGTTGGAATCAGAATTTGAGTGTTTCTGAATAACAAACCATCCGAGGCAGACAGTTCATGTTGAAATTGATAAAATACCTTCAGCTCCTCTGGCCAATCTGACAAGTACTTTGGGAATCCAGCTGTAATATAGTGAATCAACTTCAACAATCTTTGGTCTTTTTCTGTCTCTCTTTTTATTTCTTCTATAATCCTGTCTGAAATCTTTAAATACTTAACACTGGAAATCTTGCTTATTAAACTGAATACTCTTCTTTCTTTTAATTTTCTTTCTAAGTCATATGAATCCATTTCCTCACTAATTGGAGCTCTTGATAAGGCATCCGCCACCACGTTTTTTTTTCCTTGAATGAATTCCAGGTGAACATTATATTTTTGAAGATTCAGTAGCATCATCTGTAGTCTCTTAGGTGCTTCTATCAAAGGTTTGTTTATAATATTCACTAGCGGCCTAAGATCAGTTCTAACAAGAGTTTTACAGTGGCCAGCTATATATTGATTAAATCTTTTACATGTAAACACCACTGCCAGCATTTCTTTTTCAATCTGGGCATATTTTCTTTCGGTAGGTGTAAGGCATCTGGAAGCAAAGCAAATTACCTGATTGTCTTGATATAATGCTGCACCAAGACCAAACTTACTAGCATCACATTCAATTATTACTTCTTTGTTCATGTCAAAATATTTTAATGTTGGTAAATCTGAAATGCTTTTCTTTATAGATAAGAACTCTTTCTCTTCTGCTTCAGTCCATATGAAATCTACATCTTTTCTGGTTAATCTTCTAAGAAGAGGTGCTTGTGCACTTAAATTTTTTATAAATTTACTAAGATAGCGAACCATGCCCAAAAATCTTAAAACATCTTTATCCGTACGTAGTAGGAGTGGGCATATTTGCGATAGCGTCCACCTTTGACTTATCCACCTTTAAACCCTCATTAGTTAGGACATGACCATAAAATTTTACTGATGTTTGTAAAAGATTTACTTTGTCTTTATTTAGCTTGCAGTTAATTTCTCGCACTCTGATTAGAAGATTTTCGATTTTTTTATTGTGATCCCGAACTGCTTCTTCCATTGTATCTATCACTCCATAAATCAAAATGTTATCTGCTATAATCTTAATTCCTTTTAGGTCCTTAAGTAGACTTGTAAGCTGTTGTTGAAATATTTCTGGGGCTGAGCAGAGCCCGAAGGGGGTAGTCTCAGCCATCTGTAACGACCAAAAGGTGTCCAAAATGTAGTTAATTTGCTGCTAGCTTCAGTCAGCTTACAATGCCAAAAACCTTTTTTTGCATCAACAGTACTAAAAACTTTTGCTTTATTTAACTCTGGCAACATTTCATCCAAAGTAGTGAATTGAAAATTTGGCCTTTTTAAAGCTTTGTTCAAAGGGATGGGATCCAAACAAATTCTGAATTTTGATTCACGGCTTACAATCAAAATATTATTTACCCAGTCTGTGTGTTGCATCTCCTTGGTGATGATTCCATATGCTTCTAATTGATCCAGCTCAGCCTTCAATTTCTCTCTCAAACAGATTGGAATGCGACGAGCTGGCTGAATGCGGGCTGGAACACTCTCATCCAGTTCCAAGGATATTTCACCTGGTAAACTTCCATATCCCTCAAAAACATCAGAATATTTTTCCATTATTTGCCTGCAACCTGTACGATCAAGTTCTACAGATACGGCTGCACAATATTTGATGAAACCGAGGGCGACACACACTTTTTCTGATAGAAGTGGCTCATGCTGGACATTCACAATGTGGAACTTAATCTTGAAAGTCTGCTGATTTTTAGAACATTCAAAATTGGCTACTCCAAAGCTTTTAATCTCTGTTCCATTGAAGCACTTAAGTTTCTTAGTGGTGGGCACCAAATCTGATAAATCTTTCGCACCATTAATATCTTTGTACTTTAGTGCCCCCATCACACACACTTGCGCCCCTGTATCAAGAGTACAATAAATTGTTTTAATATTGTTATTAATTTTGAAATGCAGTGGGGCCTCGACATGCCCAGTTTTAGTGTTAGTGCGTACCTCTGCTATCACATCACTGTCATCAGATGAGTTAAGAATCTCCTTTATAGAAGAGCTCTTTTTCTTACATACTTTTTTAAGATGGTTACGACCGTTACATTCCTCACAACGTTTTCCCCATGCTGGGCAAAGTGACTTTTCGAAAATATGCATTTCACCACAAAATTTACATTTTCTTGGAACTTTGTTGACTGGCTTATCTTTTTTCGTTATTTTATTTATTGTTTCTTCCTTTTTCAAGTCAGCGACTTGGTCAAAAGCTCTCTCAGCTGCGCGACATAGATGTATAGCTGAATCTAACTTCAAGTCATCTTTTTTAAGAAGTTCTTTGATTATTTCACCATCTTTTATACCAACGACTATTCTGTCTCGCAGTATTTCATCAGCCGAGTCCCCATAATTGCATGGTTTTATCAACTTTTTCAACGCCAGTAAGTAGTCATCAAAACTTTCATCGCTTTTCTGTGTTCTCATATTAAATAAATATCTGCAATAAATTATATTCGTTTTTTTAATAATTGCCTCTTCAATTTTTTTTAATATAACAGCCTCACTTTTCTTTTCATCTTCTGAAAGGCTGAAATCCATGTATTTTTTCATCGCCGCATTACCAATGGCATTTAAGAGAAGACCCGCTCTTGCTTCACCTTTTTCAGGGCCCCATTTATTCATACCCGTTGCAGCGCAGTAATTCTCCCATCGATGACGAAAGAACTCCATATTCTCAAAAGCATCACCCGTTTCCACTTGCAGGGGTTGGGGCCATGACACATGCACGTGACTGACTTCTGCCGCCGATTTTGAGGAAGATGCCATGTTCTGCATCTGTTGCTGCAGAATGGACATTTGCGTTTGCATAGTGGCCAGCAATTTGGTCTGCTGGACCATTATTTGTTTAAAGTCTGGTTCGCTCATATTTCTAACTATTCTGACACCATATTTCTTTAATAATACTCTCTTTTAGTTATTAGAAAATAATATTTTAATTAGAATTGCTAAGTCACAAACTCTCATCACAAACCAAAGATAATCGACATTGACATATCTAAGCTACGTCTAAAAACCTAAAACTACGTTCGGAAACAATAACTATCTTAACTGCCAAAAAGCTTGTGCGAATACTTCTTTAATTAAATTAGGTCCTGTTCAAACCGTCGCCGACGTCAAAAAAAATCCTCTCTACCATATTCCGCTATGAATTCACCTATTTACTGTTTTACCCGTAACCACTACTTACTCGTGAACATAGCTTATTCACGAGTAAGTAGTGGTTAAAAATATTTTATTTTATTATTTTTAAAGGTTATCATTTATCATTCATATAACTCCCTCGTAGATCCAATCTAATATTATAAATGCGAAAGTAACTAAGGTCGACGATGGAGCGGGTTAACCCAGAAAATGCCTATGAAAATGCTTGATTCACAATGTTATTCATCATAGAGTTCAAGTTTGTATCTCGAAATTGCCTTGTAAAGCCATGTTGCTGTTATAAAGGTTAAGAGGGTGAATAGTTGATTCGGTAAACTGTAACATACAACCTTGGTCAAAGGTAAAAATACCATGTGACGTCATTTCATGAGTTTCGACCTAATACGTATTTTTGAAATTTTGGAAATTTTTGAATAGCCGTAACTCAAACTTTTTGGCCTACCAAAACCAAACTATTCTCATTTTATTGTAAATTTAGTCTACTAAAAAATGTACATAGTAACTATTGCCGTAACATAGGTTCTTGGTGGTGAAAATTGACTAAAACTAAAAAAAGTCCAAATTTTGAAACCGGACTCATGTCTCCCCTGATGTCTCCCCTTGGGGAGCCATCAGGATTTTCTTAGTCCTGGGGAGACATCAGACCTTGCTTTTTAATACAATGTTGAGTACTCGTGAAACCCCTGTCTAGCATCCAAAAAGGGAAAAAAACGCATATCAAGAAAGACGACCTTGCAAACGTAGGAAATCCTTACAAGCTAAAACAGTTGAGACTGAAAGGTATTCGAAAAGGAATAAGTGAAAACTTGGATTTGTCATCACCCGTTTCATCACTACCAACTTATAAAAAAATAAAAACTACCTCATTTGATGAAAGGCAAAATATGCCAATTCGATGGACTAATTGACCGTTTAATGGAAGGTTTAATGAAAAAAAAACATCATACGAATTGTGCACAACTCGTGCGTCTTTTTATGAGAAGTCAATTATTTTTTAGATATTTTTTTTTATTATCTTAGGGAAGGTTGTTCAGTTTACTGGGGAGACCAATACCCTGAAGTTCCTTTAATTTAATGTCATCCCATACAAAGAGGTCAGTGGAGTTAAGCAATAAAATGCAAGGCCATTTCATGAGTACAGTATATTCCATTGCAGTTATGTCATGAAACCATACAGAAATGTCGACAATAGATCACTGGACAATACAAATCTAATAATTTACATCATAAACTATGTGTTTGAGAAAGCGTTTTGCTTAGATTAAGACCGGTTTTAGACCTAATAAGATAATTAATTTTCACTTTCCCGTATGTGATACTTCAGGTGATGCATTGCACCCGATTCGAAGAAAATGACGTAACGAACATAATTTGCATCCCAATCTGTCTTCATTAGCGTAAATGGACAACAGAAAGACATTAAGTCTATTTTTTCGGACCGTACATACCGAAAATAGGGGTATTTTTCGGACCAAGAGAACATTTTGTCTTGCTACATTTAGTTATTAAATGCTAGACTAAAGGAGTAGGTTCGTCATTTTCTCAGATCAGAGACAATTCCTGAAGACTTTATTTCTTTACTAAGATGGGGCCAAGACAATTTCAGGAAGTTCTGGTTTAGACAACATTCTAAATTTCTCGTACTCTTCATAAGGCATCCATTTCGATACACCACTGAAAAAGAAAATGAATGGTCAAAATGGTTATTCTTCTGCTCGTTCCGCGAAGTTGGCTAACTTAAGTAACTACCCATTATCACGATTTGTTTATGAGACTTCATCAGAGAGCAAGGCTGGTTAAGTGCTGGCTTTAAGCAACGATAAAAAACCGTTTAGAAGTTGCATAATTAGGTCTCCGATTGCCAAAGCGTTTAGGCAAACATAAAACTGTGAAGAAATGCCTAGACAGCAAAATTTTCAAAGCGTAATTCGGAAGTTCATGAAGATATTTGGATGTTCATAGTCAATCACGCAAAAAATAATGAACGGATTTTGATGAAACAGAACAAAAGTTAGGCTACCTTTTTTTTCCGAATACCCACGGGGGGCGAAAATTGTAATAACAAATTTAGTACTGTTATAATACAACAACTACATTAATATTATATTTAGGTTATAACTGAAAATCTGTGTTTGGCCACAATCCAAAATATGAGAGAGAGAGAGAAACACATTTATTCATGACACGAAACGGTACATGTAACATACAACACAACACAAGAATTAATTAAAAAGTTAATAAATGTAGGTACATGTACTGTGTCAGTGAATGGGCTTTCTCTCAGCTTAACATTGTGACAGTGCCACAACGCTGTTAATTCTGCCAACACCCAAAGTTATGTTGAATACGTATAAGTAAATTTTTGACTTTGTTTTGCTTTTCGTTTGTAAGTTGTTTATTTGTAACTAGGGACCATCCATAAATTACGTCACACGTTAAGGGGACGGGAGGGGGTCGAAAAAATGTGACATTGTCTGACAAGGGGGCGGGAGGGGTCATAAGTTTCGTGACGTCACATTTCAAAATGTGTTATTTATGAGTATCAAAACGTGTTAACTATTAACGACAAACTTAACCTCAGTCCCAAGCACTCTTTTTACGTTTTTATTTTGGCTGAGACAGTGGTTTTCAGTTCCCAAAAAAAATAACAACTAAGTACTGATTTTATTAGAAAATTACAAAAAATGGAAAATAAGCAAAATATGTGACGTCACGCTAGGGAGGGGGGAGTCTTACAAATGTGACCAGCTGTGACAAGGAGGGGGAGGGGGTCAAAAAATAATGAAATTCGTGTGACGTAGTTTATGGATGGCCCCCTATGTGTATGGCATAGAAGTAATAAATTATTTATATTCTATTATATACTGTGTGTAAGGGACAGGTTAACAAAAACATTTTCCGGATGATTTTCCGTTGGAATCTTTCCCAGGAAAATATTTATATACAGGGTGTAAAGGACAGCTTAGCAAATATTAAATGGTGGAATTAACCCATAACTATCATCAGCTATAAGTAATAATTTTTTTCTGGAAACGTCATGTTAAGGAGTTTTCATTATTTACCTACTTTGGCGCTACGCAACGTATCTTGAAACCGCGCCCTGCGCGCGATCCCCCCGCAATGCGCTGCTGTCTTTTAAGCTGTCTTTTAAACCCTGTATTTTCTAAGCTTTTTATTATTTTCTGCTTTGAAATGAAATAATTTAATCGATTACACTCAATTTTTCAAAAAAAAACCAGCGTAAAACACAAAAACCGGCAATGTACATCGCATTCTAATAGCGGCGTGGGGCGGAGGGACCGCGCACGGGGCGCGGTTAAATAGCGATACATTGCGTAGCGGTAAAATAGGTTATTAAGAAAAACCCCTCAACTTGACGTTTCTGGGAAAAAAAAACTAGTTTTATTCGATCGTAATAGGCAAATTGTTGATTTATTTGAAAAAAGGTCAACATAAAATTAAGAAGTCACAAAAGATATTCTAAATCGGAAAAATCCTCGTCCCATATCTAACTCTAATCAAACAGATCGCCCCTTGCCATCCCCGGTGCAAAGGTGCCCATGACACTCGCGGCATTACCTCGCTGAATGGCTATGGACAGCCTTTGCACCAGGTATGACCTGGACCGGTGGTCACACCTCTTTTCATTTAGGCGCCGGCCGATTTCCGATACAAATTTTTTTGCTTCACTTCCCCAACAACCCGTCGTTTCCACCGCAAAAGGGACAAACGTGTAATTTTGAACCAGGGCCGAATACTTTTGCTGCTTTTTTGCGGCTGCAACCTCAGCAACCTAATTATATAATTATGTTATTTGCTAAGCTGTCCTTTATACCCTGTGTTAACTACTCACTCTTTAATAGCAACACAATCGCCAGAACCGCCGCGAGCACCGCCGGCGTCTTCCAACTTTGGTATACACGTCACGTCTTGAGGGAAACCGAGCAGCTCGGCGATCAAACTGATGTCTTGCCAAGTCGGTTTCGCTCGCAAGATCTGAGTACATGTTTCAAGATCAGAATCCTTGCAATTGTATCCTGGACTTTAGATTAACTAGCGAAAAACAGGGTGATATTACCAATAACTGAATAACTTTTCCCAAAAAACTTATAGTTAAATTCTCTGAAAAAATTGCGAGTTCTCATACTAAGGCAATCGACTTTTCGCTCAACCCGTCAAGTTGTATGCAAGCAATTTTTTTTTTCATGTTTCTAATGTTTTTTGGAGAAAGTTGTTCAGTTTAGAAGTTTTGCTAACTAGTTTTTAAATTCTCCAATATACTTATTAGCAGTCTATTTAAGCAGTGCCACTGAAGTTAGCAAAAACGATATTTTTTGGCATGAAAGTTCCATTTTTAACGGAGGCAAGGAGTAAGCAAGGGTTTCTACGAAATTCTCACGGGAACGAAATCCCGGGCATCCTCTAGTTCAGTGGTTCTTAACCGGTGCGGTGGTCCGCGGACCACTGGTGGTCCTTGGAAGCACCTGAAGTAGTCCGTGAAGCCATCCCAAAAACATTGTATGAAATGTGACGAGTCGACACAATCACTGAAACCGACTGGATACCAGAGACTTCAATTGTTTCGCTTTGACTAACACTGAACCAATGATTCAGAAGTTAGTAAGTAAAGAGAAATACAATTTTCGTAAAAAAATTAAAATACTGTTGAATATGCACAGGGACAACAGAACATCATGCTATCCAAAACAGTCAAATTTCTTCAATCGATTTTCAATTTTATCTCCAGCCATTAGAGTTTACTTGAGGAAATTTGACAGTTTGTGGTAACCTGATGTGTCGTTGACTGTACAACCGTTCATCTATCTATACTACATATAATAAAATCGTAAACCAAAAAAATCTGTACATTGAAATATTAAAAAAAAACAGGGTGGCTCGGAATCAGTAACTGCCTTCAAATGTCTAAAAATAATAAAACTTCCGTACTGAACTGGCACTAAACGCAACAGGGATTATAGGCGTATCTTCCATCCTTCAGGATAGGCAAAGGACGGAGCCATACAGTCAAATATTTTTAGGTAATTTTTAGAATGTCACGTTTTGAAAAATAGGTTTTTTTCTTGATTGATCTTCTTTCGCAAAGGAATGTCCGTGCAGCCAGATTTCAAAGTTAATTGGAAATCGACATTTAGAAAAGCAGCGTGCTAGCTGAAGTCTATATGCACGCACGGGTGTTGTCTTAGATACTGACATATAGGTAGACTATATTAGAAACTTCCACTGAAAATCAAAAATAAGTACCGACTTATGAATTCGTGTGTTTTATATTTATTGTAAACAAGTATTAGGTTTTTAAATGTAAAATTGTCGTTTATTTTTACTCCTGTTTTACCACGGACCAAAATTTCTGTTTTACCATGGACCACCAAACTGTTGGTGGTCCGTGGTAAAACAGAAATATTGTAAAATGGTCCCCCATTACTAAGATGTTAAGAACTACTTTCTTTTTTTATTATAAGATGGGTTAACTCTTGACCTCAATCTTGACCCCGGTCTAGTTAAACTGCTTTAGTAAACATACCTCAGACGCGACTGCAACTCGGTCTTCAATGGCAGGGAAATTCCAAAATACCATTCCCACCACTCGTTCCCCGCGCAAATAAAACAACATGCCGTGTCTATATCGCAACTTATAGTCCCATGTGCTGTTAATAAAGATTTACTGATTAATACTTCAGTTACAGAAATACCCATTAAAGTTAATGCTACTTTAAATATCCATAACGTTCCGTCTTGTTGACGTAAACAAGGACGGCATTACGTTTAAAGAAGCTTTAACTTTAAATTGTCGCTGATTCACAAATGAATGAAACTAGAAAAATGGTAGATGAACAATGTACTTAAGGCAGTTGTCCCACCGCCGGCGAGAAAACGACTAACTATCGGTTATTTTCTCGCTCAAGAAACGAACAATAGATATACATTCCGTGTAAAGAAAAGAGATGCATATACAAATAGTTGATCGCTGACTGTTCACACCGCCGCGCCGGCGCCGGCAAGGACTCGGAAAGATAACACTCGCTCTGCGATACTAGCTCGCGATCAGGAGACATATTTTTGAAACGATGGAATTCCAATTCGCATACGAATTGACAAGATTCGCATGAGAATCTCATACAAATCTTGTCAATTCGTATGCGAATTGGAATTCTATTGTTTCATAAATCAAGCCCCAGAACTCACGCCGAGAAAGCAACCAGCGGTCATTTGCAGGTTAGTTTGGCCGCTGCGAGCAAGTGATGCGAGTAATCGCCCGTCGTCGTACTCCGCGCACTCGCACACTCGCTTATAGCCGAGCTACACAACTATCGAAACGTGTTATATACTCCTTGATCGAAACTACACACACACTCGCTCCCCGCGGCATCGGCACGCCGACTCGTTTCTACATTCTAGCTCTGCTCGCTACTCGTTCATCGTTGCCGGTGGGACAACTGCCTAAAGCAAAAACTTCAGAAATATAAAAGGTTAATTCAAAAGCATTTAAACAAAAAAGTTAAAAAAAGATGTCGGATCGCCAAGAAGATATCTGCGACTAAGTGTTAATCATTCAAGTGAGACTAATTTTTGATACTTTTATCTGAAACAAGTTCGTAAAGACGCTAGGGGCATTACTTTTCAATTGCTCCCTTTAAAATGTAATTAAAAAGTTTAGAGAAATTGTAAAATTCGTAATGGAAAAGGTGCTAGGGCGTGGTCTAGCATTGGTCGGCAAGTTGACACATGCACTCTTCCGTTACGGTCCGCGGTCGCACTGTAAAAATGAAACAGTCACACAATCCTAATTTTAATAATGAAATTTTACTAAAGAAATTAAAATTTTGACTATGGGACTGTCAGTCTTACTTTTTATAACAGGGCCGCAAATTATTTGTAGGCGCTTCATTAACCTCCACTGGATGATTAGGGTAGAGTTTTTCACAAGGTTTAAATATCCCAATCGTAGGCTGGCAAGCGCCCACTTCGCCTACCACCTTGATGAAAATAATATTTTGTTTTAAAAGCTGAAACCTAGATTCAATAACTTTACACCTCTTTAACACTATGAGGTCTTGATTTTTTTTTAGTTTTTAGTTTGGGCTTTGCAGAAATCCCTAAGAAATACTAGGAATAGGTTGTGTTAGGTTCTCTTGTGACAATAACACATAAGATAACACTAAAATTAAAAAAAATGGTATCACCCGCGAAAATCATAGCTTGTAACTGTACTATAGTGGAGATCAAATAATATACAATAGAATTACAACACACAAACGTTCTGGTATCGCGTATACGCAGCGGAATGCCGGGGCCATCCCAGCGCCCGTGTTACGTCATATTAGTGACAGTTGCCATCTATTTACTAATATGCTACAGTAACTTTTAAATAGCTAAACCAATTTTGATACAGATAGATAAGAACCATCTCGAACACGTCAGCTTTCAAACAAATAAAAAGCATCAAAATCGGTCCATTCGTTTAGGAGATACAATGCCATAGACAGACACACAGAACACACTTATAACAACCCACGGGGCATACAGAGGAGCTACAGTTTCAAAGATGGAACCTAAAAACAAGTAAAAACAGCCCAAACCTGAACAAGAGTTTGGCCAGTTACTTTGTCAATTGTTTTTTAAAGTGTTTGCCCCTCATACCTGCATCTCAAGTTCCTTGCCGAGTTTCAATCGCCACTGCTGTTCCATGTTGCAGGGTATCCAATGCCCTGCCATGTTGGCTCCAGCTATTTTGCCCTGTAAATATGCGTTGGCTGCATGCTCCATTCTCATTCGTGACCGCTTCCACTGAGTAAATACGCTCGCTGCATCGCCGGCCTAATTCAAAAATAAAGCGAAGTTTAAAGCAGTATTTTTTAGAACAATAGACAAATTGAAATTAAAATAAATATAGTGAGGAAATTCTATTTCGAAAGTCGCATCCTTACCCACATTAGGCTTTTGGACTAGCGTGGTCTAAATCCCGTTCGTGTTTTGAAGGGAGGCCCGTGCCCCCCGTTTGGGCTAGTAAATAAAAAATAAAAATTGATTGTTGGAACAAATCCAAATTGTTGTGTGCGACTTAGTTATTTACATTGGGTGAATTTATAGGTTTTTTCTGGGTTAACTCGCTCCATCGTCGAGCTCATCTTTGACCTTATGGTCAAGATTGAAGTCAAAAATTAACTAGCAAAAATTAAGGATGTGAATCAGCCCTCAAAACATAACAATTTTCCCAAAAAACAGGACGAAATATAAAAATATTCCGCCTCTCCATATAACTTATGCGATCAGCTGATTTGCCTTTGTATGAGAACTCCAAATTTTTTAAATAAATTTCATATTCAGGCTTCGATCAACTATAAAGAACTAGATACACAATCCACAACAAAAAAGTTTCCTCACTAAATGATCACCCACTTGACGTTTTGGGTTGTCTTTTCGTTTAGTAGCATTCGTTCGTTCCGAAAGTAACCATGCCGCAGTGCGCAGGGAAAAATTGTAAAAATCACACCTCCAGAACATTAAAAGAATATGGAATGACATTTTTAAATAAGTAGTTTTGTAATTATTATATGTGAATTTAAATTATCTTCGTATTTGGCCAATAAAAGGTTATAAAACATTTTTTTAGTTTAATTTAATAACATTCGGCGAGAGTATAACCCTTTAAATTGAATAGACACTAGCCCAGGGGTTCCCAACCTTTTTTTGTCTACTGCCCACTTTAAGAATAAATTATTTTTTAACGCCCCCCTTTTTAAACATACTTAAAAACCGCTAAGTACTTATAACTGATTATTGAAACGCAACTTTATAGTATTCGGACAGAGTATCTTTTATTGAAAATAAAACAAACATAATCAATTCTTATATAAAAACGAATGTGAAGGTTGAATCTGATGCTGTTCAATAAGTTTGTTGATATCAGGTTCCAATTTACTCAAAAACAGCCGCAAGTCGCCACGTTCGGTAACACGCAAACGATTTCTCTTTTTAGTAAGCAGCGTTGCCACAGCACTAAAACCACGTTCACACAAATATGACGATGGGAATGCTATCAAGAATCGTTGAACAATTGACCACAATCCAGGGTACAATTGCAGGATCGGTTTTTGAAGCCAAAATTCTTGATATCCATTTTTGAACTTGATTTTTATTTCTTCGTTTGTTGTCAATTCTATAAGTTCCTTCTTCTTCCAGCTGAGGTGACATTGCTATGTTGACATTTGAAAACGGATCCAACACCCAGTCTGGTATTTCCAAGTTTAAAATGTCCTGGTATCGTTCGGTGAAGTCAATGTGGAGGTTTTCCAAATGTTGGCAGTAGGCAAACAAGTCGTCGTTACTGCAGGATACTGATAAATTCGGAAAATTGTGAAACTCACGTCTGCCCATATTCTTTTTGTGCAGAAGCAGTTTGGCTGCGAAAGCAGCAACGACATTTTTTGTTTTAATTAAATTTAGTTCATCGCCTTGCAGTTGGAGGTTCATGTCGTTGAACAATTTATACAGGTCTGTCATGTAAGCTATATCATTCTTTGATTTTATGAGCTTGTTGCGCAGTTCTGTATCTTTAGTTTCCAAGAACTCTATCACAGAGTCAAACAGGTTGTAAAATCGAATCAGACAATTGCCTCTTGACAGCCAACGAACTTCAGTATGAAGCAATAAACGGTTGAAATCTTCGTCATTAGTAACACAAAGCTGATGAAATAATCTATCATTCAAAGAGCTGCTACGGATTTTATTGACTGCTTTGATGACATATTGCAGTGATTGAAATAGTCGTTCACTTAAGTTTCTAGCAACCAAATGTTGTCTATGAATAACGCAATGTATAGCAAGGACATCTGGAATTTTATTTTTTAAGTACCCTATGAAGCCTTTATGGCGCCCTGTCATAGCCGGAGCGCCATCCGTAGCAACTGATATAATATTTTTCAGAGGCATCTCTTTCTCTTCACAAAACTTTTCCAATGTATTGAATATGGTTTCGCCTTTTGTATCTGTCTCCAAATTTCTGGCAAACAATAGTTCTTCACGTATTTTCTCATCTTTAATAAACCTCACGTAAGATAGCAACAACGCTTCATTAGTTGGTAAAGTGGACTCATCGAGCTGAATTGAGAATTGACTAGTCCTCAGATGATTGCACAATGATTCTTCAATGTTTTCAGCCATTTCATCAATTCGTCTTTGCACAGAATTATTACTCAAAGGTATTTTTCGGATAATATCTGCGGCCGGTTTATGAAGCACAGTAGTTATTACTTCCTTTATTGCTGGCAAAATTAACTCTTCTCCGATGTTGTGTGGTTTGCCTTTTTGAGCAATTAACAAAGAGATATTGTACGAAGCTCGAAGTCCGTCGTCATCGTGCTTAGCAGCCGCCGAAAATAGTTTTGATACACTTGGCTGAATATTATGCTTCTTCTCTAGGTCTTGAAAATATGCTACATTCTTGTCTTTCTTATCTGGATGCATTTTATTCAAATGATCTTGCAGTCTTGAAGGCTTCATTGCTTCGTTCGAAAATGTTTTTAGACATAGAAGACACAAAGGCGACGACGGGTTTGTGGGATTTTCAATAAATCCAAATTTAATATATTCCGCAGAGTATTGCCGTCTCTTCTTTTTTACTTCCGACATTGTTTTGTTTTGAGAAATACGTAAGTGTTATAATGAAGTACTGCTTATCTATTATGCGCGAAACCGCAAATGAAAATAAAATAAATTTACGTCGTTTATATAGGATTGCATAAGCAGCACGCACCAACAGGAATAAGACAAACGTGCATAAACTCGTTTATCTCATTCGACGCCCAATCGTACTCGACAAGCAAGAACAAGTATTATAGAACCAGCCGATTGATACAGGAATGTACAAATCGGATTATTTAACAAAAACTTGTTAAAACATGATTGCCCGCGGTCTATTATATCGAACCGAGTTTGAGCTATATCTTAATTAATATTAGTTGATGTTCACAAGATGTAGTCGAGAGTCGAGAGCTCAGTCGGTGTCTAAGAGTCTTCCTAGCTAGGTAGATGAAATTATAAATCGACCCCAAAGCCCTACACAACGCCCCCTTTTTTTTCTGGGTCTCTTACCGCCCCCCTTTAGGCCTGCAGCGCCCACAAGGGGGCGTTATCGCCCACGTTGGGAAAGACTGCACTAGCCGAACTTACAAATCCATACC
Organism: Aproaerema taeniolella; assembly: GCA_949987775.1. Classification (NCBI taxonomy): domain Eukaryota; kingdom Metazoa; phylum Arthropoda; class Insecta; order Lepidoptera; family Gelechiidae; genus Aproaerema; species Aproaerema taeniolella. Next base: position 11,942,987 of record OX465245.1, read on the forward strand.
GTTGTATTTCAACATCATTTATTCGGGTTATGCAGTGACTCTGTTCTAAAACAAATAGAGACGCTGTTTTTTTTTGTTTTTTTTTTATTTTCATCTGTGTTATAAAATTTAAGTGTAAAGAGTATATACATATATTAATTATGTTTTCTATACTTACATTAAAGGTATAATGGCAAAACATGTAATCATATAAAATTTAATTAATAAAAAAATTAACGTGCGTGACGTTTACAAACATAAAGTTTTATTGGATTTTTAGTTTTCCTAGAGATCCTGTGCGATGTGGACAGTGGACATCCTAGGTCGCACGTCAAAGATGTGAAGATTTTTTTTAGCCGTCGCAAAGTAGTGTCGTTTGCTCCAAGCATTTTTTAGAAAGTGACTCGTATGTCACTACAAAAGGAATCAAAAGGTTACACAAAACAGCTGCACCTCAAATAGTATGTACCTCTTTATCACTTTTGATTTGGAGTTTCTTGTATTGAATAAAATAAAATAAATATGTTTCATCTTCAGGAAAAAGATGATGACAGCGAAGAAGACAAATGTTTTTTTTGAGTTGGTTGTTTTTTTATATAAATTATTTCTTGTACTTAAATATCTATTTAATTTCATAGCTAATTTCGTCTCTAAATCTAAATAGGTCATTTCTGTTCAAAAAATTATACTAAGTTTTAAATAAGCAAAACATATATATGTGTAATCGGGAAAGACACAGTTCTTTTCTTTTTTTATAAGTTATTTCATATTTCCTCAAAAGATATTATGTTTTATAAGCAATAATTAAGAAGAATGGCGGCGGCTGTGATTATCAATTGTAATGTACATTAATCGTCGGTTAATTTGAAATGAATGTGATTATTTTAATAATAAAAAACCGTAAAAACTAACATTAAAGTAAACGGCTGAACCAATTTTGATAAATCATAACTGAAATCCAGCGCAAGAAGAAGCTTTAGAATAAAATAAACTGCACCATTAACATCATCCGTTTAAGAGCTAAGATGCTCCTATAAATACACAACACAATCTGGGGTTAAAAAGAAAACCACACCATTTCGTAGCATTTTGAATTTGTTAAAAAGTTTGTACGAAGATTTTTTTATGTGAAATCAACCCAACTAAAATATTTTTAAAATTAACAAAGTCAACTCCACTCTTCCCATGTTCTACTTGACAGCCAGTGTCATGAAATTGTCTTGGGTTATCCTTTGTTCAAAACTAAAAGTGGTATTTTACAAATTAAACAGATTTTATTTTCGACCTTATAGTATTACGTTAAGGTTTAAATTAGATTAAAATGTTTGACACTTTAGAACTTTTTCATAATACATGAAGTGGTATACAACTATCTAAGTACGTATTGTAGTTAGGACACTTTTAAATTTCATTTTGTATGGGACTGTGTATCTAGTTTTTTATAGTTGATCGAAGTATTCAGGGCTTTAGTTATCTCTGTTTCAACCTCTCGGGTGGTTAATCAGTCCATGAATCTGAACAACTTTCCCAAGGAACGTAGGTCAAAATACGAAAAAAAATTTTGAGTTCCCATCAAACTTCATCAGCATATAGCGCATTTTGTATGGGATATCAAATTTTTTTTTTCGTATTTTGACCTATATTCCTTGTGGAAGTTGTTCAGATTCATGGACTGATTAACCACCCGAGAGGTTGAAAGAGAGATACATAAAGCTCTGTAGTTTCCATAGCGAAAGTTGTTCATATTCAAGGGTAGAATCACCCATTAATGTTTCTCACCCCACTCACCCGTAACTTAAAGTCACCCCGTATTTTTTTAGAAGGATAACAAATAAATTAGTAATAATGAGACGGTTCCGGTCAAGTAGGGCCACTTACGATTAAATTGGCCAGCGGTGTCTTATAACGGCCAGAGAACCGTCTGAATCAACGATAACTTTTGGCGAAAGTAGATGTTTGTTCTCGGGCTGGGTTATTGTGTCTGTATTTTTGTCTTAATGAACCCACGATACAAAGGGGCTTTTGCGTTGTATGTAAGAAAGAATATGTTAACAATCGATAAACTAAGAGGCTACTTACAACATAAACATGTTTCCGCGCTTCCAACTCCTGGTTGACTAAAAAGCCGCCGTTCACATGATCAACTTCTAACTCTGACGGCTTGGCCAAGCATATGCGTGGTTTAGCACCAATGCACAAGAAAATCTGCCAACGAGGAGACAAGTTAAACTGGGCATCTATTCTGTAAGTCTCCTACCGATCCTTCGGTGCATCGGATGTCATGTACCTATAACTCTCAACCGTTTAAATGAGTCTTCGCCCGTGCGGTAAGGGGACGCAAGAGAGGCACATTACCACGAAGGCGAGGTCATTTAAAGGGTTTACCTATGAACAGCTTTGCAATAACTAATACCCTGAATTCAGACCGTTATTGTGCATGTTATTTTAGATTTTTTTCAATATTTTCTGCTTAAAAATTTAATTATTTATCTATTCGAATACAATCAATTTTGCAATAAAAAATAATAATAATAGCGTAAAACATAAAAACCAGCAATGTACATCGCATTCTGACAGCGCTGTGGAGGGGGGAATCGCGCGTGGGATGCGTTTCGCGGAACATTGCGTAGCGCCAAAGTAGGTAAATTACGAAAACTCTAACGGTTTTGGGAAAGAAATATTTTTGTAGCCGATCAAAATTATGGGTAGATATCACAATTTAAGTATTTACTGAGCTATACCTGACACCCAGTATACTCGTATCTATGTTACTAAATATGTACTTACGTAATCAGTGTAAACAGTTTTTCCATTTGATAACGTCAGCTGTATTCTACCAGAGCCGTCCGCAGCTTCAAACGCATCGTATACTTGTGCTACAATACAAACAACGGCACAATGTTAGTAGCCTTTAGGTACGTAATGTCTACTTTCCCTAAACGTCTACTTTCAAGAAACGTCATACTTCCCGAAACGTCTACTTCCCGAAATGTCTACTTTCCCGAAACATCTACTTTCCCGAAACATCTACTTTCCCGAAACGTCCACTTTCCCTAAACGTCTACTTTCCCTAAACGTCTACTTTCCCGAAACGTCTACATTCTTAAGTCGCGCGTAGACGATTGTTTGTGAATACGATCTAAAGGATACGATTCACCTTATGAATCGACTCGAAAGAAGATCGTATTAAAATGAATCGATTCAAAAATCGCTAGATCGTATTCACTTTAATCGATCTTCAAAAATCTAATCGTTACGAGTACGTGCATCTCTATCGTGTACATAGCGCGGAGATGCAGCGGCGGTGTGGTGTCGGCGGCGCGGATGCGGTATTGTGTAGTAATGACTTTCCTAGCTTTATTAAACTATCAACTTTGACAAAAAGTTAAATGTAATTCTATCCAACAAGCAAATATTTTAAAATTTTGGTTAGAATGACGAAATCTGGGTATTTTCGTAAAAAATCTTAAATTAACGAAATCTCGAAAACTATTAACTTTCGGCCATACATAAGGTGGGTTAAATTTGTTGCATTTTGGCTGCCCTATCACGTCCTGCCAGGAATACGTCGAGTTCCCACTAACCCTGTTTTTTTTGCATCAAATCTGGGTCCTTCCACGGTGGACTAGGAGTGAAAGAAAAACTTACACCCATATTCTTAGAAGTTAACTCGAGATTTCCTCCACCTCCACTCAACCTCTGTCAAGGATTTTGACATTTTTATTTGACACTTCCGTCCTCGACTTTACAATTTTCCTCAGTGGAGTCGAGGATGATTTGAGTAATCAATTGTCAAAGTTAAGGTACCTCGCGACCTACCTTATGATTTCTTTAACGCTTTATTCGATGCTTGAACTTGTTGTGATGCTACTTTTTGAAGTTATACTTCTTTAGGCGCGTTATGAAAAAATGATGAGAGTGAAATTTTAAGATGCGCGCGCATCTATGACACAAAATTAACAGTATGAAGCTAGGCGCGTTATGAAAAAATGATGAGAGTGAAATTTTAAGATGCGCGCGCATCTGTGACACAAAATTAACAGTATGAAGCTAGGCGCGTTATGAAAAAATGATGAGATGATGCCAAAGAAGTATAACTTCTCACGCGCGTACATAAGTACACGCACCCATTTTTTTTCATATAAAAAATGAATGACTGTGAAGATTTCGTGGATTATCTTTATGATAATATATCGTTAAAGGTTAATATCGAATAAAAATATACGCTAGCTGGTGCCATCTATCGTCGAGTAGCTTAACGCCACGTTCAAGGAATCTTGAGGTGACAACTAATAATACCAAATTCGAGGTCGTTTCGAGGATTTCCTTGGCTGAAGTTGAGTCGAGGAAGTTTCGAGTTAACTTCTTAGAATACGGGTGTTAGAATGCGCCAGCTGCCTACTCTTCCCAGGCATACTGTAAAAATCATGAGAGTCTGCTGTATCATGGGCAAAAGGCTGACCACCTCTCACCATTACACAACGTGTTCCATCTAGTAACCCTCACCATTTGTGTCAAACGTGGCTTTGAGTGGTTTTCTAGAACCACTGATGCTCTGCCTACCCTGTTGGGAATTACAGGCGTGAACTTATGTAAATCTGGGTAAAAAAAATAAAGCCTCTTAGAAAATGTAGGTACTCTTTGAGCCCAGAAAATAATTCCGTTATAAATACAACAGAATAGAATAGAATAGAAAAAATCTTTATTTTATAAGACATTCAGGATGCCACTTAAAACAAGTCAAGATTACATGAAATACATACAAACAAACATTAAAGGATTTAAATACATACATACGCATTCGTTCTATAACTGAACTGAGAATCTCCTCCTTTTTTAAAAGTCGGTTAAAAAGTGGCAATTTTTGTTAAAGTGAAATTGTGCGGGCGGTGGTCATTACGAAAAAGTATTCATTTTGGTAAAGTTGTCTTTTTAGTAATGTAGACTTTATGTGAATTGTAGGCCGCGACAGTCATTATAAGAAAGTAGTCATTTTGGTAAAGTGTTCTTTTTGTGAAAAACAGTAGTCATTATGAAAAAGTGGTCATTTCGGGAAAGTGGTATTTTTAGTAAAGTAGACATTACGTACCTAAAGGGTTAGTAGAAGAGTTGCTGAAATACACATGGCAGCACATCAGGTTACCTACCACGATCGTTTAAAAGCATTTCTGTTCAGGATCCAACTTTGAACTGCTTCGCAATTGGAATGTTTTTTAAAATGGTACCATGATGGCGCTGCTTTTGAACTGCTCGGTTGCCTATGGTCCATTTTAAATGTCTACATAAATTGTCGCTGGTCTGCCTTTGAATCGCAACAGCGCCAAAATTGAATCGCTTATAAGCCATCATGGTACGAATAAGCGTTGCAGACTTGTTTAGGTCCTAAAATGGATCGCGCTAAGCGATCATGGTAAACTTCCAGGTCAGGCTATACATACATGATGACCTTGACGTCGCCCTTATCTCGCTCGTAATAACGCTGGCTTTCGTAGTGCTACGTATAACTCGACGTATTACTGTCTGTACTTAAGGATTTACATTGCTTATGTTACCTCCGTGAACAAAAACAATAATATATTTTGATTAAAAGAATGGAGAACAGTTTACATATGAGCAAAATATATTATTTTTCTTATTTTTTTAAAAATATAAAATTGCAGGCCCTGATCATCAACACCAATGCACTGTTTGGAAATTTAACTGTAAGTTTAATTTGCAGCCATTGAGGTTATATTACTAGTGTATAGAGTAGACATTTCGAACAAAATATATGAGTAATAATCTATGAGCAATACTCATAGATAAGCGCCCGCCGCCGCCGCGTAGACTAAAGGACTTCTGGTCCATTAGTACGGGAAAATTAGGTTTTGACCTAGACATTGATTACTGAGCTTTTGGAATGTTTCCGGACACCTTCCAGGATGATTCTCTGGAAAGTCCCAAAACCTCCCAAGTGGGATAGCCTAGATATCTTGGAAAAACTGGTATTTCCAGGAGCGGGCCTGAACTCGTTACAAATAATGTTTTTATTTATTCAGTTGCTTGTTTTACGGACAAGACACCTATGACTTCGGATTTACTTTCCAGTGTCAAAAAACCTGGAAAAACTGGTATTTATTTGAAAAAGTTAGGATGGGCTTAGAGTGATGCTAGGACGCTATTTTTAATAGTAAACGACGGTTTAGGGTACTTTCTATTACTCTGAATATGCTGACATTAAATATTTTCAATTCCTGGATTCCAGGGTGCCTGGCATTTTGTTGGAACGATAAAGGCTCGTTAAAAAATCTTCAAAAATTTTGATAAGGTTATCACCTTTATTTTTTTTTTGTGTATAGTTTGCATTTTTTCATGCTTTTAGCCCTTGCATGATAACAGTATGGGATTTCTAGAAATCGTTGAAATTCGTCATGATCATTTCGTATTCTAAGCTTTGAGTATTTAACCAGACAGGAGTGGATATAGCGGCTCGCGCCTAAGCAAAAAAGTCTGCCAATAGATGCGGGGGACGAGGTAACACACACTAAATAATTGTTGCCTACAAGCGCATTTCTTTGATCACGTCGCTACACACGCTCACTCTTGCAATAGTCAAAATTTACGAACACTAGCTTACACTGTACGCAAACAATAACAATCGCACACATACACCGTCTATAAAATACGTAAACAACAGTCCAGTATAAATAGACTCTTGTTTTATAGTAAGCTGTATCAAAACAAAGGCCAAGTTATTCTGGTTTTATTTAAATGGCTGTTCCATTTAAATGACACTATCGATATTCATACTATCGATGAATTTGAATAATCAAAGATAATCCTTGGCTAATCAATCTATTATCTATACTGTTTTACATTGATAAATTGTTGTTTTTAGAATGTAAACTATTTTGAGAATTACATGATTGAATTGGGAATTCCTGTAATGATACAAATACAAATATACTTTATTGCACACCAACATTACAGAACATGAGACAGAGTAAAAGTTACATTATGAACAGTAATAAAGTTAGGGTACAAAAGGCGGCCCCATTGCTAAGAAGCAATATCTTATCGGCAACCTTTGGGTATGGAGAAGATGAAATTACACCATATAAGTGTGGGTGCAAAAATACATACATAAATACACTTACATAAACTACATTACACACATACAATATACCTAATACAAATAAATACATATAATATATATACTATACATAACATACACTTTACGGAAATACACAATAGAAAAGTAATAACATTCTACAGAAAGGAAAAATAATAATAACAAAAAACACATAAGGAATACTATATAGAGACAACCCAGCCGACTATCACTCGACGACAAGGAACTAATAATTGCAAACCAGTTCAAAGTGCCTCCTCAGCAAAGTTATGTATGATAAATAAATTAAATTAAATTATGAACTAGGTTTTTTTTACTTTTTATTTTATAATCAGTAGTTTTATCTATTTTCACATTACAAAAAGTTATTTTAAAAAATTCAACCGACTCTAAACTTAATTGAAAGGAAGAAATAACAATGTCTTGTACAAACCATTTAGTTTTGAGGTCGAAGCCAGCTCTTATTTCGCTTTTCAGTTTTATCTGGCATCGACCTCAAAACAAAATTGTTTTCGTACATAACAACATGACATCGTTATTTCTTCATTTTCTGTTAAGTTTGAAGTCGGTTTAATTTTTTGAAATTACTTTTGTCGTAGGAAGGCTCGTGCCCCTCGATTGGGACATGTATGGGCTAATGAGTACTTTTATTTCTTCTGCTAAACTGATTTGATGAAACTCACACTATACAACATTACGAGTACCTATACAGGTCGAATTGATAAGCTCCTTTTTTGTTAAGTCGGTTAAAAATTATGCGAGTGTCATCCATCGATGTTATAAATTTGACATTAAAAGGTAAGGGTAAAATATAAATGTAATTGCACATGGTATAATAGTTTATTGCTAAAAAAACATTTATTTAGTTTATTGCTAAATAATTTTAATGTTGGCACTGCATTCGGATTAAATTCTCTTTTATTCTTAGACTGTTCTTTTGAAATAATACATGAAGATTCAAAATGGTCGGAACAAACTGTACTAAGACGTTGAGGTTCCCACATGTTATGATTTCCACAAGCTTCGACCCACGCAGCCCGAATACCCGGTTCTGTTGGAAATCTGTAAAAGTGTACAGTTAGTACTAATATACGTCAAAGTACCGAAATATCGATATCAATTCTATGTTTGTGCCACCCCATCACTAATTTCACCCGGTGTGACCAACAACAATAACTTAAAATTAATACAGTAGAATATACTTAGATATTTAAATTAAAGTTAACTGATTATTATTTATTTTTAAGTAAGTTATTGTATAGAATTTTATAATTTCCTAGACTTAAATATTTATTACGGACAGTATAGACAGATAGATGCTTGGTAGTTATGACGGTTAATTTTAGAAGGTACTAGAATGTAAAAAATCGGTAATTTGTATACTAAAAAAATAGTAAAATAGAACTACCTATATTATTGTACAGCTAAAATAACGATTTGACTATTTGATGCTTGGACATTTTGACAGTTTCTTCGATTATAAGAATATTAAATAGGGTTTTAATGTAAAAAGCGATCAAAATTGTGATGTATCTATTGTGTATAGTGTGATGTATTGTTATATACTTAGCTGAATGAATGTCGTATTATTAAAATTATAAACTTATTAATATTAATCTCAGGGGTTAGTACACACTTTTAAAAGTCCAAGTAAGAACTTATACGGTTACATGGCAACACTTACTTATTGGAAATATTTTTCGAATTTTTGATAATTTTGCACGTTATTTGGTAATATTTAGATAAAATAATACTTACAAATGGTAAGAAGTACCATCCTTCTGCAGACTTGATGTCTCTGCCCTTTTTTTGCATCGAAAAACACTACAAGTAAGCATTTTCTTTGGAGCTCGTGCCACGCGCAATACTACTCGGCGAATGGCAAAGTCCGCGCGGCAACTAGTTTTATATAACGTATACGACCGCCGGTCGTGTGTCCTTGAAAGCACTTGGCAGAGGGGTACGCGCGTAATATCCACTCCTGTCTGGTTAAATACTCAAAGATTCTAAGGTAACCTTAGGATTCGTCTGAAATGTTTTGTGATGTTTTATTGGAACCAAATAAATATGGAAAGGTCTACCTAATTATAAATAATGTAAATATTTAAAATTTTCGAGCAATAGTTAATGAATCATAAGGTATAAAAATGATCATAATAAATTTCAATGATTTCTAGAAATTCCATTTTACTATACAGGGTGTAAAAGAAAGCTTAACAAAAACTGAAACCCTGAACTCAGACAATCATTCTGAATGATTTTCCAGTGGAATTTTTCTCCGGAAAATTTTCATTTTTTTCATGTTTTTTAATAATTTCTGCGTACATTTTTATTATTATTTAATCGAATACACTCCATACTTATTATTTAATCGAATACACTCCATGTTTTTACAATAGAAAACAATGATAACAACGTAAAGCAATGTATATCGCACTCCGATAGCAGCGCAGCACGGGGAGATCGCGCGCGGGGCGCGGTTTTGCGATACGTTGCTTAGCGCCAAAGTAAGTAAATAATGAAAACTCCTTAACATGAGGTTTCCGGTAAAAAATAATCACTTATAGCTGATGATAGTTATGGGTAGATTCTACCATTTAAGTATTCGCTAAGCTGTCCTTTACACCCTGTATATGCAAGGGCTTAATGAAAGACAAAATGCAAACTTATTGCAAAAAAAAATACCCAACAAAATTTTTTGACGCTTTAAGGGTCTTTCTAGCAAAATTTCAGGCACCCTGGATTCCAGAAACTGAAAATATTTAACGTCAACTTATTCAGAACAATATAAAGTACCCTAAACCATCATTTACTATAAAAAAAATGGCGTCTTGCGATCGCTCTTATCCCATCCTAGCTTTTTCAAAGAAAATTCCAGTTTTTCCAGGTTTTTTGACACTGGAAAGTAAATGTGAAGTCTTAGATGTCTTGTCCGTAAAACAGCAATTAAATAACAAAAAAAATCGTAATTTGTACCGGTTTCAGGCCTGCTTCTGAAAATTCCTGTTTTTCCAGGCTATCTCGGCTATCCCACCCGGAGATTTTGGGAATTTCCCGAGTTTTATCCTGAAAGGTGTCAGAACATATTCCAAAAAGTTTCGATCAGTAATTTATCAATGTCCGGGTTTGAAGGTAAAAGGGCCTAGTTTCGGATAGAGAGGCACGTCTTATTGCTTAGCAAAAGACGCCGATTACAGACTGAATAGGAGAAGAACTGTTTAGTTGTTCATGGACAACCTAGTTACCGATACACAAGGACCCACCTTTAGGTATTACTTCAACTTTATCATGTTTGAGAATCTCAGCAGCCCATTCACCTAAGTACTCGGGAATAACACCCGCGAGAATGCCTTTATCTTTGAAGATGTAACAAATTTCTGGAGGTTTATCCTCCTCTTTTGGAGCCGGAAGCATTTTCTCATCTGAAACATAATTACAATAAAAATAACTAAAAACGATATATTTTTTACTAAGCGATTAATCGGTGAATTATTTGATTCCAAAGAAAAGAACCCCCTTGTGCATCTTCGGAGGCTCGGTATTACAGGGAAGTTAGTGATGGGCAAGATACAAAGGGCAGTCTTGCAAGATAATGCCAGAATAGTTCGTCGATTTCTTTTTCAAATCCCAGCCCAATTGTTGCGAGCCGCGCCGCTTTTTGCCTAAAAAAATAAGTATCTATTGTAATAAACTTGAACCTTCGCTTACACCGGTAGAGTACAGGCTAAGAGCCCATTGTCAATACAATGCTATACTATACTGTACTATACTGTATCTATTCTACCATAAATTAACTTACACATTCTGCCAAGGTAATAAGCCAGCTCCACGCCCAAAGGTCCGCCACCAATAATAGTGACGTGATTGGCTTCTCGAACCTTTTCGTATGCAGTTTCGAAGTCGCCCGCACTACGTAGCCTGCAAACTCGTTTCCGGATACTTTTCGGAGCGGTCCTGAATATCGACAGGTTCCTGGGCTTTGAACCTATAAGAAATATACAATCCAATACACATATCGCACATAAAGATACCTACATCTGCGGGGATAACAAGAACGCGTAACATAATATGCTAGCACAGCTGGGTGGCTATTACTAAATTACAGATGATGACAGTTAATAATAATACCAAAAGTCCGGGACTTAGGTATATACCCAAGATTATGGGTCATAAGACAAACATAATATTAGTATTTCTTGTGGGTATCACAATCTTCTATGACGAGAACGTCGTGCGTGCTGAAGGAGATAAAAGAACGAAGTATTCTGGACCTAGCGCACGAGGTTATTGACTTGTGGAAGGTGGCATCGGTAGCCTCGACAGAAATAGTCCCGAAAGCTATATCGGTGAATGGATTGGTCCCAAAGAGCCTTGCTGTATGTCTTCCGAGGTTTGGTATTACAGGGAAGTCAGTGGTGAACAAGATGCAGAAAGCAGTCCTGCTCTATAATGTCAGGATAGTTCATAATCGCCCTAGTAATAATCCTATGCGGAAACGAAAACTGTCTTATTCCTTCTGAAAGGGGGAGTGGTAGGAAAAATTCCGGCGGGGTTAGTAGTAATCGGCGCGGCGTCTTCTCAGATAGTAGCCACTGTTCTCAAAGAATTTCTCCGACGTCGAAAATCAAAGCAATAATGTAGAGTTACAAACCTGTAGCTATTAAAAGTCTCTCGTAGTACATTGCTCTTTCACCAGTTACAGATGACAAATAAATCACATGATGGTCGGGGTCAACCCGAATTACACGCCATCCTAAAGCTATGCTCACAGCTGGGCCAGTTTTTTTATTATAAAACTTAACAGGATCCATAAACGTTGTACATGGTGTAAAGAACATACTGAAACAAATATTTTGTCAAATATGAAGAATGAACAAATAGCCCAGTCTGTAGGTAGTTTTGCATTGCAAAAGGTGGCGTAGAAAATGTTTCGACACAATATTGTTTAGGTATGGCAGGTTAATAAAATTCAAGTTCTCGACCTTGGAGGACCCAGGCGTTAGCCGCCATATTGAATTAAAGGTGCCAAAATTAGGTATATTTTAAATAACTTCTCAATTGTTTACTAAATCACAAAAGTGTCTATGAAGGGTTCAAAGAAGACAAAATTGCCTAAATTTTTTGCATACATGATTATTCTGTAAGTCTTAAAGGTAAAAAGTTACAAGCGACGGAAATAATAGTATTTACAAAAATCTAATATATAAAATGATAAACTGACTGGGGGATACACAACGTACAGCCCAAACCGCTGGACTTACGGACTTGAAATTTTGCACATAGATACCTTATGTAGTGTAGGCATCCACTAAGGAGCGATTTTTGGAAATTCCACCCCTAAGAGGGTTAAATAGGGGATGGAAGTTTGTATGAAAGTCCATGAATTTTGAAGTTAGGATCTTAGAACTTCGTATGTAGGCTGATGATTAAAAAATAATGAACACGTGTATCAGCGATTTTGGAAATTCTACCCCTAAGGGGATTAAGGGGGCTAACTGACTGACATATCAATGCACAGCCCAAACCGCTGAGTCTAGAGACTCCGAATTTCGCTTGTAACTGTAAGTCTTATAGGTAAAAAGTTACAAGCGAAATTCGGAGTCTCTAGACCCAGCGGTTTGGGCTGTGCATTGATATGTCAGTCAGTTAGCCCCCTTAATCCCCTTAGGGGTAGAATTTCCAAAATCGCTGATACACGTGTTCATTATTTTTTAATCATCACAATCATCAGCCTACATACAAAGTTCTAAGATCCTAACTTCAAAATTCATGGACTTTCATACAAACTTCCATCCCCTATTTAACCCTCTTAGGGGTGGAATTTCCAAAAATCGCTCCTTAGTGGATGCCTACACTACATAAGGTATCTATGTGCAAAATTTTAAGTCCGTAAGTCCAGCGGTTTGGGCTGCACGTTGTGTATCCCCCAGTCAGTTTATCATTTTATATATTAGATTTTTGTAAATATTATTATTTCCGTCGCTTGTAACTTTTTACCTTTAAGACTTACAGAATAATAATGTATGCAAAAAATGTAGGCAATTTTGTCTTCTTTGAACCCTTCATAGACACTTTTGTGATTTAGTAAACAATTGAGAAGTTATTTAAAATATACCTAATTTTGGCACCTTTAATTCAATATGGCGGCTAACGCCTGGATCCTCCAAGGTCGAGAACCTGGATTTTTATTAACCTGCCATACCTAAACAATATTGTGTCGAAACATTTTCTACGCCACCTTTTGCAATGCAAAGGCCTATGTATTTCCCCACAGACTGAGCTAAAACCCCTAAGAAAAAATATATTCAAGAATCCTTTTCAACAAAAAAGAATTCAATTAAAAACGCACATCTTGATATTTTTTAGATATCTCCATCTAATTCGGAGTTGTAAAAGTATACATTTAGCACTGCTGCATAAATTTGTATGCAGTATTTTATCAGAATGTTTAAAAAACTATACAATATTAACATTTCCGTTAAATATGAATAACTAAGTTCCGTCGAAATTCGTTCAGCAGTTTTTAGTAAAAGAGTATAAACATGCCGTCGTCCATCCATCATTCATAAAAAAAATGTTTACATTAAATAGACACTTAACAATTAAATCCCGAAAATTAAAATTTTTCCTTTATTAATTTTACTGGAGGTTAATCGACTTTTTTATGTTGGTCATAAACTCAAGAATCACTTCGAGTATGGGACCACTTCGGATAACACTTATGTTCGTACAAATAGTGCCATCCACGAAGACTCGCCCCACCAATTTTTGGACTCGGCACGAAAGTTGCTCTACTTAGTATTTTTTTTAAATATCGAGAAAATCTAGCGTGTTGTATTTCAAAGACAGGTATGTAAAAATGTTACTCAGATTGTTTTGTTTAGAAATTAGAAGTAAGTTAATAGTTTGAAAGATTGCAAGTTGTAAAAATGTGAACTAGACCTGTTAGCTATTTATTGTTTTTTTCCCAAGCAAGGAGAAACTAATACAAAATCTACCAAATGATGCCGTGGTAGTCTTGGATAATGCAGTCTATCATAACACCAGTTCGAAAAAAATACCAACATCCAATTTCAACAAATTACAAATGCAAACTTGGCTGAATGAAAAAAAAAACTATTTCGAACCAAGTTTCAAAACTTTATGACCTAATACTAAAAACAAAGAAAACTTCCGCAAGTAGAATGTTGACGATTTATTAAAAGCACATGAATTTATAGTGCTTCGGCTGTCTCCTTATAATCCAGACTTAAAACCCGATTGAAAACATTTCGGGTATTGTAAAAAACGTAGTTGCTAGCCGCAACATCAATTAAAACAAAATTTCAACTATGCCCATTTTAAATCAAGCTTCTGATCGAAAAAATAAAGACGTCTGATCCAATACCTGTCAGCATGATGAAAAAATTGAAGACGAATACATGAGACACTGTGATCTTATCTTGATTTCAGTTTTATAATAAATGTCGGTTTATGATAAAACTGAAATCAAGATCACAGTGTCTCATGTATTCGAATCAGACATTTCTGAAACGAGTGATTGATGACAATTTTAAATATTGTGATTTCTAAATAAAGTTCTGTAAAACTTTTTCACGTAGGTATTTGTCTATAATTGCCCCCTATTATAAACATGCTAATATAATTGTATAGTAACCACACCTAAAAAAATATTAAATATAAAATTTAAGTAGAGCATATTTTCCTTTGACTTTAACGCTCTCTCCTGATTAGTCTATATTGTAGTGTGCGCGAGCACTCATAGGTAATTAATGTGTACCGATGACACTCAACATTAGCGGAAGCAAACAGACATCTATACTAATATTATAAAGAGGAAAGATTTGTATTTTTGTATGTAACGAATAAACTTAAAAACTACTGGACCGATTTCAAAAATTATTTCACCATTAGGATGCTAAATTATCCCTGTGTAACAAACGCTACATAATTTTCCCGAATTGCCACAGGAACGAAGTCCCGAACGGAATGCTAGTAGACTATAAAAGATTAGGACGAATGGTGGGGCGCGTCTTCGAGGATGGCACTATCTGTATGAAAGTGCCAAAAAAAACTGATTTTTTTGGGATTAACAACAGCCAGCGAAGATATTTATCAAAGGTCAAAAACCTACTTTTATTACAAACCCTCTGGATCCCATTGCTGGGCAAAAGGCCTCCTTTTTCTTGTTCAACATCCTACAGTCCTCAGCAATTCGCTACCAACTTGTAGAAAAGCAGTCTCATTGGTTGCGCCATCTCTGTCGTGGGCGACCGCGTCTCCTCACATTTGAAGGGGTTCATTTGGGGGGCCTTTTAGTCCCCAAGCTGTCAGGCATTCCAGCCAGGTGCCCTGCCCAGTCCCATTTTGATTTCGCGGATTTGAGAGCCACGTCTGTCACCTTAGGTCCGTATTACAGAACGCGACTCTATACTTGAGTAGCAGTCGTCTGTCACTTTCATAATGGGAGAAAGAGACAATCAGTACTTAAGTATAGATCAAGACTTGAGTCTTATTCTGTAATACGGTAGCCTTAGTTTGTAAACGCAGCGTGGCTACTGTTTAAAAATACTTACGTTTTTCTGGATCCATCTGCATTGTACCTGAGAGTTTTGTTACTAAACTTTCCCTCATACCAGGCAGTTTTTGAGAATGGTGTCCTGTCATAAGGAAATACGTCGTCGCACGATACGAAAAATACCTGTAAAGATATTTTTTATTTTTATTTTTTATTTATCTTAGGTCTACAGCTATTTTACTTATCGAATTAATAATAACACTTAACTAGTTATAAGCTACTAATAGACCCCTACTATGAAGTCCAAACACTTAAAATTTAGTAGTAAGTTAACACAGCATGAAAAAAAAGAACAAAAAAAGGAACTTAAAAAAACAGAATGAGACAAAAAAATGTAAGAACGTTAGTCTTTTACATAAAAAAGCTAGTCTGTCGCATTTTTATTCTGTGAATATGTAAGTGTGCGTTTGTAGCTATTGTGAAGTAAGTAATAAACTTTAGTAGTCTTTAAATATCATGAAAATGAAAAAAATACATGTATACGGACGCAAAAACACGGTTCCACCACCCGACTAGTTACAGGTCTATTAATAAAAAAAACAGTTTTGGGTCTTGTACTTACTGTCTTGTGTTTTCGTTTTACTTCTCTGGTTATTAACAGAAAGCTTTAGAAACCCGATCAAATAAGATCCTAAAAGGCTGAACCTGTACTTACTTTGGCCGTTTTGTCCATTTCTTTAATAGCTTCATAGGCACCCCACCCTGCGGTACCGGTGCCTACAATGAGGTACTGCACACATTTCGGCAAATCATCCTCTGATTGTGGTCGCTTTTGTTTTTTCTTTTCTTTTTCTGTGCGCACATAAAATTTATCAATTACCTTTTTTTAAGGTGTTATAAGCAAATAGATAGAAGACAGAGACAACAAGTAGGTAGTCGCCCTCAGCCCATATACAGAGAGTAAGGGACAGCTTAGCAAATACTTAAACGGTGGAATCTATCCATAACTACGATCGATCACAAGTAATTATTTTTTCCCGGCAACGTCAAGTTAAGGATTTTTCGTTATTTACCTACTTTGACGCTACGCAATGGACCGCGAAACCGCGCGACAAGCGCGGTTCCCCCGTGCCGTAAATACCGTTGTCAGAATGCAATGCACATTGCTGGTTTTTGTGTTTTACGCTTTTATATTTGTTTTTTAATTGAAAAATGAAGTGTATTCGAATAAATTATTTAGTTTTTAAAACAGAAAATATTAAAAAAAACATGAATGTTCCTGGGGAAAATTCCACTGGAAGATCATTCAGAATGATGGTCAGAGTTCAGGGTTTCAGTTTTTGCTAACCTGTCCCTTACACCCTGTCATATATTTTGAGTTCAGAGTGTCTTCAATAGGCAATTTGTTTGGTGAATGTCATTGAATAAATATTAGTACCTAAATATTACTATCTCGTATTTGATACACCTTGTAGTAGGTATACGTTCCACGTTCCCACCCCACCAAGGGGCACGGACCTCCCTTCGAAACGGTGAAAGGGTTTATGACATCTACCGCTGGCCCAATGCGGGTTGGTGGACTACGCGCCTTTAGTGAACTTAATTTTCACAATGTTTTCCTTCACCGCTTTAAATTTATGATATCCGTATATATGTTAACCAGTCTTGAAAGAGGGTTTTTCAAGGCGGGTTTTACTTGTATAAAACTACCTATCCGCCCGGGACTTCGTTCCCATGGGAATACGGGAAAATCATGTACCCTATGTTCATCACGGATAATGTAGGATTCTAATGGTGAAAGAATTTTTCAAATTGGTCCAGTAGTTTCGGAGCCTATTCAATGCAAACAAACAAACAAAAAATCAAATCTTTCCTGTTTATAATATCCAGAATGAAATAAAACAATATATTATACACAAAACAAAAGTAGATTAAAATTAACAAATAAAGTCGAATGCATTGCCGCCCCGGAACCTTCCCGATGCAAAAGTACCCATTACACTGGCCGCGTTGCATCGCTGTATAGCAGTGGCTAGGCTTTGCATTAGGAAGGCGCCAGAGCGACGATCGCCGCCCCTATCTCGAATTCGACACCCTATCTCCCTGACAAAATCTCTGGCCTCAACACCCCAAGCCCCACTCGTCTCCACGGCGAAAGGGACAAACAAATAAGTATCCTCGAGTGGAGCATACTTGGCATGCTTTATAAATATATTAGTATAGATATAGATTTAATTTTATGAAGTATGAATCATAGAACGGTGACTGATAAAGCAGTATGTACACTGAAAGTGGGATGCGATTCATAAGTAGAAGAACAATATTTTTTTGTGATTTTTTGTCGACATCACATCGGGGTGAGTAGTTTGCCACATACTTGATGATACCTACTTCATAAGATTTAGTACACTTAGGTCAGATTCTGTTTAAGAAGAAGACGCATAAAATTCTATTCTACGTAACGGAAAATGCCAACCTGAGGGGAATAATTCGAAAATACTTGGGACTACTGGAGGTGCCAACCTACCTACTCTTTTCGCTTTTGCTTGTTTGTCTAGCCGCGCTTCTTGCCAAAGGTAAATTTTGTAAACCTGCAAAATCGAAAGGATTAGTCGGGCTGAAACCTACATACACACACATACATACCTCACGCCTATAATCCCTATTGGGTTAGGCAGATCATCAGTGGTTCTAACACCATTTGATGCCACATTTGACAAGTTCTGAGGGTTATTAGATGAAAAATTATGTTTAGTGAGAGGTTGTCAGCCTTTCGCCCATAATACAGCGAAACCTAAAACCTATTTAGTAGTAAACAATAAGATTAGTGAAAAATATGCTTTTGTGATCAAGTTTTTTTTTCTGTTTGGAAACCGACGTGAACGGGATAGTTTAAACTAGTCCAGCCGTTTAAGAGTTATAAGCGATTAATGTCCTGACAATTTTTTAAATTTTAGTATGGAGATGTTACCGGAAAGAGTGCGTATAGTTAGCAGCCTCAAAGACGATTTTGATGGTTTTGGCTATGTCAAAGAATAGTTACTAAATAGTGATAAATAGTGACAAAAGCATATAAATAGTGATAGTGTATTTAGAAAGATATTCGAGCTTCTTAGTGAGGCTGCTAGCTTGACGTATATTTAGCAGACACACTAAGAAATACAGCTCGCATCAAATTGATTTATACTTATATGTCAAAAAACTGATTAAATGTTTTACTGTCTATTGACCACATCATGAAGTAGCACAGCTAAGCGGAATTGTCGTATTTCCGCTTAACGCAACCACAGTCGTTTCTGGCACTTGGACCGCGTGATCCTTAACCATAATGTAATTCAAAAATTAATTCTCATAATAGAAAAGAATAAGTATACGAAAAAACTTACCAATCCGATTACAGACATCAGTGCCAAAAATAATATTATGTAGCGCCAGTTGAAGGGTCGTTTTGGGGGAACGGGGCACGGTGGAGGGGGAGGACATGGCGTGGGCTTACATGGCGACTTTGACGTGCAGTCTATCATGGGCTGCAAATCATCATCATTGCCAAGTCTCGTTGGCATTATCAATTTTCTTTGAAACCTACCTACACTTAACCATTATTGAACAGTCAAGCTATGGCACAGAGGGGCTACCACAGACAGTGAAGTCGATCAAAAATAATCTCAAATTCATCATATATTCATCACTTCTACTCAAAATGATTCCCATTGGAGGTTGATAGAGATTTGAGAGCCGAAACGAACAAACGAATCGTAATAGACATTCATTATCGGTGGTAGCCGATTTTTGCCCCAGAGATATTTCCTCGATAAGACTCTAACGCTTTCTTAGAGATTTTCGGCTTTATAAATCAGTGAGCAGTGTTCAATATTTAACTGGGTTTCCTATAAGCTTCTGCCAACACAGAAGAAATTAGGTAGGTATCAGGAAATCCGTTAGGCCAAGAAGGAAAAACTAATAGGCCTTTACCTATGAAATTGCCGTTTTTCATATAACATTTTTTAATTTTATATGAAAAACGGCAATTTCATATGACTTTTCAAATGAAATTTGACTTTTTATGCTTTTCTATCGTTTTTGGACTTTTCTCGGGAATGCAAAATCCATATTAAACAAAATGTTGTGTTAAGGTTTAGACAACATTAAGTTAATTTTCATCAATTATTATTATATTATTATTTTGCATCCGGTCCATTACAGCCTAATGTCAAAAAGTCTGAATAAGCAATATGTCTGAATTTTTTACTGTCTGAAATTCATAACGGACGAATCCCACAACGTCTGAAATTCATTATGGCTGAATCTCATAATGCCTGAAATTCATTATGACTTAATGTCTGAATTATTAAATTTTTAAAAAACCGGCCAAGAGCGTTGCGGGCCACGTGCATTATAGGGTTCCGTAGCAGCATGGTTCAAATATGCAGCTGGCTTCTTAATTCTGCGAGCATATTGTCATCTTACCAGCCCATATACGTCCCCACCGAGGGGCACGGGCCTCCCTTCGAAACACGAAGGGGATTTAGGCCATAGTCCACCACGCTGGCCCAATGCGGGTTGGCGGACCGCTCGACTTTCGAAAATGAATTTTCTTGGACGGGGGCGGGTTTCATCACGATGTTTTCCTTCACCGTTAAGCAAGTGATAATTAGAAATCCGTACATAAATAACGGTTATTCCAAGATTTTAACATATAATGTTCGAGGTGGCTGAATGGAAAAACTGCCAGGCTGAATGCAGGCAACCCTATACAATTCATGAACGGCATGTCTAGGGCAATCGATCTGCAGCAGTTTCATCTTGCCACCTGATGAGGTAATTTACCCCTTTTTTGGGGCTCATTTAACATGGCTGATCTTTAAACCTGCCAGGGTTTGGCCTGGCAACCTATGTGGGTTGTTATCTCCAAATGAGTCGTTTCGATCTGCCACCTTATGATGTAATTTTCGATCAAAATAGCGATACGACGACGAAAAAAATTAAATTTCTTCCAGGATATGCAATGGCAACCTAATAAAATCCAGTGTTCCTTAGTAGTATCTATCACTACATTACATTTCTGATCTCGTGAGGTAGGGTTTCGTGCAACGGGAGCTTAGTCTATTAAGTTTGGGATTAGACATAGATCAATATTTTTGTAAAGTCATCATTTTTCTACTTCAACTTTATTATGAGTTGTCTTTTTTATACTACCACATTCTTATACTATGTCATTTTTCTATGTAGGCATTTTTATTTAAAGAAAGTAGACGTTATTATACCTCGTCATTATTCTTTTAAGACATTAGTCACCTAAATCGTAAATATATTCTTATTAATCCAAACTATGTTTGGCACTTGGTCGACTATTACTTACTCGCAAACTTGAAGGGCCAACTTATGTGTGATAGTTTTCCTTTTAATTTAGTTGTATATCCTACCACAGTGAATTTTTTCACATTTTTAGAAACAACCGTTTAGCTGGTAGAGGGGGGGACAGTTGTGTTTGACAAAAATTTTCACTTTAAAAATGTATGGTTCGCAAACGGAGTGCTAAATCGAAAAACGTTCTTAGTAAACCCCCTTTTATCTTTTCAAAAGCTGTCCTATGCCACCCCATTCGATGATATTGACTAGAAGAAAAAAATCATCGCCCTTTCATGTCTATCGGAGGCACCCGAAAAAAAATATTTTTTTCTTACATTTTACTCTACAGTTCTGTCGGCGTGATCTAAGCTTATATGTATGACCATGCCAAATTTCAGCTCTGTAGTACCAAGGGTTTCTTGGGAAACCCGCGACAGACTGACATGGCGAAACTATAAGGATTCGTAGATTACTACGAAACCCTAATAAAAAAAACCTCCTACGACTCAAAAGTGTAGTAGTAAAATATCTTTCTTGGCCTTTCAGCTTCATAAAAATACCTAATATTTTGTAGATCAGCATCGTCGCGTCATTTTATTATTTTATTTTTAGAGGGTTTTTTTGAGTCATACTTTCTTTAAATTTTTTATTAACCGACTTCAAAAAAGGAGGAGGTTCTATGTTCGACTACATGTATCTTTTTTTTAATGTATGTTCACCGATTTTTCCGCTATTCGGGGAAAGATTTCTCCTTTTTTGTTCAAAAGAGTATACTCCAGAGTCAGGATCTGATGATTGTCACGAAGTCAAGATCTGATGATGGAATCCCTGGAAAATATGTTTCTCATGTACAGAGGCCAGCGCATCAGGTTACTACATTATCATTCCAAAACTTACTTATAACAACAACACAGAGTGCACGCGTGTGGTAATCTGATTTGCGGCCGACCGTATTTTGAAAAATTGAAAAATATTTTTTTTTTAGAAAAAAATTTCAACCAATTTCAAAAACCCGAAAAATAAAGACAAAATCATTCAAACAGATAGTACCTACTGATCTGTTTTAAGTCGGTGCCAAGCCAAATATAAGTTAGATAGACCGCTTTCGCACCGACTTCAAACAGATCAGTAGGTACTACGTAGGACATAAAATGATTTTGTCTTTATTTTTCGTTTTTTTGAAGTCGGTTAATATTTTTTTCTTATATAGTTTATTTATTACATTTATTTACAATGGTCTGTTTTTGCTTAAAAAATCACGTTTTTTGTATAGGAGCCCCTTTAAATATTTATTTTATTCTGGTTTTTAGTATTTGTTGTTATAGGACAAATAGAAATAAATAATCTGTGAAAATTTCAACTGTCTAACTATCATGGTTCATCAGATATACAGCCTGGTGACAGACGGACGGACGGACGGACGGACAGCGGAGTCTTGGTAATAGGGTCCCGTTTTTCCCTTTGGGTACGGAACCCTAAAAAACAAATGAATTCAGCGTCATTCTTATGTTGTCAAATGTAAAGAAAACTGTATAAGGAGATATAAAGACAAAATATACCATAAAGATTGGTTAAAACGATTCAGTCATTCTAAAATTATCACATTTTGAATTTCAGTCATTATGGGACAAATACATTTTGAAAGTAAGTTGTTTTGGTTTCAGTCGTTGTGAGATTATGTCGTACTGAAAACAGGCATTTTGGGATTTGGCTATAATTGGGATCTAGCTTGAATTTTGAGAAAAAGAGACGAAAATGAAAATTTCATTTCACAATTTTTATACTAAAAGCAAAGAAAAACTGCGTTTTCATTCCAATCAAATAAATTAAAGGTTGAGAAAAAAAATCGGTAATTTCATAGGTAAAGACCTATTATTAAGATCCCTAATTTAAAAATTTCCAATCCTAAAAATTAATTTGTACTAGTACTTTAACACAACAGTATGAATGTCAGTTTTCGTAATATTTTAAAAGTGCTGTATCGTAAAGCTTGTAAATCTTAGTATTTTTTTACAAAAACTGTTACTCTGGAAAATGATGCTCGCGATTTTCAAGATTTAAAACATTTTTGATCTTAGTTTAGTTTTACGGATTAATTATTTAAAGGTTTTTGAGAATGTCTAGAACGCCATCTAACGACAATGCCAAACAAAATTGAGTTATCAGAAAAATTATTTATTTAAAAATTTTTTACGTACGATGATAAGTTGATGACTCCCAAGTTTTTTAGTTTTACCTACATACTTTTAATTTAATCACCGCACAATTTGAAAATGAATGAATTGAATTGAAATATTTGTTAAGAAATTGAACACGAAATCAGAGCCTAATAAGTACGTTATTTATCTTTAAGAGCTTTTTGCTTAGATTCCTCTTCAGCAGCTTCGGCTTCTTTCAGCAAGGTTAGACGGTCATAAGGTTTCCACGGCTCGTGAAATGCCATCTTGTATTTCATTTTCCCGTGATAGAAAAACTGTTCAGTAGAGGGAGGAGTT
This sequence comes from Aproaerema taeniolella, assembly GCA_949987775.1. Lineage (NCBI taxonomy): Eukaryota > Metazoa > Arthropoda > Insecta > Lepidoptera > Gelechiidae > Aproaerema > Aproaerema taeniolella. The sequence continues at coordinate 11,966,439 of OX465245.1, forward strand.
TCTTCCTCAACTGTAGGCTTTGAAGTATAATTGTCTTCCCTCCAGTAATCTGGGTGCACTATCGAGGAATTATGGAGCAGATCTCTCATAGACATTTCCATTTCATTGACAAAACTTGCATTCTCCAACTCTTCACTGTCAGTCGCCTGCCAAAAAATTTTACTCGCTATAACTACATCCCAGTAAGTGCGTTCGACAAAATCAGGCCCCATTTAAATAAAACTACCGTTTACTTTTGGAAAAGTCTATTTAAATATAAACTGTTTACAGTTTACATGCCAAATGTCTTCTTTCTTCTGTGTAATGTAAATGCAAAACTCTTACCTATTAGTAGCGGATAAAATCAATTAATATTTCAGAATTGGCAAATTGTTGTTTTGGTTGGTCTTCTGACTCCTCTTTTTTAGGTGTGCCGAATAGACCTTTGAGATAGCCCATTAAAGTTTTTGGCTTGTCTTTAGCTTTCTCGTCTTCTGATGACTGCGTCTGTTGATGCCATGGACTATCCTCGTCATGACGATGCGGGTCGTCGACCAGCAAGAGGCCCCTCCACTGATGGACAAATCACAAGCTCGATTTCATTAAATGATCCACAAATCCACATCGCGGGGCTCTGATTTCGTCAAACGCACTTAAACCGAAATTCTTAATTTTAATCGTTCTAAGACAATACAATTCAGATAATTATTTTAGAGTTGTATTTTTGTTGTTTAATAAAAAATATACAGAGCTTCTAATTTCTTTGGCTCCGCAAATTTCGTATTTTTACTGTTGTCGATTTAGACACACATGTTAAAAACGTTGAAAAAAATTCTTTTTTTAGGAACGTCTCTACTTAGCTCAATATTAATGCAAAATAAGCCACTTCTCGCGCACTTGTTTACGCCGTTTGCGATAGTATAAACATCAACACGGTCTAGGGATATTGCACAATTTTTCATACAAAAGAGGCCTGTTTGATAAGCTATAAAAGCATACTCGCGATACATAGAGGGCTATAATTTTCAGACGAGCATCTTGCATTAATACTGAGCTTTGCTGAGACGTTTCTAAACCGATGACAGCCGAATAATGATATGTACCGAACCACAATACGAAATTAAAAGCACTGTACAATTTTGTAAGTTTAATAGAGAATTACGAGCGAACTAATAATGAAACTTCTGAATCTTAGTTATGTTGTAATGCAATTATGTACGCAAGATAACCCCAATAAATGTAGATAGAATCTTAAAATCCTTTCCTACCTAGCATACAGAAACCAAAAAGGTAATTAAGTGAACCGGGTGTAGATAAGTATTATTAGTCACTAGCTTGATTACTTATATCGGAACGTACTTACAGAGGACAGTGCATCAAGTTACTATATTGGTGTACTCTTATTCTCTACTGTTTCGACAAGAGCGGTTTCAATAAAAAAAGGTAAAACTGTTGCGCTGGCCTCTGTAGATAAAATAAAGAATAACCTATTGAGTAACATAAAGGAAACTAACGTACCTTAGGTGGAGAATGCGGCTTCGGCAGCGGTGGTACTAAAACGTCAGGGACCTTGATTCCATAAATGTCATTGGTCGCAGCCGGAGTTTGAGGGCAGTCTGGTCTCCAAGGTGGTCTCTGCCAGCTTAAAGGGTCTGCAGACGGAGGGTACTCTTGTATCTCTCGCCCTTTCATTTGCTCCGTTGCGTTCTCACCACATTTCTTAGCGTAGTCGTCATCTTTGTTTGAGGTGTAACTCCGTGTTGATTGAGCTGAGAAAAGAATTAACCTACTTATTTAATACATGACTATTAAATAAACCGTGTGGTGATCGGTTGAGAATAACACCACCCCATCTCTTTCCGTGGTGTCGTACGACGCGACTAAGGAAACACAAATCAGACCTGCCTCCTAGTAATCCATCCCAGGCAACCACACTTCATTTTTTTCTGAATCTGAGGTGTCGTCCTATGGTCTCATGCGGTGTGGTAGGCTCTGTAAAGGGTCGTCTGGTTCGCGACCACCCTCCTACCGAAGTCCGACGCCAAACAGCTTGCTGCGTTCCGTCGGTGCGTGGGAGTACCAGTGCCTTTATAGGCATTTTCTGGGTTAACTCGCTCCATCGTCGACCGCATCTTTGACCTTATGGTCTAGATTGAGGTCAAGAGTTAACCCATCTTATAATAATAAGTAATTTAAAAAAAAAAGACAAACGCCTAGACATCGGTTTTATCCGAAATCTTCGACTTCCAGGAAAGGCAGCGTTTGTTTTTCCGTTTGATATCTAGTAGGTACTTGCCAATTTTAATTTATAAGTAGGTAGATCGTCATTTTAACTTTACTGGTTTATTAATAGATCAGTGAATCAGGACCTCCAATTTTATAAAGTATTTCGCAGAGAAATGAGGATATTAGGGATTTTTAATCAAGTAAACATGATAATCTTACAACGATATCAGGTATTTCTATTATGTGGATTCATTCATTAGGTACAAAAAAACAAATGTAAGTATTAAAAAATCGTCTGGGATTTCGTGAAATCCCTGATTTCCTCATTTCCCTGCGACATATATAAGATTTAGCGCCGTGTTCGGTTAATAGTAGGGTGTAAGCATTTTGCTACAGGCAAGCTTTGCTGCATCAATTTTTTTTTTCAAAGAACTAAGTAATTAAGACTTTCTCGCAGTTATTTTCACCAGACTCATATCGGATACTCATTTAAAACAATAATCGTGGTAAGAACCCGTTATAATGTTTAAAACTAATGGGACTCTTTCAGCTGATGTACTTAGTATTTATAATCACGACACAATGGCAAATCCCGCCAATACCTGCTATTAAATTGTATTAAATCTGGATAAAGCTCGCTAAGTCGTGACAATAGATTGGAATACAATATTCCGTTTCTCCCGGTCTCGTAGGTATCGTAAGAGATGGTACTTAGGTATGGGCTTAGGGCATGTAATACCGGAATGATTTTTAATACCGGTTTCAAATACCGAAAAAATTGAAGTTTCAAATACCGGTATATTTTTTCGGTATTTTTTTCAAAAAGTACTGCTAGTAACTGTTTATATGATTCCAAGAAAGATTGGTAAGTCACGTAAGCGGAGAGTTATTAAACCAGTTTTTTACGCAAAATGGCGGAAACACCCGTACTAATCAACTTCCTAGAAGCGAAAAATGAGGTAGGTAAATAAGAATATTAAAGAAAATACCTTATTTCATCTAAATACTTATTAATTTATATTGTTTCATTGGCACTAGTATCAAAATCAAATATTACAATCAATATTAAAATCATTCTTACCCTCTCGGAAGAGGGCGCCCTAGGCGAACATACTTAAACCAAATTGGTGATGTACAGTCAAGAGCAGGTCACTTTTTATACTACCAGTTTAAGCTGAGCTCTGATTTATACTGCGCGCCATACAATGCAGGGCCGGTCCAAAGCCCAAAGTGTCAAGCTTGACCTGCTCTTGAGTGTACTGAGAAAAGGCCATGTTAGGAGTACCCGAATCCGAAGAGCATGTATGTAGCAAATTATGAATGTAGAGGAAGCGAAAGAGGTTTGTTTGGTTCGTAGCAAGTAGCAATCTGCGGTCTCTGCCTACCCCAATGGGACAAAGGCGTAAGCTTATTTATGTATGTGTATGTCTTACCCTCTTAGAGAGGCCATTTGGCGGTTTTGAGAAAACTGTGACACTTGGGTCGGTCATGTCATTTGGCTATACCTACAGGATAATGAAGAAGACTCTTTAATGATAAGAAAATATGTAACACAAATATGCGTGTATCTCTTAGTCTCAGCCTTTATTTATTAAGTATCTTCTTCTGTATCGTGTAGGTAAAGCCAAGTAACTTGACCGGCACATTGTCAGAGATTTCTCAAAACCGCTAAATAGCCTCTATTTATTATTAGGGAGTTTTTTACGGATTGGCGGATCCTACGGTCTGTTTTAGATTTGAATATATGATTGAAAATTATACTTTAGATAAAATAGAGCCCAGAACAGAAGCGAGAGGTTCAATATTAATTCAATGTACGAAAGAATCTATGATGTTAGTTGATTTGGTTGCCGCTTTGAACAGAGCGCTTACGTATTGTCTCTCTCTCGACCATAATGTGTCTTTGCGTGCACGATTGCGATGCGAGTGCCGGCCGTTCATTAGAAATTTATTTTTCAGAAATAAAATATCAGAGAAATAAGTTAAAGTAAGTTAAGTAAGTAGTAGAGTAGTTGTAGTAGTAGTAAGTAGTAGTAGGTAGTAGTAGTTAAGTAAGTAAGTTAAGTACCACACAGATACTATCTAAGATATCAGATACGTGGATGCAGTGTTTTGCGTAATTAAATTAGTATGAAATCGGACAGAATCATACTGAGGGCGACTTGCACCAAAGTGCTAAAAGTATTTAGGGAGACTAATTTTGATTAATGGACAGATTTTGTTGCTTTGACAACCAAGTCAAATATGTTTAGGCTGTTAAATATGCTTAAAGCTTTGGTACAAGTTGCCCTGATACTTTGACAAATAACCAGGTAAATGTCACAAACACAGTTCAAGTGAGGGTTTCTGTTTAAATATCTTTAGCTTGAGTCAGACTCACTCTTAACTGTTTTTCATATATTTCTTAAATAATGTATGTTTGAAATGTGTACTAAATTTGAGGTGTATGCATTGTATAGTTTTTGAAATAGAGCAGTAACAAAAGTTGTTAAAAAAATTCGATATTTAGGACGTTACTCGTATTATGATGGTAGCTATTGTAAAATATATTTTTAAAAATAAAAAACTTATACTACAGGGACCCCACTGTGGTATAAGTTTTTAATTTTTAAAAATATATTTTACAATAGCTACCATCATAATACGTATTTTCTGCAAATTTCGACATCCTCTCTATAATAGTTTGAAAGATAGAGGGCTGCGACTGAAACACCAAACAATTCGTCCCCATAAGAACTCCATGTAATCTCTTTTAGATAAGCTTCCACAGTATCATCTATTCAAAATTTCAAACTTACAGCTAGCTGCAATAGTTTTGATTTTGCGTGGAAATCTTTGTAAGTGGGTGAAAAATTCCGATGATTTTTTTGTATGGAATTCCTAAATACCGGTATAATTGAGATCGACAAATGAGGGGTAAACTTTATTATATATACCTCCAACAATGTAATAAAAAAAGTTTCACGAAAATCCATTCAGAGGAACTGGGTTCCGAGGTTAAAACGTAACGGCTCTCCACTAATCTGTTGTTTAAACAACACTATGTACAGCCAACAGCATATCATGCTACCCAAAACTGTCAAATTTCTTCAATAAATTTTTAAGTTCATCTCCAAGCATTAGAGTTTACTATCCATTGGGGAAATTTTACAGTTTGTGGTAACCTGATGTGCTGTTGACTGTACTATAGAAATCGAGTAATCAAGTTTTTAATTAGCTTTTTTATTTGCATAGTTTTTAATTACCCAAAACTACATCACTTTTTTCAAAATACTGGCATTTTCTCATCGAATACCGATATTAAAATACCGAAAAAAATAACCGGTATTTCGGTATACATGTATCCATGCCCTATATGGGCTGCTAACCACTAGGCACTGATGTGGTACGAAGTGCATGTGCAATCACCACTGCGCTTGATCGGTGTGGCGTGTGGCGATTTTGAGCAAATTCAAGTTGATGAAGAATGCTCTTGTGTTCCCAGAGAAAGGCGTTCTACCTAGTTTGATGAGTTCTATCTTTTAAATAGTACTTGTAATGAGAATGTAGCGGTCGTAAAAAGGGCATGTGTTAATTTGTCAACATTTTGTCCATCATATACAGCAAGACCCTTGACTCTATCACTAATTGATACGGCATGGCCTGAGGAGCTGGCACATCCTTTTGCTACCCGGCAATTATAGAAGTTTAGTAGTACCTACATACAAGGGTACTCACCTAAAATATTTTTGTAGACGTAGCTGATTTGAGGATTGGTCGTACCCCATATCCTCCCAAAATGACGCCCCAACTGATTGTAAGCTCCGTAAAAACGAATGGGGTTACTTATCATTTTACTGTATAATTTTATAAGATGATTTGCCAATTCTTAAAAATTAAAATTTATATCCACATTATTTTAAATGATGGGATGATTTTCTGTTTTTGGGTTGTAAAAAATAAAATTCTGTTAGAAAATCGAATGTGGATATGTCATTAAATCATCGTTATTTTGTTTTGCAGGTGACAGGATGGCAGAAGTGCAGAGATAAAAAGAAAGATTTATGAGAAAGAAAACCAATTAGTTTTGTACCCGTCCGCGTAGGTTCCGTTCCGTTCCCGTTGGAAACGAGCCTGAGTGAAAAGTAAGGTCAAAGATATAGGAAAAAATGTCCCTTTTATAATACTATATGAGGGGACTTTCAATTAGTTAGTAAAACTTTAGAGAGTGATTCTCCCCAGGGAACTGAACAACTTTCCCCAAGGAATCCATTTGAAACAGTAAAAAAACATTCACAGAACCAGCCTTGCTAAGTTTGGGGTTAGATGGCGCTGGGGAAGTGTTCAAGAATATTATATGTGAAAAAGCGCACTTAAATACATTTAATAAGGTCTGCTCTTTATAAATTTACCGAATAAGGACTATTACATTGGCCTTTTACGTAAAAACATTTTTAAAATAAAACTAGTGAAGTATCGAAACAATTTTATATTCATACAAAATACTTTTTTACAAATTGCATAAATCATACACAATAAACATAAAAAAAAATACTGAATTTTTTTTTATAGACTGCATTATTTTTAAAGTAATACATGGGGGATTTGTTGTATGGCTCTGATTGTTATTTAAGAATGGCAAGTAAATTGCATTTGGGAAGTAAAGTTAGGAATGTACATTTATTTATTTATTCACATTCTTAGAAATAAATTAAGACAAAAACTCGATGTCGACCCGAATATGGCATTTATTAACGCAATTTAAACTAAGCAGCAGGCCGAGTACGATAGTGACAGCGCCGCGACAACGCCGCGGTCCTATATCAAAATGTCAACATTGACAGCGCCATAGGGCGAGCAAGCCTTTGCGCGGGACCCTCGCGCAATCAAAGTGAAGTTTCAGCGTGAGCCGAGCTCGAGTTTGTCGTTATCGTGCTAGAGCTGCTGGTTACCATAGATCATGAAGCCGAACATGATGCGTCATAATCGACATTAAATTCGTCATTCATTGCTTTTGCACTTTATTTTAAATAGTGTTAGCCAAATACACGAATGTACAACATCGTTCAGTTGTAATCTTTTGGTAACCCCCCTGAACTGTACTTTACGTACTTATAGTCCTTTACGGTCTGCCATATAAATAATGTAAAACGTAATGGAAGAAAACAATCAAAACCAATCTTGTCCTGGTCACACAAAATAAACATTACTAAAGTGTTGCTATACTAAAAACAGAACTTTTTGGGTAGTTTGATTAACACAAGTTTTTTTAATATGCCAATATCACGATTCATAAGTCCGACTTCAAAATATCTGATGAGTACACAACTAAATGCCTTAGAATAATTAATTTTAAATCAATAAAAGCGGTCAAATCAAACGCAAATAAAAATGCGTCTCTTTAGAATGTTAATTGAAAATTGGACAAAAAAGAAAGAATGGAATAGCTACGATGTAAAATGATTAGGTATCACATTGACACTATAAATAAACATGATAAATTGCTAATAATAATACAACTTTCACGAAATAATTAACATACATTTACACTCCTCGAATTCATTTAACATCAATCTTTCAGTAAAACTGTACACAACTACATTAAATGTACTTATTTGTATCTGCCTATTTATTCGTAACTGGTGGTTTTTGCTGAAAATTATACATTTGTACACTTTGCTCTAAGTCTATAAATAAGATTATAATACGTTACTTTATTTGTAACTTACTTTGTTTTCGGTATGAACTTGAATTTAATTTAATTCAACTTGATACCGAAAGTCGCTTACTATTGCAAACGTTAAATCCGGCACCCGGTTTTTATTAACAAGATTTATTTTAATGTTGTATTAAATACTTAACGTTGATTTAACGTTATATCTTGCATTATTTTTTATCAGTCCATAAACGTCCTCGCCGAGGAGCGCAGGTTCGAAACACGAGGGGGATTTTGGGCCATAAATCACCAAGCGGAAAACTAATATAATTAATAGTAAAAAAGTTAATATTTCAATTTCTTGATTATTAATTATATTAATTTCCCATTTTATATCCAGCGTTAAAAAATCTTAAGTGCCGGATTTTAACGCCAGCGAATTTATTTTACACACGCATGTGTAACTCAGATAGACCGATACATAAAATGGCGGCAGTTAGACTTTGGTCTCAATTAATCGTCATGTGACATGGTACGTTTGACAGTTTATTGGGACAACGCAGCCACCAATTTTTTTTTGTCTATTCCGTGTTTACACTTTATTGAGATTACCTGACAGACAACATGGCATAACCAATGAGCTAAAGGGACTTTCTTCGCCTACTACGCCTGCTGGCTCCTTAGTCTACAATATCGACAGTCGACAAGGCTCAGTGCATCTCTTGCTTGCGCTATACAGACGACAGTGCCAGATAAAACAAAGTCGCAATATGACAATTTAATTCTTGACAGAGTGCTATCGACTCGAGTGGAAAAGTGACAGATGCATAGGTAGACTTGTCGCACGTAGAAGACTAATCGAATGATCGAGATCAAGTCTTGTCATTCGCTATATGCAAAGCGTAGCCCATAAAAAAAGGAGCCAGTTGACTGCTTGACTGTTGGTACCAGTGAACTGTCAAAATACAGCAGTGTACAACGCTTATTGATCTAGGTATTTTATATGGGGTGACTTTAAGATAGTTTGCGAAACTTTAGATGAAAGTTTTCTCCGTGTAACTGAATAACTTTTCTTCCCTAACTATAAGTTGTGTGGAGAAGCAAAAATTTTTTTTTCTTATTTCTTTAAATATTTTTTTCTTATTTTTTTTCTTATTTTTGGGAATTACGGTTCAGTTGTTTACATCTTAAATTTTCGTTATTTTAAAGTCACCCAGTAGAAAGTTTTGTTTCTTTTTACTCGAGCCCGAAGAGCCAGTTGATACCCTGCGCTAGGAACAAGATGAGAGGCTGCCACGCGACCAGCCATCGTATCCAATCTAAAAGCTGTCCGTATAAGATATGCGGCCGATCCCATCTGTATTATTGTTAAGGAATTTGAAATAAAAATAAAATAATAAACGCTATACAATCAAAGGCCCACGCTAAGGTTTTAACTTGTGTCGTGGGTCCCTTGGAAACATATAAAGACAGACACAAACACCTATAAATGACCCGAGAACAAACATCTGCTGTTTACACAAATATTCGCCCCGACTGAGAATTGAACCCACCCAGGACCCGCCGATCAAGAGGCAGTGTCACTAACTCTCGACCAAACCGGCCGTCTAGCGATAAGTTATAATTATAACGATACAAGTGTGATAAGTAACGTGTAACGTGAGCCCACTTGAAACAAGAACGAAGCGAAAATGTGATTTTGAGCTACAAAACATAACACTTTACAGCCATAATTTATGGACCTATTTCCGAGCACTGCGTTGTAATAAAATGTACAATAGCACAGCACTATAATCAGTATTTTATGATGAATATCAATTTTTAATTTTCTTCATGGAATGAATCATAAAAATTAAGAAAATACTTAGTAAATAAAATACTGATGAAAATGTATTATGCAATTAAGAGTAGCTGATTTGACTAGACGTCAGAAATATGGTGTTCTTGTACAGTCAAGAGCAGGTCACGCATTACACTACCAGTTTAAGCTGAGCTCTGATTTATACTGCGCGCCATACAATGCAGGGCCGGCCGGTCCAAAGTCCAAAGTGTCAAGCTTGACGTGCTCTTGAGTGTACTTAATGAAAATTAATCATTTTTTTATTATTTCTTAGACTACTGCGTAAAACGTTAAACGACATTCTTGCATTATGTACCTAATACAAACCTCGAGTTTTTTTATTATTATTATAAGATGGGTTAACTCTTGACCTCAATCTTGACCATAAGGACAAAAATGGACTCTTGTTACATATTACATAACACACTTGTATCATTAATTGTAATAGCACATGGTAATTTTAAATTAGCCAGCGAAACTTTGGGATGTGAACTTCGATCAACTATAGAAAACTAGATACACAGTCCCATACAAAATGAAATTTAAAAGTGTCCTAACTACAATACGTACTTAGATAGTTGTATACCACTTCATGTATTATGAAAAAGTTCTAAAGTGTCAAACATTTTAATCTAATTTAAACCTTAACGTAATATTATAAGGTCGAAAATAAAATCTGTTTAATTTGTAAAATACCACTTTTGGTTTTGAACAAAGGATAACGTAAGACAATTTGATGACACTGGCTGTCACGTAGAACATGGGAGGAGTGGAGTTGCCTTTGTTAATTTTAAAAATATATTATTTGGGTCGATTTCACATAAAAAAATCTTCGTACAAACTTTTTAACAAATTCAAAATGCTACGAAATGGTGTGGTTTTCTTTTTAACCCCTGATTGTGTTGTGTATGTATAGGAGCATCATAGCTCTTAAACTGACAATGTTAATGGTGCAGTTTATTTTATTCGAAAGCTTCTTCTTGCGCTGGATTTCAGATATGATTTATCAAAATTGGTTCAGCCGTTTACTTTTATGTTAGTTTTTATGGTTTTTTATTATTTAAAAAATCACATTCATTTCAAATTAACCGACGATTAATATACATTACAATTGATAATCACAGCCGCCGCCATTCTTCTTAATTATTGCTTAAAAACATAATATTCTATGCTTATTTTTTTATGAAATATGAAATAACTTATACAAAAAGAAAAGAACTGTGTCTTTCCCGATTACACATATATTATGTTTTGCTTATTTAAAACTTAGTATAATTTTTTGAACAGAAATGACCTATTGAGATTTAAGAGTGGAAATTAGCTATGAAACTAAATAGATATTTAAGTACAAGAAATAATATATTAAAAAAAAAACAACCAACTCAAAAAAAAAACATTTGTCTTCTTCGCTGTCATCATCTTTGTCCTGAAGATGAAACATATTTTTTTTATTTTATTCAATACAAGAAACTCCAAATCAAAAGTGATAAAAAGGTACATACTATTTGAGGTGCAGCTGTTTTGTGTAACCTTTTGACTCCTTTTGTAATGACATACGAGTCACTTTCTAAAAAATGCTTGGAGCAAACGACACTACTTTGCGACGGCTAAAAAAATCTTCACATCTTTGACGTGCGATCACGGATGTCCACTGTCCACATCGCACAGGATCTCTAGGAAAACTAAAAATCCAATAAAACTTTATGTTTGTAAACGTCACGCACGTTAAATTTTTTATTAATTCAATTTTATATGATTAATGGTTTTGCCATAATACCTTTAATGTAAGTATAGAAAACAGAATTAATATATATACTCTTTACACTTAAATTTTATAACACAGATGAAAATGAAAAAAAAAAAACAATAGAAAAAAAAACAGCGTCTCTATTTGTTTTAGAACAGAGTCACTGCATAACCCGAACAAATGATGTTGAAATACAACGGTATGGATTTGTAAGTTCGGCTAGTGTCTATTCAATTTAAAGGGTTATACTCTCGCCGAATGTTATTAAATTAAACTAAAAAAATGTTTTATAACCTTTTCTTGGCCAAATACCAAGATAATTTCAATTCACATATAATAATTAAAAAACTACTTATTTAAAAAATGTAATTCCATATTCCTTTAATGTTCTGGAGGTGTGATTTTTACAATTTTTCACTGCGCACTGAGGCATGGTTACTTTCGGAACGAACGAATGCTACTAAACGAAAAGACAACCCAAAACGTCAAGTGGGTGATCATTTAGTGAGGGAACTTTTTTGTTGTGGATTGTGTATCTAGTTCTTTATAGTTGATCGAAGGATGTGAATCTCTGTATGAAACTAAACAGCTGTTTCCCAAGGAATCCTATATGGAATTCTCTAGAAAAAAAATAACAATTTTATTTTTCTTGCTGTGTCGACTTCCTTGGAAAAAGTTGTTAAGTTTAGTGGGATGATACACATCCTTTACTTTCGATAATTGACAGTCACGTACCCCTTACGCCAAAAGTACCCACAGACATATACACGACTAGTTTACGCTAGTCTCATCGTCTCGTACCCCTTTAAAAAATTAAAATTTCCTGTAAAATAAAAAGGATACGGGTTGGTAAACATCCGCTTGAGGTCGACTTTCTCCTTGCAGTAGGGACAGGTCTGCTTCTTGCCCACGATGCACCACCCGCGGATGCAGAATTCATGGAACACGTGGCCGCAAGTCAACTTGTAAGTGTTTTCTGAAAATACCATAATATTTTATTTAATAACTGTAATAATAAAAATGTTGTTTTAGCACCGACATTTGTCGCACACTAGATTTCCGCCCGGGACTTCGTTCCCGTGGGAATTTAGGAAAATTATGTAGCCTATATGTTAATCCAGGGTGTCAGCTACCTCTATACCCCATTTCATCAAAATTTGTCGAACCTTTTGAACGTAATAGAGGAACAAACATCCAAACAGCCATACTTACAAACTTTCACGTTTATAATATTAGTAAAGATTTTATTATATTTTAAGATGGGTTAACTCTTGACCTCAATCTTGACCAAGGTCATAGATGAAGTCGACGATGGAGCGAGTTAACCCAGAAAAAGCCCATAAGGCAATGGTACTGCCACGCACTGACGGAACACAGCAAGCTGTATGGCGCTGGACTTCGGTAGGAGGGTGGTCACGAACCAGACGGCTCTTTACAGAGCCTACCACACCGCATGAGACCATAGGACGCCATCTCAGATCCAGAACAAATTGAGGTGTCGTTGCCTGGGGTGGATTAATAGGAGGCAGGTCTCATTTGTATTTCCTTAGTCGCCTCTTACGACAAATCTCAACCGATAACCACACGGCAAACTTTGGCTGAACCAATTTTGATTAAATATAGCTAAGAACCATCTCGATTACGTCAGCTTTCAAGCAAAAAAATAACACATCAAAATCGGGCCATCTGTTTGGGAGCTACGAATGAGATACACACGGCAAACTTACAAAACTCTTCTTGCATCGGGAGTTAAAAAAATATTTATGGAATATTTTAGCAAATACTTAAACCGTGAATTCCACCTATCCCTTCTTTCAAGAAAAAGAATAAGTTACTGTTAAAGGAGATTAAGTTATTTATTTAGCTACTTTGGTGCGACTTATTGTACTCGTACTGTGAAACAAATATATAGGTAGCATTGTCACCGGTGCGGCTTTCCCGTATTAAATAACTAAGTACCTGGACGACCGAGATACGTGTTCCCACATTATCGCAGAATGGCTAAACCCATAGTATCGGAGCTCCCTATAATATTTACCTATTACTCCCTCTTCATTGACGTTGACTAACAGCTGGTTACCGCACACAGCACATACATTGCTCTCTAGTTGCCGCGTCGGAATGCCTTCTTGTGTGTAGTACTGAAAAAATAACACCTTGTTTAATAGAGCAATCTTCATTAACTACTATTATGGTGGTATTCTATTCATCAAACATGCTTGTTCAATGCACATTTGATGGAAGAAGTTAGTACTAGCAACACCAATACGGGCCACAATCATCTTTTGACGAGTGGAATGGACCTTTTTAGAGTCATGCGGATTACTGAAAGCCCAGAAATTAAATATCGCATTAAAAGGACTTTACAACAAATAAAAGATGTTTTAATCCAACAGCACATTTATGAATAGGTGTACGCACAATGGCCCAAACGAGATGCGAAGTGCAGAAAACGCCCGATAAACATAACACATGAATAAATGACTTACACCGATCGAAGCAGCCATCTTGTCTGTACAATATTCAGCTACATCTCTTCCCAAGACTCCGAAATATAATCCATAGAACAGGAACATAAGAGCCACATCCATCCACTGTTGTGGCTTATGCCCGAACATTAAGTTCAACCCGAGGAATGTCAGCATCATAAGGATATACCCAAATAGGCCCAGGAAACAACTCAGCTTGTATATTAAATAAAACCACTTGTATACTAGCCTGAAATTAAAAATAATGTTAATATAGTTTTTTTCGATTTAGTTGCATTATTGTTGGCTATAAGAAATCCCTCCAAGGGATAAGCCAGCCTTCCTACGTTACCTTTTTTTTGTAAATCCTTCATAAAAGTGTGTTTTATACAAAAAAGTATTTACATACTTAATTAGTTTTGGAAGTTCTTGAGTACCTATATTGATTATTATACAGGTGTTAGGAAAAATAATGAGGACCTTTAAACCAGGTACTGTATAAGCGGAATAAAATCTGTTAGAGTATACTTTAAAAAAGTTAATATTTTTTTATACAACTTACCTAAAGGCACATCGCGCTGATGTAACTGTGTAAGTACCTAATAAATGGGGAGTAAAATAAATAAATAAATAAACAAACAATTTATTATCAGGCATCTAAGGCCCATAGGTAAAGGAAGAACGGTATCGGTAGGAGTAAAGAAGGTAGGCGGCGGCGTGACGTATATCACACCGTGGTGCTCCCTGCTCGATAACGAACTAGGCGCTGGCGACCGACTATTAGCGGTACAACTCCGTTCTATAATACGGGCCTATTACAGAACGGAGACTAGACTCAATCGGCGCAGCTGCCGAGTGGGATGCCTGAGTTAATGCCTTTTTTCCACTCGTTAACAGGATGCGACACTGTATCAGCGTTTTGTGGAATAGGCAAAAAAAGTGCCTGGGAGATGGGGAATGCATTTAGAGAAGTAGATGCCGCTTTTCAAGCATGTTCTTGTGGGATAGAACCATGCCAAAATAGCAATGAATTTGCGCTCATTGAAACTTTTGTTGTTCACATGTACCATCCTAGTAGTGACTCAAATAATGTAAATACTGCGAGGAGCATCTTGTTAACGAAAAAAACAGAGCGATCGAGAATATTCGTCCAACACAAAATGCTCTACTATTAAGCATATAAAAAGAGCTGCATACCAGACCCACATTTGGACCAATTGCCTGAATAGCGATCCAGAAATGCTAGATCCTTGCAACTGGGGTTGGGGGCCGTCCATTAATCACGTGAGGCTCGAAAGGGCGGAGAATGGGGTTTGGCAAAAATCAAGAAACATCACAAAGGGGGAGGGGGAGTGTAGTAAGATATCACATGTATTTATTTTTTCATCAAACGAGCGATTTCTAAAACAAAAACTAGGTCTAAAATAGGTGATCTCTTTAAAGACCTATATGCAGAGTATATGAAAGGAAAAAACCTAGTGTGTCAGAAAGGATTTAATGAAACAAAAATAATACTACAAAAGAAGAATTCATGAAGTGGGCGAACGATCTTTTACTAGATTACCGCCGAAAGCACCAAGCAAAGAAGTCTTCCAATATTCTCTATTATTTTTCTAGTTTGTGGTTAATGTACTAGTACAATATATGTTTTTCGCAAGATTACACCATTCCTTTAAAATTATTTTTATGCCAGTCAAAAACAACCTGCAACTCTCCTGTCTAGACATTCTTATCCTGGTCCTTAATTTCAGAATAAAGTTAGATTACATTTTATACCTGTATTTAAAGATAGTATTCTAAAAATTTTAAGATTCTTTGTAGGTACTGAAAAATACACGTGATTTTAGTCTTAAACCTGTTAAAAATTAATAAAAAATGTTAAAAAAACATCACGTGATTAATGGACGGCCCCTTGGCAAAAGAAAAATGACGGACCAGCGTACACCCCTTGGGGACCGTTCATAAAATACGTTCGTACACTAGGGGGGAGGGGGTATCGCTTGGTGTGACAAGTTGTGACGACGGTCGGGGGGTCTAAACTAACGTGATGTTCACAAAATTTATCGAATAATTTTATTTGAAGTTTATATTTTTTTATTTTATTTATTCTATCACTGGGAAAAGTTATTCGATTTGCAGGTATGAGTGTATAGATCTTTCTACATATAGATAATTTCAATTGTTGTAGGAATGTTTTCTATATTAGAAAAAAAATTAGTAAAACGGTTGACCCCAAAAACAATAAAATTATATTTGGCGAAATGATCCAATTATAAAAAAAAAAATATTTGTGGACTAATAATCGCAATAAATTATTTACGGCTGGATTTCTGGATTTCGTGACTTAATATTCATAGGGGGAGTTGCAGAAAGTGTGACACAGCGTGACGAGGGGCAGGTGTGGGGTCCCAAAAAGCGAAATTTGGTCTGACGGATTTTATGAATGGCCCCTTGTGGAAAACCCTTCCTGATGCTAGCCTTAGCTTAGCTGCAAGGAGCTATTGTATTGCAAGCGCAAAGAACGCTGCACAAGATGTCGATGCGTAAAAAATGGACTTAAATGCACTATGCTTTGCGCATGCGAAGGTGCATGCTCTGGGACAAAATAATATGTAATTTTTTTAATTTTTTTATATATAATTATAGTGTGTAACTTTAATTAGCTAGATCCTAAGTGAATTACAATAAAACAATCTCAGTGTATAACCAGTATTCTTAATTTTGTTTTAATAATAATATTTTTATTGAAAATATTGCTTTACTAAAAACATCGTTTAGCAAGTTACCTTTACTTAAACATCATTTGCCTTGCAAATTGTACTGAAACAGCCATCAAACTCTTGGTGGTGTCATTCGGTATGGAACAAAAATTGTGTATTTTGTTTGTTTATAAACCGATTTTCAAAATGTTACTGGAGTTTTATAGCTTATCTTATTAATTTAGCATTCATATCTTGATATAATGTTTACTGTAAAGTTGATGAAAACAAAAAACTTTACAAGGTCAAATGTAGAAACAATATTGTAGCGCATTTAATTTTGCTTTTTATGACACCCCACACAAGCTTACATGTGACGTGTTGTATACGCAATATTCTGAACGCGGCAGCGGCCATTTCAATGACGTCATAACTGGTGACTTAACCACGTTAGAAACTGTCTCCTGATGTTTTTTTTAGTCAGAATAACATGCTTAACAACATACTAAAATATGGTGCTGGTTTCATCAAAGGCACTTTTTGGGCCTTATATGACGCTAAGGAAAGCGACTACTACATAATGTATAGTCAAGGTATAAACTTCATTTTAATGCTAACACTCTTCTTCCTCTTCATTAATTTCGTTTGCCTTCTTGGCATAGACCTCCCCCAGTTTCTGCCAGTTTTCTCTTACTTATAATATTAATTTTCAAGAAAAGAGATACTGACGATATGAAACACAACATTACTGAAATTCAAAGAAAGAAAGTTTTTTTTCTGTGTGCCCTATGTCCCTGATAAGCCGAAAGCACCAAGCAAAGCATTATACCAACAAAAAACCAATCTGTAGTGGTAGATGAATGGCGCGCTTACTTATATTGCGTGCTGGGAAAAGGGGTGGGTGCTTTAACTTATTTTTTGAGTTGGTATTGGGCTTTATTTTATTTTATGATAATTTATTTTACGCATACAGCATATGGTTTAAATGTTCTCAGTACTTTTCCTAACACCCTGTATAATATTTATATTCAGTATGCGTATTTATTATCTTATCCGTATTATGTAATTAATAATATATTCTTTACTGGCTTTCCAACCGCAACTTCGTTTTGTGGAAAGTAGTCTATAATAGGCCCTTTATCACTTTACAGCCCTGTTAAGAAACCCTAATGCTTCACCGCAACCCTTCTTCATAATGTGAAGGAAAACTAACACTTTCTCATTTACAAAACTGCTAGCTTTCTGCCCAGAGCTTCGTTCCCATGAGAATTAGGGAAAATTACGTAACTTATGTGTTGTTCTGATGTATAAGCTAGTAAAGTAGCTGTAAAGTTTCTTCAAAATGTGTCTAGTACTTTTTGCATGAAGTAGTAAAATACATCCATCTTCAAAAACTTTGGCTTTGATAATTTATAACGATAGTAGGAAGTTAGGATTGGTAAAGATAGTTATAAAATTGTGAGAGTACCTACCTAGGAGTAGTAACAGACATAGGTCTAATACTGGATTTTCTAATGACTAGAGCGGTGAGCAGGGTGAAAATAGTCCATGTTACGACAAATCTCCACCAATGGTTCTTCACACTCATTAACACTGGGATAGACCACATCGCACACATTGTGAAGAACTGTAACAGCAAAATTTATTTAAATTTAATTTTAACACATTATTTTACCATAAATTTAAATGAGGCTTTAGTTACTCCATAGTTTGATATCACTTTACACCTAGTTTCAGGTGGTGGCAGATTTAACCTAAAGCCCATTAGGCAGGCCCGAGCCAGACCGATCAGATTTTAGGGATAGCCAATCATGGCAAAAAGTAAGGAAATTTTTTGGTCATCAACAATGTGACACAATGATCTAGCTAGGTAGTCATAGCCACCAAGAGTAACGTAAGCCTCATTCCATTTAGACTTTTTACTACACAAGACATTATGAAACTTACTTTTTTTAGTTCATCCTAGCTAGTTCCATTTCATTTTAAGACTGTATTAAAAATTCCTAACCATAAGTCATTTGACATAGAGAAAAATGGGTACAGGAAAAAACTATATGTCCTTTTTTATTTTTTTGTTATGTTTTTGTCATAAAGATTCCGAGACACTTCCGATATTTAGAAAGAAATTAAAGGAACATTATGTATCTGTTGCTTTCCCTTCAGTATAATGAACATAATATTATATGTATTGTTTGTGTATGTATAAAATATATGTCTGTGTATTTATATAAATTATTAATATTTTATATGTATGTGTAGTTGTATTTTTATGTAGTTTATATTAGTATTTAGATTTCAGTGGTTAAATGTGCACATCTGTCTTTATTTATTTTACGCCTCTCACTATCCCAGGTCTGCTGGAAGAAATTTCTTAAAGAAATAAGCATTTTGTGTTCATTTTTCTATTTGTCTGTAATATTTGTGATTTTTCCTGTGTACAATAAACTGTTAAATAATAAATAAATAAAGTGAATAAGTTAGTGAATTATTTATTTCCTGCACTTTTTTTTCATTTAAGGTTTTGTATGTTTAGCTGCATTAACGACTTTAAAGCTTAAATAAATAGGTCTTTTCTGGGTGAGCTTGCTACATTCTTAACAACATCTTGCCCCATGCTGTAACGTGGTCAACAAGAGTGAACACTTGGTCTTAAAAAAGCATAAATAACAGCGGTTGACATAAATAAATAACTTACCGCATAACTCCTGTAATGCCGTTTCTTCCACTCCACCACAACAACTTGTGCAACAACCAGTGTGACGATCAAAATCAAGACCATTGTCGAGTGCATCTGTTCATGTCCCTTGTGCAACTCATGTAGTTTTTGGTGGTCATATCTGTGATGGATTATGGCGAAAAGTAAATTAATTGAGTGACTGTATAATATGAAAGTTATATCGAAAAATTACTGATGCCAATTTTGCGACACGCCGACCAGTAGACCAATAATAAACTTTATTTTTTTACAAAACAAGTTCAATAAATGAAAAGCACACATACTAGTTCTTATGGCCTTATTTATAGTTAATTAACCAATGGAAAAGTTGAACCTAATCTAATTGCTATTGACTTAAGTAATATATAATATGATTATGGTTATAAAAAGGTACTCATTAAAAAAAAAAACAACGCACCTTAACTTCTCCTCCGAATTCAATTCTTCGTAGGTCTGTAAGTAGAATGTTTATATTATTTACATAACACTATATATAAAACTTGTGAAAACCATCGAAGCCTTATCACTGAGATGATTTCTGACAAACATACCTTGTTGGGATCGACGGGCCTGTGGAGATCCATGGCTGAATTTATAAGGGGACTGGTAATTCCTATTACAGCTAGGTCCCCTGAGGATTATATTGTGTTAAATTTCTTGTATCTCGTGCGTTATATCATATTAATAACGAAAAAAACTAGCTCAAAACCGAACCACAACTACAACTCGCCATCCCAACTTGTCATGTCAATGTCAACTGTCAGTCAATGTAATTATTGTTTAGTTTTAAATTAAATAATATTGAATAAGCAAAAGTAAAATACATTTTATACAGCCCATTTCATACAGAACTTTTTTCCGATTACAATACTTTTTTTTTTCGGTTGAAAGGTTGAAAACTATGCTGCCTCGTCATTAGTAAATCCAATCCAGTGAGTTTATTTATTAAAATATACGTCTTCAGTGGTCAAATATAATTATTTTTTTCCTTCGTCATATCATGTTTAGTAGTCATTTTTTTTGTTCATTCTTCTTACATTAGGTCAAAAGATTTTTTATCTTGATTTTTCTTTTCCTTTCTTTCTTTCATGAAAATCCTTACAATACTTCAAAAGGGATTTTTTTTAAGTAATGGCAACCGGTCGTGCGGAACGTTCGACCTTTTTTCGTAACATTAAAAACAAGCCTTTTCATCTTAAACAGAGGAAGTGAAAGAAATGAGGCGAATAGCAGAGAAAATAAAATGCTATTTTATTACAACCATAGACATAGAAATTACAGCACAGCTATAATAACTCTGCCTATGCCTGCCTAGTGCCTATTTCGCACCTTTGAGTATGGATAATCCATACTCAAAGTTTCGCACCTATTGAAAAAAAGAAAAGCAATGTTGCCAACCATGCAAAATTTATCGTAGATTTACTAAGTAGGTATTTTAGTTTCAATGCGATATTTATATTTTTCTTCCTTAAGACAGAGCCATATATGCACAAGAATAGAATAGAATAGACTTGACCTACCAAAACCTGGAACATGGTCAAGCGTATCCCGAATGAGAAACGAGACTAAGCGCTAGGAAGAAGAAGAAGTATATTTTTCTTTCTTTTGAGTGGAAAATTCAAGATTCTACAAATACGGTCCCAGCCGTAAGTACTATGAAAAAAAATATGGTTATTATTTCGTGTAGCCCACTTCTAGGAAAAAAACTCCAAGAATTTATACTTTATTGTACACAAACATTTTACATAATACAAAAAACATGATACACAATGGCGAGCTTGCCTCAAAATGACATATATACAATACAAACATAATACATATATCTATACCTACTAATATTATAAAGAGGAAAGATTTGTACTTTTGTATTTTAACTTAAAACTACTGGACCGATTTCAAAAATTCTTTCACCATTAAGATGCTACCCAAGTAACAAACTAGTCCAATAATCTAAGATTTCATCACTAAAAAGATGTGTAAACGTGTTATTAAGGTTTTAGCGGTGACAGCGTGTTGTATAAATGCGCTAAACAGCACCATATGGTTCTATAAGCGTATAGAGCAATAATCTAACGATAAATGATGTAAACGTATACTTCACTATTTTATACAACTGTTATAGGTCCGTCTTATAACAAGCGCTAATATGACTATTACAGAAACATACTGCTCTATAAAAGTGACAACAAAATGCCTTCATTTTACAGATTTGCGTAATAAGTGTTAGAAGCAAACTCGCATAACCCTTTCGTTTTAGCAGTGATAATCACTCAATTATAACGCGGATTTGTCATACTGTGGATATTCAGATCTTTGTTATAGTACTTAGTACGTTAGTGGCTTCGATCAACTATAGAAAACTAGATACACAGTCCCATACAAAATGAAATTTAAAAGTGTCCTAACTACAATACGTACTTAGATAGTTGTATACCACTTCATGTATTATGAAAAAGTTCTAAAGTGTCAAACATTTTAATCTAATTTAAACCTTAACGTAATAATATAAGGTCGAAAATAAAATCTGTTTAATTTGTAAAATACCACTTCTGGTTTTGAACCAAGGATAACGTAAGACAATTTGATGACACTGGCTGTCACGTAGAACATGGGAGGAGTGGAGATGCCTTTGTTAATTTTAAAAATATATTAGTTGGGTCGATCGAAGATTTCTACAGAACTTTTGAATTTGTAACGGATTTTTATTCCTACAGAACTGTTATTTTATACAATACAAATTGAACTTTGATTACCAGAAATAAGATCTAATATTCAATCATATAACTTTTTCATACAGAGTCGAGTTTGATTCTAAGAAAATTGGACTTTGTTGTACTGCGATAACACCTATTAATCACTTTTACACTTTTATCAGAGCTTCTTAAGTAAGAGTTTTTAATTACTACTCAGTTTTAGTGTTTTACAGTGCAAAATGTACTTTGACGGAGAAGATCGTTCTCGGGTATTTTCCCAAGTGGATTATATTTTTCAAGACGCAGACAAGGTTCTCAAACTTTTAAGACCCTAGCCCACCCAAGGCTTGTAAAAATAATTGTAGACTAAAATTGTTTTGATGGTGAAAGTCATTGGAGTCGATTACGATTGAGCTCAAATTCGTTATACTTCCTTCTGTTTAAGGTTAATTTCACGGGAGGTTAAGTTAAGTAAAATGTATTTACTTAACTTAACTATAACCATACTTAGTATAATTTTTAAGATATTCGCGGTTATTTTCACAAGTTTTCCACATAAATATAATTTTATATTACTTAGAGTAGGGTTCTAGAAACCTCAGGGTATCCATGAATTGATTAAACTGAACAACTTTCCCTAATAAACAGATCGAAAAACGAAAACAATATACACATATAATTAGCTCATGTTATTCGCTAAAATAAACCACCAAGAAGAAAAAAATACAGTCCAAATAAAAGAGTTTTATAATTACATTAAGTTATTGACAGAGTTTATTTGGGACAAAAAAAACGATCAAATAGTCTTTCTTTATAATATTAAGTTCAGGAGATAAGATGCTACAGACAGACATAGATTTCACGTTAATCTTAAAACACTCTTCTTTTTCGTCAGGTGTTAAAAAATCAAAATAAATCTAAGCTGTATGATTGAACACTCCTTTGCCAAAAAACAATAACAATGATTGTGGCTGTATGGTCAAAGTCATTTGCCTATGGTTTAAAAAAAAAGTAGGCTGTATGTTTTTAAACTCCTTTGCCTACAAATTTTTTTAAAAAAAAACTTCTGTAGAAATAGCTGCGGCGAAATTTTTATAGTTCCGATATAGGAAAAAAAAAAAAAAAAGTTGGTGTAGTACCTATCCTTTTAGTAATTTGTATTTATTACCTATACCCAGTCTAAGTTTAGAAGAATTTGTATGTATTTATTGTTAATTCACTAGCGAACAGCCTCATTTTAATCACTTGATACTATTCTATGTCCTTTTTGGAACACGGGTCACTGCAATGCCCAATAAAGGTAAAGTAAAACATGTAGCTAACCCTCGGGAGTCGGAATTACCGAAGGGTTCCAGACCCCCGATTGCTTATTGTAATTTTTTTGAGACAAAACGTCGATGATAAACTTTTTTTGATCATCAACGCCCAAGAACAAAAATAAGTAAAAAAAACAAGCTCCATTAACGTTCATAGGTAACACTCGCACTCCGCTCGCATCTTTGTTCGCGTTAAAACGCAGTGTTATATACTCCTTGGTTCGCGTGGAATAGTGTAGTAAGACTAACTGACCGCAGATTTCATTTTACTAGGCAGCCCTGAGCAAATCGACCATATTTGTCCAGACCCCTATTGCGACACCCTAAGCTGCAAAATAATTAACATCATAGTAAGGATTTTATTTTTACTTACAGAATCTAAAACCAGCATCCAAGCGGTTGAAATGAAGACTGCGAGTAACCCAATCCAACAAAGTAGCAATGTGAAAACACCTGCGGTTGCTGCTAAAGTCACTGTCGCTAAGGTAAGTGAATACTAGCTTCTTGCATATAATGTAAAAAATTAACATTTAAGTCTATATTCTGATTACCCAGATTGGGGTTGGTTTTGAAGTGTACTTGGTGACATATATAAAAAATCCTAAGTGCACCCCAATCCCATTTTATTATTTCTATTTATGTTCTGTTCTAATAAGGAAGTTATAGAAAAGAGGTGTTACAAGGTAAGTGACCTAATGTTAACTTCATTTAGATTGTGTCCATTGACTGGAACCTGCATTGACTATGGGAACATTATTTCTTTCTAAGGAAACTTATTATTTTTATTTTGGTGTGTGCCAAGTTAAAACTGATATTTATGTAACGTTGCTGCACTTACTCAGGGTTTGCATTCAGGGGGACCTAGCATTTCAGGAAACTATCTAATACATATTATAAAGTAGTCTTAAAAGTTTGGTTGAGTGTTAGTGGTGCCTCTTGATAGACGGGTCTTGGGTTCGATTCCCAGTCATGACAAACATTTGTGTAAAAAGCAGATGTTTGTTCTCCGATCATGGGTGTTTGGGCCTTTTTTAGTTTTTATATTTTTTTATAATAAAAACTGAAAGTCATGTGTCACCATATTTATTAAATAACTTAGTTATATGTTTGATCAGAGGTTTGTTCAATAAAGTTCCCACATCTTTAGCAAATGCAAAGTCTAAATGGTTAAACTTTGGCCATGAACACCCTGGCTTCACACTTTCTAGGACTCCTGTTTTGTTTAGTTTCTCAGCTAGCCGCATTATTTGCTGAAAAGAAAGAGAAAACATGGAATATTGGTGTTATTTAATTTAACTTACATATTGAGAGGCTAAGTGTGGAAATCAACCGACCAACATAACATAACTCGTCTAAACTGAGCAAGGTAGGATGTTTTTTTTTGTAGATTCGATATTTGTTTCCTTTGGGGAAGCTGATCAGTTTCTTGGGCAATGATTCAAAATTTTATTTCAATTAATCAATTCAAAGTTACATTGTTCAACAAGGGATGAAAGTAATTTTGTCAGCAGGCTTAGAAAGTATTTTTATAAAAAAATTCCCCATATTTGTATGAAAGTTCTTATTTTATTTTTCTTATTTTCTATGATATTATCGTAGGTACAAACGTACTTTCCGAGTAGATAAAATATAAACACATTTATTGGCATCGAAGGACAAAATATTGCTAAATGCTTTAGTAGAAAAATATAAAACACTCAGAATAATAAAAAAGAAACCAAATATATATATAAAGATTCATATTAGAGTAACCCAATAATGTTGGTTGGAATTACTAGGATGTAAACCATTTCTCATAAGATAGGTTTGTTTGTAAGTTATAGTTAAGTTTCTGTAGTCGTGAGTACTGTGTTTACCTTTAATTGAAGATTCTACACAGAACTTGTCTGTACTGTTAAATTTTTAAATGTTGGTGTAGAATCCCTGTGGGTGTACACTTTAATAAAAATATAATAAAAAATAAATTAACTTACAGACTTCTCTGTTAGCTGGTCATTCATCCCATAGAATAGACTTACTGGTACCTTGACATTTGTCAAGTTGTAGGGTTTTATTTCGCCGTCTAAACCGTCTTCCCATGATGTGAATTCACCTGAAATGATAATATTAATCGTAAAGCGGTGGCGGAGACGAGAAGCGCTTTTTTAAGCATTTAATTGACTTACAATGTATGTATTATATATAATATATATATATATGTATTATATATAATATATATATATATAATACATACATTTATATATATATTCAGGTTAAAATTTGCAACTGAATTTAAGTGCAGTTACCCTTAACCGATTGTGTTGAAATTTTTCATACTCGTTTAGTTTGGATGATATGATAAATCATGGTTAGCTAACTAGCTAATCATTCCAAATCCGATTCTTGAAATAGGTAAATTGAAAAACTAGTTGCACGTAAAATTACAATATATTTTACCAAGAGCTCTGATTGCTGAAAACTTTTTAAAGTTAATGTAATATTTTAACGTTTGAAGTGGATGATGGGTTTGCTGCAAGAAATTTCTGTATAGAAAGTTTAGCTTTCTACACATACACTCGGCTTCAAAAAAATCGCACGTCCGTAAAAATAGGCTTTAGGCACTGTTAATCCTTAAGACAAGCAGTTATTCGTAGCAATATTGGTATCATTTGAGAGCCCTATAAAAACTCTTTAAAAAAATATCCATTTCATTTGATTAAAGAAAAAGCTTGACACTTTAAGTCACTGTGAATGACAATGGAACTGATTCTCCTCTTCAAATTTTGTTTGTATTGTTTTGTTTTTTGGGTATAAAAGGGTCGATACAGCTTATTGGAGGATAAATTTGCTACCAACAGTCGAAGAAGACACAGAAGACACGAAGAAGACAAGAATATAGAGACAGAAATATCTTTCATCAGAAAAACGTCCTTGAAGATGGACACTACTGCTGCTGAAGCCGCCCAAGTTATCGCACTACTGCAATCAGGACTACGTCAGTGTAATGTTGCTCGGCAATTGCACTTGAGTCGCTTTTCTGTTCGAAGAGTGTACCAGCGGTTCCTGCAGACCGGTGGCTTTGTCCGAAGGCGTGGGTCTGGTAGAAATCGCTGCACTTCTGCGAGAGATGACCGATTCGTCGTATCGAAGTCTTTGAGAAATCGGTTCTCTAATGCTGTTGAGTTGCAACAGCAGCTTCAAGCAGTTCGTAGAAGGGCCGTGAGTGTCTCTACAGTTAGAAGAAGACTAAAGGAGAGAAATATTGTGGCTAGAAGACCTGTCACGGGTCCAAAATTAACCGCAGCGCATCTGCGAGCACGCCTGCAATTTGCTCGCGCCCACGTCAATTGGACCCTGGACCAATGGAGAGCTGTTCTCTTCTCAGACGAAACGAGAGTGTGCCTTTTCTGCAACGATAGACGCAAAAGAGTATACAGAAGACAATGGGAACGTTTTGCCCAAGCCTGCATCCAAGAGACGGTAGAATACGGGGGCGGTTCCTGCATGTTCTGGGGCGGCATATCTGCCGACGGCAAAACTGAACTTTCTTGCGTCTCTCGGACCGGCGGTGCTCGCGGGCAAGGGTCGATGACTGCTCACCGGTACATCACAGAGATCCTGGAAGAACATGTGGTCCCCTATGCTGGATTTATTGGCGACGGGTTCACATTAATGCACGATAACGCTCGCGCGCACACTGCTGGAATTGTGCAGGGCTACCTTCAAGAGGTTGAGATCCCTGTCATGCAGTGGCCAGCGAGAAGTCCAGATCTGAACCCGATAGAGCACCTCTGGGACCAGCTGAAACGCAAGGTTAGATCCCGTGATCCCGCTCCCGCGACTCTTCAGGAGCTCCAAGACTTATTGAGAAATGGGACAGAATCCCTCAAGAAGAGGTCCTAAAGTTGGTGCGATCCATGAGGGAGCGCATGGAAGACGTCATTAGGGCTAGGGGGGGGGGTAACACTAGGTTTTAGGTTAGTTTTAAGCAACTGTGTTTTGAAAAACTAATCAGATTTCATTAGGGTTTTTTTTTATTGTTTTGTAAATTTTTCTCAGTTCCAATAAAAAACATTGAATGAATTATTGTTTTTGCATTCTCTGTTTCCTTACCTTTCAAATGATACCGAACATTACCAATATTTCATAATACAAATACGATTGAAAGATGTTTAAAATAGATTTCTTAAAAGGTGCGATTTTTTTGAAGCCGAGTGTATATTGTATCATTACTCTTCTTGTATCTGTTTTATTTTCATGCGTGCAATAAATAGTTATATGATAAATTAATAATTCTAGTATCTCTTCCAATATGATAGTGTGAGCGGTGATAGCCCAGTTGAGTGTGAGCGGTGATAGCTCAGTTGGGTGTAAGCGGTGATAGCCTAGTTGGTAATGAGCCAGACTTGTAATCGAAAGTTTGCGGGTTCAAATCCTGGTGCAGGCCTGTACCAGTAAATTTATGTACAGATTTCTAATTATCACTTGCTCAGCGGTGAAGGAAAACATCGTGATGAAACCCGCCCGGTCCACCAACTCGCATTGGGCCAGCGTGGTGGACTATGGCCTAAATCTCCTTCGTGTTTCAAAGGGAGGCCCGTGCCCCTCGGTGGGGACGTATATGGGCTGGTAAAAAAAGTATAGATTTGTAGTATACATAGTTACATAGTATATCAGTTATGTAACACTCATAGTACAAGCCTTGCTCAGGTTGGGGTTAGATGGCGCTGTGTGATTATTTTTAGATATTCACAAACCAGTTATAGCAATTTTTCCAAAATGCTCTAGTTGTCTCCAGGAGGCGGGCTGGAATCTTGCTATTATTACTGGAGACATGTTCTGTAAAATAAATAATTTTCGTTATTAAAAAAGAAAAAATACGGCATACCTAAAAGGCCATCAGTAGTTCTCACAACCTGTTAGAAGTAATTTTGGGTGACTTTTAATGAGTTAGCAAAAATTAAGGATGTAAATCAGCATATGAGTTACTTGGGGTAGTTGTTCACCCCTAATCACCCTAATAATTAGGATCACCCCTAAAGTTTATCCAATAGAAAGGTGATTTTTCAAAATGGGCCTGGTCTTTGTACAGTATCCAGAAAAATAAAAAATAAATAGCTTATTCCTGGAAAAATATCAAAAAAATTCAAAAATCCCTGGCTGATTTGTAAAAAATTATAAAATATTGAAAATCATACGTGTTTTTGTAGTTACCACACTGAGGTTGCCATATTGTTTGACAATTCACGTTCAAAATAGTCAATGCTTAATTGTTAATAATTAATCGACTTGTTTGTATTTAACAAGTAAATCCTAGCTAAATCTTTATAATATTGGATAAAACAAATGGCTTAAGAATAATAACACCAGAGCATTCACTTTTTATAATATTTTGATGTCATGAGTCATGAGATTAAACTGGTAGATAGATTTTTGAACGCGCGTTCACTTTTCAACTGTCATTAATGTCACTGTCATCTGTCATTTCATTCCACCATCATTGTAAGTATGGCAATAATAATCAACCTAAAATATTTTTCTACAATAAAACTAATGTACTTTATGAAAAATAGACGCTACTAATGTCATCATTAGTATTAATGACGACTTATGGAGTACTGTACAATGACCAGGCCCAAGCTCCATATAAAAGTGAAATATCACCTTTATCCTATTATACATTTTTAAGAATATTTTATTGATTTAGGACAATTTCCAGTAATGATAAATGTATGGTTTGAGAAATAAATTACCTTACCCAGTCATTTTGTTCATAGTCTTCCCCGACGATGGCGTACGCTACTCTCATGCATACATCCGCATTCGGGTTACGGACGTTACACACACTGCCCACAAAAAACTGCATCAGCTCTGGCGCCACCGTCGCCGACAGCATGCCTCGAGAACGCATTGTTGACTAGAATTTAAAAGAAAAAAATAATTGAATAGTTTAAAACGCTTACCCGCGTGAGAGATACCCACAAATAATTTTAGGGAAAGAAAAATGTTCAGCGGATTAGATCTGGTGCTCCTAACCAACCTGTGTAACCAACTGAGCTATCGTGCCTTCAAGTCAAGGGGCGAAATTTCTCATTCCCTTGCTAAGCAAATGACATCGTGTGTGTAGGCTAGCGCCATCTGTGTTTCGTGCGGAGAACTACAGACTCATACCACATACAACCTATTAACATTTTTTCATTTAGTATTTTTAGAACGCTAACCCGCGAGGGATATCCACAAGATAGGCACAGCCCCACCGCGGCGTAGGATGTCCACGGCCACGCGGCGCATTTTAGCTGCGTGGATTCATTTGTTTGCCAATGTGGGTCTACATTTCCACTGCAGTACACGCTATACACGAATTGAAACCCACGACTATGTACAACTGTAGCGTGGCTTGCTGGAATATGTTGCCCACGTAGCTCAACGCCATGCACGCTGTACACGCATGCACAGCGTGCATGGTGTTAAGCTACGTTGGCAACATATTCCAGCAAACCACGTGTGTGTCAATGACGTCATTTCATGCGTAGCGTGTTCGTGGGTCGTAGTGGACACAATCACATACATTTTCTTGCAAAGCGATGCTTAATCCACGTGCGTAGCCTCTCCGTGCGCCGCGGTGGGTCTGCGCCTTATTTCGCCGCTTAACAATAGCTCGGTTGGAGCATCAGGAGATCTAATCCTGGGGTCGTGGGTTCAAGTTAAGCGGCGAAACCATCTATACCTTAAGGTCTAGGCCAGCGTCCATGCCTTCCAGGACTTTATGTACCGTTTGTTTAGCACTGCTAATAATATGGAAACTATTGTAATAACAATGAGGTATTAAATGAATACAAAGATTATTTATCATACTTACAGGAATATTGAGATCTTTCAGTAACATTGAAGCAAGTGACCTAATATTGTCTAAATAGACAGCGGGCGCTAATGCTACAAAGGCTATTATTTTGTTATTGTATTCCGGCTTTTGTGACATCATTGTGAAGAACGTGGTAGTGCCCATTGAGTATCCAACGTAGAGTAAATTGGACTGCCCAGTTGCGTTTAGGATATAGTCTATCATAGCCGGGGCGTCAAATTTTCCGTGCTCGTGGAAGCTGGAATTTTTTAAAAAGTTTTCATTATTTTTAAGAAGAAAATCTTTAAGATAAGTACTTGCAGCTTTAATGTGCTGTGTATATTCCTATATAGGTAGTTAATTGATTTTTTTTTATAAAATTCAAGTAGATAACATGAAAGTCTATTAGTATGTTGCACCTTTTCTTTTATTTCAATATTACAATATAGACAAATTACATTTTGTGTAGTTGTGTATAAAGGACGTGTAAACGCTTTTCTATCAGAGCAATGCGCTGTTGTTGCAAAACCGCTAGTATTCAACCCTATTATGGATTTCTTTGTGATTTGCGATTTGCAAGACTTTTTTTCTACACAAAGTGGAAGAGTGCTTCGTAGAGCACGTTAAGCCGTGCCTGATGTCAATTGACTACTGTCGTTAAACCGAGTCAGAGGTCATTTGGCGGTTTGAAAATAGCAATTTAAGTTCGCTTCACACTTGATTACAATTTTTCTACCTGTATTCCCAGAACTCTGGATCGCTTCGACTAAATTTTCGATGACTTGTGTAATAGTTTCCCCGAAGATTTCCTATCCATACATCATAACCTGCGTCGGCTAACATGTACGCTGAAACATATAAATTCATATTTTACATAAATGTCATCGTTATCACCCCATATAATTATGTTCCTTTCGAAGCGGTGATGGGGGTTTGGGTCACAGTCCACAACGCTGGCCCGATGCGGGTTGGTAGACCGTGCCATTGTTTGACATTTATTTAAAAATAAACAAAAATAAACGCTACACACTCAAAGGCCCACACTAAGGTCCCTTGGAACATACATAAAGACAAACACAAACACCCATGACTCGAGAACAAACATTTGCTTTTTAGACAAATTTTTGCCCGTCGATCAAGAGGCAGCGCCACTACCACTCGACCAAACCGGCCGGCCGTTTGGAATTTAAATGTAATAATGCCCAAAAGTGGCATCGTAAAAAGCATTTAACAGTTTTCATAAACTTAATGATTCTATCTAAAGCTGCACATCATGAACAATGGGGTTTTGTGATACTATTGGTATCATAAGTTCTTTGAAGTACTGCTTATTAAACAGGTTAAAGTAGGCCAACAGAATAACAAAATGGTTACTACAACTAAAGAATAGCTTGAAACTATATAGATTGAAATGTAATTGATTTTTGACATTTTTGATTCAGTATTATTGACATTTTGTATTCTAAAATAAGCATAACATTTGCCGGTTACTAAATCACTTTTTCAGACAACATAATAATCACCAGCTCCGTTTACCTTCTACGCTGATAAACTAGGTATTAGTGAAAAATAACAGTAATGTTCTTGTCAGACTTCATAAATTCCTATTTGTATCCGTGATTTAACTCCCGCCTGTCGGTCCCGGCTGTTGTCGATTGGACTACAGTTGTTAAAACCAAGTCAGAGGTCATTGTGCGGTTTGAAAACTCTGACACCAGGGTTAGCCAAGTTCGTCACATACTTGATTATACCTACACGATAAGAAGAAGAAGACTCTTACCGTGTTATTTACTTAGATTTTCTTAACATCTAAATTTTTTATCCAAAAAAAATTATAAATTTTTCGATTCTGATAAAATATTCTATTGATTGTAGTATTAACTCTGTAAACCAATCAGTAAGACAATTTGTAAGGGGCAGGAAAAATCTGTGTGAATCCTTTTTAACCGACATCAAAAACAACAGAAAAAAATTTAAAGGAGGAGGTTCTCAATTCTAGTGTTTATTTATTTATTTATTATTGTATTGTAATAATAATAATAAAAAATTAACAGACTTCTGAGTTGTAAATTTTTGCCGAATGATCAACTTGTCTAGCAAAATAAAAATGTACTTACATAAACTTCTATCTGGCCCCATGATGACGAAATCCCCACTGCTTCCTAGTAAACCGTGCACCAGTAAGACGACTTTCTTCCCCTTCGCATTAGGCGAACCTGAGCGTCGCGCCGTTCGCCTCCCAGCCGGTATACGATGTATTTGTAAAATATACCCATCTGATGTGTTTATACGATGTTTTTCGGTTGGATAACCTGCTCCTGCGATTAGCTTTGGCTGAAAAACAAAATTCCATTAGTTAAAAAAAATACTATTCACCATAACGTTAAATTATGTATGACAGTAAATTTGCTGAATTTCGTTTGCGTTGCTTGTGAAATCACTGCTTCGTTGGCATTGTACTCATGAAAAAGATAAAGAGAAATAAAGAACCGACAGTGATCACCAAACTTCAAAAAAACTGATCCTGTTGATTAATCATCAATTATTAGTATACTTCGTAACAAGTCTCTATAGCCAATATAAGTTTTATTAATATTTTTTTAGTAGTGGAAATAATTAAAGGACTCCTACTATCTAGGAGTGCTCCATTCCGCTTGTATTTATACGTAGTAACTAGGTATACATTAATCTGTGATAATGATAATACATGTATATTATTTTCTCTATGCGTATATCATGCATGAATTCTCGGCTATCTTCAATTACGTAAACATTTTCCATAATTGATACGTTTAGAATGGAGGCCTGTCCTTGCAAGTCATATTGTTTTTCATGAATTGAAAAATATTCATTTATGTTGTTATAATTTATATATTGTTTATTTTATTATGCGCCTGTATTTCCGGTCTTATTTAACCCGAATCTCTTTAAAGTTCCAGTGAATCTTTTAGGTGAGCTTGCTACGTCCTCGACCATATCTCCACCCCTGGGCTAGATTGTAGAAACCCACTACCTATAAAAAAATATATATACAGAGCTTTAGGTATATCTTTTGCAACCTCTCTGGTGGTAAATCAATACATGAAACTGAACAACTTTTCCCAAGGAACATAGTTCGAAATACGAAAAAAAATTTTGAGTTCCCATACAAACTTCATCAGTTTGGATGGGAGGTTAATAATTATTTTTCGTATTTTGACCTATGTTCCTTGGGGAAAGTTGTTCAGTTTCATGGACTGATTTACCACCTGAGAGGTTACAAGAGAGATACCTAAAGATATTTTATGTTGTTGTACCGCATGTACTACCTGCAGTTCAAGCTCAACATGAAAATAACGCAGTCAAATGTCAAATAAGTGTCGAAATGATAACGCCAGCATCGCTCTCCAGTTCCGGGCCCTTTAAGCTTTTGTGTTGAAAGACAAGTTTGTTCTCGGACTTAACACAAGTTTAAGTTTGTTATTTTGTGCAAGGGAAACTTTAGTGTGGGCTTTTGAATGTGTGGTGTTGCATCGTATTATATTTTGTTGACAGTATATTATATCACTATAAGTTCTCCTTGGATAGTTTACCCATGACTCTATTTTGCCAATGACAAGGGCGTCATTAAGTTCACCGTGACCTGCGAATTTCTAGCCCTTATTATCATAGTCGTTCTAAGTTTATTTAGTAACAGCTAGTGCTGTTCTCGACCGTCTCGAATTTGTAGAAGGATCTCTCGCGGTCCTCTTTAAATTTCCCTAGTATTGCTTTTTTCGTTTTGAGTACTATTAAATGAACTAATCTTGTACGTTTAATCTAATCCTTCAAATATCATCAAAATCTTGTAGTAATTTAATTAACGGAATTTAAAAAATGCTCATCATTGGTAATGATGCGAATGTCATTTCCTGTTAGTTTTTGATAGTTATCAGAGTCGTTATTTCAAAAGTATCGGGCCATTTTAAACGCAATCGTCCGCAGTAATTATATATGAATTAATGATTTGAAAAATTGAGTCCCGAAGTAATAATATGAATGAAAAGTATGAAGCTTATCGGAGCCTGTTATCGGTACCGAATATATACCGGCCATAGCAAACCAGCGTATCGTGCGTCGTCAGCCATCAGCCTTCCTCGTGTAATAAGCCCTTAAATTACCGTCTTGCGGTAAGAAAATCACTAAATATCCCTCACTAATCGCGTTGAATTTTTGTAGCTTAGCTTCTTTTTCTTGGAGCCGTGTTGTTGTCGATGGAGTAAACGCCACACATATCTATCCTCCGTTAGTGATTTGACTTCTATTGTACGACACAATATCAACCTTTATATTCATTTGGTCAAAGTAGCTCCGCCTGGGTCTACTTCTCCGTCTTCTTCCACAAATCTTTCCTCTTTGATATCATACAATATTATTAAGCTCAAAATCTACTGAACAGATTTTTATACGGTTTTCCCCAAGGGACGCAGTAACTCGGGGAAGGTTTATGTGTATAATTCATTACCGAAGTTCCTACGGGAAGGAAGTCCCGGATGGGAAACTAGTTTTTTTTATAAAGTAGTCGTGTAGTATCAGGTGCCCAATCATCTTTTCTCTCTATAAACATTAGGTGTTGAAAATATTTCTAAGATACGATTTGAATGTTCTGCAAAAGGCTTAGAAGGCTGATCGATCGATCACCAACCGCAAAAAAAAAACTAAGCTATAATTGGTAATCTGTTTTATTTAGTGATTTTCGCGGTACAGAATGTTTTAAATGTCGGTATGACTGCAGAGCGCAGGCTTAAATTCACATCTCTTATTATTTAAAAGCAACCGTATAATAACGTTGTTAGCAGAGAAATACAGCTTAGTTAATAATCGTAAAGCCAGTGTCTTTCTTAAACTTAATGCCTTGTTGAATACTTTGGGTTATTTATTTTTTAGATACTGTGTGAAAACTTGGTTCATTGTGTCGATTTCATGTAGATTCTGCGGGGAAAGTTTTAAATCAAAGTTTCGTATGATTCCCGTACTATTTAGCGCTGAAGCAATTTTTTTAACCCCTTTTAGCGCCAAGAGTTTTCGTCAAAAACGCCCACCACACGCCACGACATCAAAAATTTTTTTTTAATGTCGTGGCGTATGGCGAACGCTTTGTAAACGATATTAAAGTTAAAAAAAAAAAATGTCTGATATCAGACTTTGGCGGCGAGGGCACGAAACTTAAACGTCTGATATATCAAACTTTGGCGGTGAAAAGATAGATAGATAGATAGATAGATAAAAACTTTATTCACTGCTGTTACAATCATTGTCAATAATAATAATAATAATCTTATAACTAAGTATTAAGTAAAAGTAAAACTACAATTAAACAATAAGTAACGCAGTGAAAGGGCGCTGACTCAGCATACGTACTGTGGGTAAACCAGTTTGGATTTCCCACAGCGCTGATCTTCCGCCAAGACCCAAAAAAGTGACAGAAGAGCTTATCAAATGGTAAGAATTTAAAAAATGAAAAACATACATAAAAATAAATATGAAACTAACGTATTGTGAGCTATCCTTTCGCAAAATTAATAAATATACTTGTCAAGCAAAAAACATTCCAATCTCTAAAATAATTGAGTAATAAAATAATTGTAAAAATATAATTTAAAAAACAATGTAAATGGAAAAGGCGATTGGGAAGTTACTCAGCTACTTTGATTTTTTTGAATATTAATAAGATGAAGACGATAATTGCGTTTAAAAGCTTGAAGATTGGTTAAATTACGGATCGGTGGTGGAATGTTATTCCAAATTTTAGTAGCTGCGTATTTAAAACTTCCTCTGAACGCCGCAGTTCTATGGACTGGTAGTGCCAGAATACAAGAACGGGCTAAACGAGCCCGGTAACGAAAGTTTGAGTCAGAACACCATACGAGTTTGCTATACAAATAATCAGGGCGCTTAGTTTTAATGATGTTAAACAAGAGGGACGCGAACATTAACTTC
This sequence comes from Aproaerema taeniolella, assembly GCA_949987775.1. Classification (NCBI taxonomy): domain Eukaryota; kingdom Metazoa; phylum Arthropoda; class Insecta; order Lepidoptera; family Gelechiidae; genus Aproaerema; species Aproaerema taeniolella. The sequence goes on from OX465245.1 coordinate 12,002,536, forward strand.
TGTCTCGCACCAATCTTTAACATATCTGCATCATTAATATAAGGGGTGACGTGTGAGCGAAGCGAAACAGGAAAGCAGTATCTTATGCAGGCGTTCTGAACTCTTTGTAGAAGTTTCTGAGTTCTGGATAAGAGACAGGGACTCAGAGATGTCATACAATAATTCAATTTAGACAAGACTAGTGTCTCACAAAGTAAAATACGGATATTCGTACTGAGAAACTCACGTATACCGTAGAGCACCTTGAGTCTGTAAAAACAGTTACGGACTAGACCTGCCACGTAGTTTTCAAATCGCAAGTTAGAGTCCATAACTATGCCAAGATTACGTGCTTCTGCGACAAGCTCAATCTCCTCGCTCTGCATTACAAGTTTAGGATTATGTAACAACATTGAATGCATTTGTTTTTTGGAACCAAACAAAATGTATTTAGTCTTGGAAGGATTTAAGACTAATGAATTATTAGCAGACCAAACACACAAGCGATTCAAGTCATCTGTAATTTTCTCAAGAGATGCAATAATGTCATTAGGATGAAAAGACATGAGCAGTTGTAAATCGTCCGCGTATAATTGATAACGACAGTTCTTTATGCATTTTATGAGATCCGATGTGTATAAAATAAATAGCAGCGGTCCCAGGATAGAGCCCTGGGGAACACCTCGGTTAACTGGTGTTAGATCTGATAGTTCTATACTACCATCCATTTTTACTATCTTCACTCTTTGTGCACGATCAGTAAGATAACTCTGGAACCACCCAAGAGCCGAGTGTTCAAAGCCATAGTATTTTAACTTCGCAAGAAGTAGCAAGAGGTTTATTGAATCAAAGGCTCGAGAGTAGTCCAAGAGTATCAGAGCGGTGCCTTTTCCTGCATCTTGAGCAGTGAGTATCTCGTCAATAACGTCATGAAGAGCCGTGTTCGTTCCCAGACCCTTTCGAAATCCTGACTGAAAAGGAGGTAAAATAGCGTTGCATTCTAGATAAAGCAAGAGCTGCTGATAAACCACTCTTTCCAAAACTTTCGAAAGGCAAGGCAATATGCTGATTGGCCTTAAGTCCTTAAAGTCCTGGGGATCATTATGTTTAGGTATCGGCCGCACTAATGAGACTTTCCACGCAGAAGGGAAAGTAGAAGTACGAATTGAGGTATTAATAATATCCGTAATTACTGTCAAGGTATAGGGCAGAGACAATAATAACATATCAGCTGTAAGGCCGTCACAGCCTTGTGCGTTAGATTTTAACGATAAAATTATTTTAGAAATAGAAGCTTCGTCTACAGTTTTTAACGAAAAATATGAAGTGCCGAATTTGCTACTTTCAAAATCCAAAAATATACTATTAGGTACAATTCCATCACCGGGAACATTCACAAAATGCTGATTAATCTTATTGGGGTCATTTATCTCTAAAGGAATTTCGGGCGTTTCTTTGAAATTTGGTAGGATATCTCGCTTGAGGTTTTTCCAAAGTGCCTTTGGTTGCTTGTTATTTAAATTAATTTTTTGAGAAAAGTATGCCTTCTGCTCGTAAAATAAACTGGAATTAACTAGATGTTTGAGTGTTTTGTATTGAGTCCTATCAGAATCGTTTTGTGTAAGTTTATACTTCTTATGTGCTTCGTTACGTATTTTCATCATGTGTCTAATGTTATACGTTAACCAGGGTTTGGGTTTATCCTTCAAAGTTAGACTACTGGTGGGACTAAATAAATCGTACAAATTTTCTAAAAACTCTGTAAAAGACTTTACTTTGTCATTAACAGAGCCAAGATTTGTAATAAAAGTCCAATCCGTATTAGAAAGAAGTTCATTGAAAATTGCCAAATTAATGTTCCTAAGAGGACGGTATGTTATCGTCTTTGGCTTTGGTTTTTCCTTTTTAATGTTGAGACTCCCATAAACTATAGCATGTTTGCCAAGTTCCCTGATATGATCTACAACTATATCCGAAATAACACTGTCTGAACACAGCAGGTCAATGAGTGTCTCACTGTCCTCGGTGAAATGGGTGGGTTCTGTGACGTAATTGGTTATATTAATATATTCAAAAAATGATAACAAACTTCTGGATTTCGACTCATCTTTATTTAATAAATTAACATTAAAGTCTCCAACTAATACGAGCCTGTCATGCTTTGGAAAAGAAGTAATGGATTCAGTAAGCGCCTCAATAAATATATCAATATTAAGCCAAGGTGGTTTATAGGCAGTACCAACAATAATAGTGAATGAGTTTATATTAAACTTCATCCATAGTTGTTCTACGTCTTTAGTTGGTGGAAATGAGCAACGTTGACCGTTCAGCACACGTTTTATGTAAAAACCCACCCCACCTCCACTCTTGCGAGTACCTAGTACACGTGGTTCATTAACAAAGCGATAGCCCGGTATTTTAGGAGCACAGCCTTCTTCACCCCTTTTAAGCCAGGTCTCATTAATTGCAAATATATCAGGTGAATGTTGTAGCATAGCTGCAGTAAACTCATTTTTTTTGGTATTCAGGGAACCAGCATTAAAAAGACCAATTCGTAGATGTTTTTGTTTAATCATTTTCAAAATAATAATAGAAGTAAGAAAAAAAAAATAGAATTAAGTAGTACGAACTAAACAGGTCAGGCCCTTTCACTGCAGATGACGAATACGTAGAATACATACGTAGAATATTCTACGTATTCGTAGAATACGTAGAATACGTAGAATACATAAATGACAATGGCAATAAAAGGTTAAATAGAAACTTTTTTAAGAATTTCTTTTGGGTCCCGTGTGAAAAGCTGTTTAGTTTCATGGGGAGAATCGGCAGGTACAGTTTTGATAACTAATTTAAAGTCATTCTCCTATAGAAATTAAAATGTGACGAGGTCTACGATTTAGCGGTAAACGTCTTTTAAATGAATCTGTCCAAACAAAGTTTACTTGGTAACCGTGAACTTTAATAGGACGGTTCACCTAGGTCTAAATATTCTATCTGCGACTAATTAAGGGTACCTAATGCAAATTATATATTTATTTGCCTTTTCTGTTAACTTGCAATTATGTAATGTTACTACGTTAGTGTTTAATTATCAGCCTATTATGCTCACTGCTCTTATTTAGTAAATAAATACTACCAAGCAACTGGATATCTTGAATAACTAGGTAAGACCGCAAGTATGTATAATTTGGTTAAAAGGTCTACGAAATGCTTCTCTATTTGTCTTTGTATGAGAGAAGTTCATAGAACCCATTTGGAGAAAGATGTTCAGTTTCATTGGTAGAATCGTTCCCCTAAAGTTTGACAAATTAATTTAAGTTACCCCATATATTTCGCCGTTATTTTAAGTTCGATTTAGCTTTTCTGCTAAATTTTTTTTATTTCGTACAAAATAATTCAAAATTTACTCTAGCTATAGGCTAGTCTAGACAAAAAAAACTTAGTTAGGGTTGTACTGAAAGGTGAGCAAGCTATCAATTTCTTAATAGCGGTCCTTGGAAAATGGAAAAAAAATTGGAAAAATTGTCATTTTTCCATATTTTTTTGTACAATAATTAGTGACATAATTTTTTTATTGATATTTGTTTTCATAATTATTTAGTTTATTGTAGTCCCAAATTGCTACTGTTTTATTAAATTGACTTTTTATTCATGTATTCGACACAAAGTATTTTGTTATGAATAAAGAACTTGAAACTTGGAGATTTTGCCAATGTCCAGGGTATCTACTCTTAGACCAAGATCCCAAGGCCGCCAGACCTTACTTATTTTCTCATTAACCAAAAGAGTGGGAAAGAGTATTGCTAACATATGAATACCAGCTAGCCTGAGCCGACGGCCAATTTTCAGCTACCAGGTTCTGAAGGTACTTCAAAAAATAGCTCACTTGTCTTGAAGTCTGGGTACTATAAAAAGTATTGTTATAGTTCCCTGAACATCATATAAAAAATCACGGCACAGATTGTAGGTATAATCGCATAATTTACTTACAAACTGTAAAGCGTCTGGCAGAAATTACAGCCGACGGAGAGCGTCTGGCGGTGTTGATCATTAATTTTTATATTTAATTAATTATATTCTATAAGACTTCAGCAGCCAGACTTCAAGACAAGTGAGTAATTTTTGTAAGTACCTTCAGAACCTGGTAGCTGAAAATTGGCCGTCGGCCCAGGTTCGCTGGTATTCATATGTTAATAGTACATATTAGCACTACTATTTCCCACACATTTGGTTAATGAGAAAATAAGTAAGGTCTGGCGGCCCTGGGATCTCAGTCTATCTAAGTCTACGATCGACGGACGGCCGATAATTATCACTACCTGTCACTCTCATCTGTATAGCGCAAGACAGAGATTCGACGCTTCGAAATTTCGGTCGTAGACAGTATAGAGTAAAGCCCCAGGTATTACTAACGCGTCACATTATCTTTATATGTAGATTGCCACCTTTATTGAATGCTAAGTAGATTACACCAAGGAATTTGCCTTTGTCACTGCAAAAATCTTACTACGTCGTGTCTCATGCATTTGTAACTGCAAAATTAATATGTTAATGTTTTCATTGTAAATGGGCTTTGTTAGTGCTTGTATTGTTGGATGGTTCGGGATAACATACATATTTTTGCGCTATGTCCTATGAGGCGTATGTGAGAGCAAGTTTATAGACTAATGTCGTCGTCGTCATCAACCCATAGGTATACGTTCCCACCAAGAAGCACGGGCCTCCCTTCGTAACAGGAAGGGGGTTAAGTATGTATGTATGTATGTAAATCCATTATCGTATATTAAAGAAAAAAATATAACACAATTAGTGACATTTAAAAAGGTAACATTTGGTACACAGGCGGACTTATTCCACACGGGAATATCTTCCAGTCCATGTATTAGCTTAGCTGTTTTTCAACATTAGCATTAATTTCAAGACTAGATTAGTTAGACTCATGTGGTTTTCTATTGCAGATATTCGCAAATATATATCGTTTTTCTAGATCTGTGTTGTTTTGCATTGTTCTGTTTCTGTTCTGGCAATTTAACGCAGACTATCAATACAAATACCCAATAAACTCAAAGGGATTTGGACCTTGCGCTTTGCTTTGTGATAATTTCGGTCCAAGGACGGCAGAGGATCCTATAAACACGACGTTATCATAATAATGGCCATATTACGATGGTAAAAAGATAAACAATGGAACGGTGTAATTCAGATCACGTCCAATCTTATTATGTCAGTGCGCACGCGTCGAAAGAGCATGCGAATCGGCTGCGGTAGTGATTCAAATTATAATAATTGATTACTCGCTTATAACGCTATTTGTATAATAATTATTTTGGACTTATTTTTTAGACGTATTTTGGCATATTTTACCTTTTTCCGTCCGTAACATTTTTCCGTAACATTTTCAATCTCTATCCATCCAACCTATGTAAAAAATAAAATATATTCAATATGTTGCTCGATTTTGACTTGAAGAAAATAAAACAAAATTTTATTTTAGCTGGCTTACCTTCAACTTAGGCCTTATTTTAGTTTTTATCAATCTTTGATATCATCTGCGCTACTTAGTTTTATACTAGCTTAGTTACTACAGGTAGTTCTATAAATAAAGTGAACGAACGAACTACAATAGAGGATTTTTTTATCTATGCTTTGGAAATAATAATCTTGTAATGAGCGGTGCGTGTTATGGGCGATTATCACCTGTTGTCCTGGCGATCGTGATGATTCACTAGGGATGTCTGCTTAATACCTAAGCTTCTGCGTAACGTTTTATCGATATCTCTATATTTTGCCCCGTCTTAAAGCTTTGTATAGCTGTATATGGCAAGTTGTTAGCAATTAAATGTGTGTGTAAAATTTTCAGTCTTACAGATTGAGTGATTTGTAATACCGTCTCCTATTATAAGAGCTTAGCCTAGTTGCCTGAATTAATTTAATAAAAAAATATATATATAATATTTTTTTTATTTGGCAGAGGAGCAGCTATATTTATGCTATACTCGTACTTGTTAAAATAGTGTTAGCTCAAACTTATAAGATAGTTTAGATTCTACTTCGAATTATAACATAGTACGTTATGTACCGAGCAACACAAAATATGGTAATAACAGACTACAAAAAAATCTTTAAATTATTTTGATATTCTGATTTAAATAAGTAATTATGATGAGTATTACCTATGATTATGTGATAAACTATCGATGAAAAAGGCAGCGCTATTTAAGCTAACGCATGTCATTTTTCTCGTCAAAACACGTGTTAGTTTGACCATCAGTTATGATTATGATTAATTGATCCTTTGATTAATAATCTGGGATAGCTAATCTTAATCGTTTATTCAGAATAGAAATTAATCGTGATCATTCTAATAATGACTTCTGATGTGCGGTTAGCAACAGCAATTGATATAATCATTCAGTAGAAAAGCTCTACGCAATTTGCTCTATATAGTCCACCAATCCGCATTGGGCCACCGTGATGGCCTGAATCCCCTTCGTGTTTCGAAGGGAGGCCCGTGCCCCTCGGTGGAGTGGGAACGTATATGGGCTGGTGAAAAAAAAATTGCTCTGGTATGTACAGCTTAAAAAGAGATTGAGTGTATAGAATACCTAAAGATAAATTTAGAAGAGTGATATTCTACAGTTCACTAAAATGAATAACCTTTCTTCACTGTGTAGAACTACAGGGTTATATCGAAAAATAACCCTTCATAGAAGTCTGATTGATTGCATAGTTCCCTATGTTTTATAAATACATTTACAAACATATACTCCTATAGAAACACAAGCGTGAGTGTACGAGTATTTTTTTTAAAATAAAACGAATGGGTTCGCTCTTGACCATAATCTAGCTTAGGGGCGAAGATGAGGTCGAGGATGTAGCAAGCTCACACAGAAGATGCTTACTCACTCGAACTTTAAAGATACTGTATGTATTTGTTAGATGCAGTTGTAGATGCTAAAGTTAGTTTTCAGTCCCCACTCGTCCCTAATACTATTCTCGAACATCTCCGTACAACTTGAGCGATCAGCTGATTGCCTTAGTATGAAAAATCAAAACTTAAAAAAAAATTATATAGGTTTCTTAGGGAAAGTTGTTCAGTTTCATGGGAAGAATCCCTTAAAACTGAACACTTAAGTCTCGCTAGCAAATTTGGGGAATATTTGGTGTACTGTTACAGAATAAAAAATCCTCTTATTGTAATCAAGATTTCCGCAACTTAGTGTATTGTAGGTATCTCATTAATTATCAACTAGACTTACTAATGAAGATGAATACAATCTACGCGTTTGATATTTATAATAATGTAGGACGTTCTATGGCCTGTAGCATCATTAGCTTAAATCGTTACGCTGTGGCATTGTTGTGTTAAGGAAAAATTGGATATTTGTATTACTGTTGTATTGTTGCCACAAATGCACTCAATTTTATTACTTTATAATGCCTAATTGTACGTTAAATTATTTGCATTAATGATTATGATGTATAATTTTATGATTACTGTCACAAAAGGTGAAACGATTATTTATGTTACCATTTATGTTCATTTTGTTTTTTCTATTGTAAATTTAAAGCGATGATAGCCCCATTTGGCAATGAGCCAGGGGCTCTATTTTTGCATCACTCGCCTCGTTTCGAGCGATATCTTTTATTGATGTGCGCGGAATCTTTTGATTTCCTAACTTTTTGATCACTGCACTTCAGCGAAAAGGTCTTAGCACTTATGGAATTTAGTAGTTAAAAAAATCAAAAATCAATAGCATCGACGCAAATCAATGAAAGATATCGCTCGAAATGAGACAAGTGATTCAAAAATAGTGCCCCTGACTTGTAACCGGAAGGTTGCGGGTGAGGGCCTGTACCACTAAATTCGTCTTTTCAGATTTTTAAATAATTATCACTTGCTCAGCGGTGAAGGAAAACGTGATGCAACCCGCAAGTCTAAGAAAATTCGTTTTCAAAAGACAATCGGTCCACCAACCCGCATTGGGCCAGCGTGGTGGACTATCGTATGGCCTAAATCCCCTCCGTGTTTCGAAGGGGGGCCCGTGCCCCTCGGTAGATACGGAGGTATATGTATGGACTAGAAAAAATAAATAATTAAACTACATAAAAATAAACAACAAGCTTTACGACTTGAGTAGGTATCTAAGGCGAAAAAAATAAATAAAAAAATACTTCGATAAGTTAGAGGTCACCAATGATGTGACTTCTATAAATATGTGTGAGGTGACTTTATTTATTAACGAAAATGGGTGTTACTCTCCCCATCAAATGAACGGCTTTTAGGAACCCTTAAACCCTTAAAAATAATCAATTGACCGCGAATACTCCATACAGGCTGTTTTCTATCTTTATTCGCTGATTAATTTAATTAAAGCAACTCAATATTTTTAATAGGCAGGTCACATTTTTACTGGCTGATTAAACAAAAAACCAAAAAACTATTTTCGGAGGTAAAACGCAACTTGAAGGTGTCTAAAGGTTACATAAGACTGGGGACGAATCAAGATGGTAAAAAACGGCAGAGCAAAAGGTGCTCATCGGTGCTCTCTGGACAGGATCTTTGTTTAAGTTAGTGATTACTTTTTAACCGACTTCAAAAAAGAAGGAGGTTTCTCAATTCGACCGTAGGTATATATTTTTTCGTCGTTTATGAACCGATTTTGATTATTCTATTTTTGTTGGAAAGGGAGTATCCCAAGGGTGGTCCCATGGTAAGGAAACCAGGATCTGATGGTGGAATCCTGAAGAAATTGAGGGAAACTCTCGAAAAAATTGTCTTTTGGGATTGAAGTCGGTGACTTACGTTTTTGACGTGGAATTATGACGAACTTTTTTAGTTATTAGAAACTTTCTTTCATCGTGGAAAACCTAGACTGTGCCAGCTACCTAAGTACTCTTCCCAGGTATAAAGTAATAGTCTTTAAGAGGGATGCGAGCGTTTTGCTGTATAATGGGCGAAAGGCTGACCACCTCATACCATTATGCAACTTGTTCCATCTGATAATCCTCACAATTTGTGTCAAAAGTGGCATCTTGAATCACTGATGCTCTGCCTACCCCGTTAGGGATTATGGGCGTGAGCGTATGTTGTTGTAGAAATTCTTAAAATAGCATACCCAAAAAAGTTGCGGGCGCAAAACTAGTCACATTATTAAATCAGTGACAAAAATGAAGTGATAATAAAAATTTACTGGTTTGATTTGAGATTAGGCATGACCATTGGATCTAACCAAGATAAAATCTGAAAACTACATAGATGCTACCGATAATATGCTAAATACGAATATATTTAAAAATGTAATCTTTATTTATTTATCCTCATTTCTTCAAAGGGCTGATGACGAATAGCTGTTGATGCTATGGAGAGGCTTATTCAATTTAGAGTCAGTGTAATAAAATCTAAAGGACATTCGCCTATGCGGTAGACAGATAAAGGTCCTCACTGAGTCCTTTCTTAATCGGTGCAACTAAAATGCCTCGATGAGAGAAATAGCGGAAGACAGTGTGAAGAGCCGTTCAACGACTCCCATGACTAAGATTACTCTGCTAAGAGTATACGAATGAGAAGAAGCAGACCCTTAATAACTTTGTTCGTTCAAAAAGTTGTAGCACTATCAAAAGAGTCTATGTATTTAGGGGTCGAGTACCAAAGGTACCAATTTTTCATTCCAAAAATGGTAAGTGAAACTACGACGAGAAAAGTGAATCTGCCCATAGAAATGTCTAAATTTGGTGGAATGTCTCCATAACTAGGTTCAGCTACAAACTATTTTTCGTTCTGGAAACGTTAAGTAAAGGAGTTTTTGTTATTTAATTCTTTTGGCGCTACGCGATGAATCGCGAAATCGCGCCCTGAGCCGCGCCGCTATCAAATTACGATGTACATTACTGGTTTTTCTGTTTTACGCGGTTGTTTTTATTGAAAAACTATAGCTTTCCGCTGGGACTTCGTTCCCGTGGGAATTCGGGAAAATCATGTACCCTATAATTTTTCAAATCGGTCCTGTAGTTTCGGAGCGTATTCAATGCAAACAAACAAACAAACAATCAAATCTTTCCTCGTTATAATATGTATAGATAGATAATATGTATAGATGGAGTGATTTCGAAAACGTGATTTAGAATAGAATAGGAAAAAAAATCTTTTTTTTTTAAGTTTACTTTAAAAAAGAACATATTAAAAAAATAAACAAAAACTCACTGGAAAATCATTTAGAATGATGGTTTTTGCTAAGCTGTCCTTTACACCCTCGTTGCGTAGAAGAGGAGGTAATGACAGTATTGTTATTTCCTATACTATATATTTATTTAGCTCGTCGAGATTATTTTCATTACTTTTACTGTATGATTAAGACTTGGTTATTAGTTTTATAACATAGATTAAATGATACAATAACTCGTATTCTTAAATTCATTATATTTTTAAATTATTTATTTTCAAATAGATTATTCCACCAGTAAAAGCAGTAAGTGGGACGTGAGGGGTTTTGCTGTATTATGGGCGAAAGGCTCTAAACCTCTCATTATTATACATCAAGTTTTATTTAATAACCTTTAGAATTCATGTCAAATGTAACATCAAGTGGTTTTAGAACCACTGATGTGTTCTACCTACCCCGATAGGGATTCTTGGCGTGAGCGTATGTATGTAAAATTGGACTTTTCTTGTTAGGGAAGTCTCGTACAATTTGATTCAGACCAAAACATCTACTCTTAAGTCTACGATCGATTGACGACCGACAAACCTGGCCTTATCATCTGCATGGCGCAAGACAGGTGTACTGACATCTGACGCTTCGAAATTTCGGTCGTAGAATCTCGGAAAATTGTCGTACATTGCGGTCATCAGCTATCGAAATGTTTTTTAAGAGTGCCCTTAGTAAAATATAGAAAAATCGGATAAATTTCATCTACACTGTATCTCCACTAATTGTTTAGTAACAATTAAATTGTTTAATAACAAACATGATTGCATTGAATACTTGAAACTACTGGACCGATTTGAAAAATTCTTTCACTATGAATATGCTACATTATCTCTAATATATATCTACATTTCGTAGCCTATATTATAGGCTACATAATTTTCTGAATTCCCACGGGAACGAAGTCCTGGGTGGAATGATTGTATGGTAGTAAATACATGCTGATGTTAGTAAGCACAAAATTGGAATCTGTGGATCTCCATCCACCTTATCCGATAATACCTTTAGAATACTTTGGAACTGGTGCGAGTATTTGGGTACCTTCTTCTAGCATTCTTTTAACGCTAAAGGAGATAGTACTCGGCCTAATGCGAATTATGTGCCGAAGTTTTTTTCGGATATAATTATGAAATTTTTGGCATTTTGATAAGCCGGTTTTTGTTTACTCTATTAGTTTTACCAAAAATGTTTTACATCATTAACTATCAAAATACTCGTTTAGTAGATATAGTTTATCTTGATTTTAAATAACACAAAAAATAATATTGAGTTATTTTATTGTAAAAGCCTCAATTAGCTTCTACATGTATTTGTTTTGTTAGGGTTCTGTATCCAAAGGGAAAAAACGGGACCCTATTACTAAGGCTCCGCTGTCCGTCCGTCCGTCCGTCTGTCACCAGGCTGTATCTCATGAACCGTTATAGTTAGACTGTTGAAATTTTCGCAGATGATGTATTTCTATGTGCCCTATAACAACAAATACTAAAAACCGGAATAAAATAAATATTTAAGGGGGTTCCCATACAAAAAAAACGTGATTTTTTTACTCATTTTTATAGAAAGTCTATCCGAGGCTGTATCTCATGAACCGTGATAGATAGACAGTTGAAATTTTCACAGATGATTTGTTTCTATTGGACCTATAACAACAAATACTAAAAACCAGAATAAAAAAATATTTAAGGGGGCTCCCATACAAAAAACGTGATTTTTTGCCGCTTTTAAAGAGGTAATGGTTTTTATAGAGTCCAACTCGCACTTGGCCGGTTTTATAGGTAATGGTACGGAACCCTTCGTGCGCGAGTCCGAATCGCACTTGCCAGTTTTATTTTTAATACATGTGGGAATAATTGAATTCGTCATTTATTACTCCTGAACATGATTTAAACTAAAGTGAAGAAACCAAACTCAGCTATGTACAGTACAGCCGATCGTTCGTTCAATGGAAATTAACATAATCTGTATTGTAACCTATTGGTGTAGTTCGTTCAATTTCTTATGCTGTACAAACACTGCACAAAGTAGTTATTGAAATCCCATAAATTTTTATTGTAAATTGGTTAAGGTAAAGCACGTGCAAGATTGAGTTTTATTATTGAACAACTGTTTATCTTTATATTAATCGTTTAAAAACTATTTTCACTACTCAATGAAGCAGTAATAAAATTACGCATATAAGAAATTTTAGTGTAGCCAAAATATTGGCAGCTTAGTTTTGGACCAGTATTTATCTAAACGTTACGCTTTCCGCAATTTATTTTATTAACCGTTGTTATTGTTTGTTGGCACAAAAATAGGGGTGTTATAAGTTTGACGTGGGTATCTGTTTGTGACATCATAACCCCTAAAATTGGTTCAACCTTTTAAAATTTGTAAGCTATGAATGTCGGGGGTGATACAGCATTTTTACCCGACTGCGCGACGCAAAGGAGGGTAATGTGTTTATCAGCCTATGTATGTATGTATGTTTGTACCTTTGCGGCACTATTTAGACCAAACGCGTGGGCCGATTTTGATAAATGATACGTAGTTGGATTCGTCATGATGGCGCAAATGCCATAGAAAGTATAAAAATTTAAAAAAGTCAATATGGCCGATTTTGGACACCATAATATGAAAAAGAAAAAAATGAAAATTGACGAACTATATCAAGTGGGGTATCGTTGAATACCGTTGAATAAGGTTTCTCATATCATTTTTCTATCAGAATTACCGTTTAGGATCTATAACGATTTAAAGTTGGTTAGTAACGATTTTCACTTAAAAATGTAGGCTTTTAATTCGGAAATTTTTAAATTATTATGCAAGTGATATATACAGCTAATGAGAAAATCAATAAACAAATATAAATATCTGATCCTAACTAAAAAGTGTTAACTAAAATAAATTGATTTAAAAAATAAAAAAACCCGACTGCGTGATAAAAACTGAAAAGAAAAAAACAAGTATAAGTCCAGTAGTCAAGACTTTTGTTTGATTGTTAAAATCGTTATTTTATTCAATAATATACAATAACAAAAGTCTCGACTATTGGACTTACTTGTTTTTTCTTTTCAGTTTTTTTAATTTTAGATTTATGTTTAGTGTCAAAAATCTGGAAGACTATTTGCTATAGGGTTTCCCACCTAATAGATCCTAGGGTTGCTAACGGCATGCACTTGTAGATTGCTGTCCGAAAAAATAAAATGCACTTATCTTTTTAATCATTACACTTACCACAGTTGCAAACATGTCCTTATCCAACTGTGCTTCACACATGCTTTTAAAAACTGCACTTAACCCTAAAATAATAAATACTTTAATAACTAAACTCATTTTATAACTTTGGAATTACGATTTAAAAATAAATAAACGAATGTTCTAATTTTGAATTGTTGTTCGCGGCAACAACGTTGCGTTCGGAATGCCCGCGCGATGTCCTGCGGCGAATTTTTATCGCCCGTTCGTCTTCATCACGCATAGAGGTCTGACGTATTCACTATAGTTGGTTTCATGTCTGAGTTGTGATATGCATCTGCCGCCACCTGTGTTCGTTACAAATAAACATTGCCTGCAGTCCACCGAGTTCCATTGATAACAGTGTTGAATACAAACGTTTTGCACCTTGTGATTGTGTCAGGTTAGTAGTTTATTTCGTTTTAGTCAGTCTGAATAGTTTTATTTTGTACGACATTTAGAATATTACTTAAAATGTGTCAAAGTATTCACTACTTTGACTCATTTTATTAGGCGTAGAGTTAAATGAACATCAGTACATTGAACTCTACGCCTATTTGCAAAGGTACAGTTTTCCCAAAGGTGCAGGTGCAGGCAAGAAACTCCGAGGTTTGATCTTCTTAAAAATTTCATGACTTTCCTTATTTTCTAATTTTGACTAAATCTGAAAAAACTATGTAGAGCTGAGCAGTTTATTCACAGCTTGGTTTCATTGCTAAAACAGGTAAAAAAAGCTAATGTAACCTAACGTTACGTCGGCTTTTTTAATACTTGGGATTTATTTTCAAAAAAGTTACATGGCGTAGCAATATTACCTTAGAGATTGTGCTTGGTGGTTTTTAAAAATTGTTTAGGATAGCTAAGCTTCGGTGAAACTTTTTTTGTGGCTGAAACTAGGCTCGTAATCGTAGGTACATAGAGACTACATGTTGTTTCTGTCTATCAAAAAAATATTGAATCCTAATCCAACACAAATCTTCGAAAAAAATGCATATCTCGATGATTCCGGAAGTATTTGATTTGTTACAAGTAATGACGTAAATTACGTTCAAGAATGATACGCGTCTCACGTTCTGAACGCATCATGAATTCGCGCCAATTTTTTCCGCCATTACTATTCATCTTATGATCCCACTGCCGTGCCAGTATTGTGGTGTGTGGTAGTCCTATAAATGCAGTTTTTTTTACAAGCTTCTATTTAGGTAACTTGCAATGTACGTATGTATGTTTGTTCGGGTCAAATCTTTCAACTAAAGGGTGATTAGCTTTCTAGCTAGATGCTGTGCTTAATCCCAATTTAGGTTGGCGTTTAAAAGCAGTGTGTGTAAACCTGGATAACCAGGTTTCCAGGTGGATTCCATGAGGAATGCATTTTGAAATATGTCGAACTGTGCAACTGAATACTGGATTTGCGACCATTTCACTTTGAATCAAATTTTAGATTTTTATGGGGTATTTTTAAAACACTTTGTAGGTAGGTATACTGTGGGCCAGAAAAGCAGGCGAACGATGGTTCTACGTACTTAAGTTCAGTAAAATTTCGAACTAAACACTTTGTGTTATTAATCTGAATAGTATTTATGACGTAGGTTTCCACCCGAGACTTCGTTTCCGTTGGAATTTTCCCGGTAGATTTACCAAAAAAAAGCTTTCATACAAACTTTTTCCTGAGTTTCTATTCTTACTTGAACAAAAAAAAAATGATGTGCTGCCAAACAGTCATTGAATGATTTTTATTCATGTAGATTACAACCTAAACTAATTACTTTATCCATTATTTAAATTCTGTACCGGACCGAAATTAAGATAAGAAGTTAATCCAAAGATTTCCATGCAACGTGATGCGAAGCTAGTATTTCGTAGATTTTCGTCCTTATTTACCGTTAGTTTATAGTTCAACTTCAACTTATTAATGAATGGCAATCGGTCGCATAAAAACCTAAAATTCGTTGCTTGGATGAAAATGGGTTCAACTAGATCCTGATTTCACTATAATCGGACAAATTCGTTCCTGATTCTCACCCTCCTATGTACCGAATAATGATCTTGTTAATGTATATTGTAGATTGAGGTCAAGAGTTCTTTTATAAAAATACATTTAAATGAAATAGATGATAACGGGTAAACTTCCCCGTTCATATTCAACACGCTTGATCATTTGATTTTTCAAACTGTCCTTAATTGAAGAAGATTTGTTGACGTGAACTGTGGTCGCTAACATGGATTGTTGTCCATTAATTATAATCGATATTAATCTACTTCATAATTTGTATACGGACATTTACAACGGATTACTTAGGTAGGTACTTACGTATGTAAGTTGAAAATCAGTCATCATTATTACAAACGTGTAAGACATGAAATTAAGTGTTATTTTTCACATTCGTTTTATAATAAAATTATTGACTTTTATCTGCACTTGTCGATTGAAGGTCTTTGTTCGTTAATATCCTTTTTTTTTTCTTGGGCAAAGTGGGTAGTTCTGTAGCTTCATATAATCTCATTTTGCCGCCATGTTTGTGGTCTTGGACCTGAGCAGGGTTGGAAATCGTAGTATAATTATACTATTTGTACCAGAATTTCATTAAGCGTAGTATGTAGTATTGTAATGCCAGTATAGTACGCAAAAATACCAGAATTTTTATCGACCAGTGGAAGGGTAGTTTTTAATGTAATTTTTTACTATTTCCTGTCTTTTTGACAGAATAGGAGTTGTTATTTATTTTATCTAGGAGTGTGAGTGAGATGACGATTACTTATATGCACTTTCTTGTGTATGGTCTTACAATTTTCTTGAATAATATGCTAAAATAAGGTAAAACAAACAGTTTTTTTTTTATATCACCGTTTCTATTTTACTTTAACTCAATAAAATAGGCTAGAAATTGAGACAAAGGATATTTTTGTGATTATTTTTTATTATTTCAATTGTTTTTTTATGCAATAAAACAAAATTTACTTTAAAGTCGTTGAAAATCGAAATGTAGTATAATTTTGATCTCCAAGTAGTATAATTTTCTGACGGTCTGATTCCAACCCTGGACCTGAGCGTGTGAACCCCTCCCTGCTAACATCACTCCGTCACATCGACTCGTGCGTGGAGGTCGACGTTCTATTCGAATTGCTTCGTATTTTCAACTTACAATAAGCACGTCAATCGGGTGTGATTGTGAAGAGACGTTTGTGGTGAAAGACAGACCAAACAGTGTGCCGACCCGACTCCTGGACCGTTCAAGGAGGATCCCGAGGCTCCGGACGACACCGAGATCAAAGGTTGGTGGTAGCGAGATTTATGCGGTTTGCAGACATCTATCTAGTTGCCCGATTTTAAGTTAAATTCCCACTTTATTACATTCGCCACCAGCGCCTATCGCCTTATTTTATCGATCGAAAATTGGTCCTTTTCACTTGGATACCTGTTTTCGTTTAACTTGAATTCTAACCTTTAATTGGTAACTCGAAAATTGTAAATTATAGTGATACATCTTATCTCATTTTACATCGCAATTTCGATTGACGCCATCTTATTTCGTCGTAAATTTCAAGTCATTAGTTCCAAGATCAGTTCCAAGATCAGTTCGAGGTGATTCAGACGGCTAAAGAGAGGCTAGAACTCGAAGAAAAAAACGAAATCTCATTGATAGGTGACAGCGAGCGGTCTCATTGTGTTTCCTTAGTCGCCTCTTACGACACCCACGGAAAGAGATGGAGATATTCTCAACCGATCACCACCTCACGGCAGGACATATTTTCAATTTAGGGTACAATTATTTAAAGACTTTAGGTTAGTTTTCTGAACAAAAAATCTACGGTATTTGAGATTTATGTAAAAACATACTTCATATTTTCTTGCAAGTTCATATTCTTTACAAATTACTTAAACAAATATGCTAAATCCGATAATACGACTTCTACGCTTAGTTGTTTTAACAAAATTAAAAATAACGACGTTGTGGTAAATCAACAAAATTGTTTTTAAATGTCTTGTTTTTGTTAACTAATCAGTTCTGTGGTATTCTTCCGGATTCGAGATAGTAAATTAGTATAATGTTAATAGTGTTGTGTGTCGTATGGTTCCTACCGGACATGATTACGGTTAATCGATTTTGTCATTTATATTTTGTGTGGGTTGTTGTTTTGAGGTTCTACCTCACGTGTCGACATAATATATGAAGCGTTTCAACAAGTGTATTCATTCACACACTCACCTATAATCCCTAACAGGGTAGGTAGCTTCGTTTGGTACTAGAACCACTTGACGCGAAGATTGACGAAAACATTTTGAGGGCTATTAAATGAAACATGAGTATTCAAGTAATAAGTAAGTTATAGTATAATAACTTATTATACTTACGCCTGCACCTTTACAGCCTCTTACACTAAGGTATGCTTGGGAAGAGTGGGCATTTGGCAAATTCTATGTTTATCAGCTAGTCTATGGAACTTATTAGTATCTACATGCACGGTAGGAAACCTCTATTGCTATTCAGCCTGGTAACACGGCCGGCGTAATAGGCACTTTTGCGTCGGGAAGATTCCGGAGCAGCAATGTATTTGACTAAACTGTAGTGTGGCTCAGGCCAGCAGACCCAATGAATTTAAGTATTCTATGTATGCCAATACATAGTGCCTTCCTGGTGCCTATTGATGCCAAAAGAAAAGTCACGCTCAAAACTCAATTTATTAGGTTACATATGCCAAGTAATAAACTGCCAATTTCTCACTTTATTTTCTTTAAATGCTCTTAGATACAGTCTCTAAACACAAAAATAAACATAAAATAAATCAAACTCATAATTACATATTTTTTTGATATTAACTTACCCACTAAGAAATCATTTTTCAACTCTTAAATGTTTTATTCCCTATCGTATACACAGTCACATAGTACCGAGATATATTTGATTTATAAATACAAGTTAAGACCTAATAAAACCTGAACATATATTTTTATCGTATATTTGACGACAAGTTTGGTCTAGTGGTAGTGGCGCTGCCTCTTGATCGACGGGTCCTGGGTTCGACTCCCAGTCGGGGCAAATATTTGTGTAAAAAGCAAATGTTTGTTCTCGGGTCATGAAATGAAAAAAATGAAATATAAATGAAATGAAATATTCTTTATCTATATCTATATTATTATATATCTATATAAATAAAAATGAATTGTTGTTCGTTAGTCTGATTAAAACTCGAGAACGGCTGGGCCGATTTGACTAATTTTAGTCTTGAAATATTTGTGGAAGTTCAGGGAAGGTTTAAAAGGTGAGAAAATATGGAAAAAAGGCTTAACGAAGTTGGCCGGGACAGTTAGTTTGCAATAAATGTGGTACAGTACATTGGTGGTATATGATAGGCAGATTCACACATTTAACCATTTGAATGGTATGCAATAGGGTTAAAATTAAAATACGATTTGGAATACATATGTCAAAGCAGGAAGAGAATCATAATGTCAAAATGTGAGATAATAAAAAAAATAAAAAATAAGATAACAATAATAATTTTAAAATGTCAAAATGAATTAAAAATACATAATGGGTATTTGTTTTTGTCTTTATGTGTGTTCCCAGGGACCCACGACACAAGGGAAAACCTTAATGTGGGCCTTTGAGTGTGTTACGTTTATTATTATCGTATATCAAAATCAAACTACGTAATTTTTGATTTAGGTACTTAGCGCTTAAACTGTGCTAATAACTAATAAACCCAGCACGCAGGCAAGGGGAAGACTTAGAAGGTACATAAAAGGTCACTTGGTGGCCAAAAATCACCCTTACGAACATTGCAAATAAAAGACAAGCTTGTAAAAAAGACATTGAATCCATATTGTATCAACGATCACGTAAAAACTATTGATTATATACGCGACTGTATTCATTTTGAAATGTATAATTAAACAGATATTATTATGTTAATCTAAGGCACTAATGACACACTAAACATTGATATGAGATTTCATACCAATTACCTTTTAGTTATGGAACTATCGTGTTGGGTCTGCTGCGTTGAACCCTGCAGGCACACCAAGATCGTTTTATAGCTCCGAAACGCTTGAAGCACTATGTTTGAAACTTTTTTCTCGATGGCACCAATGAAAGCATTAAAGCTTAGAACTAGAACCATGTCTAACTTTAGCCGTTTCCGTGTACGAGAGGTGGGTCTGCTGGGCTGATATCCGTCCAGCAGACCCACA
The DNA here is from genome assembly GCA_949987775.1 of Aproaerema taeniolella. Taxonomy (NCBI): domain Eukaryota; kingdom Metazoa; phylum Arthropoda; class Insecta; order Lepidoptera; family Gelechiidae; genus Aproaerema; species Aproaerema taeniolella. Next base: position 12,022,132 of record OX465245.1, read on the forward strand.
AACAACGACCTATATTTCTTAAACTATGACGGCACTAGATATGGTTCTTTTGGCATCAATAGGCACTAGGAAGGCACTATGTATTGGCATACATAGAATACCAAATTCATTCTTTAAGTTCCGTGGGTCTGCTGGCCTGAGCCACACAATCTGTAAGGTGTTGAGGCAACTTTGAACGTTTTATTTTAGAATATTACTCAAATAATATTTAAAAACGACGTAGTAGTTACGGATCACGAATCACAATCTAAAAGCTAGTTTGTTGTATGATTGTAACGTTCTTGAATGTAGATATTTACCCTATTTGTTTTTCTAAAATACATACGCTAGTATTCGACTGCCCAATTGCACATGTTTCTAACAAGTAATTTTGTTGTCCACAGGCTATAGTAAAAGATTCTGCCATGTCTCCAACACCTCCAGTCCAGGACTCTGATCCTGAACCTCTTGGGTCGCTCACCACGCAGCAGCAGCAACGAACTAGCGCCAGGGTCATCAAGAAACTACGATTAGAACCAACAGCCGACAGCAAAAGGGGGAAAAGACCTGACGGCACAGATGGTACGTGTTATTTAGGACTAAATTTTCACCCTTGTCATTAGTAGCATTTCAAAGTAGCCTTTAACAGTGTCCAGCCCTCTGAACTGTAAAATTCACCTAGATCCGCTAATACGCTAAGAAGCGCGCTCTATGGAAAATCAACGTTGAGGTTTTATAACATTTCTCAGTTGGAGACCTTGTCGATGCGGCTTTTAGTTAAGTTTATCATAAGTAGGCTGTTTGAGTGGCGTTAGTTATTAATTTTTCTCTGTTTAAAGATAATTATATCCGATTTTCCGTTTTGTCTCACAATTGAAATAGTAATATCGTTTTTTAGAAGTAGCTTTAGTCCCACTTGGTCTTTCAACTAACTTTGTGCAAAGTCAGGCGAAGGAAGGATAACAAGTAAACGAACACACTTTCATAATTGTATTTTTTTCAAGGAAGTAAGTATTGGTGATCATGCGTTTTTCCCGCCGGCCTGTGCTCATCTAGATCGAATGCTTTAATTTGAAGAGGTTAAATTGAAAATTAATAATGAGCTAAGGAAGGATAAGGGTTAATCGTCATCGCATCAGCCCGACGTATATGGGCTTACCAAGGAGCATTTTCCTCCTATCGAGACAGTGAAGGGGGGAAATCACACTATAATACTAAATAACAGGAAAAAAAGTGATCGGTAGGATACGAGTAGTTGATACGGAATAAAATTATTTTTACCGTCATACAATAACTGTGCTGTATGTTATCAGATATACCAGAGTGTGAAACGCCAAACAAAATTGATGAGAAGGATCCGCTAAAGTTCCCAACTGTCAAACAACGTATGCCTAAAGCTCTTTGGTCTACGGATGAGAAAAACTACTTCTTCGAGGCTCTCAACGAATATGGAAAAGATTTCGATGCTTTAACAGCCTATATTTGTGCTAAGATGAAGAAAAAAGGCATGGCTGATGTCAACTTAAAAACCAAAACGCAAGTCAGCCATTTCTACTACAGAACCTGGCATAAGTTGTCGAAACATATACATTTTGATGAAAGTAAGTATTCGCTGAAGTTCAAGTTTTTATCTCTAGCAATAATTTCGTACACGTAACAAATAATTTTTATCATGATTATTATTATTTAAAAGTGTATGATTATTGACTTAATCGTTAATAGCTTAGGAATTTAAATACTTGTGCCTGTGTATTTTTTAAATCTTTATTTATTAATTATAAACAATGCTTTTACAGACGTACAAAAGGTAGCACAGGAGCTCTATGCTTTGATAAACTACGGCGAACTCCGAAAGAAACTGGTATCTGTAAATGAGAAGACTTGCGCCCGGCTTGGCGAGATGGTGCTCGGAGGCAGCATGGTAGTGCGCGCGCGCGGGCGAAACGTGCGCGTACGCACGCCTATGTGTCGTGCGCTTAGACGACTCAATCAGATCACAGGTCAGTATGTTACTGTTTTTTTTTGTAATCTGCAACTGTTTATTGGATGTCAAAAGTTTTAGTTGGCGCAATTTAATGGGGTGATTCTTCTCATGAAATTGGAACATTTTTTCGAGAAAAGAATCTACTAACTGCGTATGGTCCAACACATACTCAGCCGGATTTTTTAATAGCTGTAACAAAACCTACTGCTGCCCAGATGACTTGCAAATTCGAGTTTTAGGTTGTAAAATGCTAATTTTGACACAATTTTTGTATCTATAAAAGCCCGGCTAATAAAGTATAGTTATTAAGTCCCTCGCGGTTATTTTTATCAATTTTTAAAATATTGTATTATAAGGGGTTTTTACCACGATTTTTGTTTTAAATGAGTATCCGTGATCATGGGGCTCGCAACAGCGTCTAAATATCGGATACGCGTTTTAATATTTTAAAGCTACGAAGTTCATGATATTATCGTACTAGTCCCCCGATTGCGGTAAATTTTAACGTATTTACCAAAGCTAAACCACTCACATTCCCATTCAGCCCAATACAAACGTCGAACGCAATAGAAACGTGAGCGATTTAGCTTTGGTAAACACGTTCAAACTTACCGCGATTGGGGGTAGCTTCCCGCCCGGGACTTCGTTCCCGTGGAAATTTCTGGAATGAATTATACACATAAACTTTCCTCTTAAATCACTCCGTTCATTGGTGAAAAACTTATGAAAATCTGTTACGTAGTTTTTGAGTTTAACGCGTTTAGACGGACAGACAGGGGACTTTGTTTTATAGTTGTAGTATAATGATGATCTTTATTATTGCACGTACGTATAGAACGCGCATGCGGCTTGCGCGTATGCTCGCGCGCACAAGTGGTGCTCCGCGCACGTAACGCGGGCGCGTGGGCTCGCGTGCAAGCCGCCGCGCACAACCCGCGCGCAGCCCTCAGTCTGCCGCTGCGCACCAGACTCGACGCCTTCATACGCGCATTGCAGCAAAGGTGGGCGGGGATTGTATCCTTTTGAGAATTGTTATGTGTGAGGGAGGGAAAACAAGTTATAACAAAAATTTAAAATATTTGGTAAAATTCACTTGTTACGGCAGACACCTAAAGTAAGTATAAGTCTTCTTAAGTCAAAACTGAGGGACTCTTTTTTTGATGACTAGACAATGGACGTGACGTCATCATGCTTTACGTTGAATAGTTCATTTGTCTTGAGAACTTATAATTCATTGAAAAAGTGTAAAAGTAATTTTATCTTACACGAAGTAAAACTTGGCCTAGGGTATTTATTAACCGTTCCAAAAAAAATCTATTTTTTAAATTGTTTTGTAATACTAGTGGCCTGTTTCACTCCGCCAAATACATTTTAACTGTGCCATGGTTTTTGAATGAACGGTAAGGCTAGAATTTTAAAAATTCCTTTATCGTATCAAAAACAATTAATATTTTCGAATTAGGAAAAGCCTTTGCTACACCCCGCTAAGTGGGAAATCTCAGGAGGAAACTTCATAATCCCGAAACCCCCCGAAAAGGTGACTTATTTCTTATTTCCAATAAGAATACTGAAACTTAATAGTAACGATCATAAATCATATTTGAAATTCAATTTTCCCTTGACTCAATCTATCAGCGCAAAGTGCGTTTAGAGAAGCCGGTAGAACCGATAATTTCTGATGACGTCATAAAAGAAGGGGAGGAGATCTTTCCAGAACTACCCACAAGGACTGGGTATGTGGATGAAGAGGATAAGGAAGATTTGGAGGAACATTTGGGTTTAGAGACCGAACGAATGATCTTGCAAGGTGAGTGTAACATTTTCAATAAATAGCGAAGTTGTCTCTTAGTTAGCAAAGAAAATAAACAACTTTCACGGACATTCTCAAAAAATATTTTTGACTTCCATATGATTCGCACAAGTTGTATATTGAATGAATTTAAATTATTGGGTAATTTTAAACTTTAGCAAAAATTTTGTATCGGATTCAGCCCGCAAAACTGAACAACTTTCCCCAAGGAACATTGGTTAAAATATGAAAACAATTCATAATCTCTCCATACAACTTGGGCGATCAGCTGATCCTTTAGAAGAATTTAAAAATATTTGCTTTGTAAAAATATGTTATGTATAAAAATACTATTTATTTTCCTGTCAGTCACTAAATGGGGTTCCTTGTATTGTACTAAGTGGTCATTGTCACAAAGGAACTTCGGTATCAACGTGATATTTTACCTGTAAGTCTCCATGAAACTGAACAAATCAAAAAGTTTAGCTAATCGCATAAGTTATGTAAATATCCATATTTTGACCTGTTCAGTTAATTGGGCTAATTTGTGACTTATTTCGCGGACATTTAATTTTTTCATGGTCAGAGTCATTATAAATATTTTTTTCAGAACTAAAACTACCTAAGAAGCCGGTATTGCACGTAGGTCCTAAGCCCACAGCTGAGGTGCACATTCCTACGATAAGTCCTAGTGAACAGCTCTCCAGTCAGAAAATCTGCTTTTCCTCCTATCTAGAAAGGATGTACTTGCTAAGACGAGACAATAATAGTGGAGGTGAGTTATTACGCTACATGTACGGAGGGCCGCACGTCAGGTTACTACATGCGTGCACTTTATTCTGTTGCGATAAGAGCGGTTTTGCAACGAAAATGGTAACCTACGTAACTTGATGCGTTGGTACACATTTAAAGGCCCACATATTTAGTACTTCTTGTTATCAGCACTTAGTTGTCCGCATATTTATGCTTTTAATTATGTTGCTGAAAAATCACTATAGTGTTTTTAAACCAATGTGGTCCAGTGGGAGTGGCTCTGCCACTTGATCGACGGGTCTTGGGTTCGATTCCCTGTTGGGGCAAATATTTGTGTAAACAGTAGATGTTTGTTCTCAAGTCATGGATGCTCATGTCTGTCTTTGTGTGCTCTTAGGGACCCGAGATACAAGAGAAAACCTTAATATGGGCCTTTGAGTATGTAGCGCTTATTTATTTATTTAGAGACCCTACAACATCAAACATTTTTACCAACTTGCAGTAAAAATCCGCACACCGAAGCGCCAAAGAAAAGACAGCGCGACCGACCAGAAAGACTCAGACCCAAAGAGGACCAAACTCGAAGAGGAAACTATCAAACTAATTAACATCGAAGAAACTGCAATAGACGGTATAGAACTAATGGCAAATTACAAAAATAATCAGGATGATGAGGAAAAACCTAGTACAGAAGATGAAAAAGAAATCAAATTGGAAGAAACTGCAGAAGAAGAAATTGAGATAGACAAGGAGAAAGAAATATCAGAGCGAGATAAAGATTTATCAGAAAGAGAAAAAGATATGTCGGAGAAAGAGAAGGATAGCTTTTCAGAAATGGAAGACGATGAAAAGTACAATAAGAGTGAAAGTGACAATGAGAGTGATCACGGGAAAGAGAAACCGAAAGAGAGAAAGTTCAAAAATCTCAAGGTAAGTACCGATTTTTTGTAATTTTTGAATAAGTATGTAATGTCCTTTCAAAACAAAATAATAATATCAACATCGACGCCACTTCTGGGTATAGGGTCCTTCCTAAACAAAGGTTTTGCTCGTAGTCACCACGCTGAGCTGCTGAGTTTTGCCTTAATTGTGTCTATAGAGCTGTATTAGTCTTTGATGGTTAGTGCGACATACATCCCATTATCGCCTCTTACGTAATTAGTCAGTATAAGACTACATTTGATTGAGACAAAAATGAATAACAAATACTTGTCCAACTAGAGGATGACTGGACATCGTTCTTTTGAAAAATCCTTGCTTAGTCCTTGTTTGTAGCATTAAGGGAACGTTTGTGCAAAATTTTTCGTATTTTTTTCGTATTTTGACCTTTGTTCCTTTGGAAAGTTGTTCAGTTTCATGGAGTGATTTACCACCCGAGAGGTTGAAAGTGATTTACCTAAAGCCCTGTATATAGATATATTATTATTTTTATTTTATATATTTATTTGTATTAATTATATAATATATTTATGCACCACCAACTTCTTCTTACCTTACTTCTGTCCTACCCTAAGGTTGCCTGGAAGAAATTGGTACCTAGCAATAAGGCCGCCTTGTTGTACACTATGTTTTATGTTCTGTTAATTGTGCTGTATGTCCTTGTGTGCAAATAAAGTATATTGTATTGTATATTCATGTAGAATTGTGTTTTCATCTTTAGGTAAAGTTCCGTATACGCCCAAAGAAGCAAGGTGGAGTTTACGCGGTCGTAGTCGAGAAAGACCAAGAAGATCCTAAGGATGAAGAACCCCGACCGAAAGAAGACGAAGTTAGGCCAAAAGAGGACGAATGCAAGCCTGACATAGACTTAGATATGGCTATTAGGCAAGTGAGAAAGGGATGGAGTATTCACGATGCTGGGGATCTTACTATTGGAGATTTATATCTTATGGTAAGTCCTGGTTGCTTAGGCCATAGTAAGTAATATCATAATAGGTCTCAAACATTATCGCTTTTATTAGCTAGGGTTTCTGATTTCTCGACCTTTTTTGTTTCTCGAGTTTCGAGAATTCTCGAGGTCAAATTCTCGAGTTTTCTCGGGTCTCGAGCTTTTTAGTAAAACCTTTGAAATCTGCTGAAATACAGGGTGTTTGGTACATCATTTGCCAAATTGAATGGGCCGTAAGAGCGGTCTTTCACTACTTCCTCAGCCCCCATAAAAATTCTATGCCATTTTTTTATTTTGGTGTGAAAAATTATAAAAGTCCGCATTTAACATTCACTGAAAAAAAGAGTTTGGGACTCCTCTAATTTTTTTAAATCTGTAATTTCTATCGGTATGCGGTTCTACCGAAATCAAAATTACTCGCAAGCAACATCTAGTTTTTTTCTTATAGCCTCGCAAAGTTTTTTGAAGTTAAAAAAATTAAACTGAAACCTCAACTTTAGACTTGAATAAATAAAAACTAAAAGTAATCATGTTCTTCCAATTTTTTCAAAACATCTTTGGACTGTCTTTGGACTTCGGACTGTATGCAAGAAGCTATGCAAAGTTTTAAGTTATATCACTAATTCGCTAATTTCCTGTACTTAGTCGCATTTTATTAATATTCAACAGGTGGGATAAAAACAAGTTTTTGTGTTAATAACACCCACAAAGCAGGTAAAACTGTTGTCTTCCTCTTACACAGTAGAATTGAAACTTCTATCTATCTATCTACCATATGGTAAACGGTATCTAGACGACCTTTACCTATGAATATTTTGTATCGAGAAGACATTCGGCTAAAGAAGAGACATTCATTCATTTGGAAGTACCTTCAGAACCTGGTAGCTGAAAACTAGGTTCTAAAGGTAAAATGTTAATAGTACATATTAGCACTACTCTTTCCCACACTACTGAGACAATAAGGTCTCGCTGCCCTGGGATCTCAGTTTACTGGTAGAGCCGTGCCGAACGAAGTGTGGCAGTGAGTGAACAAATGAATGAACGAGCACGGAGCGCGGGCACTGATAAGTGGCGAAAAAAAATCGCGCGGCGGGTCAAGTTCGAAACTCGAGAATTTCGAGTTCCGGTAATTTTTTTCTCGTCTCGAATGAATCCAAATTTCTCGAGTTTTCTCGAGTTCGAGAAAGCTCGAGCATAAACCCTATTATTAGCCCATTTAACGAAGGAAAAATAGGAGAAATAATTGTATAAGCGACTGTATAAGCGGAGTGTATAAGCGATTTTTGGCATAGTTGTAGGGAATGATGTCTGAAGCAACATACTGAAAGTACTGATGTATGGGGGTGGAGCTAACGTGTAGGGGGCGGTTTAAAGGTCCCTTTATAAAGTTTTTTAAACAACCCTTAAAACGATGGCCCATAGCAAATAAAAATCTTTTACTCAAGTACTCTACATAAAATTATCTACAAAAAGGTTTTGTACACTTTTTCGCTGGAATCAATATTTAAAGAGATATGAAGGAAAGAAGTTTATGAGGTAAAATTAGGTTTTGACCTAGATTGATAATTATTACTGAGCAGGACCTTTTGGAATGTGTTCGGACACCTTTCAGAATGACACTCGGGAAAGTCCCTACACCTCCCAGGTGGGGTTGCCTAGATATCCTGGAAAAACTGCAATTTTTAGGAAATTCTTCTTTCTTTCATATCTTATTAATCATTGATCCCAGGAACAGTGCAGTGTGCAGAATCTTTTTGTAGAGAATTTTATGTAGATTACTTGAGTAAAAGATTGTTTTTGCTATGAGCCACAGTTTACAAGTTGTTTAAGAAAAACTTAAAAAAGGGACCTTTAAACAACCCCCTACACGTTAGCTCCACCCCCATCCATCAGTAATTTCAGTATGTTGCTTCAGACACCATTCCCTACAACTATGCCAAAAGTCGCTTATTTCCCCTATTTGGCAGTTTTTGGTTTTCGGTGATTGGATCATTATACAGGGTTGCTGGAAATACGTTACGATCCCTTTAATGGGTGATAGTAGAGATCATTAGCTATCAGATCACCCTCGGGTTGATGGAGCAAAAAAAAAAAGTATTTTTATTTTTCAATTAACAGTTAGGGGAGATTTGCCTAGTGTGGGATAGTGCCGGTTAAAAAATAAACCGATTGATGATGAAATCAGGGGCAGATTTGTAATTTTTCTTGTCTCTCAGATTTTTGCTTGTTCCTGTGAGATTTTAAAATAAATAACTTAGGCCATTTTTTAATCAAAATTCAGTAGTTTTTACTGTAAAGATGTACAGTACTGCATAATTTAATTCAATTGTTTCAGTTCGGTTCTCGTTCAAAACTCGAACTGGATTACTGGTGGGCAGAACCTACCCCTCCTCTTCCCCGCAAAGCACCTGACCTCCTCACACCCCCCGGCGTAGATAAAGACAAGAAAGAGAAAGCAGATAAGATCCCAGAAAAGGACGGCTCGGCTGAAGACTTCGAGCGAGCGAGAGAGAGCGATACGGATATATTCTCGCCAAAGAATGCGTATAACCAAGACAGCAATGACGGTCTATCGGGTGACGAAAGAAAAAGTTAGAATGTTTTACTATATTTGTCAACTACAGTAATCAGTAATATGCCGAAACCATTTAAATTAACAAAAAAATATATGAATAGGCTCTGTGAAAAGTTTCCATCATAAATACATTTTATCTTTTTAGGTGAGCAGTTAGCCTCCCCTGATCATAAGGCTTCAATGTCAAGCGGGACGTTCAAACTGGTAAACAAACTGATCAACCGACCTGGACCAGTGGCGCCACAAAACAACGGTTTCGCTCAACTAAGTGACAGGTACCTCAACTTTTTAACTTACGGGGTGACTTTACGGGGTGACTTAGCGTTTTGATTTAATTTTGTTTGTTTTGCATGTGTGTTCTATGTCTTTCATGTGTATTGTATTGTATATGTCTAGCTTACTTTTGAAATCGCGTTCGACGCAACAACACACTGTGGTACTGACCGAAAATCAGCGCTTTAGTTTAGTACTACAGCACATGCTGAGTCAGCCCCATTTTGACTGTTTTTAGATATTATGTTTTTGTACCTGTTTGTATTGTCTCTCTTGAAACTTTCGGAGGTGTTTCTATCCATCAAACTTAATAACCGTCCCCAAGGAATCAATATTAATTTCTCAAAAAAATATTAGTTGAGAAGCGAAAGTTTTCCTTAATAACCTATGTTCTTTGGGGAGAAAGTTGTGCAGTTTAGTAAGCTGATTCGCATCCTTAATTATTGCTAGCTAATTTTAAGTCACCCAATATATTGTAATGAAATATTCTAAGTCGCGTGTAGAACCTAGTACATAGCGATACATTTTGTACATCATCGTTGGGAAAGAAATGTTGTAGTAATTTCGGCTTTATAGAGCATTGTCTGTACCGCACAATTGTGCAATGATTTAAGACTGCCTCTTACGTGAGTAGCGAGTGACAGAGATAACGCTCTACGAAGCTGAAATTAGCTGATTGTATCTTTCAAAAGGTATTCACATTTGATTGTATCTTTCAAAGGTTTGTGTATCTTTCAAAGGTTTGTGCGATATTTCACACAATCATAAGCGGGGTCATGGGTGTTTTTGACTGTCTTTACGTATGTTCCAAGGGACCCACGACACAAGGGAAAATATAAGTGTGGGCCTTCTATTTATTATTTATCACCGGGTACTGTACTTTCGAACGCGTTCTAATTTCTTCCGAGCTTTTAAAGACAGCTTTCGTATTGTAATCTCCAATCGATCGTTGCCAGGTTTAGTGTAGGCTCTGCCATGTAGTAATCGGTGTAATTTTTTTTTTAGATTAAAGCGACTGTTGGCGTTAGTAGGCAACACGCATCTAAATGCTCAGCAGAACGCAGCCGGTGTACGATGTGCTTGTGGCCATGTTTGTGGACAGAAGAGACAAGGACAGGTAACTCTCTTTTCGTCTTTCTTTTAACTTAAGTACATACTTCCATGCTGGACTGGGAGTGAAAGAAAAAGTTGGAATGTGCCAGCTACCTACTCTTCCCAGGTATACAGTAAAAGTCTCTAAGAGGGATGCGAGGATATTGCTGTATAATGGGCGAAAGGCGGACCACTTCTCACCATTATACAACTTGTTCCATCTGATAACCCTCACCATTTGTGTCAAACGTGGCAGCAAGTAGTTCGCTAGAACCACTGATGCTCTGCCTACCCCCCCAATCAAGTATCCAGCTATGTTTCTTGTCTGCTAGTGATTAGGTTTAAATTAGATGGAGCTTGGCTCTTAAAAACTTGGGGTATCGAGTGTACGTACAGCAGCCTTGTCGGTAGATTAACCGCCACGCTAATTTAAACAGAACACACGTTTGTAAATGTAATTGGCCTTTCTTCACGTTAAATTGAAGCTTTAGATCGATATGACTTTTTGCATAGTGGACTTATTACATTGAGATTTCAATCGACACGAAAGAATTAAGAATGTTACCAAATTTTGAATGTTATCTTTCTGTATTCTCCGTTAAAAATAAAAAATTCTCGTGAAAGAATTATTTCGATACGTCAATTAGTTTCCAAGATATAGAATTTTAAAGTAAGCGCGCGACGACCGGCCCGCGATCATACGCGTGACGTCACGTTCCCGCTCTTCCGTACCGCTGCCTTGCGTTATTAGGTATTCTGAACTTGCGTTTCACTATAAATTGTAAATATTTAAAGAAATGTCCACTCTAATCATGTGTTGTGCCAAAAGGTACAAATACAACTATCAAAGAGCTGAAAAAAAATTTTTTTTCTCGTTCCAATGGATGTCAAAACGCGAAAGAAGTGGTTACAAGCTATGAAGAGATTAGATCCCTTTGGAGATCGAAGCAAAGTTTATTGTTGTTTGTAAAGATCATTTTGACATAGGTACTTAAGTGTATATAGTTTATACACTTATGTACATATAATTATGTTATACTTTTGTAGTTTGCATTTATTTGGTAGATAAAAACATAAAATCAGGTCAGAGGTGCAAAATCTGTGGTTTCAAAACATAATGATGTATACACATTCTCACATTACTTGTAGGTAATAACTCGAGCTATTTAGCCTTAGGTACCTTTTGTTTTCTGTAAGATTTAGTGTATACTAGTCTTTACTTGCAGCTCTGCTCGCGTAGAAATCTGGCTAATAAGATTCATTCTTGTTTTAGATTGAGAACGATATAGAGAACTATATTACATATGCTGGTTGGGGGAAGAATTAAACTTAAAAATAAACTTTTTATGAAGTAAAAAAGTTTAAACCGACTTCAAAAAACGCAAAAATAAAGACGTAGCATTTAATGAGCTACGTACTAACTAGTCTATTGGAAGTCGGTGCGAAGGCGAATGTACGTATAGCTTATTAAACTTATTTGGGTTGGCACCGACTTCAAACAGATCGGCAGGTACGTAGCACATTAAATGCAAAATAGAAAAATAAATATTTTATTTATTACATTTTTAAACGACTAAAAAAGGTGTTAACATGGAGTTTTATTGGTCCATGGTGTTAATGATAGAAAGTGCGTGAGAAACAATGTAAGTGCCTATTAAATTCGAGGGTTTCCCTTTAATTTCCTGGGATTCCCTCATCAGGTCCTGACTTAGTGACAATAAGACCAACTCTGGAATATACTCTTTCAAACAAAACACGAATTTTGAAAATCGGTCGAAATATGGCGGAGAAATCGGTTAACATACTTAAGAAAAAAAAAAGATACATACAGTCAAACATAGAACCTTTTCCTTTTTTGAAGTCGGTTAAAAAAGGTTTAGTACATATTTTCAACTCACTTCATTTGGAAAGATACCTACAGATAAAACCTCATTTGTTTTAGACAAATCTTTAAAGTTTTATTAGTTTTAGATTATAAGACCTAGAACCTAAAACTAGTTTTATTAGTTTGATACCTACCTACTTCTAGCTAGTTGCATTGTGATATGCATAAAATCAGTTGGGTATTTTAGGTAACGCCAACGAAACATCTATTTTCGAGAGTTAGGTTCCTATATTATATAAGAAGGTAGACTTTCCTTGGCATTTTCGGCATTGACGGCAAAGAAATCACTATTTGTCGCTAAATAAATGAGCAACCATAAGTCCATCTACTTTAGGTAGATTAACTGATTGTCCTTTTGCATCCTACATCCATTATTAATTGAATTCATACAACTTGAAGCGAGAAACAAGACAAAACACCGCGCGAGTAAACTACCTACTGCCACTACAGTCGGAACATGACGTCACACGCAGTCACGTGACTGTTAGCGGGACGCGATATTTTTGCGAACTTTGAATGCATGTAAAATCATAACTACTTGGTATTTTTAAATAAAACAAAAACTAGTGTATCTAGTTATATAAAAGCTTTACTGTAACAAAGTTTCGAGTGATTTTACATACATAGTAACATTCCTAATTGTTTATACATTTTCTTGAAGTTAATACTCTCATGAGTCTCTTAATTTACACTATTTGTCTAAAATAGTATATACAGGGCTTCAGGTATCTCTCTTTCAACCTCTCGGGTGGTTAATCAGTCCATGAACATTTCCCAAAGAACATAAACCAAAATAAGAAAAAAAAAAATTGATCTCCCATACAAAATGCTGATGAAGTTTATATGGGAACTCAATTTTTTTTTTTTCGTATTTCACCTATGTTCCTTGGGAAAGTTGTTTAGTTTCATGGACTGATTAACCACCCGAGAGGTTGAAAGAGAGATACCTAAAGCCCTGTATATAAAAATGTTTTTTTATTTATTTTGCGATTGAATTAAATTTGCGTTCTATTTAGCAATGTAAGATAACAATAATAAATAAATCAATAAATATGCTTGGATAATTCACAGAAAGCCATATAATCCGAAACTAAGATCATTTGTCAACGCATTCAGCAAAATAAATTGCGAACTTCTACCGTTACATTCGAGGTTATGTTTTCTTTGGCAATCAACTATTATGAGAGTAAAGTCTCATTGCGTATGCTAGGGTAGCTGAAAAGTTTATTGGATTGTACGTTATACTACGGTACGTACGTACATGTGTGTAAAAATAATCTCGTCATTTTCATGACTTATTTGATTTTATTACAGAGACCTAGTTGTTCGCCACAATGTGTTTCTCATATGCCGTCTAAGACTGAAGAAACATCAGTTTTTCGGCACCCGATACCCATTGCGCCCAGAACTGAGATTGGTCACGAGGTGAGGAATTAGGACTGTTATTATATTTATTGCCACACTAATAAAAATTAAGAAAACTTAATTATTGGCACGCGTTTAATCTATCGCGTCTTCTACACAGCATTTCAGTAATTATTCATCATATTATGTTATAAAACAAAGTCCCCGCCGCTTTGTCTCTCTGTCTAAACGCGATAAACTTAAAAACTAATGAACAGATTTTCATACGGTTTTCACCAATAGACGGAGTGACTCAAGAGAAAGGTTTATGTGTATATTTCATTCCCGAAATTGCCACGGGAACAAAGTCCCGGTCGGGAAGCTATTGTCTTCGATACATAATAAAAAGAGGAAAGATTTGATTGTTTGTTTGTTTGTATTGAATAGGCTCCGAAACTACTGGACCGATTTAAAAAAATCTTTCACCATGAGAATCCTACATTATCCGGGATGGACATAGGGTACATGATTTTCCCGAATTCCCACGGGAACGAAGTTCCGAAAATTAAGTACAATAAGGCGGATCAGTCAACTAATCTGAGCTACTTATCTTTTGGAAATAATCGCTTCTCCTAGCATCTTGTGCGATCATTCATTTACTTTGTTTCAATAACAATGTGTAGCCTGTTCCCTCAATTGGTATCCACCTAAATTTCTTATCTACTGGTGTTAAGGTTTAAATTAGAATGAAATTTGCCCATTGTGTCCGAAATTTTAAAGTAAGTCATTAAATTAGTATTTTCAAAATGCTTGCCCGCGTGAGGTATATTCACAAATAATTATAGGGTAAGATAAAATGTTCGCCATTAATGGGACTTGAACCCACGGCCTAGGATTATATCTCCTGGTGCTCTAACCAACTGAGCTATCGTGCCTTCAAGTCAATCAGCTGTCTCTAGTTTGGCTAAAACACCAAGAGACGCCGAACATTTTTTCTTTCTCTAAAATCATTTGCGAAGTTATTAAATTCATATAAAATAAGTGTCTAATTTTTTTAAATAGTCAATTTTTCCAGCTGGCATGAAATCTACTCGAGGATAGGTTATCTTACTCCTATTTTGTATAGATAGAATAAAGAGATTTATGCATGTCTTAACCTTATTATAAGACTTATTATTTTATTTTTTGGTTACAGATGTCATTAAACTTGGAAGGAGTGCCGCGTTGGCGTCGAGGTCGACCCCGACTTGACAAATCGGATCGGAGGGTAGTCGTGCAAAGACTGTTACCACTACTGCCCAAACTGCCACCTCCTAGCAGTAAGTTTAAATTGAAATTGAAAAATTATTTATTCGGACAATTACAGTTCATTTTGTGTTAGTAGTCGACTTAGTAATTATGTTAGTAAGTATAAGATTAATTAAAAATAAACTCGTTTAGTTCAGTTTTAGGCTGAACTGAACTCGTACTAGCCAGAGCAATAATCCTTATTCTCATGTCTTATTCTGAACTCCATCCTCGGATGCATCTTCGCCCATGAGCTAGATTGTGATCAAGAGCGATTTTCGTTGTAAAAAAAAAACTTCATTCATCATTCCAAGTTTTACTTTTCTTGTTCGGATTCCAAGCTATTATCGTTCACAGGGTTGATCTCACCCCCCCACGATTGCGGTAAGTTTTGAACGTGTTTATCAAAGCTCACGTTTTAATTGTATTCTGGACTGAAACCAAAAGAAAGGTGAGGGGTTTAGGTTAGCTTTGATAAACACGTTCAAACTTACCGCAATTGGAGCGCTAGACGACCCCGAACCACCGACTAACCAGCAGTCGTCGTACCATATTTGAGAATGCTTACTATTAAATTTAAATCCAAACCCGCGCACTTATCCACGCCGCAAACAAGAAAGGTAACATCAAAATTGGCATAAAGGCGCAATAAAGCCACAAATTGGCTTCAAAATTATATTTGCTAATGAAAGATGCAAATGACATCATCAGATTTGGCATGGAATGCGCGAAGGCTTCTGCATTTGATGACTGTGGTGTGTCTATGATGCAGAAAATGCCTATATTTTAATCTTCATATTGTTTACAGATCTCATACCAGTAAAAATAGTGCCAAACTCGCCAGCGCCGCCTCCGAAGATTATGCCAAAACCACCACCTACGTCTACCTCTGAGTAAGTAACAAATAAATTATGAAAACTCTACATACCTACTCACATGCCCACGTGAGGCGTCCCTTGAGAATGAAGTTCGGGAATATATTATAGCGCTATATTATAGCGCATTTTGTATGGGAGATCAAATTTTTTTTTCGTATTTTGACCTATGTTCCGTAGGGGAAGTTGTTCAGTTTCATGGAATGATTAACCACCCGAGAGGTTGATAGAGAGATACCTAAAGCCCTGTATAAAGGCAGACCTAAACACGCATAATACACAACCGTTTTGTTCGAAGGTCTGACTTCAGCTGGTCACTGTGAACTCGACTTTCTAATTTCTAGCATTCTAATTGGCTTGGGCTGGGGGCGTGACTAGGCCGGCGAACAACGTTCTTAACGCGAATGGACTTTAGATACACCCAGACCAATTTCCTTTTAAATATAAATATTGCTCTCCGCTAAGGAATAGGATTATCTTCCTGCGTCTTCATTTCTGATTGCATGAAACCCGTATCTCTTTAAAATTTAAGTTAGTAGGCTTCTTATGGATAAGCGCGCTACATCCTCGACCAAATTATTGCCTCTGAGCTAGATTTTGTTCAATAGCGAAAACATTTTTTAAAAGTTTAATTCCCTTCTACAGGGCTTTAGGTATCTCTCTTTCAACCTCTCGGGTGGTTAATCAGTCCATGAATCTGAACAACTTCCCCAAAGAACATAGGTCAAAATACGAAAAAAAAATGTTGAGTTCCCATACAAACTTCATCAGCATATAGCGCATTTAAGGGAGATTATTTTTTTTGTCTTTCGTATTTTGACCTATGTTCCTTGGGGAAGTTGTTCAGTTTCATGGACTGATTAACCACCCGAGAGGTTGAAAGAGAGATACCTAAAGCCCTGTAAATTTTTAAGTAAACTAGAATCTTATTTTCGCAGTCTCTCATTCTTCTACGTGCTGAGCGAGTCAAACGGTCAATTCTTCTTTCACGACGGCGATAGAAGAATCCCCATAACACCGTTACCTGGAATGAAAACTACAGAACAGCCCAGTGAAGGTAAGTCATTCCTTTCTTATCGCGTAGGTTTCATTAACCATCGAACTTGATATTCATATGAAGTATGTCATTCCTTTACTGTTTGAATACTGAATGCATAAACACATACTTATACGGGTTACAGTGGTTATATTCACAAAATATTTTGTAGGCGGTTGAGAGAATATAATACTTGTGTATTTATTAAAAACTAGCATTCCTCTCGGGACTTCGTTCCCGTGGGAATCTGGGAAAATTATATAGCCTATGTCCTTCGGGGATAATGTAGCTTTCTAATGGTGAAAGAATTTTTCAAATCGTTCCAGTAGTTTCGGAGCCTATTCAATGCAAATAAAAAAACATTCAAATCTTTCCTCTTTATAATATTAGTATAGATATAGATAAAATAAACTTTATTGCTTTTTCAAAATGTATAGGTAACATAATACAATATACAGAGGGCCGCACATCAGGTTACATACAGGTGCATTTCATGCATTTAACATAAAAACGGTTTTGCAATGAAAATAGGGTAGCCTGATGCGCTGGCCTCTGTACTTATAACATATGTACAAGCAAATAGAACACAACCAGCTGAGTGTATGACAGACAATAAGCTGATTTTCAGCTGTGCCTTAAGTTGTAGTATTTCTCATGTGTACCCGCGATAAAAAAAATGAGACAGATCTGTTTCATTGGAGAAATCTGAATCAAATAATTATTTTTCGTTAACTTACAGCGGAAGATGAAGAAATCAAAGATGAACATGATTCGAATGTGGAAATGAAGATAGATATATCTGAAACAGGCTTTTTGAAGGATTCTATCAAGGAAGACAGTAGCAGCACTATCGATAAGAAACCAGTAGTCCACGATACCCAGGACATAGCTAGTAAGTTTTTAAATCATAAATATGCGTTTAGTCATAAATAAGCGATTTTAAATCAATACGTACTTTGACCAGTGTAGTTGGCAGTCATAAATACGCGAAATTTTAATCTGGACTTTTGACCAATATGCAAATTGACAAATGACGTTGAAAGTCATAAATACGCGGACTAACCAATCTGGACTTAAGACCAATACGCTCATTAACCATTGGCGTTAACAGTCATAAATACATTAAGGCGATAAGACAATCATGAGCAAAAATCAACAAATTATGGATATTAACACTTTTGCAGAAGGGGGAGTCCCACCTATCTGATAATACCTTCAGGATACTGTTGTTATTTAATATCATCATACTTCATACTATATTATGAAACAAAGCCTCCGTTGCCTTTGTTTGTCTGTCTGTCTGAACGCGATAAACTCAAAAACTACGGAACGGATTTTCATTGGTTTTACCAATGGATGGAGAGATTCAAGAGGAAGGTTTATGTGTATAAATTATATCCCGAAATTCCCACGGGAGTTGGATATCATCTGAAAATATATGGTATTATTATTAAGGAGAAAACTAACATTGTCTCATTCCCTCTGAAGGAGGGAGTAGCAGGAAAAAAACCCGGCTAGGCTAGCAACAAAAGGCCAGGGTTCTATAGTTAATATTATTTGTTTCGAATTTATTTTATGAAATGTGGAAAACGCCTGAATCGTGTCGCCCATAATCTTAAAAAGCGCTAGAGCTAAGTCCACACAAAAGTGTCGTGCCACTTCCATTCTCTAACATTAACTATATTGTCATCAGATTTTCTTCCTTCGGAATCAATGTCTCTGTCTCCTTCAAGACTTCTTCGTGACTCGGACACCTGGTTAGAGGGTTCTGTGCAAGATTTCTCTTTGAGCAGCTTTCTGGGCCACTTGGATGGGCGTCCACAGCCTGATCTTGCGGTAAGTTACTTATTAGTTATAGGTAAAGGCTTTATTTTACACAAAGTATATCACGTAAAACACGTTTGTTCCAAACCATAATATCCATAAACCAAAGATCAAAACATAAAAAGAACAACCAAAGGTTTGGTTAAAATACAGAAGTGCGATCCGAGACCAGTATGAATTTCAACTTATCATGTTTGTTAGCTTACACAGCAAAGAACACATCTTACATAAGAACACCTCGTATGACACAGTTAATGAAAGCGTCTTTACACTTCGAGAATCTCTCCACGAATGGCTCATGGCTGGAGTTTCTGTCGTACCGTCCATTGTTCCCGAATCTCCAATTTAAATTTTTCATTATAATTTTTATAAATAAAATTTGCATCGAATTAGCATTTGATCGCAGCAACTCTCATAGAGCCAAACAGCCAGTGACTATTGTGGAGGCAGTCTCACCACTGAAGATAATGCATGCCACAGTAAACTTGACCGTGATCCAAGATTTGGCAGATTATGTAATGATTGCTGTCTAACCCCTGGGTTCCTACCGACTTGAAAGCTGACCGGATTGAACCTTAGTTACACATTCAGCCTTCCGAGTGTACAGGTTTTACTCACGATGCATTTTCTCCTTAGAATTATAAAGGGTGTTTTGCCCATAAAATTGAACAAATATCCTAGTTTTTTTGAGAATCCCAAATGGATTTATGTGGAAAGTTGTTCAGGTCCATAGGGAGAATCACCGTCTTAAGTTTCGTTAACTAATCATAAGACACCTTCATTAGTCATACCTGTAAAAGGTAAGGTATGACTAACTAAATTTTATATTTTGTACGCAGGTGGATTCCCATCTTCAATCGCTTATGGCAGAGTCGAGCGTCGATTACGTGGCAAAGTTTGCCGACCTCGCGGCCGAAGTGACAGGAGACACTCTACCCACAAACGAACTAACTTGAACTTTCAGTGTACCATAACGGACTCCAGTGTAAGTGTTTCAAGTGATTTTTAGGGCTCTATCACACTGAGGATTTTCGAGCGAGTTTAAACCAAGGCGCGTGCTGCGGGTTCGTTGCGGATTCGTATTGAGCGTACCGCGTACATACGGCAGACTATTGGTATCGTATCAAATGATTTACAAAATTAAAATATTACAGATTAATATTAAAGATGTTTTGAGATTATCTTTAGAGTTTGCGATTAAGTGTAAGTGTCAAAGTAATCTATGTCAGTTTTCAGTCTTCCAAATATACTTACGTTGATGAATTATTCCGTTGCTATGTGCAAGATGGACATACAGATTTTAATTATGTACTTTCAAAATGTGTAAATGATTAGATTAAGGAAACACAAAAGCAAAATAAATGAAAAATTGGAAACTTGTGTCTGGAATTAATTTGACCAAAAAATCCATATTACTAAATCCATGCTAAGTGCTCTATGTAACATTACAACAACAATTTTTTTTTATTATGTTTCAAAAAAGAAACAAACAGCGTCGATAACGAATAATTACTTCGTGAACTCACCTTACGTCCTTTAGGTCTTAATAGCTACGGAGCAAAGGATTTTTTGCCGGAAATAGGTCGCCACAGCGTCTCTTGTGTGTAAACAGCGCCTAATAGCGTTGACTTTCGTAGTGCAAATGTATAACCTGACGTACTGCTGTCTGAACATCGTGAATAATAAACTAATCCAGGTTAAGTATTCTACTATATCTTATGTCATAGAAGAAATACGATTAGGTGTTCACGTGTGGATCGGCTTACAGGTAATAACGTATCAATGTATTATAAACCCTATTTTTGTTGCATGTGCTTTTTCTTCCAGAAATCGAAAGTTTCTGTCATTTTAAGCTCACTAGTAGAACTCCGACACTGATGCAACGAGTAGTTTTTGAGAAAAAAAAAATTCTAAGTTAGCTTATATCCACAATTTTTTTTTTAATTTGATCGCGTTTATATAACAGGAATAAAATACCAGATATATCTGCAAAATTGGGTCCTTTTACCTACAACAGATAATTATCAATATTTTTTTTTTACTCCTCCATAACACTTTATTAGCAGATGACACGTAGCTTAAACGAAACCTTGGAAAGACCTCTATCCATGGTACTTATTTAGTAAGCTAATTCAGCGTTATGTGGAAGTTATTAGTAATTTTGTTTTTGTTCAGGGTTGTCACCTTCATATATCCGGATGGTAATAATAATAACATTTTTCTAAAATTTTTGTGGAAATAAATATTCATTTATAAAACTTCAGCTTAGTTCTGAAGAATCAAATTATCATCCTCATCAAGATCATCTGACGATAAATCGTTCGTGACTTTAAAATTGTCGTTAATGGGTTTTAACAGATTGACTGCTGCCGTTGGTAGGGGAATCTTTTTTGTTTTATTTTTCCTCTCTTTTAAGTTAAAATCAGATATAAACGGGTCGGACGAAACAAGTGCTCTGTAAAACAAATCAAACAGCTGATTCACGGCTCATTGTTCTGGAATGGTGTTCCCTGTCCTGTCGCTAAAACTTGTTACTTGACTCTGCTGCTTGTTCCGATAACATCCCAATTGAAAAACTGGTCAACTCTATTATTTTAGCACCGTGTACTAAAATTTTGTGCAACCTAACTGCTATGGTATGCCATTTATATTTTTCCACGTATTTTGCAGCCACGGTTCTGCTAAATTTGCTGAACTTCTCGGAATCAACTGGCAAATTAGTTGACAAGACCGTTAATCTATTATGAAAAAATGAATCCCTATTTCCCTTGGTCACGGCATCACGCGTGAACCGGTTTTACTTATTCTTTTTTTGTTGTTTGTTATTGTCAGGAGAAGGATCTTATGAAAGAAAAAAAATAAGAAACTTGAAAAAAAAGGACAACGTCTGTCAGGTCAGCAAGTATGATAATAAATCGTCTACAAGACACTTTTCAACATACAAAATTTCGGCGAGTGTACCTCTATACCCATCGGAAAACGCTCTTCTTGCTGCGTTGCCATCATTTGTGGTGCCCGACGTTGGTAGCACCACTTCCACAAGCAGGCCCAGTTTTTCACGGACTTCATCTTGGATTCTTTTTTTTCGTATTTTCACCGAACGAACGACCTCTTTCAGAATTTTCTGTAATACGCCAATTTTTTACTTCGGCTTTGTATCCAAGTTTAAGCACAAATTCTAAAGCTCTAATCCAGGCGTGTAATGGACTTAAGCCGTAAATCAACCTCTCTTTCATAACAGGTTTAGAAAAACATAATTCGAGGTCATTGAATTGAGTCTATGTCAAACCGCAGTACGGGCAACGCAATTGGGATGATGTGTTTAAAATACATTTAAAACTTTACCGTCTATGGCTGCGCAGTATAACTCGCATTATCATTTACTCAGTCGCTATCTAGTTGTGGTCACTAGACCACAAGACTGAGTATAACCGAGAAAGTATCAGTGTTATGAAGTAGTAAAATTTTTTAAAAAAATAAATAAATAAAATTGCATGTAGAAGTACAAAATTTTGCAGATATATCTGGTAATCTATGACTTTTTAGTAAACGCAATCAAAATTTAAAAACATGTTTTTGTTTGCAATATTTAGTGATTTTTCGGAACCGGTTATAGGCTAACTTGAATTTTTTTTCTCAAAAACCACTCGTATTAATGTCGGAGTTTTACTAGTGAGCTTAAAATTACAAAATTTTTCGATTTCTGGAAGAAAAAGGGGTCTCATCGTACCCGTGACAACATTATCCGATCAAAGACCCGGATATGTCAGAACGTCCTTTTCTGTAAACACGGATATTTTGAGGGGGATTTTAAAGGTCATAAGCGATTTACCTCTTTTTTTAAAAACACCCACTACGAATAAAGGTATTTATTCGTATTTTTAACCCCCCGATAAAAAAGAGTGTTATAAGTTTGACGTGTATTTGTGTCTGCTGTGGCATCGTAGCTCCTAAACAAATGTACCGATTTCGATGGTTGGTCTGTCTCCTCCACTGCTCTTCGGCATTACAAACATTTTGAAATATAACTTGGACTTACTTGTACAGGTTCCAGTAGTTTTTGTTCCTAATAAACAAAAACTACATGATTAATTTTGCTAAGCTCGAGGTGGCCTTTATACTGTTAAGTGCATTTAGACTCGGCGAGGGGAAATTCGAAGGGGTTTTTGCTAATCAAAAGAATTCGAGCTCCCAAAAAAATTTTTTTATTGCCCTTAAGTTCTTCCAAGCTGAGAACTAGTTTTGTGAAAGCCCCTTGTTAAATATTGCCTGCCTCCCTATAATTTCTGCCACATGACGCCCAATGTCCTGCGCCGTGTGGTACAGTGAACTAACGGTTCTACAGAGGTTTTCGTCCTGTAATTTGTTATTCCAACACTGAAACAGACAGTAAAACAGAAAGTATTAAATTTTTATAAAATGTTTTTGAGCAATTTTCAATAGATCAATCTAACAAATTGTGCTTGTAGTCAAAATACAAATCGTCATATTGGCAGTTATGGTCGTTGTTTATGCTATTTATTAATAAGTTGAAGTTAAGAGGTCTTCGCCCTGTCAAATATTATGAAGGCAAATCTTAATTCCATGAAGCTGTTGCCATTTTTACGACATATCCAATAGACATATCGTCTCTTACCGTTAGTAACTTGTAAACGACTTCAAAGAAAGAAGGGGGTTATCAATTCGCCTTTGTTATTTTTTAACCCCGCTAATTGTCGATTGATTTTCAATTATTTTTTATTTGTTTTATAGAGTATACGCCTGAGTTGGTCCCATATCAATTTAATCGAAATAAATGAAGCGCTTTCTAAAAAAAAAATTCTCAAAAAAAAACACATTTTATTTAGATGATTTTTTTGTTTGTGGTTATCTGCTGATAGGCATTGTTCGGATCAAAGTCGGTTAATTCGTAAGTTTTTTAATGTAGACATTTTTTTATTATCCGTTCATTTAACCCTTTCGGTCATTTAAGCCATTCATGAAAAATTAATGTGCTAGATAATCTGTTTCAAACGACTGAATATGCCATGTGTAATTAGTGGTAACATTTTTTTCGGGCTAAAAATAAGCATTTTTCAGCATGGGACTATATTATGTCCCATCAGTCTTGTGACTAATGAAATTTCCATAGCATTGCCATACATTTTTCAAGAAATTTTGGAGTTTTGCAAAATAAAAAAGTAAAGGGTTATTAAATTATTTATATACTTTTTATTATTAAAAAGTGGCTGTGCCGTAACATTTTCATTAAATTTAAAAAAATAAAGCTCGAGTAATTAACGAGTAATATTTTTTTTAATGATAAAGTCTAAGAGATCAAAAATTTATGAGATCAAAAATCAAAGAGATCATTCATTTTACTTCTTATCTAAGAAAGATGCCATGGTGCAAAACAATTTTTGGACAAATACTTATCGCACACCCTGCATGTAGTGTAGGTACGTGTGTCTTTTTTATTCTTGGTACAAGATATGCATCTTTTTCTTTGGTTCATTTGAATAGGTAGGTGATCCATATGTCCATCATGCATGTGGGATGGGTAGTTATTTCTTTGTTTTTTATTTTTAGTCAGTTCTTTGCCGTAATCTAACATTTTGGTAGACAGGTCTACTAAAAAATTCTTTAGGGAACATCCTTTTTTTACTTTTTCTCGATATATTATCCATGCATTTACTATGGTCATTTTCATAAGTCTATAATATACTTTCCTCCACCACTTTGTAGATTTCCTTTCGAATTCTTCCCACCATCCTGTCACTGCGGTCTACACCGCCCATGGCCATTCTATAAAATGCTAAAATTTCTGGAGCTGGCACGGGAACTACGGCGCCTGTTTTCAATTTTCTGCTCACTTCCGTTATTTCTGGTTTACGACAGTTGCTCATTAGAACCACATCTTTTGTATCTTTCCACCTGTTCGAGACACACTTATCTGAAATTCACTGAAATACGCCGTCTTGACTGGCGTTTGCGACGTTTGCGACGGGGCGTTTCTTCTAAGCGCTCCCAACTGATGTGCGCTGCTTTGGCGGCTTTCTGTTGACTGATTTCTGGCTGAGTCCGACGTTTCGGCGACGGCGATCAGCAAGGATACACTGATTTCTGGCTGACTTCCCCTCATGTGCCACCAGAAAATGCTCGAGACACCGCGAGGCCTCCCCCGTGGCGCAGTGGCGCTGACGAAGTCTCCAACACAGAAGGCGGGTTCAGGGTCAACCACGCTGGGACGATGTAAGAAACCCCGGCAGATCTCGGACAGATATGTGATTCTGGTGGCGGGTACTGATGGATGGGTTGAAGCTCTTGAGATTGATTTTGATTGACTGAAGGGTTTGCGATCTGATGTGTTAATGAAACCATAAACTGAACTTAATACGTATATTAAACGATTCACAAACTGTTGATTGACACTGAACTGCACAATAATTTTGCTTTGGTTTACAATATAATGAAAATAATTATCTGAATCTTATTAGACGCTACGGCCATGTTGAGTCGAATTATAACAAAGGTAACCAAAAGGTAACAGGAAGTTGATAAGTGCTCTGTGCTGTACAGAGATTAACATAGACAATCGATAATAAGTATAGAATTATAGAATTGCGTAACCTGCCATCATAGATTACTAATAGACCAACAAGTTACGTGGCTGTGCCGATAGATGGCGCCACTATGTACAAAATAAGAAAGAAAAAACATGTTAATTTTAATTAACATTCCCTGGCGGGGCCCGGCAGCCCGGGGGGCTGGGACACTGATACATACATTACAATAATTTACTGACTAATTACATTTCTATAGGTAATTTACATAATTTAATTACAGGTCTTATGAGTTCACCTGACTGAGTTTTCAATTTGACTGATCTGACCACATTATCTTTACCACGATAAATTTCAATAATACGACCGCGCCTCCATTGTAGGGGGGGTATATTGTCATGTTTGATTAATACTAGATCACCAAGTGATAGGTTAACTGAATGGAAATACCACTTATTCCTTGCCTGTAATGAACTGAGATATTCCAGATGCCACCTAGACCAAATGCTCTGGAACACCTTTTGAAGAACTTGAAACCGGGAAAGTTTATTATATCGAACATCCGACCAATTGGGTTCAGGTGTTGCTACCAAGGGCTGACCAATCAGGAAATGTCCTGGAGTGAGAACCTCCAAATCGCATGGGTCATCTGACATCTGAGTAAGAGGTCGAGAATTCAAAATAGACTCTATTTTCGTGAAGACTGTTGAGAGTTCTTCAAAAGTGAGAATCGTCTCACCAATTTCCCTCTTTAATAAATTCTTGGCACTTTTAACAGCTGCCTCATGTAATCCTCCCATGTGAGGTGCAGCACTGGGTTGAAATTCCCACTGAACATTTTGTTTTCTGAATTCTTCCTTAAGAATTGTCTGGTTATTTAACAAGTTATTTGTAGTGTAGTTTTTATGTTCGTTCTAAATCTAACTTGCGTTGTAGTCTGTCAAGTTCGTGAATAGTATTAGATTCAGATTCATTTATTCATTGCACAAAATATGGTGGAAAATAGATAGTAATAAAATATATCAGAACCTAACCTTTACCTAACCTTACCTAATCTTTTATGTAACCTTTCTACGTCGGAGTTAGACTTATGGTGTCGAGGAGATGTTGTATGGTTGATTATGTCATAAGATTGAAAGAGTTCATTGATTATTTCACCACAAAAAGATTGCTCTCCGTCATGTATAATCTTTTTTGGTGCTCCTATCATAGCAAATATTACAATAAGTGTGTCGTAGACCTTACTTTTCTCTGTCGGTTTTATAATTGCATATTTAGAAAATTTATCTATAATTGTTAGAACACTGTTGTTCTAAGCTCATAAAATCCATAAGAGCCAAATTTCCATAGGTTCATGGGGCGTTTCAGTTTCATATGCCAAAGTGGTGTTAGGATGTCTATTGTATTTTTCCTTTTTACAAGTTTCACAATGAAAAACAAAGATTTTTATTTGTTTCCTCATGTTTTCCCAATAATATTTAGGTCTGAGTTGTTTATATGATCTCTATTTCCGCGTGACGGTTATTTTGTAAATTATAACTTTTGATTAGTTTTAATTGCTCTTCTTATTTCTGTAATCAGTGACTTTGTGTACCTAACTGGTTTGAATTTAGTATGATCAAAGTATTAGCGAAACACTTCAGATACTTTATAGTAAAGGTCATCGTTAGGAATGATAAAGGCGTACTTTTCTTGTGGGAGGTATTGTAACATAAAGGCCTTTATTGTTTCTTCTTTATCAGGTGGAATATAAAAATACCAAGTGTCGTTCTCTCTGACAGCTCTACTGTAAGAAACGTATTCAAAAACAACACGGTGAAGTCTTTTAGGTGGATCATCATATCAGCCCATTGCAGTCCACTACTGAACATAGGCCTCCCCCAAGGTGTGCCACTTTGCACGATCCTCAGCTTTTTGCATCCAGCTGACCATCTGGCTGGGGTGCGTCCTACACTACGTTTGCCAAGACGTGGTCTCCATTCGAGAACCTGTCTACTCCAACGCTCGTCGGTTCTGCGACAAACATGGCCAGCCCACTGCCACTTCAGCTTGCTACACTTTTGTGATGGATATTATCCAAAAGTGTTTAGGTGGATAAACGTCTAAAATTGGAATTCCTAAGTCACTATCGCGTTGATTCGAATGAATAGTCCCTTCTGATTCTGACGAAGTACTGTTTTCTACATTTACTTGCATAAAATTTGAATCATCTTGTCTACCTGGATTTGAGGGGCCTCCTTGATTTGAGGGACCTGCTTGATTTGACAAAATGTCGTCTTTCATTTCATTACTAATAATTCAATTCAACTTAGCGCGTCAGCAACATAATTTTCTTTTCCTTTTACATGTTCAATTGTAAAAGGATGTCACTTAACTGTACCTCAATTTATTACCGTTTTCTCCAACAAATTTTACTTTTGTTCCGCCAAAAATATTGATTATGCACCTTAATATGCTCACTAAAATATTTTATAATGAGTACTTATTTAATAACTGTTGCAAATTTGTTAAATTAACAATACACCTAATTATTAAAGTACAATTTATTTTTATAGTTTTCTCTCAAACAATGTACTGCAAAATATATTTTAATCAAACACCAATTTCATTCCAATGTAGTTTTATTGATCAAAAGTAGGTACAGATCGCGCCAAACTTCTAGCTCTCTCTGAAGTTTCGCCGCGCAGGTGTACAGTTAGCAACATTATACATAATTATGTAGACTAGGTGTTATAAAATTTCAGCATTTTATTTATTTTTTCTTAGCGATAAGGATAATTTACTGATCATATTTCTATTCCTAAATTCAAACAGGAATAAATAAAAACAAATAAAAAACAACAATAAATTAATTTAAATTAATTTAATTGTAGAATGGTGGAAACATTGTTTAATATTATACAGTAGGTCGTTGATAGTAAAAAAAATACCCTGCTCAGATGTTCGCACAGCAAAATTAATTTACGCAAAAGCATATCGAGGCCCTACTGTATTGGTTTTACACCTTCTATAAAGTCTGTTAATGACTCGCTGGAGCAAGGTAAGACTTCCCTATCCTCGTCAATTTCTTGATCTTCATCGGTGTCCTCTTCGATATTTCCCTCGCTTTCTTCATCGCTTTCAGATTTACTGCTGCCGACATGAATAATTATTTCGTCGGTCAGTGAGTCAATGACGTGATCACTTTGTTTGTACTCTTCCTCAATTTTTTGAACCTTAGAGCATAAAGCCATCCATTCTGTCTCACCCATCATGTTCGCTTTTTCTCTTACTAGCTCCATGACCTGGTTGATGTTCCAGTTTATATTTTTCTTAGCAACATAGCTCTTGATAGCTGCCCAGGCCATCTCAATGGGATTGAGGTCCGGATGATATGGTGGGAGTCTTAAAACTGTGTGATTATTTTCTCCGAGAATGCGGTCAATGTTGTATTTCTGGTGCCGTTCATTGTTAAGCCCAATTAATTTATATAGTTGGAGCTTTAGCATCGCTGGACTAAAAGCTATCCCTTTCTCGCGAAGCCACGACTGCATGTCACATTCGTGAATTGGATGTTGGGGCGCGATCTTCAAGTGTGTTGTGATACGAAGAATTGTCAACGACTACGACGGAGTTTGCGGGAAGATTTGGTATCAGCTGCGTTCGTATCCATTTTTCATAATTATTATAGTTCATGTTGTCGTGGTAGTCGCCTGATTTTGTGCCAGCCTTAAACATAAGTAGAGCATTAGGCTCAAAACCGGTTTCTGAACCCGCATGTACTATGACCACACGTTGCCCCTTAGAAATCTTTTTCTTCAGCCCTTTCACCGTCCCATCGCCCCAAGATTGTGAGCTGGTATGCGTGGAGTCGACGTACGACTCATCCGACGTACGACTTCTGTGCGATAGCTTGTTATTTTTTCCAAAAACTCGATACATTTTAAGTGTATCTGTGTTTGTTCTATCAGAAGCTTCCTATTATCCTCTGTTTTTTTCCATGTGAAACCTAATTCTTTTAATATTCTTCTCAAACTGGCGATAGAACCTTGAAAATCTATGTCTGCTTGTAATTTCCTTAGAAGTCCCTTTAACGTTGATAATTCCTTTTCTGTGAGGTGAAAATTGTGCACACATCTTTTATCACACCCCGATCAAAGTTGCCAGTTATCTTTTTTTTTCCCGACCTCTTCTTTTTTTTTTGTACACTATAAAATGTAACGCTTACGTAATAAAATAATTTCAGACTAATATGTGTTAAACCAAAATAATTCAAAATGTTAAACAGTCTTTACACCCACAGTGTTCACTTCGTCAGTCAACTTCATCACTGAAGTATTTTTTCTAATTATTGTACGAATAAGGCGGGTTTTGCCTTTGAAAGACGCCCCGTTTTCTTTTTTTCCCGATGAGTATGTTTTTGGCTTCTACTGGTGGTGCTACGTATTTCAGCCTGATCGCCAGTCCAGTAACATGTTTGCATTTATATTCTTTTTTAACTGGGGGCAGTTACACTTTCCATGTATCCAGTCACTATTTTTGGTAGGCAAGATAACCCGTCCAGTGAGAAAAAGCAAATTTCTTCATTCGTCAAACATTATTGGCTGTTGAACTTTCGATTAAATACGTTTTTTGTTGCGTTGTGTTTTTCTTTTGTGAAATTTTGCCCATTGGTAATGTAAAATTTTGCCATTGAATAGAAAAAAATTCTATCGACCTTTGCCTTTAAAAAAAAGAAAAAAAAAGAAAATTCTTTGAAAATTTACACCCTTGAAGACATTTTCCGCTACCATGACCACAATTTTGCGTATTACGTAATTTTGTTTTTTGTTTTGGCAACCTAAATAGCACTGCTATCTACCACAAACCTTAAAAAACCCAGCATGCCTCTGGGTTCTCGACACGAGTCCATCAAAATATTTTTTTCCCTGAAATTTTGATTTTTTCCAAGTTTCAGTCCACATTTACCCGCCGTGGTGTAAAAATAATGTATTGACACTACCATGGCAACTTTTTTTAAAAGTTGGCGCATCTAATAAAGATTCTAAAATGGTATAAAACTTGCGAAAATTACGCACCAAATAAAAAAAATCGTTATAATTTTAAATAAAGTCCCAAAATCAAAAATGTTTCAAGGTGACAGTAATCAGTGTTAATGTGCCCAAAACATGTTTTTGCTACGAACTATAGAAAAAAATAAAAGCTCTTCTAAAGCCTGAGATTCTGTGATCAATAAGAAAAACTAAAAATAATACGAACGAGGAATTTTCTTACACAATCTAACCACATGCCTATAAAAGTTCCTACAAAATGTTTTATAAGTAGTACACCTGCCTAAAGCGTTAAAATATGGTTAGATTTTTACTAATTATTTTTTCTAAACATAAACCAATACTATTCATAATAAAATCTGTAAATACTAAATGAACTATAGAAAAAACAAAAACTCTTCTAAAGCCTGAGATTCTGAGATCAATAAGAAAAACTAAAAATAATACGAACGAGGAATTTTCTTACACAATCTAACCACATGTCTATAAAAATTCTTACAAAATGTTTTACAAGTAGTACACCTGCCTATAGCGTTAAAATATGGTTAGATTTTTACAAATTATTTTTTCTAAACATAAACCAATACTAAGTATTCATTATAAAATCTGTAAGACAAAAAAAAAAATCTGTAATCTGTACTAATTAGACATTTCAAGGCATAAATCGCTTATCCAGTTCTTCTACGTAATTTAAACTTATATACTAATTTAAAACCAATGCAAACATTGGTCCCGATTTGGAATTTGACACAACATAACTATGTTTAGTCCTGTCACTTTCAAAAAACGGGAACAAGTAAAGATACAGAAAAGCAGCAGCTGATTTTGGTGCTGTCAATGTGCCGTATATTACTTAAAGTGACACTACATCTAGCATTATATTTTGCGTAATTTTAGGCGTTTAACGTAATGCCGCCACTTTGACAGCACTAGAATCGCTGTTGATTTTCCATCTCTTTTCTTAATCTTATTTTGGAAAGTGACAGGACTAAACTTAAATAAGTCGAGTTGTGTCCAATACTAAATCAGGGCCATTATAAAACTATGATCTTTGTATTTTGTGATCAATAACAATAATAAGAATGAGTTATTTCTTTTCCATTTACAGGCTAACATAAAAAAAACTTACTATGAACGATATTAACGCGATACTTACTGTAAATTATAGCCTTCAAATTTTTTTAAAAAATATACCTGCCCTCGGCGTTCTATAAAAGGCTTTGGCAGAAAACTAACAATTTCTTCTAAATGCCGCAGTTCAGATATATCTTCCACTATGGGGAATGTAAAAACTATTCCTGCATCACGCTTTTCGGGTTTCCTTTCCTCATTTATTTCGATTACGACACCTACGTAATGTTTAATGGGTTTTTTTGTAGCGAATCGAACTAACAACCAATCATTCACTTTGATAGACTTTCGGTGGGCCACTATTTCTTGAGATAATATCATGTTGTTTTCTTCTACTTCAACATCAGATAATAACACGTTATCGTTAAACTCAATCTCGCCGTCTGAAGATGCATTAGCCATTTCCGTTTCGAACTGTTCCTGGTTTTCATAGTCACTTTCATCATCCAATTTTAAACTTATCACGTCACTATCGTCTGTTGTTGATTCTTGTGTTTTCTTTATTTTAGCTTTCAATTTCCTTTTAATTTTCTTATTAGGTATTATGTTCAAATCTTTCTTCTTTGTTGCAGTCTCTTTTTTCTGCGAAACATTCTCCTTTTTCATATTTCTCAACGTTTCTTCTATCATCATCATCATCTTCTTCTTCTTCTTTGCAGCTATCTCTTTATTAGTATTTTTCGTTTCTTCTAATTTTCGAGTTAACACATAATCGTGGTTTATCACCTCGGCTCCTGGTGCTACTTTTTTTTGCTTTGCTTTAGTAATATCTCCTCTTTTAATTTTCATTAGAAGTAGTTCCTCAAACGTAATTAACCTGTTTTCTAATATGTGACAAGATTTTAGTCCACTTTCGTTGATGTCTATAGGCTTCTCTTTAGATGTAGAAGGTTTAGGACTTAAGGTGTCCTTAGGCAGCGGTTTCTCTGTTCCTGTCTTAATTGTGATCATTGATGAAGCATTTTCTTGAGAATGGGTTAACGTCACAGGTGATTTTTTTCTGCTAATCTGTTCGTTTCTTGGCTTAGATCAATATTCGTAGCGTAAAATGCTCTTTGACTGATTTAAATGCCAATGATGCCAAGGATTGCGGTTGCCTTTCTAGGGTTTCAGTTGCCATTTCGGGGTAACTTTCGTTGTTGTCGACTTCAAGTCGATTCGATGTTATGTCTACATTTAAAGTGTCAGAATTATTTGATAACTTTTGAGCATCGTTGAATTTTCTCCACTGCTGAAGTTTCAGAGGATCAAAGTGGCTTTCTGCGATCTCATCACGATTTAATGGGTACATCCCAGCTTTTCTGAACCCATTACGCAATACCTGGGCATTTATTTCTGACCATACAGTACCTATAAGCCTAGAAAATTCTTTCTTTGGTAAAGGTACTCCGACATTTTGTCTTTGCCATTTGACAAGTAATGGGTCCCAAGAGTTTTTGAACGACTTCATTACCGCTACGTCTTAGGGTTGCAATACATGGCTTGTATGTGCAGGTAATTTTAGTATGGTAACGTTTTCCTTGCGAGCCTCTTCAATTATATTAAGTCCGACGTGCGTAGAATGACCGTCAAATGTCAACAAGACTGGTCTCTGAACACCAATAGCAGGTAAGAAGACTTTTTTGAAATACGCTTCAAAAACTCCGGTCTCCATTCACCCATTCTTTGTAGACGCGTACGTAGTTCCTGGGTAGGCTTCAGGAGAGGTCCATGAATCCTACATGTTTTTACCTTTAAAGATGATTAATGGTGGTAGTTTTTCCCCTAAAGCACTGCAACCAAGTAACTCTGTAGTGTTGTCTCTACCAGGTGTAAAAATCACTCGCTTTGATGCGTGACCTTTTTTGCCAACCGTTTTTGTTTTTTCGGGATCCTTGGAAAAACTGGTTTCGTCCATATTCCACACTGCAGATGGGTTTTCTCTTAAAAACTCATCGAGAGTTTTTTCGAGTAGATCGAAATAGGGATGTATTATGAAGGGATCCATTGCAGTTTTTCTAGCATACTCAACGCCTTGTGGTTTCTTCAAAGACAAATTATGTCTGTTTTTGAATGATCTGAACCAGGCCTCACCAGGAATACCATTTTTAAATGGCGTAGACAAATTATTGAGATCCACATAATCGCCAACCAATTCTAGAACTTCTTGCCTGCTTAGGCCAAATCCGTACTTTTCCATCGTATGCAAGCTTTCGGCCAATTTCTGTTCAATTTCGACAGAAAGAGCAGTATTTCTACCTAGAGTGTTACTTTTAAATCTTTTGTTATATACGTGGTCCATTATTGTCATGCGTGGGATCTTATATTGTTTTGATGCTGCATACCCGCTCAATCTTCCTGTATTGACAGCTCTAACTGCTTCACGTAATGTCTCCTTTGTATACGATGCTCTGTTAGTTTTTCTTTTATAAGAACTAACCATCGTGGCGGAAATGTACCTGAAAACAAATTAGATTGCTTTACTCTGGTAAAAACAAACCTAAATGTGAAAATATTGCATAGTTCCCGTACAAGACACGATTTGGACCACTTGGCTTCGAAATTAAGAATAAGTAGGTACTTAGGTGGGCAGGGCATACTAAACAATCAAAGCAGGGATTTTTCGAATTTTGCACATTGAGACTTAGTACAGATGGTAGTAAAAAAATAAAAAGTAAAAAAAGTAAAATAAAATTAAAAATGCCTGACATGTAAAAATAGCAATTTCTTCGTTCACCGTACAGGCCGATGATGACGAATCAACGAATTTTAACTTTACAATTTGGATAACAGAAAAATGTTTATAACCTCTGATCTAAGGCAAGACCGGCATATGACGGACTTGCAGCATGTAAGCCTAGACGGACTTCACCATTCTTACATTTTGAGGTTAGATTTTTTTACGGCAAAATAACTTAAGAACTAAGATGATTATCGTAAATCTAATTATACAACAAGATTAAGCATATAAATCTTCTATAACTTACCTATTCTTCTCATCAAAACACTTTAATTTACACAAAAAAAAATATTTGTTTTCGCAGCACGCCGCACTCAGTAACGAAGTAAAAAACAGAGTAAAAATTTCGGCGTGGCTGTCACTCGATCTAGGCCTCATAGCGCCATCTATCCAATACTAATAGAAACATTATCGAAAACTGTTTTACCGATTGATTTGTAGAATGAGTACCTATTCATTAAGGTACTTTTTTGTGGCATGTACGGTCTTGCCTTCTAGACGGTCTTCGCAGCTCTGACCTTACAACGAATTTTTTTTTGTGCGTAATTTTCCTAAGTTTTATACCATTTTAGAATCTTAATTAGATGCGCCAACTTTTAAAAAAAGTTGCCATGGTAGTGTCGATACATCTTTTTTACACCACGTTGGGTAAATGTGGACTGAAACTTGGAAAAAAACAAAATTTGAGGGAAAAAATATATTTTGATGGATTCGTGTCGAGAACCCAGAGACATGCTGGGTTTTTTAAGGTTTGTGGTAGATAGCAGTGCTATTTAGGTTGCCAAAACAAAACACAAAATTACGTAATACGCAAAATTGTGGTAATGGTAGCGGAAAATGTCTTCAAGGGTGTTAATTTTCAAAGAATTTTCTTTTTTTTTTCTTTTTTTTAAAGGCAAAGGTCGATAGAATTTTTTTCTTATTTTTCCTGGAGTAGCCTTGGGCAGGCCGATCTTCTGGTCCCGGTTTATCGTTGAATTTTAGGACGCCTTGTATGTAAAACGCGTGAGCCAAACGATACCGCGTTTTAGAAAACACACAGCGCCATCTAGCGTTTGCGGCGGGAACTTCCGTTTGTAGGCGCGTTCGTACTGCGTTTGCGTTGTGTTTATGTTTGTTTCGTTACAAATGTATATTTTAGAAATAATGTTGTACAAAAGGCATTATTTGTTCCTCAATTATAACCCACGAAACCACGAAAGACGATGATCTACTTACCCTAGGTACGAGTATCTTCTGACACCTAGGTATTTCGTTTGGCCTACTCTTTGAATGGAAGGACAGTTACAGGGGTCTCCATCTAAACTGTTAGGACAACTGTGGATTTGTATGTTAAATTCCTTATTTGGTTGATTATCATTTTGAAAACTGAAGCACATATAATTAGTTTTTTCTGTGTTAAGTGTCAATATATTATTATTTAACCATTTGTTTATTTGACTAAGACCCTGCTCAGTCATATCTTTGACACTAGCCCAAGAGTCCCCAGCAAACACAATAGCTGTGTCATCAGCATACGCGAAGATTTTGGCGTTCTTGACTGGCATATCACATAAGTCGTTATATATATATTCTTTATTGCACTTAGATAACATAGGATACAAAATAAAAGAAAAAAGTTTACAAAGGCGGGATATAAATTAGAAATAATGTTGGGCCAAGGACGCTTCCTTGGGGTACGCCATGTGACACCACCTCGTGCTCACTGAGGCAATTTTCTAGCTTCACCTGTTGTTTCCTATCAAAAATATAATCAGTCAGCAAATCAAGTGGTTTTCCTCTAATTCCTATCGAGTTTAGCTTGTGCACAAGTGTAGGGAGGGATACTGTGTCAAACGCTTTCTTTAGGTCTAGGAATATTGAGATACATTTTTTACGTTGATCTAAGTGTTTCACAACCAGAGAACTAAGTGCTATTACAGCATCTTCAGTGGACCTACCATGTCGAAAGCCAAATTGATTCTGCGAAAGTAATTTATTTGCTTCTAGATAATTTAGTAGTCGTTTGTTAAGAAGTTTTTCTAGCACTTTTGAGATCGCAGGTAGTTGTTGACACTATCTCTATCCCCACACTTATGCACAGGGGTTACTACTGATTGTTTTAAAGGCGTAGGAAAAACACCTTTTTCAAAACAAAGGTTAGCAGCATGTGCAATAACAGGTGCCATAACAGATTTAGCCAATTTTAGGAATAAAGGCGTGATGTTGTCCCAGCCAGGTGCACTGTCTGTTTTAAAGCTCGTAATAATGCCACTAACTTCATCACAATCTGTAGGAAGCAACACAAATGAATCTGGTTTTGATGGTAAGTTTTTCAAATATGTGTTATAGTCGTTAGCATTTGGCTGAATTTTTTGTGCTAGCTTTTCACCTATATTAACAAAAAAATCATTCACAAATCTTGCAGAGGCTATTGGAGAAGACTTTAAGTTTATTAGCTCAGAATTATTATTGTTTGTTTTATTGGTATAAGTGATGTTTTTTATGTTTTTCCATAATAATTTATTTTTATTCATTGTTTTTTCCAGGGTTTCTCTATCATAATTTCGTTTTAACTTTTTTAATAGTTTATTACAGAAGTTTCTGTATCGGGAGTAGGTGACCTTAAGTAATTTATTAAAGGGGTCCTTTTGAACTTTCTTTTGTAACATGTTACGATTCCGGATGCATCTTAACATACCAGGTGTGATCCATGGTTTTATTATTCTAAGATTAGATGGGATATTTTTGACTGTGACATTTTCCTTTAAAATACTAGTTACGATATACATATATTAGCCTGTTAATTACTTCATGTGGATCATCACTAAAACGTAGTTTACCGATGTTAGCGGATTTTAATTGTTCTAGTGCCTGATCATAATTGATGGTGCTTTTCGTTTTTCTAACTGTGGTGAATCTATTAGCTTTAGATAAGATTAGTAGAGGAGAAAAATGATCAGTTGTTGTAGTTTTCAGTATTGCAATGTGTGCAGAGAGTGTGTGCAGAGAGTGTGTGCAATGTGTGCAGAGAGTCTGCTTATATTAAGTTTGAGCATGATATGGTCAAGGCAGTGTACACCTCTTGTTGGTAGGGAATGGCCCGGTAGAATACCAAGGATAGAGAGCATGTTTAAGTAGTTTGTTCTATTTTTTGCTCGTAGTATGACTCCATGTTGTTTGGTGCAATATTAATGTTTATGTCCCCTGTTATAATAATATTCTGTTTTGAATTTAGAGCTAATGTATCCAGGTGAACACTCAACGAGTCAATAAAACCATCTGCATTTTGATGGGAGGGGGATCTATAAATGCAAATATTATATTATTAAGTATATCTAGCTATATGCAGGATGCTTGTTCTATCTTAATTTCATTAATTTTATGCCTCAGATGTTTTTTAATGTAGATGACTACTCCATCATTCTGATTATTCTGAACGGTTGTGGCATAAGATTCATAGTTAATAAGTACAGGTAGGGGTTTATTTATATCAAGTCTGCATTCAGTGAGTACTATGACATCAGTTTCAAATTCAAGGTTGCTCAGTGTCAATGTGAAATCGTCAAAGTTGCGGTAAATACTTC
The DNA here is from genome assembly GCA_949987775.1 of Aproaerema taeniolella. Classification (NCBI taxonomy): domain Eukaryota; kingdom Metazoa; phylum Arthropoda; class Insecta; order Lepidoptera; family Gelechiidae; genus Aproaerema; species Aproaerema taeniolella. The sequence goes on from OX465245.1 coordinate 12,059,704, forward strand.
GAATATTTTGACTAATTAATGTAAAATCATTTTTACAGATGTGATGGGCATTTTTTAATTGTTTTTTTTTTTTTTAAATCTTTATTAAGGAGCTTCTTCAGAATTGAAGATGTCGCTCCATAAAACATAATTACTAACTTAACCAGACATGTTAGCTTAATATTAATTTAATACGACGGACAACAGTATATGACCCTAACGAGGAACGAATCCGTACCTATTGAGTTCGCTTTGCCAACGCGAAAAGGTAGGACCGGTACATAGCGATGGCCTCATCCGAAACGGGAGAGGCCAGAACCGTGTTACACAGTCCAACCTGCCAGGTCCTCGGGCTACGTATGGATTCGTTTCTCTCACATTCCATTAATATATGGTATACGTCCTCTGAAATCCCGCACACACTGCAATTGGGAGAGGGCACTTTTCCCATCAAATGTGCAAATTTGTTCGTGGGGATATGGCCAGAACGTAGTCTTAATCCAGTGACTGTGTATTGTCTATCTAAAGAACAGTTATCGATCCATGGAATTTGTAAAGGTTCGGGTTGAATTGTTTTATACCAAATTCCCTTCTCCTTAGATCTCTTGTCAAAATGTTCTCTCCAGTTATCAAAACATAATCTTTTTATCAAGTAAATGCAGTCTGTGAAGAAGGGAAATACAGTAGTGTCTACACCATCAACTTGAGCCTGTTTCGCCAACAGGTCCGCTTTTTCATTACCGCTGATACCTATATGAGATGGAATCCATTGGAGTATGATTTTCTTGTAGCTTTTATTAAGTTTGACAATAAGGTCAATAATTTGGTAAGCAATCGGTAGCCCTCGAACTGTCGAGGTGCACCGAGCTATATGTTGCAAAGCACTTTTAGAATCTGTTAATATCACAAACTTCTGATAACCTAAAGTGCAAATATACTGTAAAGACTCCAAAATAGCCACAAGTTCAACATACATAATAGAAACGCGTTCGGTAATTTTTAGCTTCATATAGCTATCAGACTGGGAATCGTAAAAGGCCGCTCCTGCAATATCTTTATCTTTAGAACCGTCAGTGTAAATTTTAATAAAATTATAAAAGTGTGCATTCAAGTATTCTATACAAATGTTTCTAAGACTTACGTTATTGTATATTTTTTTGGCTTTATTTATGGTACTAATATTAGGTTTAATAATTTCTGTCAAGTCTATGTTTGAGACCCAAGTGTCCATGTTGAACATATCTAGTTGATTACATTCCAGGATTTTGACGTCGTCAAAACAGGTGTTGATTAAGGCAAGCAACGGTTTTTTCTTACGATGCCACGAACTAGGCCTAGATGAAAATTCGCTCAATAAGTCGATAGTGACCCGATTATCCTTTAACGATTTAGATTTAAGCCAAAACTTCCCTGCCAAGTATTTTCTGCGGATATTTAAAGGTTGTATAGCCAGCTCGCTTTCCATCACATGTATCGGTGTGGTTTTTATAAATCCTCCCACAATACGCATGGCCTGATTCTGAATTATGTCCAATCTTTTCAAATGTGATGAACAGCTAACGTCGTAAAGGAAACATCCGTAATCCATGCGACTACGCATTATGGATATATACAGGATGTTTGGCGCATCGCCGGCCAAATGAATTTAGCCGGTAGAATAGTTCATCTGTTATGCCTAAATGCCCCTTTAAATTTCAAAAGCCGTGCGGTTTTTTTTAAATCAATTTTTAAACTTTTTTTTAATTTTTACACCGAAATTGTCATTAAAAAATAAAAATAAAAAAAAGTTTTAAGTATAGATAGCAAATTTTAATTTTATTTAAATGTGTAGTGTTTTAAGCTTCTTTTAAGCCCTAAATCAATGTCATTAGTTAACTAGTTTTTCTAAAATTTACCTTCAAAGTTTTGGAATTGAATAAAAATAAATTCAAACTTTGACTTTTTATGCATATTAAAAAAAAACTAATAGCGATCAGGATCTTCCAAATTCCTCAAAAATTGTCTATTCTGTCCTCTTTCTAATGATGTACCACATGTTATAAAAATCTTTTAAAACATCGCAAAATTCGCTAAATTAGTGACAAGGGTCGAATAATGCTAAATTCAAAATTCTGGAAAAAAAAATACTTTTGTTTAAATTGACACATGGGAAACAAGTAGAAGCTGTTATCTCACTCTTGCAAAACAAAAACGTATTCCTTAACTCCATAACAATCAAATTTGAAATTGAATACAAACCTTATTTGCGGTTCTAACGTTTGAATCACTTATTATTATTGGGATTTCAAATAAAAAAGTAAGTAAAATTAAGAAACATTTATTCAAAAATAATAATCAGTTACATTAGTTATTAGAATGTTGTAGATTTTATAAATTCTGTTCAAATTGTCGTCCTCCATTTGAAATACAAGCCCGACATCTTTTTCTTATTTCAACAGTCGTTGTTCGCATTCTCATTTCTTCTCGAATGGTGCCGAAAGCTGTTTCTATTCTTTGTACTAATTCCTCTCTAGTCATTACCTCTGTGGCATAGACGAGTTCTTTAGCCCGTCCCCAGACATAAAAATCTAAAGGAGTAAGGTCTGGGGAACGTGGAGGCCATGGAATCGGACCATCTCTACCAATCCAGGAGTTTGGGAACACATTGTCCAAGTACTGCCGGACGGATAGCCGCCAGTGCGCTGGACAGCCGTCTTGTTGGAACACTATTGGTGTTTCCTCGTTGTAAATTGGGATTTCATCCAATAGTTCTGGTAAGTCGTTTTGCAAAAACTCCAAATAGTTATCACCATTGAGGTGATCAGGCAGGTAGTGCGGTCCTACCAACTGATCACCTATTACGCCCGCCCAAACGTTCACACTAAATTTTGTTTGAAAAGTTTTTTGTCTTTTTTTTCGTGGATTTTCATCTTTTGGTGCCCAGTAATGTAAGTTATGAAGATTTAAAATTCCTTCCCTTGTAAACTTCGACTCATCAGTCCAAAGAATTTTTTTTAGAAAATTCGGGTCGTCCACATCGGTGTGCAGTAAATAGCGACAAAATTCCATTCTTCTGCCATAATCAGTATCTTCGAGACCTACGACAAATAAAAATCGCTTAAGAATTAAGTTAATTAAGTAAGCTTTAAATTGTTTAAGTAAATTACGATGACCAAGCTCCATTGCAGCGCCATTATGTACACGACGCATATTTTTTTTCACAGCTGAGCTTGATTAATTTTTTTTAAAAAAGGCATATTTTTTCACAACTGAGCTTGATAATCGTAATTTATTAAAAAAAACATGGTATAAAGGTATTTCACAGAATTACTACCTGCAAATTACATACAAATAAAGAAAGGAATCGAAAATGGCGGCGGCGATGCGCTTTCACTCTAAAGTATTGCTTTCAGTGAGAGCGCATGGTCGGCGTTGCTTTCGATTCGGTGACATGGAACAGTGCATATAAAGTTGATTTAAAAGTTTCTTAAAAATTACCTACATACCTTGCACTGGAGTGTAATGAAATGCATGTTTTTCATTTTGACGTAGCACCTTCCACACCTTCCAAATGGAAATGTCAAGCTCTGCTGCCACATTTCGAATGCTTCTTGTTGGATCTTCGTCAAAAAGCGCCAGTATTCTCTCGTCAACTTCAACGTGATGTCGCACATTATGTCCCCTTGGTTCATTTGACCTGACACTGCCAGTCTCACGTATGCGTCGCAAAGTCGTTGAAAAGACGCTGCGGTGAGGTAATCGTCTGCCAGGAAATCGCTCTTGGTAAAGCCGTTGCGCTGCACGAGCATTACCATTAGCGGCTCCATAAGTCATAATGATGTCACCATACTCAATATTAGAGTATGTCGCCATTGCAACAACAAACAAACTTAACAAAACTCAACGATAAACTTAACAAGATGAAAACAAAACTCAACGATAAACTTAACAAGATGAAAGAATTACAGAGTTGCGGTAAGGCACAAACGTTAGGTAGCAGAGGCGGTTAAGACTCGACTAAAAATCAAAAAGGGAGAGGGGTAGGCGCACGCGGCGGCGGCGCGGCGGTGGCTCGACGCGGTGCGTCTTCACGTTATTGGTCTGCCTGTACGCGACTTATCCAAACAGGTTTAAAAGAGAGACAGAAGATAGATTTTACTTCGCAAGAGTGAGATAACAGCTTCTACTTGTTTCCCATGTGTCAATTTAAACAAAAGTATTTTTTTTTCCAGAATTTTGAATTTAGCATTATTCGACCCTTGTCACTAATTTAGCGAATTTTGCGATGTTTTAAAAGATTTTTATAACATGTGGTACATCATTAGAAAGAGGACAGAATAGACAATTTTTGAGGAATTTGGAAGATCCTGATCGCTATTAGTTTTTTTTTAATATGCATAAAAAGTCAAAGTTTGAATTTATTTTTATTCAATTCCAAAACTTTGAAGGTAAATTTTAGAAAAACTAGTTAACTAATGACATTGATTTAGGGCTTAAAAGAAGCTTAAAACACTACACATTTAAATAAAATTAAAATTTGCTATCTACACTTAAAACTTTTTTTTATTTTTATTTTTTAATGACAATTTCGGTGTAAAAATTAAAAAAAAGTTTAAAAATTGATTTAAAAAAAACCGCACGGCTTTTGAAATTTAAAGGGGCATTTAGGCATAGCAGGTGAACTATTCTACCGGCTAAATTCATTTGGCCGGCGATGCGCCAAACATCCTGTATAATCTGCGCAAGTGTTTTGGGTGAATTCCCCAACCAGGACCAGCAAGAGCTTTAAAGACGTTTAAGAACTTTAATGTTTTTTTCTTAACTTCATTAATATGCCTGCCCCAACGAAGAGATGCATCTAGCCACATCCCAAGATACTTGACGCAGTTCACGACTTCCAGAGAGTTATTATTGATACTAAGATTCAGTTGCTGGGAAACTCTACCTCGTTTAAAAATACACACTTTGGTTTTAGATGGAGAAATATCCAGACCAATGTTATGAAATAACGACGTTAACATATTTAAAGATGATTGTAAGTCAACCTCTGCACTGCGTATGTTTTTATTTATTGAGTATAGGACAAAATCGTCAGCATACTGAGAGATATAAACATTATCGATACGTTTGTAAATGTCTATAGTTGCCACATTAAATAGTAAGGGTGATAGAGGGTCACCTTGTGCAATACCACGACTAGTTTTTCGGGTTATAAATTTATTGTTGATTTGAATCTTTAATCGTCTTTCATTTAAAAAATTCCATAGATATTTACAGATTTTAGAGCCAACCCCCAGCCCGTCCAATATGCGCAAAGCACTCCCAACGTCGACATTATTGTATGCGTTATCTACATCCACGAAGCACCCCAATGTACATGAGTTTTTACAAAAACCAATTTGAATTCTTGTAATCAATCGACTTAGACTGTCCATACACGAACGAGTTTTACGGAAACCAACAGTTTCATTCGAAAAACATCTCCGTTTTTCACAGTACCATTCTAACCGTTTCTGAAGTACCGTGTGGAATACTTTGCATATACAGGACATTAAGGAGATTGGTCTTAAAGATTAATTAGATTCAGGATTTCGACCCGGTTTAGGTATCGGAATTACATTTATCTCACGCCATTGCATACGCACAAAACCCATAGACAAAAACATACTATAAAGTTGAGCCAGAACCATTTTTCCACTACGGGGAAGATTTTTTAACATGGAAAAGGAAATACCATCACATCCCGGTGCGGTGTCTGATAACTTAATGCTTCTTTCCATTTCGCTAATACATATTTTTGTTTCTAATTCAGAGTTATAAGAAATAAAATCGGGACAATTTGGACAAACATAATCAGGAGCAATACTGTTAAGAAGAAGGGATGCTTTATTTTCATCAACAAATGTTCGTTGAAAACTATATCCCTTTAACCACTTCATACGACGCCACATATCCGAGGACGAGATAGTACTATCGATTGCTGAGCAAAACTTCTGCCAAGACTCCTCCCGAGCTTTTCTGAGACATTTCTGAAATTCACGTATTTTTTCTTTTAAGAGGTTGTGATTCGAAGGAGTAGGATTTCTACGAAATTTCGCTAAGGCTAAACGGCGCTCTGCGACTAATTTAGATAGTAACGGATTCCACTCGGGCCTAGGACGAAATTTGCTAGTTGGGTCAGAGCAGTATCTAATAAAAGGGATATATTTATCAGCGCAATCATTAATTTTATTTATAAAGTGATCATAAAGTAATTGGGTATTCTCGTGAAAAGTAAAGTTACTAAAAATCGTATCCAGCTCAAGTTTATAGGATTTCCAATCAGCATGTTTAAAATTCCTTTTATTAAAAACTTTTTGAGTAGATCGAAAGGATGTCGAAATTTTAATAATCAAATGGTCGCTATCAAGTGTTTCGTTTGTAACCAGCCAATTTAACTTCACTGATGGATATATCAGGCGATGACTTTCTTAGGACTCCATCGACTAACTGAATTCTAGTAGGGCTATTATCATTTAAAATAATTAAATCATGTTCTAGTACGGTATCAAAAATCTGCAAACCTCTAGTTTCAGTTTTTCCAGTACACGACCAAGTGGAGTGATGGGCATTAAAGTCTCCTAATATTAAAGTTTTCTTATTGAACTTATTAAATATAAACTCCCAGTCTTTCTGGGAAGTTCTAATATTTGACGGCCAGTATATACTAATAATATTTTCAATTTCATTGCAATTAAATAATTTAACTCTTATTATTTCTATACCAGCGTTAGAGGCCTGAAAGGGAACCGTTTGACATTGAATAGATTTATGAGTAAGTATAGCGACCCCTCTGGAAGGATTGTTTGACACCCTGTCACAACGAAAAATATTGTAACCACTTACTTTAATAACAGTATCCGGATCCAACCACGTTTCATTCAAAGCAACAATATGAACTTTTTCCTGAATCAATAACTGTTCCAAAGATTTAATTTTAGGCTCAATACTACGGGCATTCCATTGAATTATATTTAGACAGATATTTTTCTTATTTTTGTGATCCATACATAGAAATCAAGTTTTTTATAAAAGATAAGTCCGCAATATGTTTCACTACATTTAGTACAACCCACTCTAAGATAGTTTTAACCGACAGTTTAAGTTTTTCATGCCAATTATTTTGCCTGTTAAATATAATATTTTTTAATCTATTCTTCAATTCATTAAAGGTGGGAGCCTCATTGATGTCTACTTCTTCTTTACCACTTGTACTATCATTACGCGGCTTCTCCGAATAAATATTCCTTTGGCTGCATTGCTTAATCATTTCCTCTTCTTCTCTTGAATTGTCTGATCCATCTAGTTCTCCAAAAACGTTTTTACTTATGAAATATTTTTTCTTCTCAGCTTTGGAACTTTTTGGTATTTGTTTTAGTTTTTCTCTTTTTTTCCTGGCAGAAACAGATGCGTATGTTATTGCTTCAGAATCAGAAGATGTTCCTTCGGCTTTATTGACCGTTGGGACGGTTGTAATTAGGGATCCATTGTTATTGGGCCCATCATGTGTAATGAATTTATAAGCCGTCTCAGATGGTTTCGACTCAGGCTTTAATAGGTGTCTAAAATCTTTTTGAAAAGGTAGCGACGGTGAGTAAATCGTCTGAGCTTTTTGATAAGAACAATTATACTTGGACATCAATTCTCTCAATTGCTTCTCTTTTAAATAAGTGGGGCATTGTTTAGATAATGCAATGTGATTGCCAGAACAGTTAATGCATTTATAAACTGAAGTGTCACAATTCTGATGATTTTTACCACACTTCGGGCATAAGAATCTATTTGACGGGCATAATTTTACTGTGTGACCAAACCGCCAGCACTTGGAGCATTGTGTGACTGGGAATGAATAGTTCTCCACTGGAACACGAAGATCAAATAAATAAATATAGCTGGGTACTTGCGAGTTGTTAAATCCGATTCTCACTGTCTCGCTCGGTGTCCATCCGGATTCCACACGACGGTTTAGACGCTTAGCAGTTGAAATCTCCACATCAGATGAGATATATTTCAATAGGTCGTTTTCTGTAAGGTCCAGGTCAATATTTTTAATTACACCATACGATAATCCAACCTCCATAGTTTTTCTACGACTCCAACCCAAGCGCTCAAATTCGTCGCATACTATAAATTTTTCGGCATTAATATCATTTTCAAAAGTTAAATGCATTTTAAACGGGTTAATATACTTAACGCGAACAACATGTGTAATCTCATTATTCTTCAAAATTTTGGCCAATTCAAACTGTTTTGGCAATTTCTCTTTGCATGTCACGCAAACTTGAGTAGGCATAGGGTGAGAAATAATCAAAGATGAACGCCTTCGAAGTATTTTCTTAGAATTCCTGCTTACTTCCGTCCAAACTTCCGTGCTATCTACTTCTCGGTCACGTTTTATTGATAAGTCCTCCATAATTTTGTTATCATGCTCTATTATATCCACCACTACAGGTAGTTCCTCCTCATCTCTGGTTAGGTCTGCTTCATTAGTATAGGGATCTTCATGTGTTTCAATTAAACTGTTTATCTCCATAACTGCACATGTTTATTATTGTCCCGTTCGGGTCGCCGAGCACCTAAAAGTAGGTACTGCCCGATGCGCCGTAATATGCGCTGCACTCTAAACCGGTTTTCAACTACGCATGCGCGTCCACACCGAACGAAGTATTGCTTCGCACTGATTTTTTAATTGTTCAGCATCACAATGAAACGAGCGTGCTATTTCTAACGTATCAATATCTGTTAAAGTGTTTATATTTATACTATCCATAAAGATGTAAAGGACTAAGTATGTCATTATAAGTGTTGGTCGTATGCAAGTTTTTTAACAGCATAAACTCACGGAATGCTGGCCAGCAGCTTAGTGGAAGTAGCGTAAGGTAGTGAATACGGTTGTGATCTAAAAATAGGATAGGCATTTTTATGTGAGAGTAATTTTGTGAGACGATTTGTGTATGAGTGATATGTGAGTGAGTGTATGGTTTTGTGCGAAAATGTGAGTGTTGTATAGGTGTGAGTGTCTAAGTGTTAGTTGTTGAAGTTTACCCTCTTTCTTTACAATAGTTTAGCAAGAAGAATGACACAATAATTATAGCTGTACTAGCATGAAAGTGCCAGTAAATGAAAAGTCTGATGTTTGATAAAATCAAATAGGTATAAACTTAAAAAATGACTTCTTGAGATCAATAATTTCTTAAGTATTTTGGTACAATCAACAGAATTGTTATGTTTATGAAAGGAACTTGACTTTTCTGTTAAGATAAAGATACACATTAAATTTTTCACATCTTATCTTAGATCTGCTTAAGCACCCTTCCATTCTACAGGATCGAGGGTTTTCAATATCGGGTAGTTTTCATAACCATCATGACGCTTAGCCTCTGAAGGTACATATATCTAGCTCTGGTAATTTGTTTGGGTAGATTTCACTTACTTTATTAGCCTCCCAAAATCGTGATAAAGACTCACTAATGTCATTTTCACATTGTTTGCAAAAAAGTTAAACTACCTCATTTATACAGTCTTAGTTAAAAATAATGTTTATAATTTTATTTTCTATTGTCTCTTCAAAACAAAACTGAAAAACCTATTCATTTTCTCTTGAAAACAAAACTGAAAACCTATTCATTGTTAATGCGCTTTTTACACATGGGTACTAAAGCATGTAATGCTTTCGAAAACCTAGATCTTGAAGCTTCATTATCTGGGTAGGTGCTGCTAGCAATTTGTATAATAGCATTAGTGATGACGACTGTATTTGGGTCGTTCTGCGTAACTGTGTCACATACGCTTGACTCCCTCCGGAATTCGGTTTCGGTTTGCGTGCTGCGTTCGGCAGTTTCAAATTTTGTTTGCGTCTCCACACATCGATACAGGTCGGGCGTAGAATTGAAACTATGTAATTTTGACTGATCTTCTGGAACAGCATAACAATATCCCATAGTCTGACACTCAGTGTTTGAATGTTCCATTTTCTTCACACCTTTTTTTCCGTTTTTTCGTCTCTTGCTATATAATGTCTACTACTCTTACTATCAAATGACGAAATAAAATGACCTTAAAATAAAACAAACGAAATAAACTTCTCCCCAAAAAGAACTTCAGTTTGAATTATATTCTTTATTCAAATTGTAAAACGGCCTGCATTTTCAATTTTTCCAAAAAGTGGCCTACAACGATTTCTCCATAAATTAATTACAGCTGTGCATCTTGTATATCTTCATCTTTCATAACATATCTATGCAATCTCTTCCTGCCTTGCTTTTTGTTTGTGGATTTGTGTTCATATAATAACGCATTAGTGTGTAGACATTTTAACAATTATAATAAATTGGGATGTTTCTTTTTCAATTCCTTATTTATCTTTGCATGCCACGATTCTGCAAAATTTGTTGTCCTATGCCTTTCTCCAAATACATTCCACATATGTATAAATTCTTCTTTCTTAAGCCAAAATGTTTCAAAATATTTTATAAATGACGCAAAACGATCGTCCTCTTTTATTTCATTTTTTATATATATCCAGCCGTTATGAATATACACTATAGGCAGCAGAACATTTATTAATGATTATTAATGAAATCCTCCATCTTTTAGCAGTCTTAGTTTTTTGGCTTGTCTTTTTATACATTTCACAAAATGAAAGTAGCATCCTTTTAGTATCAAATTTGGGTAAACAGTTGCAATTCCCGACATGGTTGCCTTTTCAAAATTCATAGTATTTTTTTTTGGATTCCAATTAGGAATACATGACCTTAAAAGTCGAAAAAGTGTTGTGTAGGTAGTTTTTTTTTATCACTTAGAAGAGTAAACACTAAAGGTACGATGCTAGTTACATCAGCAGAACTTCCGAGATCCCCATGGATTGTAAATATTTGGCAAAAAGGAACGGGACACGACAAAAATGTCCCGTCGCAAAAAAAATTTACAAGTTTTGCCATTTTATCTATTCCAAATTTTGTTGCGAAAATTAGTATGCGTGTATTGTTATAATAATAATCTGCAATTTTATATGACTCGAACTCGGGAGGGACTTTAATTTCACCCACGTTTTTGAACATGATTTTTTCTAAGCCAATTCCTTTATTTCTAGCATTATACCACGTACTTTTAATACACTCAAAGTCGGGTATATTGTCCCTTACTTCGACATCCTTAGTTAATGCTATCATTTCATTATACAGGGTGGTCCAAAATGTGACGTCCAAAAATTTTTTTTAGATTCCTTACACCTGGGTGTATCCGAAAATACCCCATGTATGTTCCGCGATTTTTTGTAGTTTAGAAGTTATGATTTTTTAAATGTATATTTCGAATTTTCTGCCGGAGCGACTTAAAATAATCGTAACTTGTTTAATAGTAAGGTTTTTTTATTTATTTTTTCTCGAAAGTGATCGTCTTGAATCACCCTTTCTACTTTATTATCAACTACACAACGTTATTCATTACAAGTTACCGAAAAAAGGGACGAAAGTAAAAATTTTAGGTTTGAGTTGAACGGAGCAAAATTTTCAAAAATTTCTTAATAATACAAAATTAATGTTTCATTGGTTCAAACTAATTTTAAAAACTCCAGCAGTTTGTCAGCTTACCAAATAATAAAAAAAAAGTTGTTCTTAATAGGCGATTTTACGACGAAATTGGCTTCAGAACTTAGTTAGGTGAGAATTCATAAAGAAAAAATTTTGTCAAAAAAAAATATTAAGCTTATTTTGTTTTCATTTTTATGGCCTACATTAGCAAGGCATCATCAAAAGCATTCAAATAATTTCAAATTGAACGATCAGTGACACATTAGAAAACATTTTATTTTAAAAAAGCTTAGTTTAGTTTTTATTAATACGGTTATTTTGGTTTATTTTTAGCATCAATAAAAGAAAACACAAATTAAGTTCAACTACTTTATTAAAGAAGATTTTCAAAATGACGCCCTTCAACTTCGATACACAATCGGCAACGTCTTAAAAAGTTATCTTTTAGTCTGCGGAAAGCGCTTGAATTTTGTCTGACTTTCGTCGCTGCTTCTCTCAATTTTCGTCTCAGTTCTTCTTCGGAGTTAGTTTGCTGAGCATAGACAACTTCTTTGTAGTAACCCCAAATGAAAAAATCTATTGGGTTCAAGTCCGGTGAACGTGCAGGCCATTCGATTGGGCCGCCACGCCCAATCCATCTGCCCGGGTATGTTTCATTAAGGTGCCCCCTCACTTGGCGTGCGTAATGGCAAGGAGCACCATCATTTTGGAATATCATGTGCCTTCTTGTTTCCATGTTTACATCTTCCAGCAATTCAAAAAGGTTGTTCTGCAAAAAGTTTAGATATGTGCCTCCATCCAACCTAGACGGCAGCTCGAAAGGCCCAATCAGTTCTCCATTTACAATTCCCGACCACATGTTTACGCTGTATCGATGTTGAAAATTTGATGCTCTTGCAAGGTGTGGGTTTTCAATTTCCCAGCTGTGATAGTTATGGATATTAAATACTCCAGTGTTTTCAAAACGGGATTCATCGGTCCATAAGATCTTATTAAAAAAATCTGGGTCTTCCTGACACCTTTGTATCATTGTTTCGCAGAAAGCAACTCTTCTAGGGTAATCTGAAGCTTGTAGCTCCTGAACGCGCTGAATGTGGTAAGCGTGGTAGCCTTCTGAAAAAAGAAAAGGACTATTACTCACCACCTAGGCAGGAAGAAGTCTAATACCTGGCATTGTATCTGTGATTTATGTTTTGTGTAAATAAAAAACAAAACGACATACCATTTTTCAATATCCTTAGAACTGAGGTCCGTGGTATTCCAGTCCTTCTGGTTATTGCTCTGGAACTCGTAGAAGAGTCTCTTTCTACAGCTGCGATGACTTCATCTCTTCTGTCCGGATCTACTCTGGGTACTCCTTCGTGCCTTTGGCTACGACCGGGGATACGCCCGGCCATCAGCGCACATACGTAGATTTCAACTAATTAGGCGGCCAAAAATATTTTTTTCTGGAAAATTGCTATACGTACAATAGGAAATTAAAATAAACCCTTTTGATCCGAAAAAAATATAATTATTGATTATACAACATATTTACATCGATAAAATACCAAAAAATAAATATTATTTTAAAATTACCAAAGAAATAAAAAAAACGTCTTATGAATTATTAGTTGCAACATGTTACAAGCATAAATATGGTAAAATATCATATATCTATACCTTAAATATATACTTATTACTAATAAAACTACTTAATAACATATTTTACTTTGAGAGACTTCAAAGACTAATAGCTATCTCTAGAAGTATTTGGTTTGGCAGCCATTAACATTTCTATAGTTTCAGGAAGGAATGCTTTGTGACCAGGTTTCTTGATTTGTCTGCTTGAGCTGATCAGGGGGTCTGATGTTAATAAAAGCCTATTAAATACATCTAAATTGCATTCCTTTCTAGAAAACTTCCTTGCAAAGTTAAGCCTGTACGATCGAAAATGCTTGTTCCGGGCTTCTGCTGCCTCCTCAGATAACTGGCCAATAGGAAGTAACGAGTGACTTATGATTTGCCCACCATGCATCAGTATTTTGTGCATTGTTGGCGTCATTGGATGCCATTCATACAGGTCCACGTACAATTTCGCAGTATCATATGCGTATTGATCATATTTTGCTACATTAATTTCATGACCACTTGAAATAGTTTCCAATATAACTTTGAGTCTGTAGATAAGCTCAAAGCTAATTCCTGTGATCTCAGATGCCAGTTCAGGGTTGTCGAAGAATCTCCTGCTTGTGTTTCCATCATTAGTATTGCCAAAGTTAGCCTTTGGCATATCTATGAGAAGTCCAGTTTCATTGCGAAATCTGTCTCGGATTTCGGACTTTCGTTGTGCTTCCAATGCCTTTTCTTCTGTGGTTTTCCTCTGTCTGTATTTCTGCACAGGTAATTTATATGCTAAATGGAGTATGCTTTCGAGAAGCCGAATTCTAGCATGTAACACTGATAATCCAAATTCTAGAGCTTCAGAGCTCACATCATTCCTCTTGCTTAAGTCGTTGAAACTTTTCGAAGTAGCTCCACAGATGTAGCACTTCGAAGTTGATTTCGTGTCCATGGCCGCGTTACACACCTTTCCGTCTACCATTGTCATTTTAAACATATGACTAAACTGATACTCCTGGTTTTTTAAAATGACTTTCGTATTATTGAGCAGCTTAACTGACTCTTGCACATAATTTATCTCGTTCTTTGTCACATCTGTAGACTCTTTTGCATACCGAAATCGGATAGGACGGCAAAATCGTGAAGAGGATGGCATTGGGTTTTGCCATATTACTTTTTTGTTTTCCTCTCCACAAACAATGCGTAACGGCACAAAAGAACTCAAGAAAATGTTTCCATCTGAGTCAGAGTCATGCTCAAATTTTTGTTTAAACTTGGATTGCTGAGAGCCGTCACAACCCCATTTACAGATAATCGTTAACGACTTCCTTTCTTCTTCATTCAGCGTAATTAGCACCTCTTCCAGGAATATAGAGAGGCGTGTCACAGTAAGGTCCATTAAGCTTTGTAAGTTGCTCTCTGCCGAAGTATCTGTGACATTCATGGATTCTTCTGGTGGATAACATTCTTGTTTCGCCTTTAGCAACAAGTCGTAGCAAGGGAAATGTTTTGGGTTTGTTGCTCTTATTATTTCATATTGCCGTCTTGAAAGATCAGCTTCCACGAACATCTGAAGTGCTTGCAGAGGCGTCAGCGGAGGTAACATGTCGTCATCGTTATTCACTTTAGAATAGGCAGATCTATATTTGCTGGCTCGTGTCGGCGAATTAGTAATTTCTTTGAGAACTTTTGAAGCATTCCTTTGACCAGTGTTTTGTAAAACGGATTGTGCGGCATGGATGATGACGTCATGCTCCATAGTCGCGCGAATTTCTTCCGTTTTTCTTCTTTTGCTTCGCTCACTTAAATCTCCGAAAGATTTTGCTGGCCTACCTTGAGGAGAAGCCGATTCTATCGGAATCTCAAAAGTTCCTTCTAACCAATCTCGGTTGTTTTCAAGGAAAACTTCTTTGTGTTTACTGGCTTTCATCCATCTTTTCATGAATTCGGTTTTGATATAAGAATACCTTTGCTTCAAACACTTTTTAGAATTTTCAGTGTCTCCATAACGTATCAAAAGAAAATCTTCATACGAATCGAGTTTTTCCCTTAAACTTGGTAAATTTTGTCTTTGTACCTGTTCAAACAGGTACTTCCGAGTCACTATTTTAGTACCCGAGGCACTAGACGGACCTAAAACAAAAAATAATTCGATTTAATACAATTTAGTACTAACGTGGTATTTTTCTCAATTTTGACCCCTTAGATTCAAATCCTCTTATTTTCGAAAAGCGCGGGTTTCCGCGGCCAATTTTTTACTGGTATGATAGAAAAAAAAGTGAAGTATTGAAAAATAAAGAAAACATTGCTCGGACGGACCCTTAAGTTAGTTAAAAGACATATTTCATTGTAAGAAACCCAAAAAAACTGACTTTTTGTTAGAGATAACTTTGAAAAATTAAAAATTTATCAAGGGCAGTAGAAACTAAAAAAGTTACTGTTGAAAAACATAGGTTCTTACCTGAATAACTGCAATCCATCACTGTCACACGAAAAGAAGTAGTTAGAGAACAAATATGAATTTTACAAAAGATGTAAGTTTAGGAGCGCCGAGAACAGACACGTACACGTTAAGCGACTATCGAATTCCGACTACCCTATGGAAGCTCATGCGCATCTACGAAGGGTGGGAGGGGGTGCCCATTGTATTCCCGGAACTGTTTACTACCTGAGTAAATGGTTATCTTATCTTTACTTTTTTTTTCGGATAGCGAGTTTTGGCCGCCTAATTAGTTGAAATCTACGTATGTGCAGCGTATTATGAGTATTAATAAATACCCTATGGTCCGGGTAATGGTCCAGTATTTCTCCTCGCCGGTCCAGTTGTTGACGATATAGCCTTGCGGCTAAATGACCGTTTCCTTTGGCCATACCATAGTAAAAGTGCATTTCTGCGTACTGGCTTAGACTAAAATTACTCATGTTGCCGTCAGTAACACAAGCACAAGTCAGTCGTAAGGCAAATCGGAGTCCGTAACACAAGCACAAGTCAGTCGTAAGGCAAATCGGAGTCCGTAACACAAGCACAAGTTAGTCGTAAGGCAAATCGGAGTCCAGTAACAAAGCGAAAGTAGGTTCAAAATATCGGTATCGGAAAGAAGCAACGTCAAGTAGTATCACACGCGATGGAAGTGAGTGAACGACTAGCGGACGGACGATACAGTGAGATGCTACGGAGAATGTATGGGGAGAGGGGGGAGAGGGAAGTGCAGGTAAAAAACCCCTAGCGCGCACGGCTGACTTTTGTGGCCAAGACAGTAGGTCTTTCTCTTTCGTACTTCTACGCAACCATAACAGTGCGAAAGAGAAAGACCTTACTGGCCTGGCGCCTTTTGAAACGTGTTATTTATTGCTTTGTGTCATTGTGTGTGATTGGCCTTGAAGTAGATTTTGGTTTAATTCTAGCTTTCATAATTTCATGTCTAAAAACAGAAAATGAAATGTGTCACTGATCGTTCAATTTGAGATTATTTGAATGCTTTTGATGCCTTGCTAATGTAGGCCATAAAAATGAAAAAAAAAAATAAGCTTAAACATTTTTTACGACAACATTTTTTTTTAATGCATTCTCACCTAACTAAGTTCTGAAGCCAATTTCGTCGTAAAATCGCCTATTAAGAACAACTTTTTTTTTATTATTTGGTAAGCTGACAAACTGCTGGAGTTTTTAAAATTAGTTTGAACCAATGAAACATTAACTTTGTATTATTAAGAAATTTTTGAAAATTTGGCTCCGTTCAACTCAAACCTAAAATTTTTACTTTCATCCCTTTTTTCGGTAACTTGTAATGAATAACGTTGTGTAGTTGATAATAAAGTAGAAAGGGTGATTCAAGACGATCACTTTCGAGAAAAAATAAATAAAAAAACCTTACTATTAAACAAGTTACGATTATTTTAAGTCGCTCCGGCAGAAAATTCGAAATATACATTTAAAAAATCATAACTTCTAAACTACAAAAAATCGCGGAACATACATGGGGTATTTTCGGATACACCCAGGTGTAAGGAATCTAAAAAAAATTTTTGGACGTCACATTTTGGACCACCCTGTATAATGTAGGCACAGGTTTCTCAAAACGTAATACTTCTTTTTTGTATTCATGTTGCAATAAGTCCGCTTCATTTTTTTTTAAATCAGGTTTACAAAAGGCTGAATGTAATTTAAATTTTATAACACGCTTTTCTTGCAACAAAGCAAAGGGTTCCTTGTTGAATACGGAACTCTAAAAAGTACTTACCACCGACTCGGTGATTTTTTTCCCGAAATTAGCTAGTGATTTCCTGAAAGATCTGGTGCAGTATGGATTTCCGCAAAGTAACGCCTGTTTCCATTAGCTACTAAAAAGTACTTACTTTTGTGGTTAAGCTTCCAACACATTTATTTTTTGTATTTTTTGTACATTTCCAATATTGAGCTTCCGTAGTATATTGTTTTTTAAAATGGTACTGATGCCCTCTATAGAGCAAAGATTTGCCCCTCCCTCTTTTCAAATACACAAGATCATCTGCTGGCGGCAAAGCTGACGACGTCGATGCAGCGGGTTGTGTCTCAGATGTGCTGGCTTCCGCCATTTGAAATTAAATACAAATTACCGTTTTTATTACAAATTACTGTTTTTATTTTTGACAATAAAATGGTGAGACTGATTGCGAATGACAATGATTTGAATACTATTTAATTTTAATCGACAGTATTTACCTACTTGAGACACAAGTGTATGAAGGTTGTATATGTATCTAGTACTCATATTTAATCTCCACGCAACTGTTCAAGACTACTAAGGATGTCTAAATAATGGAGTAGAAATACTAGGAAATGTATTACCCCTGGGAGAAATACTTCAGGAGCAATAGATGGAATAACCGAAAATAAAGTAAATCAATAACGTCTGTTAAGCAAAATAATTCTTAAATAAAAAACTCTCAATAGATTAACATTGTTTATTACATAACTTTGGGATATACAATCATACTGTTTTATAAGTACGACAATAGGACAACCTCACGTAAAAATATATTTAGAAAATCAATAAACTATAACTTAATTATTTTAAATTAACAGTAATTATTTAATGTTAACACCATTTTCAGTATTATGTTAAATATTCTTTCCGGCGTTGATTTATAAAAATTTGTAAATAAGTTTAGGGGATTTTTCTTCCAACAGGTTAAAATAGAATTTTTAAGCTCAGTCCTATCTTGAATTGTCTTGAAATTGTCTTTATCTTGAAATTTGCAGATCTACTAAAGTGACCGAATATTTTCAATATCAAACTTTCAATGTCCACTTCCAATCTCTTGGTACTACGTTTTGCGGCATTATGGAGAATATGGACGGAGCGACCGGCTTTAATAATGTTTTCATTTTTAGACAGCTGAATTGTATTAACTGAATGGTCCCAGCGGAAAATGCTGAGACTCTATTTATAGGTAATCTATTTTTCTCCAGAGTGTCTAATAATAATTTAGTCACTTAATTTGCTGATTTGTCGTTGTATTCTACGTAATCGAGAAGACTATTTTGAATCCCTGTAACGTAGTCAAAGTATCGCATGCAAATTGGAAATATATTGCTGTTTTAAACGGTTTTTTTTCATTACTCGCATCTGTCGCAATCGAAAAATATTTAATTGGTTTATAAATAACGTAAAAAAATAAAAAGACTGCTTTAGCATCTACTAGTAGATGTTGTGCCTGTGGCTGCATTGCAGACCTTTCCATCTACCATAGTTATTATAAAAGTGTGCTTGATTAAGAACTTTTCCCTGCTAAGTCAACCCCTGTTGGAACTAAATAGATGATAGCGCTATTAACGTGTCTTATTTCCTCTTCAGTGACATCCTTAGTTTCCTTGATAAAACGGAATCTTATTGGTCGACAAAATCGCGGCGATGAGGGCGTTGGATTATTCCATAAAACTTTTTCATTATTACTCTGCTCCTTCAAATTCATCAATACCTCATCAAGGTACTCCGATAAACGCCTAAAGGTTTACTCCACGTTCGTCATCTTCGAAACAAGTCATTGTACAGTCGCCAATATATTATAAGCGAGTCTATCATTGTGATTGTAAGGGTTCTTGTACTAGACCTCATATCCGAATAAAACCATTTATTCGTATAAATCAAATTTATTCGGGACGAAATACAAAAAAAAAATGTTTCTTACTTTAAAATAATACCTTCTGGAAAATAAATTATATACAAATTAAAATTCATATAAAAAACCAAGACATTGCACAAGAGTACAAAATCTTGTATGATTTCTCTTTGTTTTTAAAATTTATTTAAGTCTTTAGTTCTCCGACGCTGTGTTTGGTTTGAATGTAAAAGCTTTTTTTTATTCTTATATCTTCGTGTGTTGCTTCTTGTATCAATTTTTTAATAAACAAATACAAAAAACCTTTTTTGGTAATCTATGATTAATTCTATTATTTCACCCTTCTGCGGCGTTATTTGTGCGAAAATGTTCTTCGCCGACACAAAATAAATTGCTAGTGATCTTGTTCATCCAGTAATTCACAAAATAATTGTGAAACAGCCTAATTTCTTGGGTATTTGAGACAGAGAGCGATATTTCCAAGTAGGCCTCTGGTATGTATTGTTTAGGTAGCAACGGTAGCCTAGTACATACGACATTGCGAGGACATGCCTTTTTTATCAAATCTTTAATATAGGCATTCATACTATCGTATACGTCTTCTAAAGCCGTTCTGCAAATAGTGGTTCTGCAAGGTAAATCTTCTTTTTTAATAATCAAATTGTATTTTAAGAAAAAGTCAATCATTGCCTGGTCAGATACCATATCAAACGGTAGTAATGATCTGCATATCCATAAAGTCAGGTCACGCGCAAGAAGCCATTTTTTATTTGCATCAATCGAGTGGCTGGACTGGCTGTTGCCTGATTTTTGAGGACGAGTTTTATCGAAAAATGTAGTTATTCTTTGACTGCTTCCGCCAGCTTTTTCGGGTTCTTTTAAATTATGATCATCTCTTAGATGACGAGAAAGATTTCCCGTGCTCACTTTTGCACTGTAAGATTTTATTTTACAGCTGAAAAAAAAGCCAATAGCAAAGCTGGTGCAATATATAAAATATAGGTTAGATGTAAATGCAAATAAAAATCAAATAAAAAGTGCACATTTTTATGCAATTCAATAACATTTTAATATACTTGGACCAATCATGTCCTAGAAAATCGCTTTTTTATACGTTGTCACTATTTCACGTATTTCCAAAATCAAAGCCCATGATATTAAAGTACACACGGCTACATCTCAAGTTAGGACTTTGTAACGGCTCTGTGATGTATGACGTGCAGTGTAATTCGAAGCTCAGCTTATACTGGTGGTGTACAGCTTGATATGTAGCCGTGTGTACAAGCAATAAACAGCTCGGATCCCACTTAAACTCACGACTCAAAGTATGACAACTAATTCAGTCGTTCAATTACAAAAGGCTAACTTCAGTCAGAAAACTCAGAAACTAACCTCAAAATACAGAAGCTAACTTAATTTTCTTTTTGAATGCTACCCAAACACAAAGACAAGAAATCTTACCATCCCATAAGATCTTCTTCATTTTTCATGTTTTTTTTCAGGATCTTGAAGTGTTTGTTCAATTAATGCAATTTCCTCTTCATTCTCTATGGGAAATTTAAACCCCGGGTCTAAACACTCGGTCTGCGTCCCTTTACTTGCCAATTATTTTCTTATTTTGCTCAATAATTTGCTGATTTTGGTTTTTAATGTTTGATAACAGTGATATCACTTTCTCTTGATAACCTAAAAACGAAAAAATAAACATTAAAATAGTTTCATCATAGTTGTTAAACTTGTCTCATATAGAACACACTACAAAAATACTTATATCTAAAATTTATATAATTACCTGTGTATTTTAAGGTATGTTTTGGTGTGCTAGATGCTGGAATGCCACTTACAGGGGAACAATTTGAGATATTTCTAAGGATATCATTTTGAGATTCACCACCATCTGAAATAGTAGTTAGGTACTTATTAGATAAAACTCTTAGTATGTTTATACTAGAGATCTTAGATAACCCAAAAAAATAATTTCAGTAACAAATGCTGTTTTTTTAGTGATACCCAAATATTTCTTTTTACAACATACCCATATAGGTCATGGTCATCCACATCACAGTTTTTATTATTATTTGTTTCTGCAGGAGGAGTCAACTGCTCACTTGCAAGCCTTTTTTCGCTACGTAGAGTGTCAACTGTAAACAAAAGAAATAGACTCTATACTATTTATTATATGTGAAAAACACAAATTCTAAATTTAGTAACCAAAAAAGAAAATATATTCTTACCAGAGTTTTCAATAGTTTTTTGAATTTCAATATTGCAAGAAGCCTGGATAGGATTAACTGTTCTTTTTACATTAATACCTAAAAGTAAACAAAGAAATATTAACACACTAAGATAACTAATAACCTAAAAAAATATTCTTACGTACCTATAGCATTTGGTTTGGGTATGCCAGATTTGGGTTGTTCCTGTTTGTCAGTGTCCACATCTATAAACAGAAATAAAATAGTTACGAATAAATTGGTTCAACTCACAATAGAACAGAATTCCCTTTATTAACCCTTAATAAGTACTCGTATCTTAGTTGTCATCTAAACCAGGACAAAATTTTGTGATCTGTGATTTGCTTGCCTCTTACAAATCTTACAATTCGAGTTATAGGAGGTTCTACTGTAGGTATTATATTATTAAGTAAAAAATAAATTAGATGGCCTTACCAGTGCTATAAACTATTTTAGTAATATCATATGTATTCCACTGCTGGGATGGTGATTCGTTTGCCAAAAGAAGTTTGTTTAGCGCTTTATAGCCCTTTACAGGGGGCCAACTAACGGCTGTTTTATTTGGAGTTATCCATTTATTCAATGCAACATCTGCAGTTCGTGGGGATCCTTGAAACTCCAGGATACGATACATCACACTCACCACTTTTTCTTGATTACTTCTTTAACCTGAAAATACACGTTTCGTTTTGGTATATAGGTACATGCATAGTATCTGCTTACTAGTTTGTCCCTAGTATCGTTATTTATATAGATTGCTACGTGTCCTATAAATAATGTGTTATGTATAAAACAAGTAAATATATGAAAGCCACTGTCCATGTCGCGTCACTCAGGTTAGGCCCAAGGTCTGTGTAGCAGTCGGCGGTAAAATTTTTAAAATAAGTACCCTTCATAGGGGGGAGGGGGGTGGAAGACCGTATGAGGTCATCGAAGCCAGTGAGGTTAAAGGTCAAGGTCATGACCTCATTCATACTGTCT
Organism: Aproaerema taeniolella; assembly: GCA_949987775.1. Classification (NCBI taxonomy): domain Eukaryota; kingdom Metazoa; phylum Arthropoda; class Insecta; order Lepidoptera; family Gelechiidae; genus Aproaerema; species Aproaerema taeniolella. The sequence continues at coordinate 12,082,151 of OX465245.1, forward strand.
CCTGAGACCATGAAGTGCACAGAGGTCATGATCTCGGAGGTCAATGAGGTCATGGAGGCCAAGGCCAATGAGGTCATGAAGTGCAAAGAGGTCATGATCTTGGAGATCATGGAGGCCAAGGCCAATGAAGTCATGAAGTGCAAGGATTTTTTGTCCCAATTCGCTTCTGTTGTGGCTTCGGTAGGCAGACAAGGCAGACAAGACTCTAGGGGTAGGGCAGACAAGACTGCGTGGAGTCGGGGTAGGCTGATCCCTTCGGCCGTCTACGAAACCTGAGCTTCGTAACCAGTTACTAACTAAACATAATTCGTACTTGTATGATATCAGGTTTTTTTCCTTATACGATACTTGATTACGTAGTTACTAACTAAACTTCATTCGTCCTTGTACGATACCAGTTATGTGAAAAAGAAAATATTAAAATATTGGAAGTAGGTCATTATTTTTTAAACAGATTATATAATATGAATGTACCTATTGATGATGATGATAATGATTTCGTTTATACCTACCAGCCTGTGAACTTTCAACAACGTGAATTGCCGTACTTCGATGAAGAGTTTCCATCGATATCCCCGAAAGTTTCCATTGGATCCTTAACAAATTTAAATGGGACTAACTAGACGCTAAAACTTTTCATTCGGAAAGTCCTCGAATCGAATATACGAATTTTGACGTTTAGAATCGAATCTGAAAGTAGCAGTCGTATGCATTTTCTTTAACTTTAAGAATGTATTCAGCCCGAAAGTATTCGATGGAAAAACGTCAATATTCTCCCATTCGATTCGATAACTTACCGAGTGAGAAGTTTCCGACCAGTCGAGAATCAGGCAGCTGGTATAGAACCTATCGAATTCGATAGCAATTTAGTATGAAAAGTAGTACCCAATCACGCCGTTTGAGGCGTCTTCACAGTTTCCATATGAAATTGCTATTGAATTCGATAGGTTTTATACAAGAACCAACTCGTGGTACGGGCATTGATCGGGTCACTTAGTAGTTTCCTATGGAAAGTCGACAAATTATGTAATATTTTACTACATTTTTGCCACTAGCTCCTATACATATTGCAGCATTTCTGCTTGCGATCTTTTTTATGTTCTCTTATTCTTTCCGGTCTATTTTCTTTTTAATTCAATATATTTCAAAATTTTAGAATTTGCTTGATTTTTGGATTTTGTTTGGGATTGAAGTTGTCACAGTCATTCGACGAAAAATTTTGTGGAGATATGATCATTTATTGTGCAAAGAAGACTAGTTTAAAGCAATTATGTGAAATATTTAATAAGACATTCAACAACTATTTTTTAAAAAGAGACATATCCTTTTAAAAAAGTGGAAATATCAATTTTATTATCAAAATTTGCAGTGGTTTAAACTATGACATAAAGAAAGGCTGGGCAGCAGTTTTCTGCTGAGTGTACAGACAGACGTGTACCCAGTTTGCGAGCATACCGAACCACCTGTTCCAGCCACTATTCCATAGCGGTTTTACCAGCGGCCTCAAGAAGACCAGTAGCTAAGTTTCAGTTCCATTACCTTAAATTTACCTAGTTTATTTTTGACAAAAAGCCAATTGTATCAGCAATAGTTTTATCTGTCAAGTAGGTGGGGTATTTTATTCGACGTCGAATTATTATCTTCCTATTTGCAACAGATAATAATTTATAGTTAGGTCTCGTGTTTAAATTTTATGTATGGTATTGTAACCGTTCAAAATTATCCAACACTTCATTTCCAAACAAAAATATCCGTACGTTAAAAACTGTTTTAAATGTTAGGTCTTCCAATTTGTTAAGTTTCTGTTTACACCTAAAAATTTAATTGTACTAATTAATTTTCGGGACTGTGTCGAATTTTTGTTACTGTTTTTGTTTAATTAAAATTTTTTTCTTTCATTTTAAATCTCGTCTACTTTATTTTTTTTGTGTTTCGGCGATCTCCATTGTAAATTGATCGCTGAAATATGTAAGATCGCTATAGTGAATTGTGATTATTTTTAAAATATTAAAAAAAGAAAAATATTCCCATTTACTTATTTATTGCAATTACTGGTAAATATAACAGAAGAAAGAAAAAATAAATGCGCCTTCTTACGCGTATTAACTAAGGGCATTATTAATAATACCAATAATATCAAATAACAGACCTTTTCGAAATCCGTCTTCTTCAACCACTGATTCTTGAAATAACTGTTGAATTTTATTTTTTCATCACCAGGCGGACTCATTTTCATTACGTACTCTAACCCGCTTCGAAAATATTGTTTTGGTAAGCGAGCTAGTCCTGCGCATCTCGCAATGTGTCTCCTTTTTACAGAAGTATTAATATTTAAAGATTTTGCTTTTCTGTACAAGCATCTGTTTAAATGATAGAAACATCCTTTCACGTTGATTTCTGGATAGACTTTTTTAACGGCTTTCGGCATAGTAATTTTTTGCGGCCGCCATGTGGGAAATTTTACTTTTAACAAACTGAAAAGAAATTCATAAGTCTTGAACTTTTTATTTGGTAGCAGACAGTAAGTCAACGGAATAATTGACCCCGTAATTTCATCATAACCGTGTATTGTGTAAATTTGCTTGAATGCAATTGGGCACGAGTTAAAAGTGCCATCGCCCAGTATATGCTTATAACGCTGAATAATTGATCTAACTTTGTTGTTACAAAATATAAAAATGTTATTGTCGTCATCTTCATATTGTTCCAGAAGAAACTGATGGAATTTTTTAGGTAATTTAACTTCTGTCGATGAATTGAAGCGCACGCTTGGAGCTCCTAGCACTTTGTTTCGATAGTTATATAATCCCGTTTTGATACGCTCGAATGCGGGGATTTCTTGCACAATATTAATACCTTCGTTTTCAAGATTATGAACCATACCATCGTATTGTTTTTGTATTGACTCGAAGTTTAGACTAGTCTTTTGTAAGGGAATCCAATTCTTTTAAAATTTTATTACTGGCATGATTTTCTTTACATGTATCTAGGTGTATTTTATTATCTTTTACAATTTCATTTCTGTTATTGAGAGCTACACTGCCTTTACACCCACTGTTATTGTTAAAACAGAGCCAGAAACTATTTCCGTTGGAGTATTCTTTTTTCCAGTGGTATCTGCGACCATTGTGTAATAAAGATCTTCGCCCTCTTCGCGTCAAAATAAAGTCCACTTCTCTGTCGCTCATTAGTTCCGTTGAATAGTTTTCACTTTCACGCAAATAAAACGAGTAGGAAATAAAATAATTATTAAATCCTACTCCCCACAAGACATACGTTTAATTTATTTTAAACAATGACATTGTCATTTTATCACAGATACTCCATGAATAATTTTTCATAAGTGGTCTCTAGAGTTTTCCTCTAAAGAGGTTTGTAATACCCTATCTGTCTTCATTTGAACGAGTTACGTCCGAAGAATTAAAAAGTATAAGGAAAAAAACCTATTCCTACATAACTGATATCATACAAGTACGAATTATGTTTAGTTAGTAACTGGTTACGAAGCTCAGGTTTCGTAGACGGCCGAAGGGGGCTGATTCGGTTCTGTGACTGATTTTGAAAACCTAATCTATCCGATTCGGGGTAGGCTGATTCGGTTCTGTGACTGATTTTGAAAACCTGTCACTGACTTTGAAAACCGAACCTATCGGATTGTGGTAATCTAACTCGATTCTTGGCTGAACCACAGCCACAGAAATAACATAAAGATTGAATATATAAAAGTACTTTAGGGCAGAGAAAACAGTAAAACGACTATAATTTTTTTCAGTTTTATTGAACAATCTAAAAACTGTATACAAAACTATCTAACTTATCTTAATCTACTAAATCTAAATTATATCTATATACCTATCTTACAACTAACTATTCTACCTTATATACATACTTTATGGCCTGTAGTAAGGCCACCAATGGGTCCTTTTTATATTTCATTACCCTCCTTCTCCACAAATACTCAACCACTGCGTCTCCAAAATGTGCGGTATTATTACAGTTCTCTTTCCTAAAAAATCTTTTCACCGCTCTCCATTGGGACTCAATTCTTTGGGTATGAGTCCCATCGGGGGCGATGAATGGGTTTTTCGGGTATGAATGATTCACTTTTTTATGTATATATCCATAATCATTTAAACAATCATATGCTCTCCAGTAGTCTGTGTGTATGGGTGTGCCCTCATGAACATGTTTTTGTATCAAGGGCACAAGCACCTCTGCTGACCTAATGTTTCCCGGGCACACTTCTAATCTCAAATCTTTAAAACAGCGTCGGATCGTTTTTTGGCTAGTTCTAATTGAACTAGCTAAAAAACGATTAAACCGAAGTTAATTACTTCGGTCTTATTAAAAGCCAATTTTCAGTTAGCATTGGGTTGTTAGGATACAGACTCGTATAGTCTTTCAAAAGCTGTAAAAAAAGCAAATATTTGGAATTCTGTTTAATCACTATCGTATAATCATTATTAAGTACCTATTTAAAAGTAAACTTTTTTTATCTATAATTTGTTTAATAGTATTATAATATTACTAGCTTGTGTCCGCGAACTCCGTCCACTTGTATGTACTGATAATGTACTGATCCCCAACCTGCATTAAATAGAGGTGGATACTCTATACTTACGGCTGTGATGTCTAGGGTTCTACGTTGTGAATTACTTTTAGGATTCTCGCAGGTACAAGCAATTTAAAAGCGGGTTTTCAGACTTAGAGAGGAATTAAAAGCAAAATCAAGATTAAAACATAGTTTAATGCGCTTCACATAGTTCAATAAATTACATTTTTACATATTGACACAAAAGGAATAATCTCTTAATTATTCCATTCGAAGCAGGATGAGAGCCGGAGGCTGGGACAGCGAGTAGAATACCTAGACAGAGAGATTAATATAAGCCCAGGGCATCATTTGGGGAGTTCCCCGTTCTAGGGCCCCCAGCCGCGCCCCGGAACCTGTCGACGGCGCTCCAAATGACGAGATCCGGCATTTGGGTGAGGTGACCAACCCGGGGAGACTGTTCGGGTCGGGTATCTTGTGGAATCTCCTAGAATCGTTATGTTCTCTGAGCGACAAAATCCTCAGCTAATATTAGGCCAAACATCGCGCTTCCCTATTTCTCCTGTGAGTGGATTAGACTCCGAACTATAAATCCAAGTGGCAGAAAGGAAAACCGAATGGTCGCAATCCCTCCTCCCCGCGAAAACTAGGAGCCGTCGCCTGCAGCGCGTCCTTGTATTACCGCAGACTACAGACCCTACGACTGACTACCGAAGTAGTCAGCTGTGATCACGTATACGGGTAGGACAGTGTTCCTTGGGGTGGTATTACAAAGCTAACCCCCCCAATTGAACTGAACAACCCCCGCACGCGGTGACCACGTGTCTGCTACTGACAAGCCCTCCCCTAGCGCCTCGATGAACGAGACCGCGCAACCCCAAGGATAATTCAGCAAATGAGATGACTGATCGGCTACATGGTTCAGAGTAGAGTGTGTAGTCTGTAGAGGTACTTTGTTCAGTGGTTGTGAGGGGCATCTCCTGGTTTCCGTAGGTCAACTATAAAGCAAGAGGGAGCCTACGAAAGCAAACTAAAATCTGACGTTTGCCGCCGATGGTCATCCGTCTTTTGTCGCTACTCGTGTATTGTGCTACACTAATAGCAGCGTCACAATTCTCCTTCGTGAGCCAGTAGAAGAATCGTAGAAGGAGAGATAGGTGCTATAATATAACATCGTCTCGGAAATTCAGGAAAACCTAGTCACTCAGGCCTCGCCGAACATCGCGAATCACGAAATAACGATCCTAGTAAACAGAGGGAAAAGGAAATAAAATAAAACCTTCAGGCGGATCCTAAACTAGCAGCAAGTACGTAACTCTTAAATCGTCTGATAAGAAAGAATAAAATAAAGGCATAGCGCTTTACCAAAATCAAGTCATAAATAAATAAAAAAAAAAAAAAAACAATTTAGAATCTGCCCGAAATTTAAAGAACATCCTAATACTTAATCCCAAAATAAATAAAATCCCTAGGGATCTTAAAGAAGGTTCTACTCACCAGAGTCCAAAGTCAAGAACACAACTTCCTTCGGTACAGGTAAAAAATTTACTCCTAACATTTGATTGAGAATCTCTTAAGTCAACTTTGGCCTGTTCCATATTCAAGTTCAAAATAAAACTGACAACTTCAGTTTAATTCAGCTTGAATTATTCTTTTCACTTTAATGTTAAAATATTGCATAACTATTTAAACTATTAATTTTTTTTATCAAAATTATTAATAGATTATTTAATTAAGGGTGGATTGCACCACAGAAGCAGTCATAGTAAAAGTTTTTGTCAAATTTAACACTAACATTAACTCTGACTTTAACAGTTACAGCAAAATGCGTTGCACCAGCGAATTTGTTAGCTTTGTTAAAGTTAAGGGGGTTGCAAGTCGAATGAAGCCTGATTTACCCCAAATTCGATGCGGGTGACATTTTAAAATGGCAATACTAAACATAATCGTAAAAACCATAGACATAGTGTCACTCATAGACATAGAAATAAATAGTTAAATACCTCATGTCACTTCATTTCATTGATGTCAGCTTTGGTGAACATTTTTTATCTATTGTAAAAAGTTTTGGATTATTATTTTATTATAGGTAACTTAAGTTTGCGTGATGGGCGCTAAAAGTAAAGATGATATTGTATATCCAGAGAGCGGCGATTCGGACTCCGATCGCGATGATTCCGATTAAGTATCAGATTACTGCCGTCAGTACCCCGAAGATGGTGGGAACTTTGAATATGAGAGTGCAGTAAAACCAACTTAGGGTGGATTGCACCACAGAAGCAGTCATAGTAAAAGTTTGTGTCAAATTTAACACTAACAGTAACTCTGACTTTAACAGTTACAGCAAAATGCGTTGCACCAGCGAATTCGTTAGCTTTGTTAAAGTTAAAGGGGTTGCAAGTCAAATGAAGCCTGATTTACCCCAAATTCGATGCGGGTGACATTTTTAAATGGCAATACTAAACATAATCGTAAAAACCATAGACATAGTGTCACTCATAGACATAGAAATAAATTGTTAAATACCTCATGTCACTTCATTTCATTGATGTCAGCTTTGGTGAACATTTTTTCTCTATTGTAAAAAGTTTTGGATTATTATTTTATTATAACTTAAGTTTGCGTGATGGGCGCTAAAAGTAAGCGCAAAAAAAAGATGATATTGTATATCCAGAGAGCGGCGATTCGGACTCCGATCGCAATGATTCCGATTAAGTATCAGATTACTGCCGTCAGTACCCCGAAGGTGGTGGGAACTTTGAATATCTAGTGATATATGAGAGTGCAGTAAAACCAACTCAGGAAATCGTTCTTTCTTCTTTTTATCTGGGCCTGCGCTAGTCTATTTAAGTTTTCTAGCTAGTTAGGCAGGGATCTCAAGTTTCTTTAGTTTGAAAATTAAATTACAACGTCCTTCTATTTTTCGTATTTAGTATGTTGTAAGTATTTAAGAAGATTGTGATGGGATCGTTTACTCCGTTGTAACAAAATCTGATAGACGAGTTTTGCACTGTCAGCACTAGTTTTTCAGCTTTTGGTTTAGGCACGGATCATACACTGTATCACAATAGTTCAACTGAGACAAAACCAGACATTTCATCAACCTCCGTCTTACCGCCTTACTCAGAAAGGGGGGTTTTTAAATATTTAAATTAAATCTATTTCGTTTTGCAAGATCTATATCTAAAATAGTTTCAACTTGCTCTCCGTAATAACTTGCTTCCAGTCAACCTAGTAAGAGTACTTAACAGAACTACTCGGCGTTATGACAAATTCATTGTTGTAGAGTAAAACAAAAATATATTATTGGTGGCATGGTTTAATTAGGCCTTCCAATTGTTTTATTTCAACTCCTTATTTTATCATAGTTTTTCTGTTTGTAAGAAAATGTTTACTACCACTGCTGCTTTGTTTACATAATTTCTAATACGAAAAAAAACGAAGTATAGGTAAGTATACTTTTCTTTTTCTATTTACACTGACAAGATCATCAGTTTCGTCTTCAGAACTGGTTTCCACGAGTATTTCTTGGAGCAGGGACATGATGTTTAGAGGGTATATTCAACGCGTTTGTCAATTTGACGGATAACTTAACACTAACTATAACACTAACCAGCGAAAAGTGAGCAGTTACGGTTATGGTTAAAGTTATGACGTTATTTAACAAATTGTCAACTGGTGCAACTCATTTTTGGCCTAACCGATACTTTAACTGAAATTTGGACGTTTGTTATTGTTAAAGTAAGATGGTACAACCCACCCTTAGGAAATCGTTCTTACTTCTTTTTACCTGGGCCTGCGCTAGTCTATTTAAGTTTTTTAGCTAGTTAGGTAGGGATCTCAAGTTTCTTTAGTTTGAAAATTAAATTACAACGTCCTTCTATTTTTCGTATTTAGTATGTTGTAAGTATTTAAGAAGATTGTGATGGGATCGTTTGGAGACGTTGTAACAAAATCTGATAGACGAGTTTTGCACTGTCAGCACTTGTTTTTCAGCTTTTGGTTTAGGCACGGATCATACACTGTATCACAATAATCCAACTGAGACAAAACCAGACATTTCATCAACCTCCGTCTTACCGCCTTACTCAGAAAGGGGGTTTTTAAATATTTAAATTAAATCTATTTCGTTTTGCAAGATCTATATCTAAAATAGTTTCAACTTGCTCTCCGTTTCTTATTCAGAGCAATTATTATCAGTCATGTATGTATGTATGTATGTATTTATTCTTTATTGTACAATGATAATACGTTAACAGTAATAGGAAGTTTACAAAGGCGGACTTATCCCACGTGGGTATTTCTTCCAGTCAACCTAGTAAGAGTACTTAACAGAACAAAGAACTACTCGGCGTTATGACAAATTCATTGTTGTAGAGTAAAACAAAAATATATTATTGGTGGCATAGTTTAGGCCTTCCAATTGTTTTATTTCAACTCTTTATTTTATCATAGTTATTCTGTTTGTAAGAAAATGTTTACTACCACTGCTGCTTTGTTTACATAATTTCTAATACGAAAAAAACGAAGGATAGGTAAGTATACTTTTCTTTTTCTATTTACACTGACAAGATCATCAGTTTCGTCTTCAGAACTGGTTTCCGCGAGTATTTCTTGGAGCAGGGATATGATGTTCAGAGGTTATATTCAACGCGTTTGTCAATTTGACGGATAACTTAACACTAACTATAACAGTAACCAGCGAAAAATGAGCAGTTACGGTTATGGTTAAAGTTATGACGTTATTTAACAATTTGTCAACTGGTGCAACTCATTTTTGGCCTAACCAATACTTGAACTGAAATTTTGGCGTTTGTTATTGTTAAAGTAAGATGGTACAACCCACCCTAAATATATTAATAAAATAATTCTAAAATTGTAAAAAAAAAATAGGAAAATGAACTGGAGTCAGTTACTGGATTACTGTCCCTTCTGAAATCCCATACTTTCCACCTTTTCCAAAATGAAATTCCCAATTCAAATTCAAAAGTCAATTTTAATAATTCAAATTCAAGTGACAATTTAATAATTCCAATTCAAGTGTCAATTTAAATTTAAAAATAAACATTTCATACTTACAATTCGAAACTCAAACAAAATGACTATTAGGATGACGTCTCAGTTGACATCCGTCGGAGGTAACATGCCCTCTTCTCGCCAAAAGGCCTCAGTCCCTCTTCCAGGTCTGGGCTTGATGAATATCTTAAATTCCCCTGTCCCCCGAATTCTATCACTCCATGATTTTTGTAACTATCACTAAAATGAGTCAAATTATCACTCGCGATTTTCTTTTTATAACCGAGATTTTCCAGCACTTTATCACACCACTGTTTGGTTCTCTTCAATTCGCACTAAACAACACATTTAATATGAGAGGGCTTCCCTCTTTGTTTTCACTGACATTTCACAATTTATTTATATGTATGTCACTCGGCACTTTATCACAACACTGTTTGGTTCTCTTCAATTCGCACTATCATTTTATTTAATGTGAGAGGACTTCCCTCTTATAGATTTTGTTTTCACTGACACTTCACAATTTATTTATATGTCACTCGGCACTTTATCACAACACTGTTTGATTCTCTTCAATTCGCACTATCATTTATGAGAGGGCTTCCCTCTTATAGATTTTGTTTTCACTGACACTTCACAATTTATTTATATGTCACTCGCGATTTTCTAATTGTAAATGGAATTTAGGGTTTTAAGCAAAATTTAAATCTGCTGCTTTCATTGTCCTGTTAATTCTATTTAAGGGTTTTCTTTACAACGATGCCTTTCCCGCGCCTTTTTAAATACGAAACTGACTAACAACATTAGATAAAAACTGTCCACTTATCTGTAAAACCGTCCCAATAGTACTTTGCTTTCAAATATATCTTGATTTACACTCGGACCATGGTAATTTGCTCCTCCAAACTTATAGTTCCATCCAAGCCCTTTTCATTAGGAAAGTAGTTCTGGAAAAATAAAAATAAAAGAACGAGACTACCACCCTTATAGATTCCCTTAATCCCTCCCCCCGATCGGAAGTTGGCCTTTCTGGCTAATTGCATTCTCTATCCTCGCAAGATCCCCGGAAAGCGTTCTCAATTAAGGGAGCCGGTAGAACCTAGCAAAAGATAGCGACTACAATCTTCAACAACTCAAAACTAAAAAAAAAAATATTTCCCCAATTACTTCAAGCAATTTAAAAAAAACTCATCACGATTTCTTTCCCTCTCATCTCCCAAAAAAAACACAATTTCTTTCTTTTCTTTTTTTGACAAAAATCCCCAAAATTTTCCCATTTTCTTCCTTGACAATTCCCCATCTACGTTCTCATTTTCCTTTTTCTTCCATCTTTCATTGATAAAGCGAGACTTTAATTCTAAAAAGATTCGATCATCTTACATTAAAACTATTTCTTTTAATAAGTATAATTAGGCGTTTATGGACGCATACAGCACAATAATAAATATAATAATCTAAGTATAACAAATATTAGAAATTTCTTCATGTTTGTGTCATATAAGAGATGTAGGTATTTATAGCATACATACCAAGAATATGCCTCCTGGCTGATTAAGTGCTTTGAATTCAGAATAATACTGTTGAATTGTATATTCATCACTTTGTAAAAGATTCAATCTTGTCTTGGTAGTCATAATCCAGTAACTTTCGACAGTTTCCCACGGATCGCAGAGGTTTTTCAGCCACAGCAGTTTCTCTTGTACATCACTTTCCAGCTGGTCTGGAAATAGCGTGGCTAGTGTTTGGGCGCTAGTGCTAGCACGTGGCGACTCCGGATCACTGTAATTTGACGTTGCTGAACTACTGCGTTTTTCTCTTCCCCTAATAACACCCGATTTTATATACCCTATCCTGCGTTGTCGGTAGCAATCCAGCAATTTTCCGTTTGCTGAAGTTTTTTGGTTGGGGCTGAAGCTAGTAAAAGGTATAAAATAGACAGAAGAACTTTCCTTGTGAAAAACTTGAGTAATTTCAAACGCCAACTGAAACAATCGTGAACTGGCTAATCGTCTTTCAATTCATCATTGATGATAATATTGCAGAGCCGTCTTCTTGCTGCATTGTCCAACAAACCATTTTCTTCATAACGAAGAAGAATACCTTTTCAATCATTATATTTCAATAAAGTTTCATACAATTTCTGAAAATAAATAAATAAATATAAATATGTACAGACAAATCACACAGATTGAGTCTGTTAATGTCAATGTTATAGCCTACTGCAGCACTCCCACGATAAACAGTGCTTTATAGCTATACCCCCGACTTCGTCCGCATGGACTTTATGGGTTTTTAGTTTTGTTGTGTGGAACTCTAATAATTTATTTTTTAAGTAAAAGTATCCTAAGTTACTCCGTATAACATTAGCTATCTGCCAGTAAAAATTACGCAAACAAACAGATGGACAAACATTTTTTAAATTGTGTTTCTGTTATAATTAGGTATACTTTCATATGCATTCAGAAAAAGCTGTTATTTTGATATTACAAACAGAACATAACAGTTATAAAGGATTGTAATTTTAAAAGATTTTGTTGTACTGTGATATATGTTCTAAATAAAAACCTCCCAGTAACAGACAGCAGCTGGTGCGAGGATGCTACGCCTTGTGATTGACAACTTGCCTGCCTGGTCATTTATTTGCATACAGTGGTTTTAGCGTAATATGGAAGTTTACTTACACATTGTTTTCTCTGTTCCCTTTGGAACTCCACATCGGTTGCTGGTTCGTTTGCTTGTTGTTCCAATTCGTATGATGAATTGTCAATTAAATAAACAGCATTCATGCTTATACCTCCATGAATTCCATGGAAAATGGACATTTCCTGAAAAATCTGCCATTTTGATAAGAAAGTATTGTTGAAGTATTTTGAAATTAATTTATGTTTAATTTAAAATAAAATAAAATAAGCAGTCAGTATGTATATATGGATTCATTGCTGCTTTAGTTCTGCGAAGCAAATTAAGACTTGCTCCAAATATTTTGAAGTCATGCTGCGTCTTCTATTTGAAAAGATCCATTTTAAAATGAAAATCTTCTTTCAACTTCGACAGACGTAACAGGAGCATACTTAAATAAAGAGAAGTAGTAAAGGCTGGGTTTCTAAGCCTCTTTTAAGCATGTAAATTTTTTGCAATGTATGATAGCCAAAATTTTTTGTAATGTTAAGATAGCTTTTATAAATATGCCGTCCTTTTTCATGCAAAACTAACTTCCATAACTCTTTCTTTACATTTTCTACTACGGCAATAGATTCTGAAAGCTCGATTGATTGTCCCTCTAATTTTGTGATTGCCTGCGATAAAATTGACAAGTTATCCTTTATAAACTGTAATTATTCCATGACGTTATCTCTCAACAAGTTTTTTTTTGCTTCTTGTACTATTCCGTTTTGATCTGGCAGTACATCAATAACATTTGTTACCTCATCAAAATTATTCGAATAATAGTAACAGGCTTCCAACCACGTATTCCATCTAATTTAAATAGGTTCAGGGGGTAACGCAAGATTCGGAAACATTTCTTTAAACTTGATTATCCTAGACGGTGCTTGTAGGAATACTTTTTTGACATTTGTAATCAAATTATTGACATTTGGAAATCGTTTCTGCACAACATCAACTACTCTATTTAGTCCGTGAGCAACGCATGTTAAATGAATCATGTTTGTATATTTTTGTTATAGCTTCCTTTTGGCTTTTAACATATACGCAGCTCCATCTGTATATAAAAGCAAAACATTTTCTTGGTAATTGTTCACACCTTTAAAAAAGCAGTCTAAGGATCCAGTTATAAGTTTAGAAATGGTCTTGCTTTTCGTTTCTTCGAGAAATTTGCTGGCAATGATATGCGGCCTACTCATAAAGTTAAAATATAGGTAAAAAAATCGTTAAGTGGTTCTGGACTAACAAATCGTGTGTGTTATGTAGGTGTTATGTACATGTGTGTGTGTGTGTACAAGAATGTGATAGTTTATTGTTAGTTCATGTGCCATCGGAAGTCCTTAGGATATTTTTCCATTATTTAAAAAATCAACTTAGATGTAAAAGTATCTTTATCATGTTGGAAAAGATCAACATCTGAGAATTATTTATTATAAGTCTGGAAAATGCTAACCATAGGAGAATTCATAGCGTAATTAGTACGACAAAAAATAGGCGAGAACGAGAGAGAGTAAGTGAGGACTATCTAAGTTACCGTGCAGGATGTCATAGAGCAGCTTTAGGTCTATCTGAGTTCTCCGATAATTCAGAGTCAACATCCTGTGACAAACACATCTTTCCACATAAGAGTTATGGCATTGACAGGTTTTGAAGTTCAAATGTTTTCGATTTTTTTTTAATACGTTCGATTCTATCCTTATGGATTTGGTAGTGTGAAGATCAAATCGTACTTGCATACTCAAGTGTACTACAGACATACGAGTTGTACAATAATTTTATGCATGCAATAGTGTGCCAGGAAAAAGTAACCAAATTAGAAAAGAGAATGTATGTGGGAATACTGCAGTATCTACTAATATTAAGCAATTAAATAAACTCCACGTCAATATTAAACAAACACTATTCTAAATAACTGCAAGGGATCGCGTCTGTCAATGTGACATGCATATCGGGTAATGTCTCATAATATCATCTACCAGCTGCTTTTCTGGTATTTCATAGTTAAGCATTTGAACCTGCCCTGGCAGATTAATAAAATGCTATAACATCGACGAGGTCTTGTTGCGATCCCAATTATTGTGAGTAATACTCCTTCGGACTTTGGCTTGGGCAGATTCGCCCCAGTACACTACACATCTAGAAAGTCTCGCTTAATATCCACAAATGTATCCCGTCGGGATCTGTATATGTGAGCCCAGCTCTTGGCTTCGCCTTTCAGGCATTCGACTATAATGTCGATATCTTTTGTTCCATTGCCAATCGGCACCTTTCTTAAGTACCCTGCGAGCTCTTCCACGAAGTCCACTGGATAAGCCTTGCCTTTGCCTTCAGATTTCGGTTTTTCCACATTTCAATTAATATTGTAATAGGGTCGTTCCCGGTGTGGTTGGAGAAGATGTTGAACCCCTCTCAGGAGTCAACACTCTCATAGTCTGGTTCCCTTCTTGCACTATCTTTACTTCATCTCCCAGACTTATTAGTCGACTCTCAATGGAGTCCGTTGTTTTCTTAAACAGTTTATACAACATTCCAATTTCCTTTGATTGGAATTACGAAGCGCCTTCAACCTCCTCCACTTCTTCATATTTACGCTTCCTTCCTTAGGCTCCACCACTGGCTATGGCTCGTCGTAATCACTCATATTCACAAATCTTTGATTCGCTCTTATGTCTGTCAAATCACAGATCACTGATCACACTTAACTAATGGAGTTCATATAAAATGACTCATAAGCAGTGCGAGCTCCCTTGTACTCGACTGTAGTTCGGCTTGGTTCTGCGGCAAACCTTGCTTGAAATCACCTTTCAGCAACTTAGATGATCAGTACCTGCAATAATGGAAACACCATTTATTTACAGGTTTTTCAACTTCTCATCTTGCAACTAATGAGAGTTATACAACCCCCATTCCATACAACCCCCAGCATAAACTTCAGGTTGTATTTTTGAATAACCAATAACTGAGATTCCAAAGTTTTAAAACTTATTCCATTTTTCACAAGCAACAAATGTGATGGTTTAAAACCATCTCATAGCCGTGCGGACTCATCCTGGTCACGGTACCAAATGTAACTATAATCAATCCCAGAATTGCGTAGAAATTTGACAGCTGTTACTTTTTGACGTTTCATATATCGTAAACCTTTTCTCCTTTTTTAACTATTGTAAAGTAATTTACTATAAAGTAACTAAAAGTTTTTATTGAAGTGGCGTAGGAATGGTAATAGACTATGCAATATTAATTTGTCTTTTTATTTTTGCCATGTTTGTTATGTATGGAATAACATAAGTAATTTTAAATTCAATTGTGTTTATTTGATAATTTACAGTGAATGACTGACTTTGTAAGAATTTGTGTTATGAATTAATTTATTTTAAAGGGTTGTATTGAAACAAAAAAACATGTAAATTAAATATATTTTATTCACTGCTTTCACAGGTATCATCGTCGTTATCATCATCATCATCATTCACATTTATAATAAATCTGTCACAAACATCATCCATTATGCCGTCCAGTGTACACATTTTGTCTTCTTCTTTTATTACATGGTTGATGCAATTTCTCCAGTTGACGGGAGAAACGTTAGCTAAACCTTCTAAAATTATTATTTTAACTTCCGCCATTTTAAATGTTTTATTATTGCGTGCGACATGCCCCTTAGCTTGAGCGGAGACCAGTTCAATTGGGTTGAGCTCACAATGGTATGAGGGCAGTCGTAGCACTGTAATACCATGAGCTGCGGCCATCTCGTCAGTAACATATTTTTGGTATTTATGTTTCAAGCCCATTTTTATCAACAAGTTTTTGTTATCTGAACAAAAGGTAATACCGTTTTCTTCGGAAAAATAACGCCTTAATTCTTTATCTCTTTCACGATAAAACTTATTTTAGTATCTGAGGAAAGCAATTTTTTTTCTTTTAGTCTTGATGCTAATAATTCTGAAGCTTACTTAGAAAGATTCGAATCTCTTACAAGATCATCTAACTCATTTTGAGAAAAGCATTTTGGCTCATTTGACATACCTTCAAAATCAGCATCATTTTGTGATGAACTTGGTCCTTCAATATCTTGTTTTAAGGGTTCAGGTATATTCTTAAGCACTGAAGAGTCAGGTGAACGCTGCACTGGACGTAGAACACAACTAGTGCTTGGGTACTGCCATTTAGCTCGATTTTTTGTGTTTAAACCGTTTACGTTCACGCTACAAAAATAACAGTCTTCGATATGATTTCGCGGTTCTCGCCTAAAAGTCGGTGTTCCAAATTTAAAGGCACTTCTTGTACCACTTTTCCATAATCTTAAATGTTCCACACACGATTTACAAACACAATTGGGAGCCCAAGACTTCTCATTTTTATCCAAGAGCATCCCAAAATACTCAAAATAGGTATTTTTTACCAACTCTGATATAACTTTTCTACAATCGTTAAACACGTACTCTCCGCATATATAGCAAAAATGATCTGGATCGTTGAACTACTCATGACGCAAAAACTTCAGATACCGATCTGAACACAGTAA
This sequence comes from Aproaerema taeniolella, assembly GCA_949987775.1. Lineage (NCBI taxonomy): Eukaryota > Metazoa > Arthropoda > Insecta > Lepidoptera > Gelechiidae > Aproaerema > Aproaerema taeniolella. The sequence goes on from OX465245.1 coordinate 12,098,908, forward strand.
AATACGCCTGTTATCGATTAATACATACGCTTAAATGATAAAAATCAAAAACAAAGTAACTCGAGATGCTCAAAAATGTTGAGGGTAGATTTGAAAAAAAAAACAAGTCATAAGTGAACATTATCAACCATAAAATTCGCGGCAACAGACAAAAAGTTAAATTTTGTAAACTAGTGATCGATCATCGACACTTTTATATCATAACTTATAGAGCTAATTTGACATTGTTAGAGCATGTATGTAATGTTTATATAATAAATCAGTGATATAACAAGGGCCTTTTCAGCGTTTATAGACGTTTATGACACCACATTAGTACCAATTATTATTATTATTTAAGGAGTTCGAAGGGTTGGGGTCAAGCGTGTACACAGGCCCCCGTGTCACTGCGACCTTCACAGATCTATTGTAACAGTACCCTTCTGTGTTATCACAGTACGTCTTGGAGTCCTATGCCAACCGCGAATCTTGCTATGTCATGAACTTTGACGTCATATTCATTCTTACCAATAGCAACGCGTTCCAGATATTTAAATTTTCCGCAGTTTTTTCTGCACTTTTGAAATATTAATTTCTGATTAAAAATAAATTATAATCAAAAAAAGACGTATAATTGAGAAGTTATTTAAAAAATATTGACCCATATTTGAATTACATGCATATTGTTCAATTGTTCCGTTCCGATACCTACAGGATTTACACAACACAAAATATAACTTCATAGTCTATATTTAGCTGTAAACTAAAGACTGAAAACAAAATTATTTTCTAAACAAACTCCATAGAAAAGTCACGTATTCCATAGGAAAAGTGTTAAATTACTTATTAATGAGGCTGTACTGTCTAATAAATAATCAGAGCGTTGTCTGAGCCCATTTTACAAGCTTTTAGTTCTTAATATTTAATTAAATCCCGAACGCGGGATCCCGCATGACTAGTCCCGTATTTTTGATCTGCGGGATCCCGCGTTTGCGGTATTGGATTCCCTAATTGCAATGATGAAAATATTTAAAAAAATACATGCATATTTTCTATTGAGATCTACCACAATTTGTTGTGGTAGTATCTCAAATCGAAGTGCCCTTGTGGGGTAACTTGCGAATCGTGTCGGGGCGTGAGCCTACCCGCGGGGACAACAGCGGGAGGAACAGAAGGTGTGCCAGCTGGCGAAACCGCTGGGGTACGAGTTATCGAGATACTCAAAGGGGAACGAGGTCGAGGAGGGGAGGATGAAAAAGGAATCGTCGGTACACAGAGTAGGTGGGAGTCTAATTTCTCTTCAGGAGTCGCAAGATAATTAGCTTTGCCGAAGAAATTTTAGCTGTTGCTGACTACATATGATATGCTATTTTCAAAAATATAATTCGAAGATTTTTATCAGCTCTAGTTTCTGAGTTTCAGCTATTAAAAACAACAGAAAAAAACATGTATTTACTAAGAAAAATTTTATTAAAAAAATAATTAATCATTGAGTTCTAAAAAACTTCGTTTTAAAGCTCTTCTCTGATGTGTAGACTTTGGAAAATGACGTATCAGAGACCAACAAATGTCAGACATCATATTAGAAACCCCAGAAACCTTGACAGCGCTCTTCCATGACGCGTAAGTCCTGATGCATACGCTCTCCCTGCTCTTCGCTCATATCTCCTAAATTTTCCGGAAACCTGTCCAGGTGACTATGGAGGAAGTGGAGTTTTATGCTCATATTGCACCCCATATTTTTTAATTGTAGCAGAAGGTCTTCTACAAGTTCAATATAATTTTCTGATTTTTTATTTCCGAGAAAATTCTGCATCACAGAGACGAAAGCTGTCCAAGCCTTTAGTTCTAACTCAGTCATATAATTTCTGAATTGAGTATCTTTCGTAAGTTGTCTAATTTGGGGGCCATCAAAAATACCGGCTTTAATCTTTTCCATAGTGAGCTGAGGAAATTTTTGGCAAACGTTAGAAAAGCATAACAAACTGTTTCATGATGCCCATTTTTATATGTGATGGTGGAAGGATAATTTTGTCACGAGCTACTAATGAATTCTGGACTATATTTTGCTTTCCAGGCTTCATATTTTCTCTTAAAGGCCAGTTTTTTCTTACCCAATGCTCTTGTTTACTGTCCTAAAGACCTATAAAACAGGGAAACTTAGTGTAACCACTTTGTTGCCCGAGAAGAATGTTCACCATTTTTAAATCGACACAAATTTGCCACTTATAGTCATTGTATTTTATTTTGTTCAAGACTAGCGAAATGTTACAATATTCTTCCTTTAACTTTGTACTGTGGGCAATAGGTACCCCAGCGTATTTATTTCCATTATGTAATAGAATACATTTTAGGCTACGTTTTGAGCTGTCAATGAATAAACGCCAATCTTTTGGTTCGTATTGTTTCAAGCCCATGTTTTTGATATCTGAACAAAAGGTAATACCGTTTTCTTCGGAAAAATAACGCCGTAATTCTTTATCTCTTTCACGATAAAAACTTATTTTAGTATCTGAGTAAAGCAAATTTTTTTCTTTAAGTCTTGATGATTCGATAAATAGTATTTATTTTTAACTTCAGCCCGGATCTTCGCTGCATTATATCCGGGAATGTATTATACGCACATATTCTTTCATTTGGAATCTTCATCTTGAACTACGTCGTGATTGCTCCTTATTTGATTTGCCGCTGCGAATATTTTCTGCAAAAGTTCTTCCCTGCTTCCAATGGTAGTGCTGTAAACCAGTTGCTTCATATAACCCCATAAATAAAAGTCGAGTGGCGTCATATCCGGGCTTCGCGCCTGCCACGCCATTGGTCTGCCTCGTCCAATCAATCTATCTGCGTACGTAGCATTTAAGTGATTACGAACGATTATGCTGAAGTGAGCTGGGGCGCCATCATGTTGAAACCACATTCTCCTTCTTGTTTCTAAATCCACATCTTGTATTAGGCCTGGGAAGTCTTCTTGTAGAAATGTTAAATAGGCTTGGCATGTCAACCTCGATGGTAGAATAAATGGTCCGGTTAAATGATCTCCGATCATTCCAGCCTAGACGTAAATGGAAAATTCAATTTGAAACGACGCAGGCCGAACCGCCAACGGATTTTCGTCCTTTGAAATCAACTAGTGTAGTTTCCGGAATATTAGTTATTAACCAGTCCGGCTAAAATTGGGTTCGTCAGTCCACAGAATGTAGTCACAGAAATTGAGAACAATACTTTTTTGCCGTAGTAGCCACGAACATAAAACAGCTCTGCTGTTGTAATCTGGTGCGTGCAAATACTGCCTTTTTCGAAAATAGAAGGGGTATACCCTTTCCTTTTTCAAATTTCTCCACACTGTGGTATGGGGTATCCCCACGTAAAACGGTATTCTTCGAGTACTAGTTGCAGGGTGAAAGAATTTTTCAAATCGGTCCAGTAGTTTCGGAGCCTATCCAATACAAACAAACAAACAAATCTTTCCTTTTATAATATTAGTACCTCTATAGGTATACACAATAGGTATACTAATTTTATAGCGGTATATTAGCTGACGAAATTCAGAGCCTTGGAACTGCACTCCGTTATCAGCAATTACAATCTCCGGTACGCCGTGAGCTAATATTATGAATTTTTCAAAATGCTTCGCAACTAGTGCGCTAGTAGCGCGCCTAAGTGGAAACAAAAGAGTGTACTTCGAGAAGCAGCAAGTTACTACCAAAAGGTGAACAAAACCTGATCGTGACCTGGGTAAAGGTACTACAAAATCTATTGACAGAACCTGAAACGGTCGGTGGCATACTTTAGGTTGACCCATCAAACCTGGTGTGGCTTTTTGTGAATGTTTATAAGCAGCACATGTATCACACCCCTTGATGAAATCCACCACATCTTTATGCAATACCGGCAAAAATACCGTAGGCATAAACGTCTATGAGTTTTAAAAACACTTATACGTGCGGCAGTTGGTTCGCAATGATTTTCTTCTATGACCTTCTCCCTACGATTCTTTCTCACTACCTCCTTCCATTCAAATTCACTCAATAAATTATATTTTTGTTAATTTAAATTGACTTAAATTGACGTGAACCTAGATAAGGTTCAAATTTCTCCACAGCAAACAAAACCGCCAAAACTTCCCGCTCTGTGGCGCTGTAGTTTCTTTCAGCCTTGTTTAAAGACCGACTTACAAAAGCAATTGGATGATCATGCCCATCTATATTTTGCGATAACATACCGCCTAAACCATACGATGATGCATCACAATGGACAGTAAAAGGTTTATTAAAATCTGGCACAGCCAATACTGGTGCTGTAACCAGAGCGTTTTTTACAGCGTTAAAAGACTTTTCAGCTTCGTCCGACCACTGAAAAGGTGGTGCATTTTTACCCGTGCTTGTCGACTTGTTAAAAGGGGCAGCGATATTAGTGAAATTTCTAATAAGTCTCCGATACCATGAACATGTACCTAAAAACATCTTAACCTCACGCGCCGATGTAGGTGTCGGGAAATTTAACACAGCTGAAACCTTTACAGGGTCAGTTCTCAAGCCATACTACGACATAATCAAGGTATTTTATGGAACTTCTAAAAAATTTTGACTTGGCAAAGTTAACTGTCAAATTAGCTATCTTTAATTTGTCTAAAACTCGTTTTAATAATAGTAAATGTGTCTGAAAATCTGAACTAGCTTTAATAATGACATAAATGTAACAATAAACTATGCCCTTTTCATTATCGCTACAGAAACCGTGTCCAAATAATGAATCCTTCAATCTTTGCTGGCGAGCTGGTGTGCCAGTAAGTCCGAAAGGTACTGTAAACCTAGTCTTATCCTGTGACTCCAGCTGTAATGTCGTCTGCCAGAAACTTGAGCTCAGGTCGATAGAAGATAAATACCTGGGTTCTTTTAAGCTATCTAAAATTTGGGACATATAAGGAATGGCGTAAGCATAACCCTTAGTTACTGCATTTAATTTCCTGCTGGACAAAACCTCCAATTACCGTTTGATTTTTTAACCAGCATCACGGGATTGTTCCAAGGACTTTCACTAGGAGTAACAACATCGAGGAAAAGCATACGATCTAATTCGTCATACAATGCCTTCTTCTTTTCTGGAGATAGGGGATACTGCCTAGTTTTAATAGGTGGAGCGTTACCCGTGTCAATGACGTGTTCAGTAAGAGTCGTTCTACCTAACCCTTTCTTTTCAGAGGATATGTTTTCAAATTCTTTAACCAATATATATTTTGTCACGAGCTACTAATGAATTCTGGACTATATTTTGCTTTCCAGTCTTCATATTTTCTCTTAAAGGCCAGTTTTTTCTTACCCATTGCCTGTCCCAAAGACATATAAAATAGGGAAACTTAGTGTAACCACTTTGTTGACAGAGAAGAATGTTCACCATTTTTAAATCGACACAAATTCGCCACTTATGGTCATTGTATTTTATTTTGTTCAAGACTAGCGAAATATTACAATATTCTTCCTTTCAACTTTGTACTGTGGGCAATAGGTACCCCAGCGTATTTTTTTCCATTATGTAATAGAATACATTTTAGGCTACGTTTTGAGCTGTCAATGAATAACCGCCAGTCGTTTGGTTCGTATTGTTTCAAGCCCATTTTTATCAACAAGTTTTTGATATCTAAACAAAATCTGAGTTAGATGGTCTTGTAAGAGACTTGAATCTTCTTTGAAAGATTCAAATCTCTTACAAGATCATCTAACTCATTTCGGGAAAAGCATTTTGGCTCATTTGACATACCTTCAAAATCAGCATAATTTTGTGATGAACTTGGTCCTTCAATATCTTGTTCTAAGCGTTCAGATATATTTTTAAGCACTAAAGAGTCAGGTGAACGCTGCACTGGACGTTGAACACAACTAGTACTTGGGTACTGCCATTTAGCTCGATTTTTTGTGTTTAAACAGTTTACGTTCACGCTACAAAAATAACAGTCTTCGATATGATTTCGTGGTTCTCGCCTAATAGTCGGTGTTCCAAATTTAAAGGCATTTCTTGTACCACTTTTCCATAATCTTAAATGTTCCACACACGATTTACAAACACAATTGGGAGCCCAAGACTTCTCATTTTTATCCAAGAGCATCCCAAAATACTCAAAATAGGTATTTTTTACCAACTCTGATATAACTTTTCTACAATCGTTAAACACGTACTCTCCGCATATATAGCAAAAATGATCTGGATCGTTGAACTACTCATGACGCAAAAACTTCAGATACCGATCTGAACACAGTAAAATACGCCTGTTATCGATTAATACATACGCTTAAATGATAAAAATCAAAAACAAAGTAACTCGAGATGCTCAAAAATGTTGAGGGTAGATTTGAAAAAAAAACAAGTCATAAGTGAACATTATCAACCATAAAATTCGCGGCAACAGACAAAAAGTTAAATTTTGTAAACTAGTGATCGATCATCGACACTTTTATATCATAACTTATAGAGCTAATTTGACATTGTTAGAGCATGTATGTAATGTTTATATAATAAATCAGTGATATAACAAGGGCCTTTTCAGCGTTTATAGACGTTTATGACACCACATTAGTACCAATTATTATTATTATTTAAGGAGTTCGAAGGGTTGGGGTCAAGCGTGTACACAGGCCCCCGTGTCACTGCGACCTTCACAGATCTATTGTAACAGTACCCTTCTGTGTTATCACAGTACGTCTTGGAGTCCTATGCCAACCGCGAATCTTGCTATGTCATGAACTTTGACGTCATATTCATTCTTACCAATAGCAACGCGTTCCAGATATTTAAATTTTCCGCAGTTTTTTCTGCACTTTTGAAATATTAATTTCTGATTAAAAATAAATTATAATCAAAAAAAGACGTATAATTGAGAAGTTATTTAAAAAATATTGACCCATATTTGAATTACATGCATATTGTTCAATTGTTCCGTTCCGATACCTACAGGATTTACACAACACAAAATATAACTTCATAGTCTATATTTAGCTGTAAACTAAAGACTGAAAACAAAATTATTTTCTAAACAAACTCCATAGAAAAGTCACGTATTCCATAGGAAAATTGTTAAATTACTTATTAATGAGGCTGTACTGTCTAATAAATAATCAGAGCGTTGTCTGAGCCCATTTTACAAGCTTTTAGTTCTTAATATTTAATTAAATCCCGAACGCGGGATCCCGCATGACTAGTCCCGTATTTTTGATCTGCGGGATCCCGCGTTTGCGGTATTGGATTCCCTAATTGCAATGATGAAAATATTTAAAAAAATACATGCATATTTTCTATTGAGATCTACCACAATTTGTTGTGGTAGTATCTCAAATCGAAGTGCCCTTGTGGGGTAACTTGCGAATTGTGTCGGGGCGTGAGCCTACCCGCGGGGACAACAGCGGGAGGAACAGAAGGTGTGCCAGCTGGCGAAACCGCTGGGGTACGAGTTATCGAGATACTCAAAGGGGAACGAGGTCGAGGAGGGGAGGATGAAAAAGGAATCGTCGGTACACAGAGTAGGTGGGAGTCTAATTTCACTTCAGGAGTCGCAAGATAATTAGCTTTGCCGAAGAAATTTTAGCTGTTGCTGACTACATATGATATGCTATTTTCAAAAATATAATTCTGATTTTTATCAGCTCTAGTTTCTGAGTTTCAGCTATTAAAAACAACAGAAAAAAACATGTATTTACTAAGAAAAATTTTATTAAAAAAATAATTAATCATTGAGTTCTAAAAAACTTCGTTTTAAAGCTCTTCTCTGATGTGTAGACTTTGGAAAATGACGTATCAGAGACCAACAAATGTCAGACATCATATTAGAAACCCCAGAAACCTTGACAGCGCTCTTCCATGACGCGTAAGTCCTGATGCATACGCTCTCCCTGCTCTTCGCTCATATCTCCTAAATTTTCCGGAAACCTGTCCAGGTGACTATGGAGGAAGTGGAGTTTTATGCTCATATTGCACCCCATATTTTTTAATTGTAGCAGAAGGTCTTCTACAAGTTCAATATAATTTTCTGATTTTTTATTTCCGAGAAAATTCTGCATCACAGAGACGAAAGCTGTCCAAGCCTTTAGTTCTAACTCAGTCATATAATTTCTGAATTGAGTATCTTTCGTAAGTTGTCTAATTTGGGGGCCATCAAAAATACCGGCTTTAATCTTTTCCATAGTGAGCTGAGGAAATTTTTGGCAAACGTTAGAAAAGCATAACAAACTGTTTCATGATGCCCAGTTTTATATGTGATGGTGGAAGGATAATTTTGTCACGAGCTACTAATGAATTCTGGACTATATTTTGCTTTCCAGGCTTCATATTTTCTCTTAAAGGCCAGTTTTTTTCTTACCCAATGCTCTTGTTTAGCTCTATTGTCCCAAAGACGTATAAAACAGGGAAACTTAGTGTAACCACTTTGTTGACCGAGAAGAATGTTCACCATTTTTAAATCGACACAAATTTGCCACTTATGGTCATTGTATTTTATTTTGTTCAAGACTAGCGAAATGTTACAATATTCTTCCTTTAACTTTGTACTGTGGGCAATAGGTACCCCAGCGTATTTATTTCCATTATGTAATAGAATACATTTTAGGCTACGTTTTGAGCTGTCAATGAATAAACGCTAGTCGTTTGGTTCGTATTGTTTCAAGCCCATTTTTATCAACAAGTTTTTGATATCTGATCAAAAGGTAATACCGTTTTCTTCGGAAAAATAACGTCGTAATTCTTTATCTCTTTCACGATAAAAACTTATTTTAGTATCTGAGTAAAGCAAATTTTTTTCTTTGTCTTGATGATTCGATAAATAGTATTTATTTTTAACTTCAGCCCGGATCTTCGCTGCATTATATCCGGGAACGTATTATACGCACATATTCTTTCATCTGGAATCTTCATCTTGAACTACGTCGTGATTGCTCCTTATTTGATTTGCCGCTGCGGATATTTTTTGCAAAAGTTCTTCCCTGCTTCCAATGGTAGTGCTGTAAACTAGTTGCTTCATATGACGCCATAAATAAAAGTCGGGTGGCGTCATATCCGGGCTTCGCGCCTGCCACGCCATTGGGCTGCCTCGTCCAATCAATCTATCTGCGTACGTAGCATTTAAGTGATTACGAACGATTATGCTGAAGTGAGCTGGGGCGCCATCATGTTGAAACCACATTCTCCTTCTTGTTTCTAAATCCACATCTTGTATTAGAAATGTTAAATAGGCTTGGCATGTCAACCTGGAAGTATTTGTGTCTGTCTTTGTTTGCGTCCCAAGGGACTCACTATATCAGGCAAAGTTTGTAGACGTTTACTTGAGCTTAAAAGTTCATTATACTCGAAATGAATGCCCAGCAGCTGTAGAATGAATTGTGAAGTAAATATAAATCCTAAGGCCTAGCTGAGGTTTTGTTTTGAAGTAGGTACTATGCCTAGCAGTGGCGTAAGTTTTGTAGCACCGACAATAACGAAATTAGTTATAAAACTATCAAGGAAGTATATAAAGTCGATGATGTAGCAAAAAAAAATAATACTTTGAAGTGAACAGTATGTATGTATTAAGTATGTGAAGAAAGAAATTATAAATTAATATTTGGAAAAGTATAGCCTAACAGTGGTATTATAATGGCATAAGAAATATCGATCTTATAAGTTTTATTAAACAGTTTATCACAATCGAAGCCTAGCAGTGGATTATGATGATACTTAAATAGTTCAAGTTAGAGTTATAAATAAGTAGTTATTTGAATAACAAAATATTAGCTCTCCAAATCGTATATAATGACGCATTTTATACTAAGGCTAGCGAGATTTAAATTTATTAGAAGATGAAGAAGCTTTGGTGTAACATTATTTAAAGGCACTCAGTTGAATCGTGTATGTATGTATTAATATTCGCGGTGAACTATGTTTTTAAAAAGGTCGTTTTAACTATCAAAAGCCACGCAAGTCTAAAATTTTAGCTAAGCTATAAGACTTTATGGTTATGGTGATTTTAAAGGAATAAAAACTTAAAGTAAGAATATAATAGTAGAATATAAAGTTACAGTAGTTGTAATCCCGGAGAGTGATTTCAGAAAAAAAAAAGTAGATTAACATTTTATACGCAGGAGTAAAGTCTGTAAAACGGGACTCAATCAATTATTTAAGTCAGTGAAGCAGGACTCATACTGTTATTACATATTATGTTTATTATGTTATTACATATGTAGCGCTCGTAGCCCAGAAGCGCTCGCTGATCTCAACCGATCAGCCAGGTTAAGCAATGCACACGGAGGCAGGGAACCTGATGGGTGACCAAAGTAGCAATTTATCACGAGCGTTTCCGTGCTTCGGAGGGCACGTTAAGCTGTCGGTCCCGCCCGTTGTCGATTGACTAAAGTCAATAAAACCAAGTCAGAGGCCATTGTGCGGTTTAAAAAATCTGACTCCAGGGTCATCCAACTTCACCACACACTTGACTAGAAGAAGATTACAATTTAGTCAGTATAGCAGAGCCTAGGTTTTTATTATTTCAAGTCATTTTAATACGTTAATGTCAATACTGTACCGAATAGAAAAGCCGGTCTGTACTTGAATCGAACGATAGTTTACTAATGATATTTGTTAAACAACCGCTTGTAAGACTCCACACTAACAACAGTTATCTATCACATAGGTATTGGGGTAAATCTTTAATGTAAGATTTAGATCAAGGGTATGAAGCCTTTTGCACTATGAAAGTGGAATATGTATAGAAGAGAATAAATTAGTGATCGGTCTCAAATATCAGACAAACCGTAAGGTGACCAGAGAATGAATTTAAAAAGGAAACGATAGCATTCTCGTATACCTAATTAAGTAAATACTAACGTCTTAATTACATATATCGCAAATCGTAAGAGTTGATCAAAATAAATAAATAAGTTCGTATGTAGTATAAATTCGTAAAGTTGTATTGAGTACATGGGTTGTTTAAGTAAACGAATGATGATTTTATTAAAACTCAGTTTAAGATATAGTTGAGTTTAATTTGGTGAAGGTGAAGAAGTGGACTAAGGGATTTTTATTGTTTTACTAAGATCCATAAAAAAAAAGAGAGCCTTGACCGTTTTAATATTAAAAAAACATAAGAAATAAATACAATGAAGCCAATCAATCAGCTTAAATAATAATGTAGCATAATTGGCAAGTTGCATTGCAAATCTTTAAAAACATTGTTACGCACTTTCTTGTTTTAGTGATTTTGGGTCGTTTCCCACGCACAGCTGCGTTATATGACCATAACAGTTTCCTCTGGACTAGGTACTATTGTAAAGAAAAATAAAAGGGATGCGTTTTAAGTACAAAACTAAACAACATTGTTTCAAATATTCTCAAGCTTGTATTTGTTGACTTTCTTTCCGAAATTCTATTGCTTTATAGGACTCTTTGTGAAGCTTGTAACATCTGCACAACCGCTAGGAATTTGACGTAGCCAGTATTTGTATTATGAGGGTTCAGTTAGTTAATTGTTTTATTGCAGAGAAACAAATCGAGTTACTATGCTATCTATATTTTGTCAACCAAGCAGAGTCTATAAATAACATGTAATAACTACAATGAAACAGGAATAGATAGGTAGAAAAACCTGAATTGCACACTTACAAGGGAAATCATACAAAGAGAAAGTTATGAACTAAATGTGTGCGAGTGCACATAAATAAATAATACTAGAAACAGAAAAGTTATAATACTATAAAAATATTTTTTTGGTAGAATTTGAACTTTTACATTATATATCTTATCGATCCATTAATTTGCAAATGTTCGTTTAAACAATTGACTGAATTTTCTAAGAATGGGTGACGCTAGAACTTAAAGAATATAATAGCGTATTTATTGGTCCATACAAGGACGATATCTTGATTATCACAGTAGTGATAATTCATGAATTAATTTAATACAAAAATACAGGAGTGACAAAGTTTAAATCAACTTTTTTATAAGAATATTAGTCTGTTGCTTTCCTCAGCTTACACAAAAAAAATGGTTCACTCATTGCGATTTATAAAAGGTCTGGCAAGGTTTAAAATATGTAAATTCACCTTTCGACCTACGTTCAGAAAGTTTAATTTCCAGAAAGTGGACTGTGACGGTATAACCTAGACATCAAATTGAATGTTGTAAATTAGAAAGCCGCACCAGCCAAATTCAAAGGAACACATTTTTTACTATCCTTTACAACCAATTTTAAAAGTGTAAGCTGAAAGGCAATGCGTAAATCTTTGAAATACTTAACACCCCAGGAAACGAACATTTGTGACCCATAAATTTATAAAATTTATGAGAGTTTTTATTCTCTATACTTAGAAACAATATTCTTTCTTATCTTTATTATTTTAAGAGGTATTGATGCTCGCCAAATGTTTTCTAGTTCCAGGAACATAATAGCCAGCGGTGTTCAACCCCTGGAGCGAGTGAGAGCGTGGATTAAAGACGCTTGCGAGAAAGAGAAGAGACAATGTCGCAGGCTACCCCTAAAGGCTCCACCAATGACGACATGAAACGTGGACCTACTTTGAAGCGGAAAGAATCGTTTTACCAATGAGGATGATGTGGGCGGCTCCAGGCTGCGCAGGAGCTGAAGATGAAGAGAAGGAAGAGGTGGACACTCAAGTTTTAACCGTGAAACTGACATCACGCGTGTGGGCCTTCAGCCATTTTCTCTATTTTAGATAACTAAAATGTAACCGAGTATTAGTCTATAATTAAGATAATCTTGTTATTATAGTGGTTGTAGTGTTTGTGTCCGGCCGGCGCAATAAAAGTTAAGTAAAACTGTATTAGTCCTAAGACGCTCTATACTTCCTGTATCCTGCAAGGGATTGTTATGCGACTGTTAAAGCCAGTTAAATCTATAATGCCTAATCAAGGCTCAGTAAAGTAGAATCTCTCGGTGTCTTCTAGCTCTGGTAGGGGGACTTGTCTCCGTATGAAACAAGGGCTTGCCCCGAGGCTAAGGGTTTACTAAAGAATAGAAACCGCTACTGTTGTGGGGTCTATGCTATAGTAAGTAGCGGTGGAAGAGCTATTTCCCAATTTATTGAATTATTTATATTATTGACCGCATAACAATTTCTGAATATTTATAAAACACCTAAGCTTTGCTTATATGTACAGATTTCCTATGCATTACCCCAATAAATCTCCTAAAAGGTCTTGGTTGGTTTAATTTCATAACTCTCATGATCAAGAAAACTCAAGCCTCATTTATAATCTCTCAATATCATTCTTATGAAGCTAGTTCTCCATTTACTAAATCTCAGCATTTTCAATTATTAATCGATGTAGATATTTTTTTGACAAAGTAAAGCTGGATTCATTGATCACATTCTTGAAATTCTTTTATTCTTCTAAAATATAACATTAATATGTAGTCATTTAATTCCAACATAAAATATCTGATTTTTCATGCAAATTCTAAACAAAGTAATTGAGTTCAAGACACAACGACTTCAATTCCATTATTGAAGTCGAGCTCTTTTTATTTATTGCATCAATAAACACTGCACTGTATAATCTGAGCTATAAACATTATATCAAGTATACCATATAAAGATTGGGACTTTGAGTCATAGACTACAGCAATACACAATTACAAATACACAATAAAAGCGCAAATATATAAATGGGGCCCCACAAAAATAAAGAATATTGCTATATCTGTAAGACAAGTTGGGTATGTAAGGCTTTCTACTGTCGGTTCATCCTGGCATGAAATACGGCGTCTGTATCTTGTATCCCGCTTGGTTACAGGTAAAAACTTTTAATAAATTCGAGATTGAGTCATGTATTTGCCTTCTTGTTTTTATTATTAGTAACTCATTATCTCTGTCTATCTACAAGTAGGGTATGTAAGGCTTTCTACTGTCGGTTCATCCTGGCATGAAATATGGCGTCTGCATCTTGTATTCCGCTTGTTTATGGACAAAACCTTTTAATAAACTCAGGATTGAGTCATGTATTTGCCTTCCTGTCTTTATTACGAAGAATAAACATCTAGAGATAAAATAAAAGTCTTGACCTAAGTACTCTCTCTAATGGTGACAAATATATGAAGTCAAATAAGTTTGTCAACAGAAATGACAAAGAAAATGATAAAGCTAGTTTACTGATGCAATTTTATAGACGATCACAGTTAAGAAAGGTAATCTACTACTATGAAAATGAAATAAAATCATTGGGGTGGGTTGGTACCGTTACAGAAGGATTAAATAAACTTAAAAGAAAAATTTATCTTGTAGAGTAGCCTAAATCGCCCAACGTTTTAGTCTTAGTAGCCTATCATAAAATCACAGTATATTTATACAGGGTGTTTAGTTCATTTGAAACAAATCATACTTACATTTTCTTCCCTAAGTCTTACCATTTTTTTTAAGAATTGTTAATTTTTTTTTTTTTGAAATTTTCCCAAATTTTACAGTTTTAGCTTAATAAATTTTAGTTTGACTTGTTTCTGTACCGATTTTTTGTTTTTTTCAAGTCAGGGGTGTATTCCTCGTTTTAAAATAAAGTAATAAGGCTCAAATTATGTCGATCTACCAAGTTAGGCTCTTTTTAAAGTAAAAAAATATTTTAAAAGAATCGGTTATCTTAACTTTGCAACTAATTTTAAAAAAAAAACTAAGACCGGTTAGGAACTTCGAGTGGTTTTAAAAATTGGCCTATTTAATACTCTTTTTAGCGATATATCACATGTCTCTTAAAACTTCAATTTGTCTAACAAAATTTTACATTAACTCTAGAAGGGGCATTCCGATGATGTTGGTGCATAAATTCACGTAACTTGTATTGTTGCTATTTTTTTGTTTAATAGTAGCAGGTGATCACTAAACTGTATTCTTACACATAGTGCAGTTCGGAGCACTACCAGACTGGGTATTTAAAAGGAGTAAAAAAAAATTAGATCAGTTGCGGTTTTATTTGGTTCAAAGAATTACATTAAAATTAATTACAAATTCTGCTCAAATTGAGCACCCCTATTGCGTATACACGCCCGACATCTTCTACGTATCTCAACTGTTATAGTTCGAAGCCTCATTTCCTCCTTCATTGTGGTAAAAGCTGTATTGATTTTTTGTCTTAATTCTTCTTCACTTCTTATTTCATTTTCATAAACGAGTTCTTTTGCTCGCCCCCAGACAATAAAATCTAAGGGTGTAAGGTCTGGGGACCTTGCGGGCCATGCAATTGGCCCAAGTCTCCCTATCCACGAATTTGGAAAGACAGCGTCCAGGTA
Source organism: Aproaerema taeniolella (assembly GCA_949987775.1). Taxonomy (NCBI): domain Eukaryota; kingdom Metazoa; phylum Arthropoda; class Insecta; order Lepidoptera; family Gelechiidae; genus Aproaerema; species Aproaerema taeniolella. The sequence goes on from OX465245.1 coordinate 12,114,137, forward strand.
TTACCTGACAGTTCTTCGGTAGTGGGCAGGGCAGCCATCATTTTGAAAAACGATTGGTCTGTCTTCATCCATAATAGGAATTTCACTCATTAATTCCGGGAGATCGTTTTGTAGAAAATCGAAATAGTTTTCTCCATTCAGGTTATTGGGCAAATAGTGTCTTCCAATTACACCTGCCCAAACATTCACATTGAATCGCAACTGATGCGATGTCACTCTCTTATTGTGTGGATTCTGGTCTTTGTCAGCCCAAAAATGTAAATTATGTTGGTTGAAAATTCCTTCACGTGTGAATTTCGACTCGTCTGTCCATAAAATACTTTTTAAAAATTCACCATCTTCAACATCGGTATGAAGCAGAAAACGGCAAAATTGTAGGCGACGTTCTTCGTCTCCTTCCATGATACCTAGAATTTAAAAATCTGTATTCTAGTCTAAGCTTTTATTATTTACGTGGATAGGTACCCATAAATCTCATAACTCAAAACAAGAATAACATAAATTTATTATCTCATTGCTACGTAAAGCAATATCTCTCATAATTTATTTATTGATTCAACAAATTTATGAAAATGAAAAATAATAAATATCTAATTGGAAAAATTAATAAAACTCTTATTTGAAAAATCCACCAGTAACAAATTAAAAAAATTGAACTAAAAAGTAGCTTATATCCTTTCGCTCACTTTACGTAGTTTACGTGTTGTAAGTACCTACAAATTGTCGATGGTGTTAAATAAGACGTTCTGTATCACTCTTTTAAATGTGTTAAAATATCGTCACGTCACAGATTCAAATATTTTTGACAGTACTACGTACCACATCAAGCAAGGTACGTAGATAAAATACTATGGAAGAAATAACCTTTAATTTTTTTTATAAGTCTTAAAGAATAAAAATTACCTTGCACAGGTAGTGGAATGGATGTCTGCGATCTGCGTATACAACTGACCATACTTTCCACACAGTAAAACCTAGATCTGCAGCTACTTTTCTTACGCGCGTCGTGGCATCGTCATCAAAAGCCGCCAAAATTCTCTCATCTAAAGTGACATTGTACAGTCTTGGGCGGACTCCTGGTTCCCGGTGTTGTAAATTGCCGGTTTCGCGTAATCTACGATACGTATGCAAACGTATCATGACTGGGCAGCCTTCTCGTAGGGTACAGCTCTCCGTAGTCTTCTTGCCCTGCGGCCGTTACTATTAGCTCTTCCATATACCACAAGTATGTCGGCATACTCTTCGTTAGTGAAGGGGGTGTGTTGAGCCATTATGGCGTCAGGTGTCGGGATTAAATCCAAACACAACACACAAACACTCGCAACAAGAGATAAAACTCAACAACCAAACTTAACGAGAGTCAATCAAACAAACAAAAATTTAACTTAACAAAACAACAAAATTCCAACTAAATGGTTCGATGAAGACAAACACGCAAGGAGACGCACATACAGTCAAATCTCGACTAACCCCAAGAGCAGGGTTGGCTATTATTAAGATAATTATTTTCGCTGATAATTATCCGATAATTATCTGATAATTATCCAACTACCAAACCAAATATCATATATGTAAATGAAAGTTTTTTTTCTATATTTAGATACTACTTTTAGTTTTACCTGTGACTAATTTTTTTAAATAATAAACTATTAATTTTTATATGTGTATGACTAAATTATTTGTTGTTTTTGAGTGCTATTTACTAATTTTTTAATGAAATAACATGCAATTATAAATGTATTAATATATAAATTGTTTGTAACACTATAAATAAAAGGCATTTTTCAAATTTTTATTTATTTAAGATAATTAATTATCTATAACTGTTTTAAAAAAAATGTTCTTGTTCTTATACTCATTATTATTATTAATAAAATCACAGATCAAATCACATACATAATTATTTTTATTTCTAATTTTTAGCTAATAAATTCAATGGGATATCATCCTCATCATCTGAAACTATATTTACGTTTTCTGTGTCGCCTGGTTCTAGTTGTCTGGTTTCTGTATCAGTCACTTTATCACCACCTGCAACCCAGCTCAAATCTTCACTCCTGTTTTCGCTATCTTGATTGAAGTATTTAAACATAAATACTAGCTTTGCAGCCTTTACATTCCCTAATCGGTTCCTTAGTTTTGATTGTACTAATCCAAATGAAGAGAACTGCCTCTCTAATGCTGCTGTTGATGCACTAGCTGTTAGGAGTTGTTCACAGAACGCAAGGAACTTTTCTTTTTGTGGCCAGAGACTTTCATTTTCTAATGTTACTGAAGCCCACCATAGCAAAGGAGAGGTATTTATAAAATGAGACCCGAAAATATATTCTGGAAAAGGCTCTGATTTCGTTAATAACGCCATAACAAAGGGTACAAAGTTTTTGTCATTTTGATTTATGTACTCAAAGCCTTCCTTTTTTTCCGTATTGCTTAGATTCTTGCCAAGAAATCTCTGATCAATCATATTTGCAGCATAGTGAGCTCCATATAAAGCCATAGCTTTGCGATTTTCAAAGCATTTTTTGACATTTAGTGGCTGGTCATCGAGATCCAATCGTAATTTGTGCCATATTTCTACTGCTACAGCAATTGTACTGGAGTTCCTTTGCATTCTGTCTAAAGCTATACTAATAGGAGACAATCGCTGAAGAAAATCGACTGCATTCATAGTAACTTGGCTGTCATTTACAATTTTTATTATGTGACCTTCAATTTCTGACTTATGATCTTGGCAGATTTGGACAAGAATTCCTCGGTTATCTAAATAGGATCTAAATGTGTCGCTCATTGTGTTCCATCTCACTTCTTGAGGAATAACAAGCATTTTCCCTCCTGCTTGTTTATACAAAGCCGATGGAATATGTTTATTACGAAAATACTTGATTACTTGCATTACAGAGGATTGAACAGCAGGGATTTCCAAGTCTTGTGCCAGCAGATTTAAGAGATGTGCGGAACATCCGTAATATAGAATATCGACTTCTAGGGCTAGCTCTCTTCTCATTTTTGCAACGTTTGCAGCATTGTCAGTGACATAGCTTCTTATACGCACTTGAAAATTTTTCTCTGTTTGTTTTATTGCATTCAGAGCAATGTCTTTTAAATTCTTACCTGTGTGTTTATTTACACCAGTGTCAATAGTATCTACTAAAAATGAATCTCCTTTTGGAGTCATTATACTACTGCACACTAATGGCTCATTATGGACGTTACTCCAGCCATCTAAAGCCATGCAAACTGTCTTCTCTTTGATTTTTTCTTTGCATTCTTCTAATGTTTCTGTATACACTTTCTCTAATATACTATTTCCAATTTCTTTTCTTGATGGGGCTTTATATCCTGGCCGCAATAATGAGCACAAACCTTTAAATTGAGGATGTTCTGCATGTCTAAATGGCGTATTAGTAGCGTAAAAATATCTGCCCATTTGCATATCTATCTTTTCAGAATATTCTCTCGTAGTAGTAATTACATCAGTATCTTTTTTTATTAGTAGTTTTGTGTTCGTCTGTTTTGTCTGAGGTTGGTCGTCATTGATAACTTCAAATCCCGAGTCTGAAATAAAGCAAAATAATAGAAGTTGATAATTAGCTTCTTTCTAAATTTGATTCTATTACATTTAATTATATTTATTAACGTGGTAGACAATGTAACAGATAATTTATTGGCCTGTCAAAAAGTAACAATCACACCGATGCCATGGCCCCTCACTAGGAAGATTCTGTATCGTGGGTGACACACACACACAAAGACGGACACAACACACCCAGCCCAGAAACCAGTAACAGACATTCTAACTTTTTATTCTCATGTCTGCCCTGACTGACAGGGAATCGAACCTGGGACCTGCAGCTATTACTACGCCACGGCAGTCGTCAACAAAGGAATAAAAAATTAACTCACCTTTGCTGGTATGGTGGTGGCTGCAAGATGGTTGTGGTGCAACTTGGAGGGATGATGATGGCATAGATACTGAATGTTCTGAACTTTGGGTTTCACTTTCACGGGAAGAAGGTTCACTAGAAATCTTGTAATGTTTTTCCATTCTAGGCAAGATTCCCTGCATTTCTTTTTTACATTTCTTGCATCTAGCCCATAAACCACTATTTTTAGTTTTAATGCAGTCAAACTTTGACCATATTGGATTAAGTTTTCTAGGCATAATGTTTTTCTTTATTCAATTTCGCAGCGCACACTACAGTTCACGAAAACAAATAACAGTGAGGTGAATTCCCCTTACAGATGACATTTGGCGGCAATGACATTTGGCGTTCGGATACACGCTTAATATTGTGACGAAAAAACATGCGTTTGGATACACATATATATTATTTCGTTTTGTTTTGTACAATAACAGTTACTCGTTATTATCAACGATAATTATCAACACATAATTATCATGATAATTATCGTTGATAATTATCATGATAATTATCACGATAATTATCCAGGCCAACCCTGCCCAAGAGTAAAGTAAACAAACAAAAGGCGCCCGCACAACCAATTAACGGCCGACACGAAAGAGATAGATAGCTAGTGCGCAAACAAGATTAAGACAACGCAATGGATTGTAAAACCCATAAAAAGCAGTTTACCTGCTATAACCTGCTATCGTTCGGGATTTTTTAAGAAAAAAATAACAACAATACAATTTACGTGAATTTATGCACAAAAATCTTGTAATGCCCCTTCCACAGTTAATCAAAAATATTGTTAGACAAATTGAAGTTTTATGATACATGTGATATATCGTTAAAAAGAGTATTAAACAGGGCAATTTTTAAAATCACTCGAAGTTCCTAACCGGTCTCAGTTTTTTTTTTAAATTAGTTGCAAAGTTAATATAACCGATTCTATTAAAATATTTTTTTACTTTAAAAAGAGCCTAACTTGGTAGATCGACATAATTTGAGCCTTATTACTTTATTTTAAAACGAGGAATACACCCCTGACTTGAAAAAAACAAAAAATCGGTACAGAAACAAGTCAAACTAAAATTTATTAAGCTAAAACTGTAAAATTTTGGGAAAATTTCAAAAAAAAAGAAAAATTCTTTAAAAAAATGGTAAGACTTAGGGAAAAAAATGTAAGCATGATTTATTCCAAATAAACCCAGCTACCTCCCATTTCCGTTTGTCGGACCATCTACCAAACAGCCTGTATATTGAAAATCACATCACATTTATTATAAAATCACAGCCCAGAAGATCACGTTTATTTGAAAGGCATTCGACCAAGAAAGTAGTCTATCAGTTTTCACAGTAACCAAAATATCGCAAAGAAAGTGATAGAATGATGACGTTGATGCAGTTATAATGAGATGGATGATATATGGAGTAACTGTTAGTTCATTTTGCAAGGGAAAATCAACCTTGCTGTTTTATGTCACGCGAACGAATTTAAACCTTAGGGTGGTAGACCACATTTTTGACCGACTCTACATAAGCCTAATCTAAATCGTCTAATAAAATCAGTATATCCTGAAGTTCATCCTCTGAACCATTTATTGGCGCCGTTGATGGTCCAGCTATTGTATGTTAAGATGTTGAAGGGCCAGCCCCTTTAAGTTCCGGTGGTTTTGGGTAAAGAATTTAGGAATTATGCATCCCAATCTTACATCCGAAGTCTGAAAGGTGTTGCAGCAGGTTTTACGGATACTAAGGTACAAACGTATCCTAGTGATTGCCTGCATCATAGGCAGCTGTGCAGTTCCACATTTTAGTTTTAACTATGTTCATGATACTAAAGCCAACCCCTCGCTCCACCGTAGCATTGCTGATTGGCAGCAAAAGGGCGCGTAAAGCAAATTCCACTAACTCTCTTAAAAATAAAAAAATAAATAAAATTGTTTGTTTAGTAAAAAGTTCATACATGGGTAAAAATAATGCTGTTAACTTAAATTCACACGTACTGCCCACCAGCGTTTTTCTTTTCGAGTAACGTCATTCATAGTTTTCTGCTGTCCAATTGTCAATGCAAGAACTGTGCAGAAGTATAGTTCTTGAGAAAACGTTTCGTTACACTAATTTTTTATCTTTTTTTTTGGCTGACGCCAAAAGTAGCCTAAATCGCCCTAATTTATTTTTTCGAGATAGCCTAAATGGCGATTGGTCGCCGATCGCAATTTTTTGTCGCCCCGAAACTCTTCGATATAGCCTAAATGGCGAAAATTTGTCTAATCTGACACCACTGGTCGTGCTTTCTTACACGCGTCGTCTAAGGCCTCTTCTTGCGAAGCATACTTCAAATTATTCTTTTGACATGCACTTCTGATCAAAAGTAAACTTTGTTTTTTGTTCATTAAATCAATAATCTTCTTTGTATGTGTTTTGCAACTAAACCATGAAAAATCAACTTGCACTTCAAACATGGTGATTGCTGTCGGGATATATTTTTTTCGTATAAAATGTGTGAAATTTTATTTTTTATAATATCTGAAGCTATTCGTACTACTTTACATAAATTCATGGCGAATCTTTATTACTCTACCACTCCCTGAAAGCAGTATAGTCATATATGGAAACCTTAGCTACACCATCTGTGCTTTATATTTGGCGTGGCCTTTCTACTGTTATACACCTCTTGCAATCAGGGCAATTGTTATTTTGTAATAATCTTCATGTAAGATAGCCACTAAAATACACTACACTACAGCTTGTCCTGGTAAAAATAATAACTCTTCATTTCCTGGAATTGAGAGAAATATGTTTTCTTCACTATCTTCTTCTGGTACACCTACTTTCGTTATATCCTGCTCTGACTTGTCAAAGTTACCTTTTTCTGTGTCCCTCTCCTCACTAAATACTCAAAGCCGGTCAGCAAAAAGCTTTTGTGTTTTTCACAATTTGATCCCCTTATTTGAGCTGCAGTCATTTTAGTTATTATTGAAAGCAAAAATAAAATGTGTTACAGTGGGGTTCTTGTTTGTGGGACTTTGTTGGCCAATTAAACCAAAAAGTTTTTCCAATGAATGTTTGATTGCCTTAGATTCAAGTACGTGAAATTCATGTTGCTGACATATTGCCATATTTCTCTTAAACTTTTCAAAATACCCTTTCATAGATTTTACATTTATAGCACTTTTACCGTTTTTATTTACTAATTCAATGGTTTTCATTTTTTTTTCAAAATGCCCAATCGTTCATATGATTGGTTTTTTTTTGACACATTTTCCCTTTTATTCTTTTTAATATAATTGGGACCTGAGGGACCATTAGTCAAGTCAAAAAGATTATCCAGCTTTTTTACTACCTCTGCAGTTTGCAACCTTTTCTGTTTTTAGTATTATTTGTTTCCGCTTTAGAGAGCAATTTTTTAAAACAGCGCTGGTAGAAAATTTCTCAAAAAGCTTTCTAAAAATCATAACTTCTAAACTACAAAAATCGCGTAGCATACATGGGGTATTTTCGGATTCGCCCTGGGTGAGAAATCTAAAAAAAAATTGTTGACGTCACCTTTTGGACCATCCTGTATGTATATTTGAGCAGATTCATCTATATCACAAACTTCTAAATAATCGCTTGCTAAAATAGATTCAAATCCATCTGTTTGTGGTAGCGGATCAGTACTAGACAATTCTTGATCCTCCTTGAGATTTTTCATTTCTTTTACTGTGTCTTTAAACTTCATAACACGTTTCAAACTATTTTTTTTCTGATTCAATGATTTGTGTGCATGATACATTGTAATTACATCCAGATAAATAACGATAACGGCCAAACCTTTTTTCGATACAATCTGATTGAAATTTTCCCAGATTCTCTTGATGCCTTTGTCTACTTGTTGATGGGCCATTCATTTGTGATTCACTTGTTAAAATTGACGACTCTTGAAAGTGTTTTGGAAGATTTGAAAGTAAGATTTTTGAAAGATTTTGAAAGTAAGACGTGATATCCTCTTTCGAAACTTGTGCTCGTGTTTGTTTTATGTTAGAACACAGTCTTGTAGATAGTTTTGATTTTTGTCTTTCGATAAAAGAATAATACCACTCCTCTCCAGGCATGTTTGCACTAAAACGTTGACTTACTGTACCCTTAGAATCAAGGAAAGACTTCACTAGAAGCCTCAGTTCTAAACTTGTCAGAGGATCATTCAGCTAAAATCATTATGCCTTAGACCAGCTTGTCTTCTTCAAAATTTAATTCAGTTGGTCGGCCAACTTTATTCACCGTGTAGCTACGGATTAGAATATAGCTACGGTCTCCCCCGCCTATCGTAAAAGGCGACTAAAGGGGGACTCGGGATCGCGGGCGTCAGCAGCGGGGGCTGCTGCGTCTTAAAATTGACCCCAAGATGGGCGGTGATATGACGTGACCACCATGTCGCTGCGCACCTGGCTGATGCGGGGGCATGTGGCATTAACCTCCTGCTCCGGGAGGAGCCTCTCGGGCGTGATGCTAGGCGGGCACCGGTGCGTTCTTCGGAGATCCCGGAGCCTCCTGAAGATCATCGAGGGTGATCACCGTGGAGTTTTTTAGTGGGTAAAAATCCCACATAACCTAATTCCTCCCCCGGAGGCTGGGTACCTGGATCGCAGGTTTTTCGCCACGCAAAACAAAAACAGACTACTAAAAAACCTAATTGTCGCAGTTCCGTCTATCGCAATCGAAAAAAGAAGTCGAATGACTTATAAACAGACAAAATCAAACATTTTACACATTTCCGATTGTTATTTAGGAAATGTATTAAATAAAAATCATTTCACACATTTCCGGGCGATTTTAGGAATTATATACATTTCCTAGGAATTGTATACAATGACGAATTTCATACATTTCCGTTAACATATACATAGATAGAGTTTTCTTCGCAATTATGATTTTACTAGCTTTCCACTCGCGGTTCAGCCCGCGTGGACTACAGGTTAAATCGTGCCCAGCTGTGGGATGAAGTGTAGCCAAGTCCTTTCTCAAATCTGATTAGAATTTTCTCTAACTATCCAATAGATCTTATGGTTGTAACTCATCAGGAAAGCCAGTTTATTTTATTGACAAGAATCACCGAAAGAGAAATAAATAACACAATACAGATATCGCCATAGTGGTACTATATCTACCTATAGCTCGACTCTCCAATGTAATTTGAATTATGAAAGAGCCTCGGGGATCTCGAGATTCTCCTCTTACATTCATTTATATCCACATAATAAAGTGAAGAATTTAATAAAGTGGATATTTTATTATGTTGCTCACGTTGCTAAAAATAGATTTTAATACCGACAGTAACTTGGAGTATTTTATCTGAGGCAGAATTACAAGTTAATCAGAAAAGCAAAGCAATTACAAGTAACTTTTAGTCTTCATTTTGTATAAACATAATCAAGTTAATTAGTGAGGATATATATTTTAACTAGCTTTTCGCCCGCGGCTCCGCCCGCGTGGACTACAGGTTATATCGTGCCCAACTGTGGGATACAATGTAATAAAATGTAGTCTTATCTATCTCTGTACTTAATTTCATCAAAATCGGTTCAGTAGTTTAGGCGTGAAAGCATAACAGACAGACACAGTTACTTTCGCATTTATAATATTAGTAGAGATTAATATGAAAGTATGTACAGAGGACCGCACATCAGGTTACCACACGTGTGCACTCTGTGCTATTACGATAAGAACAAATGGGGTAACCTGATGCGCTGGCCTCTGTAAATTAATTATCAAAAAATCAAAAATATATATTTGTATAAACTACGGTCGCCGAGCAGAAAGAATTTCGTACATTGACCTATTTACCTACTGACAGTGGTCACAAACATTTTTTGTCGTGTACTAGTTAAAAATATAGGATTTTTATATTTACCTACCTTGAATAACGGAAAAGTGGCAAATAAATATTTTTATTTGAAATAGGTATTCTATTCTATGACAGTTTTTGGTAATAGGTAATATAATTAGGTATTTAGATTTGATGTTAATAAATAAAATCATTTTAAAAATAAATATTTATTATTTATTAATCAGAATCAGATTCCGTGGTATCAGAGCTGCTGCTTTCCTCAGACGACGTTTCACCTGTTACATTGATGATAAAAGAATCAATAGTTTTGTCGATATTATTGTCTAAACCACCTAATTTTATTTCCTCCTTTTTTACGTGGCTTACACAGTTTTTCCATTTTTCCGGTGTAATGTTTTTCAACGCCTCTTGGAGCAGTTTTTTTACGTCTACCATCTTAAATGTGGTATTATTTCTTGCCACGTAGCCCTTCACGTCTGCCCACACCAATTCAATAGGGTTCAACTCACAGTGGTATGGAGGTAATCTAATACCTCCACACCAACTTCTTTCGCCATTTCATCTATAACGTACGATTGGTACTCTGTTTTTACACCTTTCACCTTTTCCAATAACTGAACTTTGGTTTCTTTTGGTTCATAAGTAATCTTCTTAGATGTGAGCCATTTTTGAATATTTGTTTTATTCCAACTTGTGACGGGGGTTTTCTCCTTTCGCCTTGAGTGGTAGCTCGCATTATCCATCACAACCACCGCGTTCGGCTCAAGTCTTGGCAACATTTCTTTGAACCAATTTTCGAATTTGGCGGCGTTCATTGATTCGTGATAATCGCCTGTACCTAAAAATTAAATACAAATACAAATGTGTTTATTTCCACAAAAAATAACCTACATTAAAGCATAAAATAATACACGTTTACATGAAGGTGTAGGCAAAGCCTATTGCTAACCTTTGCATTCAAAAACCAATTCTGATTCCGGCACGAATCCTTCTTCGCCTCCAATATGCAGAATAATTAAGCGGTTGCCTTTAGACGTAGGATTCTTAGCGCCCGTCGACAGACCCTCTAAAAAGGCTTGTTTGCGTGACTTCACTGTAGTGTCTTCCCACACTTTGCCGACAGTGTGCCCTGAAAATATATTTTTTGTTTTATTATATGTTTAAATTGAATAGAAAAAAAAAAAAGAGAAATATATAGTATAGTTTTTAAACTAATGAAATCGCGGGTTAAATGTAAATCAAATATATAGTCTTACCTGCATTCACCCAAGTTTCATTCAAGTAATATATTGGTCGTCCTTGCTCTCGAAAAGTTTTCATGTTTTTCAAATATTTTATACGCCACAATGCTATGTCATCTCTATCGATTAACGCATTATTTCTCCTTCGTTTGACATATTTAAATTTCAAATGTTTTAGAACTTTTTTCAGCGATGTCAGGCCCATGCTTGGTAGGGATTCATCGGCATTTACTACCTGTAATACCTTTTTTGCTGTAGGTAACTCTCCTTTTAAATAAAAGCTATGCACAATTTTTCTAATGCACGACTTGTCGAAATCATCTATCTTTTCAATAATTGACATGCGTTTTTTTGGTGCTGCAGCTGGCTTGACAGTTTCCGTTTTAGTGTATTCGTTTAGAATACGGTACACCGCCGATTTCGAAATGCACAAAATATCGGCCGTTTTATCTTTCATCTCCTGTTTTGAAGGATATTTATCGGCAGGCCAAGATTCTTTTACGTATTTAAAGACGTTGATAATCATCAACTTCTCACTTTCACTAAAGTGCGACATTTTTCGCTTCTTCCGCGGAGAAACAAAGTCTTTGAATGGACGCGAGGTTGACGGCCCCGGTTCCATTTTCAAAAAAACTTAACAATGTAGAACCGACTAACAAGAAAACTAAATAACGATAACAGTAATTTAACAAGAAAACAAAACAAACGTCTGCAGAAACTATTTCACTACGAACAAATTGACCGATCACTAGCGCATCCCGTTATGGAATGTCGTCCGTTAAATTTTGATTTTTGAACAAGCGATAAAGCGTCGAGTGGGCGTTATTGGTTTGTAACTCCTGATGCCCGCGGTCGACGCTACCGTGTGAGCGGGATGCAACTTATTCACGCGTGAGAGAGGGAGACAGGTAGAACCAGGTTCTTCCTGCTCGGCGACCGTGCTTTAGAAAACGTATTTAAAGGTTTTTAGTGGGCTTAGTAAGGTTTTAAAGTAAAAGTACGTTCGCCAATACTGAAAATTTCATTCTTCGCATGTAGGCTTAAGGTCCGTACCACAAGCACCAAACTTAACAGTATGGGTCGGGTGGTGCACAAGGCCCTTCGGGTCCACACTCTGAGAAGTGTCTAGAAGGTTTACATGTTCTTGATTCGTCTACGTGAGCACTCAGAAGAGCAATGAAGAAGAAGAAAAATACGTAGAGGTTTACATGTTCTTGATTCGTGTGCGTGAGCACTCAGAAGAGCAATGAAGAAGAAGAAAAATACGTAGAGTTTTACATGTTCTTGAATCGTGTGCGTGAGCACTCAGAAGAGCAATGAAGAAGAAGAAAAATACGTAGAAGAACTTCAGTTTGGTTTTTCTGCCTGAAAAGAAAGTTGTGGGATTATATTTATGTCGTTCACATTATGTAACTAATGTGTTCGACATTTTATTCATTCATTATTGTAGGACATAATTTTTAAAGACCAGCTTTTTTTTTAAACACTTAATTTTGCATTCACAGACTTGATGTCCGTGCCCTTGTCTTATTATAATTTATATTTTTAATACTTATTTCACAAGTTTAACAGATTTTTTACTCTCCATTTGAGCTTTTATTTTAATGCTTGTACCGACTTGAACAAAAAAGAGGTGGTTCTCAATTTGATTTTGTTTATTATTTTGTATGTATGTTACGCGATAAGTTCGCCAATTGTCGCTTGATTTTCAAAATTCTTTTTAGTTCGACAGAAGTGAACTCCTGAAGTGGTCCCATATTAATTTTATCGAAATTAATTCAGCACTTTTTTTAAAAATCAACAAAAACAAATCAAACTTTGCTTAAAGTTTGCTTCTATAGGAACCCGAAGTTGACACGGACACGTTTTCTTGTAATAAAGCAAGCTTCTTTTTCTCTCTTCTTTTCCGCTGTCTAATCCTGTTGGCTTGTCTTCTATTTTCCAATTTCATTTTGCTTTTCAATATGATATACCTAGTCTTTTGTCTCCTTTTTTATCTCTTTCCCTTTCCTTCTCTAGATGTGCTTTTAATTTTTCCGTGTCATTTTTCAATTTCTCCCTCCTTTTTTTTCCTCGCAGCTGCTTCCTCAAAAAAAACCATATTTGAGTCTCATTATCAACGCATTAATAATGTATTAGCAAGCTGTTTAGTGACGCTTGTGAATTGTGACGTGCTTGACCTAAATAAAAAACTTTTAAAGTGTTATTTATGACGTAGGCAAGCACTAAGAAAGGATTTTTCGAAATTCCACCCCTAAAGTGGTGAAATGGTGGTTCGAAGTTTGTATGGAGAAAACAATATATACCTTGAAACAAATAAACGGACTCGTGTTTCGCAATTTTTCTTAAGTTTAATTATATTGAAATGAACGAAACACAATGAAAATGGAACCAAATCAAATAAAACTGAAATAATAATATTTAAGGATAGAGAAATCAACAAAACAAATAATGACAAGACAAAACACAAAGTAAAATAAATCAAAATTAAAATAGACAATGATGATATGTAAAAAAAGTTTAGGAACTTCAAGGAGTTCACTACATGTATTTTGTAAAAACCCGTTTGAGTTAAAGCTCGTAAAAATGAGTGGTCATCTCTTTGGGACATCAATTTTTGTAGACAATCTTCTTTCATTTTATTATTTTTACGTAGTCCACCAGTTCGTGTAATTATTCTTTCTATAGTGTGTTCCGTGTGGTGTTGTTCTTTTATCATTTCGTTGAAGGTTTTATATACAGGGTGTAAAACAGAGCTTAGCAAATGTTTTCTGCTTACATTTTTTATTATTTAATGGAATGTACTCCAGTTTGCAATAAAAAACAATCATAACAACGTAAAACACGAAAACCAGCTACCGCACTCCGCACATCGCACTCCGATAGAAGCCCAGCGCGGGAGCATCGCGCGCGGGGCGCGGTTTCACGATACGTTGCGTTGCGCCAAAGTAGGTAAATAATGAAATAGTAGATTACCCAACAAGTGAAAAAAAGGTGAATTCTTTTCGAGGCACCGGGTTATATGCCGAGAGGAGCGAAGGATTCTAGAATAGAAGAATAGAGACGGATACAAGAGCCGAAATGGTGGAGGGCAAGGTCCTCCATGGCCGCAGTGCGGCCAGTTAATTCTTTTGATTTAGTGTTGGACATTGATATTTCGGTTAGGAGTTCTGAGAGGTTAGGAGTCTTGCGGCCCTTGTTTACTCTCTTGAAGGTCAGTGAGTAGATGTGAATAGTGTTTTCTTTCACTAAATTGGGTTTTTAAGAACTCTTTGTTCCCATGAAGCAAATTCTTTAATAGAACAAGCTATTTCTGCCCTACCTGTTAGTTGGCTACGGATGTATTTAAATAATATCGGTTTTTGAGTGTCGTTTGCGAGGTCGACCGCGTTATCGCAATTTACAAGAAATGAGTTGAGAGTTTCTCTTTTCCCATCGTATGATTTAATGAATTTGAACAAGGTATTCAGCTCCTCGTCGGACATCATGTGAGCGGCTGCGGTTCTCCTAGTTACACGGGGTGAAACGAGAGGTGACTTAGCGTCGCTAGTGCCTTGGCCGGTCGATTCTTGGCCAATTTAAAGAGTTAATTTATCGAAGTCAGCTTTAGTCAACTTTTTCATAACTCAGTTTTCTGAATAATAAAACAGAACAGGTTTTGAGTTAAATTAATCAATATCGATTTAAACAACATTGAATGCTGAACCAAATTGCCAACGGAACCCTAATTTGAGCCTAGACAAAACAATGACCAAAGACTTACAGGAGTAGAAGTGCGGCCGATAAGAGCACGACGGCGGCGGTCAAGCGCATTCCAGAGCGATAAGGGCAGGTGACGTCACAGCTTACTGCAACTTTTAGGTCTTGAACTGGATCTTGGACTGGATAGATTTTATCAGGAACTGAGTTGTCACGGATGATGATTTTGTCTTCAGGTATCTTCCTCTGTAGATTAGGATTTGCCATTTCACCAATTCGCTATCCCACTTGTCTTTCATAGGTTTCATGGTGCTACAGCCTAATGGCTGCAGAATATGGGATGAGTGAGCCGGCAGTTTGAGAATAGTTACTTGGTTGGCTACTAGAAGCTCTATAATACTCAGGTCCACATGTGTTGAATGACCATCATAAATTAATAAGACTGGTCTTTCCGCTCCGATGGCTGGTAAGAAAACTTTTTTGAGGTAATCTTCAAATATTTTGGTTTCCATCCACCCCTTATTGCTTACAGCGTACGCTGTATTAACGCTTTCGTTTTTGAAGAATCACTCCGTCCATAGTTGTTTCCCCTGGAATATTATCAAGGGAGGGATCTTTTCACCGAGCGTATTTGCAGCTAACAGCACAGTGGTGTTATTCCTGCCAGGGGAGCCAGTCGTTCTAGTAGAAGGGAATCCCGTCCGACCAACAACTTTAGTTTTGGTGGGGTCGCTACAGAAGCTGGTTTCGTCCAAGTTATATATTTGATGTGGTTTGTTCACCAGTTCTAGCTCTTGTGTTGTTCGTTCCAACAACTCGAAGTAATTGTAAATCGTGAATGGATTACAGGCTCTTTTTCTAGATACCTCCACAGACTGGGGTTTTTTCAAACTTAATTTGTGTCGCCTTTTAAATCCTCTGAACCATTCCTTCCCAGGATAGTCATCCTTAAAACGTGTTACGATACCGTTCCTTTGAATGTATTTACATATCAATTGTTTTACTTCCTTTGAGGTCAGTGGATACCCGCATTTTTCCATCACGTGGAGATGATCAGCCATTTTACTTTCCCATTTTATAGACAGTTCAGGTGGTCTGCCAGGCGTTGGTTGTTTGGCACCGCGCGTTCCGTATAGACGGTGAATTATGGTTGACCTTGGAATTTCGTATTTTTCAGAAGCTTCGTAGCTATTCATCTTTTTTTGTCGTACATTTTCGACTGCTTCTATTAGATCATTTAAAGAATATTTCTTCCCTTTTTTACGTTTTGACATCTACAAAACATAAATTATATATAAAAAAAACATCAAGAAAGCATACGGTTATTTAGTGGCACAGTGTAAGTACAACAAATTAAGATTAAAAGAAAAAAAAACCATCATCATTATTAATATTAGTCATTATTAGTATTCCACGCGCGTCATTTATGTCATAAGTGACTTTCCAGTACGAAAGAGATATTATCCCGTGTTAAGGAGTAGTTAGCTAATGTTTTATTCTGATATATAGGGTGTTTTTAAATTAGTTCTTGATACCAAAGGGTATGCATGTGCTCATGATAACAAACAACTTTCCCCAAGGAACCCAAAGTAAATTCTCAAAAAAGATTTGGACTTAGTATAAAGACTTGGCAGATCAGCTGACCGATCCCCATACAAAGTTAATTTTTTTTTTCATTCACTATGGGTTTCTTGGGGAAAGTTGTTTGTTATCATGAGCACATACATACCCTTTGGTATCAAGAACTAATTTAAAAACACCCTATATATGAATTACTGTCTAGTTTCATTAAAATCCGTTCAGTAATTTTTGCGTCACTGAGTAACAATTATCGAAAAAATAGTAATCAGGTGTTTTATAATTTAAGTTTAATATTAGTGGGTTGTATCGACATATTTATGATCACTGTCACATCACTAACATTTTCTTACTTCATACAAAAACTGTCCGATAATTGCAACTAACCTCAAAATAAAAAAATAGTTGCATTAATAAGACTTTTCATATCTGGTCTGGTAAATGTAACTGCACAGAAAGTTCGGAGAAGAAACGTCGTAGAATTATACAAGCACGTTCAAAACGACTTACCGTGGTTGCTTTAAACACTTCTGGTAAAAAAACACGCGAGAAACCACAAAAACTGTATTTTTGATTAAATTACGCACCGCGTGTATTCGACGCTGGCAAAACCAAAATGGTGGAATGACAAAAAGCCCTGTCACTCACACAATTCTTGACCAATAAGCGCCATCTATATTTTTTATTAATATTTTTACTAGCAGCACAATATCACGCCTGTTGTTGTACAAAACAGCAATCATAGAGGGCGATATTTAAGATAGTTGCATTAACTAGATAGTTGCAATTACAAGACTCCACCTTACCTATTTTTATGCGAGTGGATTTAACGAAAAACTATCTGAAAGTTAAATAGTTACATTTGGGAATGAGGAATTATGCCGCTTGACTTGAAGGTACGATAGCTCAGTTGGTTAGAGCACCAGGAGATGTAATCCTGGGCTCGTGGGTTCAAGTCCCATTCGCGCCGAATATTTTTATTTCCCGAAAAGTTATTTGTGAATATCCCTCATGCGGGTAAGCGTTTTAAAAATACTTAAGTTTCTTTATATTTCAAATTAGTGTTAAAATTATGTCCTATGTTTGTAATAAGATTAAAAAAACTTTCTGAGTGAAACTAAAAAAAATTCAACAAAAATCTGTCTAAAATTTAAATTACACAAACTACTGAGGAAACAAAATTGGAATAGTCTAACTAGTCAAAGCCACTCCAATTCTGCCCGAATTAAGCTTTTTTGATAATTGTGGCTGTAAATTGAGCTGCAACTCGAAGCGTTGTGGCTGCCGACGCGTAGGTCTTCCTTGCACGTTACAGTGTAAAACGTGCAAAGGCCAATGTGACAACAAAACGTAAGTAAAATATCAGTTCTAAAACTATTTTACATTTACCTAATATTATTATTATTTTGGTATTTTATACTAATAGCGACCTTATTTTCAGGGTTTCCAGCACCTTTGAAATGGAAGATAATTAGTTTAATTATCAATGCATGAGGTGCACTTGTGGCGCCAGTATCAACACAATGTAAATAAATAAAAGTACCTGGGTGACGTTTTTTTTTTAAATGAAACCTAGCTAGATCGATTTTTCGCCCCCGAATCAACCTACATACCAAATTTCATGAAAATCGTTGGAGCCGTTTCCGAGATCCTAGATATATATATATTTATAGTACCTGGGTGACCGAGCTTCGCACGGTTATTTTTTTAAAATGAAACCTAGCCAGATCGACTTTTTGCCCTCGAATCAACCTACATACCAAATTTCAAGAAAATCGTTGGAGCCGTTTCCGAGATCCTAAAAATATATATAGATATTTATATACAAGAATAGCTCGTTTAAAGTATAAGATACAAGAATTGCTCGTTTAAAAATATTGGGAATTATAACAACCCTAAGAACATAGAATGATTTGAAGAAAAAATAGTAAACTTATAGGATCTTTATAGAAAGAAAACAATCATTATAATTTCGTACGTCTGTCTGGCTATAGGTTCATATATATATACCTAACTTAGGTTAAAATAGGCATGTCATTTCTGGAATATTGACTGATTGAGAGCGATTTACAAATTGGTACAAGTTTTACAAACATCGGATGACGGGAAGAGAAAATATTTTCATTTTAACGAATTATACTCGGACAAAGTCTTGCGGACGACAGCGGTAATTCTTCAATAAATTTGTAACGAGACAAGATATTGAGTAACGGTTTTTTGCGCAAAACGTGTAAATGATTGCGTGACAATATGTATATAAATAAAAACTTCCATTTAATTACACACTGTTCAAAAAATTTTGTTAATACAAAAAAAAAACACTTTATATATATTTATTCAAGTTTTTTTTATCTTATATTTATTTTAGGGCGCTTTTTTATTATTTTTTTTAGAATAAATCAATTAATTTCCTGTCGATTGACACCTTCATTATGCAAATCGGAGCATCCATTCAGGATTGAGAATTTAAAAAAAAAAATCGAGTAAGTAGCGCCATCTCTGTTCCAAATGGGTGAATGTCGTTTATCCTCGAGTCAAATCCTTTATATTGATCCCTACTATCACTATGCAAAGCGGCATATTCCTATCATTAAATGCAGCATCCTGGGAAAAAATGTTCATAACAACTAGGACTAAACTAGATGGCGATAATTTTAGAATTCGTAGATTTTTCAGATTATTTTATAGTTTAGACTGATGGTGCTGTTGGATGGGTTGGAGCAACAATGCTGCTAGTGTGTTTGGTTGAAGAATCGTTGTTATAAGATTTTGATGGTGGCTTGGTTGGAGCAACAATGCTGCTACTGTGTTCCGTTGAAGCACTAGCAATAACGCTATTAGTGTTGTTGTCAACTGTTGGAGATGACTGGTTTAATGCAACAATATTGATATTTAGTTGATGGAAGTAAGTCTGATTTTTTTGCCAGTTTTTGTGATCTACGTCTACTTGATGCAGCTCTTTGAATATTTTCTTTATTTCTTGTAATTGAATGGCGCATAATGTTTAAAAAAAAAAACATTTTCTTTCCTGATATAATTAACATCTGATTCGTGAATGATGGTAAAAAATAACTCAAGGGTTTTGGTGTAAGATTTAAAACATATTTTGCTAATTTCTTGTTTGGAACCGCCACCCCAAGAACACTGCGTCATCAAATGCCTTGTAAACATTCCGTCTGATAAGGAAATGTGTTAATCAATCCGCGTCCTTTATCTTTTCCACAGACACAAGACAGTTGGTTCTTAATATCTGCTCGATACTTCGGACTTTCTGTTTTTCAAATTCGATTAAATCTTCCTTGTAAGATAAAATCTTAAATGCCACATTTTCTGCTTTTTCACCAACTATCACATTACGGGTAGGGCACTCTAGGGTAGGGCAGACAAGACTACGTGGAGTCGGGGTTGGCTAATTCGGTTCTGTCACTTATTTTGTAAACATAATCTATCCAATTCGAGGTTGGCAGAGTCAGTTATGTCAGTAATTTTAAACCTAATTAAACTATGTAGTTGTGTATCTGTACAGTATATAACAGGGGTGGCCAACCGGTCGATCGCGATCGATCGGTCGATCGCGACTGTTAGTCCAGTCGATCGTGGCAAGGCAAAAAAAAAAAAAATTAACATTTAAGTTTTTTCTATTAATATTTAAAAAAATACTACATGATTGTGTACTAAACTATGCTGTTTCATTTAAGATTTCAAGAAGTATGTAATTGGTAGATCGCACAGGGTTTCGTTAGTAAACAGGAGATCTTGGGTATAATCAAGTTGGCCACCCCCGGTTTATAAGATAAAATCATGAAAGTTGAAATAAATTTATTTAAAGTTTATAAACATATTGAATAGCATCAATAAGTGCCACAAAGGGGTCGCATTTATTTCTTTCAGTTTGTCGTCTCCACATATATTCCACTATTATGTCACCGAAATTTTGTGGGTGATTATAATTTTCTTTATAAAAAAATCTTTTTACAATGCGCCATTGGGACTCTATACGTTGTGTATGAGTCCCATCAGGAGCAACGAACGGGTTCTCGGGGTCACTGTGATTCACCTTTTTGTAAATGTACCCGTGTTGCTCCAAACAGTCGTAGGCCCGCCAATAGTCCTTGTGGATGGTTGTGCCCTCTGCCACATGTTTTTTAATTAAGAGTATTAGTACCTCCACTGATCTAATATTATCAGGACACACTTCTAGGCGCAGATCTTCACTCCCATCTTCAATCATCCCGAGGACCCAATGGCCATCAATCAATACAGGGCGACGTGTAAAAAAGATATTAATTTTATTACAATTGTCATTTACATACTGACCAACGATTATTACTAAGTTTTACAACCAAAACTATATTTATGATAATAAGTAACTAATTAACGTTCACATTTATTTGAATTGAGTAAGTAGTTCTTTATAATTAATAAAATTAAGAAACATAATATATATTACTAACCTTTATTATACTTTCTTTTGCCGAATTTCGATTCGTCAATCTGAATGACTTTCTCAGGGCCACCTATCTTCCCTCTCTCCTCTTGCCGATCCAACTGGTAAATAACTACTACTTCACGGCAGTAGTTGTACCAGTCAGATATAGTGGCCCTGGATATGCACTTTTCAGCTCGGTCTGGGTCCTCGTGGATGACCTGGTCACAAGTCCAGCGGTGAGCAAATGCATACATTAGGTAGAAAACGTGCGGCAAAGATATGCGCACGTTTTCAAACCACGTTCCAGTGCCCCTAGATTTTCTAGATCTGGCTCGGCAGTTGCCCTTGTTACATATAAATGATCCCACTGTAGAATTCGTGGAATATACAATTCGCATGGGCGTATGATGGATTCTGCACAATTTTTGTGCAGGTAGCAACCCCTTTTCTATTGCGAAGTCCACGCATTGCTCCCGCGTTCCTAGTTCTCGCACAAGTTTCGCCAAATTGAACATTGTCAAAATTTCTTCCACATACAAACTTCGCTTGACGAATTCTCCATACAGATTATCTTCGTCTATGCCACGAACATCGCCACTAACAGACGCGTCTGGCACGGCGGCAAAGTCAGCACGACTGGTGCTCGGTTGGGGCTCCATATCTCGGTGGTCAGGTTCAAAGTCCAATAAACACGCAAGGGTCGATGTTATGCAAGATTCAAAGTCCAATAAACAAGCAAGGGTCGACGTTAGGCAAGATTCGGTATCCGTTAAACAAGCAAGGGTCACAAGTAAAGAAGAAATACAGTCCATATACAAAGCCAAAGTCGTCAAAAAACATGAAACACTCAATACAAACATCCAGATCGCAAGGCGCAAAACGAATGAAGAAATTGTCATAATGTTTTTTTAAGCCTTCGCGCCTTCTTCACGCGCCAATTGCACATATGGTTTTTCGGGTTTGGCATCTCGACAAAGTTAAAAAAAAACTCATCCTTATATGATGTTAGAAAGAGACAAATATATTAGGTCTGCAATAGTTATATCTCATTCACTCATTTGTATTAGCTGATATTCTATGGATATTCTAAAATAACCAAGCGTTTACGACCACAGATTAGGTATATTTACAAGTGTTACGACCAAAATTATTAAATTTAAAAATTAAATATCTCCGTAAATAAACATTTCCTCACCTTGGGAATGGTATCAAAATTAAAGTAAGATTATTCTTAACAAACGGGGTATAAAATTGGGCGTCAACTCGTGCAGCACGATACTAAACCCGACCCCAAACTGGAAGAAATATTCTTAACACAAGAAATATTGCTTGAAATGTGGGCTAGAGGGTCATGTTAGGATAAAGTAAACTAAAAAAGACATAATTTCAAGTGTACATCTAAATAATACAGTAACTTTATGATTTTTCACTTTTAAGAATAGTAATACGTGTTCTCTAACCCTCATTCCTAAAGAACATTGAAGAAATTTGTAGAATTCATCTAATTAATATCAGTTTTGATTCCTCATGAATCATCTCATGAATTTTAAGTTACTTAAGTAAATTAAACATTAATTTCATTTCTGCTTCATTATGGGAAATAATGACATGAAAACAATCATTGACACTGAAATGTCAATAAATCGAAATCCATGTCAACGATCCATGTCTATGGCAATGGTGGCACACCATGGAGGAAACAAATAAATTAAGAATTTTTCTCCAAATTTTCTCAATAATCTTCTTACTTCATTGTATGTATTTTTAACCGACTTCAAAAAAGGAGGAGTTGTTCGACTGTATGTATCTTTTTTTGTTTTACCGATTTCTCCGCCCTTTGTGCAACGATTTTCAACATTATTTTTTGTTCTAAAGAGCTATGAAACGAGCTTTTGAGGTGTCCCATTGTCACTCAACTGATGATTGAATCCCAGAGAAATCGAAGGAAACCCTCTTTAATAGGCACTTACAATTTTTCTTTTATACTTTTTAAAACTATTGAAATATTTGCATCAGGTAGTCATCGTCTCATGTGCTGAGCTAATGATGAAAGGTACAACTCCTTAGCGGTTAGGATCTAGGGGATATTTTTTAAATATTATCGACTGGTATCCACTTTTCTGTCTACTTCACAAGCAGAGTTTTTGATAGCATTAAATAAAAGTGCGTTATTTACATTAAAAATAGAAAAAAACGTAAAAAAATTAAAACGACTTCTAAAATCGACTTCGACTTCTAAAAACAGTAGTTCTAAAAAGCGAAAAAATTATACAATATTATTTAATGTACCAGGTATGTTGTATGTACACAATGATCGGTTTGAAGTCGGTGCCAAGCCACATAAGTTTGTTAGGCTTAAGTCCGTCCGCCCCCGCACCGACTTCAAACAAATCAGTAGGTACATACCTAGTAGCACATTAAATAATATTGTCTTATTTTTTAGCTTTTGTTTTATTTTTGAGCAAAAGCGGAAGAAAGGCGTTGCGAAAGAAAGCTCGAGAGCTAAAAGTGACTAAGTCAAGAGAAAAAGGAAAATAATACGCATGGCCTCCGTTTTTCCGCTTTTGCCGTCAAGTCAAGACACATATCTGAATGATGGAAAATAATTTCAGTTCGAATGGAAAATACTAGAACAATGGAGAGGTTCAAAAAATATTTTCAAAATCAGTGGTATCCGCGTTTTCATTCAAAGCTATTGAGCTGTGCTGGCCAGCGCCACCGCACAACGAATTCGTTAGAGGGCTGGCATCGCAAGATCAATGTTTTAATCCCAAAAAGTCCGAGCTTGTTCCTATTTATTCAGAAGTTACGACAGGAGTCAAAGCATTTCGATATAAAAATCCAAAAAAGCCTCTTTGAAAGTCCAAGAAAAAACCGCAAAAACAAGTACAATGTATTTGACAAAAAGTATAAGCAACTATTAAAGCAATTATCGAGGCAAGAAATCAATGTCGAAAGCTTTTTACAAAAGATTATATACATACAGCTGCTTTTGTGAAAGAAAACATTATTTTGCATATTATATAACAGTTGAATAATCACAGTTAAATCAATGACCATTGTGAATAAATATTTTTTATCTAATTCCGCCTCAAGAAAGAAGATAACAAACAAATAAGAGAAAGAAAACTTATAAGTTTTCTTTCTCTTATTTGTTTGATTTCTTCTTTCTTGAGGCACTTAATTTATTAGAACTATTTCATCTGTTCCGACCTATTTCAAATTTGTAATTACAGAAGATAACTTTAATTGGTTTCCCACATTTTAAGGTCAAACTGTAATTTAGTTAAGAATAAACTGTTGTTATCCCAATTAATAAAAAAAATAAAAAATAAAAGTTGAATAGAAAGAAGAACTAATAAAGAACGAAGAATAATCAGAAGAAACATTAGACATTAAGATAAATAATTCGCTCATGAGAAGACGAAAAATGCTAGATGTCAGAAATCAGAGCAGTTTTTTGTAGATAGAAAAAAGAAAGGAAAGATGGTCAAAGAATAACATGAATTATCAAAGAAAAAAGAACTTGTCGAACAATAACAGCAATAATCTAATAAAAAGAAGAATATTTAGAAATAAAGAAAAATAATCCGGTCTGCGAAAAAGAAATTACTAATTATTTTAATGTGATTTTTTTTGGAATTATTAATGTTTAATCTTTTTTTTTTACCAATGTATAATATTTGTTTTTTAATTTCGTTATTTGACAAAATAAACATTTTTCATTACGTGTTCATTTAATTGACATTTTCAGAATCCGTCCTTTCCAGAATATGACATTTACAGAGCCTGGCTTCACTAGATTCTGGTATTTGTAGAATCTGGCGAAATCAGAATTTGACATACATAGAATGTGGCATTAATTTCGCCATTTGGCATTTCCAGAATTTTACATTAACTGACGAATCCTATGCTCATTGTGTACATTTGATATTCCCGCGCCAGTAATGAAGCTTCATCTGGATTTGCAGGAATATCAAATGTACACAATGAGCACGTATGGGCTCACGATAATCCAGACACGTGTATTGCGAGCACAGTTTTCAGCACCAGTGGCGCATAAATGTGTGGGCAGGCGTCTACGGCACTCGACTGATTGGGCCAGTATTTTTGCCAGAAAGACTCAATGCTGCCAATCATCTTTCGTTTCTAAGCAACACCTTGGAAAGTGAACTAGAAGAATTATCGGTCGGTGCGTATAACCGTTTGGCATGATGGAGCGCCGGCACAATTTGCTAGGTCTATCAGGTCATACATTGATGGACACTTTAGAACATGGATCGGACGAGGAGGCCCTGTAGGGCCACCACGTGCCCCAGACCTGACGCCTGTAGATTTCTTTTTATGGAGCTACATTAAAAATCTAGTGTACGCTCGCGAATGCTCGACGCGCGAAGAAATGCGCACAAGGATTGAAGATGCTTTTACAACTGTGACAGGGGAAATGTAACGAAATGTTATACGTTCGATTGGGCGACGCACTCTATTGTGCATTGAAAGAAGGGGAGCACTCTGAACCCTTTTTTTAATTATTTTCCAATGCTTTTAGATCAACCTCTCTGAGCTACCACTCAGAAGAGCGAAAAAGTTTTCTACTTTATTTAATAACACACTATCAACAGGCTACATGTCAAGAGCTATGGAGCGATTTATTTTTGTAAACGCATCCGGAACACAGAAATACGGAGAAAAACCAAACTGACCGCCACAGAAAAAAATGTAGGCATTAGAAAATGGAAGCGGGCAGATAACATGTCCCGAAGAATAACCCAAGATGGGGCATACAATTACTACAGTGGAGTACACGTGTACATGTACATACTTCAGCGATAAAATTTAAAATGTTGATCGTCGAAACACACAAAAAATAAAGAAGACAAGTTTTTTTAAAAAAAGAATGAAAGGATTTAATTAAACAAAAAATTACAAAAATTCGACTTGGAGGTGTTACATAAAGGTTAAACTAACACGCAAAACAATTTTCAACGTATAGATATTTTGTTTGGAAATGAAGTGTTGGATTATTTTGAACTGTTACAATTTCATACATAAAATTTAAACGCGAGACCTATCTAAAATAAATTATTATCAGTAGCAAATAGGAAGAATATATTCAGCGCCGAATAAATACCCCACCTACTTGATAGATAAAACTAAAACTGTTACAATTGGCACATATTGACGAAAATAAATTAAGAGTATATAAAGGTATGGTTAAAACACTTAGCTACTGGTCTTCTAGAGGCCGCTGGTGGAACCGCTGTAGAATGGTGGCAGGATCTGGTGGTTTAGGTGGCCCAAATTGGGTACTCGTCTATCAGAACTCCCTGGGGTAAATTGTTGTCCCAACTTTTAATATCGTTTCTTAATTACACTGAAACTACAAAAATTCCAAATTGGACTAGGATACCTAAAAGGTCACGAAACCCGAAAGGGCCCAAAGAAAGAAAAATAGAGATATATGAGTATTTATTAGAATAGTAAGGATGTCTAGCTAGTGTAACCTATACAAGAAGGATATTCTCCTCTTGCAGGTCGTGAAGTAATCCCCCCAGGTCAAATGATAACCAGATTTGATTTAAACCATAAGACCCAGGATTCTCGTAACTGTTGCAAGAACAGCCTGATAGAGTATTTGTCTGAGCGTGAAGAAGATGTTGTAAAAGTGTACTGTATAGCGTAGGTAGGGTAGAGTAGGCGTGTGAGAACAAAAAAAAGAAAAAGGTGAAAAACTTACATTTTGATTAACACAATTGGATAATAAAAAAAATCTTTAAATATATAACACCATAAATTTTTAATCTCTCTGTTGACCGACGTTAGTAATGATGAATTTAATATCAAAAATAAATCAAATAAAGTATTCACTTTCACATAAAATCAGTCGTTTCACTGAAAATTTTTTGTCGAATGCTTCTGTCAACTTCAATCCCAAACAAAATCCAAAAATCAAGCAAATTCTAAAATTTTGAAATATATTGAATTAAAAAGAAAACTAGACCGGAAAGAACATAAAAAAGATCGCAAGCAGAAATGCTGCAATACGTTATATCGTGTAAAACAAAAGGAGCCTCAACGAAATAATTAGGTATTTTTAACAAGAACTGGAATTTCAACAAACTTTTTTCTTAAAATATCTTTGTCTTTTAGGCAACATGAAATGTGTAAACGTCACTTTTAACAAGCTTTTAACTTCTTTTTTTATATCTATGGATGCCACTCCTGTCAAGAATTAAAATATTTTTGATTACTTGACGCAAGGTAATCATTGCCTTTTTGTTAATTTTTTTAATTTTTTTCATAAGTATTTGTATTTCAACCAAGTTAAAAAAGAACTCCATGAGAAATTCATCGAAAGTAATTTAAAGTAATTCCAAAGTAGAATTTTGTATGAAAAGAACTGATACCTATGATAACTTTTCTGAAGCGTTCCGTTTACGAGACCGCTTTATCAGACCAGAAGTTAATCCAAAGCAAATAGCTACCTGCTTTCGTTGTTCAACGTTGATACGTCGTTTCCTGTTTCATAATAGTGCCTTGGAAAATGATGCTGAGCCCAAGTTGAATTTGAATCAAGGATGCAATGACACTTTGACCAAGGATTCTCCAAATTCCCGAAGGAAGCCGAATACGCAAGGTGGGAAGTGTTATAGTGGATATTACGTTGATATCATATTCTCACTGAGTAAATAAATTCATATGCCTATTTTGCGTACGTCATTTTCAAGTATGACATTCTATGTAGTAGATTTTTTGGGTTGTCCCAAACGAAAACTGAAAAACACATTTTTATTTTTGCATGGAAAATTAAAATACTGTATTCGAATGAAACTTCGTGTATAAATTAAGCACAACGTGAATTTAAAACAGTATGCAAAATTGGCTTCAATGCTGAAAAGAAAATCAGAAGGATACAAATACAATACAATATACTTTATTGCACTCCAACACAGATAAGTTTATACAAAAAAATTATGTCAGGGTACAAAAGGCGGCCCCATTGTTAAGAAGCAATATCTTATCGGCAACCTTTGGGTGTGGAGAAGAAGTAAAAAATCATTTAGATGTGGGTGCAAATATAATACATGCTACTTACAGATAATAAATTACACATATAGAACAATAAAAACATATCTACCTAACATACATACAAAACATATATGATATATATATGTCGGATCAGGGGGCCGATCTTGTTCGTTTTCCTTAATTATAGGTCATCGCACAACAATACTTTTATGGAACTCTACAAGACGTGAGACAGTTCCTCAGTACGCGCACGCGTCTAACCAAAGCTCGTCCTTAATTGCCACTAAAGCTTTTAACTATACCACCCCGCGCCGTCGCACCGAGACTGCCGAAGCAACACGTATCTGTAGTTATACGTATTACTTGCGTTTTGTAGCGCCCATAAGATAACCGTTCCGACATATATATATATACCTATATAAATATATACCAAATTATACAATGAACATCATTGAACATTACAGAGAGAACATAAAAAGGACATTCTATGGAAAATTTAAAGAAGACAAAAACACACAACCATAAATAAACTAATAATTGCATAGTGAATCAAAGTGCCTCCTCAGCATTGTTTTGAAAGTGACCAAGGTTTGCGCGGATCGTATACTACTGGGCAAGGAATTTCAAAGGCGTGCGCCGTGCACTGTGAAGGATTTAGTGTAGTAATTGGTCTCATGAACAGGCAAGTCAATGAGGTATCTTGTGTTACTGCGCGGTTCCCGCCCGCGGCCATCTGAGCAAAACGCAAAGCGTTCCCTGAGATAAGCCGGAGCATGTGGATCACGCAGTGTTTTAAAAAGTAAGCACAGAATATGAGTGTCACGGCGCAGCCGAATTGGTAACCATTTGAGTTTCCTCCTAAATTCGGATATATGGTCGAACTTTCTGACTCCATAAATGAACCGTATTGCCATGTTTTGCAGTCGTTCCATTTTATTGAGACGTTCCTCTATCAAGTCAAGATATGCAACATCTGCATAGTCGAGCGACGGGAGAAGGAGAGCCTGAGCGAACGCAATTTTAGTAGGAATTGGAAGGAAGTTTCCTAACCTTCGCAATGACGTAAATGATGAAAACACTTTGCGACTCACTTCGCCCACCTGCTTCGACCATGACAGCGTCGCATCGAAAAAAACGCCTAAGTTCTTGACAATGTCACAGTAACTAATGCTAACATCTTTGTACTTAACAGGTGGAAGAGATGTCACGTCGAGTTTGCTTATCTGCCGACTACCGCCAATCACAATGGTCTGGGACTTGGTAGGATTGACACTCAGTCCGTGAGAATCTGACTACTGCGCAATGCGCGACAAGTCGGCATTCATGCGGTTAATGGCAGTAACGATATTGTGCACTGGCTCAAGAGTGTATAATTGGAGGTCGTCAGCGTATAAGTGGAAAGAGGAAGAGATTGAAGAAGTGATGCCATTAATAAAAATGGAAAAGAGCAGCGGCGATAATAAACCACCTTGTGGGACACCTGATGAAGTACAGGCCCAATCAGATTGTTGATCATCCACACGTACACGCTGACGACGACCCACTAAGTATGTGCGGAACCACTGCAAAACAGAAGGCGATGCCCCAAGAGAACTCATCATAGCGAGTAGGATATCAAAATCAACCATGTTGAATGCGTTGCTGAAGTCCAACAAAGTTAGCAAGGTGACTTTTTGTTGTTCCATACCGAAATGTGTAAAATCAAAAGTATTCTCGGCATCAAATGTAAAAACGTTCCTGTTTGAAGCACCAGACAGTGTGTATTTGGACCGCAAGGTAAGGTTCTTTAAAATAACACTTTTTATTAGAAATTGTATACTATCTCGATTAAAGTAAATTATAAATTAAAACGTACTTACAACTAAACATACTTACTTGAATTTTTTATGTTTTTGTTAGAGGTTGTTCATATTTTTGGTGCATGCCGATGTAACGAGATTACAAATGTTTCTTTAAAAGATGTTGATCACTTTATGTGACACTAAAACCAAGATAGATCGCACATTTGTAATACGAGACGAATCGGCTAAAATCGTTCAAAAATACATGGCTCTTCGACCCACGGATACGAAATCAGACCGATTTTTTCTAAATTATAAAAATAACAAATGCACAAAACAAGTTATTGGAAGACATAAAATCTCTGGAATTCCAAAGGAAATAGCTACATATTTAAACATGCCGAATCCAGAAAATTATACTGGACATTGCTTTCGACGTTCCCCAGCGACTCTTCTTGCCGATACGGGTGCGAACTTAATTACTCTCAAAAGACATGGCGGATGGAAGTCTGATCGGGTTGCTGAAAGTTATATTGAAGAATCAATACAAAATAAAAGTAATATTACATGTCAAATAAACGACAGCATTTTATGTCGACCGTCCACTTCGAGGCCGTCCATTAATCACGTGATGTTTTTTTTAGCATTTTTCAACCCCCCCTCCCTCTTGGTGATACGTGGCGAGGTTTAAGACTGACCCCCCCACCCAAAATCACGTGTATTTCTAAGTACGGACGGCCGCAACTCAGGCTACCACACGCGTGCACTCTATGCTGTTGTGATAAGACCGGTTTTACAATGAAAATGGAGTAACCTGATGCGCTGGCCTCTGTACCTACAAAGAATCTTAACATTTTTTAGAATATTGTCTTTAAATACAGATACAAAGTAAAATCTAATTTTAAAAATGTCGACAGCAATGTTGCAGGTTGTTTTTGACTGGAATAACACTACACGCCCGTTTTTCGGTTTAGAAATCGCGCGTTTGACGTAAAAATAAATACACGTGATATCTTACTACACCCCCCCTTCCCATTTTGTGATGTTTCGTGATTTTTGCTAAACCCCCTCCCCCCCCCCCCTTTCAAGCCTCACATGGTTAATGGACGGCCCCTTCCAGAGAAACCAACATTGAAACCACTGAACATTCGTGATACTAACTCTTTACGCTGCTTTCGGCTTTTTTAAGGGGGTTTTTGTTACACGTTGTATATTCATAGACAACACTATTAGCCTGTACATTTTTGCTTGGCTCTCCTTCGTTCTTTGCCTCAGTAGTTTTGTCCTGAAGATAAAACAAAGTATTATGGGACGCTTTGAGCACAAATCGTTTATATTGTATTTGAATTCACGTTATTCGGTTGTGCCTTGAACGTTTGTGGTATACTTCCTTCAATTTCTGTGTCACTTTCTTGTAACTTGTTGTCTAACTCTGCTTCTGCGCTTTGGTTTAAAATTTATCCGGTCCTTTTGACCTGACACTTCATAGTGTGCCAAAAATCATCAGGGCAAGATTATTTTTGTTCTAAGAACTCCTCCATTGTACCCGGCAACGCAATCAATTCATCGGGAACTTTCTGTTGCATTTCTCTAATTTCTTTCACAGATATAAAAAAAGTTGTCACTTTTTTTTCTGATTCCTTCAACATCTTGAAAGCGATCATAGAATCAGTAATGTCTGTCCCACGAGATACAAGTTCATCCAAGGTTCTTTTTACAGCCCCACCCACCCCTTCTGCCGCCCCTTTCCCGTGGGCTGCTTCGTTAAAAGACCAAGAAGCATAATCCAAAAAGCTCTCTATAACATTTTTACTTAAAAGATAAAAGTTCTTTTTTCTGCTTGTACTGTGTGGTGGGACCATCAGAATACATGTGTACAACTTTTAAGGAAGGAACTAATTGTTTTGCATATTCGAAAATTGGTTTAAAATGAGCCCAAATCGCTCCAGGATCGTGGTCACAGCATGGAGATACAGAACAAAACGAAGTTGGTTTCTTGTTTTTACTATAAATTACTACCGTGTGAAGAGAAATTTGTTTTCTGTTTCTAGCGATATAGAGCGGGACCCAAGGAGAATGAGTTCATTTCCGTGGGAATAAATGAATCTTGTTACATTTTCCAGTCTACTGCTGTTACTTTCAATTCTTGTTTCTGACCGGCTCTTTTTTTCAACCGGTGCATCTGTTTGACATGCCCGATCTTCTGTTTTCATCGAACGTTTGAAAGCCATTTTAGTTATTTCTTGGGACATTGTGGAACTGAAACAAACATATTTTAGGTTAATTATTAGTGAACATTCTATCACTGACATCTCCACAGAAATCATAATTGCTGTTACATATAAAGAATTATGTACAAAAAACTATACCCCTATAAAATATGTCACACAACATAAATTTGGGAATAAATTAAATGAAAACAAAGTAAACTTCACTAAAAATTCAGAGCAAGCTTAAAAAAATGTAATATACCTTGTACCGAAATTGAAATGGATGACTCTGCGAGTTCACACCACGGCTGTCGCACAGTAACTAAACTTAAATTTTTAGGTGTGGGCTTTAAGTAATGCTCCGAGGAGTGGGGATACATGTGTAAGTACCTTAGATTGTAAGCCAAAGATGGCGCTAGCAGCACACGTCATACATTGACATGTATTGATTCATGCTTTAGATCACGTAGTTATATAGTTTAAAATAACTTTTTCCTCTAAATTAATTTTACGCAAGTAAATCATATTATATTGAACCATAAAAACATATTATTAATGATTCAGATTTGACTTTCCTTGTTTATCTAAAGGGTTATTACTTTTGAGTCACGTCCGCCAGCAATTAACCTAAAGTATAAACTAAATTCTCTGTACAGTATTTTTATCAAAACAATTATGACGCGCGAAGCAATTTGTGGTTTGTACAATATGACTATGATTTATTTTGGACTACTGTTATTTGACAATAGTTATAAGTTTGTGTTCTTACCTTTTATACTCGAATCATCTTGGCCTCTGCCTAATTTATCATCTTAAATATAAACTGCTGTGCAGCGTCGGAAAAATCTGAAATAATTAATATCCTTTTAATTTTTCAGATATTTTGACCTATAAATACATCTACTGACTTAATTGAACTGAATTTACCTGATTCATATTTTATTTCAGCAGCATGCAATTTCCAATTACTCTTTGTTTTTTTTTGTAACATAACACGATACCTTGTTATAACTGGATCTTCATTATCTGGGTATACAACAATTACATATTTATCTTTTAGTTTCCGTAACTTTATCCATTTTTCTGGCACACATACGTAATTATCAATGCCTTTCGACGGAAAAGCTCGAAATTGTATAACAGAAAATTTCTTGTTTGGTTTTTTGTTTTCCATCTGAAAAAAATCATTTTTTTTGATACCCTTATGGCAACAACATTTCCTCAAATATCAAATGTAAAACTTACTCTGGTGTCGGTGTTTTATTGTCGAAATTAAAATATGGCAGACGACAAAAGTTGAAGACACAAGAAATGTCTACTGCGTTTGCGCGTAGCGTATACTTATGATAAATTGTCAATAATCATTATCGGAAGTAGGTGGAGGGGATGGCTATCAGTAGCTTCTCTCGTAATGAGACACCAATTACGTTGAGTGTATATTGTTATAAAATTTTGTATCATTGACCTTTGCTATGTTTATACTTATGCTATTCGGGGAAATAGCAAAATTAAACTAATAACATACATTTCGGCGTAGCCATCTATGATTCATATTATCAAATATCGTTATCAGTAGTTTTTAAGTGCTTGTTTGTTACCGAACAAAGGAAGCCGCTTATTGTTTTATTCATTTTAATATTTATCTTAAATTCCTTTGAATCCACAGAATTTCGGCGATGCTGATTAATAATCCAGGTACCCTACTAATGTGTTTTCAATTCTAATTAACTGACGGCCAAGAATAGATAGCGAAAGAATGTCAATTCTAATTTTTGTTTCAAAATTATTTGTCATTAGAATAAAAGTCAAATATTTGATACAGTGGTCAGTGTATATTTAACAAAATTTTGAGATTCACACACAAGAGATATGCTAATTACAGACTAAAGCTTACGTTAAAACTTTTCTAGCAAATTAAATTTAACAATAGAGATTCTGATCAAAGCTAAACATGTCCTACAGGAAAATTTGAAATTCAGTGTTGTCGCCTGTTATTGAGTAGTTCGATTACTTTCGAATACAATCTATGCGTTTTTCGACTTCTCAATTCCAGTATAGACTGTAGTATATTGTTCAGATTGTGAGAAATTGTTTCCGTTACTCTGTCAATGGCACGGGCATGTCTTAAAATCTGTTGGATTTCAATTTCATCCTGATCTTCCTCTTGATGTTCTTCCTCCAAATTCTAGTCTGGCTGGTACCGGATTTCTGGAGCAAGAACAGATTCATGAGCTGCTCTGAAGTTTTGAAATGGATTCTGACTCTGCTGCGGTGGAAGATGAACATTGTGCTGAAAGATGGGAGGCTGCGTGACTGATGGTTGATGTCGTGAACATGCTGAAGCAAATTCACACCTTTCTTCAAATGGTGGTGCTTCATAACGAACTGGCTGTGGACGAAATGAACCCGTAGGCGTAGGACCGAACACTTCATATTCTATATGAAGAACTGGAGGTCTCTGGCAATTTCTAACATCGTTAATCTGCTCAAATTGTCTCTGAAGCAGTATTTCATTCATCAAATCAGGACTGACTTCTGTGAGCCCGGGCATTTGTCTGCCAGATAGTGGAACTTGAGGAATACTGGAGCTCTGAGACAAATCTGGGACTTCTGTTTCGTTGACCGGCGCTGGAGTTGGTCTTATTTGGAATAGGTCAGCAGAGACAGCTACAGGACTTGGCACACGCGGAAACTGTCGCTCCTCAGAAGATGTGTCGCTACCATCAGAGCTGTCGTTAACGCAGTAACCTACTACGTTACCCCTGATGTCAAATATAGGCGTCACTCCCATTTCATCATCACAGTCTTCTTCAGTATCTTCATCTCTCTCTGCATGCGTAGTTGTAGGGTTTGTAGTTGTCTTCGCAGCGCCCTTAGATCTTAGTTCTAACAATTTATCTGCCGGGATCCGCTCAAGGACAACTCTCAGCTCCTTTGTAATTCCTTTTCTTTTAAATAGACGATCTTTAGGAGACTTTTTGATATTCTTAGTTCGCAAATCTGAAAATAATAATTGTTATCTTTCACTGATAAGCTTATGACTAGTGTTCTTATCAAAATAAAGGATAATTTAAAAAATATAAAAGATAATTTAATTAAATTGCCGAAAGACAGGCGAACTCCAGAAACCTTGAGTAAAAAATAAGAGGTTGCTAATTACTATTTATCAGAATTTAATACTGCTATAGATTTGATAGGAACACAAATATCAAAAGGTGAAGTTTCAGAGGATTCAATTGTATTAATAAACGAATTTACTAAAAAGATACGTGAATTGTACAAAAAGATTGCCGAATTTTGTTCGAGTAGTTTGAGAAAAAACAACCAAAAACGATGGAGAAATTTAACTTAAAATCTGCTGTTTCGATTTTACCGCAAATGACTGGGGATGAAGAAAGCACAAAAAGGTTAATTGATGCCTTTGAACTTTATTGCACTATGTTAGATGCGGAAGGGAAAAAGTTACTAATACAGTTAGTATTAAAAACCCGATTAACACAGAATGCGAAATTAACGCTTTCACCCAGTTATGACTCAGAAACGGCATTAATTTTGGATATGAAAAAACATTTACTAACCCAACAGTCAAATACGGCAGTTCATGCTGAATTAAACAGCGTGTCTCAGCAAGGTAGGTCATTGGAGGATTACGGTAAGAATGTAGAGGACTTATTAGTAAGGCTAACGATTGCGCAAGCCGATGGAAATGATGGAACATTTAAGGTCTTACAACCGATTAACGAGAAAATTGCAATAAAACGATGCCATCGCAGCCTCCTGTTGTATAAACAGGTCCAACGGTGGCAGGCACAAGATTACTTCAAGAGCAGCGGTGGGTGTGGTCCTCATGCAACCAGTGACCGCCGTACAGGCCAGTCTCTGAAATCTTTGCAGTCGGGCGATAGTTGTGCTTAGTTTGGTCCTGGGCCACCAAACAACACTAGCATAAGTTAGTAATGGTCTTATAACGGCTGTGTACAGCCACAGTACTATTTTGGGAGCCAGACCCCAGGTTCGACCTATGAGTCTTTTGCATTGCCAGAAGGTTATGCATGCTCTCTCCAGTTTGTGATCCATATGCTTGTTCCATAGCAGTTTGTGGTCAAGTATTACGCTCAGGTATTTGACCTGGTTTGTGAGCATAAGTTCGGTTCCAAATAAGCTTGGCAGCTTAAGGTTGCCTAGCTTTCGTTTTCTGGTGAATAGTATGAGCTCTGTCTTAGACGGATTTACCGACAGACATTGTTCATTGCATCATTGTTCGACGACTTTTAGCGCTTATCTCATCAGGTTACAAAGGGTGCTCTCAAAGGCCCCACTGATGAGTATCGCCAAATCGTCTGCATAGCCCAACGTGAAAAATTTACGACTGTTTAGTTTGCATATTAAGTCATCCACAACTAGGTTCCATAGGAGGGGAGACAAAACTCCTCCCTGAGGGCATCCTCTGGATACCACACCCCTTGTTGTTGTGTTTACGGTGAATTGTATGGCCCTATTTCTCAGCATGCTGTCTATCCACCCGGCTACCGTGGTATTGACACCATGTTTCAGAAAGGCTTGGCTTATGCTAGTAAATCCTGTTTTATCGAAGGCTCCTTCAATGTCGGTGAAAGTGCCGAGTTTTGATTGTTTGTTGATAAGAGCACTATCTATACGTGATATGACGCTGTGTAGTGCTGACTCGGTGGATTTTCCCATACTATAGGCATGTTGATTGCGGTGTAGTGGCTTTAAGCTCAAGACATTTCCTCTAATCTCCCGGTCACACAGTCTCTCTAGAGTCTTCAGGAGGAAAGAGGTTAAGCTTATAGGTCTAAACGATTTAGCCTGTGTATAGTCACTTTTGCCGGGCTTTGGTAAGAATACGACTTTAACTTCCCTCCATTTCACCGGAACGTAGCGAAAGGCTATACAGCCTCTAAAGATCATCACCAGGTGGTCGATGATGGTCTTGTCGCTCCACTTTTGCAGGTTCTACTTCATCGTGGGCTACGATCCAATCTTCGTCTGTTGGAGTTGTTGCTGGCTCATCGTCCCAAGTCATCTCTTCCGAGATTTTACACCCAGGGAAGTGTGTTTCCAGTAACAACTCGCTTGTTTCACTCGATGCTTGTGCAAAACTGACGCCAGCACTAGCTTTTCCTAAGGCGGATCTACTTTTTAAAATCCCTGCGTGCTTGTGTATAAGCATCTCAGTCGTTTTCCTCTCTGGTGTTTTTAGCTCTGTTGAATAACTTTCTTACCTTACGACGTTGTTTTTCGAGGGCTGTGTTCCACCACGAGTTGCGTCCTCCGGCGCTCTCCCTCGGTGTCGTAAGAGGGCATGTGGCTTCATAACAGCTAATAAGTATGGAAGTAAGTTGATTAACATGTTTATCTATATGAGCACAAGAGACGTAATATTGCGGTATCCCTAGTCGTACCAGTTCCTTTGCCACATGGCTCCGGAACTGTTCTTTATTCATTTTTCTAGGAATACGTTTAGGCTCTGACGGTTTTACATTTACACTGGGCGTCAAAAATAAGTAGTACACTTTTCAAATTGCAATTACTCCTAAACTATAGTAGTTACACTTATGAAATAAAAAGCAGTTTATAGTAAACTTAACGAAGTTTATTAAAGTTATATTTTATTTGGCATGAATAAAGTTTCAAACTTAAAATTAAGATAAATACTAAAAAGTATCAATTTTTAACGATATGTCAACCACTTAATTTTCACGTTTTGGAACTTTTTCACAATTTAATAACTTGTGTTGCCGCCTCGGGCTCTAATTACAGCTTGGATCCGGTTTGGCATGCTGAACACTAAGTTTCGGAGGCGGTGTTGGGGAATATTTTCCCATTCTTCTATCAGCGCATGTTTTAGAGCCCTGAGTGTGGCAGGAGGTGGACTGCGCCTTCTGACTAGCCTCCCAAGCTCATCCCAGGCGTGTTCAATCGGGTTGAGATCTGGGCTTCTCGATGGCCAAGCCATCAAGTTGATGCCAACCTCCTGAATGTACTCTTGTACGTGGTGAGCAGTGTGTGGCCGGGCGTTATCATGCATTAGGATGGCTCCATCACCCATATTTATTAAATATGGCCCTGCATACTCGTTGAGGATCTCCGAGGCATATCTTTCACCAGTCAAAGTCCCATTTTCTATTACCACAAGCTCTGTGCGACTCTCTGAAGAGATACCAGCCCATACGTGTACAGAGCCCCCGCCATATTGGACTCTTTCCGAGATACAAGCTTGAATGTATCGCTCACCGGGTCGTCTGTAGACTCTCCGCCGTCCATCTGAAGTGTATAAAGAGAATCGAGACTCATCTGTGAATAAAACTCTAGCCCATTCTTCTTCGCCCCATTGTACGTGTTGACGGGCGTAGCGTAGTCTTGCTACGCGATGCTCTGTCTCAAGTTTGGGGCCATTTGCTGGTCTTAGAGGCTTCAGGTTAGCTTCAGCAAGTCTTCTTCTCACTGTACTCTCACTGATGTAGTCTGTTCGGGTCCGAAGAAGCTGTTGCTGAACCTCAACTGCATTAAGGTGTCGATTTCTTAACACAGTGGAAACAATAAAGCGATCTTCTCGGGTACTTGTGCACCTGGGTCTGCCATTACCTCGTCTCCTTAGATGGTTTCCAGTCTCTTCGTACCTTTGCTTTACTCGCTGAACCGTTCTTAAAGTTACACCCACCCTCCTTGCAGTACGACGCATACTGATGCCCACTTCGAGAAAAGCTAAGATTCTTGCACATTCTTCTGGTGAAAGAGGCATGATTAGTCAAATTTACTCTCTGAAGATACCTATGCTTTTCAATTACAATTGCTTTATCAGCAGCGAATGTGTCAAACACAAAAATCCTAAGTAAGACAACACCTTTCAACAGTTTAAAAAAAGTGTTTTTATTTATTCGTTTTTTTTTAAGTCAAGCATTATAAGTTCTTATAATGCATGAAGTTTTTATTGAATAAGATTAAATTTTCTTTTTAACCTTTTTTGTTTCAAAGGTCTAAGTTTTATAGTTTGGGAGAAATCGCAATTTTAAAACTGTACTACTTATTTTTGACGCCCAGTGTAGTTGTAGGTTGAATAAAATCCTTCTGTGGTCGGAAAAAGACGCCTCTTTGGACACATGCCAGTCCGTGACATATCGCGATATGTTTTCCGTTCCTAAGGTTATATCAACTACGGTTTCGGCTCGAGCGGTAACAAAAGTTGGCTCTGAGCCCACGTTTAATATTCTAAGGTTAGTAGCAAATAGGTAATTTATCAGTTCCTCACCTCGACCATTCTCACTTACGCTGCCCCACAGCGGATGGTGCGCGTTCGCGTCGGCCGAGATGATGAGTTCCAGTCCCTCTTTTTCGCAATGAGCGATTAGCGACACCATGCAGCTCCGGGGGCGGGACCTCCGCGTCGCCAGGCATGTAGGCGGACGCGAGAACCACATCCTGTGTGGTCAAACCACATCGAGCAAGTGTCACCAATTCATCACCAAGAACCGACCGTGTATATCACAACCGATGCATCAGACCAAGGGTGGGGTGCCACAGTAAACGATCTAAAATTAAGCGGCACCTGGACCGCACAGCAATTACTATGGCATAGCAATCAAAAGGAAATGTGGACTCTGAAAGAAACCCTCAGGAGAATTGCCCCAAAGTACAACGGTCAAACCGTTCTGGCTCAAACGAACAACAAATTAGAATGGACGCTCTCATCAGAGGTGACGCAAACAGTCTTCAAAAAGTGGGGAACACCAACGATGGACTTATTTGTCACACGCGCGGCGGCGGGGGGGGGCGCGCGTGCGGAGAGGGAGGCATATACGGTGGGAATTGGTGTTGCCACAGCTAAAAATCCAAGAGGTAATCTCACAAGTGGGTCAAGCTACGCTGGAACCCAAATATTCGTTTTCTTCCCTTTGGGGGGAAAACGTTGTTATTTTTATCTTGACTGTTTTATTTCATTAAAGAACTTAATTTATTATAAAGTTATACAACAAGTTTAGTAGAATAGCACTTCATTTTGTCAAGTCATTTAATCCAGATACAAAAAAATTTCAAAATTTTAAACAATAAAAAGTCAAATTAAAACTTCAAAAAATATAAATAATAATTAAATAATAAAAAGTCAGCTTAAAACTATCAATATTATATATACTTTATTTTTGTTATATGTAATAAATTACTCTTACACTCTTATACATTTACTTTATCTTGACAACTTAACTCCTATTTTAACTTTTTAGAATAACAATATTTATGAACTAAGATCAATTTAATTTCGCCTATCTAATAACTGAACTACTCTAGCCCTTACCCTTTCTCCTCTCCTCAAAGCCTCGGTAACGGACATGGCAGGCCGATATGGGACTTGCCGAGAGTGTTCCACATGGAGATCGTCTTGAGACAGCTCAGGAGCACTAAATCCAGCTGCCATACACATGTTGTGCAGAACACAACAGGCTAGGATTATTTTATCTGCGGTGTCTAGATCATAGTGCAATTTCCGAGCTGCCGAAAGACATCTCCATCGCCCCTTCAATATCCCAAATATGCGTTCAATCGTGGAGCGGGTACGTTTATGCACAACATTGTGCCTGTTTTCAGGAGAGTCCTCTACAGCATTATCTATAGGTGTCATTAGATACTCACGAAGTGGGTATCCTGAATCACCTACAAAAAATAATTTAGTTAATAGTCATAATGTAATTGTAGTCGACTAATTTATAAGAGCCCATCTAATACCTACCTAACAGATATGTTGATTCCATATGGAGACCCTCCAAATAGCTCCTGACTTCACTCTGATCCCAAATGAAGGCATCGTGAGTTGCTCCACCATATGTAGCATCCACATTCAGGATATTGCAATCTGCGTCACATATCTGAAAGATAATTTTATTATGAATTAAAATGGTGTTTTGTCATGTGTGTTACAATAACAACTATTTATTTACTAAGCCTATATTTTATTACTAGTATATTACTAATACACAATGACTTACATTGTTAGCTCATTTAGGTCAACGGGAGATGGACTGTATCATACATAAACTCCTAAACCTAATAACTCTGTCAATTTAAGAGAATGCAAATTACAGCAATATTACTTACCACCTGAGTGTTAATAGAATGGAAATGTTTCCTATTAAAAAACCGCTCCTCTTGTTCAGTTGGCCTCACAATGGCTATATGAGTGCAATCAATACACCCAATTACTCCAGGTAAGTCGTATTTCTCAAAAAAACTGTAAGCCAAAATTCAAACTCATAAATAATAAATCCATTTTCTAAATAATTAACATAAATAAAGAAAAGATAAAAACATATAATAGTGATAACATTACCCTCAGTAATACTGAGCTACTTCACTAATTACAATCATTCCTATCTACTAAAAGTTTGCCAGTACTGGCTGTTATTTCTCACCCTGGTCGAGGTCGAGGAAGTGCAGGTCAAGGTAACGGCAAACTCGTAGCAGATATTTAGTACACCATACAAAATTACTTGTTAGTCTATCATCTATTTATAATATGTTACCAACTCACTTTCTTTTAATGGCATTCATTTCCATTCCATTTTGAGGAAATTTAATGTATTTCCGGAGTATAGACAGTGTATTGATTGCCGCTGAGACCTCACGTAAGCATCGGGAGACGGTCTGCTGTGCCATCGGCGCATCACTGTTTAACCCCACAGAGCCTTGATAACTGCCCCGAGCATAAAAATTCAGGGCAATGAGTATCTAAAATCATATCAAAATTTTATGCCAATTACATACAGGGATACATGTTATTATTAAGTATATCTTAGAACAAAATAATATATTTCTACAGTTACCTTGGTTGCGGGGTCAATTGCACGACGAGTGCGCTTCCGAGGTAGAAGAGGCACTATCTCCTGGCAGAGCGTCTCGTACAATTCCCGACTGAGTCTGTAATTTGCCACAAACTCAAAGTCGGGTATTGTATTGAC
Organism: Aproaerema taeniolella; assembly: GCA_949987775.1. NCBI lineage: Eukaryota > Metazoa > Arthropoda > Insecta > Lepidoptera > Gelechiidae > Aproaerema > Aproaerema taeniolella. Next base: position 12,155,810 of record OX465245.1, read on the forward strand.
GTCCAAAGAATCACGAAGCCGTCTGCGATCCCTCCTGCACTCCAAACGCTCTTCCAGGAGAGCCTCTTCTAATAGGAACATACGTGCCATTGTTCAACAAATTTAATGTACACTTTAAAATTTTTACAAAAAATAAACATATTTCAAAATGATTTCAAACGGAGTTTTGTTATATTCTACTGTTTTTATCACATATTTAATACTTACGATAATCAAAAGATATCTATTTTGCTGTCGTGAATTTTGACGTATAATGACAGCGAAATTGCTTGTTAAATTCGAATTTTCGGCTCGACGTTTAGCGTTCATAGTAGGGTTTCCGACGCAACTAATGTCAAATAAAGTTCGGTCGGAACGAATGATAAATCCGATTCGACCGAACGAACGACACAATTTTATAGTAAGAAATGAACGAATTATCGGCCGAATTATCGTTTTCGGCATTTCGTAGTAGACCTCCAGAATCTGATATATAATTATCGTGTAATTTACTATAAAAATTTTCTTGTGGTGGAAGCCTATCTCCATCAAAAATACTCCAAGCACTCATATACTCGTACGGGTACACTCCTATACGCTTTAAGAGGTTAAAATATTTATTTGAAGGATAAAACATGTACATCATAATTCTTTATCTATTTGGCAATTGCCAAATTGCCAAATTTGTGATAAATTTATAAATGCGAAAATTTGTGAGGATGTAGTTCCTATTAATCCAGCTTTGCGTGATAGGAGAAATATTCCCAGGAGGTCACCAAGAAATGCAAAACAAATATGAAATGAATTTGCAACGTAACTTCACGCAAAATAATTGAATATTTAATTATTCAAACAAAAACTACTTCTGCCTTTTAGTGTCCAATACATTTTAAGTCGCTTACGTAAATTAAGTTAAATGAATAAAGAGTAAAATAAACATAATAACAACTTGTTTAAATACATTCATACCTGATAATGTAGAGATTGCTTGCATGTATACAGTGAGGCTAGGAAACTATCCATAAGTCCAAAGGCGTACAAAGTCGTTCTGTTAACATCAGAAACACCTGCTCCTGATATTTCTGACTTTTAATTTTAGCCTTGTATAATTTGCAGACATTAAATCTTTAAAGATTCTCTTTTTTTTAGGTCCTTTATTTTCCCTGGAAATCTTAATCCCTTCTTCATTTCACACCACGCGTCGCTGGCTTTCATTTTGTTTTTTTGTGACGCATTTTGGGGATCCCATATACACTGATACAATCAATTTTGCTGTATGAACTCGTCTTTACTCGTTACCGTCGCTCACATAAATAAGCACGCCATGTGTGGGTGGTATATTTTTACTTATCAATGAAGGAGCAAAATCAATATCGGAAAAAAATGATGGGTCGTATGGCCCTATGGCACATTTTTTGAAGACATTTACAGCCCTTGCCATTATAGAAGCTTGAATAAAGGCTTCAAGCTTCTATAATGGCAAGGGCTGTAAATGTCTTCAAAAAATCTCTGCTACTTCCCAGACAGTTACCACCGTCCCTGGATGGCTTCGAAGCGGGGCTGTGATTTGTTGGTCGTAGTATGTGCTCCAGGTTTTCATGAACGAGAATACTACATCGGCGACTTGATGACGTTGAGACGTATGTGAGGGGACCTTTTTAGGGTTCCGTAGTAATCTACGAACCCTTATAGTTTCGCCATGTCCGTCTGTCCGCGGGTTTCCTAAGAAACCCTTGATACTACAGAGCTGAAACTTAGCATGATTATACATATGAATCACGCCGACAGAACTGTAGAGTAAAATCTTAGAAAAAAAATTTTTTTCGGGTGTCTCCCATACACGTGATAGGGCGATGAATTTTTTTTTTCTCGCCAATATTTTTGAGTGGGGTGTCATAGGATAGCATATTAAAAGATAGAAGGGGTTTCCTAAGAACGTTTTTCGATTCAGCACTCCGTTTGCGAAATATAAATTTTTAAAGTGAAAATTTTTGTCAAACACAAGTGTCCCACCCCTCTACCTGCTAAACGGTTGTTTCTAAAAATGTGGAAAAATTCACGTTGGTAGAATATATAACGAAATTAAAAGGAAAACTATCACACATAACTTGGTCCTTCAAGTTTGCGAGTAATAGTCGACCAAGTGCCAAACACTGTTGGGATTAATAAGAATATATTTACTAATATAAGATCCTTGGTACTACAGAGCTAAAATTTGGCATGGTCATAGATATTGATTGCGCCGACAGATCTAAAATATAAAATGTTGGAAAAAACATTTTTTCGGGTGTTTCCCATACACGTGAAAGGGCGATAGATTTTTTTTTCTCGCCGATACCATCGAATTGAATGTCGTAGGATAGATTTTTAAAATATAGAAGGGGTTTACTAAGAACGTTTTTCGATTCAGCACTCCGTTTGAGAAAAAAATATTTTTAAAGTGAATTTTTTTTTTAAAAACAAGTTTCCGGGGGGGACACTACCAGCTAAACGGTTGTTTCTAAAAATGTAGAAAATTTCACGGTTATAGAATATACAACGAAATTAAAAGAAAAACTATCACACATAAGTTGGCCCCTCAAGTTTGTGAGTAATAGTCGACCAAACGTTTTTGGGATTAATAAGAATATGTTTACAAGGTTCCACGCTAAAAGTGAGGGGAGGTCGAAAGCCAAACTGTAACATATTGACATTTTAGGTGTCGTTAAATAGTTTTTTGGGGGTGTTAATTACGAAAATGACATCAAAATTATTTTAACAGAAGGTTGATATTATTTCTAACAGTAATATTGCCGTAAAAAAAACTTTTAAAAAACTTAAAAAAATTCGCGCTCGCTGCGCTCGCGAATTTTATACTTACATTCGGTTGTATTTAGACCAAAACAAAAATTATTTCCAAAATTACAAACTCTTTAATAATACATTTCTTTTTAGGGATCCGTAGTAATCTACGAACCCTTATAGTTTCGCCATGTCCGTCTGTCCGCAGGTTTCCTAAGAAACCCTTGGAAGCACAGAGCTGAAATTTGGCATGGTCATACATATAAATTACGCCGACAGAACTGTAGATTTTTTTTTCGGGTGTCTCCCATAGATGTGAAAGGGTGATGAATTTTTTTTTTCTCGCCAATATCATAAAATGGGGTGTCATAGGACAGCTTTTTAAAAGACAGAAGGAGTTTTTTCTAACAACGTTTTTCGATTCAGCACTCCGTTTGCGAAACATAAATTTTTAAAGTAAAAATTTTTGTCAAACACAAGTGTCTACCTCTCTACCAGCTAAACGGTTGTTTCTAAAAATGTAAAACAATTCACGGTGGTAGTATATACAACGAAATTAAAAGAAAAACTATCACACATAAGATGGCCCTTCAAGTTTGCGAGTAATAGTCGACCAAGTGCCAAACTTAGTTGGGATTACAAATACAAATACAAATTTCTTTATTCCACACACAATATAAACACATACATAATATAGCAAGCTTTAGAAAGGCAGGGTGGAAAGGGTGTGGGCACAGCAAGCTGATTTTAAGCCCAACCTGAGTCACAAAGAGGGAAGTGAACTAAAAATTTGGATAAGTAAGAAATGACACAAATTAATAAATTTAAGTCCATACATAAATGACAACATACATTACATTTAATTTTATGCAACGTTTAGAATTTAAAATTTGACTTGAAACCTATCTTTTTTGGGACAAACCAGGTCTAATAAGGTCAGGATTAATAAGAATATATTTACTAATATTAGATCCTTAATAGTACAGAGCTAAAATTTGGCATGGTCATACATACCTATTGATTGTGGTGACAAATCCTAAAAAGAAAATGGTGAAAAAAAATTTTTTCGGGTGTTTCCCATTAACGTGAATGGGCGATGGTTTTTTTTCTAGCCGATATCATCGAGTGCGTTATCATAGGATAGCTTTTTAAAAGATAGAAGGGGTTTACTACAAACATTTTTCGATTCAGTAATCCGTTTAGGAAACATTAATTTTTATAACGAAAAAAAATTTGGAATAATTCACGAGGGTAGCATTTACGATGAAGTGTACCCTAATCCAAAATGGTTGACATACAAGGTTCCACGCTAAAAGTGAGGCGAGCCGAAAGCAAAGCTGTAACATATTGACATTTTAGGTGTCGTTTAATAGGTTTTTGTGGGTGCTAATTACGAAAACGACATTAAAAATATACACCTGCTTAGCTTAATATTATTATATTATTCTTTACAATAAAATTGTCGCAAAAAAAAAAAACTCGCGCTCGCTTCGCTCGCGCATTTAACACTTCCATTATGTTATATTTAGGCCAAACTTTTTAATACATTTGTTTATGATACTAAGTATAGTATTTGGGGATTTTAACATCAACTATGACAATATGCTTGTAGAATTAAGAAGCCAGCTGCATATTTGAACCATGCTGCTACGGAACCCTACAATGCGCGTGGCCCGACACGCTCTTGGCCGGTTTTTTATTTATTATAAGATGGGTTAACTCTTGACATCAATCTTGACCAAGTTCATAGGTCTTGAAGTTTTTTTAGTGTTGACCCGTTATTACGTTTTGGTGTTAATTCTGTTTCACCCGTGCTATCCGCATCTTAATATGATTTCCCTGCTCGTGTACTAGAAGTAGTTAGCAATTGTTCTTCTTGTTGTTTAGGTACAACAGCAGATTCGGGTATTTCAAGTGACCGTTCCTGCTGTTGTTGAAGGTCAGCTGCACCAGAAGCTGGTTCCATTTCCAGTATTACAGGTGAAATTCCAGATACAGGGTTGATCTCATCCTGAGCTTCAATATTCTCATTTGGTTCTTTATCAGTGACTATAAATTCGTAGTCAGTGGATACATCTTTGTTGGTCGGGTAGATACCTGTTTTTAAAAAGTCATTTGTGGCAGTACCCACCGAAGCAGCTTGAGAGTAAGCTTTTCCGAAAAGCATCGATACTTAAAAAGTCGTGACAACTCTGCCAGGATTTTGGCGCAGCCATTTTTCAGTTTCGTCTTTATAATAGAGGCTTCAGGGCTTGAAATAGGAAACATCAAGCGGCTGCAATTTATGCGTCGTGTGTGCAGGTAATGAAAGAAAAATAACATTGTGTGTTTTTGCGTAAGTGATCGCTTCTAGATTTTTTGTGTGGCTTGAAAGTCCGTCTAAAACAAACAAAACTCTTTTTTCTGGTGTTGGTTTAACCGTCTCTACGGAATATTGTAGCCACAAGAAAAATATTTTTTATTGATATAGCGTGTGATACGTTGGGTACCGATCAAATTTTTATTTCAAAAATACGTTGTTGCATAGGAACGTACTTAAATTAATCTAAGCATTACATGATAATTATAGTACCCAAATCATGAGGTACATTATAAAAACATTTATTTGTATTTTATCTGATACTCAAAGTATTGAAAACCACTGGTCCGTACGAAACGAGTACGATGCGTACCGACCACCTTGAACTAACTATTTCTTCTGCAGTCTAAAGGTACATTTTTTTTAATACTGGGTACAAAATAGAACAATTTAAGTACGTTTCTATGCAACAATGTATTTTTGAAATATAAATTTGGTCGGTACCCAACATATCACACGATATAGCCACTGTCTGGGTTGAAAGCGAAAATTGTTCTAGGCGGAGCCCCATCTCTTAGTTAAAATTATCAATGGTGGGACAAAAAACCCAGTAGCACTTGCACAACAAACGGCAATTACTAGTGGTGAAAGAGGAGTAACTCCTCTTTCACCACTAGTAATTGCACATACTTGGCGCTTGCCTTTTTTTGGAAAGAACTTTTCTTGTTCTTTTCTGGACTGTGGATAAGTCAGTTTCGTCCATATTATATGTATATACGTTTCGGGTCATTCAAATCGTGCTGTCTATTATGGCCTCAAGTTTTACAAAAAAATCCATCACGGCCGTCTTTGAAACCAGTGGCCTGGCTCATAGATGTTGCTCTAGGCTGTCATAAACTCAACTTTGGATAGCGTTTTATAAACGCGTGGGTCGCCGACACTGAGGTGTGAGGGGTGCCCACCAGGTTCGAAGCCGTTGCCTAGCAACCAACCATACACGTTCTAAAATGCCTAATTTTTTAAATACTGAGATGGTCCAAAGAAGGCGCCGGTCCATTGATCGCAACCTTCTTGACCACTAGCAGTGGCGGCTGGTGGGTCTGTGAACTGGCACCTTTACTTGTTCACTAAGTATTAAGATTAGAAATTGCAATAAAACAACAACTAACGTAAAATATGTAATTTTTTATACATTAAATCAATGCGACGATATTTTTCTGAAGCGAAATGTTCAATCTCCTTTTTATTAAAATCAGGGATTGTTTGTATATATTTTTTTTATACAGACAATCCGAGGTGTAGGACCAATATCCTCAAGTACGCACCAGTGACGGTAGCATTGCAGTTATTAAATGCCGTTTCGAGACGTGTTGATATATTTCATTGTACATTAAAAGATTTAAATAATGGTGCACTAACCTGTTTATGTGAATGAATTATACTTGTTGTATCTATTTTTTATGACACACCTTATAACTTTTAGAAGACATTGTAGATTATATACTTTAACTTTATTTGAACTTGCATAATTTTATTGTTGTTAAATTGTAATTTAATTTTTATTTTGGACGTTATTTTATGTGATTTTTATTATTGACATTAAGTAATTATTACTTATTATGAGATTATGGATTGTTTTTAAAATCGGATAATTATGAATGCTTTACTGTAAATTGATTTTATAATATGTAATGAATTTCACATTGTCCACTTGGGTGTATACCTGTAGATGATGTTTTGAATTTTTATTAAATAAAGAATTGAATTGAAAATTAAATTGAATTGAATTTTTCATCAATACTCAGCACAGAAAGTGCATTTAGCCGATCCTGAGACATGGTGTTTCGCAGAAAAGTTTGATTCTTTTCAGTGTCGAAAAACATAGCTCGCTCTCGACCGAGGTCATTGGTATAGTGCACAGAATTCACAGTAGTTTCATTGACTCTGAAAATGATTCAGTGAGGTCATTATTTAAAAAAAAAATTGCTGTTGCACTATGCTATTATTACAAAAATTGAATCTCTCTTTCACTTGAGTAATAATTATGTATATCGCCCACTTCTTTTTTATGACAGAGCTAGACGATTCAATCCTTTTTTGAGGCAGTTCTTCAAGTTGATCTATTGTGTTACGTGCATTCTGTATACTGATTTCAAAATCATGAATACAGTTTTTAATATGAACCAAATCGATATTCCTTTTTTGCATTTGTTTAAATAAAATTTCACTATATGTAAGAATAGATTGAAAAAACTCAAGCCAATATAAAAAAACTACTGTCGTTTAAATATCTTTGAAGCATATCAGCCTTATTTGTAGAATTGGTATCATTTTCCGTTTCTATGATGGTGGTCATGCATTCTTTTAAAGGCTCCTTGTATCTGTGTACTGAGTCGACCATCCGCGAATTAAAGTTCCATCTCGTTTCCAGAGCAGCTGAAATCTTCTTTGATACGATAGTTTTTAAAATCTCTATACGCTTCGGTGAATATGAAAAAAACTTTAGTAAAGCTGGAAGGTTAACGAAAAATGTCTGTACAGTTTTGTTTTGACTTACACTTTTTTCGATTATTAAATTTAGTTGGTCAGCGTAACAAAGAACGAATAGGCATTTGAAAAGACGGATTAGCTCATCACAGAGGTGCCATCATAACATTGTGCTATTAATTGTTCGGAGTTATTTGAAGTGCCTGTAATTCTGTTATAATAGCAGAACTAAGTTCTTCAGCAGTATGGGAATGCAGCATAAGATATTTCCAAAACCGTTCGTGAACCTGTCCGTTTTCTTCGTTTTTATTTATTTATTTATTAAGAATGGGTTCGCTTTTGACCACAATCTAGCTCAGGGCAAAGATGCGGTCGAGGATGTAGCGAGCTCACCCAGAAGAAGCCTATTCACTCGTACTTTAAAGATATTCGGGTTGTATGAGCTCGGAAATACAGACGCCGGCAGAGAATTCAGTATTCTTCGTGTCCTAAAATCATTACCATCTGCTTTTTTTTAAATTTAATTTCTAATACAAAAGTTGTTACATGTATATCAAATAAATAGCATTAAAAAAACCCTACGGTTTGTCGAGATGCCATTCACTTCTCCACTTGTCGTCTTGTTGTTATAATAAGGTAAAATCATCCACGCAGCCAGTCACTCCACAATTCGCTCTCACCGAATATATTCAATTTATTTATAAACAATATACATTGTGTGCGAAAATCAATCCAATAAATACAATTCAATTAAATCCATCAAAATAATTAATAAAATAAGTCCAATAATAATCACATGCAATGTCAATTTGTTACATCAATGTCAATAATTAAACCTATCTAAAAATCATCAATGTTATACAGACATCTTTGCAAAAGCAGTGATTTCAATTTACTCTTAAAGCACCTAATATTCGTTATTGTTTTGAATTCTTTCGGCATCCTGTTAAGCATGACTACCGCCTGATAACGTGGACAGTGCTGGACCACGTTGAGGGTCGGTGCTATACTTAGAGGCAAATCCATTCGTCTTGTACTCACTCTAATTTGCTTATCAGCGTCCGTTTTAAAATTGTGCATGCTTTTCACAAGATATGTTAAGAGCACAAGAATGTAAAGACTTGGCGCTGTGAGTATTTTCAATCTTCTGAAATGGTCCTTGCAAGATTCCCAAGGTGGTATACCCACTATGGCCCTTACAGCATTCTTCTGCGCAACAAATGCTTTATTTAAGTTGTACCTGTAACTATTTCCCCATTATTTGATGCTATAGCGAAGCTTCGACTCTACCAATGCGTGATAAACTGGCAGCAATTGGTCTATTGTAAGTTCCTCTCGCAGGGTACGCAAGGCAAAACAAGATGAACTAATCGTTTCTGTTATAGCTTCCAATTCAGCTTTCCAATTTAAGAGCGCGTCCAATCGGACTCCCACGAACTTAACAGTTTCCACAGCTTTTATGGACTCTCCATTCAAATTCGCCTTCATAACTTCATTGTTCCTGGCAGTTGATTTCCCGAAACTTCTAACTGACTCAAACTAGTTTTGAGTTCACATTTGTACGTAGCGTAAACGTCCTCAGTTTTGTCATATAAATAAGCAGTTACGTAATTTGTAGCCTTTAATTCTGACGAATCATAAGTACATAACAGTTTTTTATGACCAGCTAAAAACTCGAACCATAGCTGTTCTAGCAATTCTATGCGATTTTCTACATATTCCTTTGTAATACGATCTTTCGGACTCTTTTTGAAATTTATCCTAGCTCTTTGTATACGACTTGAAATATCTTGTTGAAAGTTAACTATTAAATCAGCCATTTTAAAAACTTTAATTTTTAGAAACAACTGAAAATTTTACAAGTCCAGCAAAAATCAATCGAAATTTTTCTAAGTGTTTCAACTTATCAGTACACTTAGTTGAAATCGGATATGGATTCACCGTCCCAACCAAATTCTTAAAACTATTCTAAGTCTAAAACACACTTACTTAAATTATTCTAAGTCTAAAATCACGACAATTTTTACTAAGTTAACATCTTCTTGTAAATAAAGTTCAAAATTGTTCAACAAGTTATGCTAATCTTGATTACGTTCTTCTAAGTTGAATATGTTCAAAGTTAATTTCTTCATGCACATAAGGTTCAAATTACACTTCAAAAGTACTCACAGTTTTCTTCTTCACTATTAGGCACACACTTCACCTTGATAACCGCTCACATGTACCACGTTGATGGTCAGCGTCACTCCCGGCACCGACTATCTCTTTCCCTCAGACAGCACTAACTTTCAGCGCCGTCCGTCAATCCTGGTGTCTCGCTCGCACCTTGTGACGTCACTGATGGCGTCCCGCGGAGCTGCTTCCCTTCGCCTGCAAGCTCCCCTCACCGCGTTTGCGACAACAATCCGTTGTCCGCAGTGCTCCCTAACTCCAAAAAAAGCCTGGAAATACTTGTAAAGTATCCGGCTCGAAGGACCATGTATTTGATTTTATAAAATTAGCAAGTTTGTGATCGCTGGGGATTCTCTTATTATTTACATACCACTTCTTTGTCTCCTCAAATTTTGATTTCAACACTATATAAGCTAAGTTACTTGCTAACTGAGAAACATATTTTGTGTCTATATTCTTTTCCATATTGACTTGTTCTTCCAACTTACTTAATCCTTCCAAATATTCTACGAATGGATGACCCCAGTGCCGAAATGATCCGTAAAAAGTAAGAACTGAATGCAGATTTTCCTCTTCATCAATCAAATTCTTTATATTGTAAATCCAATAGAGATATTAGATGCTTCCTCCACTGAAAACTCGACATGAAGCCCAAAATTAGGGAAGTCTGGGACTAATGGTCTATATTTATGGGCCATCCTTGTCAATTTGAGATTGAAAATAGGTTCTACCAGGTTGATTACATCGTAACCTTGATTTCCTGATGATGATATCATTTTATCTCCTAATTTATAAAGCTTGATCTGTTTTCTCTAATCATTGGAGTCAAAAAGGTTATCAGACCTCTGAATCATTGCAATCAGTGTTTGAAATCTGGACGAGCAAACATCCTTCATCATTAATAGTAGTAGGTGGGTATACTATGGATGCAACACACACTTGCGCACACACACACACACACAGATATACATACACACACACACACACACACATGCATTCGATATGCGCACATGCACTCTTGGTTCTGTTTTTGAGATTTTGTTTTTATTTCTTATTTTGTTCTTTTTTATTAGTTAAGTAGGTAATTAAGAATCTTTGTTTCTCTTATATAAGGAAAATTATATCATTCATTAAATTGCTATAATAAGTTAACCATAAAATCACTATGTCCATGGAAGAGCGTTGTCTCCTGCCACAGGCTTTATCAAGCTTAAAAGGAGGCATCAACCCAATCTATATATTATATTACAAATTAAGTGAAATAAATATTTTTCATTTTTTTTTTAATATCATATTTCGATCACATAGAACCATATGATTTAAAAAACACACGAACTTTTTAGTCACCATGACCGATCCAAATATTGTAGAATTAAAGACAAAGAAGTTCTGATCATGAGTAGAACTATTCCCTTTATCTGTTTCGACAAATTCAACAATTCTTCCTTATTAGAAGAATTGAGAAGGAGAGTGATTTTATGTAATTCCCAGAATAAGGCTCCATATCTCATCGGGAATGGAATCACGTTTAGGGTTTGATACATCCTTACCAATCCATGCCTTGAAGAAAGTCTTTACAACGTCATATGTCTCATTTGAATCTTTATACGTTTTGGCCATTCGATTTTTTAAGTCAGTTAAATCTGGTTTACTCTTTAACAAAAATGAGAAAAACCAACCATGGAATTCATTGACATCTTTAAACAAAACTGTATTTATTTTGTGTGATCTAAGATTATTTTTAATCATTTCCCAGGGTCTTAAATCCCATCTTTCCTCATATCTCTGTCCTTTTAAGTATTTTAACAAATTGATTGTCTTGTCGGGAATGAGTGGAGAATTTAATGAATAATCGACGTTATTAAGATAGTCTATGGACTGTATTTTATAAGACCCATCTGCCGACAATAAGTCCTCAAGATCATCAAAAGGTATTTCATTGCTATCGAGCACATCATGCCCATAGTTGTCATCGTTTATATCGTCCGAATATACATTCATCTTGATTTGTTAATCTTTCATGCAGTTATAAAGGATATGACCACAATAATTAAATAAAATTCCACCACGTCCACTTCCACCACGGCCACATCCACCACCGCCACTTCCACCACGGCCACTTCCACCGTGGCCACGCCCACGTCCTTTAGTTTTATTTCTAAAATACATTAAATTTGCTAAAGGTAAAAATCCAACACATGTTATTAAGCATATATGACAAAGGCAAAATAAAAAAGGCCTTTGCGCGACGGGCGTCCCCTCAAAAGAAAATTACGTGTTATACTATAAACAGCGGTTCCCAAATTCTTTTGGCTGCAGAACCCTTTTTGGTTTACCGTTTTTAGGTAGAACCCTAGCTCAAGTAAGAATTAAAGTAAATGTAACATTGCTTTTTTTACGTGAAACCACACCATACCGGGGCTTTGTGGCTAGGTGTTCACATCTTGTAAGTATAGTTTGACTTTAAATGAAGGACGTTTTAAGATAAATACCTAAATATATCAAAGATGAAGCGATTTACAAATCTAGCTAGACTAGAAAGAAAACATCGAAATCTTTAATTTTCGCGGAACCTCTGAGAGCCTCTTACGGAACGCTAGGATTCCGTGGAACACCATTCGGGAATTGATGAAAAACATAACAGTGACGAAATGCAGGCTATGGAAATACATGATAAACATACATGCATGCTATGAATAGCAAAAACCGCTTATACAAATATACAAGAACCCATAATCAAAAAAAGTAAAAACGTTAGCAAATTGTGAACAAAGGGACCAAACCCTATCACCAAAACTTGTAAATTGCTTTAGCAACAACGCTTGCCAAATTACATTCACTCACCAGAATCATCATCCGGAGCTATAATACACATATCGACGCATGAAAGGCAATCCTTACTAAGCGACATGGACCAAAATGTTCAGGAGAGCTGATCAAAGTTTTTTTTTTCAGAAAAAAAATCATAGCTCCTTCAGTTTTTATCGTAGATAAATAATTGTTACAGCCTTGGCTTTGTTATATTATAGGCCATAACTTACTAAGCAAATCATTCGCTTATTCCTCCTAATTCTCACAATTTTGGCGGATAGATAATTATCATACCAAAAAAACATTCAGATAAAATTATCTTTACGCCAGGGCGATCACAGTTACGAACAGGTTTATTCGTACATATATACCTTTGCGAATGTCCATTCGAATTGGCAAAAAATATCCTCGTCATGAAATATTTATTTCAGAAACTAGGAAAAATGTGCTTAATCATTTAATTTTAGTAAAAATCCTCAAGAAAAAAAATCCAAATAGGAATTAATATTAAATATTTGCAAAACTAACCGACATTTTGTATGGGTGAAATGAATGAAAACATGGTTTCGTATTAATTTTGCATTTATTGCAAGAAAAAAAAATTGAATTACAAAATCGTAACTTTAACAAAACAAATTGGCTCCTTTGCCTATAACTTTTAATTACTACTTAAAATTAAATTTTTGGTATATATTGAGATCGCAGGTTTTTTAAAATCAAGTCTCGTTATTACTTTTTTAAAGGCAGAGTTCTAAAAAAAGTAACTTATTGCTAAAGTTATAAAGCTTTCTAAAATGCAATTAAGAAGGTATAAAAATTGTATTCCTATTCCTAACATATTTTATCTGGCTTAACCATATTATCACTTTTAATTACTTACGACTTATAATTAAATTTTTGCACTACAGTGAGATCGCAGGTTTTTTAGTCTCGTTATGTATTTTTAAGGCACATTCCACAAAAGTTACTTATTTCTAAAGTCCCTGGGTGAACAAAGTACTATTAAATATTTCCTAGTTTAGTTTTCAATAATGTCTATCTATTTATCACAGTTATTTAGGAACCTTAGGTAGGTGTAAGTAGTAATTTCAAAGTTATTTAGAATAAACAAAACAATAAAATTATATCAAAAAGTTACTTAAACAATAACAAATATAAATCTCCAAAAATTGAAGGTAAAAGTAATGGTATCAAAGTAATGGTAAAATTATTAAAACATGACATAAAAATCTTGTTATTATCATGTAGTTAAACATGCATTAAATATTATTCATGATCAGGGTCTTCTATATCCGATTCTGGTAATACGTCTTTGACGTTGGCATCTCGTGGGATGTTAATATACTCTTGGTGGAGGCAAGGTGGTATTATTTGTTCAGAACACAGTTTGCGAAGATCGTCGTATTTCTTTTTAGAAATGGGAAGAAGTGATCTATAGCAAGACATCAATGGAACCCTAGTTTTAGACTGGACTTCAACATTAAACGACTTGGCATCAGCATTCATGGACGTTTTTATGGACACAAACTGTTTATTTTTCTTGAATGTAGCGATCCGAACTTTACTTATTTTGCCAGTTAGGTTCCCTTTATAATATTTGTCTCCATTATTGTCCCACTTTTTGAACTGATCATAGCTCATTCGCTCAACTATAAAGGGAGATGGATTCTTCCGAGCAGTTGCAAAAATGGTAAACCATTGGGAAGGCGCAAAAACAGTTGTGTGTTTGAGATGGTTCTCAATGACTGCGTGAGAACTATCTACTGGCATATAAGTATGGCCAGTCAAGAGGAAATTTAACTGAATCGTTTCAAGATTTTCACATTCTTGTAAAGTTTGATGAACCATAGCCATAACAGTTCGGTTCCGGTTTTGACCAGGACAGCAATCGCAGTACATCAGCAATCGTTTGATGTTTCCTCTGGCATCTACAGATTTGATGTAGTTATGTAAAATTGTTCCCACTTCATTAGCCCCTCGTCTACCATTGGACTCATCCCAGTAAAAGCAGAATACATTGCGAGTGCCATTTTCATAAAAACATAGGTTATAAACAGATAGTTTTCTACTGTAGTACAAAAGCATAGAAGGGGAGTAGGGGGTATTCAAAACCTTCTGAAGATCAAAACTTACGCACAATGTAGACGGATCTTCTTTATGGATATTTTTATGACTTTGAAATCGGGCATAGCTTTCTTCTTTTTCTTTCTCGTGTTCTTGTTTTTCTTTAAGCTTTTCAGGATCGGTCACTTTTTCAAACTGCAGGCATTTCTTACACTTGTCTTTTTTGGGAATGTGAAAGCCAATATTAAACTTCTCAACAAATATTTTTCGGAAAATTCTCTCACTTACCACATTCATTCCCTGATCCACATGTACCTTTTTATAAAGTTTGTAGAGATTTGGAATGTTCTTGAATTCTTCAGGCAAATATACTTTTCCGGAATCCTGACGGCAATAATGAGAGGGAACTGCAGGCAAACTCTTTATGAAGTCCATTACAGCATCTATTGTAGTTTGCTTTGTTTTATTCGCCGGCTCCGATTTTCCTCTCAGATCCTCTTTGGCACTTCCACAGTCGGAATTTTTTACAATATTATAGATAGTTTTATCAGAAACATTTATAGTGGACGCTAAGAATTGCAGGCATATATTTCTCCTGCCCTCACCTTCATTGATTGAATATTTTATGGTTACATTGCGTTTCTCGGATTCTGTGCGCTTGCGTTTTACGCCAACTATTTGCAACAGTGAAACAAGCCAATCTCGACGACGAACTGTATCCAGCTTCCAAAAATGTTTAAAAATGTTTTCTCTTCTTTCCTCTGTAATGGATCCACAGTCATTTCCACACTTTTTTCCTTGACAAGGATTGGGGAGAACCTTCTTAGCTGATACTGTGACACCCTTCTTCGTCGTATATTCTTCTCCAGCTTTTTTCTTTTTAGATCTTTCAATTCTAGCGTTCACTCTTTTAATCCTCAATCCAGCGTCACCTACGGTTTCTTCTTGAACTCCAGATGTATTTTTTTTGTTTTTCTTCTTCTGATAGTCTTTTTCTTTTTAGACTCCGGGTTGTCGCTTTCTTCTTCGCTTGATATTTGTCCTCTTGACCAGTCATCCGAATCGTCAATATCTCCGTAAAAAGTTGAAAAGTCTTCGTCTTGGTCAGACATGTAGTCAATATACTTAGTTTTCACTTTGGATTTACGTGTTTTTTATTTATTTTGATCACAAACTACTTCAGCATTCTGGCCATTTACCACCGCAGATTCTGTCGAGGATGTGTTAAAATTCGATGTGTCTAACTCCATACCGTTTGAGGTCTGCTTTGCGTTATTGCATTGGTCTATAATTGCGTTATCATTGGACAATATAACATGATTGAGAGGCCTAAGTTCTGCAACTAAGCCAGTAGATGTTGACGGTTGATTTATCGGTGTCAGAGTGAGTTTCGAATTGGTACAGTTGGTGTCCGAATTTTCTTCTGCGCAGTGAGTTGAAGATAAATCGATCCCTTGTTGACTTACTATTGTGCTGACATGGCTGACAGAGTTTTGAAGACATATATAATCGTTGGATGGGCTGGGAATGAAACTGCCTATCTGAACATCATTTGGTACGATCGATGTTAAAGGTGTAATACTTTCGAATTCTTGACGAGTGACCGTTATGTAATTAATAGGTTAATTTTCAGAGTCTTCGATCAGTATTCTATTGCCACGTTCAGAAGCCAGCAGCATGCCATCGTCACGAGCAGGTACCAGCAGCATGTCAAAGTAGGGAGCAGTAGCTGGCAGCGTGTCATCGCGGGCAGCAGGAGCCAGCAGCGTATCATCGCGGGCAGCAGGAGCCAGCAGCGTGTCATCGCCGGGAGCAGCAGGAGCCAGCAGCGTGACATCGCGGGCAGCAGGAGCCAGCAGCGTGACATCACCGGGAGCAGCAGGAGCCAGCAGCGTGTCATCACCGGGAGCAGCAGGAGCCAGCAGCATGTCATCACCGGGAGCAGCAGGAGCCAGCAGCGTGTCATCACCGGGAGCAGCAGGAGCCAGCAGCGTGCCATCACCGGGAGCAGCAGGAGCCAGCAGCGTGTCATCACCGGGAGCAGCAGGAGCCAGCAGCGTGTCATCACCGGGAGCAGCAGGAGCCAGCAGCGTGTCATCACCGGGAGCAGCAGGAGCCAGCAGCGTGACATCGCCGGGAGCAGCAGGAGCCAGCAGCGTGTCATCGTTGCGAGAAAATGGAATTGATTCTGTCACCTAAAAACCAAACATTACATTACTACTTCTAAATGACGATTATGATAACGGAAAGAGGTGGGTCAAGTTTATTCGTAGCAGGATATATAGTAGATAGGTAGGTATTTCAATGGTGATACCACCCTTGCATAATGTACACACGGTCACACATAAAGTTACCCAAAACCAAAATAAACGGAACTGGGACAGATCGTTCGCGTATAGCGCATGACAGGGTGCAAGTCCTGTTTATTCTGGTTTTGGGTGACTTGATGTGTGGCCGTATGTACACTACCTAGAGCCCATTTATGATTGCCGTGGAATGAAAAGTATACACGACCACGCATCAAGTTACCCAAAACCAGTATAAACAGGACTGGCACGTTGTCATGCGCCATACACCAAGCGATCTGTCAGAGTTCCATTTATAATGGTTGAGGGTAACTTGATGTGTGGCCGTGTATACTAATGGAAAAGACACACCTATCATTATTGACTTCTAAAGACGTGCTAATGAGCTAAATTGTCTTTTTTTATCATTTTTGAAGTTTTTTTTTTTCAAGCAGTCGGGTTTTCAATTTTTTTACTTTCTTATTAAATTTTTTTTTCAGGCTGTACCCCTGCAGCATCAGGGATTGAGGATCAGAGACTTCTATATAACCTATAACACTCCTTGCCTTAATTCAAATCCGATTTGAGGATCCGGCCATCCGTTTAGCATTTAGGATGGCACAACGAATACATACTTACACACCTACTTGCATACACCCGAAAGAGCGGTGATAGCCCTGTGGACAGAGTACTCGACCTTTAAGCAGAGGGTCGAGGGTTCGATTCCAGGTGGGAGGCCTGTACCACTAAATTCGTCTTTTCGGATTTATGTACAGACTATTGAATAGTTATTACTTGCGCGTCTGAGGAAATTTGTTTGATCCATACGCGTGATCCACCAACCCGCATTAGGCCAGCGTGGTGGATTATGGCCTGAATCCCCTTCATGTTTCGAAGGGAGGCCCGTGCCCCTCGGTGGGGACGTATATGGGCCGATGCGATACACCCGAAAAACATTACCCTACTTTTTTAGGCAGTCGGGTAGAAACCGAGTAACTACCTTATTTTACGTAGATAAGTAAATATGGGTGAGTATGGGTTTTATTCAAGTAGGTACTCTGACGAGATAATAATTAAGAAAGAGTTAAATAAGGGTCTTGGGTTCGATTCGCAGTGCCGGCCTGTAGCACTAAACTCATATTTTCGTATTTATGTAGGTACCTACGGACTATTTAATAGTTATCACTTGCTCAGCGGGGAAAGAAAACATCGTGATGAAACCAGTGTCTCTTGGAAAATTTGCTTCCAAAGGACGCACAATCCAGCGAGGACTATGGCCTGGACCCCCATGTTTCGAAAGGAGGCCCGTGCCCCTTGGTGGGGACGTATATGGGCTAGGTAGGCATTCGTTTTGAGTAGGTAGGTAAATTGTAGGTAGGTATACGCAGTACTGAAACACACTATAGATTCTTATTTGTAGGTTGGTATACAGTGAAGGTAAGACCGTGGTACAAATAGGTACTTATAGGTACGAAAATTATTACCGAATAGTAGGTATTTATAAATTTTAATTAGTTTTTACATCATTTTAGGTATGTATATTGTCAAAAGTTGTGTATGTACCACCGGCTTACTTTGTAGCTTTACCCTGGGTTCCTAATGTCAGAAATAGGTAGGTAGGTATGTATGCATTTTGTATGTACTTACAGGTTTATCACCAAATTTAATTTTTTTTCTACATTTGGGTGGTGGCCTTCTCCCAGAAGTTAGTGCTATGTTGATCAGCCTTGATGAACGAAAACTTGGGTTCATGACGCATCAGATTTGTAGGTACCTAAAAAAATATATATTTTACTACCTATGGAATTTGATTTATGCGTGAATGTAAATAACAACAAGAAAATATTCAAATACGCAAGTATTAGTAGTCATATTTAGAGTTTAAAGCTATGCTGGCAACTAGAGATGTGAATTTCACTTACAATTTTCTTATTACTTCGCGCCAAACTCGCAGTAAACCGGCGAGCGCGCAGCGCGACAACCACTCTATCCGACGATCGGCGCCCGAATGAGTGCTTGCGGAACTACATGCGGCACACAATGCGATGTTCCTTAGCGACATTTAACACCATTTTACACTTCCCAAACACCATCTTTGCGCGTTTCTCAGTTCGCGATAAATTATCTATGTGACATTTTTGTCACAAAAATACATACCAGCAAAAGTATCTATACGACGTTTGGTTAAAAAAAAGTGTCAGGTAAAATTATCTAAGCGACACTTTCTTAATATTGAGTTTAAATGCAAAAATATCTTAGCGACATCAAATTCGTATTTCATTACAATGCAAATATATCTATGTTAATGTCTTTGTAATTTTTTTTATAAGCAATAATATCTAAATACAAGTGGGACGATACACAGTGTCAGGAATAAATGCATAAGGAAACATTTTGCTATTTTTTATGTTAGTTAAAATTTGCGAAGCGACTTGACCTACAAAACCTTAAACAGGTAAAACTATCTTAATCTTTCGTACTTCTGATATTTATTGAAGAAAAATTATCTTAGTTTCATGGTTACAAAGAAATATTCAGGAACAAATTACTATCCGTAAAAAGTGTAAAGTCATTCTGTCTAACCTAAATATTCAATTAAAATACGTATTTTTTTGTCGCATAGTAAGCTGAAAATGACCGAATTCTAAGGATGCACATATTTACTAAGCGACAACAAAACTCATCGCAGCGCTATGAGACCCAGATCAATCGACGCGGAAAATTCTGGCGATTCCAATGATTTATAAAACGTATTTGGTCCAAAATTGTCGCTTAGTAAGGATTGCCTTTCATGCGTCGATATTTGGCAATTAAATGTATTAAAAATTCATTAACAAGTTAGTGATTCATCATATTATGCAAAAATATCAAGCTATATGTCGACAAAACCTATGAAATAGACGACCAAATACGAGGAACGTGTATAGAAACCGAGGTGGTCATATTAGTGGTCAATATTTTCCAAGATATCACTAACTTACGACTGAAATATTGATAACACAGTGGGCTATGTGTAAGATTTTTTTTATTATTTGATTTTTTTATTTTAAGCAGGTTTAAGCCCCCATATTCAAACAAAAAATATATCAAATAACTTTGATCATACCTAAAAAAAGTAATTAATTTTTAAAATTTTGGTAACGATTTGTTGCTCACTACAGCATTCTACGGTTTAATTTCTTTGCTGAAGTAAAAAAAAGACGATTGACAGTTGGTTGACGCTTGGGAGGATCTTTGGCGGGAACTTGGCGTGGGCAGTTGCTGTGTCAATCGAATTTTTGTTTTCTGCTTGAAAAAGTGGTTTAATGTTTAATAGTGATAGCGTATTATGCAGTGAATTGACAAAAAATTGTGTAGTGATAGAAAATTCAAGTGATCACAGTGTTTCTGCTCCGTTTGGTACCGATAAAGATTTTCGCGGTTGTGTTTCTCGCCGCCAGTTTTCGTAGTTATTTGTGTTATTACACAAATTCAAAGAGTATTTATCAGTATCGTTGAAGCAGTTCTCGGAGTCCGGTATAAATAATGTGTAGTCGTGTGAAAATCAGTCAAAATCCAGCACCACAAGACCGTTCAAAATTAAATCGTAATCCGGTATGCGATAGCAGTAAAAGTCTTCAGATTTTTTTTTACCAAAAGCAAAAATAAAACTCGGAAATAAACAACCAAATACAAAATGAAATAAACATAATGAATATGTTTTTTTTTCTTTATTGACATGACAGCTTGGCAAAGAAATACAATTACATAATGCCGTAGTCAGGATTAGCTTACTGTACTGAGAATCTTTTGATTATTATATTTTTATTTCAAAAGACAGATTTTTTAAATATTTTTTTTAAAAGGGGACCTTATTCCTTTATGTTAAATAAAAAATTAAACGAAATCAAAAATATTTTTTAAATGTCATACATAGCCCATTAGAACTAATATCAGGAACATTTTTTAAATAAGTTTATCTTGGTTCTGAAACAAAAAAGCAATAATAAAACGATACTTACGGCATAACTTTTCGCTCCGAAAAACACTTCAACCGCACTATTTTAAACTGACTTTTATTATTATTTTTTTATATGACGGATGCTTTTTCAATGGTGCCATATTAGGCTTTGGTTACTACGTATTAAAAGACTCTGCGTTCGGATATACACTAGAATGGGACCAAACGGCCGTATATTCTAAGCTTTGGACAGAAAAAAAAAAGTTGGCAGCTGTGGTTGCACGAGCGATGTAAGCGCGCGAATTCTAGCAATCACAGTTGCACAGGCGATCGAGTCGACAAATACCTGAGCGACATGCTTTAACTCATTTAAATCAGCAGATGAAATTGGATTTTCCCCTTAAGTTTTTCTAAACTTCTCAACACGATGTTGCAGAGTTCCAGGTTTGATACCATACTTGTGATAATACTACGTTACAATATTAGAACGATTAAAAGAAGCTGTAAAAGAAAAAAGAAGGGGAAAATTCTTCTTCTGCACGACAACGCGCCTGTTCACACAAGTCGAGTTGCGTCGTTGGCCGCCCTGCATAAGGTGGACTTTGATATTTTAAATCGCCCACCTATAGTCCAGACCTGGCCCTAGTGATTATTACTTATTCCCCAAATTGAAAAAATAACTTCGGAGGAAGAAGTTTTCGAGCGATGAAGAAGTGAAGGACGCAGTTTCGGCTTATTTTTTAGATAAATACAAAACATTTTTTTCAGAGGGTATACGTAAGCTTATCGAAAGATCTTATAAATGTATTAGAGTAGCAGGTGTATATATTAAAAAGAAAAAATAAATCTGAATTTTTAATTACACTCCTTACCCCCATTCCGCGAACTTAAAAACGGCCCTTCGTAGTTCTTAAATCTATCTTACAATAATCAAAATAAACAACAAAGTTTGTATCTACTAACATAGTTAGTAAAAATTAAAAATCAATTTGTAGGTCTACAATATCATCTGCTAATTCTGAAATCTCTTCGTCAACGTCAATGGAAGAGGATGATGTAGATGGTGTTTCTATTTGTTTGATTGGTTTAACAGTTTTTTTAAAATTTTGTTTAAGATTTCAGGTGGCAAAAAATAGCTGTGGCTTTTTTTATTTTATTTTTTAAATTGGTTATTGATTATTGAATTAAGTGTTAATGCACACATTATGTTTCTTAATTTACTTTTAACCGTATTCATGACTCTAAATAGCCTTTCTACTTCCGCATTAGAGTGAGGAATGGACAATATATGTAGTAATAGCCAAATATTTTATAACTTAGCCCATAGTTTGACACTGTCTCGTGAAGTTTCTCATTCTATGAATTGGATAGTTTTCCATTGTTGTATCAACCTTTTGGTCGTCGAATCCGATATCTCTTGCTTATCCGATCAGGGCATGAGTATCTTTTGATTTGTTTCAATGTACTCGTATTCTTTGGACTTAACAGTGTTACCTTCCCAAGGATCTCGTAATTAGAAGGTATTCTGTATTGAATTTCTTTTACCAACTTGATACCGAAGTCTATGCACCGTTTCCTGATATTAGCAATTGATTGTGGAGGTAAGTTGTTTTTACTGGCATGAGATTCAAAAAGATGTTCCAAGTGTGCAACTGGATCAAGATGATCTTCTACTTTGATTGTGAGGAAATCTTTGTCTGTTGTCGTGGCACCTGGTATTATTATTCTAACGCAGATGTATCGTAATAAGATCATCAGAGTTCCTAACAGTTTGACAGGATAAACAATTTCGCCTTCAAATATCTTAACGCCTATTTGAAAGTCGTGAAAAATACTTTTCTAAAAGCATAGTTATAGTAGATTACCCTCGTCAATGTACATTCCCCAAAGAAGTCCCGTTGTATAGCACTTCTCTCTAGCCAAAGGAAAATGTAGCTTTAATTCGTTCCATTGTGCCAATATTTTGACCACAGCAGGCTCTATTGATAACCAACGGGTGTCACAAACCTTTAATATTTTTAATGGATCATCCCCGCAGTTAATTGATTGAAACAGTGATTATTATATTATTTTTGTCTTCACATGGCAATCGAGTACACGACCAAGCATACAAGATTAATGACTTGACGACTGTCATAGTAACACTGATAGACAACTCTGCCGACTACATCCACGCGAATTTCGTTGATGGGTTCAAGGACGAGAGGAAATTTATATGTTGCCAGGCGCCAAAAGCAAACACGGCTGCCGATCTGTACAGGTGCACGTGGGAGCAAAATAGCAGCATAATAGTGTCACTGACAGGTGTAAATGATAAGGACGAGACTTTCTACGAGTATTGGGTCCGAGCTGAAGGCCATAAAATAATCTTTTGCCGATATATTGTGGAGACTGTTGACACCAAATTGGAGGCTGATGTCCTAAAAACACAACTTTTTATCACCGACGTCACAACGGGAGAGTCGCGACTAATCACCCACTATTGGTACCTTACCTGGCCTGACAATGTTGCTCCTTAAAACCCGAAGGAAGTTGTTGAACTTTTATCGGCTGTTAATATACACAGAGAAAAACTAATGGAGATGGCTAAGATTTACAACATGCCGAAACCGGGGCCAATAGTGGTACATTGTTTAGCGGGGGTTGGTCGCACAGGAACATTCTGCGCTGCTGATCATGCACTAGGTCGGTTGAAGAAGGAGAACAAAATCTCTGTTCAGGACAGTGTGATATCAGTTCGAAGGATGCGATTACGGAATGCAATCTTGCGAGATTGAGGATCGGACGAGATCTCGCGAGATTATGAAAATCAATCTCGCGAGATCTCGTCCGATGCTCAATCGCCAATTTCGAGATCTCGCGAGATTGGTAGTTAAGAGTATCAATTTTTGCAAATAATTTCACTGATAAAATAGATATAGAACTCCCGGGACATTGAAAGAAAAAGAACCATAGGTATTTTGAAATCAACATTTATTTTTACGAAGTCAAAAAGATTAATTAACAAAAATAATAGAATTTGAGTTGAGATCAATCAAATCAAAGGCTCATTTCGCCAAACTAAAAAGAGAAATAGAATATAAAGTGAAAACCAAATAAAAACAATCAAATTATGAACATTAGCAACATCTCGCTATACAATTATTTACAAACTGTTTTGGAAGTAGCTTCTTAGAAAGCACAACGTATTTAAGGTATCGTCACATAACCAACACCTTATTTTGCAGGCTAGATAGCCAGCCGCTGAGAATGCCCTTTCAGATTCCACACTTGTTGGTACTATAGTTGTGAGGCAGTTATCAGCGAACTGCAAAAGTGCTCCTTTAGACCCCCCGGACTCGTATAGATTCATTTCCTTCTTCAACAATTGGTCCAGCGAAATCTTTGCTTTCCTAGGGTCTTTGCAGGAAGTT
The DNA here is from genome assembly GCA_949987775.1 of Aproaerema taeniolella. Classification (NCBI taxonomy): domain Eukaryota; kingdom Metazoa; phylum Arthropoda; class Insecta; order Lepidoptera; family Gelechiidae; genus Aproaerema; species Aproaerema taeniolella. The sequence continues at coordinate 12,180,041 of OX465245.1, forward strand.
ATTGCTTCCTCCAGTTCTTCTTGCAAAGAAAGCTTGCCTGCTTCATTCAGAGTCTGGGAAAGGGATGAGAGGGGTTCATCATCCTCATCAGGGGTGGCAGTGGCAGCAGGCGCAGGTGATGTTGATGTGACTGACTCAGTCTGTTTTATACCATGCTGCGAATGCAGGCGCTGTATTAATGCTTTAAGTTCAGTGCGAACTACATTTTTCGGAAGTAATTTAAAGGTTTCATCTCTCGCAAACTCTTCTTTATCTTCTTGGTACTTAGCTGGGTTTCTTAAATATAACAAGCATGCCGTTAAATTCGTCCGACGCTCAGCAATGCGGTTTCTCAAGAAATCAGTTAGTTTTTCTGCCAATGGAGTTTTTAGCTCTTCCAGTTTACGAATCATAAACCTAAGTGTTTTCTCAGCAGTAGCCAAGTCGGTATCTCGACGACATAGCACCTTCACTGCCAGCTTTACGGGTTCAAATACCTTGTCTAAGTTCGCTAAAACCGCATGTTCTTCTGCACTCAAATAGTAGTTTGGGTTAGCTTCCAGGCCAAGATCGATTAAAGCTTTGCTGACACATAGTTTGATTCTATTGAATGTAGAAATCATGTCTGCTAGGCTCGACCATCGTGTCTTACCATCAAGTTGTAATTTTATATCTTGTCCAAATTCTTGTTTTACGTATAATTGCAAAGTGTCATTTTTAGTCGGTGATCTTTTAAAAAGTTTCACCACGTTTCTAACTTTCTCAATGATACCCGCATATTCTTCATTTAGGACCACTTCTATTCTTGGTATAGAGCAATAAAAAGCTTCATCTTCGGAGTCTGTGCAGGGCATTCCGTCTATTTCATCAGAAATCTCAACGTCGTTTTCTTCATTTTCAGATTCTATTTCAGGCTGCTCATCAACATTAGTTGGTCTTTTATAAATAGTATCGATTATGCCAAGCTGGATCCCATGGGCATAGCAGAGCTGATGTAAAGGCGTTATCAATCGACCCAACTTTTTCATCACACTGGCCCCATCTGTAGTAATATTGACAATATCTTTTTCTAGAATAAGTCCAAATTCGGTTAACTTTGTGTTCAAAATACTGACCCCACTCTCAGCAGGCATACTTCCATAGACGCGAATCAGCCCCAAGTTCCAGAAAAAAATATTCCCATGTACATTTACATTCATGTATCGCTTGTTCATAGAAGAAGTCCACTCATCGAATGTAAGCGTAAATCTGTGATCATTCTCCTTTAGCTGAGCCAGTTCACGCTTTATTTTCATTTTTAATGTCATGCCATAGTTCATAACTATAGATTTAATTGTGTTTGGAGACTTGGGAAGTTTCTGACCCGAAGAATTGAACAGGTCTCTGATATCTTTAGACGAGCAAAATACACGGAATGGTAGACCGTCTTTTGCCACCATTCTTGACATTCTTTTTTCCATAGAAGTATCTTCAGGTTCAGACAAAACGAAGTGATCAGTTATTTTTTGCCTCTTTTTGCTCACTGGTGGCGCTGGTGCCGATGTTTCTGGTGATTCCGTGCTACCACTCGAAGTTGAGGTGGTTGCTGTACCTACTTCCATGTTTTGAACAGTAGACGATGGTCCTGGCAATCGCGGCAATTGCTGGCCTTGCACCTCGCTGACTTCCACATTCTTCGTTTTGGTGTCTATTTGATGGATAGATTTTAAATGCACATGTAAGCCACGCGGAGATCGATCTTTGGTTTTCAGAATCTTCTTACAAAGTTTACACTTGGCACTCAATCCATTTTCTGCTCTTAAAAAGTATTTCCATACTACCGACACACTTCTATAGTCCTTATAAACTATATTCGCCGACATAGTCCGTTATTAAATACTTCGTGAATCACAAACAACTTTTTCGTATTTTTTAAAGCGACAATAGCACTATAACTCAATTAATTCAATCAAGGATTGACAACAAGTGACAACAAAATCTGGTAGGTAAACAAACGCACGCACGCCGCATCGCATGTTCAAATTTCAACCAATCACACACATCGAAATTTGAGTGAGCGAGACCTGCCGCCCGCGCACCGAAACCGATCGGAGTTCGCTCCGTCCGTGTCGGTCGTGTCGGTTCGCGCGCTGCTGCGCGTCAAATAGGACGTTTTCATGCTCGAGTTCAATCTCGCTAATCTCGTGAGATCTCGCCCATTTTTAGGCCGAGATTAATCTCGCAGAAAAGGGCCGAGATCTCGCGAGAACGAGATTGCATTCCCTAGATGCGATATTCCAGTGTTATGACCCCGGGACAGTACATCTCATTGAGCATGTACTACGGTCGGAAGAATACAATCAAGCATTTGATCAACGAGTTCCGAACATCCTATAAAAATGATCACAGTGTGCGTGCCAAACTATTCTCTAACCTTATTAAAAATAAACAATTTCGTGGGAACTCATTTTATATGGCATTATCTTTATTTGATGCCTATAGTTCTACGAATTCCAGAAATTCATGCGATTACTTCTACTATACTTTGACTGTTCAGTCGATTTAGCATTCTCGTGGTCTCTCAATTAGGTTCAGTTTCCTCTAACAATGTCGTAGTTAGTGAGCAGAGTTAACGACCTATGGGAAAATGTACGTGCTATACGCTGACTGATAACTACTTGATTTCAACCGTTGAGTACACGCGCGGTCCAGTGGACCTCAGACAAACTTAAATTTGAAAATACTTTTAGGAGTAAGATTTTTACATTATACTTTGCAGTTTTCCGAGTAAAATGGCGTTGGTTTGTTTTTTATATTATAAAAATAAAAATTTCTAAAACTTTTTTAGTAAAAAAAATCGTGATTTTATTTTCTTAACGATTTTTCAGTATTTTAAAATCATTAAGAAAAGAAAGCAGCTATTAGGTTATTGAGAGGTAATATGATACTAAAGTTTGGCACCAATTTTAAGTCATTACATAAGATAAAACACACAAGCGAACTATTTAGCCCGTGTATCCCTTGCATAATTATTCCAGCGTGTGTAAGACCAGTTCTTGGAAATGAACTCCAATCGATACTGATACAGTGGCATGTATAAAAGCATGAGGGGTGAAACTGGTCTCACTATCAGTCGTACAGTCGAGCGTTGCATTAGCTTGTCACTTTTAATTAATTAATGAGTCAAGTAAAAAATAGCTTAGTAAACTACTATGGCCAAGATGCGTTATTTAGGAGCTATAAGCAGCACAGGTCTTTGGAAACTGCAAGCTTGGTTTTAGACTGCTGGTATTTGTCATAACAACAAACAAAAAAAAGTTGTTATTTATTGAGAAAACAAACAGTCAATTCAGAAACAAACCTTGAGTTTCCTAAAACTAAATTAAAACATACTCGTAGTTATCTGTGTACCTACACTACGATAAGACATTACATTATATAAGAACCTTATTAGAACAAATAAAATTCAGTAATTGATATAATTGAATCACTTTGAAACACTCACCATTGACGAGTTTTTTAAAGAAAATAAAGCAGCCGGGCGCTATGGACCTCATCGCCCAGGAATTTTGGCAATTAAAGTCAACTCCAATAAAAGGTACTACTAACAACTTTCTTAAAAATATATACTTGAACCGTTACCCTGACATCCCATGCTGGGACCATTCTAGGGCGGTTTGTGTAGCTCAGGCCAGCAGACCCACGGAATTTAAACAATGAATTTAGGTATTCTATGTATGCCAATATACAGTGCCTTCCTAGTGCCTATTGATGCCAAAAGAACCATATCTAGTGCCATCATAGTTTAAGAAATATAGGTCGTTGTTTGTGGGTCTGCTGGACGGATATCAGCCCAGCAGACCTACCTCTCGTACACGGAAACGGCTAAAGTTAGAGACATGGTTCTAGTTCTAAGCTTTAATGCTTTACTTGGTGCCATCGAGAAAAAAGTTTCAAACCTAGTGCTTCAAGCGTTTCGGAGCTATAAAACGATCTTGGTGTGCCTGCTGGGCGGAGGTTCAACGCAGCAGACCCACCTCTCGTACACGGAAACGGCTAAAGTTAGAGACATGGTTCTAGTTCTAAGCTTTAATGCTTTACTTGGTGCCATCGAGAAAAAAGTTTCAAACCTAGTGCTTCAAGCGTTTCGGAGCTATAAAACGATCTTGGTGTGCCTGCTGGGCGGAGGTTCAACGCAGCAGACCCACCTCTCGTACACGGAAACGGCTAAAGTTAGAGACATGGTTCTAGTTCTAAGCTTTAATGCTTTACTTGGTGCCATCGAGAAAAAAGTTTCAAACCTAGTGCTTCAAGCATTTCGGAGCTATAAAACGATCTTGGTGTGCCTGCTGGGCGGAGGTTCAACGCAGCAGACCCAACACGATAGCTCCATAACTAGAAGGTAATTGGTATGAAATCTCATATCAACGTTTAGTGTGTAATTAGTGCCTTAGCTTAACATAAAAATATCTGTTTAATTTGACTTCCAAACATAACAAATAGCCTCTGAAAGTTCTCCATACATTTTAACAACCGAGGTACAGTCACGCTCAAAACTCAATTTATTAGGTTACATATGCCAACATATTTTTTGAATCGGGTAATAAACTGCCAATTTCTCACTTCAGATGTCGCCTCTGTTGACTGATCCTAAAATTTTACGTGTAGCTGTCATTCTCCATATTAGTTTCGTAAAAAAACAATTTATTTGTAGTAAATTAATGAATCTTGACAATTTGCACAGCTATTAACTGCAAAAATACGGTGTACATGTATTCCCCAAAGATCCAAAAAAAAAGTTTAAAAAAAGTAGCTTTTCTTTTACTCAACTCTTCTTTCAATTGAAGTACACATCTTTGTAATTTGACTTTAATTTGAGTAATTATTTCCGCAAAAAAAAATAAAAAACACTTGCTCGCAATCTAAATAAAATGACAGCGCCGCAGCTTGACACGGAACAGTCAACAATGCTGCCACCTCTAAAGAGCTTTTAGTTTATAACCCCATTCGTAATCGTTCATGTATCCTAATAGTAATTAACTACATACCTATTATATAGATATACCAACTTATTTTGTAAAAAGGTAAAAGGCGACTAGGCAATAAATTAAAAAAAAATGGACTACGCATCTGCATGTTGCTTTCCCAAACCAATAGATGGCGCTACTGTTTTATGATGCGTTGTCTCACAATAAGATTGTTAATGCATTTAAGACTATGCGCGGCCTATGCGCTAATAAAGGGTAGATGACTTTCAGCACTTGACTATGGTTAAGGTAAATTGTCAGATGGCTTAACAGCGCGAGCTTCCGGGTTCGAATCCCGATCGTGTCAAAAATGTTTCACCACTTTTTTTGGATAATAATAAGAAAACACTATAGTTTAGGATTTTAAAGATTTTTTCAAAAAAATTATACATTTTAACACGGGTTCTCATCACTTTTTATATGCTTAGTTGAGGTGATATATGTACACAAATCGTGGTAAGAACCAGCGTTAAAATATATAAAAATTGTAAATTTAAACCTGTTTTGAAACTTTCTTTTCTATTTATGATGTGATAATTATCAATTGAAATTAAAATCTGTATGTTTAGTGAACATAAGTTATGAGACATTAATTAGTGAGTAATTAAATACGGTTTGAAAGGTTATCATTTATTTATAACAATCAACGTCGGTAGTTAATATCAAAATAGATAAAATCATAAAATAACTTTTTATTGGGTCATTTTCGTCGATATCATTTTACTTGTGGCCTTTAGCGTTCCTTCAGATGTACGGGAACTTGTATATTTGAATTTAAAAAGCCTTTTTAAGTTGATATGCTTACTTGCTTTTCTTTTTATGTTAAAAAAAACCACAAAGAGAACTTAGCTAGCGATGAGTAAGACCCATTTAGTAAAAAATACCATTGGTAGCATAAATTGTTATCACAAGTTGTAGGATTACATAATTCTAAAAAAATTATCTAAGGCCCGTGTTCACCAAAAATATAACTAACGGTTAAACGGCGGTTAGAAGCTAATCAGACAAAATGTCAAAAAACAAAATGGTAAAATGACAAAATAGTAATCCCAATTCGAAACGCCGTCGCGTTGTCGGCGCAGCGGCACAGTGCGGTGGCGCGGTGACAGTGCGGGGCAATGCGCCATCTATGATTTTCTGATAGAAGTTTTTCGTACCTAAATTTTGAAATTCACACGCATTCTTGTCGAAAAACTCTACTTAGATTATTTTAATTCTTCGTTATAATTTTTTTTCGTATAATCTATTCGTTTAGCAATAAAAAACCAAAAATAAATCAAGAGTAAAAATGTTTTTTTGATTAAAATGCTTTTCTTTAAATGCTCTAAAATACAGTCTCTAAGGACAAAAATAAACATAAAATAAACCAAACTCATAATTACATAATTTATATGATATTAACTTACCCATTAAAAAATCATTTTTCAACTCTTAAATTTTTTTGTCCCAATCTTATACACAGTCACATAGTACCGAGATATATTTGTATTCTGAATATAAGTTAAGACGATAACGCACACCTAATAAAACCTGAAGATATATTTTTATCATATATCAAAATTAAACTACGTAATTTTTGATTTAGGTACTTAGCGCTTAAACTGTGCTAATAACTAATAAACTCCGCACGCAGGCAAGGGGGAAGACTTAGTAAGTACATAAAAGGTCACTTGGTGGACAAAAATCACCTTTACGAACATTGAAAATAAAATACAAGCTTCTAAAAAAGACATTTAATCCATATTGTATCAACAATTACGTAAAAACTATTGATTATGTACGCGACTGTATTCATTTTGAAATGTATGCAGAACTTTCAGAGGCTATTTGTTATGTTTGGAAGTCAAATTAAACAGATATTTTTATGTTAAGCTAAGGCACTAATTACACACTAAACGTTGATATGAGATTTCATACCAATTACCTTCTAGTTATGGAGCTATCGTGTTGGGTCTGCTGCGTTGAACCTCCGCCCAGCAGGCACACCAAGATCGTTTTATAGTTCCGAAATGCTTGAAGCACTAGGTTTGAAACTTTTTTCTCGATGGCACCAAGTAAAGCATTAAAGCTTAGAACTAGAACCATGTCTCTAACTTTAGCCGTTTCCGTGTACGAGAGGTGGGTCTGCTGCGTTGAACCTCCGCCCAGCAGGCACACCAAGATCGTTTTATAGCTCCGAAACGCTTGAAGCACTAGGTTTGAAACTTTTTTCTCGATGGCACCAAGTAAAGCATTAAAGCTTAGAACTAGAACCATGTCTCTAACTTTAGCCGTTTCCGTGTACGAGAGGTGGGTCTGCTGCGTTGAACCTCCGCCCAGCAGGCACACCAAGATCGTTTTATAGCTCCGAAACGCTTGAAGCACTAGGTTTGAAACTTTTTTCTCGATGGCACCAAGTAAAGCATTAAAGCTTAGAACTAGAACCATGTCTCTAACTTTAGCCGTTTCCGTGTACGAGAGGTGGGTCTGCTGGGCTGATATCCGTCCAGCAGACCCACAAACAACGACCTATATTTCTTAAACTATGATGGCACTAGATATGGTTCTTTTGGCATCAATAGGCACTAGGAAGGCACTGTATATTGGCATACATAGAATACCTAAATTCATTGTTTAAATTCCGTGGGTCTGCTGGCCTGAGCTACACGGCGGTTTTGTCTTCAAATGGGACTCAAGAGCACGAGCATTCAGACATAATTGACAAGTGTGATACTATCGTGATAACTCTGAGGGATAGTCCTTTTACGTATATTCACGCTAATTAAATCACCGACGTCACAAAAGGAGAGTTGCAGCCAATAACCCACTATTGGTATTCTGATTGCCCAAATCACGGTATACCTGAGAACTTGGAAGTTGTTTTTGAACTTTTATTAACAGTTAATAAGCAAAGAGATAACAAAAAAAAAGTAAAAAATAGAGAAAGTCAAAGATAACAATCTGCCGAAACCGGGGTCAATAGTAGTACATTGTTCGGCGGGGTTTGGTCGTTCGGGAACATTCTGCGATGCTAATCATGCCCTAAGTCGGTCGGGACGCGTACCACCAACTTGATCGTTTCGCAACCCGGCGCTATTCGCCAACTTGCTCTTTTTGCTATCTGCGCAATTCGACAACTTGATTTTGCCTACTAGCGCAATTCGCCTACTTCAGCCATTCGTCAAGAGCGCGGCTTGTATACTGTCATGATGTACACGCAACATGAAAAAGCGCAAATATATAAACTTTTTGCTCATAACAGGAAAATTATATCTGGTCACGTAGAAAGATGACAATAGGTATTCAAATGTCACTAATGCATGACACATTTGTAAAAATTCTTTTAAGCTAAAAGTTTTTGCTTCATTAAACTATTTTATAAGGATAATTATCAGATAATTCACCTTGTCTCAATTAAAATGAATGACCCAGGACCTAGTAGTACTTCGCCGGAAATAGTATTTGTAAAAAGCAAGAGAGGCGGGGACGTACTACTACGGGCTGGACACCGATACCTGTTTTCAAAACGAAATTTGAACGATTCGTGCATATGGCGTTGTACAAATCGCTCCTGTCCCGGAAGTTTAACATTGAGATGTGACAAAAGAAGCATACTTCGAGAGAATAAACATACTTGTTTTCCACGATTTGAAGAAAACGAAGTAGAGAAAATAATGGATAAACTTAAAACAAGAATAACGCACGACTTTGCAGGTTTGAAGACAATTTTTAATGAGGAGACGCTTCATTTAAAAAAACAAAGTGATTATGTCGAATACTTGCCTCATTTTTACCAGAAAAAAGATTCTTTACGAAGAGCACGAAATAAAGCTTTGAACGTTGCAAAAATAACATTCAATGGATTGAATGATGTTGAACTATTTTTATAAATGATTTTTTAACTATCGATGACACTGAGGATGATGAAAGAACATTTGTAGTGTTCATGTTAAGAGAAATGGAAGGCATGCTGGAAACTATCACCATATTTTTCGGCGACGGCACGTTCAAGTCAGTTCCAAATCCGTTTGTACAACTTTACTCAATACATGGAGATTTTCATAGCACAGATACATCTACCAATATTTTACCATTTTTTTTCGCATTACTGCCGAACAAGACCCAACGAACGTATGTAAGACTATTTAAAATAATAAAAGAAAAAGTGCCCCAACTGAATCCTATAAAATTTAAAACAGATTTTGAAATCGCAGCTGTCAACGCAAGTAATTTATAACCACAGGAAGCGAAATGAACTGAAGATACTATGAAAACTCGTTCGACCAACATTGGCGGGGGGTGAGGTTATTTATTATCCGACCAAATACGAACGAATAGTGTGTCTCGCTACTGCGATTTAGTGAAGAAGAAGTAATTAACTAAGTAAAACATTTATTAAGCATAATTTGGACAAGTTTTACAAGTGATTATACCAGTACCCAGTGTAGGTAAGGGGGCACCAATAAGTTTAATACTTTCTAGGTTTTTACCTACTTATATATTTTACGTGGATCCATAGAGGGTATCATTAGTAACTACTTTTGTTTTTGTTTTGAAATAAAACAAATACTTATCTAAGTTGCTTATTTATTTTTCTTACCATTAATCTAAAAAGCGAAGATTTTAGTACTAACTAGCAGTGCCCCGCGGTTTCATCCGCGTAGTTCCCGTTCCCGTGGGAATACCGGGATAAAAAGTAGCCTATGTCCGTCTCCCGGTTTTCCTCTACCCGTACACCAAGTTTCATGCAAATCGGTTCAGTAGTTTTTGGACTATGAAGTAACAAACAAACAAATAAACAAACACACATACTTTCACATTTATAATATTAGTGGGATACTTTTAATTGACCGAGCGAGCATTAAATCGTAAAAAGCCCACATTCCGTTGAAAGACGGTTATTGACTTTTGTTATGCAGAAGCTTTTTGAATATGTGCTTGTTAGAATCTTTCTTTACAGCCTGCTTTCTAATGTAAGCTAGTCTTGTATTTAGGTAAATTTCTGCTACAGCTTTAACGAGCTGTTCTATATGGTCTACTTCTTCATTCTCTTGGCTATGGAATTTAAAATTTTCGAAAATATTTAATTTTGATACATTTGTAGTAACTCTGGGAATTAGCATTTCTGTTGAATAGTCTTTTTTGAGTTTGTTATTTTCCACGCCTTTTCTTAGCTCCATTTCAAACGATCTACATATAGATGTCGTGTCGCAGGAAGGATATATTAATCGGCCTTTGTCTTTAAAGCTGATCAAACTTGAAGAATCAGGGCTGCTATGCGATAAGAGTGCTGATATACAAATGTCACACTTAATTTTTTCAGCAACTTATGAGCGACGAATCCGACAATATATTCAACTACTTTTTCACCAACTGAAGAAAGAGAAGCCACATGTTCTTCATCAAGCGAGTATTCTTCGTCACCATCACATGTCAAATTAGACACTTCAGTATTGCCGCGGTCGCTGTTTTGTCTTGGAGTAGTCATATTAATTTTATCAATGGGAGACGACGAGGAACAGTTCAAAATTGGAATGCTCTCTAGTGGTGTGCAGTAACCGGAATCCACATCAATCAGCTCCATGTGAACCAACATCTTTTTGTATATAGCCTCGAAAACCCGGACTGTCGGGTTATCGTTGTGCCCCCCATGGCTTCTAACATTGGCACAGAAAATTTTCAAGTGGTCTTGGGAAATTTTGTGCAGTTGTAAGTAGTATATAACACTTTTCCACACTTCGTTTGTCGGAAATTAAAACGCGGATATGCACGCAACACGCGTGAGTAACCTTGAAATGGCAACGCGAGCGAAAGAGTAAATGCCGACGCAGCGATACGAATAACCTCTAAGCAGTCCGTGGACAACTGACTGCTGTCGGGCCGGGCCGGGCGCGCGGTGACGGTCCCCCCCCGTCCTCCCGCCACCTCAACCGCCACCCGCAAGTAGGTAGGTAGCTCCGTGCGCGGGAGACACCCGCATCGCGTCGTGGCTAGGGCCTGCAGTACCGGTACCGCTTCCATAATTTTGATTCCCGGTGCTGAAGCGCCTTCAGTACCGGTTCTCCCGGTACTCCCGGTTCCTCGTGATAAGTAATTCAAAATAATCACACGACACGAAACAGAAGACGAAAGTTATACTTATTCATGTATTTTATCGTACAAAACAAGCCAAATGTATTTTTTTTTAAATCCCAGGTTGAAATGGAATAGCAAAATTTATTAACATAGTTTAATAATTGCATACAGACAGACAGCTCTTACAAGTGGACCTAGTAGAAGCTAAGCTAATCAATAAAAACACTTTTATTAAATGAAAGTATTTTAATAATTTTAATCAATATGTTAACATGAACATGAATTATTTTTAAACGCCCGTTCTTCTTGATAACATGACCGCAAAAAACTTATGGCGTCCAAACTTTGGTCACTTAGCGAACTTCGCAAACTGCGAAGTAAAGCGAACTGCGAAGTAAGCGGCAAAATGACCGAAGATGCACGCTCGTGCACCCCGCTCGGGCCCCCCGCGCCGCGCGGCCTTCCCGCCGACTCCCACCGCGTCTGCTAAGCGCGCGGATTGTAGTTTTGAAGCTCACGCCCGCGAAATTTGAAATTAAATTAGTCAAAATAATAATTTTACGGAACCGGGAGAACCGGGATTATCGTGTCTGGTACCGGTACTGGATATACTCCAATAGTACCGGGATTTCCCGGTAATTTCAGAACCGGGAATTCCCGGGAGCATGCCCCGTGGCCATTTTAATATTAGGTTTTCCGATTATTTCTTTTAAATATGAAGCATATTTTCAAAACTATAGGTTCTATCAACAAACACCCAGAGAGTGTTTTGTAGATAATTTTCTAAAAAATATTTTATTCTTTGACGGTTTTCTCCTAGCTTTAGCCGTTTTCAATCAAATTAAAAAAACTGCGTTTTGTGACACAAAAGAAGAGTGGAGGGGGGGGGGGGGGAAAGGGTTTTTAACGTGTTCCTACTTAAATATTGATACACATATATAAAAGCTACTTACATGCTAAGTGCTTTCTGCCACATGGGATCGATACTTACATATTTTTGAGCTAACAAGCCTTACTATTTCCTGGAGCAATTTCATTTCAGAATTTTAAACGATTCAATTCTATCACTTATTGAAAATAAAAAGCTTCTAGCTTTTTTTAGTTACCTCTAAAAATCGTTTTTCTTCATTCCAAACAAATCGATTTCAAATTTTGAAAATAATTCAAAAGTCAATGATAGAAAAGTAAAATAAATGTTCCAGGAAAACCAAATTACAAAAGAAAATGTATCCAGGAATACTGCAGTATGCAGCAGTGAGAACGGATTCTTTCCATAAATGACGAGGTAAGTTTGATTCGTCTTATATTGTTCGTACTATTTCATATATAGTTTTATTTATACTTTCACTTTTGCCGTTCATCTGTGGACTGTGTGGTCATGTATACTCTATAGACATTCCTTTTTTCTCACAATATTATTTAAAATTAATAAGATCAAAAGCTTCCCCAGCAAGAAAAGTGCGTAAATAGAAATTTTCACACAGTGTGAGTTTTTTGTCCATGTGAACTACAGCATTAAACATATTTATAAAAAGATAGTACTGGTCGGGATCCTTACCATCGAATACCTGTATAGAAATGCGCGGAAGCTCTTTTTCCCTTCCTACTCTCTCGCCCGCAATAAGCGGAGGTGGCGGGGCCGATGGAAACCCTTTTAGCGCAATATCAATCGCCGACACAGCCTCAAAGTATCTGCCCTCAACTTCTGCATAGTCCTTGTCCTTATCATCATCGGAGAGATGATGCAAAATATGCTTATCATTTTCGTCGTACTGCTTCACTGCGGGTTACCAATCGCAAGCACATTTCACGAATAACCTCCCCTGATGCTGTTTATTTGCTATACTTGCACAAATTATATCTCAATGCAGTCAATTACCTTGGCGACATCTTGAAAATGAATTTGACGCACTGCTAGTTAACAATTAATTAATATAACTACTGATTTCAGAGATTTCAATAAAACACACATGGTTACTGATTAAAAAATCATCTTGTTTATTAGAATATTAAATTAAAACAAACCATTAAAGAGAGAGTTAAGAAAAAATAAAATATGCTTATTACCCAGTCAATATGATATGTGAGCTTAGTGAGCTTGGTGATCTCCACACATAAAATGTGTGGAGATCACCAAGCGTAGCATTGTTTATTTCGTATCCGCCAATACTGAAGGTATCGGAATATGTTTAAGAGGATCGCCTCTTGGCGCCCTTTTGTACTTTCTACGGCGCAGAGGGGCGCTACCGCGGCGTACACTTTGGGAATTCCTCAAAGTTGGGCCCATACAAATATGAAAAAAAAATTGCTACCCTGAGGGTGGGAAAAAAGGGGTGATTTATTACACATATTTACACACACTTTATAAAACTTTCGCCTTCAGACGGGCTTGCAATGAGACATCACTTCTTATAACATCGCTGTACATTGGACGCTGCTTTGCAAGTTTAAACTTCAATCAATACTTTAAATCCATCAATTAGCTTCTTTTTTTAAGTAGGTACTTCCTATTTTTCTTCTTTTTATTAAGAAACGTACGGCATAAAATACGTAGCGCATTATTGACGCCTGGTAGAAATTCAATTGTCTTTTTGTTTGATTTAGAAAATATTTCGTCATGAGATGGACGACTAAAATCATAATTTAAAAAAGACAGGTTTGCTGTTGGTAACTGCAGTACATAAAATAGCCATGATTATTAAAGGGGTCCGAATATTTTTGTATGGGAGCTGGTTTGTCGCCAGCCGCCATGTTGGATTTTCTTGAATGTGATGTCGAAGTTTGAAACCTAGTCAGATCCAAGGGCTGAATTTTATCAGGTGGTATCAAGAACATTTTGATCGATGATTCTGCATTCTGTATAACATGAAATGCCGTTTGAGCAGCTGGCTTTTCCTCCACTTTGCCACAGAATAAATAATAGTACTAACGTACAGAAGTCTCACTCCCTAACAAAAGTCAACTTTAGGCATAAAAAATTGCCTACTATTGCAAGCGGCACAGGCTTGCAAGAGAATTTGAAACTTATAGTCGGCCGCTAGCGTTCTTAGTTAGGAAGTGTAGTAAGTAAAAACACAAGGTAACATAACCGACCATTTTATTTGATAACTAGCCTAAATACCTACTAACTACAGACACCTACAGACTATTGTGATGGCAAAACGAGTTTCTGTCTGGTTTTAATATTGTAAATAAGTAGATACACTTATTATTTTGTTCAACACGCAACCAACGCGGTGAGCGCGCGCGCGGCGAGTATCAACCCGCGCTCGCTGGCATACTCAGTATGCCCGCCGCGCGAACATGCCTAAACTGCGGAGTGACACCCCCCTGACTTTGCCCTCTTCTTCTAGATTGACCTCCTCCTCTTGTTTGTCTTCTTCCTCGATAATTACGGTGACTGACCTTGTTACAAGCATAAAATTTGCATGCTGCAAAGCTGTATTCTTTTCTTGATTTTCTGTCATCAACAACGTTGTTTTTGCACTTTTGTTCGCTGTCTAGAAGTTTTATCGTCACATGCTCCAATTCTAATTTTATATTAGCCGTTTCAAGTGCAGAAGATGTTTTATATTTAATGCCAGCGGTGCTAGCAATAAAATATTTCCTTTCTTTTATTCTTTCGTTTTATTTCCTGTTTCCTCAAGGTCTCTTATTATGCTATCTACTGAAATAGACAATATTGTGCTCTTTCTTTCGATTGTATCTTTTAAGTTTTCTATCATCGGTTTTGCGCTCTTCGCATCTCGTACATACCCTAAAAGTTTGTCAGGCAGCGTGGCCATTATAAGACATTTTGCCTTTGAATCATTCTTTTTAATACCTCTTTATCTTTTACTTCTTCTGTGACGTCTATTGCCTCCTCGCAACCTTTCTCTTCTCAGACAAATTATATTCTGAAAAGCCACGTACTGAAATTTGACCCGTGAATTCTGGTAAATTGATTTTAATCTTAAATACCGCCATGTATTTTATTTCATGTTTTCTGTAACACAACGTTCTCCTGTTCTATCTTGTGTCAATCTGGTTTACAGAGCTTCTGGGCCCATAATAACCTATTATTATTCTTTTATTTTCTTTTTAACAAACGCACATAGTGATCGTCCGTGTCACTTACAAAAGATAAAGGGCGTCATTTTGATGAAACCGGAAGGCATAGGGGTGAATCAACTATTCTTTGCACTCGATCAATATTTTTTTCGAAAAATAAAATTGTTTTCTTTTTATTAGTTATTATAAGAAATCAACAAAACATACATTTGATTTTATTACAGCAGTTTCAGCATTGAAGTTTGTTGTAATTTTGAGCATTTTTTGGAGTGCAAAACAGAAAAGTGAGCTCATTATAATTCCCCTGGGTAACATTTAATTATTTGCTTTTAGGGTTAATATAATAAAACATATTGTTAAATTATAATACTTTATTAATAGACTAAGTCGTAATGAAACATAAATGCTCTTCCAAGAAGCTCGAAAACGTAAAATTAATATATATTTAAATCTAGTTGTGTCTCTTGGGTAACTTAAAACAAAAAACAAATCATTTTTAGGGTTCCGTACCTCAAAAGGAAAAAACGGAACCCTTATAGGATCACTTTGTTGTCCGTCTGTCCGTCCGTCCGTCCGTCTGTCAAGACCCTTTTTCTCAGGAACGCGTGGAGGTATGAAGCTGAAATTTATATCAATTACTCAGGTCTACTGTCCCTTGAAGCTGTGAAAAAATCAAACTTCTAAGCCAACGCAATCAAAAGATACAGCCGTTTGTGCCGCAAATTTTCGACACTTGCAAGGGAATCAAAACCTACAGGGTGCTTCCCGTGAACTCAGAATCTTGAAATTTGGTACGAAGCAACGTCTTATAGCATAGATAAAGGAAAAATTACGAAAACCATAAATTTTTAGTTACATCACATAATATATTTTTTTTTAATAATTTTAAACTTACTACCCATTTCCTCATAAACGCGTAGAGGTATTAAATTGAAATTCATACCAAATACTCAAGTCTATAATACCTTTAAGCTGTAACAAAATCAAACTTCTATGTCAACGCAATCAAAAGAAACAGCAATTTAAGCTGCATATTTTGAAACTCGCAAGTACTCGCAAGGGAATCAAAACCTAAAGGGCACTTCCAGTCGACCTAGAATCTTGAAATTTGGCATGAAGCAACGTTTTATAGCACACATAAAGGAAAAATTCCGAAAACCTTAAATTTTTAGTTACATTACAAAATATATATTTTTTAATAAATATAGATTTTAAGAACTTTCGCAAGTCTGCTGCAAGGCTAGTATAAGTGTTTCAGTTATATTATAGATAAATGATATGTGTTAATATAAAATAAAGGATTACTTAAACGATAAAGAGATCTTTGTCTTAAATTTATGCTCCTCCATCTTTCCCCATTGTAATGTTATGAATTTCATTTTGCAATAAAAATACCACAGTTATGACTCGATTTTCGTAATGAACGAACTTTGTAAACCTTGCAGGTTTGTACGGAACCCTCGGTGCGCGAGTCCGACTCGCACTTGGCCGGTTTTTTCGTTTCATTTCGAGTGTTGTTAATTAAACGTTAAAAATAATAATAATATGCTAACGCGTACTGAATGACTAACCAATTTGTTAAAAAAAATATTATTTATATAAAAAGAGGTATCTTATAAAATTAATGAAACTTGAGAAGATTTCAGGGACAAAATCGTTAGCCCAGAGACAATTTTAAGGACTCCAGAGACAAAAAAGTCAACGTTACAAAAGTATTAGTACACAATAAAAATAATATTAAACAAATTAGTAGTCTTAATTTGAGATCACAATAAAAATGAAAATTGTAGCAAATGACTCCAAAAATAACTGTCATTATTAAAATAATTACCTTTCTGATACATCAACATCTTCAGGGAATTCGTAATACTGTTCTCCCCACTGTATCTTAATTATAGGTTCAGGAAGAATTTTAATATCTGTGTAGTCAATATCAGATATGTCTTTTTTATCCAATCGTAATATCTTTTTCTTTTTAACACAACGTAAAAATGTGACTCTAATCTCTCCATCGTCGTGTAAATCATTGACTACACAAGCATACTTAAAAATCTTACCTTTCGTTGCAGGCACATTTAGCACCAAATAATCACCACGTTGAACGGTCCGATTTTCTTTATTGCTGGAATTTTGAGTGGAACTGCTAGATTTTTGAGATTCCGTAACGTGTTCATCTTCAGATGCTTCAGGTGTTTGATAAATCCAGCCATAATAGTTGTTTTGACGAGGTTGGCATGGATCCGCAAGTTCTTATTCTTTCAAAAGCTTCTGATTCTGTGATATTTTAAAATGACTGAGTGGCAAATCTTCATCAGAGTTTGCTTCGGCAGAGTTTGCTTCGGCAGAGTTTGCTTTGACAGAGTTTGCTTCGACAGAGTTTGCTTCGACATTTTTTATAACTCTAGGCTCCAGTACATCGGCACCACCAACAGAATTCATATTATTTTCATGCACATCTTCGATGGCAGCTTGAGGTACAACAGGAAGATATACTTTGGGAGACAGACAATCAGAGTATCCTCTCTTACAGAAACAGCTTAGATTCCTATACTTGACTTCTCCTCGAATTGTCGTGAATATTTGATGTACTATCACGTTCATATATGGAGGCATAGTCAATACAAAACGCAGAAAACAAGTTGCTTGCGGCCGCTCGTGTACTCACACATGGACACAAATGACTTATACCGCATACCCCACTACGCTTGTTGCTCTGATAACAAGCATAATTTCACGAGCCAAAGCATAAGCCTTGGTGGCGCAGCGGAAACACTGTCTGCCTGCTGTAGCAAGGCGCGGGTTCGAGCCCAACTGTCGCCTAATAGCTACGAAGTTTCGTTAGATATGTTTTGGTTTCCAAACATTTTTATAGTCAAAGACCATACCATACAAAAATTGAATGCAATGAAGTTAGTTTAGATTCATTCGGTTCGGTGTTCATGAGCAACCTGTTTGTCATTGCTAGATCATAAGCGAAGGTGCTCGTGTATTCTTCCCGTATCGGCAGTTTACTGTGATTTCTTTTTTCGACATGCATACAAATACATAATAAGTTTGCAGGAGAGGCAGTGTATTGTTGCGCTGCACAATATAGGATATAATATATCCCAAATTGCTAATGAGACAGGTCTTACAGTGAGTATTCTAATGTTTACTTAATATTAACACTGTTTTTAAATTTATAATTTATTTTGAGAACGTAAACATATCATCTAAATGATAAGCTTAACTATTGTAATGCATTTTATTAGTGGTGCATAGTTTTTGTTCCTTATTATATTAATCTTGTTATTTTGGTTTTAGTGAAGGATGGGTGAATCGTTACGGAATGAGGGTAACGTGTAATCTCGGCCGCGCAGTGGACGATCGCGAGTTATCAATGAATCAGCGTGTGGTGCAAATGTATGAAAATAATGGATTCATACGGAAGATAAATGGAGTTCATCGATTCTAAGGCTTAACAAGTTTAATTAAATATTGTTATGTGTAGTGATATTTATCTATAACTTATTCTTTTGTTATTATAAACTATATATCTACTGCCTTGTAGTGCAAGTTGAATATTACTTTTGTTGAGGTTTAGCTTCAATACTCTTTTCTTCACGAAAACGAATTCTTAAGCTATAACCTTAATAAAACTGTAAGTGATCAAGTTGCAGAAAAAAATGTGATTTTGTTAGTAGGAAATAAAATTACCTAGTCGAATTTCATATTTGTTTTATTCAAATACTTTATCACTGATACAATAATGTAACATTATTATATTAATGTAATATTATGTGTGAAAATAGTTGTTAATGCTTTAATAAACAAAAATAAATTACAAAAAGAAATTACTCGGCTGGGATTAGAATCCGTGAACCTTTCCCCCTGCTAGGACAGTGCTTATCCGCTGGACCATACATAACGCTAGTAAGATCGACAAAATAATGATACACTACGTCATGTTTACATTACCGATTGTTTGATATGACTCAACAGCAGCGGTGAGTTGAGGACAGTGCAATGTCGGGTGAATGCGTCCTACAAAAACTTCACCGAGGAGCCAAGAGATGTCGCTTAGCAAAATTATGTTCTTAGAAGAGGCTACAAGCTTGTGTGCGTGAGAAATCGTTTGAACTATGTTCATAGGAACATAGTCCCTATTGCAACGCGCTAAGTAGTTTAACTATGACTCCATTAAAGAACGCCACTGTACATTTTTAGTGCCCACTAGAGTTGGAATATTTTTTGGTAAAAATGTTTGCCCGGTTAGATATGTCATCCGAAGATATTAGAAAAAGTCTAGTCTTGCTTACGTCTTTGAGTGCATCGTAGAATTCATTGGCACATGAAATATCATCGCCACGTACTACGAGATCATCTGCCGACCTTTTCAAATAGCCACCCACGCCATCAGCGGGCCCTTTTCCATGGCCCGCTTCCAAAAAAGACCAAGTCATTCCTGTAAATCCGTAGTCAAATAGTGTGGTTGAACTGAGGTATAAGTTTTGTTTTTGTCGGTACTGACTGAAAGGGCCATCTGAAAAGAAATGTATAGTGATGAATTGTGGGTATTTGCGTCTTATTTCTTTTAATATCGGATCCAGATGCGCCTATATAGCGGCTGATGGTTCGTGTTGGCCGACACAGTGCAGAATGATTCGACTTTGTTACTGTCACCATCCTTTAGGTAGACAACCACAGTGTGTAGTGAAACTTGCTGCATTGAGCCTCCAAATTGGTGGGACTGAATTTCTTCATAAAGTTTACAACTATAGTTCTCACTAAAGTCCACAACTATAATTGCTTCCGTTTGTTGTATGTTATCAATTGCTTGGCTAAAATTATGAAACTGAACCTTCATATTGTATGTATCTTTTTTTAAATCTTCAGTTCTGCATTAAAAAATTTCATTAGTTCTGTGATCGTGCCTTCTTTTTCTTTCTTCACTTTTTTAAAAGGTCTTAGTTGTTTTCCATCTTTTTCGTATAATTTTTCCACTCCACCCATTCTTTCCAAGTTATATTTCCTGTATCTTTACCAGCATTAGGTTCTATTTCCATGTCTCAGCATTTAATGCAAGAGCCATACATGCAACTTTGCGCTTTGACGTTACAAACCGTCGCAGCAATCAATACATTCATGTCATCGGTATTGATAATGCTTTTGTTTTTAATGTGGTGTTTGTGTGTGTTTTACACAAACACATTTCACGTCTACTGACCGATGGCTTTACAACATAAAATGGTTTATTTTTGGTGAAGTAATAATATGAACATTTGATTCCCGGATTTTCGTGTTTGAATGTTTTGAATAATTTTTTATGGTGTCGAATAAAAATCTTTTTTGTTTCTTTTGGCCATTTTTTGAACAAGTTTCTTTTTTTCCTGCGATGGCCCTCGATACGTCGCGTCGTCCCGAATAAAAAAATTATCTATCAGTTTTTTAGTTTTGAAGCAGTTACCTTCATTTTTAGTGATGTTCTCAACTTGGAAGTTATTCCTAAAGCTTCTTTGACAATTTCTTCTTTTTCAAGACCTTGCACTTGTTTTATAATATTTTTCAAGATTCTTTTTTCTTTCAGCGTTTTGAACTTTTCATAATTTGCCTTCATGGCTGTAGCTAACTTTTGGTATTTTACTTTCTCATCTGTTTCATTTGTTTTTGTATCTCGTTTGTATCCTAATCTCTGGCAACGTTTTTTGTGCTTCTCATATTTCTTTTTTAGTTTTTCGTTTTCTTCCTGTACGAGGGGGCGTTTTTAAGTTCGCGGAATGGGGGGTAAGGAGTGTAATTAAAAGATTTATTTTTCCTTTTCAATATATTCACCTGCTACTCTAATACATTTTTCAGATCTTTCAATAAGTTAACGTATACCCTCTGAAAAAAATGTTTTATCTTTGTCTGAAAAATAAGCCGAAACTGCGTCCTTCACTTCTTCAACGCTCGAAAACTTCTTCCCACGAAGTTCTTTTTTCAATTTTGGGAATAAGTAAAAATCACTAAGGGCCAGGTCTGGACTATAGGGTGGGTGATTTAAAATATCAAAGCCCACTTTATGCAGAGCGGCCAACGCAACTCGACTCGTGTGAACAGGCGCGTTGTCGTGCAGAAGGAGGACACCCTCGGTCAATTTTCCCCTTCTTTTTTCTTTTACAGCTTCTTTTAATCGTTCTAGTTATGGAGACACCTTTTTCCTTGTAATCGATCAAAAGGATCCCTTCTGAGTCCCAAAAAACTGTAGCCATGATTTTTCCATCCGACTGTGACACCTTGAACTTCTTCGGCGGTGGTGTACTCTTTTTGTGCCACTGCATAGAGTCTTGTTTAGATTCAGGTTCATAATGATGATATGAACCCAAGTTTCGTCTCCAGTAACAATTCGATTCAAAACACTATCTTCGTCATCAGCACAGAGGTCCAAAAACGCGCGAGAACATCGTTGTTTTTGAGGCGGCGTGAGCATTCTCGGCACCCATCTTGCGCTGACCTTAGTCATGCCAAGATGGTCGTGAAGAATTTTAAAAATGGTTGTATCTGATACTCCAACCATTTCTGCGAGCTGTTTCTTCTTTAAACGTGCATCTTCCAATATAAATTTTTCGACTTCTTGAACAATTTCAGGAGTGGTAACCTCGATTGGCCGTTCTGGTCGGGGGTCGTTTTCAAGGGAGTCCCTGCCTTGCTTAAAGAGACTGTGCCACTTGTAAACCATGGTTTTACCCGGGCAAGAGTCTTCCAGAATGGTTTGAGCCGACTTTCCTTGCTTGGTAAGGTATTTTATAACTGCGCGGTACTCGATTTTCTCCATATTTCACATTTGCTTCCCGATTGAGTTGCTTAATCGACGATAGTTCAAAGACTAATGACCCGATCGTTCGTGGAAGTCTTCTCGAGCGCCGGAGGGGCGCTCGGCGAAGCCGCATCGGGATGAACCCCATGGCGGCGAAAGTCTATCGCGGCCTATGAAAATAGGCCGGTTGTTGGGACTGCCTCTGACCCTACTAGCGTGTAGGGTGAGGGGACTATTCTGCTCCCCCCGGCAGGGAAGGCGAGAGCGCGCCTTCGGCTGCGTACGGAGCATTTTGGGGGAACGGGGACGGGTGGGAAGAGGTGACGGTACCATACAATGGCTACGCCGACAGTTCCCACCCAACCGCTGTCTGTCAAGTAGGTCTGTCACTGGGCCCTCTCACACGGCCCTGTAGTTGGAACACAACGCGTAACGTGTGAGAGTGACCCATTCCTCAGTCATGCAACTATCAGCGGCCGTCGGCCCGCTACAGCTACATGACCGAATTGGAATGTCGAGGGGGAACTAAGGGGGAAGCAACACTCGTTGGCAGAAGCTGTGAAGCCAAGCCTCCCGTTATTATTATTTATTTTTTATATATTTTGTATTTTTTGTTTTAAGTTGACTTATCATCGCGGGCTTTTGGCCAAACGATAAATAAGTGAAAATCAAGGGAAAATTAACTGTTTAGAGATAGGAATTTCCGAACGATTCTACATTTTAAGAATAACGGCTTTTTGAATAAGGATGAATGTAAAGGGGTGGATCTGTAGAGTTCTCATTATTATTATTTTTTCCCAAGTTGAAGTTTACGAAGGAGGACATATTTTTGCAAAGGATTGTGTCTCTGTGTACTGCGTTACCTTTGTTACCAGAGAATATGCTGCAAGATGGATGGTCTTACATAAAATCGGAAGCCGTTCATATTGAAAATGACAATTTAAATTTGTTTTTTATTATTTAAATTCTTTTTGGATGAAAAATGACTTGATGAAAACTTGGTGTTGTTTTGGTGTAAAGCACAGAACGACAAACAGTGTTGAGAGCTGGCATCATTCTATCAAAGGCCGTTTTAGAAGAACGCCATCGAATTTTTTAACATTTTTACTAAAAATATCTGAGGATGCAAATTTCCAAAAGATTAAAATGAAAAACAAAAATAAGAAAAACATTAAACGCCTGAAAAAAACCATTGCTCGAGATCAATACATTGAAGTAAATCAATTACAATTGATGGTAAATGATATCAGCGTGGAACAGTTTTTAAATAAAATAATCTACTTAAAAAAACATTAAACGTATGTAATTGTCATATGTATTTTCATTCCTAATCTTTAACAGGAGCTGGAACAGTTTTTAAATAAAATAATCTACTTAAAAAAAACATTAAACGTATGTAATCGTCATTTGTATTTTCATTCCAAACCTTTAACAGGAGCTTGAAATGTAATTTTAACATCATATTGGCTTACATGTTTCTTTTTAAATGCTTCAACTATTTTTAAGATGTGACGATATACGGTAGTTCTCATACAAGGCGGCACACTCTTTAAGTTTTCGGTAATCAGACATCCAAAATATTCATTTATCAGGGATGCAATCTGGACAATCCTCTGTTATAATTTTAGGTGGTTCATTGTCAACTTGTCCAGGGCACTGTGCTTCCTGCTTTTGAGGTACACTTTCTAATTGTTCATAAGTTGGTGAACCAAATTTGTCATCAATTTCTTGCTTGCTTTTTTTATAAATCGATGGTAAGATACTCTGTGATTCCTCAAAATCCTGAGAGTCTTCGATAACATCACTTAAATACTGTCTTTTTAGCAGTTTCGATTTGCAATTATAGTCCATTTTTTTCGTTTTTAAATAAAAAGCTGTTTCAGCTTTCTAGACAGAAATGACGTTTAAAAGAATGACAGAAATTGGTAAAAAACATTACATAGAACATTTTTGGAAAATTTAATTCCCAATTTATACTATTGAATGAATCAGGATGAAAACGCTTGTATGTAGTTCTATGGAAAAAAATAAGACAAAATTGTCCAATTTTGTCCCAGTGACGTCAGTTCTATAGAACAAATACTAATAGGGAACTACTACTTCAATGAATCACTTGACGGTTAAACGTTCGAGACAATATTATTTATTTTTGAAATTATGGGTTCACTTTTTATAGTTTCACCAAACTGTCACTATAGTTGTTTAGTTTATGGCTCAAGATTTATTTTAATATACGAATTATGTATTAAAACACTCTTTAACTGTAAATATCAAAAATGAAAAAAAAACACAGACGATTTAAAAGTTGACCGGCTCGCGCGAGGTGCGTTCCGGTAGAAGCAGATTTCTTACCTCACCTCTATCACAACTTTATTGTTTTGCGACGACATCTGTGTTTTAACCCATGAAGTATTTCATAGACTAGTGTTGCAGAACTATCGATAGTCGACCTCGAAAATCATTCAGGATTATCGGTATCCTATGCCACGTGACAATACCATCAATTCTATTGGACGTAAAACTATCGATAGTATAGATGTTTCAATAAGGCGCTATCGATAGTATTGACACGTGGAAATACTTTCGATAGACTATGAATACTTTTGGCTTCACTTTCGATAGCCTCAGAATTTGGTAAAAATAGAAATTACAAGAGCTTTTTTGGACTAAGGAAGATTGGAAACTACAGTATCCAGTGACGTGAAGTGTTTTTTTTTTTACTATGGATCAAAATAATATCGATACACGACGTTAATGTTTTTTTAGGAAGCTAAAATACCATCATCATAGTTTTTTTATAAGTCATGGTACTATTTACAAACTGGGGAGTGGGGACTATCCGCGACTTTTTGGGCGCAATCTCGAACGTGGTCGGGCGCCCTGGGTAGAAGGAAGTGCCACCGGTATTGGAGTACTTACTTAAAATTAACAGGGCTTTCTAAAGTAATATCGGGTAATGAAAAAGACCTTTATTTAACATAAAATGAGTTTATTCAAACCAAATTCAATCCATTAT
The DNA here is from genome assembly GCA_949987775.1 of Aproaerema taeniolella. Taxonomy (NCBI): domain Eukaryota; kingdom Metazoa; phylum Arthropoda; class Insecta; order Lepidoptera; family Gelechiidae; genus Aproaerema; species Aproaerema taeniolella. Next base: position 12,204,921 of record OX465245.1, read on the forward strand.
TTTTATGATCATAAACAAAACATTGACCCAAACTTAAGCCTGGTTCCTTTGGGCATGCAGGACAATAGTGTGCCGTATCTACTCTCTTTTTAAATTGTTGATAGCATGCAACACAACGTTTTCTTTTTATTCTATTTTTTGAATCTCGCGGTAGTTTTTGAGATACGTGTACATTAGATCGTAAATTAGATACAGGCACTCTATTGTCCGTTGTGCTCGAAACTAGTGTACTTATTATAACCAGCCGGAAATCATACAAAGGCATTGCTTTTTCGCCAAATCTATTATATAAATTATGAGCATTGCATAAAATTGTGCTAAAAATATGCACACCCAATTTCTTATACCATCTAAGGGTCTTGTGTTCCGGGTTATAATAAGACATTATATAACCATGTTGGTCTATCCCTCCCATATACTTGTTATATTCGAGAACAATATTTGGTTTGGATTTTTCTACATTATTTTTCCCTAAATAGGTCTGTAAGTCTCCATTAAATTCTGAAGAAATTAAAAGGACTTGCCTCCGGTCGACCCATTTAGTAATGCAAATACCTTTGTTAGTGTACATCGATATTTTTTCATTCTTTGCGAGACGTGCATTTTTTATCTCGGAGGGAAGTCCTTTTCTATTTGCGCGCAATGTCCCTGTTACATTGGTATTATTCTCAACCAATTATTTTGTTAGTGCTACGGAATTATAAAATTTATCCATAGACACGGAATGGCCGACACCTAACTTCCCGTTTAATAAATTTTAAACTACTTTTGTGGCATGATCTTTCCCCCTACAATATTATCAGATTTCCAACCGTATACTAGGTATTATTTTTAACACACACCCAAATTGGTCGGTCAGCAGATACATTTTCATGCCATACCGGTTGGCCTTACATTTCATATACTGACGGCACCACAACCTGCCTCGCCCAAGTACTAACAACTCATCAATACACAAATTTTTGTTGGGATAAAAAACATTGTTCATAATTTCATTAAATTTATCTATCAAGCCAGAAATTTTATTCAAAAGACTTGTGTCTCCGTTTAGACATCTCAAAATTAATAAAAATTTGTTGCGACCCATATGTTTTGAGAAGTATTCTAATTGGAACTGTTCGCTTGTGTTCCAATAATCTTCGATTCTTACAATTTTTATTGTCCCCATGTGGAATAGCAGCCCTAGAAAAACCCGCAAATCAGTCAAGGTTATATTCTTCCATTGGGTTATCCTGGCATTTCGTTTAGGTTAAGTTGAGTTTAAATTTTTAAATAAGATAAATCTTTTATTTGTTCTCTCACGCAGTTATTACTAGATTAACATTATTAGCTTACAATTAGTGCCTAATTGCACTGACTGAACTGTTCTCCGTGTGTGCCTTTATGCCTTGATATATTTTGTCATTGATCTAATATTTTAATCACAATGATTTTATTTTATTCAGAAAATATACATTTATACTTATTCATATTAAATTGTAAAAAATGCGTCAAAATGTTAACTTTGTGTTTTATGTTTAAAAAAATACAAAATATAAAACCAACTTGTCTACAAAAAACACTGTATGATACCATCCATTCCGATGACGTAATAGGCGGCTCAGCGCTTTGCGTTGCTGCCAGGCCCAACGACGCACACGTGTCGTCAAGCGAAAATCGCGAAAACGCAATGTACTGTGGCGCGCGCAGTAATGTAAAGGCGGTTGGCGGCAAAGTATTCGTCAATCACGCTTAGGAAGAACCTCTTCATTGCCTCATTCCCGGCGTCGCTCGCTTGGGCTGGCTGGGTCGCAGGCTTGGGCTTGGGTGCGGGGGCGGCGGCGGCCGCTACCTGACTCACCTGAGGGTACCTCCTGTTTTTTTTTTCTCCTACCCCCGCGTTTTTTGCGGGAGGGAGGTTGCGACTGGGAGGATGGAGGTTGGGCTCGCGGACGCGGTGCGTTCGCCGGTGCCATCAGCGATGCCACCGCTGATTCCTCCACCTGTGGTTGCCTTACCGTGGCGCGGGTGGCGGGGCCGAGGCGGGCTACTGTGCCGGCTTTCTTGTTGAAAACCGGACACGCGGTGTAGTTAGCAGGATGGGGTCCTCCGCAGTTGGTGCAGGTCGGCGGCTGGGTGCGGCTCTCCGCAGCTCACGCAGGCTGGAGGGCGGTGTTAGCACTGAGATGAGTGTCGGAAACCCTGGCAACGGTGGCATTGCGCAGGGCCCTTCTTATCTCGCCAGGCTTCTATTTTGATTCCTTTGATTCACTTCCTTTGAGTCGAGTTTAATATTTGAGATGCAAACATAATTGGCCGTTCCGTACCATCAAGCATTGTGTGAGAAAGGACTGCACCAACTCCTGTAGGAGATGCATCTGTAGCTACAACCAGAGGTAAGTCCGGTGAAAAGTGAGCTGATACAGTGTCAGAAAGCATGTGTTCTTTAATTGTTTTTAACGATTCCTCACACTTATTAGTCCATACACATTGATTATCTTTGCGTAACAATTCATGCAACGATTTTAAAATGTTACTTAAATTGGGAATCAACCGTCCATAGTAATTTACCAACCCAAGTAAAGCCTGTTATTCTGGTACATTTGTAGGTGTGACAGCATTCACTACATTTTGTACCTTTTTATCTGACATATGTATGCCTTTCTTGCTTATTTTATACCCACAGTATTCTATTTCGTTTTTCATGAATTCAGATTTTTCCAGATTAATTTTTAATCCATAGTCTGAAAGCCGCGTTAACACTGAGTCTTACCTTTCTAAATGTTCTTTATCTGTGGATCCAGTGACTCTAATATCATCGATAAAACAGTGCACACCTGGAATGCCTACTAATATATTTTCATTTTTCCTTTGCCATTTAGCCGGGGCACAGAACCAAACATAAGGCGTGTACATTTGTACAAACCTTTGTGTGTATTCAAAGTGAGTAAATGCTGGTCCTCATCCCTGACCTTCCAATTTAAGTATGCACTTTTCAAATCGATTTTGGAGAATTTTTCACCCCTTGCCAGACCGTTGAACAATTCCTCCGAAGTTTGTAACGGGTGCTCATCAACAATAAGTTGCTGGTTTAAGGTAAGTTTATAATCCCCACATAATCTTATTTTTCCGTTTGCTTTTTGCACCGGCACTATTGGTGTCGCATATTCAGAATAGTCCACTTTTATCAAAACCCCTTCTTTAACTAAATTGTCTATTTCCTGCTCTACTTTTTCTTTGATTGCAAAAGGTATCGGCCGAGCTCGGTAAAATATGGGTTTAGCACCTGGTTATCTCCTTTTATTTCACCTAGCCCTTCATTTTGGAAAAGTTTATTATGTTTGTCTTACAATGATTGCAAGGTAAGCGGAGCCATACCTGTATTGATGCTGTGAACTGAAGCCATACAGTCTCTGAAGTTGGCCCAAGTGAATGCTCGAATCCACTCCCTGCCCAGCAGTGGAAGCTTGGAACCATCGACAACATACAACTTTAAGTTCTCTCGCTTTTCCCTGCCTATTGATGCGGTGACATTAATTACACCTAAAACATGCAGAAAATGGTTAGAGTATGTACGCATACATTTGTCTGTAGTAATGTATAATGTGATAAGTGTGATAGTCATTTTTACTAATGATCGATACAGCTGAGCCTGTGTCTAGTTCCATGCGCAAGTTAACATTACTGAAATTAACAAACACCCAAAATTTACTTTTGTCATTTTCTTGGCTACTATTACTAATCAAACAATTATTCACTAAGTATACTGTCTCTGGCTCACTTACCTATTGAACAACATCAAGTTCGGACTCTTCAGTGTCGACAAGACTAACCTTCATGTTATCTTTTACTTTAAGGCACATCTTCTTAATGTGGCCAATCTTGTGACAATAGTTACAGGTCGCTTTAATCCAAGTGCACTTGTTTGCACTATGATCACCTCTTCAGCGATAACAAGCTTGTGTACCCTGGACATCGTTATTCTTAGGGTGTGAAGTATTCTTAACCGGCTGCCGTTTCTTCATGTTCATATTGAGGGCATGAACTTCTTTCGTTCTTTCACCTTCTTTTTGACTCATCTCAAAAGCAGTTGTTAATGTCAAATCTCTTGTCTCGAGCAGTCTATCCTTGATTTTCTGAGAAGCTATGCCACAGACCATCTGGTTTCTTAGAGAAGTTTCTAAAAAAGATCCAAAATTGCAGCCAGCTGCCATTTTCCTAAGCACTGACTATCTTACCTTCTTGTTGACGTCTGTGGTGAAATGCGTAGTATTCTGCTATTTCCAATAGAACTGGGTCGAGGTAGTTGGTAAGTGCAGTTACATTTTCCTCATAAGACTTGGATTCCGGCTTGGACGGCGAAACCAAATCACTTAATGTATCGTACACTTCACTGCCTATGTAGTGCAAAAGATACGCATTTTTCTTGTCTGCTTTGATGTTATACAGATTGAAAGCTCCTTCTAGACCACCCATGCAATTTCGATGTTTTATCGTAAAACTCCAAAAAGTTCGGCGGAATCTTGGCGTCGGCCTCCGGTGGTAACGGCATTTTGATTCACGTAAATATGCAGCAAATTAACCGCACCAACAAAAGTAATATGTTGTCCACCTTTCTCGTCGCCAGTGTTTAGTATATTACTGGGTTCTGGACAACAACAAACACCGGAAAATCCTTTAAATCAAGTTTATTGCTATAAAGCTTTATCCAGGTAATTCGGCCGGATGACAAGTGAGTGACAAGTGTAAAGGCGGTAAATGCACAGGCAAATGCGTTTGTTCATATACAGCCATTAATATTATAACAACGGTGCACCACTGCGCCCAGGAAGTTAGGGGCCGGGAAGGGCCGTGTGCACTTCGCCCGATAGACGGTGCACCACTGCGCCCAGGTTTATTAGGAAAGTGATCCCCTACTGGTTATTAAAGAATCCGCGGGTTTTTGAGTTGGGCGCCAAAATGTAACGTAGTTATTTTTGGACTTTCCGTAGGTTATTTCGTTGGGCGCCAAAATTTAACGTAGTTTTCTGAGGGAAACTATGGTTACTAGTTGGGGTAGGTGCACGGAGCACGGTTGAGTAAAACAACTCCTACAAACAGTAAAGGTTGGTTTATTGACTCTTTACAATAATAAATCCAGACTTATAGCTAATATATAAATCACAGTTACAATCTACTGGTATTATACTTCTATACTTATTGTAGTAACTGATTTATTACGTACTAAGTATGTATATGTTGACTCGGCGGCGGTCGGTGCCAAACTGCCCGCACGGCGCGTCTGCGCCCCACCCCGCACCCTGCGTGGAGTGCAGATCCGAGACGACAGATGTCTGACTCTTTGTGTGTGTGTGTGTGATTGTATGTATGTTTATATATTTATTATTTACATGTATGCTACATCCCTCCTTTATTAAATGATTTGTTGTTTGGACGTACATTTTAAACTCAACTTAATTTATTGAATCAACTTTACTTATACCCTTTGTGTGTGCATATCATCATTTTTATTAGACCCGATGGTATGTGATGTCGGTTCATAGTTGAGACTCAATATGCTGCATTTATTCCTATTCTTTAGGATCCTATTACATCCAAATCATACCTGTGTACTCTTTGCCTTTCTCTTTTAATTTTTTAATTTTTTTTATTATCGGTAGGTAACTTATCTCTGAACTGTCGCCGAAATAATAATTTCAAGGAGTTTTATCTATTACCGAATGGGGATTGCTGTTGAACGTAACCATATACTCCCGAAATGCTTCTTTCCAATTTTTCTTCTAGGCCTAGATGACATGGATATAGACATTATTTATTTTGTGTCTCCAGCACACAAACACCTTTAACAGAAAGTAAACAAGTTTTAAAGAACTACGTATTCTATTCAATCCCTATAAATCTATTCTGCGATTATGTTGGAGAATTGTGCAAGTATGAGACACCTGAAGACCGTCAGGCACGATTGAGTACTCGACGTATGAATGTGGGTAGGACAATCACTCCTAAAATAAATGTAGTCGAGCATAGTGCCAGACACTGGATAGATTTAAGATAGATCAAAATGCTGGATAGATCTAAAGATTTTAAATTTAAAATTGAAAGCTTTCTTGCTGGAGAAGTTGGCATTTTAAAAAAAAATTTCAATGATTAGTGACATGTTTTTTTTTCTTTTTTTTATTGACATTTTGTTTTTATATTTGTTTCGTTTTCGGTTATCAGCTTTTGTTTAATTAACCAATTATGCATGTATCTATTCGACACAATGTATTTCGTTATGAATAACGAACTGGAACTTGAGTTGTAACAACCAATCGTAGATGTGTGCTGCAGTGTCGAAAAACTGCCCAAGCTGAGCATTATGCTCTGCCTCAGGGGGAGAGCGCTGGTTTCTGCTGGCGCTGCAGTTGCTTCATTGAATTATTATTATTTTTTATTTTTTTTCGAATCGTGACGTTGCTATTATATTTTATTGATACTATAATTATACATACGTATGTATGTATGTACTTTATTGCGCAGGCTAGGTATATACATGTTATTAAATTATATTATATTATTATAAGTATTTATAAATTATATTATATTATTATATTTATAAATTATATAAACATTATAGATATTAAGAATAAGATTGTGTTTATGATTTTATCCAACTGTCCTTAGGTCCTAAAAGTTTGACTTGATAGGCAAGTGTCCGGCACACTTCTGACTTGGGTTTCAAATGTTAGAATTGCTTCAAACAGTATATCAAGTTTTTTTTTTAAATCTTTTAATACACTAAGCCTCAGCATTATTTGAAAATTCAGCTCGGCAACCACTGTCATTTGCGATGGTGATCCCATGATCATACATTTGGATTTAGAGGGGTTGAGCACAAGATAATTATCAATTGACCACTGCAATACCCGAGCTACATCTTCACTCATAGAGAGGACTTTGGGTATAGTGTAACTAGGTGGAAAATATATATTTTGGACATCATCCGCATATAAATTATGATAGCTGCAACTCTTTATCTGACTAACGATATCTGAGGTGTGAACACAAATAAGAGAGGTCCGAGTATTAAATCTTGCGGAACGCCACTTGATAATATTTTCGTTTCAAAAACTAGGACTTGTCCATCCATTAAAATCGTGACCTGTTGAAAAGGTAACTTGCAAAAAGGTAGGAATGAAAATCGAGTCTAAAGTATGATAGTTTAGTAAGAAGAAGGGATACAGATGCAGAATCAAATACTCGGGCTGATCTCTACTATTCCTCTAGTCATAAATAATAAATTAGTTTCCTTCTCGTCATAAATTTTAGAGTTAATGCAATGATCATAATATGCCCGTTGCTTCCTATAAACTGCAGAGCTGACCAGTGACTTGAGAGATTTATAACATTATTTTATAGCCATCTTGATTGGTGTTACGATATCTGATGTACGCCTAGTTACGAAGTTTCATCATGAGTTTAACTGTATCGGTTATCTATTACAATGATTTGGTTTTAACAATAAAAAATTTAATTGGAGCATGCCGGTTTGCAGATACTGTTGTTAAATTGCATATCGCGTTCCAATTTATAGGTGATAAGTGTTGGTTGAGTGCCTCCAAATTCGTATCCTTTAACGGCGTATAGCTAATGTGCTTAGGTAGGGAAATCGATTTTTTTTTTCAAAGGTAACTGTGACCACGCAGTGGCCCAAACCAATGGCATTGATGTTGAAGACATTTTGTCTCGACTCTAGCATCCGTGCAAACCAAATCAATGAGGGATGAACTGTCTGAGGTGTAATGAGTAGGCTTATCATTAAGGTGATACAAGCCTGTATATTCTATGAATTGTAACAATCGATCTAATGGACAATGATGTCTTTATAAGCAAGTGGAAGCAAAGTATTCCTTTAGTAAATTTTTCGCAATTTCGTATTCTTTGCCATCGTTTCTATCGTCTGGGACGGGGAAGGAGCGCGTTCCGACTCAGAGTATTAGGCAGAGTATTAGAGATTGTGTTCGAGCGGCGGGCGTCCTTGTCACAAAGTCGTCTTGTAAATTAAAAGCGTCACTGTTTAGATTTCACGAATCAAATGTAATAAAATAATATTTCTGACATAATAAGAAATTTATCCCGAAACATTGTGGAGTTCCTTCGAGAACGCGATAAACCAAATTTCACATACAAGAATCCGCGGGCAACATCTAGTTATTTATTATTCAAATTAAAATAAAATTGAGACACTTTCATTGAATAATCTGTTAACAGTGACCTGTAGCGGCAGCAATGCGTTTGTATACGTGAACAAATGGTATTATTGGGGCTTCTTGCTCCTTTTCTGTATCAAAGAATGATTTCATTTTGAGAATAATTTCTCGTACACCACTTTGAATAGCTTTCGGCATGATTTTCATACAAAATACTTAGAAATATTTAGAAAAACAAGAACTCGATTGAACAGCACAGACTAAATCGACTGACAGAAACAAAATGACGTTTTCAAATTGGCGTCAGTAGTAAGTTGGTGGCACTGTAGTGTCGGCTCAAAGACGTCAGGCGAGGGTTCAAATCCTGCCGAATGATATCAGTCATTTTTGTTTGTTATTTGACAATATTTATTAGGTTTTATTCAATATTCGTATGCTTCAACAATAAGTTAGTCGAAGATCTTAATAATGTGACTTGGTATGAATAAAATAAATGTGACTTGGTAATGTGATAATAATAGGACTTGGTATGAACAAAAAAGAAAACGAACGCATGAATCAAGGGCAGAACGAACAGCGCTGCAAAATGAATTTACTTGTACTCAGGGGGTTCGATTTATATACAGCCGAGTGTACTTTAGTCATTAGTAATTTTTCAGAAACTTCTTCACCAGCTTGTTTTAATTGACATGCCAGTTCCTGTAGTTTAGCTAAAAACATAGATAGCTCCCCATCCTGGTACTTTTATTGAAGAAAGCGTTGCTGTAGCATCGTTGTACTGGTAGCCGACTTAGCCTCGTACACACTGTGCAGTTTCTGCCACATATAAGCCGCCGTTTCACATGTAAGGATATGAACCATGGCTGCCTCACTCAGCCTGGACACGATGATAGATTGAGCTTTCACATCCTTCGTTGTCCAGTCTTTTACTTGTTCAGACTTCTTCACTCTTCCGTCTACAACTGAGAACACGTCTGCTCCCCTTAGTGTGACTGCAATCTGGAATCTCCACACACTCCAGTTCCTCGAACCCTCCAGCATGATCGCTGAGGTAGACGCCACTGCCATCGCCTTTTCCATCTTGAACGCGTGTCAACTGTTAAGTTCCCCGCGTGCCTGATACTGTGCTCAGCTCTGCCCGCCCTCCTTCAGACAACGACACAATCCGTTTCTTGCTGACCACCTCGCGCCCACCACGCCGATACTTAGCCCAACGTAATCTCACACCGCCAAATATTATAGTAAACTTCACCTAAAACAGAATTATGAGCACTGGGTCCATAACCTGTTAGGACTTTTAAAAAGAATGCCTTAATATTTCCTAGCGGAGAGAATAAGGTGAAAAGCTCTAAGGGACCTTGCAAATTTCTAACCAAGCAAGCCGCTTTGCGTGGGCATACCTAGAGGTCGTCTGAGCTGATTTAGCCCTGTTCCCAATAATCCCCACCATGCACTTGGGTGGGGGAGGGGGGGAGAAGTCGCATCTACCGCGCCGGACTTTGACGCCTATATCTGCATCAGTTGAGCAATTAGGTCGTGTTTGGTATCGTTTTCGTATAAATTAAGGACGGGGAATTCATTTCTGGGACAACATTTTCACTCGTTCATAGAAAAATTAAAAGTTATTCGCAAAAATACAGAAAAACCAAAAAAAAAAATTACAAAACCTCAGTATACAAATAAACCATAAGGATAAGCTTTTTAAAAAAAATAAGATTAAATAGCGCTGTTTATGTAGAATACAAAAATGTAAACTTTATTTATAGTTTTCATATAAAAAAATCCTGAAAAAAAATCTTTGCCGCGCGAAAGAGTTTGGAGGATTTGGCCCTTAGCGTTAGGAAGGCGCTATCTGTAGCCGTGTGTCCCCTTAGATGTTAAAACACGTATAATTATTTTATTTAGGCACTTAGATTGACACAATTCCCATTATTTTATACGAGGGACCCAGACCTCAGAATCACATGGATATGTTCAAAAGCCTTATACTAAGAGCATTCCTGTACATTTTTCCTTTCCACGCGGGACTTCATTCCCGTATTTTGAAAAAATATGTAGCCTATGTTAAAATTCAAGTTCTAATGTAGCTCTGTACAAAATTTTATTAAAATCGGTCAAGTAGTTTCAGAGCTTATTCAATTATTCAATTAAACTCTTTCCTGTTTATAATATTACTTTAGATTCCGGACGGAATCGCGCGTCACATCAGACAATGTAACTGTGAGCATGGAAATGAAAGTTCATGATTTAGCATAATTAAAAAAATAATATACTTTATATAATGAAATATATACTTTATTTGTACGATCGTCATCAAAGGTATATCACCTATTTATTCGTTACAAATATCCAAAACCACTAACCGTTCCTTTTTCCTATTTTAGTGATGTGGATATTTCAATTGATACGAATGTATTGCTGCGATTTTACTTAAGACAGCGAAAAAAGATACAGTTTTGTCGGGTTAAAATAATAACAAAGTTGGAATTTACGCTTATAAATTTTAATAAAAAGGAAAATTAACTGTGACAATTTCCGTTGCAGCCACAAAGTTCAGTGCACCGCATTTGTTTTTTTAAGCAACTGCACCTTGTTGAGCATTTTTGCTTGCACTTGCACCTTATTAGCTCTACACAAGCCGCGGCTGCTGGGGGAAGAGTGGTCCATACTGGTAACCATGTGCTATTATTTTTAGTCCAACCCCAGTCAGCCGGACATGGTCGGTCTTGTATATGTGTTAAAAGCTGACCCCAAATATATCCTCCCTGATATACTGCTCTTAATAAATGATTACGCAAAGCGTCTTTTGTTGGCGGCAAAGTCTCAATGTTGCGGTCCTTTTTCGTGAAAAGGAATTTCCTACACTGCAGTGCGCAGCTACAGAATTTACAGCTGATAAAGAATTTTACGTGACAGACGGAGAGGCAGTTTTAAGCAACAGCAACAGAGACAAACAAACTTTAGAACCATGCAACCACGAGGAAGCAGATACTCGCATCATGGTTCATGTCGGTGATGCTGCAGCCAAAGGACACACAAAAATCATGGTTAAAGAAACATGTAAGAATGGTATGTACCTCCTGATTCCATATAAACTGCAGAAGTTTCTCAACTTTAAAGCAAAATTTTAATAACTTTCCGCCCACTTTTCACTTCACTATTCACATTAAACGATCACAAATAAAATTAAGAAACTCGCACTTTTATCTATTGTACTGTCTCAAAAATAAAGTAATTCATACCGGTGCGAGAAAACCTGTTCACACTTGTTCGAAACGCGCGACAGCCTAAAAAATCTATCAAGCTATTGGTCGACCGTTAGTACAGGCCCACAAAGTTATTTGACCCGGTGACGGCGTCGTTAAAGTCGAACTCAGTGATGCCACCAATCGGAAGTTGGCGGTTTTTAGGGTAAAACTCGTTCGGTCTCATAAACAAGATTCCTAAAACACTCGATAAACGTCGATTCAATTATTCTGTGGTGGAAATTTTTCAAGGAAAAGACGTCACCATAGAATAAATAAACTACCTGGTGCTGTAGAGGAATCGTGTTTTTGTAAATAAGACCGTAAGTCTAAGCATGAAGTAAAAATTAAACACAAAATTTAGACAATTATATTAAATATTATAATTATGATCAAGTAAACAATTTTAAGGTCACCCAGAAATTCCCGAACCCGTACCATAATAGTCACCAGTTTCATCATCGTCAGAATCGGTGCTTTCACTGTCACTGTCCAAAGTTATGACGAACGGTTCATCTATATATCCACCTTTTTATATAATCGTTTTCAATTTTTTTTACATGAGCACAACATTTTTGCCATTCTTCTGGTGATACTGCATTAAATCCATTTGAGATTAATTGCGGCAATTGTGAATCGGTCTTTCCAATGTTGTGATCGGCGATATGACGTTTCATAGCACTCCAAATAATTTCTATGGCATTCAAATCACAGTGGTATGGTGGCAATCTAAGAACAGTATGTCCGTGATTTCTGAGAAAATTATCAATTTCGTACTCTGGTGCTGGTTTGTGCCTCTTTATTAATTCATATAACTGGGGTTTTGTGAAACCCTCATTATATTTCACATTGTTTTCATTGAGCCACTTTTGCATAGCTTCTTTTTTCGTATTTTAACTAGGACATTTGTTAATGCAAATGTTAAAAAATGCATTATCCATGACGATAATTGTCACTTCGTGTAAATTAGGAAGAAGCTTTTCGGTTACCCACTTTTTAAAGTTTTCGTTGTTCATTTCATCATAATGTTCATATAGGGTTGCGGCTTGAGTTGGGGGTTGTTGTAGACTCCAGATAGTAGAAGTAACAACTCGTCGCTCCCATCACAAACTGACTCAACTAGCAAACAGTAAATTGTTCAGGGCAACCCTTTTTCGGTTTTGGGTTTCAAACTGCACTCCATAACTATTGATTAGCGCGTGCTATCAGGAAATTAAAAATATATTTATGTAAAGGAAAATATCTAGTTTTTTAATATATTAACTGCTATCATTTAATAGTTTGATTTCTTATTGATTTTTATTTTCGAAACAGATGTGACACTTCGTGATAACTTTGTTTTTCTTAGCAAGGTTAAAATTTGTAGTTAAGTCGATCTTTTTCAATAAATTAACAGCTTTTTTTTGTGATAACTAGAACATAAAGACCAAAATTTATTAAACGAAATTAAAAGTATAATACTTATAACCTATTCAGCATTTCCATTTCAGTAATTTACTTGAAACAAGTACCAATTTAAGTTCCTTTAGCTTTTTTAGAGAAATAGAAATATTGAATTTAGTTTAATTATAATTGAAGGTAGTTCAATAATAACTCAGTATAGGTACCTAATAACTTTTATTGGTAATCCCTATCCCTAAAATCACAATTACAAAAACTTCTTGTAACAACTATAAAAATCAGAAACAAAACTTCTTTCTTCTTACAAACAAAAACAATTATTTATAAAATAAACCTTAACTTCTTATCTAATGATTCATTATTTTCTGATAGTGACATCCATAGATAAGCGAAAAATCCTAAGTCTACGGAACAGATTACCTTTTATTAATTAAAAACTACTGAGTACTATGTAACAGTCTCAACATTATCTTTTTTGGGTTGGTGGGATCTACCTCCTAGCGGTCAACCCGGGCAACGTCACCTTGGACTTCATTCAAGGTGGCGGCCGAAGATCCCCGAAGCGGTGTGGTAGGCCTATAGCAGTTGCAACGGGCCGCCTGGCTCGCGACCACCCTTCCGCCGGAATCCAGCGCCAAGCAGACAAGCCTGTCTTGCCTGTGTTCCGCTGGTGCGTGGAAGTGCCAGTGCCTTTGAGAAAGTAAGGACGAAGTCAGTTGTGTTGCTTAAAGCCGATCTTGACTGATGAAAGACACTGTCCCGGGCAGCTCATCTTGGAGGGTAGCGGGATCCTAAGCACGGTAGGATCCCGAGAGGCCGTAGGCCGACCGCAGGTAGTAGGGGGCCCAAGTAGTGCGCTAGCCACGTGCAAAAGGCTGCCCCACACACTTTGCGAAAAATCTCGCTATGCTCCACCGTGCCAGTTGGCGACTGGAAGGGAGGACCCGGTGGCGATATCGGGGGGTTAGGGCGTCCCCGCGCGCTCCAAATGAGTTTCCCACAGGCCAGTTGTTTTTCATCAATCTTGTCTTTTGTGACTGTATGAGCAGTACCTCGACTTCCAATTACTTCCTCACAAACACTCAAAATCAAAAAATGAAAAGCACAAAAAAGAAAAGAATGGTTAAAAAACGGCTGCACTTCCTCCAACGAAAAGTGCACCTCAATAACATCCGAGGTTTGCACTCAAATCTCGAACAGGTCCACCACCACCTTGAGACCAATAAGCCGCACCTATTCTTTCTCACGGAGACGCAGATAGCAACACCGTCGGACGTGGCGTACCTCAACTACCCAGGGTACTCCCTCGAACATAACTTCAGGAGGAACGCTGGGGTCTGTGTGTACGTCCGTGATGACGTTTGCTGTAGGCGTCTCCGTTGCTTTGAGAAGTCCGGGTTCTCAACTCTCTGGCTCTTAGTTGATACAGGAATTGACAAAACAGTTTATGCCTGTGTCTACCGTTCACATAGCGGAGACCAGGGACATCAAAACTTTTCGACCACTTGCTTGAGACGGCAGATACAGCCCAACGACGGTACCCATACCCAACGTCTGAACTTGTTTTTCTGGGGGACTTTAATGCCCACCACTGTGATTGGTTGTTCCCGTTTCAGAAAACTGACCATGCTGGGAGAGAGGCGCGCAGATTTGCACTTTCGCTGGATCTCACTCAGCTGGTGAACAAGGCGACGCGGGTACCGGACGTTGATGGTCATACGCCCAATTGCCTCGATCTTCTGCTGACAACTGATCCAGACAGACACTCAGTGGCGGTTTTAGCCCCACTGGGAACATCTAACCACTGTCTGGTGAAATCCATATCGATCTGCTCTCCTCCAGACATGAGTCTGAAAGGCACTAGGAGAGTTTGGCGATACGAGTCAGCAGATTGGAATGAGATGAGGCACTTCTTTGCATCTTATCCTTGGAGGCAAATGTGTTTCTCTTCGGATGACCCCTCTATTTCGGCTGATGCGATTGCGGATGTGATACGGCAGGGAATGGAATACTTTATTCCATTCTCCGACATTCCACTCGGTCACAAAGCCCAGCCTTGGTTTAATGTAGAATGCGCACGAGCTGAGGCTCGTAAAGAAGCAGCATACCAGGCATGGGTCCAAGCCCGCGATCGCGGAATCCGGGCTAGGAGGGTTCGCTCGAAGAAGAGGGCATTCAACTCTCCAGCCAAGTCTTGCAAACGGGTAATCCGCAAGGCTCGTTTCGAACACATTAGCAGAATAGGGACCAGATTAGCATTTTACCCTCCTGGTAGTAAGCAATTCTGGTCCCTATCAAAGTCTGTCGAAACCAATTTCTGCCGTCCAATGCTGCCTCCTATGCAGAAACCTGATGGATCGCTAGCTCACTCTGCGAAAGAGAAAGCAGATCTCTTTGCATCTCTTTTTGCAAACAATTCTCGTCTGGACACTGGCTTTCATCAACCACCATCAATACCTCACTCTGACTTCTCAATGCCGGAAGTCACCATACACAACAAAGAGGTTCGCAGAGCTCTTCAGAGTCTCGACGTGAATAAAGCGAGCGGTCCTGATGGGATACCTGCTAAAGTCCTGAGGTACTGTGGTCCTGAGTTGTCTCCTGTACTGACACGCCTGTACCGTCTCTCCCTTAAGACTAAAACCGTACCTAAGTCCTGGAAGCTTGCTAACGTGCAACCAGTACCCAAAAAGAGTAGCCGTGCCGACCCCTGTAACTATCGACCTATCGCCATCACCTCCATACTTTGCAAAGTTATGGAAAGGGTAAGTATTAAGCAGCAAGCTGCTGACATACCTGGAAGACAACGACTTGCTCAGTGACCGTCAATATGGGTTTCGCCGGGGACGGTAAACTGGGGATCTTCTAGTGTATGTCACGCACTGCTGGGGCGAAGCCATCGAGAAATCACGAGAAATCCTTATCACTTACCAAATAACAACTGTTTTTGCAAAGTAAATTACTATAAATAGTCATATAACTGCTTAAAACTGAAATAATATTATAACACTAAATGACTTATGTTACATACGTCTCTGGAAAAAGAAAATAAAAATATTTTTTATCATTACTAATAGTCGTATGATACTTACTTCATATAGTGAAAATAAAAAAAATATGTTTCTGTAGATGCGACATTTCTAAATATCGTATATCTCAAGAACGGTAATACTTAGAGATGTGATACTTCGTGACATTATAAAGCATTTAAAATCATGTATGGAAGTGGTCTTAGTTCAGTTACGACCTTTATGTTAGTTGAGGCAGTTTGTGATGGGAGCGACGAACTATTTACTAGTTCAGCAATCCAGTATTTATTTGATAGAAGGCGAAGCAGATAGCACAGGAAGAAAATAGCAGGTAGTTAATTACACGGCACAGAAGAGAAACAGTCACAGTAGTTACACAGATAGTAAGACACAGTTCAGTTTAGGCACGGAATACCGCGAAGAAAATAAGGAACATAAAAGCAGCACAGAGATAAAGCGAATAGATTATAAAATACGTAAGCGGGTTAGTGAAAGCGCTAGGAGCGCAAAGCGGCGTGCGTCCAGTGCGAATGCAAGTGCCGGAAGCGGCGCGCATGGCTGCCTCGCACACAATAGGCGCTGACGTCAGTGGGTGCGTGTCCACTGCACCTAGTTGCTGATCGACCGGTACGACGTTACCTGCTAGTTGTGTATTTATTTATGTTATTTAGTTATGTAAGTTGTGTGCGTATTTTATTATGATTGTGTATATGTTTGTATGTATGACTATGTAAATTATTATTGTAAGTTGTTGTTTAAGTATTTTGGACTAGTGTTCCTAGTAGGGTAGGTAGGGAAGACCCTACATTCATTTCGTCATGATAAATCTTCCCCCTGAATCTCAGCCTTTTTTTCCCGGGAGTAGAAATTTTCGTTCCAGTCGCATCAGCCTGTTCTTTTTCTTTAACTACTCGTAATTTACGCACCACGCTCTCACCAACACCTGTAAAATAAACCATACTTTATGGCAAGTATAATAATTCGTAGGTTTGTAGGGATTCTTAGGGGGTTGTAGGTGCCACGGGGTAAAAAAAAGAACTGAACTGAAAATTCAAAAACTTCGGTTCGCTGTCCGTCGTCAGGTGTACGAACAACGAACAGAAATAAAGGAAGAATGTAAACCTGTGACAAAAACAAGAAAAATAACCGGTGGGGAAATTTGCCCACCAGTGGGGAAGTGAGCGAAATGTTCACCACCCCTTTAGGGAAAACGAGAAGATACTTACTGACTCAATGAAGCTCCGTGCAGCAATGCTTACCCAGGAATGTGTTGGATAGGAAGAAAATATGGTAAATGAAATACCAACTGTTATATGCCACAAGGTTTATTATTTGCCACTCGGCTAGTCGTGGGTTGCTTACATCGAGTTTCTTAATATAGGCATCACAGAAACTACAGGGAGATATGAAAAAGGGGCGGGGCCGGTTTCGCAGCAATATGCGCAAAAACAGAACACATTGCTCGCGATAGTAATAATCCTACGCAGGAGATATTATGTGTAAACAGTTTACAATGCTTACGTAGTACTAAAGATTATTCGAACGTTGAGTACCGATACCGCAATGGATAGTGAGCACATTCAAGCTAACAGAATACATTCAATCAGGTGGTACGGCCGCTGCTCGCGACACAGGGTTTCGAACTCAGCGCATTAATTGGCATCTCTCTAGAATGCTTACGTAGTACTAAAGATTATTCGAACGTTGATTACCGATACCGCAATGGATAATGAGCACATTCAAGCTAACAGAATACATTCAATTGCGTGGTACGGCCTCTGCTCGATGGCTGGCGACATGGGTTTCGAACTCAGCGCATTGATTGGCATCTCTCTAGATCTCTAAATCAGCTAGGACCTAAGCTTTCAGCTAAATTAACCGATGTCTAGCTGCAAGGCATCGTTTAAACCAACCTAGAACTCGGCATCCAAAAAAGAAGTTTGATTTAAATACTGGTACAACTTTTAATCTTAGTAAATAAGAAGAAAACCTTTACAGGAAAATATCGTACCACCAAATTAAACTTAAGTGGTAAATGAAACTTTCATTAGCATTTATTTAGGAAAATAAAATAAGTAGTCCTACCGGAGTCGCAGAGTCTACGATACTAGTTGGACATATCGGCTAGCAGGGACGTTACCCGAGCTGGTGTTCTCCGGAGTCAGCTACTCCGTAAGCTGTGTCAGGATTCCATTTCAGAACCAGAACTTCAGAACATAACTTTTATTCCCTTAGCTGAAATGAAAAACTAACTACACTGTAACCGTATGTTTTACGAGAAGTTTCAGCAATCAAGCAAGAGGATTACTTACCGGGACTTAACAGTCATGCCCCTTCTCACCCGTATGAGTTAGGCGAACGCCAAAATGGACGCCACGCCAATTTAAAATTTCGCCGGAATGTTCCCGGTAGGCGAATAACCTATAATGCCTGAAATCGAAAGAATAGTTTGAAATACAAGCTGGAATATATAAATAATAAATAAAGAAAGGAAAGTGTAACAACTTACGCAAAAATACGACAGTAAAAACTCGGCGTGGCACGCGCAGTCTCAATTTGCATCGCGGCTGCAGCGACTTGCAGAATTGTACTGTGAATACGACGCACGAATAAATAAACGTACTAAACAGAAAATAATCTGACCAGATTTTCAAAGTTGAAAACGCTTACCAATTTT
Organism: Aproaerema taeniolella; assembly: GCA_949987775.1. Lineage (NCBI taxonomy): Eukaryota > Metazoa > Arthropoda > Insecta > Lepidoptera > Gelechiidae > Aproaerema > Aproaerema taeniolella. The sequence continues at coordinate 12,223,441 of OX465245.1, forward strand.
ATAACATTTTTAGCTTCGTCTTACTCCGATGACGAATCACAAAAAATTACGGCCTCGCTTTTCTTTTTCTCAGACTCAGGCTACGCAATGGTCGTGCAGATCATAGAGTTTTTTTTTGACTTGGCGGAACCGCCACAACAGCGAACAAATGAATGGAATCGAACATGCGTAGCACTTAGTTCCAACCGCCACTAGATGACGCTAGTTGTCTCAAAAATGTAATAAGATATTGATTGCGTGAATCACCACGCCACATAGGGGTTATAGGGGTTGGTAGGGGTTTTTAGGGGTTAGGTTTGTAGAGGTTGTCTATTTTATGCAGACTAAGTCAAGACAAGACAAAATCAAGGGGGTGAATAAGTATGGGGAAATTCATGTTACAGTATCTGCCGGGCTATGATGATCGCAACGACATATTATCTCACGCGTTATCTCGTGGTCACGTGACGTTTTCTCGTAATCTCATTGGTCGAAACAGTCACGTAACCATAAGATAGCGCGTGAGATAATATGTCATGGTGATCATCATAGCCCAGCTGGCAACACTAACCCGTGGCAGCAGTTACTCGTTCATATAATTTTTGAAATGGTATTATTGGGGCTTTGAGACATTTTTCTTCATCCATAAAGGCCAACACTTTTAAAATCAGGTTTCTCGCGTTACTCTCTAATGCTTTCGGCATTATTTCTATCACTTTTATCAGAAAAACAAGGAATAAAACGACTCTGCTCTCTGCTTTGCATTACACACAGAATGACGTATTCAAGATGGCGAGTTCAGTTCCTGTTTTCGCCACCTAATCAGATAAGTTTGTAGCGCTGTACAGTACAGTTGCTACAGTTGAGTACAGTAATCATTTTCAAATCTTTTAAAGCCATATTTTGTGATTGTGTCATTAAAATGTTCATACCAATATTAAGGTGACTTCTTCAAGCCATAAAGAGACTTTTGGAGTTTCAAGACATATCCTTCTTTAATGTATACTTTGTCGGGGTTTGAGACACACATCTTCGTCTATTCGTCCGTACAAGAATGCCCTTTTTACGTCCATCTGGTGTATGTCATATCCTTTGTAAGCTGCAACTGATAAAAGTATTCTTAGAGTTTGAAGTTTCAGAACTGGTAAGTATACATCTTCTGTCATATCTTTTTGCTGGTATCCTCGTAGTCTCTTACTACTAAGCGGGCTTTACAAACGTTTTCTTCTCTAATTTTATTCTTTGTGAAAATCCAATTGCTGTCAAGTAGTTTACTTTCTTTTAAAACATTTATTTCTTCTTGAACTGCTTTTCTAACTATTCCTGTCTTCTCTATTTAATATATATTCATAGGTTTCTGGTACATCTCCTCCACAAACATTAAAGCATTGCATTACATTATCATCTTCACTTACATTCATCTCATAGTCTCTTTGCCAAATGGGTTTCCTAATATTTCTCTTAGCTCTTCCTGTTTCTAATATATCTTTTTGATTCCTTTCTATATCCTCGTTCATATCATCTTTTTCTCTGTAGTTTATTTCTTATTTGTCTTCTACTTTCTTCTTGTGTACTTCTTGTCTTCTTTCAAAATTATCTTCTTTGTCTCTTTCATCTAAAATTACATTTCTTCCAATTACTACATTATTAGTTTCTTCGTCATAAAGTCTATATCCTCCTTTTGCGTATCCTATGATAATCTTTTTCTTTCCTGGGTTGTAAATTTGTTTTCCTTAATTCTTTTGGGATATGGTTGTTGGCAATGCTTCCAAATACACGCATATTAGGTTTTTTGCCTCCCATAGCTCACTAGGAGTAACATCCTTTCCAATAGTAGGGCTTCTATTAGTAACATAGATTGAGTACGAAACGGCATCAGCCCAAAAGGATTTGTCTAACTTTGAGTCCAATAACATGGAACGTGTCTTTTATACTAATGTGCGGTTCATCCGCTCTGCTACACCATTCATTTCTGGATTGTACGCTACTGTCAGTAGCGTGCATTCCACACAAGCAGAAAAGCAGTGCCTACCCTAGGATATTCAAGGAAAATAAAACAAACATTAAATATATAATGTACACTAACGATCACAGAATCAAAATTTGCGAAACGAATAAACGTTTTACTAAATCACGTTATCTACATTATATTTTTACCGAATTTAAACTTTTTCAAAACAGCGCCATCTAAACTAGTTACTAGTTCAACATTAGAACTAGTAAGAAGAGAGAGCCGTGTCGCTCGCCGCCGGCTAGATGGCGAAGCTTACAAGCACTCGTTTGAAATGCCTTTTTTGTTGAGAAATGCTGGCTTCTGATTAGCTGTTTCGCCTCCCCCGCCAAAAATTAACGAACTGATTGTATGGCGAAAAAAGCTCTGCCTATAAAACGATGCTACCAAATTGAGAAGTGTCAATATTCGGTAAGTTTGGAAGGGCTGTTATAGATTTTTAATTTTGCGGCATTTTTTTCTTATTGGATTGTTTTCTTTTGCAACTACGAACGAAAACTTTTGCAAATTATTGTTTTATGAGTTTACAGTGATTGTTAGACATTTTTTTAGAACAAAATGAGTACAATAAGTTGTGAAAAGTATGGTGATGATGTTTGTTTGCCGAAACTGTGTAATTTTTCAAGTTTACCTTTTCAAGAAAAAGTAAACATAATCGCAAAAAGCCGATGCGTGCCCAGATTGACGCAAAAAAGGTACCGCAGTAAGACATTTTAATACTAAAATATACGACATTCATAATTGGCTCACGGGCTGTGTGCATACTAACCGCTTATTTTGTGTTCCGTGCATTTTGTTTTCAAACTGTTATATGAAAGTCTGGAACAGCACAGGTAATTTTGATTTGAATAACCTTAAGTTGATTTAACTAACATTCTAAAATCTTAATAATTTTCATCACTAAAAGTTCACTGCCTATCCTGCCTAAAATGTCTTTGCACGCCACTGGCTACCGTATATTGCATCTGTATGCCATTATAATCACAAAAAATTTGAAATTCTCTGTTTACGTATTCTCTACCACTAACTGAACGCAGTTTCAGTAAATCACAATTGAAATGTCTTGTAACATAAAAATAATACTATTGGAACTTTTCAAAAACATCTGACTTATTTTTAATAGATAAATAACAACAAAGTGTGTTTAATCATCGATAAAAGTTACGAAATACTGATACCCTTCTCTACTCATAGGAGTTATTGGTCCACATACATCAGTATAGACCAACTCAAGTGGTTTCTTAGCTCTATATCCCTTCTTGTTAAATGGTTTTCTTGATATCTTTCCTAACACACAAGTCTCACATAGGCTGTTTTGATTTGTCAAATCCCTGAATTCCTCTAAACCGTCTACCATCTTATTTTTTGACAAAAATTTCAAGTTATTTATACCTTAATGTCCAAACCGTCTGTACCACAAAGTCAAATTAGTATTACACTCAGTCCAGTTGCAATCAGAACCATCAATGTACAGTTTGACTGTATGTAATGAGCCTTCATTATTTTCTATCATACTCGTAGTCAACATATCATTTTTATATATTCTAGTTTTTTCGTTATAAAATTCTACTCTGTAACCCTTATTTTGAATTTTTTATACAGACAATAAGAAAAATCTCAATTCTGGTACATAGTACACATTGTAAAAAGTGCATTCAAATATTGATTACCAATACATAACATTTACCTTTAACGTTACCAATACCTACTGCTTTCAAAGTTATACCATTTTTAGCTGCTGCTATAATCTTTGGTGTTTTCAGTTCAATATATTCAATAATAAATTTTTATCATTCACTAAGTGGTCCGAACAACCTGAGTCTACAACAAATTTGATTGAATTTTCATTTATGTTATTTTCACCGAAGTTACTATAAAACGCTACATTACCTTGGTTTTGCTCATTTTCTATATAGTATGGTTGTCCTTGACCTTGGTTCCTTCTTGTCCTTGATACTGTCCATGTCCTTGATACTGTCCATGTCCTTGATACTGTCCATATCCTTGATACTGTCCATGCCCTTGATACTGTCCATGTCCGTGATATTGTCCTCGTCCTTTACATTGTTGTCCTCATCCCTGATATCTTTCTCGTCCATGATATTGTCCTCTTCCTCTGCTCTGACCTGTACTCGCTGACCTGCTTCTGAAAAAACCTCTTCCTCTAATATCATTATTGTTACCTCTTCCTTTGTTACACAATTGAAACATGCAAATGTATGTTGATTCTGTGACCCAGTTTTACTATTACATCTTTAGTAACAGTAATCAAACCGGGTTCTACTATTACATTACATCACAGTTAAAACTACCACGGGATACACGACGTCTACGTTGTTATGGATTTACTAATGTGACAATATAAGATTATTAATATTGTTAGCTAGAAGTCTCTTTTTCATGAAATCGTAACTGATGTTCTCAAGTGTTTCTAAAGTAGTTATGATTGTATTAAAACTCTCAAGTAATGATAACAATATGTAATTTATCTCTTCATCTTCCTTGAGAGTTACCCCTGCTCCATTAAAATCATTAAATAATGCTTCTACTTTCGTTATATGGTCGATTAATGGCTTTTGATCGTTATATTTTATTTCCTTAAATTTTCTTCTGAAAAACAAAGTTTTCCCTCAACTTCTCGTACATTTCATAGGCGCTTTGTTTTTTTTATAAATTCAATGTGCGAATCTGCTACACAAGCAATCGAGATGGCCTGAGCCTTAGCTTCTTTTTTCTCATTACCTTTCTCTACCCTGAAGTGTTTATCTTCTATGGCTTGTAGGCACGCATCACCCGCAGAATGCTCTTCTTTAGAAAATCCCTTCTAAAGAAGAGCATTCTGCGGGTGATGCGTGCCTACATCTTTGCCACAGAATGGGGTTACATGTTGACATTTTTCTCTTAAACACGATGCCGCCATTCTTAATAAATTTTTCGTACGCGACCATATGCAGTCGTGGGATGTTCATAATTAAACCCGATGAACTTTATATTTGTTTATTGTCTTCTTATATTAACTATTACACTTTTCAGAGTTTTCTAATGAAAATACACGGACGTTCTCAGTTTTCTTGACAATCAACCTTTTTTACAACTGACAGATGACATTACATACACTTTGACAGCCAACGATCGGATATCCATTAAGATTGTCAAATTCAACATAGTGGATATATATGTTCCGGCTAAAGGTGGGTGTGAACATAAACTTAAGCCGGCTAAACCTAGGTTTATCTTAATGTTGAAGTGCGTTTCTCCACCGGGACCAGTTGTCAAATGATGATGTGTTCTATACTAAAGGTCAATGCCTAGTTTTGGTGCCTTTTTTTTGATTGCACACTAACGCCACCTTGTTAGACGTGTAGAGTACTTCCATACAAACAATAGTTACTATTGCAGCTCAGCTCTAAAGTACATCCGACTCGAGTTATACGCCATTATCTATAACGCGTATTTAATAGGGAAATTGAGAGTATGAGCTACTTTTAACGGTCTTATACTATTTATTTCATAGTACAAACTCTATTAGACTCATGTTACATCACGTTGGCGTAAGTGGCATAGTGCGACTACACCATGGCAATGTTACGAGTATTTTATTAACAAAACTGAAGATATTAGTGCTTCTAACGCCTTAATCCTGTCTATTTTATAGTTTACACACTATCCGGACTCAAGTTAAGTCACGTTGGCGTTAGTGGCATAGTGCGACATGAGGTCTCACTTCACCGTGGCAATGTATAGAGTATTTTATTAACAAAACTGAAGACATTAGTGCTTCTTACGCCTTAATCCTGTCTATTTTATAGTTTACACACTATTCGGACTCAAGTTACGTCACGTTGGTGTTAGTGGCATAGTGCGACATGAAGTTTCACTTCACCGTGGCAATGTTACGAGTATTTTATTAACAAAACTTAAGATATTAGTGCTTCTTACGTCTTGATCCTGTCTTTTTATAGTTTAGACACTATCTGGGCTCAAGTTACTTTACATTGACATTAGTAGCATAGTGCGACATGAAGTCTCACTTCACCATAACATTGTTACGAGTATTTTATTAACAAAACTGAATATATTAGTGCTTCTTACGCCTTAATCCTGTCTATTTCATAACTTAGACATCATCCGGACTCAGTTTACGTCACGTTGACACTAGTAGCATAGTGCGACATGAAGTCTCACTTCACCATAACATTGTTACAAGTATTATATTTAAAAAATTGAAGATATTAGTGCTTCTTAGGCCTTAATCCTGTCTTTTTTATAGTTTAAACACTATCCGCACTCGGTCCGAGTCAATCTTAAATTATGCCATAATGCTATCGAGTCAATCTTAAATTATGCCATAATGTTCAATCTAAAAAAGAAATAGCAGAAATTCCTTTTTCAAAATATTCTACACCTACTTAGGCCAGTGTTCACCAAATATTTAACCAACGATTAGCAGCTAACCAGAGATTTGACATTGTCATTTTCATTAAAAAAAATGTCATCTTGTCTGATTAGCTTCTAACCGCTGTTTAATCGTTGGTTATATTTTTGGTGAAAATAGGCCTTAAAAGTAATATAAGATAATGTAAGGACCGATGAAGTCATCGAATTGAAAAGAAGAAGTAGGTAGGTAACTACAAAAACAAATGAACTATATTAGCTCTAATAAGCGCTTATTGCTTGCTTTCACATAACATACACCATTATTACTTTATATTGAGAAGTATATTCATAAAATTTCAAAATCTATTTTAAATGCCCGACTCTCAGACTACATTAACTTCTATGACGTAAACAAACTACTTAAAATATATTTTAAATCTAAGCTCAGAAGATTCATTGCTCATCGCATAAACTGGCAACGTCGCCCAATAGGCACATTCAGTGACCGTTATTTATTTTTGGCGGGAAAAAGGTTTTTCATCTTGGCGCATGAACCAAAAGACCTGGAACCCTAATTTTTTTACAGACAAGTGCTGTAATTACTAGCTATAATCTGATATTAAAATCACATGGCTAGGCATAAAACTTTTCGATCTCCAGTATCGGCCCGCTGGGGAAACGTCTCTCCAGCTTACCATTAAAAACTGCCTTTATCTTCAAAAGTACTAAAGCTGAGGCTATGAAATATTTACAGCACTAGTTTAGGACAAGGAGTGAAATTTTGAGCCATAATACTCACTGGTACCTATCGTAGTTTCCGAGATATAGAGTGGCCAGTACTGGTTAGCTGGGGAAACGTTTCTCCAGCTTATCAGTACTTAGCGGCAAATATCTCTCGTTCGGTCAAACATATGAAATCAATTTTTGAGGTATTGATTGCTGAAATTTTGCTCGAAAAATTGGACTTTAAATCTTTTTCGTACTGCTAGCAGTTTTTGAGATACAGATGGCGCCGGCGACGAGATTTTCTCCAGCTTCCCTCTGTTTTCAGGTCGCAGCATCGAAAGTTTTGATGCTGTAATTCTAAGACTGAATATCAGAATTGCTGAATTTATGCCTTAAAATTTAGTATAGAACACATCATTATTTGACAACTGATCCCGGTGGAGAAACGCACTTTTAATGTTAGTTTCTTCTATCTTCAGCCGGCTAAATTTAAGTGTAAGTGCAGGCCCTTTGCTAAAAATGTAGAAGGAAATGAAAAGGAAACAATGTAATAATGTTTACTATTTTGACACGAAAATTTTTATTAAAAAATAATCACTCTCATTACACATACTTTTTTGTACAGAGGCCAGCGCATCAGGTTACTCCATTTTCATTGCAAAACCGCTCTTATCGCAACAGCACAGAGTGCACGCGTGTGGTAACCAGATTTGCGGCCGTCCGTACCTATGAAGGTATTCAAAATTACAATTATTACAATTACGAAATATTAATTACTTTAAACAATAATCAAGAAAAAAAACTTATAATTGTTATTACTTAAAATTCTAGTTATTCAAATAAAATAATAAGGAACCATTTGTTAATTACAGATGCTTCTGTAAGTATTTAAAATTACAAAATAAAACTTCTTCAGTGTTAATTACTTGAAACTAGGGAATCCAATCCCGCATCAAAATCGTGATCCCGCAGACCTGCGGGATTGATGACCTCAATCCCGCGGATCCCGTGGGATTTGCGGGATTGAGATTTTTAAATACTTTATTTGTTTTAAGTAGTAATTCCCTTCGTGTTTTGAAGGGACACCCGTGCCCTACGATGGGGACGTACATATATGGGCTGGCAAAAAAACGTGGTTATTAAAACAAAAATTGAAATAATGAATTTTTTTTAATTTTTTATTATTTTTAAGTAAATTGAATTTATTTAAAGTATTATCAGAAGCAATAAGCAGATGTTGGTTTTAAGAGTAAGAAAAATCTGCTTATTTCTTCTGATAATACTTTCGAAGAAATAATAAAGTGTCTAATGTTTTATCTGCTAAATTAGATCTTATTTTGTTGCATACATAGCCAGCAGCGGAAAAAGCATGCTCTGCTTCCACACTTGTAGGGGGAATTGATTTAACATAATTATAAACGGCTTCTAGGTACTTTCCCCTACACCCACCACATTCAAACAGTGTCATCTCTTGTTTTAATATTAAATCAAGTGAATTAGCTCGAGTGGGTATAGGTACACGCACAACAGGTATAGACTCGGCTACCCATTCCGTACGGAGACTGCGCTCTAATTCATCTTCTAGTGTAGGCGAAAGCTCATTACGACTTAATAGATGCCCTAAAGGCATGTTGTCTTCTTCATCGTTGTCATCAAGTTGCTGATTTTCAGTTTCAGGTTGTACCTGTACGTCTGGCAGCAGTCTCTCGATTAAACACTTCATTTCAGTTCTAAGTGTAACTTTGGTTGGAAAAAAGAATGGATCGTTGACATTTGTAGAACCTGAATCTTGTTCTAAATACTTTTTTGGATTTTCCAGGTAAAGCAACACTGCAGTCATTGTTGTGCGGCGTTCTGCTATCCGGCGAGATAGCGACACTACAAGTTCTTGACTTAAACTGGTATTTCGTTGATTCAGTTTTTTTATAATGAAACGCAATGTGGTTTCTGCAGTAACTAAAGTTGCATCCTCGCGGCATAAAACATTTACAGCTAGCTTCACCGGCTCTAAAGCTCGTTCAATATCAGTCAAATTTATTATTTCTTCGCCAGTGAATGAAAATAAAGATGATGTCAGTTTAAGGTCAATAAGAGCTTTAAATATGCACTGTTTGACTTCGTTGAACCTCGACAACATTGATGCGAGACTGCTCCAGCGCGTTCGACAATCTAGGATCAGCTGCAATTCTTTGCCAAACTCTTCCTTGATATATTTTTGCAGTAGATCATTTTTTACTGGAGATTTTGAACTAAAAAGCTTGAAAATTCTGACTTTTTGAATCAGTCCTCTAAAACAAAAACAAAAGGAATAAATTCAAATTTTATTCAATATACAATTCTATTATTTTAAAAATATTTAAATACCTGTATTGCGGTAGCAAATCTAATTCTTGAATGTCTTCCTCAACCGAAAAATCGCCTTGCTCGTCGTCATCATCTTCACTTTCATTATCGCTCCCCCCCTCCAGTCTATTTTCGAGTACTTCTACTTGTATTCCTTCTTCTTGTTGTTGTTTTTTATTGTATAAAACTTCAAGAACAGCGAGTTGTAACCCATGTGCAAAGCATAATTGGTATGCGCTGATATTAATCTCCCAACTTTCTTCATAACTGCTGCACCATCAGTTGTTGCTGCGATCACATCTAGATTAAGGTCAATTTTAAAATCTTCCAGTTTGTTTTCGAGCGCAGTAACACAAGCTTCTGCAGGGAAACGTCCTGCAAAATCGATAAATAGAAGTTGATAGATCATTGTTTTTGTACCATATCATTTGGTGGAATACAATAAGTGACAAACCCAAAAAAAATTCAAAGACATTTACCCTGAGAGTTTCATAACTGTGTGTTCAATGCTTTTCGAGAAAGGTTAAAAAAAGGTTGAATAATGTCATTAAAAATAACAATTTTAATAATAATTTTAAATTTCTTTGTGACTAAGTTTAAACGATTATATAAACGGTACAAATCCTCACACTTTCGGGATTGAGTCGTTTTTTTCCACCCTGTATAGAGAGACATTGAACTCTTTCATAGCAAATTTAGGTAAAGGTACCATAATACCTTCAATTCTTACTAGCCCCAGGTTCCAAATGTTCGCAGTTCCATTGGTAAATAAGTGAAGATTCAAATTTAAATAGCGGCGATTTCTTAAGGATGTCCACTCATCAAAAGTTAGTGTGAAACGATGTTGCAATTTTTTTAGCGTTTCAAGTTCGTCGATAGTTTTCTTTCGAATTGAGGCACCGTAAGCCATCACCATAGTTTGTATCGTGCTGGCGGAAGAAGGCAGTCTGTGGCCCTCTGATTCAAATAATTCGCGTAAATCAATTGACGAGATGAATTTTGCGAATGGGATTCCATCTTTCGCTACCATTCTGCATACTCTTTCTTCCATATAAACTTTTTTTTCGGGTGGAAAATAATCTGTTAATTTCATTTTTTTCGGTGGCACTGATATTGCCGAAGTTGAAGAAATTTCGTCTAAAAGTGAAGCAGTAGAAGAAGAACTAAACGAGCCACTTTGGCTTGGACTCGTTCCCATTCTAGATGGTGGATTTTCAATGCTGCTGCTGGCGCTATGTGTATCAATCACGTTTAAATTCATGTTATGCTTTGTTCGCAAGTGGGTGTGGAGGCCTTTAGTAGAGCGAGTAGAGATTTTCATGATCGCAGGACATAATTAACATTTTGCGGATAACCCATTTTCTGCTCTTAAAAAATGTTTCCAAACATCACTCGAGCTTTTGCACTCTTTAAAAACTAAACTGCCGCTCATTTTTAATCTAAACACAAGTAATTTCCCACTCGTTTCATTTACTTTGAAAACTTTTCACAGACGAAAATGACGCAATAACTTTCTTTGACAATTAACCGCGAAGGTAAATCTCCGTGCCGTTGGGGAATTTCCTAATCACTGACATTTAATACGTTCCGTTCCGATACACGACTCACACAACACAAAATATAAATTCAGAATAAATGTGATGTAAATAATAAAATTAAAACAAAATGGATTTCCTTACAAACTCCATAGAAAAATCACGAATTCTATAGGGAACAATTAAATCACTTATTCATGAGGCCGTTCTGTCTAATAAATAATCTGGACTTCATTTGAGACCATTTTACAATATTTTATTTTCATCCCAAACGCGGGATCCCGCAGGACTAATCCCGCATTTCTAATCCCGCAAAAAAGGTGCGGGATTCCGCGTTTGCGGGATTGGATTCCCTACTTGAAATAATATCTAGTCACAATTATAAAACAATTTGGAGCTACTTGTTGGAACATGATAAACTAGAATGGCATTTCGAATTACAAAGAATATCCTTTCGGCCGGGTGTACCTAATACGCTGTGAGCCTATGTCGCGTTATGCCTAGACCAAACGCGAGTTAGTCGGAAAACGAGTTGGCAGAACCGCGAGTTAGACCGAAAATGAGTTAGACAGAATGCGAGTTAGACTGAAAGCGAGTAGCTTTTTGAGAGGCAGACGTCATACTTGTGTCATACATCGGGAGTGCCGTTGGTACTTCGGCATATAGTGCGACAAGGCTCTTTTGGCAGGTGGGTAGTGCCTTATTTTAGCTATTATACTATACCTGCATCCTCAGTTCTATGTAATGAAAGAAATTTGCCGTAATCATTCAATAATGAAAAATTAAAACCATTCAAAAAATTAATATGTCCCTATACTATCGTATTGGTATAAAGCTGTAAAGATAGTTGTAATGTTGTTAAGTAAATAAATAAAAAATTTAAGCAGCAGTTAATATTCTTATATTTAAAAGTAAACTTATAAACAAAAACTGGTTATTCCAGGAAAAGCAAACACATAAAATAAACTTAACTAAAGGAAAAGCCAACAAATAAATACCTATTCTTAAGTTAACTACCATGTACGTTTAGAAGATTTTTTTTAATTCTGTTCATACTTTTTAAGAAGTATAAAGCATTTATTTCCTGATTTTGTAATTTTTCAAGTTCCTTCTTGTGCTTTGCATTGAAGACAATATCTATTCTCCTTCTAGTGTTACCTTCAAATAAATATTGCTTTAGTTTTAGGGTTTGCCAACGTGACTCTTGTTTTAATTTATAGACGAAATGGACAAATGACCGTTTTCGTCCCATCCGAGCGTTAACTCGCCTATGCCAACCCTCTAAACTGTTATTTGTGCGGTGACATTCAGAAGCACAACTAATTATGTTGTGTAATTTGGACATCCACTGCTTCTCCATGTATTTATTGAATTTAACATTATTTTCGGCATTTTCGTCAACGTCATCGTCTAATTGTTTGATTTCTCCCCAAGCTTCCGTTATATAATTTGTTGGGAGTAGTGGTAGACTTGCACACAAAACAGTTTTTCTATACCCCTTATTCGTGCTCAACACCCCCAGTTTTTCTGCTTTGTTAAAAACTGCTTTCGAAAAATGATAATAGCACCCACTAATAGCTATTCCAGGAAAAACAACTTTTAGTGCTTGGATTTGTGCTATTTCATAATCACATTTATATCTGTTAATGGTGATTCCAAAATTGCTTTTTATCAATTCGAAAAGTCTTATGTATGTATCCTGCGTTTTATTAGGCAAAAGGCAGTATATCATCGGAACTATATTCACTGTATCGCTGTTTTCATTATTTAAATTCACATGTATTGTATAGAGTTGATAAAATATCGGCACACATTTAAAAGTTCCGTCTCCATAAAGTACTGTGTCCATAACTGCTAGTAACTTTATTTTTTTCATAGCTAATGGGCTGCAGAATATTAAAATCTTATTTTCGTCGTCACCATCACTGCAGACCAAAAAATTTTCAGAAATAATACTTGTATGTCTTGTAATGTTACACTAAGCCTTACAGCAGAGCCGTAAGGACCTAGTGAACAGTAGTCGAGGTAGGCTACGTCGAGGGTCCTATAGATATAAGACCCTAGACGTAGGTAGGGAAAGGTCGAGTGAAAGGTTAGAGGTAGTAGAGAAAGAGAGTAGATACAAGAGAACAGATGTATTATATATAGAGCCTAATATTACAAATTTGGGTCCTGCCTCCCTAACATCACTGGCGAGTTATAGGTAGCTGAGGGAAAACAAGAGTTTGACTTAAGTAGGACGACGTAGCTGAAGCCAGGAGAGCGAGGTCTTGATCGTGTTATGCCGGTTACTCTGCGCTCGAGGTGGTGTCTGCAGCAGATCTCACGGCCCACGCCGGAAGCAAGAGAAGGCTGCCCTCGCGGCTCCTCGCCGGAGGCAGGATAGGACTGCCCTCACGGCTCCTCGCCGGAGGCAGGATAGGACTGCCCTCACGGCTTCCAGCCGGAGGTACGAGGAGGCTGGAGTTTTTGAGAGCCCCACGCGAGGTACAGTGGTAAAAGAGGGAACTGTGGTGTGAATTCACACGCGCCTACCACTTTAGAGAAAATAGGTTTGAGTACTATAGTAGCGTAGGTCACACGCGCCTACCACTTTAGGGTCGAGTATTGTTGTAGCGTAGGTCACACGCGCCTACCACTTTAGGGTCGAGTATTGTTGTAGCGTAGGGTTCGCGCCTGGGCAAAGTCCCTGGGCCGTGCTGCGGCCCAGACAGACCTTGAGACAGTAAGGTAGCTGTCCTGTCCTTCTATCTCACGTGAGAGATGAAGGAAGACTGACCTTTTAAAATTCAGCCGTCAAAAGGTAAACAGAAAATCGTTCGCGAAACTCACGATTTCCAATTTTGATTTCAAATTCAAATGGAAGTCAAGATTGACAAGAATAGGTGGCAAATACCAAAGACAATATGAATCACGGTTGAACCATCATTCTATGTCAATGGTTTAGACGCCAACGACAAGGAATGATGCCATCAACCAAAGGCAGAGAGTAACCAAAGACATAGGATTCAATGTCAACGGCTATATGACAGACCAATGACATGACCCCTGTGACAATGAAAAATACAATGTAAACAAATAAAACAAGAAATAGAAACTAACTAAAATACAGGAAAAGAAGAATACTACAGTCTTTTATGGACTTATTGGATTTATCTAATTTAAAAAAATTGTTTCTTGCTCGACAAAGAGTGTCCTTTTTTGATTTAAAAAGAAATGCCTCGTCTAAATCATCTGTATTTTCCATAGTCGGGTTAGATTCTTCAGTAGTCGAGTTACGCTCGGATTCCAGTAATATAACTTTTTCTAAAATCTTTTGTACAGGCCCAAATCTACGACAGACCTCTACCTTCGCTTTATCCATGATTACTGCTATTTTGTTTTTGGCGTGGTTAGGCGAACACGTATGTTGGCCAACTTTGTCTATTGCATTTTGAGAATTAAGCTTTAAGGAAGCACTACAAACCTTCCTGTTCGAGCATCGCCATAGTGAAGATCCGTCATTGTTGATTTTGTTCCTTGTATATGAATATCCATCCTTCAATAAATTTTGTGTCCCTTTTTTATTTTTAACAAATATAACTTCATTCTTCGCATTTAAATTCATTTTTTAGTTTAATTAATTGTAAACCGCAAAAAACAGTACACAACAATAAAGTGACGGATGACACCCATCATCTTTATTTATCATTAGAATACTCTAGTTTCAAGTGCCAGTACGATAAAGAAGTATGCATTGAACATTTACAAGAAGTTTACATTGTAGACCTACATAAGATTGTTAGTCAAAACGCGATTTGGGCTGATCGCGATTTGGGCTGATTGATATTTAGGTCTGATAGTAATTGAACAAACATCGTAATTGGACAAACACCGTCCTAGACCTAAAGCCCTTTTAATTTGACGTTTAGTCATAACGCGACGTAGTCACTCTACGATTAAGGTACACCCGGCCGAAAGGAAGAATATTATTTATTTGCGTGTTTCACATTTTGTCTTGCAATGACATCTTTGAAAGCCTTGTTCACCTGATTTTGACTGTTCATTAGCAAGCTGGCGAATAGTCATTTTCACTGACGACACTTTACAATTCTACGAATTATTGTTCACAAACTGTAAACTGATTTCGTGAAAAAAACTGTTCGATCGTACCGTTTTCGTTGCCCAATTTATAAAGTCCGTCTTCATTTTTATCTAAGACTCAATAAAATGTTCCTAAAACCGCCTCGGCCTCGGTCTACTTCCGGTATCTTCACTCTTACTGTATCGCCTAAGGTGGAGTCTTGTAATTGCAACTAAAAATATTTATTTATTTATTTATTTATTTATTTATTTATTTATTTATTTATTTATTTATTGTACAAAACCAACAGCTTAATTACAAGACATGTAAAATTAGTAGCTAGCTTAGGTCTAATTGTAAAGCCAATTACAGGTTTTCTAGTTTAAACAGGAGGTGGAAAACATTTGCAAACATAGTACAGTTACCAATGTGTATAAATACTAACAAAATTAAATTACCGTATAAATTATTACTGTATAAAGTACGAGCAATGTCACTGGAGTGAGTTTCCTATCGGTATTTAGATTTTATATAGTAATGGTTTGAAAGAGGAAAAAAGAAGGATCACCCAATGTAACCGCTCGAGACTCAATATAACGAGTTAAAGAAACAAAACAAAAGAAAAAATTAAGCGAAAATGACAATATGAACCCTCTTATGTGAATATGTACGTGTGTGTGTGTGTGTGTGTGTGTGTGTGTGTGTGTGTGTGCGTGTGCGTATGTGTGTTGTTGTTGTTGCTGCTAGCCCTACGATCTAATCTTGGGATCGGAAGCTGCCACATGTTGATATGACAGCCTCCACTAACATTGTGTAATTCGATTGTACAGTATGTGATTGCGTGTCATGTAAACAGTTCTTTCTACAATATACGAGTTGTGACTGTTATACTACTCTATAAATAAACTATTATACATTATACCTTGCACAGCCACAGAAATACCATAAACTTTATATTAATTATTATTGTTGAGACTCGCCACTATATGCCGAATGAAAGAATGCTTTGAGTTAGCAAAGGGATCAATATTCGAAAATGTTTTATTATATGTATTGAAAAGTCGACTAAGGGATACTTGCTGGGCATAGTTTGTTCTGTGGAGCGGTGAATGAAATAGGTGTGTGTTTCTGGTACGTTTCGATGGTACCCTGAAGCCAATTTGAGAGACCAGGTAAGTACTATCTATGTGGTTGTTAACAATATCGAAAAGGAAGGACATGTCTGAAACTATACGGCGATCCCGTAGTGTCATAAGATTAAAATACTTGCATCTATCAACATATGTACCATGGAAACAACGAGCACGATATTGAAGACGTCTGACAAATCGCTTCTGTATAGATTCAATACGGTCTATGTGAATTTTGTACATAGGTGTCCAAACGACGCTTGCATAGTCCAAAATGCTGCGCACATAGGCGAAATAAATCGTTTTGAGACAGTGTATATTCCTTAAAGGTTTGCCAACACGAAAGATGAAGCCAAGATTTTTGTAGGCTTTATTAACTATGTGTTCATAATGTCTACTGAAGGAAAGTTTAGTATCGAGGTGCACCCCAAGGTCCCGCACAGTTTCCACTCTGTCCAATATAACATTATTTATGGTGTAGTTAAAAGAGATGGGAGAGTGACGCCTAGTAAAGGATATAACTTGACATTTTTTGACATTAATCGTTATTTTATTTTCGTAGTAGTATTGTGATAGTTTATGCAGGTCTTCTTGTATTTTGATGCAGTCTGCTTCGTTATTAACATCAAGATAAATTTTTTTGTCATCTGCATAAAGAAGATAATGTGAATAGGAAAAGCACGTGTATATGTCATACAAATAAGCACAGTAGAACAACGGGCCGAGATGTGAACCCTGGGGTACCCCTGACGGTATCGAGACAAAATCCGATCTGAATCCTCCAAGAACTACAGCCTGACTTCGGTTGCTAAGGTATGACTCAACCCAGCGCAAAAGATCACCATGTATTCCAAGGGCGTTCAGTTTGCGAAGCAGTATGATGTGATCCACCCGGTCGAAAGCTTTTTCAAAGTCGGTGTAGATCACATCAACCTGCTTACCTCCTTCCATGTTGTTAACAGTGAAGTCTATAAATTGTAGCAAGTTAGTAGAGGTAGATCGCTTTTTAAGAAAACCATGTTGTTCAGGTGTGACGCCACTGGAGATAATATGGTAGATGTTATCAAATACAATTTTCTCAAAGAGTTTACTAAAGATGTTTAAGATGGATATGGGTCTGTAGTTTTTAACTTCAATCCTAGAACTTGACTTATGTATAGGGACTACATGAGCCTTTTTCCAATATTCGGGAAAGATACCTTCGCGGAGAGATCTATTAAATAGAATATGTAGTGGTGTGACTAGAGCAGATGCGCTATTAATTATAAAATAAGGTGGTATTCGGTCACATCCAGGGCCCTTGTTAATCTTTAATTTCTTTAACTCCCTCAAAATGACCTCTTTCGTTGTATAAAGTGTATGCATGTGATGTGTATCTCCATGGAGAGGAGTTGCTGCCATATGTTCTGAACCGGTGGAAGAAACAACGGGTGTGCTGAAAATACCATGGAAATAGCTATTAAATGCTTGGGCTATGTCATTACCAGAGTTATAATTTATGTTATTATAAGTCACTATCTGAGGGTAGTTAGTAATGCCACGTTTAGTTTTAAGTAGGGACCAAAACTTTCTGGGATCGTGAACGATCGCAGCTTCAGAGGACTTTACATATTTAGTGTAGCATTCTGCCTGGACTTTTTTCTGACGTTTACGTAGTAGACTAAATTCATCTTTGTCAAGGTTACTATTTGTTAGTTTCCATCGTTTGTGAGCTTTTGTTTTTTCCCTAATAATTTTAATCAAAGCCGGAGTAAACCATTTTGGGTAGGAATATTTATTGGCGGGCACTGAACGTTTGGGAATGAACTTATCTATGCAGTTATAGAGGTGTTTATATAAGACATCAGTGGCGTCATCAACCGATCCAGCATTAAGAATAGTCTCCCATTCCATTGAACCTAAATACTTAACAACTCCACCGTAGTCACCATGTCGAAACAAGTACCGTTCCATTGGAGCCGCTCTAAGCGGGGGAGTTAGTATATCTATTGCGATCATGTTGAGAGAGGGATGATGAACATCCTCAGGAAGCAGCGGATCATCAGCTCGGTTAAGTTCTATATGAAAATTACCAAATATCAAATCCAACGTATTCCCCGACTTGTTTTTTGTGCTGTTATATTGGACAAAACCGTATTCGATTAACTGACTTGTGAATTCTGTTGCTATCTCCTGTAATTCGATACTAACATTTTTTTGTACGATGGGACCATCAGCCGTCCATAAAATACAGGGCAAGTTGAAATCACCAGCTATAAGGAAATGGTCCGAGGAAGAAGAGGAATCCAACACGGATCCACAAGCAGCAAGAAACTGAGAGATGACATGAGGCTGGTTTCTATTATTAGAGTACCCAGGTATGTAAGTGGCAAAAATTTGTAGGTTACTACTTTGATTACATTTGTTGACACTGAGTGCATGCCCGGGTATGGTTATCCATAGGGATTCCGGTAAGTTATCTAACCATTCACTTCTAATGCATCCACTCAGTTTCCGTTTAGTACATATCAAAGTCCCACCCCCAGTCCTCTTGTGGGTCCGTGCCAGGTCCCTATCAGCTCTGAACACGTCATACCGCGTATCACAGAACTCACGATCGAAAAATCCATCACATAGCCACGATTCCGTTATAATTATAATGTCATAGTCATTACAGAGTATAGCTTGGTATAATGTGTCGCATTTAGTACGAAGACCACGAATATTTTGATAATATATCTTTAAATTATTAATCATTATTACACCTAAATATCAGAAATAGTAGAAAGCATTCAAGTGTAATACGGTGACAAAATGTGGCTGTCTGTGCAAGGGGTAATTTTTTTGGTAAAATATATTGTGTGTGACTACTGTACTATGGCAATGATCAGGGTTACTAATTTTCCAAAGTTTGTAGGTGGCTGCTGGACTATGAGAAGGATTACTAATTAGGTTAGGATGCTTCAGATCAGACATATGAGGGTGGCTATAACTGTCAGTATTACATTCTAGTGAGGTAAATACAAAAGCATATTTTTGTAAAAAGATGACAAAAGTTGTGTCTTTGTATGAGAATAGGTCTAAGGTGTTATATGTGATAGTACTGTGATTGTGGTAATGTAGTAATTTATTATGTTTATTAGAGATAATACTGAACAAAATTTTGTTGAGTGTCGAGTAACATTTGTGTAAAAAGGTATTAATTGGGTTTAGATTTGATTTGTGTTTTGTGTTTTTGAGTGTGAAATTGCAATAACAGAGGGAAACAAGAGCAAACTTATAAATAAACTTAAACTTATTTGTATAGAACAGCACACTTAATAATAATAATATTGTCAGTGCTGTATAACACAGGATGGAGCACATAGGGAAATCCTTAGGAGTAACTAAGTGATACTCAGTAAGTCTCGGTCTCTCAAAATCACAATCCGTTCCTGTTTTTCTGCCTTTCGGACATAGATAACCCCGTTTTTTATCCATACAAAATTATAGGATCTCTCCTTAGCAAGTGTCCTAGTCTGTTTGTACAGCATTTTATTTTGGGCTGTGAGATGCTCATTGACATAACAGTTGCGACTTTCTCCTCCAAAACCAATGTCCGTTGTTGTCAAACCTCGTCTCTTGCGAATGCCGGAAAGTATTGAATCTCTGATAGATTTGGTCTTAAGTTTCACAACAATATTCTTCGGTTGACCTTGTAGGGGACGCATTGGTCTGACTCTGGTTGCATGTACAATATCTTCAGGGTTCAACTTAACACCCGCCAGTTCACCAATGCGTATTACTAATCCCAGCAGGTTTTCCTCCTTGATCTCAGGTAAGCCTTGGATCTCGATATTGGACAGACGTGCCACTTGTTCTCTGCGGTTGTCTTCGCTTTGCATTTTTGTTATGGTAGACATTAAGAGACTTACTTTGTTCTCCAGATTAGAGATTTTCTTGTTCTCAGTTTCCACAACTTGCATTCTTTTGTCAAGATCTTGCTGCATAGCTGCCAAATGATCTGTAGTCTTTGTGAATTCCTGTTGTAGTTTATTAATTGCTGTGCTTATCTCAGATTTTATCACATCTTGGAGACTGCTAGTTATTGACTTTTGGTTGAGACTCAGTTTAGCATCTAAAATTCCAGAGAGTTGATTCAGAAGAGCACTATGTGTTGGGTCATGCGTTGAGTGCGAAAACATATGATTCGGTGGAGTCTTCAAGGGAGAGTCGGGTGGATGTTTAGACTCGTTCAGGTCCTCAAAAGACATAACCGAGATGTTCACATCTTCAGCATCGTTTCGACGAATAGTTACGTTAACACAAGATGGACACTGCCAGTTGCGCTTGTAGTCATGTATATTTGCCATAAACTGAGCCGATGTTATGTTGACACAGCCGTAATGATATGATCCACGGCAGGACACGCAAGACAACGCATTCTGGTCATTTTTCGTAGTTTTGTTACAGGAAAGACACTTCATTATCGTCACCGAAGTGCAATGCACTTAGGTTATGTTGTGCACTGGATTCGCGCTGGAACAGACTGTTATCAGTAGAAACAGCCTAGGAGTATCAAAATTATTGGCTTTTCTAAGCGAAAATACTGAATTAATCGTATAAATTCACAGAATTCTCTTTGAGTTTGCAAAAACACGCCACCTTGGTTTGACACTTTTTTTTTTTTTTTTTTGTCACTACTTCATCTCTGGATAGTTCTATAAATAAACGGAAAAAAGTATTTCTTAAAAATTTGTCTACAAGTAAATTTAATGCGGATATTATTTCATCGTCATAATCACGGTAAACTGTGAAGAATAAAAAAGTATTTCCAAAAGTTCTGAAAAAGACAGCAATAGTTGCAATTACCCGTCCTGGCGGGTAAGCAACTAACTGCTTGTTTTACTTATTTTTCTATGTGCGTTTTCTATGCGTGTATTTTAAAAACAAGCCTTGAAAAATATTCATAGGATTATGATATCTAGGCCCTTGAAATAAAGACCAATTTCGCAAAAAAATACTTTTTACCAGTGGGGCGGGTTATTGCAACTATTTTATCAACAATAGTGATGGGAACCTTATCGTAATTTTATCGACTGCCATGGTAGGTAGCAGAATTAAAACTCAGGGATATACTGTTTTAAATATATTTGAATTGAAATATATCTAATCACAAAACAAATTCTTAATTTATTTAAATTAACGAAACATTTTAAACACAGTAGATACTTAACAATTATTTTGTAATGAAACAGTCTGTTTTTACTCTTATTTCTAAATTCTACACTATTTTTTGTAACTTTCTTTGAAACACACTAAAAATCTTTTATAATTATCAAACAGCCTTATTTTACTCTTCCTTTGAACTCTTTACTATTATAATTAATCAGAATAATTAAATCTCAATCAGAATAATCATTCACAACAGAAGAACTAAGTACTTGTTTACTTACATTCAAATATCTCTACTTTATAAGGAAAGATTACCGTATCTTCTTTTATCACAGCATCGGGTAATCGTGAGATCACATCTTGTTTTTCTATAATTGAAATATCGTTTTCAATGAACTTAAATTATCTATTATTTTTTTTGGATTTTAGTCTTTTTACAACAATTTTTTCTTGGTTGATTTGCTCAATAAGGCAAACATATTTATAAGTCCTTTTGCCTTTGATCGTCTGAAATGCAGCCAAAATAAAATCTCCCTCGTTGAGATCGTTTTTAACCTTGGAGGATTGTGGCATATCATACTGAAAAAAAAGTATGTTAAGTAACCTATCATATATAAATCTGTGGTATTTATGTACCTTAAATATATATACTTACTTCCTTCCCTCTGAAGGATTCCACCCTATCATTGTTTATTTTTCTTTCGTTTACTCTTTCTTTCTTTATTTGAAGTATCTTATTCTCTTGTTTTTTAGAAATTATTGGTTCCTGCAATTCTTCATCACAATTTTCCTCCAAAATAGTTAGTTTTTGGGTTAAATTCACTTCCTTCTGAAAATTAAGTTTGGTAATTTATAAACATGTACTTATTCAACATAAATAAAATTTAAATTTTACATATTTAGGAAGGTACTTACTTATTTATTTTAGCTGAATTTATAATATAAATATATTAATTATATAAAAAATACTTCAAGTATATCTCTTTAGTTATAAACTATCTTGTAATACTATATTACTGACATTTATTAAATTATTAAGATAAGAATGTATACACGGTGACTTTTTATCGTTCCGGAAAATTTCAGGTATGCTTCTACTCATGATACTGAACATCTTTTGTTCTACAACGTTGCTGAATTCTTAAAAAAAAATTGGACTTTGTATGGAACCTGGACATTTCAGCTGACCGATCTCTATGTATGCAAAGTCCAAATTTTTTTTGAGAATTCAGCAATGTTGTCGAACAAAAGTTGTTCAGTATCATGAGTAGAAGCACATCTGAATTTTTGCGGAACGATAATAAAGTCACCGTGTATTTATATATATATATATATATATATACACACACACACACACACACACACACACACACACATAATTATATATACTTTAATTACAATGATACCTTGCATACCTTACCAAATTATATAGCAAACTTAAGTTAAAAATGTACCCCATTATTTATTACTTACTTACTTCCTTCTGCCTGGATATTCGTTTTTGTCTTTCACTTACTCTTTCGCTTTTTAATTTAAGTGTCTTTTCTTTATGTTCTTTAGAAATCGATGGTAACGGCTCTTGCAAATCTTCGTCAATGTTTTCTTCAGACAAAATACTTTGAAGATAAGCGTTTAAGTCGTCATCTTCTGAGGAATTTATTGATTTGTATGAGCAATCGCTTTCACTGTCCGATTCCAAGTTCTTCCTCTTTTTATTTTTGCTTTTTTTGGCGTTCTGTTTTTTCTGTCCTTTTTGTTCTGTTGTTTTTATACTGGCCCTTTTTTTGTTCTTTTTATTATTTGCTCTTTTAAGTCTTTTTAGCTCTTTTAAAACTTTTTTAGCTTCTTTTTCTTTTTCCTTTTCTTCTTTCTCTTTTTTCATACGATCAATAGCTTCTTTGTAAGTTAATATTTCGGCTTCTTGACTGACGCGTTTTTTTGGAGTTTGAGGAATGTCGTTTCGTGGAATAGACTCAAGAATGAGTTCTTCTAATGAAACACGTTCATCTTCCTTTTTTTGATAGTCTGTTGATACCAGTTTATTGCTAAATATTTTCACCTCACAAGAGCCACCGTTAGGATTGGCAATGGTTCTCTTTAGCGGAAGTTTAAAAGTTTTAGGGTCTTTCACGCGGTTGGGTAGATCAATCTCCTTCGAAGTCTCACAATTAAGGATCTTAAGCCACATACTCGTGCACATACTCATAAGTGTTGGAACTTCATTTTAGTTTCTGGTATAACTTTCTTCCTTCCTTCCTTCTTCAGCATTTTTATTAGCAACGCTAAGAGACTGTTCGTTTTGTTGTCGGAT
The DNA here is from genome assembly GCA_949987775.1 of Aproaerema taeniolella. Lineage (NCBI taxonomy): Eukaryota > Metazoa > Arthropoda > Insecta > Lepidoptera > Gelechiidae > Aproaerema > Aproaerema taeniolella. The sequence goes on from OX465245.1 coordinate 12,247,049, forward strand.
ATGTTCTTCCCATCTTGACCATGAAAGTTTGTCAAACTTTTCTTTTGGAATCGCATCTCGATTCAACGGATATATACCAGATTTACTGAAGCCATTTTGAATGATAACTGGGTTTAAGTCATCCCATATCATAGTTATGATCCTAGCGAATTCTTGTTTTGGGAGTTTTGCACCCACATGGAGTCTTTGCCATTTCACCAATTCGCTATCCCACTTGTCTTTCATAGGTTTCATGGTGCTGCAGTCTAATGGCTGCAGAATATGGGATGAGTGAGCCGGCAGTTTGAGAACAGTTACTTGGTTGGCGACTAGAAGCTCTATAATACTCAGGTCCACATGTGTTGAATGACCATCATAAATAATAAGACTGGTCTTTCCGCTCCGATGGCTGGTAAAAAAACTTTTTTGAGGTAATCTTCAAATATTTTGGTTTCCATCCACCCCTTATTGCTTACAGCGTACGCTGTATTAACGCTTTCGTTTTTGAAGAACCACTCCGTCCATAGTTGTTTCCCCTGGAATATTATCAAGGGAGGGATCTTTTCACCGAGCGCATTTGCAGCTAACAGCACAGTGGTGTTATTCCTGCCAGGGGAGCCAGTCGTTCTAGTAGAAGGGAATCCCGTCCGACCAACAACTTTAGTTTTGGTGGGGTCGCTACAGAAGCTGGGTTCGTCCAAGTTATATATTTGATGTGGTTTGTTCACCAGTTCTAGCTCTTGTGTTGTTCGTTCCAAAAACTCGAAGTAATTGTAAATCGTGAATGGATTACAGGCTCTTTTTCTAGATACCTCCACAGACTGGGGTTTTTTCAAACTTAATTTGTGTCGCCTTTTAAATCCTCTGAACCATTCCTTCCCAGGATAGTCATCCTTAAAACGTGTTACGATACCGTTCCTTTGAATGTATTTAGATACTAGCTGATGCCCGCAACTTCGTTTGCGTGTTATTTTTTTTTTGTACAGAGTACACAGATTGAAAACATCTATCTTACGTGATTTAGATTTTTACATACAAAAGTTTTTTCCCGCTGACTCCCGTTCCCGTGGGAATTTTGCAATATCCTGTTGCAACTTAGCTTTAAGTTTACTAAGGTACCTGCATGCCAAATTTGAAGCGTCTAACTTAAGCGGTTTAGATTTTTCATACAAAAGGATTTTCCCGCTAATTCCCGTTCCCGTGGGAATTTCTGGAATTCCTTTCTTAGTGCACCTTTGCGGTACCTAAGCTACGTCCCTTCCAAATTTCAAGTGCCTACGTTTAGCCGTTTAGGCTGTGCATTGATATGTCCGTCAGTCTAGGTATAATTTCTCCCGTTTTTTACATATTTACCACTATATCTTTGCTCCTATTGGTCGTAGCGTGATGTTATATAGCCTATAGCCTTCCTCGATAACTGGACTATCCAACACAAAAAGAATTATTCAATTCGAACCAGTAGTTTCGGAGATTAGCGCGTTCAAACAAACAAACAAACAAACAAACAAACAAACAAACTCTTTAGCTTTATAATATTAGTATAGATCAATTGTTTTACTTCCTTTAGAGGTCAGTGGATACCCGCATTTTTCCATCACGTGGAGTTCAGGTGGTCTGCCAGGCGTTGGTTGTTTGGCACCGCGCGTTCCGTATAGACGGTGAATTATGGTTGACCTTGGAATTTCGTATTTTTCAGAAGCTTCGTAGCTATTCATCTTTTTTTGTCGTACATTTTCGACTGCTTCTATTAGATCATTTAAATAATATTTCTTCCCTTTTTTACGTTTTGACATCTACAAAACATAAATTATATATAAAAAAAACATCAAGAAAGCATACGGTTATTTAGTGGCACAGTGTAAGTACAACAAATTAAGATTAAAAGAAAAAAAAACCATCATCATTATTAATATTAGTCATTATTAGTATTCCACGCGCGTCATTTATGTCATAAGTGACTTTCCAGTACGAAAGAGATATTATCCCGTGTTAAGGAGTAGTTAGCTAATGTTTTATTCTGATATATAGGGTGTTTTTAAATTAGTTCTTGATACCAAAGGGTATGCATGTGCTCATGATAACAAACAACTTTCCCCAAGGAACCCATAGTAAATTCTCAAAAAAGATTTGGACTTAGTATAAAGACTTGGCCGATCAGCTGACCGATCCCCATACAAAGTTAAATTTTTTTTTCATTCACTATGGGTTTCTTGGGGAAAGTTGTTTGTTATCATGAGCACATACATACCCTTTGGTATCAAGAACTAATTTAAAAACACCCTATATGAATTACTGTCTAGTTTCATTAAAATCCGTTCAGTAATTTTTGCGTCACTGAGTAACAATTATCGAAAAAATAGTAATCAGGTGTTTTATAATTTAAGTTTAATATTAGACCATTTTGAGGATTTTTCATCCTCAAAATGGTCGGACTCATCCACGTCATCAAGATGTTTTGAATATCTTAATTGGCACGTTAAACACTGCCTTGCGATTGGCTATGTCGAGGTTTGCCGTGTACCATCTTCAAGCCTGACCACTTACTGCATAATTCTGCAATAACGCTGTTGGCAAACTCGCGCCCATTATGAGATTGTAGAATTGATGGTGCGCCAAATATGCAAAATATATCAAGAAGCACGAGTGACACTTCCACTGTAGTTTTTTTACGTAGAGGTCGAATTTGAACCAATTTAGTTAAATGATCCTGGTAAACTAAAATAAATTTAAATTCACGATCTGGACTGCTCTGCATGTCAATTCAATCAACTTGACACCTGCAGTTCATTTCGGATATTGCAAAGTTTTGCATATTTTTAAAATGTTTAAATTAAATATACTAAAAGAACAATATGTACTTCAGAATCGAAATACAACACCCTAAAATCTCCACAAAAATAACTAGGCAAACCGCTCGAATTTTTTTATTAAAACCGAAATTTAACAATTATTACGGCAAAAGAACTTCAGAATACATTATTCCTGAGTTAATTAATAAACTACCACTAGATCTAAAACAAAAAATTACCTCAAAAAATGTTAATGTTTAATGTTTTCCAGTTGATTTTTCTTCTCTTGCGTCCCTTGTGGTGAAGGTCCATCACTGTTGGTATCCATAACTATTGTTCTTCCCATCGCAATAAAATCGGAAGGTCGGAGAATATGTTCCGCACCCTCATCAACATAGGAACAGTCTCTATTTCCTTACCCACGGTCTTCAGTAGATTATCCGTGAGTAGGTGTTTTTTTGAAAAGTCGTGTTCATACAGACTTTGAGTATGCCCACAATCTTCTAGTAGACTCCTCCGAACCACGGTGCTAGTAGAAGAATGAAGCGCCACTTAAGATTTTTGTTAATATGTACAATACGGTTGAGTCATAACTTCGGATATCAACTTCAAATCAGTAGCATTATCAGAGGTTACTATCGTAGGTACATTTCTGATGTAGGTCAGTACAGCTGAGACATGTCGTCCGGAGAAATCTCGCATATTCAGGTCGATAGCAAATCGTATGTGACGACAAACAAGCAAACTTTCATCGCTTGTGACGGTATACTATCGCCAAAAAATCACAAAAACATGGTTCAGCCAGCCGGATTTTTCACTTTTCGAGCACATCAGTTCCTGAAGGGTTTTCGGGATTCGTTCCTGATCAAAAGTAATGTGACGCCTATGTGACAGAAAACTAAACTAATTTTATCCTTCGTGAAGCAATGACATCCGGCTGGCTGTTTTTCATCGATTTCTCGCTAACTAACGCGTTTCACTCTGAACATTTTTGATCAAAAGAATGTGATGGGAATGTGACAGGATACCAGGCTTGCAAAAACACCTGTACTTGCACCGGCACAGTACGTGGCGGGGAGACACGTATAAAAGGCAGCAAGCCGGAAGGCGTAGCCATTGTATGGTAGTGTCGCCTTTTCTAACCCGCCCGCGTCCCCCAAAATGCTCCCAACGACAGCTGAAGGCATGCTCTTGCCTAGAGGCGCACGAGTAGATTTCCACGACGGGTTGATTCATTCTTGTGTTGGACTCGGAGTTGTGAGCATCAATAAAAATACTTTACGGTGCAAACAAGTGGACTCATTGATAACCCTTCGAGGATGTTCGCCGTTCGTAGCTATGATGAATGCCTTATCCTTCGTTTAAATTTAAACCATGTTTAAAGCGTGTCTATGTCTAAATAATCGTAAAACGCAGTTTGGTGGTGACACTTTTTTCAAACACGTGCTCAACAGATGTTTAATTTTTTTGTAGTAAGACTGATATTGTTTATGAGTTACTTTCCAACTTTCCCTTCATGCTTTTTCCCGGCTTAGGACGGACAAAAATTAGAAATAATTTTGCATTTCAGCTTGAAATTGTATTTCTAACTTTTGGCGTATTTAAAAAGTTGGTTGGTAATCAAAGGACAGCTGAAAAATTATGTTCGTCGTAAAGGTTTACTATACCTCTTCATTAGTGCAAGCAAGCATTATTTTGCAAAATCAAATATATATGTACAAATATTAATAATCAACAACGTTGCATGCAAAAATTTAACTAAGGAAATAGAAACTAAAGTAAAAATCAACAATGTGCAAAGATTTATTAACAACGTTATTTATTGTTTGACGTACACTCCATTCATCGAACAGATAAAACGTTCCATGCAAAAAAATAAAAACATTTAAAACTTAAAAAAACGTTAGTTAAAATCAACAATGTACAAAGATTAATGAAAAATATTTAAATTGCTATAAAAATATAAAAATTGACAAAGATAAAAATTTCTATAAAAATGAACAAATTAAAAAGCCCGTGCAGGGTGAGTATTTGTTATCGCCTGGGACAATTAGGTGAACATCGGCAATAGTTCGCCTTGATGACGCGTTTCTTGTATCTCGGATATACTCGGTGTATATCCCGGAGTAGACGCCTGAAACGCTGCGCATCGTTATTTAGATGTTTTAAAATATTTTGGCGGTACTTACATATACTCAACCATGTACCATTTGATCTTATTTGCACTTCGACAAGGGCTGCAGTGTCGCTTCAACTCAAGCCATTGACGTTCAACTGTGTTGTTAAGGACTTTTACCATCACATACGAACTGCCCATGACAGAAGTTTCAAGCGAACGATCAACTTGGATCCTAATCGGGTGCCGGTTAACGAACCGCTCTCTATGGTTTACAGATGAGTGACCGCTCATTCCTACACCCTATAATGTCCGAGATGATGTGCAAACCAGGTATGACATTCGAACTAATTATCTTGTCTAGCGTCGGCCTACTCTTGTCTTGGATTAACTCTCAGTGGAACTTTCGGGTGAGCCTACTAATCCACCCGAAAGCCCACACCTGATGCCGCAACAGTCGACCGCGGTGGTACCTGCGAGTGAATAAATATGTCTCGTCGACTTTTACGACAGCTTCATACCCGCCTATCATTTCCCAGTCGCGCGCCACTGCGATTTCGCAAACTTCGCGTAGAAAGTGATAAATTTGGATGGCATTTTTTCTGGATACAAAGACTTCTTGTGCGGCCTGCGATACACCGGTTTTAACAAAAAAGTGATCTATTAATCGAAGCGTGACTAAAAATGTTAATTTATATCTTTCAAAATGAGTGTTTTTGAGTGGACTAATTATTCGTTGGCAGTGCCTCTGCGACAGCGCCATCGAGACCCAAATTTGTATTAACTGTGACTTTCTTTTCGCATTGGCAGCCGACATATCCGACTTTTGGTGGTTGCCGGGATCAATAGCCATTGCTTAGCGAATTTTATGGCGTTATCTTCGCCAACCATAAGGACAGCGTAATTCCAGATTGAAAAATGACCATTAACTACGCACGCTCTTTCAAGCAGGATAAGGCCTTCATCATAGCTACGAACGGCGAACATCCTCGAAGGGTTATCAATGAGTCCACTTGTTTGCACCATTCGTCAAAAGTAAATTTATTCTCATCAGGATTGTAGTTCGGCAAGTAGATTTCAGTCAATTTGTGACCTACTTGAGAGCCATTTGAATTATGGAATACCATCCTTTCCAGAATATCAACCTGTCTCCGGAGAAGTGTCAGTTCATCGTTGTCTCTGACATTTGAATGTTGAGTCGTCCTCAAGACAGGGGAGTAAGATCCAGGGTTTTCTTCTTCAATATTTTCGTGATTTTCAGTCCATTCAAACTTAACGTCATTCCTTGTTAACTTGTACAATAGTGCCATCAACTGAGAAAATCTTAGAATAAAGCGTCGGAAGTAACTTGCTAGACCATTTATTTGTCTTAGTTGTTTAAAATTTTTAGGGGGTTCTGAATTTTTTAAGGCGTTTATTGTTTGAGGATTGGGTTTTACTTGACCATTTTCGATTACGTTAACAAATTATTCCTGTTGAATATCTTTTCAAAAATTTACATTTAGATGGATTAGTTGTAAAACCTGCTTCTGAAAGTCGTTTAATTACCAAATCTAGTCGGTCTAAACCTTCTTGTTCATTGTTTGATGGTACAAGTATGTCATCCATGTAAACTAGAGCTATTTTATCCCTATAATCGCCTAAAGCAGCATTAATAGCACGCTGGTAGACTGATGGTGCATTACATAACCCAAATGGTATGGTGACATACTCATACTGTTCATTAGGTGTTACAAACGCTGTTTTTTCAATAGAGTCCTCTGAAATAGGAATCTGATGAAAACCTGACTGCATATCTAAACTCGTAAAATATCGAGCTTTGCCTAATTTGTCGATATGGTCCTGCATTAATGGAAGTGGATAGTGATCTCGAACTGTATTCGAGTTAAGTTCCCTAAAGTCGCCGCGAAGGCGATCGTCTCCGTTCTTTTTTTTTAACCAGTAGTATGGGGCTATTTCGCTAGCCTGCTAGAACAGCTTTCCCTAATAATGCCTTTAGATTTCAGATCTTCTATAATGTTCTTAACCTTCTCTCTTTCTACTCGGGCTAACCTATACGGACGTCGTTGAACAATGCGGTTAGGGTCTTTTAGGCTTATGTTAAGGCTGCCTGTCGTTACTCGTTTTGTTTGGTCAAATGTGAAAGTCTGCATATTTTTCAAATGGTTACTAGAGGTCGGACGTTTTCTAGGTCAGAGTCTAAGGAACTGAATAAAGGCGCGGAGATCTCACAAGAGAAGATATGTTTTTCCCTTTGCAGTGAAACACCCTGGTTTGAAATTGAAATTTTTAAGCCTGGTATGCGCAACGAATCGATTCCAAGAATGACGTCATGAGTTCAGTCTATATGAAGTACCTAATTTAGACAAAGTTTAGTAGGTATATACTTAATATTACCTCTGTTTTGTCCATTCTTTTCATCTTCAGATCTTCTATTTCATTTTGTTGGATGTTTATAGAGGTTTTGTCAATCTGCAAAAATTATCAAGTATTAATAAATAATAATCATGATGAATGAAGAAAAGTTACAATGATTAAATAGGTAAAGTTTAGTAGGTACACAGGGCCGCACATCAGGTCACCCCAAGAGTACACTCTGTGCGGTTGCGATAAGACCGGTTTTGCAATGAAAATGAGGTAACCTGATGCATGGTCCTCTGTACTTAATATTACCTCTTCGCTGTGCACATCTGCAACTACTGTAACTGTGTCACCCACTTCCATAATATCAAAGTCTTGTAAATAATTGAATAATTAATTTAATTAATACATATTCATGATTCCTAATTATTAAAATCTATCTAATAATAATAACTGAAGAAAATAACATGTACTTACAGCCTTTGGAACTGAATCGCTTTCAAAATCATTTTCGTCTATAACAAAATCAGTTGGACAATACTCCAGTATTTTTAAGTCTTCTGGTGAGGGAGATGGTGGTCGCTGCCCGCCACCAGTAGCCTGTAAAGCTCTTCTGTGTTGTGATTTACTTTTTTTAGCGGCCAGCTTAAACCGCCTCCAGAAACCTTTTAACTGTGCTAGATTCCTGTGTTTCCAGGTAAGTTCTTAGAGTCTACAACAAAATTTACATTGTTATAGATGGTTAAATTACACAAAAGCTAAATGCCATGAATTAATAGTAGTCCGTTACCGTTACCGTTACAATGGCCACCCCGCCCATCAGTTCTGCCACAGAGACTCAACGACGTTATTCACCTCGGTCTGACCACTGTGGCACGAATGCACAAATCCCACTATTCATGCTACATTTCAGAAATGTAAGTTTGTAAGAGTTTGTAAAATGAGTGGTTTGGTTTCAAATTTGGTCAAATCCATATTAGGTAAGTTTATACAATGATACGATTTGTATTTTTTTAATATGGCAATCTTTAATCCATACTAAGATTGAGGCGGGTAATTAAAAAGAGACATTTATAAAAATGTACAGAAAAATGAACTTTGTCTCCATATAAATAAAAACCAGAATATTTTTTTTTTTTTACATCAATGAACTTTGTCTCCATACAAATAAAAACCAGAATATTTTTATTTATTTTTTAAGTAATTTTTTTACATCAAGAAGTTTATTATTCTTCACTTTTACAGGGTGGGCCATAAATTTTTGCAAATAGCAACACTTGATTTCTCGAAAACCGTTAGAGGGAGGGGTGCGCGGGGTGCGGGGAATGATGCGCCACTTCGTGCAATTTTAGTCACGATGGAGCGCTTCACGGGAGAACAGCGTGCTTTTTGTGTAAAAAAATTTTACAAAAGCAACGACTCCTACGTTACTGTACGACGCCTATTTAGGGTTGAATACGGATTACGCCGTATAAGTGAGTGTCCAAGTGTTAATTTAATTAAAGCTTGGGTCAAGAAGTTCGAGCAAACAGGGTCGACAACGAATATTAAACAAACAGGGCGGCCACGTTCGAGAAGAAGCGAAGAGAACATTCGGGAGGTTGAAATTTCCGTAAGAAACGATCCAGAATCATCTACGCGTAAGCTTTCGGCGGCTCTAGCAATTCCAAGAACTAGTCTGCGGCGAATTTTGCATTTGGACCTTAAACTACACCCATATAAGCTTCAAATTGTGCAGGAGATGAAGCCAAACGATTACATTCAACGTAAGTTATTGGCTGACACTATGTTGGAGCGATTCTCTAGCCTTGAGAATGTATTGTTTACGGACGAGGCCCATTTTCACATCAATGGGCACGTAAATAAACACAATTGTCGGTACTGGAGCACGGAAAACCCTCACATTAAACACCAAAAACCCCTTCATTCACCTAAAACGACAGTATGGGCTGCCATATCAGCAAAAGGCATAATCGGTCCGTATTTCTTTGAAAACAGTCAAGGAAATAACGTAACTGTAAACTCAGTGGAATACGTGAAGATGTTGCGAGAATTTTTGACACCACAGTTACAAGAATTTGAAGGATACAACAGCAGGACTTGGATGCAACAAGATGGAGCAACATGCCATACGTCAAATGTGACTTTACCGGTGGTCAAAGAAATGTTTCCTAACAAATTGATTTCTCGCAGAGGTGATATTCCATGGCCTCCAAGAAGCCCAGACCTTACACCTTGCGATTTTTTCTTGTGGGGATATCTGAAGAGTCGAGTGTACCATAATAAACCAACGACCATATCCCAATTGAAAGAAAACATCCAAGAAGAGATAGCCGCGATTCCTCGCAGCATGTGTCAACGAGTTTTCCAAAGTTTACGTTGTCGATTGCAGGAGTGCCAGCAACGAGACGGGACACACCTCGACGATGTCATTTTTAAAAAATAAATTTCAATAAATGTTTATTATGTTAAATAAATCATCAACAAAATAATATTAGTAGTTTTATTTTTATTCATGTTTCAAATGTGCAAAAATTTATGGCCCACCCTGTACTAAGAGAGGTACTGGTTCCGGGTTTATCTGACTTACGGATTTTCCTTTTTTGCAAACAGTTTTGTAATCCGATAGTTGGTTGTGATAGCTAATTTCTCCTCTTATTAAAACATTCGATTTTTGCTTATTTCTTTTTAGAAAAAATATTTTGCATTGCTGTATAGAAAAATGCATTGCACTGGTTGTCTTAAGAACATTTTCGCCTGCCTCCTTCCACTGAAGGTCATCAACTTCAGTTCCCAAATGCAAAACAGTCGCATGCTCTTTAAAAATTCGTTCATAAGCTTCTGGGTTAATAACTTCTTCATGTTTCTTAATTTTTTTTTCTATTTGTGCGAAAACTCTATCTGCTGGAAGAAAAGAGTGCCCCACAACTGGAAATACAATCTCAATGGTCTTAATACGTGCAGGTGCGTGGTCCAATAGATATTTGGAGGCCATCCCTAGCATAGTGGTATTCTTATTTTGTCCACTACACCCATCACAAACAAGCCGAATGGTGGTAGCTTCTTCATATTTGTCGACTAATTGACTCAAGCAGTGGAATACGGCACTCGCGATTTCGTTGGAAGCTTTGGGTAGAATATCTTTTGTCCAAGTGTAAGACAAGACATTGTCTTTTTTGAGCTCTGTTTTTGAATGTCCCACAACGATCGTAAAATTGTAAATATACAGTTGGCGCGAGTAGTATGTAGTTTGATCTGGTATTTTCGGCATCGCTTGATTTTTTTGGCAGTCGAAGCTCAAAATTAATAAATTTGGATTATTTTCCTTCAACAAATTGTAAAAAGCTTTTGCTCTGAGATTATGAACCCTTTTATTAATCATCAGTTCTTTCTTTTTATCTTCGTTTTTTTCGTTTTTGATTTGTTCATGATATTGCAGGCATGTCGAGCAAACATCAGTACGAGGACTACCAAAACCTATATTAAAACAAATATTAAAGATACTTCGAAAATATGAAGCTTTAACATTCATAAATTCAGGTGCAGCTTGTTCTTTGTACATTTTAGCAATGGATAGGTCGGACGATAGGTATTGCCTGCATTTTATACTTCCTCTGCAATAGTGAATTTCTAATGGCTTGAATTTTTTAATAAAATCTTTGATAGATTTTCTCTGTCCCGAAAATTTCTTTGTCTTACGATCGCCACCTCTATTTTCTTTAGCTGATGAACCCATATCTTTGAAATTACGTTTAATAACACCATTTACCCTTCCTTTCTTCAGTCCTAAAATGTGCAGAAACGTGTTACGACAAATGGGTATCATATTATTATGCCTTCTACGTGCATAATACACGACATGAAATTCTTTGTTAGTTTTGGTGCCGGTTTTAGGGCGTCGACGGCTGACTTGCGACGCTTTTGTATGTTGTAAAATGAAGTTATCCTGATCTATTTTTGACTTCGTTCGGTAAAAGGCAGAATGAAATGCAATAATATCATTTTTTCCAAGTGATGCGCATCTGTACGCCTTGGAATAATGTTCACAAGGTAATTTGATATTTGGTGGACCTTTTGGAGAGTATCTGAAAATGAAAATGTTTAATAAGTAAAGCACTGACATATAAGTACCTAAATATGCGATACCAAATTTTCCACCGATGGATTCAGTTATTATTTATTATATAAAACTTCCGCCCACGCCACCCGCGTGGATTCTGATTATATCGCGCTTCATCAGGAACATGTGAATATTCCGGGATGAAAAGTATCAAGTAAAAGTATGCATTTATGAAATAAACCTATAATAGCAATATGACATGTGTTAGTATATATTTATTTTGTAGTTATTTATTTTTATGTAGTTTGTTTTTATTTTATTTATTTTCATTTATTTATTTTAAATACACCACCTGCTCATTCATTATTGTTCCAACACTCCTACCCTAAGGTTGCCTGGAAGAAATTGCTCTCTAGCAATAAGGCCGCCTTATTGTACACCTGTCTTCTAATTTATGTTCTGTACTGTCCTTGTGTGCAAATAAAGTATATTTTATTGTATTGTATCCATTGTGTTACTTACTCCCGGTCATATATACCTGTGTGCAAAATTTCATCTCGATCGGTTCAGTAGTTTTGGAGTGATTGAGTAACAAACAACCAAATAAACAAATATCCAAACTTTAGCATATTGATATTAATAAGGTCAGCAGGTACTGCAAGGCTATTAGAATACACACAATCGTGATAAAAATCCAGTTTAAACAAAGTATAATATGCACAATATTAGGTATACTGTAGGTCAATTTAAAACGTTGCACCACTTCAGTCTGATATTCACACATCCCAGATCCCAGGTAAACAACCCACGTTAAACAATGTTGAGCTCCCCTGCTCACCAATGCATGGCGAAACGAAGTTCAAAGTTTACTTACCGAGAGAGTTTTTCTTGGTTAAGCTTTCATCGTTTTGGCTGTGGTAACCGTTTCCTTGATAAATTACCTTGTGTTTCTTGTATTTCTTGAGGATTTTCATCCATTTTTACTAATTTTATTTAATTAAAAACGTGAAGAAACACTCACCATCACAAACACGGCAACTGACAGAAAAACAAAATGGCCGTTGGCCCCATACTGAGTACTGGATCCTGATTGGTCGAAGTGGATTTGTCTAAATTTGATAATGAAGTGTCAGCGATTTGACCGTTTTTGATGCCAATGTCACTTTTTGAAGTAGATTGTAAAGGAAAAGGCGTGGATTTAGCCAGTTTTGAATTTAAAAAAAGTGTATGTATGTATGTATGTAAATTCTTTATTGCTCAAAAACAGTGTGATATAATACGAGTACATTTCAAAGGTAATTTAGTAGCAAAGGCGGACTTATCCCTGAAGGGATCTCTTCCAGTCTACCTTAGAGTAGTTATATTTTTATAAAGTGAATCTAGCTGCATATTCAACTTAAAAAACAAAAAAAATGGATTTAACCAAATTTGAAACCAAACCACTCAAATGTAAATTGAGTGATCCGACATTCGTACCACTAGTACAGTCGATCTGTATATCGTCGCGGTCAATGATCGACGGGGCACCATAAGATAGAGTCTGTGACTGTATAAGGCTGTTGCAGCAGGGTGTTGAGTGGATAGGAAAGGTGAGTCGACAAGAATACCAGCATCGAGCCAACGTAAGGAGGATAAATTCTATACTTGGTGTGTGATATATAAATAGGCGGGAATAGAGCTGCTTGTAACCTATGATCATGGATTGTTTCTTCTTCCGACCGACTTATCTTCTATTGTGCCGTTTTCATTCTTGATTATCTGGTTGGAAGTAGAAACCCAAGTCGTCGGGTTCCGTTTCTGTGTCCGTTTCTATTACTTCGTATATCTCCTCGGCTTCTTGTTTGAGTTTTTGTCGATCTGCAGCAATGAGGTGCCAAACTAAAAGCTTGAGACAGATGGCGCTCTAGGCGACTATACCTTGTTTACGTTTCGTGTCAAGTATGTGGTTGCGATTTTTCTGTTTTTTATCGTGATATTCACTTTAAAATGTACTCGTTTTTAACGATAGTGCAATTACGAGCTGAGCTGCGCAGGAGAAATGCATCAATGGCTGGTAAAAAAGCTGATCTTATAGAAAGGTAAGTAGTTGAAATGTTATAGGTTATGTGTCGTATTTATAATGTTTTTTGTATTTTTGTATCCTTAAATGTGATTTTCTTATCCAGATTGGAGGCGTATGATCGAAATCAAAACTTTGGCGAGAATATTGATGCCGAAGTTGATAATTCATACAAACATTCAGAGATATCAACGCGGATTCTAGTCTTCCACCTATCAGCAAACATGAAATACAGGAATATTTCTTAAGGTATGCTCAACCTTATTGTGAGTCTTAATCTATGATTGTAATTTTATTTGTAATGCATTTTCTGTAGCGTTATCAAATCAAATCTAATCAAAATCTTTATTTCAGGTCTTTCACCCATAGTGTTAGTAACAATGTTGACTTACGCTAGTGTTAGTTACATAATCGTTCTTCGTTTTATCACCCTTATCACTTTTATATATTATACATATGTATGTTCACATTATGCAGGTAGGAAAAGAAGAGCAGGTTAAAATATGTCCTTGTCCGATGGTTATTTATTACAGAATAATTATATGTATACCAATATTGATGCAAGTACAAGGCGAGGAACCACACTGGCGCACACACTTTAAATGAAGTAAAATTTATTCACTTTTTTCCAGATTCAACACCCATCCAAAAGGGGAACTACTATATGAGTCCCGTCATCTTATAACCGCACGAGTGTCTTCTAATGGAACTTACATCTATTTAAAAGGGCAATGCAAGGCAAGCATGAAAAAGGTGGCCTATGTTGTAGATGTAAAACTTACTCAGGAAGGGTCGATAGAAGAATGCCACTGTGAATGTGCAGCAGGAAGCGGTACATCAGCAAGTTGTAAGCATGTTACTGTGTTGCTATTGGGAGCTCTTGATATGGTGCAGAATAAATCTATTAAACTTCATCAAGCCTGTACTCAGCAATTAATGATGTTTAAGAAACCTAAAAAAGTATTTTATAATTCGCCCATAGCTGCCAAGATTATGCAACTATAATCCTTTAAAAGAGTGTGATATTATGGCCAACTATGAGGATTATGTTCGCAATTTTTAGACTTTAGTATTTCACTTCACAATTGCCGACAGTCTAACCTCATACACTGTAACTGCCCGATATTACTAAAGGTAAAATACCTCGGCGTCATGGTCGACCAAAGACTGTCTTGGCATGCACATTTAGAACTAACCATGGGTCGAGTCAGGAAACTGATATGAGTATTCAAATCATTAAGACATGTGATGAATAGGGATGTACTGAACAATATCTATATAGCTATGGTACAATCGGTTATAGCATACTGTATCCCAGTGTGGGGCGGCGCTAATAAAACAAACTTTCTGGATCTTGAGAGGGCCCAAAGATCTCTGATCAAAGTAATGCACTTCAGGCCTTACAGGTTTCCTTCCAACGACCTTTACACAACAAGTAAATTACTCTCTGTCCGTAAACTATATATACTTTTTATAGTACTACAATACCATAAAGGCCTACCGTATGATCAAGCTCTAATGAACAGGAGAAGAAATGATTTGGTAGCCCCTACTCATCCAGCTCGAATGACCTTCGCTGAGAGACAGTATGTTACTCAAGCACCGTACCTCTATAACAAAGTTAATCGTCTGCTGCATATTTATCACCAACTACGTCACTCCTGCAAGCTTTCTTTCACAGAATGGTTACACACACTTGGCTATGAAGAAGTGGAAGAACTTCTTTTAAGACTAACTTGAATGGCATGGACTAAGCCCTCTATCAAATAACAAACCATTCGTAGTATATGGGTTCAGCTTCCCGATCCCAAGGACTAACCAGATCCGTAGGGTATACTACAATGGTTTCTTGTCACCGTATAATGACCTCTCTGTATGTTGGTTCTAGTCTGCCGATCTCAAGGATATCCGTAGGGCATACGGGGTTCAGTCATTTAACGCTGAGCATAAGCACTTCATGTTGAGCACAAGCACTCCTTGCTGAGCATAATGCACACTTTAACATTTGTGTATCCACACTAATTACCCCCCTTAAACACAGTTTTACTAATTGACTAAAGGCACAAACATACACATAATATACCCCAAGCACACATAAATACACGCATACTACACTATTACAAATACACACACATACTTAAACACACACCCACACCTTGTTACTTAATTAGGTATTTACTTTTTATTATAATTATAAGTTAATAGTAATGTAAACTCACTCTGAATATCCTAGAATATATTGTATACCTGGAAGAGCGAGGCATTCCCATCACAAGTGTCTATGACTACTTACTGGGATGCCCCGATTATTACATGTAAGGATTTGTCTAAATAAAGAAATTTTAATTTTTAATTTGGCAATTGGATATGGAGAGACCTCTATGCCTTTGCGGCAGACCTATGAGCCAGCAAACCCACATGGAGTGGAGTGGGATCATTGCTACACTAATGAATCACCACAAGAAAATCTATTGCAAGATTTGCTTCTAAAAAATGTGACAGTAGATAAAATAAAAGCTGTTGAAGAAAGGACAAGATCCCAAAATAAATCACCCGAATGGCATAAGCTACGATCATGTCGAATCACTGCATATAGATTCTATGTGGTAAGCCACTGCACTAATACTGGAGCAAAAAATTTGGTACAGCAGATTTTGTATCCAAAACCTTTGCACACAAGGGCAGTGACTCATGGACGAGTTCAAGAGCTCATCGCCATTAAAAAATATGAGACCGAAAATGGATTGATTGTTAAACTCTGTGGGCTATTCATATCTAATGAATGTCCATTCCTAGGGGCATCTCCTGATGGTTTACTTGGTGAAGAGACTGCTTGAAGTAAAATGCCCATACTCGTCCCGGTACAGCGTCATTAATACAGTCACTGTTCCATATTTAGAGATGGTGAATGGGCACCTGCAACTTAAAGAAAAACACCCATACTATGCCCAAATACAAGGACAGCTTTATTGCGCAAATAGAAAATACTGCAACTTGATTGTATTTACTTTTAAAGACATGAAAGTTATATTTGTGAGCCGCAATGATGCATATATAAATGAAATGCTCACAAGTTTAACAAACTTCTATCTCCATTATCTCGAGCCGGCAATTTTCAACAAATACTTGTACAGGGATTATCTTGCCTTAATAAAAAACAATAAGTAAATCAAATGTTTTTTTATTTTTTTGTTCATGATACATTCTCTAAAATTACACAACATAAAAGAAACAAAGAATATTTTACTCGCTATTGGAACAAAGCTAACTCAGACTTTAATATTTTGTATGTCTTTGTTAATCCTATAATCCTTTCTATATGGACTCGTTTACTAGCTAATTCTCTATCCTTTAATAACGTAAGTCCTGGCAACTGTGACTTTCCTTTTAAGAAAGTTGGTATCTTGATAGTGACATTTTTTTCTGCAAACATATCTTGTATAGTAAATCCTCTATCAGCTAATATACTATCGCCACTTGTATATTGTGTCAAAAGATTACTTCGTTCTACTGTTTGACGATCACTTATAGATCCTGCATATGCTTGAGAACAATAAGAAACCAGTCCCTCCGGTGTAGCCCCAACTAAAACTTTTAATGTATTGGCATGCTTGTAGCTGCTCCAAGAAACTTGCTGAGAAACAGGATTCTTGGGTTTTTGAACTGTTATTTCTTTTCCATCTAATATAACTCTAATATTTATATCATAATTTTTAAAATGGTCAGGCATGTAGTACTGAATCAACCCCTTATCGGGCCAAATATTTAATTTATTCCGTGGTTGGTAAATAAAATTAATCCATGTTATAAAAATATTTGAAACTGTTGTTTCGCTGATATTGAAAAACTTGCTAAGTTCAAAGTTACATTTATTCTGCCTTAATTTCATTAATGTCAAAAAGAACTGATCTTTGCAAGATAAGTTTATTACATTGCTGCGATAATATTGAATCTTGTGGGTCATTTGACTAAGAGTAGAGTAAACAAAATAAAATTTCTTGTATGATTCCAAACCAGTATAAAATTGTATAGACTTGTCGTCCTCTTTGTATCTATTGATTGAGCCGTACATTTGCTCATGATCAACTTGAGTGCTCTTTGATTAAAATTCTGGCAATGGATTTGTGATTTGCACTGGTAATGCAATATTTTCTGTTACCATGCATATTTCTTCCTCTCGACCTACTGTTAGAGACAAATCATTGTTTGTCATAGGCTGTAAACTTGAAGGTCCTTGTACAAATTCTTCTTCCTGGAACAGTTTTCTTTGACTCCTTTTCTCAAGACGACACGAGCCGCTGGTGTTACAGGTTTTGTCTTTGTGAAGTTGAATATAGATGGTACAGCATTCTTTTTCAGAAACTTGGAACGTGGTTCACTATCTGAAAATTGGATCATGAAGATAATAAAAAATGTGTGAAGGATGAATGATGAAGTAAAGTCTAGGTACCAGAACAACCCAAGTTATTAAGCAGTTACCATCTTGTTATAGTATTTATATCAAACAAAACCCATTTGAATGAATAGATATTGTGTGATTGATAAACGTACTGGGTCATTCTTGGGCTTAAATATAAAAAGTACTCTGTTCTTAGGTGATAACAGATTGATATTACACTTACCTGTACATATGCTTTTCCCAAAATAGTCATCTTCTTTGAAATGCACTGCACACAACCGTGCTGTATCACTCGCCTTGAAGTTTTTAATACGAAGTGCATTTTCCCATAGCTTTCTTCGGTTTTTATCCTTAGGAAATAAATGAATCCCTCGGTTTTTACAATTAAAGGCACTACACTGAGGCATTCTTATTAGAAAACAATTTATTTGTAACTTATCCACAAAAATCTCATACGATTTGACGTTTATTATGTCAAGAGAAGGTACAGTCGATTGTGCGCCACCTAGCTTGAGAAAAATTTAGTTTTTCTCCTCATTGTTTTCCAATAAGATTTCGGTTTTATGGTGTATTTATGGACGTCATGTTTTAGGGAGTCCCTCCAAGTGAAGATTGGACGTCCAAATTTTCTCGTGTATTCGTTATAGTTGTAAGCGGCGTGTAATAGGTGTGGTTTCGGACGTCTGATTATGTGGCCGTAGAATGAAATTCTACGCACTTTTATGATTTTCGTTATTGTTTTGCCATTTAGTGGATCTTTTTAGGTGGAGCGTCTTTTGATACATTGAGCATTTCCCTGAGAATGTGTCTTTCGTATTTCCCTAATCTCGATTCGTTACGCTTGATTAATGCTGCCACATTGAGCCCAAAACTCATAGTAGGGCTTATCACCATCTTATACATAAGACGTGCAATTTTCCACTCAATCTTTTTTTTTTTTAATGAATGGAATCAGCATTTTTGAGTTTTAACCGCTTGTTTGCAGTGCTTTTAATGGTGGCCGATCGATCGTGTGAGGCTAAAATAAAGGTGCCGAGGTATTTGATGCATTCGACTGGTTGGATTTGCACTCCGCCAACCCTAACCAGAGGTTGATCTTTCGCTGGCGGTCCAAATGGATCTCTGATTATTAACTTAGTTTTGTTTTTATTGTCTGAGAGTTCAACTGTGCCGAGGAGCGTTTTCAGTTTTGTTATAATGCGGTCCAAAATGTCGATGTTTTCACCTACGATGATATTGTCATCTGCGACTGACAAAATAACAAGGAGGGTTTTGTAATCATCCTGGTCGAGTCGTATGTCTTCGTCTTCTTCCTCTAGGGTTCTCAGTACTTCGTCCATTAATATGGTAAAGAGTGGACACCCCTGTTTAACTCATCTGCTTTAACTCCTCTGCTAATGATGTCAGAGTTCTGACCGCACCACGATATGAACGTTTTCTCATTCATACAGGCTTTGACAATTCTGTTTGTGAGTGGTTTACCCACCCTGGTTACCAAAATGTATCTTAGAGCTCTTAGATTTACGTTATCGAAAACTTTTTCTAAATCTAATGCTATTACGAATCAAAGCGCACGATAGTGCGCCGGCCAAGTTCTAAGCACAGGCCGCGCGCACACCGTGCACTATTTACCCGAACCGCTTCGAGCCACTTTTAACCCCCTGTTTCTTCTTACCTGATTAATAGATCTGGATGAAACTTTACGGACATAATAACACCATTTAATATACTTTGAATAAAAAGTTTCAATATTGTAGCTATTACAGAAAAAAAGTTATAGACTCGAGAAAATTGTAAATTTGGTACTCACTGATTGACTCACGCATTCACTCACTCACTGACAGCTCATCAAAATGTTTGACCACTTCTAGAAGACCTACAAAGCTGAAATTTGGCATTTAGCTAGTCATCAGGGTAAGAGTAATGGAAAAATTCGAATATTCGAAATTGATTAAATACGAGTCAGGTTTTAGTCAAAATTATGTATAAAAATGTTGGGAAAACTTCTCTAAGACTTAGAAATCTGAAAATTTGGCATGGGGATAGTCGTTACCATTTAAAAAAAGTAAAGAAAACATCGAAAATTGGAAATTGGTCAAGTGCGAGTCAGGTTATAGTCATTATTATGTATAAAAATGTTAGTCAACCTTCTCTAAGACCTACAAATCTGAAATTTGGCATCGGGGTAGTCGTTAGCATAAAAGTAAAGGAAAACTTTAGAAAATAGAAAATTGTCAAGTGCGAGTCAGACTAAAAATAATTTACTAAATATTAAAAAAAGTAGTACTTCTAGAAGGTCAGAATTAGTCATGCATGAAAACAAGTACCTAACTATGTTTTAACGAAACTATGAACGAACATTCAGCTTTATAAAACATATAAAGCTGAATCTTTGGCTATCTTTGTAGTGTCAAATAAACTTATTATTTATTTATTTTATTTTATTTATTTTATATCTTTCTTAAAATATATGTAATCAACACAAGCTGGGAGTACCTCCACGCGGTGAAGGCGGTAACAGTTTATACTGGCTAAAACTCCCATTTCAATTACTATTTATATGCCTTCGGGCTTATGTTGTGTGTGTCGTTTACGTATACGTGTTATTTGGCTAGGCTACCCCGGTAACGCAGGTGGGGCCGCTATCAAATTTCTCGTACATTTTCGATATCATTTATCATTACCGATTTGAATTGAACCTCCAATAATATGGAGATAATCCAACTTTTGGTGGGTGAAGAACTCATGCAACATGAAGTGATTAGAATGCCAACTGACGGCAGGTGCATGTTTCACTCTGTAGCTTATGCATTGTATAATTGCATAGATTTACAATATGCCATTGAGATACGGAGACACATCGTTTCATACGTTGTCGGAAATTGGTCCGAGTTTGGTCTTGTAACAGGCAAGGTGATATATATAGCTCACCTGAAGACTACCGTAATGATATGTCAAAAAGTACAACGTTTGGGTCCTCGTGCGAGCTTAAAGCTGCTGGAATATTGTTTAACCTACGAATTGAAGTTTATAACAACGGGATACTTTACGGTTGTTTTGGGTCAGAACTTAATCCACTAACGCGTTTTCGGTACACTGGAGGTAATTCGTTAGTCTTCGGTCATTATAATGTATGTGTACCGGTACCCTTTGAAATAAGTAGTGAAGGAAGACACCGAAGGAAATATTAGTAAACGTCAAATAACACTTAAGACCCCAGCAGGGGTATTCAGGAGCGTTCGACTATCGAGAACGGATCGAAATTCGATCCGTTTTCGAATGCCTTCGACTCACCGTATTCTGCAGCGTTCGGCTCGATCCGAATGTCAAATTTGACATTCTAATTCGGATCCAAATTCGGAAAAGTTCACGATTGCTTCTGAGCATTCGACTTACACATGTAAATAAACATTTTGTGCTAGAATCAAGTTAAAATTCAGTTTTACGTTACAATCCGAGTGAGAAATAAAGAAAGAGCAAAACAAGGACCGGAGACAATGTCTTCAAACATGGAGATAAGGGATTTTTCTAATACTTTTCAAGATACCAATTTTCAAAACATATATCATTTAAAAGTCGCTTCCTTGCGAATATCTCACTTTGTTGAGTAATTTGTAAACATATTATCCACCAACCACCAAGATATTAGCCATTCCCGTGGAATTCAAAGTAAGTAAGGTGTAATTTAAAATACAGATTCTTGCCTTTATTTTCACAAGATACAGAGGCATCGGAGACTCATTATTAAACAAAAATTGTGGTAAGATCTTGTTACAAATAGCTCTAATTTTTTTTACAGCCTTGCACTTTCTGGCACAAGATAGTTAACAGAAATTTTGTAACAAAGGGCCAGGCATCAATAACGCAAACAACTCAGGCACTGAATGCGCCAGAAGTTATGAGGATGTGGATGTGATTTCATAGCATTCACTATCAAGTAGGAAATGTTTTGTTAAAAATAAGATTTGCTTATCTGTGTAATTCTTTATCCTTACTTATTAATATTATAAATGCGAAAGTAACTCTGTCTGTCTATCTGTCTGTCGTCTTTCACGCCTAAACTGTTTAACCGATTTTGATGAAATTTGGTACAGAGATAGATTAGAGCCTGGGAAAGGACATAGGCTACATCTTATCCCACAGTTGGGCACGGTATAACCTATAGGCGGAGCCGCGGGCGGAAAGCTAGTTGCTTATAATTAACTTTATATTTAAATTGCCTTCATAGAAATAAAATAACTAGATATATGTACTAATATCCAAATTTTTGACTATTTTCAGAGTATTCAGGCTACCCAACCTAGCCTGATGACCCCGATTTCGCAGGCTGACATGAACAGTCCT
Organism: Aproaerema taeniolella; assembly: GCA_949987775.1. Lineage (NCBI taxonomy): Eukaryota > Metazoa > Arthropoda > Insecta > Lepidoptera > Gelechiidae > Aproaerema > Aproaerema taeniolella. The sequence goes on from OX465245.1 coordinate 12,269,156, forward strand.
GAAGAAAAATTTAATAAAATGCACATGAAGTCCATAAACTGCATCGAAAGGTGTTTGGAGTATTAAAAGGCCTTGGCGTTGTTTTACAAATAAATTGAAATCACTCCATAGTTATTGGGCTGACTGGGCAAAAATCACAAACATGACATGTAAAATGCTCATAATACTTATTTCTTAACTCTCGAGGTAAATGGTTCTGAGAGCATCACTTTTATTTAAAGTGAAAAGATATGACACTAATTATGACGACGTGAATATTGCGATCTCAAAGGTAGTTGAATGGTTCACTGCAAATAACCTACTCTTGAACGAGAAAAAAACCAAATGTGTTAAATTTACCTTGCCTAACGTTAAACAGTTTAATACCAATGTACAGGTTAAAAATGAAAAACTGGAAGTTGTAGAATCTACTGTATTCTTAGGTATCACTATTGACGCAAAGCTTCAATGGGGTCCTCATATTGATAAGTTAGCGAACAGACTCAGTTCAGCAGCTTACGCGGTTAAAAAAATCCGTCAATTATCGGACGTAGAAACCGCGAGAACCGTATATTTCAGTTACTTCCACAGCCTTATGTCATATGGCATTTTGCTGTGGGGTAATGCTGCCGACATTAATAAGATATTTGTCCTGCAGAAAAGGGCTGTTCGCGCGATTTATCAAATGAGACCTAGAATGTCTCTTAGAAATAGATTTAAGGAAATAGATATTTTGACATTTGCGTCCCAGTATATATTTAATAATCTTTTGTTTGTAAAGAAAAATGAACAATTGTTTAAGAAAAATTGTGATAGGCACAATGTAAACACTAGAAGCAAACATAACTTGGATATACTAGACAGCCGTCTCTACAAAGTAACAAACTCTTTTATGGGTCAATGTATACGCTTCTACAATAAGATTCCCATGTGTATTCAAAACCTACCTTTAGAAAAATTTAAGACGATAATTAAACAAAAACTTTGTAAAAAGGGCTATTATAGAATTTCGGATTATCTGTTAGACAAGCAACCATGGGAATAAATTGCTCAGCTCCAGAGTTATTCAGATATTAAGTCAATTAAAATTAAAAGTAAGAAAATTTATATGATTGACTTAAAAAGAGCGACCCTCGGAGTTTCTTGCCTATTCTTCTCCTGAGGAAGACTGCACCTTTGCGAATAGGCGCAAAGCCAAAAGTGCTAATGTAATTCATAATATTGACGTGTTCAAGTATAATTTTATATGTTCAATGAAATAAACACTTTTGACTTTGACTTTTGACTTTTTGAGCACTTATGCTAGTACCTACTGAATGCTCTGCTTATCCCCATTAAGAACATTTACTTATGAAGATTGACTGTGTCTATTTTTAAGTAGTTTAGCATACTTTATTGTTCACTTGCGATGCAAACCTTTTTTTCTGTGATAGTACTTATTGCAAGTATATAATTGTATTGTTACTTATTAAAAAAAATCTTGAATAAAACTGAACATATTATAATACACAGTTTATTTAAATCGCTTGGGTTTATTTACAACAGTAGTTAGGTATTCTTACAAACATTGAATACTCATTTCTCATTAATAACAATAGTTAAGTAGTGGAACAGTGAGTACCTAGAAGCTAAATTATTAAACCCTATTGTAGCTTCATATTGTAGCTTCAACACACCATCTTAAACAGATTAAAAACACATAAGTATCCTACTAATATTTTAGATACGAAAGCTTGTAAGTATGGATGGATGTTTGTTCCTTCTTCACGCAAAAACTCTCGGACGGATTTTGATGAAATGTCCAATTAATATAGCGACGTCGGAATAGTACATAAACTGTAAAATTTCCCAAATTCCTACGGGAATCAGTATGTTGTACGTTTCAAGTTAGTTTCAAGAAAACACAAAATAAACCGCCACAACAAAGCAAAGCAAGATCTTGGCACTTTACATCTCGTTTACAAAGACATTTCGTAAATTTTAAAACAAGTTTTCATAATGAAGAATTATTAAGGTTACTATGGTTAAAAACCATTTAAAAAGTAAAACTATATTTTCTCTAGGCCAGAAATTCATCTAAGAATTAAATTAAAGAAATAAAATGATATTTTATAAATGTTATAATTTTTCATTCACTCAGTTATTCGTTCAATCAAATCTATTATCTCTGTAAATGCTTGCATAAACGTGTTATCTATGTCACATAGTTTCCGAAGACGGAAACGAGTCGAAGACGAATCGAACGTCGTTGTGAATAAAGATTTCCGTGGCATTCGACTCGTCTTCGACTCGAGTCGAATTCGGAAAATAGTCGAACGGAAAATAGTCGAACGCTCCTGAATACGCCTGCTGGTCGCCCAAAAAAAGTCAAAAGGGGGCGTCCAAAATCTTCTGATAAAACTAGAGCAGAACAACTTCGTGTAAATTCCCAAAAATATGGTCGCACTCATCAAGAAGAAAAAAAAAAGATGGGAACGCTAAATACTCGTTATCTCACCCAGAGGCTCATAGACAAGCTGTAGTTTGTTACAGCCAAAATCATCCCGAAGTAAATCGGAAAGCAGTAGCGCGCTACAGCCAAAAACATCCCGAAGTTAATCAAGAAGCAGTAGCGCGCTACAGCCAAAAACATCCTGAAGTTAACCGGGAAGCAAAAGCGCGCTACAGCCAAAACATCCCGAAGTTAATTGGGAAGCAGTAGCGCGCTACAATCAACAACACCCCGAAGTTCATCGGAAAGCAGTAGTGCGCTACAATCAACAACACCCCGAAGTTCATCGGGAAGCTGTATATATATGTTGAAGGAAAATTTGGCCAATTCTATCCTCGACAAAAGAAATTAACTTGTGCTGAATATATAAAAACGAGACTGACATCAAGTGAATCTAAAGGAGATCATTGAGTCTCCATACATTTTTGGGCCTTTTCTGAAAGTGCCGGCCAACAACAATAAATGGTACCAATCGTTAGAACTAACCATTTGGAGCAATAATTAATATGGCACAAAAGTTCTAGGATTGCCGTGAGCCAAGTTATACAGGTTCGATTATTCATCGTTTTCATACATTTATTGGTTTCTGAATCTGTAATATAAAGTGCTGGGAAATATAAAATAATTAAGATATTGCTAGAAATAATAGTCTGAAGTAATTACAAAGATCTGAAGTAATTAAAAACCGTTTTTTTGTACAAAAATAAGTATAATTAATTAATTATGTAATTGTATATAATTAATTATAACCGATTTTGTGTCTGTTACTGTTTTTAATGTTTCGGGCTGTTGTTATCATTTATAAAAACAATGTTGTATGACGTTCTATAACTTCTGCATTTGAACAACATAGGGCACCACTTTGGAAAAAAATATACTGATTGTATTATTGTTTATTAGTTTGAAAAAAATAGTTATCATAAGATTAAAAACATTATTAATCTTCTAATTCTCATGTAAAGTAACTATAATATCTTCCAAACCTTGTGCCGGGAGACGTGTAAAATCCTCATGCCGTGCGAAACCCATGTACCACACAATAGTCATGGTGTGTGAACAACACCCTATCGTCCGTTTTCCTATAGGACATGAGCAATAATAATATGGAATGGCATGTCTTCCACGAAGTGCTGGATCAGCAGCTATGTAGACATAATACGTTTTTGACGTGATATGCCTGGATTGTATACGGCCTCTTAATACTAGAAGATCTCGACCAGCCATCTCCCGAACTTCTTCCACTGGGATGTCTCCGGCAAGTTCTATAGTGAATTCACCATCTGGGTGTACATGCTCTCCATAGTAGCTACGGGCTTGCTTCAATTGATAGCTGCCTAAAGCAAACAGCGTCAATTCTTCTTCAGTGAGTCTAGGAAACTCATTGAATTGAGGCACATCGGCTCCAAGAGGCTGAAAATGAGCTCTTCTTCTGTTATAATTGTTAGCGATAACAAGTTCCGCTAAACTATTTTGCATGTTGACCCTTTCATTGATTATGTCAAGGAAATCACGTGCATGCACGTTGTTGTCTATCAGAACATGATAGCTGTTCAGCAATGCTGCTGCGATCCTAAAATAATCTATCATGTTACTTAGTGCCCGGTTACTATGTATATTCCTAAGTAAACGAAAATCCCTTTTGAACCGGCCGTTAACCACTTCTACTACCCAGCGGCATATGGTAACAAGCCTAGATTTATTCGCTTGGTCAGTAGTAAGCTGGGTTTCATTTTGCCGTCTTATTTCTGGCATTTGTGCCACATAACCGCATGCCTCGAGATTTTCTATGGCATCTCTAAACCCACGATCTAATATGAAAATGTCACCAGGGCGATAGAACCAGTGAAATACGTCTCCTACATCATTTAAGGCATCATTTAAAATCTGGGCATCGGAGGTTGTCGCAGCGTGTGGCCCATCTACCGCAATTATTGTTCCATCGCAACAAACATATAAAAAAGGCTTTAAGAGGTTGCGAAACTTATGGTTGCTGTATGATTTCCGCTGAAAAAAGTAATAAGTACTCTTTTGCAGATATATATATATGTGCCGTCAAGAATAGAGATCGCCTTTCTTTCTTCGATCGGACTATCTGGATTGCCAAACAATCGCTCTTGGACCATGAGGTTCCTCTGCGCCACTTCCTCTCTGGTCATATGATTAAATCCAATACGAGATGGCACAAAGTCACTTAAAAGCGCTTCCAAGCCCATTTTTAGTTTTCTTTGAAAGCTTGATTCGGATATTTTAAATATCGAAGCCAACCGTGCATTGGAATCGCCTGTACGCATTTTTGCCAGTACTGCTGCGATTATTGTTCGCTTGTTGCGGTGATGATTGAGGCTGCTTACGTTTTCCAGCAAATCAGAGAACTGATCATGAGTGAGACCTATCCACGTAAGCAACTCATTTTCATTTATGGTCAGGTATTGTTCAAAGTTCAAAAAATCGGTTAGGATGTGATTTTTGTTCATTACCAAAGTATGAACTATTTGATCAGCAGTAAACTCTTCTGTGAGGTTTTCCTGCAGTGGCAGTAAATGCCAAATATTTTCTTGTAGGTGTTCTTCACACACTCGACCATTTTCCGGTATAATAATGTTATACCGACAAAACATGCGAAGGACGATTTCTTCTGGTATTCGACGTCTTGATGTATTTACACAAGATTGAAAAACACAGTTATTAGTGCTATTTGGAGTTCGCTTGAAGCCAGGCAAGGTTATTGTTTCCCTTTGATTGGCACTGTTACCCTCTTGCACGTCATCATCGTCCTCTTGATCTTGTTGAGCGCGTATAATTGCCTGATACGATCTTTCCGCCCTTTGCCAGCAGGGACGGCAAATGAAATCGGTGGGTACTGCCTATAACAAAAGAAAGATCTCGGTAAATCTAATGTTACTGTTTAGAACGCCTTAGTAACTATGTAATCGACCAAATCAATTAGACAGTGGTTAACTGCGGCATCACTAAGTTCGAACTATGATCTCTGTTTACATATTATTTACGTAAGGCTGTTTGTCCATTGCCGCCGTCACCGGTCCGTCACCAAGAACGAGATGACGACGCCGAAGTAGCAATACATAGACTGCTATAGCCGCGTATCCACCGCAAATCTTACCGTCATCCCGGCCGCCCCATAAAAATCAAGAAAATAATCTCGTCCTCTGTGACGGTCCGGTGACGGCGGAGGTGGATAAACAGTCTTAAAATAGTAGGGAAGTATGTACTTACTTCATTTGCCACCAGTTCGTCGATTATAATCTGAGCAATATCGCTAAATTCTTCTTCTCGTGAAGCCCAGGTGTATCTACGTCTTGCACCAATTGGTTCACGACACCTAATAAACAAATGATCAGCCATTGTACATCCACCACTAACAAACCACGAAAAAAGTCAGAGTTGTCTAAACAGAAAAGAATTAAATGTTTACGATAACACAAGTAAGTAGCCATCCGAAGTAACGCAAGTCACATGAATAACTAAAAATAAAACAAGCAAATGACCTTCACTTGAACACCAGCGCCTGACCACCTTAAGTCTATTTCACTCACTCATTCGCTGGCAGAGCGAACAAGTAGATTAACGGGCACGCTCCGACCGGTTGTTTCTTCTCGACTCGTCGGTCGCATAGATAGAACCATAGTAGAAAGAGGAGGATAAAACTACCTATTGTTTACTATTGTGACGCTATTCGTATCAATCAACTTCAGAGCGGTCGGGAAAAGCCCACGTTTTATTTTTTTATATTGCGAATTACTGTTATAACTTATCCGAATAGCATAATCGCAGTTTTTATAAGAAATGGCGGGGTTCAATACAATATTGTAGTTATATAATATATAATAAAATAACAATAAATGATGCAAACTTACATCAGTTAAATTCGGGTATTTATTATAGGTTAAATGTAACCATAACCAAAAAAAAAGAAAGGTTGACAGCCCAAAATTATTTGGATATGTTGAAAAATGATGAACTAGAGGGCGATTTATCTGCAATATTTGGACGCTTAAGGAACACTGAACAATTTTGGAAAAAGCCGAGAAGTGACGTTGTTTGTATGACCAGGCATTACGATCCAGCAACCTGGTTCTTAACTATCAGCCCGTCTGAGTGGATGTGGACGGACCTTGCGGATTACATTAAGGAAATTAATGCCCCAGAATTTAATAATAAGTCTATTAGTGAACTGGTGGCACTTGACCCTGTAGCTGCTTCGAGGTTCATTGATTTCAAATTGAAACCTATGTTAGACTTCTTAACTTCATCATCTGAACCATTGGGAAAAATAGAACACTACTTTTGGCGTAGAGAATATCAGTCGCGAGGTCTACAGCATTTTCATTTGATGCTGTGGGTTAAAGACGCTCCAATTTTACAAGAGACAACCGTAACTGAAGTAGCTACTTTTATAAATCAATACAAAACATGTTCGATTCCAGATAAAAATGTATCGCCTACGTCATATGAGAGAGTTTTGAAGTATCAAACACATAAGCACTTCTCAGAAAAAACTGTCTGTCTCAGAAAAAAAAGTACTACGACTGGTTGTAAGACTGTGTGCAGATTTGGTTTCCCACGCACTGTCACTGATGATATTACTATTAAGAGATGTGACACAATCGGTCGCTGCTAGAAAAACGTTATCATCTAATAGTAGATTATACAATATACCAAGAACAAAAGATTCCGTATTCATCAATGATTACAATCCTGCCATTTTAATGGCTTGGAATGGCAATATGGATATCCAGTATGTCGGAGAAAAAACTACAGTTTCGAACTACTATATCACGAAGTGTATAATAAAAGGAGAGAAAAGCCACACGGCAGAATCATTTAATGAGGTAAATTCCACGAAATCACTAGCAAGTAGGTTATATAACGTAGGTTTACGGGCTCTAAATAATAGGGAATGTGGTATTCTGGAAGCATGCGATACATTTTTAGGTATTTCTCTTAGTGGGACTGACCCTTATACAACTATAAGATGGCTCGATGTTAACATACTAAGAAATAGAAGAGTAAAATCTAAAAAAGATATAAATGATTTAGACCCTGATTCAACAGACATCTTCTTTGAGTCATGGGTTGATAGTTACTATCCGCAGAGACCAAAAGAATTAGAAGGCATGAATCTGTATGATTTCGCACGATTTTATGATATTGTAAATAGCTCATGTGGAATTTTATCAAATAGCTTCTAACAAATTCCTAAAGCGAAGAGAACGAGCTTATCTTATTAGTCAATATAATTACGATGTTAATAAATTTCCCGAAAAGTACTATTTTTCAATTCTGCTCATGTTTAGACCTTGGCGAGATGTTGTCGAGTTAAAATTAGGAAAAATACGGAGGCATTTGACGAAATAAAACATACTATGAAAGAGGGTTTTAACTATGGAAAGGAACAAAATATATATAACGAAAATATAGGAAAAGCGTTTGAGATGATAGAATTAAAAATAGCTGAGTTGGAAAAAGAAGAACAAGATGTAGTATGAAGATGGCCCAGACGATCCCCTTGAGTTTGACCCAATAGAAGCGAGAAACGCCATGGAAGATTTTAAAAATGCAAAAGAAATGATTCCTGACAAAAAGTTCGAAAGTTTAATAAATAATTTAAATGTTGATCAGAAAAGAGTACTTCAAATATTTCAACAGAAATTAAGTACTGACTCCGAAATATTAAGACAGTTTGTAAGTGGGACAGGGGGAACTGGTAAAAGTTACCTTATTCAAACAATCAAGAGCTGGGTTCAAAAAAAACTAAAAACTAAAAAAAAAAATTTTGTCAATTGCTACTATATTCTCATAATTTTTATTACCCTTTTTCGTAAGTGGAGTACTTTCTACCAAAAATCGGTCGTTGGGTAACACCTTAGCGATTCTGCACGGTCCGTGGAATTTAGCAATCAACTTCTTCGACTTTCCTATGTGATCTTTATTATGATTGTTCTTTCTATTCGAATTAAATCTCCTGCATTGTAAGTCTTTGCCTTTTTCCTACTTGAGTCAAACTTTTCTTTGTAGTTTTCCTGCTGCCTATTAATTCTATCCCTAACATCAGATCTCAGCTTCATCAATTTATCTCCCCTTATAGGTACAGTCACCTCGGTTACTACATCACTTAGCACGTTTTCTGATGGATTTATTAAATTATATCCAAGTAAGAGTTCGGAGGGACTCTTGCCTGTAGTTTTATTTATGGTAGTATTGAGACCCAACTGTATGTCTCCTATATATTCGTCCCAGGTATTTTCGTCTTTGCCGTGACATTTAGTACTAAGTGCATCTAATACGGTTCGGTTGTAACTCTCAGCCTGTCCGTTTGCTCTAGGGGATGCAACTGCATTTAATATGTGTTTTATATTAAGCTTATCAGTAAAAATTTTGAATTTTGCACTAGTAAAACATGTTCCTCGATCTGTAATTAAGCGAGACGGAGTACCAAAATAACTAAAATGTTCTTTGAAAACTTTCAAAGCTGTTGAAGTTTTTGTGTCTCTCACCGCTCGTATATTAATGAATTTTGTGAACGCGTCAATTATTATGAGAATATAAGCGTTTCCCCTCCTAGAGCGAGTAAACGGGCCCAAGTGATCCGAGTGTATTGTATGAAAAGGCACTTCTATTTTGGGTATGGGGTGGAGCATACCTTTTTTAGGACCAGCAGGTGCTTTATGGTGAGCACACTGTAAACACGCGGATACATACTTCTTGGTGAAACGACGCATTTTCGGGAACCAAAAAGTTCCTCGTATTCTGCTGAGTGTCTTTTCGTAATCGAAATGCCCTACGTCATCGTGATTCATTCGCAATACCTGCCATCTAACACCCTTCGGAACCACCCATCTTAGTCCATCATCAACAATACGATATACGTAATTACCTTTCAACTGATAGTTTTTTCTCACGTCACCTACAAATTTCGTGTCTTTATCCTCTAATATGTCTCTAATTCTTTTCACTTCGCCATCGTCACTCTGAACCGTTGCGATCCAATCCTTAACATCAATATTAAGAACATCTAATACGTGAGTATTAGTCTCAGCGGTGGGTTCACTCACAGGACCACGACTAAGCGCATCAACGTGAGTCATACGTGTTCCTGGTCTATACTCAATTTCGCAGTCGTACTCCTGAAACTGAACCCACCATCGAGCAATTCTCGATACAAGATCGCGTTTTGACAAAGTTGTCCTTAACGCGTTGCAATCCGTCACAATTTTAAACTTCAGTCCTAATAAATATACTCGGAAACGATTCAAGGTCGCGACGACTGCAAGAGTCTCAAAATCATATGAGTGTAGTTTTTGTTCAACGGTGGTTTTTCGACTATAGTATGCAACAGGTTTGAGACCATCACTACCACGTTGCAGCAAAATGCCTGCAATACCTAATTTTGAGGCGTCAGTATGAATTTCCGTCTCAAAATTCGGGTCATATAGAGCTAAAACTGGGCGTTCTGCTAATTTGTCCTTAAGTTCACAAAATGCTTTTGTATGCTCCTCAGTCCATTTAAATTCAAACTTAGTTCTTAAAAGATCCGTCAGAGGTCGCGCAATGATTGCAAATTTTTTAATGAAACGCCTAAAGAAACTTGCCAGCCCTATAAAACGTCTAACGTCATGCACATTTTGGGGAGTCGGAAACTGAGATATTGCAAGAGTTTTCCGAGCACCTGGTCGAATGCCATTACCACTGACATGAAACCCAAGAAAATCTACCTCTTTTTGAAAGAAATGGCATTTCTTTAATTTTAGAGTTAAATTAGCTTCGCGTAAAAGCTTAAGCGTTTCTTCTAAACGTGCCATTCCTTCATCAAATGTTTGCGCCGGGATCAAAATATCGTCCATATAAATAATAATATACTTCAATTTTGATAACACTTTATTCATTGCTCGTTGGAAAACAGACGGAGCATTTGCAAGTCCCAAAGGCATTCTTTTGAATTGGTACTGACCGTCTGGGGTCACAAATGCCGTCAGCTCCTGCGAGTTTTCTGATATTGGGATTTGATAATACCCGGATGCGAGGTCGAGGCTAATAAATAATGAATTCCCTGCTAACCTGTCTAGTTGATCATCAATCAATGGTAGAGGGTAATGTTCTTTGCGAGTTTTGCTGTTCAAAGCCCTATAATCGACGCAAAGCCTCTTATCCCCTGTCTTTTTCTTAACTAGTAGGATAGGGCTAGCATAGGGCGAATTCGACTCGCAAATTACGTTAGCATCAATCATTTCCTCTACCATTGATCGAACTGTTTCACGTTCGGGATAGGACAGGCGGTAAGGACGGTATACTACTGGGCGATTATCCGTCAACTCAATCTCCATTTGGACCACGTTTGTATAGCCCAAGTCTCGTAAATTGTCTAAGAAACAGTCTTCGTACTCTTTTAGTAAAGCTCGAAGTGTCATCAATTCACGATCAGTCAGCTGTTGTCCATAGTCCAGTTCTGATTGCAATTCGTCAAAATTTATAATATTAACGTCAAAACTCCTATTTACGTTTTCGACTCTAGTTATCAAGGAATTTTTTTGAATCGGCTAAATTTTGAATCCACCCTGTCCTTTCTCTAATGTGTATTCACCTGACATTAGGTAGAATTGTTTCCCCGGTTTCCCTCGCAAAGATCCTATTACATAGACAGTTCCAGAATGCTCAGAAGAAGAAGTAACAGGAACTACACACATCTGATGTGGCGGGATTGACATATCATCTTTCAAGAGTAACTGTATTTTTCTAAGAAATTTTCGTTCAAATATCAATGAATCAGTGGTTTTAATAACAACTATACCGGGCTTTTCTGTGAAACTATGGCCTACCAGAACAGGGTATTTAATTACATCATCCTCTACTACGTAAATATTCACTTTTTCTGTGATACCCTGTATATCTATTGTAACAACAGCGACACCGGTTGGGACGATGACATTATTACCCAGACCTCTCATAACAGGTAATTGTTCTACGGACCAAGATATACCTAACCTAACAGCTTCACACCGACGTATCAAAGTGCATTGACTACCTAGGTCTATATAACCTTGAGTGGATATGCCGTTCACAGTGAGAGAAGTGTGAAATTTATAATTCGATGAATTATCTAAATCTACTTGCATAACACTTTTTTCAGTATTATTGTCATTTTTTGCGTTTTTATTACTAGAATCATTCGTCAATCTGGGGCAGTTAGTAGTCAAGTGACCTAATCAATTACACACATTACATTTTAGAATCTTTTTGGGACACTTGAAACTAAAATGTCCACTCTCATTACAATTATAACAGACTACCGTATTAATGGTCGATGTCGATTTTGAGCCAGTACTATTCATTGCTTTACCCTCCTTTCGAACCCTGGACCGGTTCCGGCCATCACGGCTGGATGACCTGCTACGCGTCCAGCTCCGAAGACTATGGCGCTTCCGCTTACTCGATCTACTGCTGCTTCGTTCGCGCTCACGACGGCGTTTTCTCAATTCAGTTAATTCAGGTGTATTATGCGAGCGGCTCTTACGAGAATTCTTGTCGTCTCCGTTGGCACGATCCATGACAAACGAAAACAACAATCGTTAGTGTTTGTACGTCCTTTTTTTCTCCAAATTTCACTTCAAGTAAATTGAAGAGAATACGTCACGTTTTCCTTGAAATTGTGGGAGTGTAGCCTCTATCCCACTTCTGAGATGAAGAATCTAGTTCTTTTCTACGAAATCAAAGGAAAATCTGCACTTTAACTTGGATTTAATTAACTCATCTGTTGTTTACAAAAACATCAAAACAAAAGTAACCAACTTCAGTCCAATCGTTCACTATGGTCTGTCAATGTCAGTGTTGCCATTAGCAAACATGTTCACTAGCAGAGTAAAGGAATCAAGGTTTTATTTTTGACCCGCAATTTAGAGACTTGTAAATGTTCTGTTACCCAGAAGAAAATTTATAGTTTTATGTAACTGGCATTTTTAGTTATTTAAATAGTCGTAAGTTTTTTTTTTTCTTTCAATAAATATTTTAAAAATCTATTTTATTTTTTTACACTGGCCACGGCTCTCATATGACTTGGCCAGTTTCGAGTCCCTTGCAACACGCTTTTCTTAGCTTCACTTGTATTGTATCTTGTATGATTATAAACGACTGTAGTACTGGCTTTGACCACTAGGTGGCGTTGTTTACTTGCCAGCTGGTTTCTAATGTATTTTAGCCTCTAATGGTTAACTGAATTTAAAAGACGAATAGATTGAAGACATATAAGGATTTAAGCAAGGATTACTGGTGTATATACATTGAAATGTATAGCTTTCTTGCGATCTGAACATAAATAATGATTAGCTATATATAGACCGCATCTTGTTAAGTAGCTTCACCGAGCGAGTGCCAGATGGAGTCCAGGGTCCTAGGCCTACTCGGTCGCCACGGGGAATTGACTGAATCGCTAAATTGGGCGCAAATGAAACAATCAAGACGGTTTTAGATATTGGGTATTTGAATTGACGGCAATCAATTCTGGGGAATATATTATTGATTCAGCAGCGTGAATTGTGTTCTACAGTGATTTCGGGATTGAATAGAATTAAATATTACCCTATGAAGGGGGTAGGTTTTTCCTGGCATGCACCTATTGGTTATAACATATTTTCGGGAAAATTCCCATATCCTTAGTTTTCCACACGGAAATCGACCAGTGATGTACTAGCAATAACAGAATTCTTGAGAAATATGTTATGAATTAGTAACAAAAACTTTAAGTTCAGTTATCGCAGAACTGACCTCGTGACCCTTGATACGCAATTAGCGCGAATTCGAGAATTCGGCGATATAACTATCGGAAAAACAGTAGCGATAAGCTTATCGGTTACTGATGAAACACGTGACTGTTAGGTTGAAATTTCCCGCGAATTTACTCTATACATAAGAGATGTCGCCACACGGAGATCATTTCAGATTTCAGCTTTTGCGCTCGACAAGATCAGACCAAAAAAATGGTGAGTACACATTTTATGTTTACACTATGAAGTTTGTAATATCGCGTACTTAGTGTGCTTTCATTTCAGATGGAAAATATCCGGTCGTTTATTGTGGTACAATTCCTAAAGTCACCTTTTGAAGGTATCAGTACCTACGTAGTAATCCCAGAATTATGGGTGATTGTACGGAGGCAGAAAGATCAGAGAGTTGTCGTATCGTATCCCGGTAAAGAAGATTCCGACGTAACCAAGGATCGTGTTAAGAGACTAGAGAAATTTAAGGATGACTGGAAGTTCTATGTAGCGGAAATTAAACATGTGTCAGGTAAGAATGCAATGAAAGTTTCACATTGTAACGCCTTAGAAAATAATAAATAAATAAATAAAATAAAATAATTTTTATTTCAGGTTAGGTACATTGTACATTCCCCATAGTTTATATAATACTCATAATTATAGTTTAACAATAATAATTACTTAATTTAATATTATATTATATGTATTCATTTATTAATTAATTATTAATTTATTAAATGTCATATTGAAATTATTGAAATTAAAATTAAAATTAAAAATAAAATAAAATATTAAAATGTCATATCATATTATATTAAATTAAGTAAGGATATTTTACGTTGTACATAGGTGGTGCTGTATACAGACGTCACAATTTGGTTACTACATTTAATAAGCCTCATATGGAATGAGGCTCTGAGTCTCCGCATAACTGCATAAAAGTCATTTACCCTGTTCATGGCGAACATGCCCGACGCACTACACCGCCAGGGCAGGTGAAGCATGGCCCGGAAAGCGTTGTTATATTGTACACGAAGCGAGTTAAAATGTCGCTTCGTGTAATTGTACCAAAGGTGGCTAGTGTAGAACGCCTGACAGTACGCCCTGAACAGGGTTATTTTGACTTGTTTCGAACAATTACTAAATCTTCTAGCTAGCATGTTACTTCTACATGCAATGCTTCGTCTTTGCCTTTCCAGGTCCAAATCGTCCATTAGGTTATCTGTTAGTATGTGTCCAAGATATTTAAATTTATTAACAATTTTTAAAGTAGAATTACATAAATGTATAGGAAGTATCATGTCTGGCCCTTTTTTATACTTGAAAATCATAACTTCAGTTTTGTTTACGTTATATGTCAGCTTGTGTGAAGCAGCATATTTTTCACATATACCTATAAGTCTCCTCAAGCCAGTGGCAGAGGGGCTGAGCAGCACCATATCGTCCGCGTAGCTAAGGTTGTTCAGGCAGGCGCCTCCTACCTGACAGCCGGCTCTGGTGCTGCTCAGCTCCTCGAGGAGGTCATTTACATAAAAATTAAACAGCACGCTTTGTCCGTGACAACTGAAGAGATATCGGATCTAGATGATGTAGAAAAAGTAGAAGAAACAAAAGAGGAAGACGAATGTGAAGAGATAGAAAAAAAATCGAAAAATCGCTGTTTTTAAATATTAATGTACTCCGTAGTATAGTATATAGTTATTATGTTTATGAATAAATATATAAGTGTTGGATTGTATCCTTGCAACATAAAAACACTGTAATAAATTGTATGTGTCGATAGAAAACCACAGAATAAATAAATTGCAAATTTGAGGTAAGAAGTAGCTGTTTAATTTATAATATAATTTATCTCCTGGCAAAATTTCATCCAAACCCGTTCAGCCGTTCTGGCGTAATTGAGTAACTAACAGACTAACAAATGCATATTTACATTTACAATATCAGGAATATCTAGACAGTTCAAAAAATAGAGGAGTTTATACCTTAAAGCTTGGACAACTACACAGTTGGGCGATTGATTTAGAGAGGTATAAGACGTATCGAAAAATTCACAACATTTTATTTTGAACTAGCTTTTACCTGCGGCTTTGCTCGCATTGATACCTGCCAAAATGAATTTTTTTTTTTTTAAAGTATCTTGTTACTTCTAATACGTCTAAGAACGGAGATTCTCATCTATACATATAATAAAACTGTAGAGGTCGAATTTCTGTACATGGAAAAAAAATGCTAAAAACCGAGTCAGGGGGATGTAAGAAGAGAAATAAAACAAATCCCGATTTTTTTAGATTTTTTTGTTTGTCTGTTTGCACGGGCTAATCTCCGTAACTGTTGGACCGATTTAAATGAAATTTTGCATAGGGGTACCTTATATCCCCAGTCAACATTTAGGCTACATAAAATCTCGAAATTTAGCCAGTAAATATAAAACCAACAACAAAAACCCCTGAAAAAATTCAAAGCTAGGTGTTTTTCAGAACATTTTACTCATACCATAGAGATCAACGTATTTTTGACATATAAATGGGCTAAAAGCAAGGACATGTTGTTTTTTTAATTTATCTCTTTCGAGAAAGGCAAAGGAATCTGCATCCTTACAGCCAGGTCTTCAATATATGTATTTCTTAGCTATGTCTTCAATTTATATTTCTTTACTTCTCACATTCTCCGTAAGCCGATAGCGTTTTGTTTACGAAGAACTATGGCGGCGAGAACCACTGCCGCTGGATCGGAGCAGATACACTGTATCACTTGAATTACTTTTTAACCGACTTCCAAAAAGGAGGAGGTTTTATGTATGACTGTATACAGGGTGGAATTTTGTAATGCCACCTGAAGGGAAAGTACTCTTAATACTGTAGATAGAAAATTGTACTCAAAGAAAACATTCCTTTATTTTTGAAAAGAAAGAAAACGGCATTCAAGAATTTTCGAAAATTCGCTTGCCCCAACCGGGAATCGAACCGACTAAAATCTGTAAGAATACCCTGTACTTTTATTGCGTCGATCGTTAGGGTCAATTATAAGGATGAAATCTTTCTAACAAACTTGGTAAATTAAATGAAAGGAAGACTACGAAATCTTAAACCATTGTATATCTTTATTTTATGTATGTTCACCGATTTCTCCGCCATTTGGACCGATTTTCAAAATTCTTTTTTTTTGTTCGAAAGAGTATACTCCAGAAGTGGTCTTATTGTCACCAAGTCAGGATCTGATGGAATCCCATCAAAATCAAGGGCAACCCTTGAATGGAATAGGCACTTACAATGTTTCTCAAGTTCTTTCTATTATTTACGCCAAACATAGAAAAATATACACATCAACACTGTCTAGGGATATTGCATGATTTTTCATACAAAAGAGGTCTGTTTGAGAAGCTATAATACCATACTCGAGATACACGGAGTGATATAATTTTCAGATGAGCAAGTACTAATCATGAATTTGCAATTTTTATCAATGAATTTATTTTTTCTTGAAATTTGTGAAAACGTGACTAAAATGAAAAAAAAATTTGCGCTAATTCCACCATTTTCATACAAAAAGCAGAAAAAAGTGCATTTTTGTTTTCGTTTACGTCACGTTTTAAAAAAAACAATTTAAACAAAATTCATTGACGAGAATTGAAAATTCAGGTTTAACACTTGCTCATCTTAAAATTATATCCCTCCATGTGTCTCGAGTATGCTTTTATAGCTTCTCAAACACACCTTTTTGTATGAAAAATTAAGCAATATCCCTAGACAGTGTTGATATTTAACTTATTTTTCTATGTCTATGAGTACGTAGCATTTGATAAAAGGACCGGATTGAGATTTATGAGATTTTTTGTATAAAAGATCCTTTCTTAATTTTTTGTCGGAAGTTTGGTTGAGTAGTAGAGTTACACAGCCTGTGAATCGACGGTTTCTGGGTTCGATTTCCGGTTTGGGCAAACAAACCATACGAGGGAAACTTTAGTGCAGAAAGTTACAGTGTGAAGTGCTAATTAATTGATTTTATGATAGATAGATTGACACTTTATTCAATTGACATAAAACAGCACAACAGTAATAGACAAATAACAAACATACAAGTAAACATGAATCAGCAAGCAAACAATGAAGTAAACAGAGTAAGAAACAGAAATAAATAATTTTATAAAACTATTTTACACCGTGTTATCTGTATCATGCCAATCAAATTGGCGCTGACTCAGCATATTGCTGCAGTACCAGACTGCAGCGCTGGTATTCTGCCATGATGCTACTTATTGAGTTTTCTTTGTAGGTAATAATAACCTTTTTCTAACTTCATAAATTCACCTTTAAAAAAGTACTTTATAAAGAAAATCTGAGGGTGCTGCTCTATAATTAGATAAATGTTATTTTTAAAATAAGTGAGTCGGAAGAAATTAAAATTATTGTAACTGACCCACAAATATCCAAAAATAAAACAAAAACTTCTGTGCTGAACTGGCACTGAACAAAAAATTTGGAATGTGCCAGCTGCCAACCAAATACATTGAATTGTTGGTACAGAGGCCAGCGCATCAGGTTACTCCATTTTCATTGCAAAACCGCTCTTATCACAACAGCACAGAGTGCACGCGTGTGGTAACCTGAGTTGGGGCCGTCCTTGATTGCAAAATTTAGACAACGTATTATATACTCATAAACAATATGCCATTTTTTAAATTTTCATGACATGTAAAGTTATGTGACTTATGTTACCCCAACGAGGATTATAGGCGTATAATATCTAAAATATCGAAACTTTTGTCAGCTTCCCCATTAATAGTTGGGTACGTATTAAAATACCATACCGATTCAAAATACCGATGGTTGAAAAACCTACGCTTAAAACATCGAAAGTTGAAATACCGAACGGTTGAAATGCCGATGTACGATATAACTAAACATATAATACCGATATTTAAATGACCGAATGTTCAAAATACCGAATTTAAATTACCGAATGTTCAAAATACCAATGTTTACATGACCGAACATTTGAATGACCGAATGTTCAAAATACCGATGTTTAAATGACCGAAAGTTCAAAATACCGATACACGAAATACCTATGTTTACGCAACCACAGTCGTTTCTGGCACTTCGCCGGCCGCTGCCGCGGCACGCTCGCTTCGCTCGCTCGGCTCGTGCGTTGGGGTCGCAGTTCTAACCAAACCTAACCCAACCAACCCTTGACGGGTTGGTTGGGTTAGGCTACTAACAAACCTACTCGTCACAGTTCCGTTTGTCATAGAAACAGACAAAATAAAACATTTTTAGTATTGAAAACTTTATGGACAGGATGTCCATAAACCGAAAACTAAAATTCAGTATTTTAGTTTTCGGTATTTTCGCCTTCGGGATTTTAGCCTTCGGGATTTCAATTTTCGGTATTTTAGCCTTCGGGATATTAAGTCATAGGTATTTCAACCTTCGGGATTTCAAACTTTCGGTCAAACAAACATTCGGGATTTCAAACTTTCGGTCAAATAAACATTCGGCCATATAATTTTCGGTCTTTCGTCCATAGGTCTTATGAAATTCGGTTTTCTATACTTCGGTATTGTAATACGTACCCTAATAGTTCGGCTATTCTGCACTTTATTAACGAACCAAAACTAAATACTTAATACAGTGTTAATAAGAACGAAGTTGATTAAGTATTTAGTCTTCAAATCTTAATTCGGCCCTAACTAAACGACATTATTCAATCTTCAGGATATCACTTTTTGAAAACAATAAAACGGCTTATTTTTATTTTTAAGCAAAGGAATCTATGGCCGTACAGCCGGTGTTTTCAATGCATTTCTTATTTTTAAAGGCGGGAAACTCAATAGAAACTGACAATTGACATTTGTTTTATTAAAACCACTATGAATATGGTCTATACAGGTTTGATCTATGGCTTTGATGTTCTGATATGAAATAAGGGCTATTTATTGTTTTTTTTTATTTTAGTTTACATCAAGCGTAGCATTGCGTATATAAGCCATGGATAAATATTATAATATTACTATTCTAATAAGTTTCTTAGTTTGGATCAAGCACTGACACCTTTGCTTATTTCTACAAATGTCAATTGAAGGGAAAAGCTTAGTCATTTCTATCTTAAAATTAATATTTTATTGAATCATTTTTACAGAATTATCGCAAAGCACAATAAAAGCAGCGTGCTAGCTGAAATCTCAAATGCACGGGGGTTGTCTTAGATACTGACATAGGTGACCTGTTTCAGAAACTTCTATTCCACTGAAAATCAAAAATAAGTCCGTAATTAGCACTAAGGAATTCGTGTGCCATTTATTGTAATTACCTAAGTAATAGGTCTTTCAACATACAATTTTCGTAAATTTCGTAAATTGACAACAAGATGTTTTAGAGGCACCACTGACTCATGTTAAGTGTTGATTGTCTATCTCTCTCAGTATCAAAAAATCAAAAACGACTGCTACTTAAGTATAGATCAGAGTCTGAGTCGCGTTCTATAATACGGACCTTAATCTATCAAAAGCAGTAACAATGGTATAGAAAATATAAGCGATAGAGGAAACAACTATGTTTGACCTTTGTTTTCAGATCCAAAGTAATGTATTAAGTATCAACATTATATGACATAGTTAGCCAAGTTTTCAAATAAAAAATATTTTTAGAAATTGCTTTTCCTTGTATGAACGAAATAGTTGCTATTCGTTCATATAACGAAAATATGAACGAAATAGTTGCTTCAATAAAAAACGGCAATTCATGTATCTGTAGTTGTGTCAAAGTACAAACTTGGTCTATAAAAATACATACAACACGCAGACGAAGTTGCGGGCATCAGCTAGTTTATAATATTAGTAGAGATTACAAACTCAAAATACTTAGTACAAAAGTACAATTCACAATATGATTCATCGCATAACACAAGTGTAGAATTTTTTTCTAGTAAGTATATGTATAGTGCTGTGAAACCTATATACTTTGGTATCCTTGCCATAGGTATACCAGTTTATTAACAATGAGGAAAACTCTCTTACTAAAACCTAAGTATTGAAGAGCTTGATATATCGTAAGGATAAATACCGATACAAAATATCGAGCACTTCCCATCCCTAGCCATAGCAGGAAAAAGTAAATAAACTCGCCGAAAACGTCACTCCAGTTGCACGAACGTTCCCGACGCTATCGCAACTTGGTCGCTGAAACCGATAGTCCTCAAATTTAAATTTAAAGTCAAGGTAAGAATATTTTAAGTTTTTATATGCTTTATTTAAACGGATTGTTTTGATAATACTACTTACTGGTGAATATTTCTTATCTTAAACAGTAAAAAATCTTTATCGGAAGCCGGTTTGTTTTTGTTATGGTTAGATTTTTGGAACGAGTTTTATTTTTATGCACAACAAAGTGTGTATGCAAATGATAACGAGTGTCGTGCAGTTATAAATTTTGCCTTCTATTTTTTAGATAATGTCCCTTGCTAATATGATAACCAACTAATTAAACTGCTCTTTATTTCAGATGGAAGCCTACAAAAACCAGCCTCCAACCTCCTCTGGCAAAATGGCGCCAAGACATCTTGGCAGAGTTGTCTACGGCCCAGGTAAATAATAATAATAATAATAATCATAATAATAATAAAGTTAATTTTAGCAAGTTGCTATTATTTCATACATCTGTCATTTGAATAAATTTAAATGAATGATTGCTGTACATGAATCATTTAAATTAGAACCAGTTTTGAATTTTCCCGCCAATAGTTTTTAAAATCTTATTTTTTATTTTCAGCTTCGCAGATTCGAATTATGAACAAGGCGCTCCCGAACCGCGTGTTGAAGCAGAAGCAAAAATCTCGGGAGCTGAGAGTAGTCGTTGAGCGGATCCCGGCAGAGAAGGTGTTGGAGCTGACATCTCGGCCACGCACAAACCCTACAACATCTCCAAAGAAAGCTGTAAGTGCGCAAGAAAGGCTCGGTGAGGATCCAGTCTGATTGCTGCCAATGGTCAATGACGTTGGAGATATTGTAGGGATGTACGTTCATGACAGCTTCCAACAGGGAGATAGATCTGGGCGGGAACATGTCCAGCGTGCGTCAAGCCCTGTAGCAGTCTCTGCGGACTTGTTCCACATGAGACTGCCTGCAGGGTCGGCAAACGAACCAGGAAACCCACCAGGTGTATCTCACTCCGGGGTCCAGCAAGGAGTTCTGCAGCCCAATACTCAAGTGGCCGAGCCTGCAGAACCCAGAGCTCAGATCAGACAACTTGAGCTCCAACTGGCTGAGATGCATGATGCAAGGAATCAGCAGGTACCCACAGTTCCTAACCTGATGCAGGAAACGCATGGGTTCCGGCCTATTGTTCAACATCACTACCAACCGGAGCCCCATGACGTACCGACGTATCCTTACTCACCAAGTTCCTGCCATCAGTCGTTGGAATCTGGACCTGTGCATCTACTGCGTCCTCAGCCAGTGTATCCCAGAGCTGCTCCAGTCCATAACACATGCGGTTCCATCTCACCAGCTCCAAGACACCAACCACCACTCACGCAATCTCCCCTGTTCCATGCAAATGTTCAGCTCCATCCGCATCAGGTCGAGATTCCTCAGTATGGCGAGGGGAACCATCATTGTTATCCTCATCTGAATCCTCGCCCACCTGCTGAATTCATTCCTGGTGCATCAGTCATGTTCCGGCCTGAACATCACATGGAACAGGAAGACCAAGGAGAGAAGGAAAATGACGAGATGGAAGAGCAGCAGCATGACGCGGTAATGCAAGAGATTATGAGAATTTCCGGTGCCCTAGTCAGTGAAACGACGGCATTATCTCAAAATCTCTTGCAATTACAGCAGACCGTCCAGGAACTAACAGATTGGAGCACGCTGACTGGTGTAATTCTTCTAGAGTTTGTTAAGCTGCTCAATACCAGGCGGCGGCGCTGATCTCTTGTTCTCTTTACGCTTATACTTGAAGCAAAAAATTCATACTAGATGCTGTTTTTATATATATATATTCTTTATTGCACAAACACAGTAGGGAAAAAAATTACATAAAAAAAATAGTGTACAAAGGCGAGCTTATCTCTAGAAGAGATCTCTTCCAGCCAACCTAATCGGTGAGAAATAGTGTACGAGACGGGAAGAGAGAATTGCGCACAACGTAAGAAAATACCAAATAAGAGAAGGGCTTATATTATTAATACTTAAATATAATGAAATAAAAATAATATATATACTAACATATATAATACATATAAACGAATATAATAAATCATACATACATAATATATAATTTGCTCATTACAGTTGGGACAGGTAGTATTCTTTGACTCTATTTTTGAAGGAATGTATAGATGGACTCTCTTGTATAGCTGTCGGGAGTTTGTTCCACATCCGTGCTCCACGGACAGTAAAAGAACATCGGTATGAGTTTTATGCTTAAATGTATAAGTGTAAAACATGCTGTTTTTTTCAGTATATCGCCTAGTTCTTATTGTTATATAGTATATGTAATAGGTTAGTGACAGTAAGTGTACCAGCCATTTTTACCATGCGCTCTCAGATTTTAACGATAACACAGTTTTCTTGTTATACACGTGTCATAAAGCGCCATGAGATGTTCTAGATATCTCACAATTTAGATTTTCCGTAAGATCTCTATTATTAGATTTAAGTTACTACATAAGTTTTTTACAATTTCTAGTCTGTAGTTTTTTTAATATACACTCAGTATTATGCAAAGTGGTTTTTTATTCTAATCCAAAACTATAAATAACTTCCCAGTCTATGGTTCTCAGACTTTGGATCAAAGGGACTATTTCTTATGGCATTCTCTAGATATCAACTTCTTGTAACCTTTCGGCTGACTAATGGTAAAAACAAAGCGATTAATAGTTTTGAATTTGCATTCCTTTGTTACTCATAATTTACCAATTCTTGGTGGCCTGACCCAATTAGAATCGGAAACTCATTAGTAAGGGCACTTGAACCATAAATAAGCATAGCTGAAATTCTTTAGGCTCAAAGGACCCGCTTAATATTTAAATGCACACATCAATAAGCGGCTTCCTTTGTGAGGGAACAAAGGAGCAGTTACTTGTTGATGATAATATCTGATAATATGAGTCATAGATGGTTTTACTTCAAAATATCGGAGCAGTTAATGGTTCCTTGTAACAATGTAACTATAAATATAACTAATGTCAAAGGTGTATAATTTTAAAACAAACACTGGACTACCCGTAACCCGTAACCGACGTCGCATTATAATTATGATGTAAAAACCTATTGGTAATTGTCACCTACTTCCAAAACAAATTATTGCCAATTTGTCACCAGTATTCATTACGAATGCGATCGGAGTGAACGTGCTTTGAGTATCTGTGACTTTTGACGTTCCCTATATTTTAATTTAAACAGGAAAATATGAATATCGAAGCCAAAGTAAGTTTCACATTCCATATTTTGGGAATACTCATTGCCATAGGGTTTTCCCAGATGGGAAATGGAAAACCAAGGAAGCAATTTTCCGTTTTGAAGTTCCGAAATTTTCCTTCGAACAAAATTGACTACGTCTGTGTCCCGGATGAGTGGATCAAACTTAGAAGAATAAGAGAAAAATGTGTAATTGTTCTTTACCCATCCGACGAAGATCCCCAAGTAACAAGAGATCGCGTTGAGTTGCTGGACAAACGCGAAGATAATTGGAGGTTATTTGCGGCGGAGATAAAATATGAAACGGGTGAGTTTACATTACATGAAGTCGCTATTCAGTTTAAAAATGTCTGAGAAATTAATAAGATTCATTCTTTCAGATAGTTTCAACGCAGCGCAGCAGTTTATATTCACTATGAAAAATCATAGTGAAAACGAGAAGATTTTAGAATAACAGGTAAGAACACTGATACAAAGTTACAATCAAGTAACAGTAGTCTAACATCATGCACGCTCATATTAAAAGCTCTGTTTCTATGCGCATTATTCAGTGGCGTATGATAACGATTGTATGTAACGTTTTTTTTTTTTTTTGAGGAAAGGCCTTGGTGTACATCAATGCAAACAACTGTAGTTATTTGTAGTCTTCCAATTTTCCATACGTCACAATTGATAACGCGCACTACCAGCGCTATCTGTTGGTGGGGGAACAAAAACACTTCGTAATTCCGCCCCACTCTTCGGAACACCATTTAAAGCGCTCGCCGCTAGATTTGAATCTTATTCTTCTGCTGTATCTCTGGCGAGTGTTCGTGACTAGCTAATAATTATAATAATTATTTTAATTTATAATATTAAGGTAAGTTGAGGTTTTTGGTGCTTGAAAACTTCCTTTGACATATTTTTATTTTTCTACGTTTCTATCGCGATACTAATTCTTTAAATTAAATTGAATCTTCAAAATATTTTAGTGATACGTTAATAAAATGTGTTTAATTCTAATCACTGATTTAGAAAATTTTAGTTTTTATTTTACAGAATGGTTAACAATATTTGTTATTTATTTCTTTCAGATTCAACATGTCGGAACCAATTAGTAAAGCTGTAAAACGTAGCTTGGAGGCGAACGAGTGCCAAATAGAACCGCCAGTCCAGAAAAAAGCACGAACAAGCTCACAGATACGAGAAGAAATAATGCAGCAGCATATGCTCGTGCGTGAGCAGTTGCAAGACATACAATATTGGACAGAGTATATGCAAGACGCTCTACACGAGCTTTCCTACCAATTCGCTTCTGCCAGCCGAACTTTTTTATTAAATATGCAGGCATTGAATTCACTGCAAAACTCAACACGCCAAGATTCCCCGTCAAGGGGCGTGGCAAGTGGTCAAGTACCACGGGATGAGGAAAAATGAAATGCTGCTGCAAACAAAAATGACAAATTTAGGAGTGAGTGAGTGAACTTTGAATTTTGAATTAAGCCAAAGAAAAGTGTCATAAAATTAAGTTATAGGCTGAAAAAAATGTGTGGGTACCAGTGTACGCCTGTAGGAAGTGAAACTTCTTTATAAGGTAAGTTCCAATAAATTTTTCAGCTGTAAAAAAAATAGCGCGTAACAGGAAAAAGTGACGGTTTTTTTACATTTATAAAAGTTCTCTTATACACCGATAAAGAAGTTTCACTTGAATTACATTTAAAAATTCCTGATAAGTCTTTTCAGTCCACACATAATTTTGTCATGTTTTAAGTGTTTAGAGTTTAAGCGATAATTAGGTTTACAGAGTAACTTACTTTAGTTTTTTCCTTGTACCTCACGGAAAGAACAAGATATTACTGAGTACTACCAGAATTGGTACTCAATACTTTCTTGTTCTTTCCGTGTAGTTTGAATTATATAGTCTGTAGTTTAAATCACTTCCAGTTATGAACAAAATTGTGATATTAGGAATAATTTCTTATTTCTTATGTTTAGAAACGTTGCATTTTCTGTATGCTCAATATTAAATAATTAGAACGTAACCCTGTAAGTATTGAGAACAGTATAAACGGTATTAATTAAGAAGTGTTAGTTTATCGATAAATTGACACTTTTAAATCCTATTTCTGTTGTTCTAATACTTTTGCTCTAACAGGGGAACTTTGTACTCGAATAAGGATCTCCACTGACTGAATTTAAAGTCTTAATTTAAGGACATTTAAAATAAATTGTTTTATTTTGTAATTAATTTATAAATTTCTCCAATGAAAATCACCCTGTAATCGGAGGCCATACAGCAATCTACTTTGATCATACTTTGATATTCAAATAAATGACTGACGTTGACAGGCGCATACAATCGATACTAATACAAAATACTGACTAAATATAAATATTTACTAGTGATATCTAATATGTAACAGTTAAAACTATCATTACACACTAATTTATTTGTTACCGTTTAAGTACTTAACGAATAGGAAAATTATTTAGGATAATACTGTGGAGGTTTAACAACTCTACCCGAAGAAGTAACAATGAACCCTTCATTATTAGTATACAGTTTTGGCTTTGGATTTCTTTCATTATTATTACTTGACAAACCATTTTCATCATTTGGTATGTAGTAAGGAACCAAATTGAGTGGTTTAATATGAAACCGATTTCTAATAAAAAGTTTATTATTTGAATGAATTTGATATGACCTTTGATTAATTTGTTCCATTATTTCTCCCCTCCTCCAGTGTTTTTCAATTTTAAACAATATCTTTTCTCCAATTCTCAACATTCTCATGTCTTTTTATTACTATCATATATCAATTTATCTTTTTCTTGTCTTAGTTTTAAGTTTTCTTGTAATTTGCTATCAATTTTTGGTTCATAACAGGTGTTTTCCATTGGTACAAGACCTCTTATTTTCCTGTGAAACAAATTTTCAGCCGGTGATGGTATTTCATGGGAAATCGGTGTATTTCTGAATTCTATCATAGTCAAATAGGGATCCTTATTTTCATGAAGTGCATTTTTAGCAAGTTTTTAACAGTTTGACTGTGAATATTCTGGGCTAGAAAACTTATGTTCAAAATCCCATTCCATGGAAAAATTATGGAACTTTTCACTGCAAAATTGCGGGTCACCATCACTCATTACAATTTTAGGAATACCATGCCTTCTGAAAATTTGCTTCAAATGATTTATTACACATTCGCTTGTTGTACTATTTAATAATGATAATTCTGGAAACTTCGAATAGTAGTCCACTGCAAGCATGTATTGCCTATCATTCAATTCAAATAAATCCACAGCAATTTTTTGCCATGGCAAATCTGGTACTGAATGAGGAATCAAGGTTTCCTTTTTATTATTATTACTATGTAACTTACGAGTCTGACAACTTGACACAATATTGCAATGTCGTTACTGATACCTGGCCAATACAATACATTTTGTGCTCTTAACAATGTTTTTGTTACACCTAAATGTGGATAGTGCAATCTTTGTGACATTTCTTGCCTTAATTTGAATGTAATTACTATAGCATTATTTTTTAATATTATATCTTCCTTTCAAGTCAGTTCATGTCTAATTGACCAGTATTTTCTAACTTTTTCTGGTAATTTTGTTTTGTGCATAGGCCAGCCATCGATAATAACTTTTTTACCAACATGAGTTCCTCATCCTCACCAGTACATTTTTGAATTTTATTTACCTGTTCATCACTTGCATTTATAGTTTTAATTACAACATTCATTTGTGCCTCAATATTTTCTGTATCCAAATCTATCTCAACATAGTCCTCTGCATCAAAGAAACGAGACATTGTGTCAGCTATATAAAGTTCTTTACCACGCTTATAGATTAACTCAAACTGATATTTTTGTAATTTTAGAAGCATTCTTTGTATACGTGGAGTGCATGAATTTAAGGGCTTTTTAACAACACTGACAAGTGGAGCATGATCAGTTTCTATTGTTATTTTCTTACCATAAATGTACTGATTAAATCTTTCATATCCAAATAAAATTGCAAGTAACTCTTTTTCTATTTGGGCATAATTTTTTTGACAATCATTTAAAGCCTTTGAAGCATAAGCAACAGGTAGGTTATTTTGCAATATCACAGCACCTAAGCCATCTTTTGATGCATCTACTGATAACACTACAGGAAGATTTTCATTGAAATATACAATATTTCCGGTTGTGATGCTAGCTGTTGCTTTAGGTCTTCAAAAACTTTGTCATGTTCTGTTAGCCAACAATATTCAACATCTTTTTTAAGCAAGTTTCGCAAAACTGAGCTCTTTGTTGCAAAATTTTTAATAAATTTAGATACATAATTTATTACCCTAAAAATCTTTGTAGCTCTGTTTTGTTGGTAGGTTTTTTCATAGCTAATATCGACTTTACCCTACTATTATTCTATTTCAAACCATCTTTAGTTAATATGTGTCCTAAATAGTTTACTTCTTGCATATTTATTTTAAATTTTTCTTTGTTTAGCTTTACATTTTCTTGTTTAAGTTTATTTAATACAGCCCTAAGCCTTTTATCATGTTCTTCCTGCGTTTTGCCATAAACTAATATATCGTCGATGTAAACTTCAGTACCTTCCATGTTTTCTAACATTTGTCGCATTTTTTGTTAATATATTTCTGAAGCATTACAAAGCCCAAATGGCATTCTTAAGAATTTGTACCTACCAAAAAGTGTGTTGAAGCAGCACAGATCGGAGCTTGCTTCCGTCAATTTCAGGTTCCAAAAGCCATTTTTTATGTCTAAAGTAGAAAACACTGTAGCACCAGACAACTTACTTGATATTTCTTCAAAAGTAGGTAACTCAAAATGTTGCCTTCTAATAGCTTTATTTAAATCCTGGGGATCTATACACAGCCGCAAATCACCATTAGGTTTATATACAATCACAAGGGAATTTACCCACTCAGTTGGATGCTCAACCTTAAAAATGACGCCCAACCCTTCTAACTCTTCCAGTTTTTTCTTTAAACGGGGTTGAATGGACAAAGGTACTTTCCAGCAAGCATGAATTACCGGTGTTGCATTTTCTTTCAGCTTGATATCATAAGTTTCCTTCATGCATCCTAATCCTTGAAATAAATCCTCATACTCATCCAGTATACTTTGCTTCACTGTATGCAATGGTTTAATTAACTGCAATTTTAATGCTGACTGTAAGCCAATAATGTGTGTCTGTGTCAACTACAAAAAACTGTAGGTTAAATATCTGTCCATTGTACTTACATGGTAAAATACATTTTCCTAGGCATTTGATAAGCTGGCCAGCGTAAGTAGTTAGTTTTGTTTTGGTTGGCAACAAGTTGTTTTTGTCCAATCCAAGTTGTGACAGGCATTCTGAAATCAAAACATTTGCTTGTGCACCCGTATCCACTTTCAACTTTAACGGTATGCTGTCTATACCTACCGTAATAGACCAATCTTTTTCCATCTTATCAACACTGTGAATGGAAATAGCACCTAAGAACAAAGTGTCGATTTCCTCGCTCGAATCCTCTTCAATTTCACGAATGAATGTATTTCTACATTGGCTAGCGAAGTGGTTGCAGTTATTGCACTATAGGCATTTCTTGTTAAATGCTGGACACAGAATTTTTTTTCATGTTTATAACCACATTTATTGCAGAAAAACATTTTGTTTTCAGACATTTTGCGTTCTGGGTTGCCATTCTGACGTTTATTCTTAACATTGACATTCGGTGATCCCACTATTTGGCGGCTGCCATGCGCATTCGGATACACGCGCGCTTTTTGCTGGATCGAGGACGATGCGCCCCGATTGATCTTATCGATCGACATACCCTCAGAGTTAACATTATTATAATTTGTCGATGAACAAATATCTGCAATCTGCTGTTTTGTGTTTTGCGACGTACGACAAACTGATGCAGTGGTCAGGGTTAAGTTTTTTGCACGCAGAAGACAATCCTTCACTGTAACATCAATAATTCCATAAACTAACCTGTTCTTGATTAGACTTTCCGTTAATGAGCCAAATTCAACGTTGCACTTAAATCTCGCAATTCAATAATGTACTCCTCATAGCTTTCATCTGCTTTCTGGTTGCATGTGAAGAACTTGTATCGATCATAGGTCACATTTTTTTCTGGATCGAAATGTGTCTCAAGCTTTTGTATCACCTTCTTGAGATTATTTTTTTCACTTTCACTCGCGAACTCAAAAGTATTGTACAATTTTAAAGCTCTATCTCCAATACTACTAAGCAATAACGCAGTTTTGATTTTTTCTGACTTTCCTTCATTTCTCGGTTCTAGTAAAAATATTTCAAACTTCTGCTTGTAGTTCTTCCAATTTTCTGCCATATTTCTGCCATATTTCCTGTCCATGAAATTCCTCCTGGCACATTTATTGCTGCAATGTTATTTGCCATCGAACCAGAATCGCCGTCTTTCGCCATATTAAGTACCTAGGTATCACAATGGTTTTTTAGTTCACTATTTCTTAAATTTGCTTCCACGATCCGCCTTGATTTTATCAATGTAGGTCCACTACGTGTTTAACTTCATTGTAAGGAATCCTACCGGCTGCGCCATGTAATATATGCTATTATTTGTATTTAATTATAAGGAGCTCAATGAAACCACTTGAGTGCTAGAACGAAGACAGTTTTTATTTCAAAGTCATCTTGTTCATGTTCGGATACACAACTATTATTATAACAAAACCTGGAACTACTAATCCAGAGCAGTACCTGTGGACAGACAGTCAGGTCGTCTTGTGTTGGATGAAGACAGACAAGCTGTTGCCTCCGATTGAAGCCAACAGAGTCAACGAGATAAAGCGAAAACATCCAGACACAAAAATGCTGTATGTTAATACAAAAACTAACCCAGCAGATGTGGCCACCAGACAAGAAAGGCAGCATGAAATTGACCTATGGCAGCGTGGCCCCTTCTTTCTTAAACTAGAAGAGTCATCGTGGCAACCGCCACATTCTTTTTTCTGTTGGGGAATCCCTGGAAGTTGCCCATCCAGGAACTTCTGTTGATGAACCAATGGAAGAGGACACTTTAACCCTAGAAGACGCCCATCCATACGATGTTGAGATGGAACCCCTGGATGAAAACATATTGAGAATAAAAAGACTCCAAAGGCAGCATTTTCCTGAGGAAGTAAGAGGCAAAGTAACTCATTTATCAAGGAACCTAGATCTGTATCTAGATGTTGAGGGAGTACTAAGATGCGGCGGTCGCATGGCAAACACAACATGGGAATACGATACGAAGCATCCAATATTGCTCCCTAAAGATAGCGAATTCGTACACTTAGTCTCATTCGCAAACTTTATTGGATACCTCAAGGCAAGGTTGAAGTGCAAAAAATAATCAAAAGGTGTCTACAATACGCGAGACATGCTGGTGGTCCATACCGGTTGCCATATACACCGGCCCTGCCGCCTGAATGGGTAAACTAAGAAGCGCCGTTCACTTATATGGGTGTAGACTATTTTGGGCCATTGTACGTCGACACAAGAAATGGAAAGGAGAAGAGATGGGTAGCTTTATTTACGTGCCTTACAGTCAGAGCTATTCACCTAGTCAATCAAATCAAATTATTTATTTGCAAGAACACAGTATAGTAAAGGTGTTACATTTAAATTTGAGCCAAGATGCATTCGGCCTACATGCAGGCGTGCAAATATTTAAATAAAACAATTGTAATTGCTAGCAATGAGTGACATGTCAAGTGGCTTAATTTAGTACTAGAAATGGTCAAAGACCTCACAGCTGACGAATGCCTTCTAGCACTCCGAAGATGTATGTCCACTCATGGAGTTCCAAAACGGATCTACTCAGACAATGCGACCTACTTCAAACTAACTTCTGAAGTGATGTCAAAATCATATTGTGTGGAGAAGAATATTCAGTGGAAATTTATGCCTCAATTGGCTCCTTGGCATGAAGGCTTCTACGAGCGCCTTGTCGCGCTCGTAAAGCACTGCCTAAAAAGATTACTGGAGAAGCAACTCCTCAAGGATAGTGCACTTCACACAATATTAAAAGAAGTACAAACAGTCGTGAACACGAGACCACTGACCAGCGTTGGGACAGAGATAACACATACACTACGTCCCTCTGACTTTCTCAGCCTGGGTAAATACTTAACTTTTGATTCAGCTTCAAAAGAAAACCCATGTGATGGTAGCGTGCCTAAGCGCGTTTTGATAACGAGTTGGAAACGAGGCCTCCAGATCCTAGACGAGTTTAAAAGAATGTTCGCGGGGCAGTATCTCTTCAGCCTCAGAGAGAGATACCAACATTCTCCTAAATAACCTAGAGTTATTTAGTCCTAAATAACCTAATATCAGATCGCACGCCTAATATCGGTGAAATAGTTCAAATACTCTCAGATTCGAAGAACCGCCTGAACTGGAAGGTTGGGAAGTTAGTGGAGTTGTTGAAGGGCGCTGATGGTGAGTGCAGAGTTGCGAAAGTGAAAACTGAAAATCACATACTTACACGCTCAATAGGCCATCTGTACCCCTTGGAAATAAACGATGACCAGATCCCTTCAGCTCAACCGCAGCAGGACCAAGAATCTGTGGAACAACACGACATGGTCACAATCGATTCAGAACCATGCTCTGAGCCTATTAGCAATAACAATACCACATCAACAGAGAGCACAAACGATAAAAACCAAAAATTCGAAGTCGTTTCTCCAGGTGGTGAATATCAAAACGACGACGTGGTATTGAGTCCAATCCAAGAGATGGCCGCCGAACCTCTAGAAAACGTCCAGCAAAATGAAGAAAACTCCTGTCTTGAGCAACCAGAGACAGAGAGTTCTGCAATCGCTGATGAAGAGAACAGTGAAGTAGGGGTGAAGAGAGACGCAGCCATTCGAGCCAGGGAAAAAATCTGCGAGTGGACTCGTCATCTACTCGTTCAGCTTGCCTAATCCACTTCATTCTTCGTTGGGAGTGTCGCGTCGTACGCGAAACGCCACAACAAACGTGGTAAGTTGAACTTTACATGTTATTTAAACATCAATTTTACTGTTTGCAACACTGCTATGCTTAACCTTGCTCTTTTGACATGTTTGAACAGAGTGGCGGGACACGCGACCGACATTCCCGCATAAAAACGTAAGTGCACGAAAGTGGTGAGGAAACTCATATTAAGTTCCAACCTCGTGGAGAAAGCAGCAAGATCTGGTAAGTGCTTTGTGTATAAATGCTTGTCGAATCGTTGATAGTGAAATGATTAACTGACCATGCATAATTATAACTTTCACTACCCTCTTTGCAATAGTAAAAAAAACACCAACTGATTGTATGAAGCAAAGACAGCCAGTGAACTGCCCATGCAACCTATACGCATACCAGTCTGCTGCCCTGCTGTAAAGCTACTGCAGGCAGGCACCTTGCGCGACTCAATATGTCCAGGCTTGCAACCATGCAGAAGCATACCAGTTAGGCGGAAAGGGCGGTCGACATACGAAGGAGTCAATGGGCAGGGCTATTGGGGAAGCTGGAGGCCCTCACGGGGGATTTAGTCCCTCGTGTCCGGCAGGTGTCTCGCTATAAAAAACAGGCCTGCATCTCTAGGTAACTGCTAAGCAGTAAGGCGCCTTGGGGTTGGTTAACAAGGCCCACATTCCAGTGAGACACCTGGGTGTGGATATAAAGGTCCACACTCTGACCGGAGCTAGTCGATCGTAGGGGAAATACACACCTTATGACCTTTCATACAATGCTAGTGACACAGTCACATTTTACCTAAATAAGTAGCTAAATAACGTTCATAAGTAAATAAAGGTCAAAACATCATTACACGATCAATGATTCATCATCTTAGAAATGATTTCACTTTTACATCATATTTGTCGTTCTATAACCTATTATTTACTTTATCCAGGCATAAACAATATTCTCACAGGTAAAGGGGCGACAAGTAGCCTGTAGTAAGATGAACTTTCCGAAATCGTATTAATAATCTTGTCAAATCTTCTAATATCATTTGCAATGGAGGCATTTATTCAGACTTTCGTTTCCTGTCACCTTTGAAGACGCGTCGTATTAGCAATTTTACAAGACGACAATACGCTAACCCAAAATTGGTTTCTAATGACGGAGGGTACTTGTTCCACGGCCAGCAAACCGTATAACGAATTTCGATTATTTCATTAGTCTTATTAAAATTATTTATGGCCTCTTCGTCTTGGTTGGCCTTCGGTGACTCTGTGATCTCATGATCTATTAGAAGGTTAAAATGGTTTAGTTTTATATCAACTCCTGTTTGGAAATAAGTGACAACAGTAAGCGCTTCTTCTGGATTTGCCAGATAGAATCCAACCAAAATCTGATTTGACCATATATAAGTTATCTTTAAATTTAACTTTCTCTGTGTCCATGAAGGCATAATAATCGTCGCTACCTATCAAGATATTGACTTGATCTGTAGAACTGTCGTCAGAAAAAATCATGTACTCATCACTTCCAAGTTTTGGTGGGCAAGGAATCTCTTTGGCTATCGCAGGAACTATATTCACGCGAATATTCCATATTACATGCATACGGGTTTCCAACTGTAACTTTATCACAAAAGTATTCAATGTTTTTAGAGTTTCAGCGCCAAACGTGAAAACAGATAAAGATCTCCTCTTCTTCAATAGGAAGTTTTAACTTCTTAACGATGCTTTTTCTGATGTATGACCGTTGGGATCCTGAGTCTAATAGGACTTGACACTTAAAATTATTCAAAGAAACTCCTTCCTTTGAGGCGTTTACTGTAGCAGTTTGTAGCACGACACGACCACTCGTGTTTATTACAGACATAGTAGATGTTTCGGAGAAAACTTAGATGGGCATAGAGCTCGATTATGGTGTCCTTGTTTTTTAAAGTGTAAGCATGCCACCTTCCGTGTGAAAATTTAATATTGTGTCCCACACGTAAGCATCAACATAAATACAAAAGTCAAGCTACAAGCTAAACATCTGGGTTTCACTACCAACGAGGATACTCCAGTCTATGTTGCTGACCAGCTTACCCAAAAGAGAGCTCGATTGTACTTCCTAGCCCGAGACCTGGTCAGGAATAAAACATATAAGTACTGCTGGACGTCATATGGATGCGTTTTTGTCAGAAAAGATGACACCTCACGTATAATCTTAATAACTGACGAGGCACAGATTCATCATCTACTTTTAGAAAAATTACTACTGTTTCGAATTTGTGTTGGTACAAGAGCACTTTTCTATTTTTTGCCTGCATGCGTAAAAATAATTTGTAAAATAAAGTTCTTCCTTAAGAATATAAGTAGTAACTGTAGACTATGTAAACACACTATTACACACACGCACAAATATAAAACTACACTCACTGAACCCGATCACACATATAATCTATTTAAAATACTAGTCAATAGACCGAATAGCAACGAGTATATGAAACAACTTTGTAAACCCACAGAAACAAAAATTATTTCACATTATTATGCTATCACAAATTAATTTATACACATATTTCCTATACACACACAAATTAATATCAATTGTAAAAAGTAATATTGGCACTTGTGACACAATACTATTCTACTATTCGCTTCTTTGGTTCCTACTGTTAATAAACAGTTTTTGCAACTCAGAAACTGATATTTTGAGCATTAATTTTATTTTTAATGGATAATCTAAACACTCTTCATGAACTAGACAAAGTGTAAATAGCTTCTGCGGTCGAGTGCGATATTGATAGACTGCTATGCAATTCTCTAAGCAACACTTTAAAGCTGCGCTCATCGCTGTGATCATGGCTGTCGCAGCCGTAACATCGTTCGCTGCTATGCAATTCTCTAAGCAACACTTTAAAGCTGCGCTCATCGCTGTGATCACGGCTGTCGCAGCCGTAACATCGTTCGCTGCGCGCACCGACGTTTTGTTAGGTATTCTCTAAGCTCTACTTGCTCGTCGTCGATCTCTCGGCTGCGGGAACTCACGGCTGTTGGCAAGGCTGTACTAGAGCGGTGACGAATCTTATTTTTACAGTCTATAATTTCTCGACTAGTAGATTTTGGCTATTTCCTCGTATTAAAAAATACATTAAGTACACATTTTATATTAAGAGATATGTAGGAATTGCTTGAATGTATAATATCAATAATTTACTACTTTAAAATAAAGGCACAACGATACAGATAAAAAAAACATAACCTAACTTTGTGCTTGCGTTTGCGGTCGAAGTTACACAGTTGTTGGTAAACAAATACAATAATGATGAAAAAAAACTCTCCGTTCCAAGAATGCTTAAGTATGGGACTGTGGTTCAACCCACGCCAGCCACTTGAAATTTTTACGCATTCTACAATCTTCCATCATCATTTTACGTCTATACCCTTTGTGACTATCACACAGTGAACACTTCGCGAAGTGTATTTTGAATCTAATAAGAAGTAAGTATTACCTACTAATTATTTATGTTTTCGTCAATAAAATCAGTGAGTTTATTCAATTTATCAAGTCAATTACTTAATAGGTTTTTGGGTGGTACTAATTTATAAATATCAACTTTATTTTCAGTGGCTCGTAATGCAGGACCATCCACAGCTCAATAGCTCAAGTCAAAAAATTGATTGGGCTGATGGAGACGAGATCATATCTTGCCACTGGCCATGCCTGTACAGCCAATGCTAGGACCCGGATGCGAAATGGATAGGCATAAGTCGCTCTAGTATTGAATAGTGATGGCAACGGGTGTGTTAAAGATTGGAAGCAGTGGGCAAAGGTAGGTATGTAATGCACATTGCACATATTTAAGTATATAACTTTTAATTTTGTGTTAAGACGTTTGTATCTAGTTCAGTGAAGTAAGATCTTTTTTTCGTTGTGTGTAGTATTGGAAAGATAAAAAGGCTACAGTTAAAAGGAAGGCCAACATGGCAGAGGACAGGTGGTGGGGTCGATGCTGAGGTGGTGGAGCTCACAGAGCTAGAACAACGAATTATAATTATCGCTGGTGGCCTAACCTTTGCTACTGGTGATAGGCACCTTTCTATTAATCCATTCCCAGTAGTTATGTACTTACCTACATGTTGAATTCTTTACTAATGACATAAAAGATATTACTGTATAAAATAATTAATCCTTACTAATATTATAAACGCGAAAGTAACTCTGTTTATCTGTGTCTCTCCGTCTTTCACGCCTAAACTACTAAACCGATTATGATGAAATTTGGTGCAATTAGAGATTAGAGCCTGGGAAAGGACATAGGCTACATTTTATCCCACAATTGGGCACGATATAACCTGTAGACCACGCAGGCGAAGCTGCGGACGGAAAGCTAGTGGTTAATAATCATATTAATGGTTTTACTAATAGTAATGTTTTACTATAACTAACTGCCGTTGAATTTACAGCTCGCACGGACGGAGCAAGGGGCGGTGGAAGTGCGCGGCGCCCCATATTAGTGGAGACACCGACCCAGCGCGGGCGCCGCTCACTGCCGTCACAGAGCAAGTGGTGGGTCCCCGCAGCGACGCCGCGTGCTTCGAGGCGCGCGTACCCAGGGAGGAATGTCTGCGGCCCGGCGACGTCTGCTGCGACCGTCTCCGCCATCGCAACGCCGGCTGCTCCGAAATGGCGAGCTTAACAAAACGATTTATCGCCGTTGAAAATGCCGTGCCGATGCGGAGCTTGCCATTGCACGGTCGCAAGAAACGTATGCGCAGGGCTACCGCATGATGGCGGAAGCGCTAGAGAACTTCACAAACGCAGTAGGCAACGTCGCACAACAGATAGTTGAAGCCATTCTAGAATCTGCTGTACGACGTTGACCTGTTTATTAGTACAGTGGTTCCAGATTGTTTGTGTTTATCCATGTCACACAAAGAGCAAAGTTCTCCT
The DNA here is from genome assembly GCA_949987775.1 of Aproaerema taeniolella. Taxonomy (NCBI): domain Eukaryota; kingdom Metazoa; phylum Arthropoda; class Insecta; order Lepidoptera; family Gelechiidae; genus Aproaerema; species Aproaerema taeniolella. The sequence continues at coordinate 12,306,690 of OX465245.1, forward strand.
AGTATGGGCCTACATGAGCTTGACCATTATAATTATTAATAATTTGCTCGTAAAAACTATAGTATATTGCACTTTTTTCAGACGAGTCCCTATATAATAAAATATTAAGTGACATTGATTCCAATTTTCAATTATTACTTTTAAAAACTCGTAAAATCAAGGTTATTGTATTAACATTTCTCAGAAACTAAGGTTTGTTACTATTTTATTTTGAGACTGCTCGATTTTGTGGAATTTATACTACATTTTTTTCTGTTAAACTAAGAACCTTCAGGTCTTTTAATATCTATATTTCTTAAAATATTATGTTTGCAATATTACGACTGTAGGTGTAGGTATATGTCCTAAATTAAATAAATATAATTAATTAAGAGAAAATAATTGTAATTAAGTACTTAATTTTAGAAGGCAAAAAATAAAAGCAATTTAGTTTGATGTTCTTTATTTATTTTCACTGACCCAAAAAAATTTAAATGCTAATCCAGCATTTTTTTTTAACTAGAACAGAAAAAAACAATCAAATTAAAGCATAATGGGTTTGTTCCAATATGATGGATGGGATTTTCTTTTTCTTGTAAGTTATTGGATAATTCCAAGATTGGTAATCCAGCACGATTACATATATTATGCAACACACAGTAAGCAACGGCTATTTTAGACACCATATCTGGGTCATAGTGCAGATCTCTGTGGACTAGAAGGCATCTGCACTGCTCTTCAAAATTCCAATTGTCCTTTCGACACTTTATTGTTGTGGCGTGCAGTGAATTGTAGTAATCCTCTGGTGAACTAGGCTCGAGATTAACACTGTTAAATATTTTCCAAACCAAACAAACATGCTCTCTCCTCTGCTGTTTAAGTAATTGTTCTAGGTAATGTTTTATGGCTGTGTTATTAAAAACAAAACTGTCGTGTGTGGTGTCACTGAATGTAGCATCTCCATGTAATATATTAAGGTCACAATCATCGATCTGAAATATAATAAGTTTTAAATTTAACACATTAATCAAATAAAAATATTAACATAACCTCTGTTTATAGGCCACAACTTTTTAAGTAATTTACCAAGTTTTAGGTTCACAATATAAATAAAAAGGTGTGTACTTACATATTTATAATTTAATCCGATATTAGCACTTCGAATTCCACTAAAATAAATTAAAAAGCCTTGCCAACAGCCACGAAATAGAAGCTTTTGAGTTTGACATTAAAAATCGTAGGCGTACGCCGAGGCTGTGGCTGAAGTGGAGGCTGTTTTGCTTAGAGAATACCGATTTCCTTTAAGAAATGTCAAATAAGTGATTCCATATCACGCCGTCTGCAGCCGTGCGGCGCTAGTGTCGGCAGCGTTGAAAATGTTATGAAGTAGAATACGAAACGTGTATTCACCGCTGTAACAGCCGCTGCGATCAAGGCTGTAACGATGTTTGCGCTTAGAGAATCGCACTGCTGCGCGCTCCGACGTTATGTTAGGTATTCTCTAAGCTCTACTTGCTCGTCGTCGATCTCTCGGCTGCGGGAACTCACGGCTGTTGGCAAGGCTGTGCTAGAGCGGTGACGAATCTTATTTTTACAGTCTATAATTTCTCGACTAGTAGATTTTGGCTATTTCCTCGTATTAAAAAATACATTAAGTACACATTTTATATTAAGAGATATGTAGCAATTATGCTTGAATGTATAATATCAATAATTTACTTCTTTAAAATAAAGGCACAACGATACAGATTAAAAAAAAACATAACCTAACCTAACTTTGTGCTTGCGTTTGCGATCGAAGTTACACAGTTGTCGGTAAACAAATACAATAATGATGAAAAAAAACTCTCCGTTCCAAGAATGCTTAAGTATGGGACTGTGGTTCAACCCACGCCAGCCACTTGAAATTTTTACGCATTCTACAATCTTCCATCATCATTTTACGTCTATACCCTTTGTGACTACCACACAGTGAACACTTCGCGAAGTGTATTTTGAATCTAATAAGAAGTAAGTATTACCTACTAATTATTTATGTTTTCGTCAATAAAATCAGTGAGTTTATTCAATTTATCAAGTCAATTACTTAATAGGTTTTTGGGTGGTACTAATTTATAAATATCAACTTTATTTTCAGTGGCTCGTAATGCAGAACCATCCACAGCTCAATAGATCAAGTCAAAAAATTGATTGGGCTGATGGAGACGAGATCATATCTTGCCACTGGCCATGCCTGTACAGCCAATGCTAGGACCCGGATGCGAAATGGATAGGCATAAGTCGCTCTAGTATTGAATAGTGATGGCAACGGGTGTGTTAAAGATTGGAAGCAGTGGGCAAAGGTATGTAATGCACATATTTAAGTATATAACTTTTAATTTTGTGTTAAGACGTTTGTATCTAGTTCAGTGAAGTAAGATCTTTTTTTCGGTGTAGTATTGGAAAGATAAAAAGGCTACAGTTAAAAGGAAGACCAACATGGCAGAGGACAGGTGGTGAGGTCGATGCTGAGGTGGTGGAGCTCACAGAGCTAGAACAACGAATTATAATTATCGCTGGTGGCCTTACCTTTGCTACTGGTGATAGGCACCTTTCTATTAATCCATTCCCAGTAGTTATATATGTACTTACCTACATGTTAAATTCTTTACTAATGACATACAAGATATTACTGTATAAAATAATTAATCCTTACTAATATTATAAATGCGAAAGTAACTCTGTTTATCTGTCTGTCTCTCCGTCTTTCACGCCTAAACTACTAAACCGATTTTGATGAAATTTGGTGCAATTAGAGATTAGAGCCTGGGAAAGGACATAGGCTACATTTTATCCCACAATTGGGCACGATATAACCTGTAGACCACGCGGGCGGAGCTGCGGACGGAAAGCTAGTGGTTAATAATCATATTAATGGTTTTACAAATAGTAATGTTTTACTATAACTAACTGCCGTTGAATTTACAGCTCGCACGGACGGAGCAAGGGGCGGTGGAAGTGCGCGGCGCCCCATATTAGTGGAGACACCGACCCAGCGCGGGCGCCGCTCATTGCCGTCACAGAGCAAGTGGTGGGTCCCCGCAGCGACACGCCGCGTGCTTCGAGGCGCGCGTCCCCAGGGAGGAATATCTGCGGCCCGGCGACGTCTGCTGCGACCGTCTCCGCCATCGCAATGCCGGCTGCTCCGAAATGGCGAGCTTAACAAAACGATTTATCGCCGTTGAAAATGCCGTGCCGATGCGGAGCTTGCCATTGCACGGTCGCAAGAAACGTATGCGCAGGGCTACCGCATGATGGCGGAAGCGCTAGAGAACTTCACAAACGCAGTAGGCAACGTCGCACAACAGATAGTTGAAGCCATTCAACAATCTGCTGTACGACGTTGACCTGTTTATTAGTACAGTGGTTCCAGATACAATACTAATGATGACTTTAGCTTAATGTCCTGGTTCTTGTTTGTGTTTATCCATGTCACACAAAGCGCAAAGTTCTAGTATGGGCCTACATGAGCTTGAGCATTATAAGTCCCTATATAATAAAATATTAAGTGACATTGATTCCAATTTTCAATTAATACTTTTAAAAACTCGTAAAATCAAGGTTATTGTATTAACATTTCTCAGAAACTAAGGTTTGTTACTATTTTATTATATTTGAGACTGCTCGATTTTGTGGAATTTATACTACATTTTTTCTGTTAAACTAAGAACCTTCAGGTCTTTTAATATCTATATTTCTTAAAATATTATGTTTGCAATATTACGACTGTAGGTAGGTATATGTCCTAAATTAAATAAATAAAATTTAATTAAGAGAAAATAATTGTAATTAAGTACTTAATTTTAGAAGGCAAAAAATAAAAGCAATTTAGTTTGATGTTCTTTATTTATTTTCACTGACCCAAAAAAAATTAAATGCTAATCCAGCATTTTTTTAACGAAAAACACACATTATTAACTAGAACAGAAAAAAACAATCAAATTAAAGGATAATGGGTTTGTTCCAATATGATGGATGGGATTTTCTTTTTCTTGTAAGTTATTGGATAATTCCAAGATTGGTAATCCAGCATGATTACATATATTATGCAACACACAGTAAGCAATGGCTATTTTAGACACCATATCTGGGTCATATTGCAGATCTTTGTGGACTAGAAGGCATCTGCACTGCCCTTCAAAATTCCAATTGTCCTTTCGACACTTTATTGTTGTGGCGTGCAGTGAACTGTAGTAATCCTCTGGTGAACTAGGCTCGAGATTAACATTGTTAAATATTTTCCAAACCTAACAAACATGCTCTCTCCTCTGCTGTTTAAGTAATTGTTCTAGGTAATGTTTTATGGCTGTGTTATTAAAAACAAAACTGTCGTGTGTGGTGTCACTGAATATAGCATCTCCATGTAATATATTAAGGTCACAATCATCGATCTGAAATATAATAAGTTTTAAATTTAACACATTAATCAAATAAAAATATTAACATAACCTCTGTTTATAGGCCACAACTTTTTAAGTAATTTACCAAGTTTTAGGTTCACAATATAAATAAAAAGGTGTGTACTTACATATTTATAATTTAATCCGATATTAGCACTTCGAATTCCACTAAAATAAATTAAAAAGCCTTGCCAACAGCCACGAAATAGAAGCTTTTGAGTTTGACATTAAAAATCGTAGGCGTACGCCGAGGCTGTGGCTGAAGTGGAGGCTGTTTTGCTTAGAGAATACCGATTTCCTTTAAGAAATGTCAAATAAGTGATTCCATATCACGCCGTCTGCAGCCGTGCGGCGCTAGTGTCGGCAGCCTTGAAAATGTTATGAAGTAGAATACGAAACGTGTATTCACCGCTGTAACAGCCGCTGCAATCAAGGCTGTAACGATGTTTGCGCTTAGAGAATCGCACTGCTGAACATTTACTCGCCTGTTTCACACAATAACTTAACTGTTATAACACAAAACATTAGAAGTATTTACAAAAATTTCGATGACTTACATATAAATTTGTCAAAACTGAATTTTGAGGTGGACGTATTGATTCTTACTGAATGTAGACTCAGTTCCATAAAAACGGTTCCTGTTCTTGGAAATGACTATACTTCTTATTATAGCACAGCCAACTTAAACCAAAATGACGGAGTCGTCATTTATGTTAAAAATAAATATCAGGCTAAGATCTCTGAGCCCAATTTAAGTGACTGCTCATGTATACAGGTTGAGTTTTCCAATTTCATAATTCTGGGCATATACCGCTCACCGTCGCACTCTAGTGCGGATAATTTTGTAAACTCTTTGAATTCACACTTACAAACTCTTACACACCGTAAAAATTCGATCATTATGGGAGATATAAATATTAAATTGTTAAAACTACAGATAAATCTCACGAACGAAAAAATCGTCTTAACTACCTTAACATGTTATCAATACATGGTTTTCTTCCCGGTCATCGTCTACCCACTAGGCTCGGGAACTGCTTAGACCACGCTATTTTAAAATTAGAGAAAAATTTGGTTTCGGCTTTTATCGCGGTTTTAAATACCACCATCACGGATCACTCTATGGTCTTCTTAAACATAGATAGATAGATAGATAGATAGAAATTCTTTATTGCACACAGTCACAAAAAAAAAAGTTTTACAAACTTAACTAAACAAAAGTGCGCAAAGGCGGCCTTATCGCTAAGAGCAATCTCTTCCAGGCAACCCTTGTTTTAGGGACAACTTTACGAAGTCGAGAGTAGTGCAGAGTAATATTTATAGAAAATAATAGACTAATGGAATATAATAACTATGTGTATAGGTTATAATATATAAATAGACAATGTGTACATAAATAAATAAATAACTACATATACCACATTATATATACATATATGACTACTTATATAAATATAAATATATATACTTATATATATATATATATATACTATATCTACAAGCACAGCGAATGAACGAAGGGAGAACTTAAACAAGCACTAATGGCAGTTTTCAAGGCAGTGTTTATACAGTTTTGACTTAAATGTGGAAATAGATTTAGAGTGGCGAATATCATGGGGTAAGTTATTCCAAAGTCTTGCTGTTATTTTTGTGAAAGAATTAAAAAAGTAGTTACGTTTTGCAAAGGGAGTATTTAATAGATTATCATTTTTTGATCTTAAATTACGGGTGAGTTCGGCGCCTATGTATGTGTAATTATCTTTAAGATACGGAGGAGATACGGGAGAATTTAAAATGTTATATAATAATATGAGCGCATGCACTTCACGACGCTGACGAATAGGTAGCAAATTTAGTTTTTTCCTATACTCAGATATGTGATCAAACTTTTTCAGTCCGAAAATAAACCGTATACACATATTTTGCAACCGGTCTAGTTTATTCAGCAGCTTTTCGGAGACATCTAGATAACAAACATCTGCATAATCAAGAACTGGTAGCAAGAGTGATTTGACGAGTTGCGTCTTAGTTGAAATTGGAAGGAGATTCTTCCATCGCTTGAGGGACCCGAACACCGCGAATATCTTGCGGCTAACGCTCTCAACTTGAGGTACCCACGACAGATTCCTATCAATAAGCAAACCAAGATTTTTAACAACATCGGTAAACGGCAGTTGGGAGTTGTTCAGCATCACAGGGGGTAATGAGCCTATGGATACTCGTTCCAACTGTTTTGACCCTCCAATTATAATGACCTGGGATTTCGATGGATTGACCGTCAGTCCGAAAGATTCACTCCACTCGTGAATCTTGGCGAGGTCATTGTTGATTGCAGAAATAGCATCTACAATCCTATCCGCAGGAGCCTGACAGTACAGTTGGAGGTCATCAGCATAGAAATGAAACGAAGAGGAAATTAGAGCAGAAACAGAATTTATAAAAATTGAAAATAAAAGCGGGGACAGAACCCCACCCTGTGGCACACCAGCCTCGATAGAAGTAAAAGATGAAGAATTATTATCAACCCGAACGCACTGCTGGCGGCCACAGAGGTAGCCCCGAAACCAATCGACAGAAGAAGCAGAAACGTTTAAAGAGGAGAGAATATTCAAAAGGATGTCAAAATCTATAGCATTAAAAGCATTGCTAAAGTCCAGGAGGCACAGCACAGTCAACAGCTGATTCTCCATACCAAGTCTGATATCGTCCGTGACCTTAATTAGAGCAGTAACTGTACTGTGTCCCGGACGAAATCCTGATTGGAATGGGCTCAAAAGCTGATGGCGTTGCAGAAAGTTACAGAGTTGCTGATGCACAAGACGTTCAAATACTTTAGACAGGAAAGGAAGGATAGATATAGGACGATAATGGGAAGGAAGTGAGGGATTGCGGGTTTTTTGGAGGGGTATGACATAAGCACGACGCCAGATGTTAGGGAAAGAAGCAGTATCAAGAGAGAAATTAAAAATGTGACAGAGGATAGGACATACAGTTTCAAGAGTCAGCATTATCATTTTTCTACTTACACCGTCCAAGCCTTCAGCATCAGACTTCATAGACAGAATACATTTTTTTAGTTCTGAGATCGAAATCGCTCTAAAATTAAATTCGTTGTAGTCAGTAGGAGGAAGATTCGATAGATATTGGAGAGTGATAGATTTATTAGAGACAGAAATAGAGGAAGTGGACGCAAAATGACGATTTAAGGAATTTAGGTCTATTTGAGAAGATGGTGCATCTGCCGATTGAGGACATTTACTTAGGCCCAATTTCTTCATGAACCTCCATACCCCAGACTGATCAGAATTTTTAATGGTATCAAAAATATAAGTCCGCTGCGCTACTCTGCAAAGCCTACTGCAATAATTACGGAGCATTTTATATTTGTCACAGTTCTCCTCAGTAGGGTTCTTACGGTACTTAATTTTAGCAGCATCTCTTCTCAGCATATGAGATTTTATTATAGGTGTTAGCCATGGAGCGGGCGGGTGCTTAAGCTTAATAGGTCGACGGGGGGCGTGAACATCGAATAATTGAATAAGTAAAGAATTGAATATTTCAATTTTATTTTCCATAGTATCCGCGGTAAAAACAGCATCCCAATCGATCGCACTTAAATCCCTCATAAACGCGTCATTGTCGAAATTCTTAAAGCTGCGCATCATGACGATACGAGGCTTAGGCTTTGGATATTTTATTCTATATGATACGTAAATAAGGTCATGATATGAAAACGCCGGTGCAGCGCACTGACCATGAGCCGCCACGAGATCAGTAGAGGAAACGATACTTAGGTCTAGTAGGGATGGGTTACAATTAGGAAAATTATGGGTTGCTTGCGAAGGGAGAAGATGGATATCAGAAGAGTTAATTATAGAAAGAAGTTGTTTTGAGCGATGGTCGTTCTTGATTATGCAGGTGTTGAAATCTCCCATAATAATTGTGTGATCGCTAGTAGGTACATGTTGCTCTAATATTTGTTCTAATTCAGCAAAGTAATTAATTTTTAAATTAGGGCTATAAAACACACCTAAAAGGACCTTTTTGTGTCCAAACATAATTTCTAAAAATAAATATTCGCAAGATTCTCTGTATTGAGAGGGGGATTTACAAATTATAGTAAACGGTAAATGACTGCGTAGATAAATTCCCACACCACCCCCACCTTTTCCTTCACGATCGTTTCTAATTAAGTGGAAGCCTGGGATTGCGTATGAAGTAGAAGGTAAGCAGGGTTTCAAAAAAGTTTCTGAGACTAATATTGCATGAATGTTCTTATTGTCAAAAGATGATATCATATCTGAGTAGTGTTGTGGTATGCTTTGTGCATTGATGTGAATTGCATTAAAATTTTTAGGAAAAGGAGAAAAAGTAGTATTTAAAAAAGAGTCTAAGGATGGCAGAGAGGAGCTGCTTTGAAAACTGTCATCAGATAAAGTAGATGAGAAGGAGTAGAATTGGAGTTCTTCATCACTTGATCCACCATTGTCCATCGTACTGTGCTGTATAAATACAAATAATAAATATGATAATAATTAAACAATATAACATATAATAAGTACCAATAAGAAATAGTTTACTTATGTAAAAATAATACAACTAGTTGTTCCTCTTGACCCGAGAGCAGCGTAGAAGAGAGAACAAAAATAAGCAACAATTTATCATTAAAGCTATTTAGATTAAAAAACAATGAGGTAAATTAGAACTAAGAATAAAAACTTATACAAAATGTTGGATGCAAGTTAACTATAAGCAAGTTACATAATTTTACGAAACCAGATATATAGATTGAAACAATTAACATTTTAATATTTAGTAGTACCTACGACTACTTTCATTAAAGAAAAAGAAGTAAGATTCATAAATACCATTCAATTATCGCATATCTAAGTTTCTATCTGCTATTAATATAGACGTTAATGTGTTACATATATTTATAACAGAGTGAATACTAAAAACAACAACAGTGGCTGTATGGGCATAGATACCTTTGCCTGTCTGAGTAAACAAAACAAAAATATCCAGCTGGCAGCTTGTGTTTTTACTACAATACATTCCATTTACACAGATTTTATTTAGATTAATGGATAATATTATGTGCAAATGGCCGCACATTAGGCAATCACACATGTGTACTCTGTGATATTATGATAAGAACTGTTTTGCAATGAAAAATAGGGTAACCTGAAGCGCTGGCATTTGCACACGGATTCTCCACAAAAAAACAAAAAAAACTGATGTTAATGAATGTTAATTCCAAAATAGTTTCTATCTTAACTATGATTCTTATTTAACATTACCGTAACACCCTTAATTAGCAGTGAATGGCATATAATGTATGCAATATTACAACAAAATAAAGCAAAGCAATTGCCATAGAATTTTATTTCGGTGAAATGTTAACCGTGTTAACGTGGAAATTAGGTACTATTTCGTGGAAAAGTCTTTTATTTCGGTCAACGACTCGAATGTACGGCGGCTGCCGTCTGACGTTTTGACAAAAATCACACCGTCTCGCGTCCAGCAGTTACTTACTCCGAACGTCTCCCTGGCATACATAAAGATTTCATGTCTCATTCGCGTCAGAAACTCAGACACGGTTGTGCCGCTGCCCTTTAAGGATTTCTTACTGGACCATACTTTATCTCGTTGCTGTACATCAGTGAATTTCACCAAAATCGGCCTAGGCTTCTCATTAGCCCGTCCCATTCTGTAACAAACCTTGATATCCTTTACATCACATACAGAGACCCCTATTTTAGAAGTTACGATGTTTACTATAGTGCTTGGGAGTTTTTCATTTTTTTCTTCCTTGACACCGTGGAATAGAAGGATTTTTCGACGAGTGCGCATCTCAAGACGATCCTGCCCGGCCATCAGTAGCTCCAGCTGTGATTTCATGAGTGTCATAGTACTGCAGACAAAAGTCTTGAAGTTCTGGAAATCCGTATTGAGCGAGGCCACAGTTGCAGGTTTTCCCTTCACTTGATTTAAATCAGCCTGGAATTCAGCCATTTTGGTTGAAAACAAATGCATCATCTCGTCCATATTCTTCTTAATGCCGGTGTAATCCATTTTATAGGTTATGTTGTTGTGATACACCACATCCAATTAGCACAAACACTTTAAGTTAATGTATCGCAAAGGAGAAAATTGCTCACAGGTGAGGAACACCAACTATAGCATCACTTTATTGCATTTAACAATGATTTAAGCTGCTTTTTGCAGTAAAAATAAATAAAACACAGGAACACGAATGAATTTAGAAGTGTTCACTGCGACTACCCGCGAGCGTCCATAACTCATATTTATAAACTACAACCGACAAATACCTCCAGATCCGTATGTGATATTGAGAATGCATACAATTCACTGGTAAATTCTGATATTTCTTTTCTACGCATATGTAATGACCCAAATACATTTGCCAACACTCTGATAGCTTTGGTGAGGAATGCTCTTATTTCTAACACTACAACTAGAATTATACCAAGTAGCAAAAGACTAATAAAGCCGTGGATGACTGTAGGAGTGCTTAGATGTATTAACTTAAGGAATAACATGCAGATTAAACTAAAAATTAACCTTAGGGTTAATTGATATTGTTAGCAATATGATTCTTAAAATTACTTACAAGAGATTTCGAAATTTTTGCATAACCTTGATTCGCAAATTAAAAAGAAAATACTACAAAGATAAAATAAACAAATCTTTACATAATCCCAAGCGACTTTGGTCAACCATAAATGACATTACACAATTTAAGTCATCCAAAACTAGCAACAGTAATTTATTAAATATATCTCCTCATCCACTGTCTTTGGTTAACTTGGTAAATAATTTCTTTATTAGTATTGGTGTAACACTTGCTAACGACATTCTGACCAAAAATGGTACTTATCATTGTCAAAATGTAGTCACACAGGGTCATGTCTCCTCTTTTGTGTTGCTAGAGGCAACTACACAAGAGGTAAATATTATACTAACTAGTATGGATTCTGGGAGTGCTGCTGGATGGGATGGGATTAGTACAGGCTTTGTTAAACGTTCTAGAGATATTCTTGTCCCTTTACTGTGTCAACTAACTAACTTATGTTTCTCTACTGGAACCTTTCCTAGGGCACTCAAACGATCCATTGTAACACCTGTGCACAAGGGTGGTGATAGGGGCGAAGTCAACAACTACAGACCTATATCTGTATTACCCGTTTTTGCAAAAATCATCGAAAAGCTTTTAAATGTTAGACTTGTCAACTATCTCAACAAATTCAACATCTTATCAAAAACTCAGTTTGGTTTTAGGAAGGGTCTCTCTACTCAGGACGCAGTAACTTCTTTAACTTCATTGATTGTTGAGAGGGTTGACAAGGGTAACAAATGTCTTGCGGTCTTCTTAGACTTAAAGAAAGCCTTCGACACCGTTTCTGTCCCTATCCTTGTGTGCAGACTTGAGAGTATTGGCATTAGAGGTCAGGCCTTATCACTTTTTCAGAGTTACCTTAGTGAAAGGACACAAACAGTGAAAATAGATGGAATACATAGCGATGAAGAAAACGTAACATATGGGGTCCCACAGGGTTCGGTACTTGGGCCTACGCTTTTACTCATCTATATTAATCAACTGTGTGAACTGAGTGACTGTGGGGGTCAAATTTTCTCATATGCGGACGACACTGCCATAGTCTTTACTGGTCGTACGTGGTTGGAGGTTAAACGCATTACTGAAACTGGACTTAATAAAATTGCCTCTTGGTTAAATTTTAATTTATTAACATTAAATATTGCAAAAACATGCTACATTTGTTTTTCACCTAATATTAGTTCTCAACCTAAAAATTACTTTGAGATAAAAATTCATACCTGCTTAGAGCCCGAACAACAGGGTTGTACTTGTGAACCTATTAATAAGCTTATTTCTACTAAGTACTTGGGAGTTGTTGTCGACCAAAGATTGTCCTGGTACACCCATCTTGATCAGATCATAAGTCGAATAAGAAAATTGATCTGGATCTTTAAAACTCTTAGACATGTAATGGACGCTAAACTTTTAAACAGAGTCTATATTGCTCTTGCTCAATCAGTTATCACTTATTGCATACCTGTATGGGGCGGCGCTGCTACTACAAAATTCCTTGATGTTGAGAGAGCCCAACGATCACTGATAAAAGTTATGTATTTTAAACCATGTCGGTTCTCGACAAACGCTCTATATACACTCAGTGACCTTATGTCAGTACGAAAACTATATATACTTAATATGACTCTTTATAGACACAAAAGTTTACCGACTCAGCAAGCTCAAAATAGAAAAAGAAGGAAAGAGGTAATCCCATGTTCACAATCTATTAGAACATCATTTGCTAGACGCCAATATAACAATCAATCAATCTATTTGTATAATACTCTAAATAGGGTGCTAAAAATAAATACAATGTTGAAGTATGCCTGCAAGAAGGCTATAGTGGAATGGCTGAAGGGTCTAACATACGAAGAGATCGAAAACCTTTTGAAACGAATGGAATAGTCTCCACACTTTCTCCTATCGGCGATAACTTTACATGTAGTTTTATTTCTATTTCTGTATATTTATCTTACACATTCGTTAGTGGAAGTTGTCGTTGGCACAACTTCCGATCCCAAGATATCACATCGTAGGGCTAACGCACGCACACATACATATACACCGGCACACACACACACACACACATACACACACACCCACACACATGCACGTACACACATACACATCTGCACACACTTTGATTTAAGTAAATTTAGATATATTTTTGTTTTGTTTAAGAAATTTTGTTATTTAAACTAGGATTGTGCGAGGCACACCCGACACAAGCAAATTAATGCTTACTGGGCTGGCCTCAAGTGAAAATGTAAAAATTACTTCTAGAAATAAATAAATTTTCATTTTTTTTTCATTTCTATATTTTTTAGGTTATCTATGTTCATTTTTCGTCTTTGATTAGTTTGTTTTTATATTTATGCACTGTATTTTTTATGGCAACCACGCTCTGCTACCGTGTTGGTGTTTTAATGAATAAAAACTTTATAAATATTCACTTTTAGTTTTATTTTAACTAGAAAAAGATACAGAGCACATTGTATGAATGACATCGAAATTGAACGAGAGATGTGTTTTTTTTTTATTTTGTGACAATGGCAATGGACGATTACTCATACTGTCAATTTCGGATTTGTAAATTACGTTTTTGCCGCAGACGGAGGGTGCAAAAGAGAAACTAAAATCACTTAGGACGAAATTTATATTTAAAGTTACATTATAAAGACCTAAAACTAACTAACCTAGGTGCGAACGAGTTCGATGTCAGAACTACATTGATTCGTCTTAAGATAATTACTTAACATTTTGGGTTTAACGAGGTTACGATTAGATGGCGTAATCGATGTATAAGCAGATCGCGGCTGGGCACGAGGCGCTGATGCTACGTTCCACTTCTTGTGCTGACTCGAGCCTCGTGGGGCTGACGCCGGTCAGGGTTCAATGACACATGTTGCTACCGATACGTAACATGTATGTTTATATGACTATTTAACACAATTTTAAAGAGAAACAAAAACAATGCTGAGAAATATTTCAAACTGAGTTTTTTAATGTTTTGGAATAAACTAATGTTGGTGTATGTTTTTTTTGGATTTTCTTATTCATAGCGCCAAATTCAATTGTAAGATCATATAAGAAAAAAAATACTGAGCAATTTTTCTATGAAAATGAGGGTTTAAAAAAGGTATTATCATACAAAAACAACACATAGATTTGAAAAAAGTTTTGGATATTTATCAAGTAGGTATCATACTAGTAAAAATAAATCATTTGTTAAAATAAATTTGGACTGAGAATTTACTCGGTTCAATAAATAAATAGATTTGTACTTTTAGGTATAAATACCTAACTTCGAAGTGTTTTTTTTTTTGGAAAACTTTATCTAAGTTTTGGTTTATACTACTTTATTACCTGGCTTTCATCGACTGAGGAATTAATGCGTGGGTCCCCATACAAAGAATCTGTTCATTGCCTACACTATAATACCAAACAACGCGGATCTACTACGCTGCACCTGCTCTGCATATCAGGTTTTTTATTTTATAAATTAATTTATTTTATTTAAAAGAGTTAATGATGTTTTCAGGAGTCATGGCAATAAAGTCAACAACCCTGACGCACTCCGCAACATTTTAAAATAGTTATCACTTTACCAGAGTTCCGCATTAGATATTCTGATACTACTGCAGCATTGTAAAAACTTTTGAATGGTGCGTGCAATCCGACATCTAAGGGCTGCATTTTTGCGGTAGTTTGCGGGTGAAGGGTTAAGATTATAACGCCGTTCTCTTTGGATATATCAAGAGCTTTAATCGAGAGGTAGCTTTCGTGATTATCCGTAATCAACAACGCGGGATTATCTTTAAATGCAGAAGAGTATTTAATGAAGTGACGCATGACTTCTATGAAAATATCGGAATTCATCCAGCCGCTAGGACTGGCTAACCCAACCGTACCAGGAGGAGCTCCATACAACATGTGCAGCTTGAAGTTCACTCTGGGGAATACCATCGCTGGAGGTAACGCTTGTCCTAAACCATTAACTATGCAACAGGTTGTCACTAGCACACCTCTTTCACCACTAGTTACTTTGCACACACTGCGACATTTTAACCCCAACACTTGGAGGTAGTTGGACAGTGGTTGTTGGCGTTTCATCCAAATTATATATGTGGTGCCCATCGGAAAAAGACTGATGCCGCTCACAAATCCCTTCCTCGTAAAAGTTTTGAACGTTTGTTTTGTAACGCGGTTGCTCTTGCCATGCTGCAGGCTTCGGCTTTTTTGACACTTAAGTCAGGGAAACGGTTTTTAGAGCCTCGAAGCCAGTCTTTTCCAGCCATCTGTTTGTCTTTCCATAACGTTAGGAAAGGAAGGTTGTTTATTTTTACAATTTGGTACGCTAGTTTGCGGCACTCTTTAGTGGTAAGTCCATACATTTTTTAGCACACTCTATTATATATTCTTTGAGATTCAATTCTTGTTCGTGGCTAAATATTATGTTAACTGAGTAGTTAGGTTCTAGCCTCGTCAGCTGGCCACGTTTATATTTATTTACTGGAGCGTCAGATAGGAAATGTGAAATTCTTTTGCTGCTTTTCGTATATTTTTATAACATTTAATGTGAAGATCAATAGCACGCTGCATTTGCTCAGAAGACACGTTGCTCTTTTTTTGCGCCGTTCCAACCACCGATCGAGGCAAAAATTGGGGTAATAAGCCACAATTTTGTGATTTGGCAATAATGGATCAAGGGTGGTACTCAATGAGCCAGTGGTTCACTGTTGACACCACACGAATGGCCCATTGAATACATCTTCTACCCAAAAATATTTGAGGTTATGTAGCCTCTAGCTAAACCACGTGCAGGTAAAAGTAATACTTTTAAATTTATCGCAAAAACATATTTTCTCCGCAAAATATACACTAGCTACGATATTACTGATTTAATTTTATGAAAACACTTAAGTACGTTTTTATGATAGTTTTTTGAACGAAAAATAAATAACTGCTCACTACACGCCCACTCCGCTAGAGAATTTGTCGACAACTGGGCAGTAAGGAATAGAGCTAAAACGACGTCCGTTCGCGCTGAATGCACGGCAACGTCTATTTTGAAGAAGATTCAAAATTTTTTAGTTTTCTTTGTGACAGGTCAAATACCGATGCCTAGGTCAAACTCTACTATGACACCAAGTGTGCAAACTACTTAAATTACTTCCTCATTTAATAAGCTATCCAAAAAAATATAAATGTCAATACAAACTTATGGTCTACATCACAAAAATAACTTTTGACTCAATTAAAAATATTAACATAACCTCTGTTTATAGGCCACAACTTTATAAGTAATTTACCAAGTTTTAGGTTCACAATATAAATAAAAACTTCGAATTCCCCTAAAATAAACTAAAAAGCCTTGCCAACAGCCACGAAATATAAGCTTTTGAGTTTGACATTAAAAATCGTAGGCGTACGCCGAGGCTGTGGCTGAAGTGGAGGCTGTTTTGAATACCGATTTCCTATAAGAAATGTCAAATAAGTGATTCCATATCACGCCGTCTGCAGCCGTGCGGCGCTAGTGTCGGCAGCGTTGAAAATGTTATGAAGTAGAATACGAAACGTGTATTCACCGCTGTAACAGCCGCTGCGATCAAGGCTTTAACGATGTTTGCGCTTAGAGAATCGCACTGCTGGTCTGTAGTACATTTATTGACCCGACATCCATATCACTATCGACACCTGTCCATTCAATGGAAGACCCGATTAGAAAGCTGGATTTTTGTCGTTTTATGTTAAATGTCGACGATGAAGACGAGTTTTTTTTTTACATTCTGTGGATGGACAAGTCAAGTTTCGACAGTTATGGTATCACAAATTACAATTATTTGCGCTACTGGGCACTGAAGGCGGAAAGAAACTCAAAAAAGTTGAAACCGACCGCGAAAAAATGAATCACCTTTATTGAGTGAACTCTACACACATCAAAAAAAGTTTGCGATCACTTGGAAAAGTGCTAATATTTTTTATTGTAGAAGAATAAAACTTAATCACTTTTTATCTTTTGATTCCTTATTTAAAAATATGAAATTTAAATATAAAATAATTTCGTAATTCAAATGTTTTTTCATTTAAAAAGACAATCAACCCTTGCTTGCTTTCATTCAGAAATCTGACATAGTCGCAACTTATCAATATTTTCAATTTATTCAAAAAAAATTTAGTTGGTAACGATGCCGAGAGGATTAACTGCAGTTTTACGAGCCAGAATTTTAACTTTAAGTGGAGAAGGCTATTCCACGAGGGAAATATCACGCAGAGTTCATGTATCCCAATCCTGCGTGGTGACCACGTTGGAGAGGTATCAGGGCATGGAAGATTTAGCTGATCGACCTCGCAGTGGTCGCCCAACTGTTCTTACTGCAATTCAGAAGCGATATATCAGATTACTGGCTGCCCGTGACCCAACAATGAACGCTACTAAAATGAAAGCAGAGCTGCGAGCTGCCACCGGCCGCGAAGTTAGCAACCAAACGATTAGAAATTGCTTACACCAAGCTGGATTACGAGCAAGGAGATCCTGGCGAGCACCTCTGAACTCACAGCAACGGAAGCGGCGCAGATTGCAATGGGCTAGGCTCCGTCAAAATGAAGAAATTGAGGACGAAAGCATCTGGCAGAACTGCTTCTTCGTTGACGAAACGCGGATCAGTACACATCCAGATAACCGACGTGTCCGTGTCTGGAGAAGACCTGGCGACTCTGAAAGGCAGAGAACTGCCACTGGAACCGTTCAGCAGGGCGGGAATTCAGTGTCCTTTTGGGCCGGGATAATGATTGGGGCTAGGACGCCCTTAATCCCGTATCAAGGCACCATGACCGGAGCCATGTACAAAACGATTGCAATCGATGGATACGTCAGACCATTCCGCATCAACCACGGGCGCCAATTCATAATGGTAGATGATAATGCGCCCGCACATCGAAACGGACGTGTTGATGCTGCTCTCCAGCAATACGACATCACCAGGTTAGACTGGCCTGCCGGCTCGCCTGACTTAAACCCGATCGAGCATGCGTGGGATGCTCTTAAGCGAGCTGTTTGGAACCGTCAGCCACCTCCGCGAACAGTGTCAGAAATCAGGGCAGCTGCTATTGAAGAGTGGGACAGGTTACCACAAGAAATGCATTGATTAATGTGTTAAATTTAAAACTTATTATATTTCAGATCAATGATTGTGACCTTATTATATTACATGGAGATGCTACATTCAGTGAGACCACACACGACAGTTTTGTTTTTAATAACACAGCCATAAAACATCACCTAGAACAATTAAACAGCAGAGGAGAGAGCATGTTTGTTAGGTTTGGAAAATATTTAACAATGTTAATCTCGAGCCTAGTTCACCAGAGGATTACTACAATTCACTGCACGGCACAACAATAAAGTGTCGAAAGAACAATTGGAATTTTGAAGGGCAGTGCAGATGCCTTCTAGTCCACAGAGATCTGCACTATGACCCAGATATGATGTCTAAAATAGCCGTTGCTTACTGTGTGTTGCATTATATATGTAATCGTGCTGGATTACCAATCTTGGAATTACCCAATAACTTACAAGAAAAACAAAATCCCATCCATCAAATATTTGAACAAACCCATTTTGCTTTAATTTGATTGTTTTTTTTTCTGTTCTAGTTAATAATGTGTTTTTAGTTTTTAAAAAAATGCTGGATTAGCATTTAATTTTTTTGGGTCAGTGAAAATAAAAAAAGAACATCAAACTAAATTGCATTTATATTTGCCTTCTAAAATTTAGTACTTAATTACAAATATTTTCTCTTAATTAAATTATATTTATTTAATTTAGAACATATACCTACCTACAGTCGTAATATTTCAAAGATAATATTTTAAGAAATATAGATATTAAAAGACCTGAAGGTTCATAGTTTAACAGAAAAAATATAGTATAAATTCCACAAAATCGAGCAGTCTCAAACAAAATAGTAACAAACCTTAGTTTCTGAGAAATGTTATTACAATAACCTTGATTTTACTAGTTTTTAAAAGGATTAATTGTAAATTGGAATCAATGTCACTTTATATTTTATTATATAGGAACTCGTCTGAAAAAAGTGCAATATACTATAATTTTTACGAGCAAATTATTATTAGTTAAAATGCTCAAGCTCATGTACTAGGAGAACTTTGCGCTTTGTGTGACATGGATAAACACAAACAAGACCCAGGACATTAAGCTAAAGTCATCATTAGTATTGAATCTGGAACCACTTTACAAATAAACAGGTCAACGTCGTACAGCAGATTGTTGAATGGCTTCAACTATCTGTTGTGCGACGTTGCCTACTGCGTTTGTGAAGTTCTCTAGCGCTTCCGCCATCATGCGGTAGCCCTGCGCATACGTTTCTTGCGACCGTGCAATGGCAAGTTCCGCATCGGCACGGCATTTTCAATGGCCTCTTTTTGTTAAGCTCGCCATTTCGGAGCGGCCGGCGGCGTTGCGATAGCGGAGACGGTCGCAGCAGACGTCGCCGGGCCGCAGACATTCCTCCCTGGGTACGCGCGCCTCGAAGCACGCGGCGTCGCTGCGGGGACCCACCACTTGCTCTGTGACGGCAGCGAGCGGCGCCCGCGCTGCGTCGGTGTCTCCACTAATATGGGGCACCGCGCACTTCCACCGCCCCTTGCTCCGTCCGTGCGAGCTGTAAATTCAACGGCAGTTAGTTACAGTAAAACATTACTATTAGTAAAACCATTAAAATAATTATTAACCACTAGCTTTCCGTCCGCAGCTCCGCCCGCGTGGACTACAGGTTATATCGTGCCCAATTGTGGGATAAAATGTAGCCTATGTCCTTTCCCAGGCTCTAATCTATAACTGCACCAAATTTCATCAAAATCGGTTCAGTAGTTTAGGCGTGAAAGACAGAGACAGACAGATAGACAGACAGAGTTACTTTTGCATTTATAATATTAGTAAGGATTAATTATCTTTTATGTCGTTAGTAAAGAATTTAACATGTAGGTAAGTACATAACTACTGGGAATGGATTAATAGAAAGGTGCCTATCACCAGTAGCAAAGGTTAGGCCACCAGCGATAATTATAATTCGTTGTTCTAGCTCTGCGAGCTCCACCACCTTGGCATCGACCCCACCACCTGTCCTCTGCCATGTTGGCCTTCCTTTTAGTCTTTTTATCTTTCCAATACTACACACAACAAAAAAAAGATCTTACTTCACTGAACTAGATACAAACGTCTTAACACAAAATTTAAAGTTATATACTTAAATATGTGCAATGTGCATTACATACCTTTGCCCACTGCTTCCAATCTTTAACACACCCATTGCCACTATTCACTATTCAATACTAGAGCGACTTATTCCTATCCATTTCGCATCAGGGTCCTAGCATTGGCTGTACAAGCATGCCCAGTGACAAGATATGATCTCGTCTCCATCAGCCCAATCAATTTTTTGACTTGAGCTCTTGAGCTGTGGATGGTCCTGCATTACGAGCCGCACTGAAAATAAAGTTGATATTTATAAATTAGTACCACCCAAAAACCTATTAAGTAATTGACTTGATAAATTGAATATACTCACTGATTTTATTGACGAAAACATAAATAATTAGTATGTAATACTTACTTCTTACTAGATTCAAAATACACTTCGCGAAGTGTTCACTGTCTGATAGTCACAAAGGGTATAGACGTAAAATGATGATGGAAGATTGTAGAATGCGTAAAAATTTCAAGTGGCTGGCGTGGGTTGAACCACAGTCCCATACTTAAGCATTCTTGGAACGGAGAGATTTTTTCATCATTATTAAGTATTTGTTTACCAACAACTGTGTAACTTCGACCGCAAACGCAAGCACAAAGCTAGGTTAGGTTTTTTTTTTAATCTGGATCGTTGTGCCTTTATTTTAAAGTAGTAAATTATTGATATTATACATTCAAGCAATTACTCCATATCTCTTAATATAAAATAAGTACTTAATGTATTTTTTAATACGAGGAAATAGCCAAAATCTACTAGTCGAGAAATTATAGACTGTATTGCATATTGATTCATCTGTAAAATCGTTGTTTGTTATTTTTGTCTTAATTTTCCTGTTTTTATTTAATTTTGTGGTTTTTACTTTTTTGGTTCACACCTTTCTGAACTTATAGCAGTTTTTACTTCGCCACCTAACTCCAGGGCCACGACATAGATGCGTTCGGTCTAAGGCGTCGGTCTAAGGCAGCGGCGGGCGGCAAAAACAAATGTATGCAGTGTTGCCACATGAAGTAGACATAAAATCTGTATTTTCATTACAAAAATCCGTATAAAATCCGTATTTCTGTTTTCATTGAAATTCCGTATAAATGTCCCGTATTATGATTGAAATCCCGTATGAATTCCGTATAAAAATTAAACGTAACATTTTTGAGTCAAGATTGAAATCAAAAGAGGATGATTTCCCTAAAAGTTGTTTAGTACTAGCGGGTCCGTTATCGTCGAAGTACAGTCAACAGCACATAATTATTACATAATTATTTCTTAGTACATTATTCTTGGTGGTTTGTACATAATTAATTTATTGGTTTCGTCTTCATTGAAGAAATTTTGCTGTACTGCCGCACTACAGTGGAGCAAACTTACAAGCGTTGGGACGAAATTGGTCAAAATTAGGTAAAGAAGGCTTGAAAACAGGGACCTTTTGAAGTTAATTCTGAGTTTAGAGTAAATCCGTATAAAAATCCGTAATCTTGATTCATCCGTATTGAACTTGCAAAATCCGTACAAATACGGACAAATCCGTATATATGGCAACACTGAATGTATGAAGCTCTTACTAGCATGCCACGATATGGCGCAGAGTAGGGATGGGCCGAGTCAGGTTGACTCGAATACTGACTCGAATACCTGCTAGGGATCGGGTATTCGAGTACCGAAAATATAGTATTCGGATACACAGGTACTCGAATGAAGTATTCCAGTCCTTACGGTATTCGAATACTAAGTGCGTATTTAAATTTCAACCTTGTACCATTTGCGCAAAGTCGTAAATGCATTTGATTCTTGATTTACTTGACAGTATCGCTTAACTTTTGTTTGGCTAAATCGTGCAGTGCCATGCTATGTAAAAATGGTCTGAAAAAAAATCATTCATTCGATGTGGTGTGTAGTATTCATCTTTTTCCTGTATTTTAGTTTGGTCTGTCATATAGCCGTTGACATTGAATCCTATGTCTTTGGTTACTCTCTGTCTTTGGTTGATGGCATCATTCCTTGGAGGCTACCACCGTTCTTGCGTGAATTTGACGCGATGATTTTGATGCTGACGGAAGGAAGCTGATTCAATTGGTACCATGGGGACGCATTGTTTGCGAACTAGTGAGAAAAATATAAGAATGAATGACGTCGGGGATCTTAAATATGGATATAAGAAATCTATAAGAAGTCAGAAAAATATAAATTGGGTTCTCAAAGCTCTCAAAGATCTTGAAGCATACGAAGCATAAGACAAAATTGGATTAAATCTCACTTTGGGCTGCCATGACACGTCACGTGACAGGCCGTCTAAGTCGAAGCTTGAAAGAATGAACGATCCCATGCGTACTCTTTTTTTTTTCTGAAACAATTGGTACCATGTAAGGATTTTCCGACTTTATGGAAATTGATTTTCACGCTTTTGAAGTAGGCGACTCCTCCGGCGTCAACATCGCAAGTTTTCCTTTGAAAAACATTATTTAGCGGCTTAATAAAATACATAATTTGGAAATTTGTTGTTAGAAAGTCATTTTGTATATAAACTAAGAAAGAAAACCTTCCAAAACTAAAATTTTTTTTTTCGTAATTTTGAGTTTTGTTTTTGTATGTATTTTAAATTTTCCCGCGTGATGTTTCCCATCCTTCCATCTCATTTCACATCTCGCTCTTGTATCAAAGAGTATGTAGTCTTGTAAACTCCTTGGCTCTTGTCATTGTAACTTGCTGTGGAGATAAACATTTGAAGTTTTTACAGTAATCACAACAATAATATTTTTGGCGAAAACGAAAATCTGTTGGTGATTAAGTACTTCTGAGGGCAACCACTACTAGATAAAAACTTAATATTACCCAGTAGACAGACTGAAACTATACAAAAGCAATTTGATTGCAGAAGAAGTGTTTATGTTGTGGAGAAACATAATCTTCCTTATCAATTTAGTGGCTACTGGCACAGTAAAGACCCACTGCAAACTTGAGTTTTCCCAGCAGACAGTTAAGATGTCTGGAAAAAGTCACAAAATTGATTTAATGTGCCTGAATTTTATTTTTGCTTGTACATGTGAGTGAAGATAGAAAATGATGGGATAAACACCTGAAGGAACTTCTAGATACCATGAGGAAACTCAACTCTTCGACTTCATCAGTATACACAAGACGTAATGCTAATGCATCTTCCAACAAGTGATTTTCACCTATAAGAGACTGCGGACATTCCGGAGAAAGTTCTGTATTTATTTTCAACAGTTTTTTTCTTGGATGAATTATGACAGTTTGATTTTTAGTTTACTAGGTGATTTATTGGGAGAATTTATTGGAATAAAATAAAATTATGTGGAACAAGTTTTTTTATTCATATATGCATGTTAATCTTATTATATCAGATATCACTCATTTTCCAAACAAAGTCCTTGTAACAGGCTCTATACATCTTATTCTCAACCATCCTCATCATTCTCAGTTTTGTTCTTATTCGAATACCCATCATTCCAAAAATTATACATTCAGTTTTTGATTGGTGCTAGAGCCTTTTACTATGTATCTTTACTGTCAACTAGTTAAAATCATGTAACTCTATTAGGAAGTTCCCAATACACAATAAATCAAAGTTATTATGTTGGTTTGATTGGTAGTCTTCCAACAATAATAATTATCATATCATCGACGGTGTTCTCAGTGTACATACATGGCAGTAGTTGTGTTCGTGAAGAATTATCTTAATGAAAGGCAGCCACATCCCTGAGAAAGTTCGAATTTTTTTTTCTCAGCAGCTTTACCACGATAACGACAAACTCGCGCTCGGCTCACGGTGAAACTTCACTTTGATTGCGCGAGGGTCCCGCGCAAAGAATTGCTCGCCCTATGGCGTTGTCAATGTTGACATAGGACCGCGGTGTTTTTTGCGGCGCTGTCACTAACGTACAGTCAAGAGCAGGTCACGCTTTACACTACCAATTTAAGCTGAGCTCTGATTTATACTGCGCGCCATACAATGCAGGGCCGGTCCAAAGTGTCAAGCTTGCCAGTCATCTTTTAAAAGCTTACTTTGCACATGCTTTACAAAACCTAAGATGACTCACTCCACCTGGAAATAAATTAAGTTAATGAAAGCAGATTAATTAATTCTTTTCATCTTATTTAATATAACTGGGAAAACTTCATCTCCTTCAGAATGAAATAACATATTGTAAAAAAAGAAGTCTAAATGTGTTTTTTATAAGATGTACTTCAGAGACTGCTCAGAGGCTGCATTGGCTCATTCCGCCTGCCCCTTTTTTCCATCGGACATCCAGATGCACTGCGGGTATCACCCTTATCTTGTCAAGATCCCTCGGATACGTACTGAGCGCTATTCTTCATCTTTTATATTGCGCACTGCCAAGGAGTGGAATTCCCTGCCGGTGTCTGTATTTCCGAGTTCATACAACCCAAATATCTTTAAAGTACGAGTGAATAGGCTTCTTCTGGGTGAGTTCGCTACATCCTCGACCACATCTTTTCCCTAAGCTAGATTGTGGTCAAGAGCGA
Organism: Aproaerema taeniolella; assembly: GCA_949987775.1. Taxonomy (NCBI): domain Eukaryota; kingdom Metazoa; phylum Arthropoda; class Insecta; order Lepidoptera; family Gelechiidae; genus Aproaerema; species Aproaerema taeniolella. The sequence continues at coordinate 12,331,499 of OX465245.1, forward strand.
ACCCATCTAAATATATAAAACAAAGTCGTGTTAGTTACACCACTTATAACTCAAGATCGGCTGGACCGGTTTCCATGGTTTTTGATTTGTTGTATTTCTCTCCATCCCGAATAGCAGAATAACTATTAAAAACATTGGAAAATTGACGGGAAAATTCCCACGGGAACGAAGTCCCGGGTGAAAAGCTAGTTTTTTATTAAAAAAAAAAAAATGACTTCAGACATTACAACACAAAGAATGTAAACAGAAAATACTAGTGTTGATATTATCTTTGGGTAACACAAACAGAAGATGAGCAAAATAGAAAAACTAAATAAAAAGATGGAGACAAAAAATAAATAAAATAGTAAGACAGATCAGTTAAAAATAGGAAGTAATGAAAAATCAAAAAGAACAACCTTTAAGTTTCCCGTCTGTTCTTTTCGGGGGAAGACTGCACCTTTGCAAACAGACAGACTCAAACAAATGTTATTGACATAAGTAGGTACTTAATTAGAAAAATTTCATTCAATTTTTGATTTTTTGTGATTTTGCTAATGTCAGAGTATTTTAAGTAGTATTAAAATAGGGAAAGGCAAAAAGTGACCAACATCAAGTAAAGAAACTCTAATGGTTGTAATAAACCAGAGCATCGTCTGTTGATCAGCAGGGAGCACCGCTAGCAGGTCAGGATGATGATGACTTTGGAGCACTAAGATGTTATGTTATGACAGTCGAAACATTTAATGTTCTATGAAGTTAAAATATTTTGAATTGAGTTGACACATTTAGGTTAACATTAGGTTCCTTTTAAAGTTTTCTTCAAAACTTTTAAAAGGAAATATTTGCAAAGTCCTAGCAATTCGTACTTGTGTGTTTGTGCAGTGTTGTGTGTAGAAAAACGGCTTCACTCAGCTCTAAGTTGTTTCTTGTAAGACCGGCAGAGTGAAGCCTGAACGTAAGTGAATAGGTATAGTGTGATGATGAAATAATGTGTCATAGAACAGACATAGGTACGTTCATAAATAATGATAAGTATATGTAAAAGTTGGTATGATAATATTTGCTTATTATGATTATTAAGTATGTTAGATTTGATAACACTTTGGCTTGGCTCCATTATATTGACTTGAAATTGTAAGAAAGAAGAACAAACAAACAATCTCAGTAAAACAATATTAAGATTTTTGTGTTAGGCCTACAAAACTAATAGATAAGTTCACCAACACTTTGGAATAACTACCTGCGTTTTACCACTGAAGGTATTTTCAACACATCTCTAAGTACAGAAAAAACCATGACAACTTCCGAGAACTTCTGCAGAAGATTGATAGGCAGATTACCAATGATATTACAATAGATAACTCATATCTTACCAATGGCTGCGTAAAAAATGCGGCGATAATATTTTCCATGCCTCAGAAAGTCTGCTTTAGAAAAGATTCTAGATGAAATTCCATCCACGGCGATAGGAAAACACCACAAAACTTACTTGGTCTTGAAACCTTTAGTAGTTAGTTTAACAGTATACGTTTTACGTGGAATTCGTCTTCCGACTCAACACCACTACACGTACTACACGAAAAACTCAAAAATATTGTTAAATTATGCTACAATTACAAAATAAACTTCTCAATTTTCTTCAAAACATCTTGATTTTAACATTTTCAATAGTGACACAGTGACAGTCACAATTCGTTTTATTATTAGAACCCATCAATTTATTTTTTGTTTTCAAGGTAAAAAAATAATTATTACATTAAAAATTAACATTTAGTTTTAAATTAATTAAAATAAAGATCAATAAGTAATGAAAAACAACGAATACATTTAAATACTGCAGCAAAACAAAACGCACTGCAAGTATCATGAGAAAGTCGTTCTTTCATTTGTTTTCACACTAGTACGCCAAAATTCAATAAAAAAATTGATTTTGATTTCTACGGCTACTAAACCATGGTAACTTTTGAATCAACTTCAATATTTTGCGTGAACATCAAATTCAAATTACTTAGCTGTGCGTTCTGTTATGCTGCAGTATTATTTTACTTTGTTCTTATAATTTACCTTTCAATGTATGTTTAAATTTTAATTACCCTTAACATTGATTTATGGACATTTTTATTGTTTACTTTGAAAACAACTAAAAAAATAAAAATGGGTCATCGGTCGTGCAGTCACATTAAAACGCATAAACTGCATAGGATGACAAGGCTGTATGATTCTTAACCTTTGCCTGCCGCAATGCGAATAATAAAACAATAAACTAAATAGTCTGTGACTGTCATCGTAAGGCGAATCAAAAACGACATGCAACTAAACAAATCAAAACGTAACCAAACCAATCATCTCTAATGTGTATCCTCTTTGCTACGTGATACTGGCGGAATCGTGACTACGCGGAGAGCCATTAATAAAACATTGAATTGAATTGAACAACAAAAATATTTACCGTTTGTTTAATTTTCTTCCGCGTTCACTTGTAGTTTCCAACCTCGATATTGGCAAAATTTTCTTACATAAAAAGACAGACCCATATATGCACAAGAATAGAATTGTTTGCACCGTGATCTCTTAGTTTCCAACATTGGCATTGGCAAAATTGTCTTACATAAAAAGACAGACCCATATATGCACAAGAATAGAGTAGAATTGTTTGCAGTGATCTCTTGTAGATTCCAATCTTGGCATTGGCAAAATTGTCATAACTTTTGAAGACAGAGCCACCCGTAACATGACCCAGTGACCGCCATAATAATATTCCTAAAAAAAGGATTGACTGATTGGGATAAATAAAGAATACCGCTTGCCATAACCTACCTTTGATGACCTACCAAGAAGTGTGTGTGTGTAGGATTACCAAGGAACATAATACTCCCTGGCGGGAGTATTGAGCTTAAAAACATTAACCGTAAGTACCCAAATAAAATTAAATGTTTTGCTACCTGATTCTGGTCGAATTGCAATAACATTACATTACATTACCCACATAAACAAACTTGTACTTGAATGTTTAAAATGTATAATTGAAGCTGAAACCAAGGTTGGCATGTCAGGAAACTTGCAAACATTGGATACGATTTGCACAGCTATTGTAGAGTTAATGACGGGGTTTTTAGTTACTAAAACCCCGTCATTAACTCTACAATAGCTTTAACTTTCCATTTAGTTACTTTTGAATACACAATATACCTAATATTTTAAGCCAGGAATAATTAATAAGTTTATAAGAATCAATTAATCCACTTTCATTAACCAAATCCATTTTCATGTCATAGCAAACAGACGACTAGATAGCGAGAGTAGCAGGCCAGCAATGGATGGAGGCTGCTAAAGATAGAGATGAGTGGAATAACTTGGAGGAGGCTTTTACCCAAAAGGGTCCACAGATGATGAAGAATCTAAATAAAAGAACATTAAGTAATTTAATTAACTTAATTTCATTTATTAACTTTGCATTTTTAATAATATTAATTGATTTGATTTAATTTAATTGCAATGTAATGTTATGTTAGATAATGCATGTGGAATGAATAAAGCTTTATTATTATTTTCATTTTAGGTGGAGTATAGAGTATTGCTCACAAACAACGGTGATACTTTGAAAGCTCTACCCGTTTCACAAGCTCAGGCCAGCAGACCTACGGAAATTAAACAATTAATTTAGGTATTCTATGTATGCCAATATATAATGCCTTCCTAGTACCTATTGATGCCAAAAGAACAATATCTAGTGCCATCATAGTTTAAGAAATAAAGGTCGTTGTTTGTGGGACTGCTGGATGGATAACAGCTCAGCAGACCCACCTCTCGTACACGGAAATGGCTAAAGTTAGAGACATGGTACTAGTTCTAAGCTTAAATGCTTTCATTGGTGCCATCGAGAAAAAAGTTTCAAACCTAGTGCTTCAAGCGTTTCGGAGCTATAAAACGATCTTGGTGTGCCTGCTATCATGTTTGGTCTGCTGCGTTGAACCCTCCGCCCAGCAGGCACACCAAGATTGTTTTATAGCTCCAAAGCGCTTGAAGCAACCCACAAACAATGACCTATATTTCTTAAACTATGAAGGCAACTATACAGGGTGTTAAGTAATTCGATCTTATCCGAAAAAAATTTTTGACTTCCCATACAAAATGATTTATGTAGGTCAGGACAGCTGAGACATGTCGCCCGGAGAGATCTCGCATATTCCAGGTCGATAGCAAATCGTTTGTGACGACAAACAAGCAAACTTTCATCGTTTGTGACGGTATACTTTCGCCAAAAAATCAAAAAAACATGGTTCAGCCAGCGGATTTTGCACTTTTCGGAGCACATCAGATCTCAGCTCCTGAAGGGTTTTCGGGATTCGTTCCTGATCAAAAGTAATGTGACGCGTATGTGACAGAAATCCAAACTGATTTCATCTATCGTGATGCAATACTTTTGGAGAAATCTTGAAAAACAAGTGTCCAGCCAGCCTGATATCCGGCTGGCTGAACCACTTGTTTTTCGTCGATTTCTCGCTAACTAACGCGTTTCACTCTGAACTTTTTTGATCAAAGGTTTGTGATGGCAATGTGACAGGGTACCATGCAGGTTTGAACGCCCGTAACGCATGCATTTTTGAGATATTCCAGAAAACTAAATGGTTCAGCTGGAAAAAGTCAGGCCAGCTGAACCACCTGTTTCTACCACTTCCAGGTGCGCTACACTCAAGGAATCTAAACCAAAGGTTGTGACAGAGATGATAAATACGATGGTTCGTTTGTGACGGCTCAAATGCAGCCCAAAAAAAGTTATAAGCGATTCTTTTTTTTCCATACATTGATTAAACTAGGTGACCATGCTTTCAGTATTGCAAGGACAGTCCCTAATTGAATTAAATATTAAAGCATTAATAGAATGAGCAAGGCGCCGTGTAGATGATTAAAATTATATTAACAATTAAATTAAACAATACTATATAAGTCATCTTTCAATATCACCTAATAAGGTACACTTAGACGATAAATTATATTGCGTAATGAGAACGAATGACTGCGTGCAATATTATTATGACTTCTTAATGCGGCGGTACTGGTTACGCACCGCACACAAGAGGATAATATCCAAGAATGATGAGCCAAAAGCTACGAATAAAAACAAGTCACTTGTGAATCAAGCTAAAAAAATGCTACGTACGAAGGGTTTCCATCGCGGTTGATTTTTCCAACAGTTTGTCAATGACTTAATCGCAATGGTCATGCCTAAAACAAACTGATTGGCTAATTTGTACATATTTATTATATTTAAATGTGGGGACAAATTTGTTGTTCATTTAACTTCTAGACATATTATTTTTAGATCAAAAGAATAATAGTATTTATTCTCTTAATTTTGTTACT